>JALXJV020000004.1:28695485-30022985 GCA_024633595.2 Lepomis macrochirus | reverse complement strand
TGACCACACCGAATTGGAAAAGATGAAAGACACTACAGAGAGGTGAGGATGGAATGACGGATGGGAAATGAAGGGGGGTAAACACTGGGAAGGAAGAGGAAAATCAAAAGGAGGACTGAGAGAGGAGAGGCAAAGGTTAATGTGGGTTACCTGTCTATCAATCATCAAGCACACAGGTAGGGGAGTGTGGTCAGTTTCAGCTCAGAGGGATGGATGTGTTTCAAAACTTGTTTCTGTTTTTGTTTTATACAGCTATCCTTGAGAAAGGCATGTATTTGTGTGAGAGAGAGTGGGAGTAAAAAAATCCAGTTTTGTAAGTACTGAAAGAATTAAACACCTCAGTAAGAGGAGTCACTGAATTGCACATCAATTTTAGTCACTCTTGCTGTGCAAGAGAGGAAAGAAAGGGAAAAAGAGAGAGAGAGAGGGAGAAGAAAAATAGCAGTGGTAATGTTCATGGAATAGCAAACCATAGCTCAGCGGAGACAAAGCTAGCCAGGTTCAGGGAGAGGTGGTGTCATCCAATTTCCACAAATGAAAGGCCAGGGGAAGACCATTGTATAGGGGAGAAAAAAAAACAAGGTGCAAGAAAAAAATAAAGAAAGTAGGAGATAGAAAGGAGGAGAAACTGCAGGGACAGAAAGACAGAGAAAGCAGAGTAGAGGGGTGAGTGAGGAGCAGCGGGAGCCAAACAAAAGCCAGCACTTCTGCCGCATTTTAATCAGAGCTCTACCTGCGCTTGAATCAAACACCAGGGGAACCCTGTGGATTGAGGCACCTCAGAGCGGTGACTGCAGACAGAAGGGCCTGAGCTGCACTTATCAGATATACCCCCACTCTCCACTCTGTGAGATTAAAACGACTCGACGCAGGACGCGTGACGAGTCAACCTACAAAAAAACTAATTTCTACGGTCCACAGTCACACCGCAAAAAAAGGGGAAATGTCAATTTAAAGTGAGGTGGCAAGTAGGGAGGCTGGCTGGCTCATTTTCCTTTGTCATTTCCAAGTGGGGGAAAGATACAATGAGGCACAGTGAGCGAGTGAGAAAATGACAGAGCCCGACAAAGAAGGTGAAACAAATCATCCCTGCAGTAATTCCTCTTCCTTTAGGCTGGCCAGGGCCTGATGTAAGAGTGCTGAATAGCACAACAAATTGCACCTGGGGTCTCCAGCTGCTTGTTATCTATCCAGGTAATAAGGCAATGACATCACAGCACACATTATAACAAACACGGTTGTGAAAAGACAACATGGCGGCTTTCACCTTTCCCCAGTCCTGCTTCTGTTGGCTGGATTCTTGAGTTATATATTAACTATATTAAAACTACTTAAAACGCACATCTAGTGGCCATTCACGTCCACAGGGCATGCGGGTGCCGGTGTAAACAAGAATATTGTCTCCACCTCCGTAGCAGAAGATTTGGCGATGGACGAAATTACTACTACAGACGAAGAACCACACCAGAGATTGTTTTTGCATGGACAGACAACGAACAGTTACTGAAAGTAACGCGGGAGTACAAAAAGAGTCGCGGCTGCGGGAAACAGACTAGGAATTGTTACAAAGCAAATACGGCAACATGCACAGCACAAGTGGTTAAGTGTTATTTGCACAGTACAAAATATTTTAGATAAAAATACCGAAACCAACAGACTGTCAGTACATTTATGTCATTGCTTTGCATGACCCTATCAGAAGGAAAATGTGAGTGTCTGCGTCATCGTTTTTAAACTCCTCCGTTTTTAAACTCCTCTGTTTTTGGCAATCCGCACTAAAACGTTACCCCAGAGTTTTAAAACGAAAACGGGGTGAGCAGCGTTTTCAGACTTCTCCATTTTAGGTCTTCCAATTTGCCATTTTCGACTGGACGGGAGGTGCACACGTAGCAAAAGGTCTGCGTTTTTAAACGAAAACATAGTAGTATGGATGTAGCCCAGTATTGTCTTCACAAACTGCCTCTTTCTCGATCCCTCCACTTCCACATCATGGCAGACTTGCCCAACTGTTGAGGATTTAGTCCATCACTTGGCTTCTTACGCACATTTTTCTTTTTTCTCAAATTTCTCCATTTTCTCTCTCCCTCCTCCCCCCCCAAACCCTCTTCAATTTCAATTTCCTCCAGAGCTAAAGTGAAATGGTGGAAAGAGCGCTGGAACAAGGTTGAGAGCCATATCTGGCACCATCAAGGAAAAACATGTCAATCATTTTGGGCTGGAGCACGGCTTTGGCTTCGGGAATGGGCAGCTTCCATATCAGGGGGAGCCGAGGCCGTTATCACATCAGGGAAAAGCATTAGAGAGGATGGGCTGTAAGGAGCCAAGCTGATTGGATTTGATATCAGGAGGCCCTATCAATTGACAGGACTGTACGGCTTCCCTATGGACACTGGGAATTCAAATGAGGGATTGAAATGGAGGTAGAAGACATAACAGAGGAAAAAGCTTAGAACAGAGGGTCCTTTCACAGCTTTTGTTTATTTGGCTTAGAAGTGGCGTAAGTCCTGAGAAGAGATGGGGGTAGTGGTGTGTTCTCATGTACGTTGTGAGGAAATTCCAGAGGCTGGTGAAGTGGTGAGCTGTCTGTGACTCTTGAGAGATGAGCTGGCTCAACTCTCCCTCTCTCACCCTCTTCTCCAAAGCAGCTAAACCTGTCCGTTCAGATAATGGCCGCAGCTCAGCCCTAGAGCTGCGCTGATTTATTGCTGGTGGCATATCAATTACAACACTCGCCACTGGAGGGGAGAAAGAGGAGGAGAAGGTGGCGAGAGAGGGAGGGATGACGATGAGGAACGAAGGAAGAAGAACAGCGCTCAGACAAATTCTCTACCCTTTGCACTGCGTCACAACATGTGGGTCACATCTGGGAAAGAGGAGGAGGTGAAAGGGTGGAATTGGGGGTTTAAGATAGAAAGGAAATATGGCAAAGGGGATGGATGTGTGTGACAATGAGGAAAAGGCTCTGAAAATTAATGCAAATTCTCAGGACACACACACTCTCATATACGCACAAAGTCAATTATTGTAACCCAACCATAGCATAATCGAGGAGGTGAAGAAAGCAATATGGTTTAAAAGACATACGCCAAAGCATACTTCAACCCACACACACACACAAACTGCATATCCTCCACTCTGTGCACAAATGGTACCTATATAGGCCCACAGAAATGAACACAAAAACCACAAGGACTAATCTGTTATGCACATGCAAATCAAAACACACATACAAAAAACCTAATGGGTCTCTATCTTAATCTGCCCTCCACCTCTTCACTCCACAGCCAACACACTCCAGAGATTGGAGATTTGCCCGGGGGAGGAAAGGGAGATGGGTGAGGGGTGGATAAAGGATTGAACAGCACGAGGAGGTGGCAGGAAGCGGGTGGTGGGTAGAGGGCGAGGTAAGAAGAAGGGGAGCCAAGCCCTGAAGCCTTAATCCTCTCCCAGGGTCTGCCTAATCTCACCGCCACTATCTGCATATGGGAAGAATGGATTACCATCCCCCGACACACTGACGGATGGATGGATTGACGGAGGGATGGGTGGCAATCCCTGGACAGACCACACACTCACAGACAGACACAAACACACGAAAAGTCTGACTGAAGTTATTACAGGGTAAAGGATGTGGGTTGCTCTCAAAACTATTTCGTTGCTTGGAAACAAACACACACTGCAGGTAGGCATGGTGCAGGCTAGTCATTTACAGTCGGGTTAGTCCACCAGTCTGACATATGTCCCAATCAGAGGCTGTCTCTGGGGCTGAGAGGTCTAGGTGGGGGGTCAGACCACTAATCTGACACACACTAAGCAATGAAGAACAGTCGCCTCAACACACCCAAAACTCAAACATCAACACTGCAACACACCAGTCACTATCTGCCGAGGATTATCAGAGGACGTCAACGTTATTGCAATAACTCACGGGAATATAATCAAAATATATCTAAGCCCATCTGTCACTGTCCATGGAAATTTGTTCATAAAGGTCCTCCTTTTTCAATAACAGCCGAATGACAGCAGAATACGTGTTAATAACTGAATATGGATAGAATTTCTAGAGTGCCCTTGGGGGTAATATAACCAGCAACAGTCAGGCTAAGATCTGATAATCATTTTTGTCCCATTACTTCATAACATTACTTTATTAGCAAGGAAAAAAGTGACAGAAAGGCGTTTAGTGATGAGGAAAGAATATCCAAAATATGAGCTAGCACTTTTCAAGTGCCAAAAACAACTGTCCCTATATCGCATTCAAGTCCTCCACCAAGCCAAGACAAATTTCAGAGGAGGTAAGACCAATTTTCAGGAGGTCGGACAACAAAGCAGTATTGTATATTGTGGTATCTTGTATCATTTCCTTCCTGCCTTGGCCGGGGGAACAAGCTGACTGGCGAGTCTTAAGGCGTATAAAAAGCCCTTATGAGTTCTGTTTTAGTGCCAACGTAAATCAGTTTAGTGGAGGACAAGTGCTTGTGCCCTTTCTCTCTCACTCTGTGGCAGGTGGCCTGCCAAAACAAATGCCCTGCTCCAAAGTACAAAAGTAGTGTGTATGTGTGTGCGCGCGTGTGTTAGGAAGTCAGGCACTAGAACAAATTGAGCCCTGTGTCTTTAAAACACCTTGCTGGGCTGACTTTCAAGCCATCAGCCCGGCTGGAGTGATAAAACCTGATCTAGACCTGTCTAGTGGCTACCCTTGAGGTGAAGGAGCAGAGAAAATACTACAGAGCAGAAACACTGGGCCTCAAACATCGTCCGCGGTTCCTTCTACCTTAGTTTTGCTTAAGTACATTAGCCAA
This sequence comes from Lepomis macrochirus, assembly GCA_024633595.2. Lineage (NCBI taxonomy): Eukaryota > Metazoa > Chordata > Actinopteri > Centrarchiformes > Centrarchidae > Lepomis > Lepomis macrochirus. The sequence goes on along the minus strand of JALXJV020000004.1, from coordinate 30,018,183 downwards.
GAATAAATTCTTTACAGCAGTCATTTTACAAGCTCCTCAGCTCTGCTCGATGGAATAATGGAATCTGAAGATTGTAAAATGTTTTTTGTGAAAGTATCACAAGCCACAGGGTCATAAAACACATAATAATAAACAATCATTAAAAACATGAAAAACAGACTTAAAGACTTTACAGCACAGTCTTTTTGTTAGCCTGTTAATCTGTAATAATCGGACTGATGTCACGTATTTCCACCGTCCCCCTCTATTTGTTTCCCAGGCTTGAATCAGTAGCCTGCACAAGGACAGGGTACACAGACAGACAATCCACTCACACATTCAAGGTCTGCAGAGGCAATAAGTGCAAGGACAACTGCTTCTCTGACACCCAATGTGCTGTGCAGATAACAGATGTGTGTGTGTGTGTGTGTGTGTGTGTGTGTGTGTGTGTGTGTGTGTGTGTGTGTGTGTGTGTGTGTGTGTGTGTGTGTCTGACAGCTGCCACTCTGAGACAGTAGACAGACTGTGGGCACTACATCACACAAATTCTTCCTCTCCTCACTCCCTGCGACAATAAACACACTGATGCACTCTTGTGCATTCAGAGGTAAATGGGATTATATGCCGACAGACGTTACTTCAGACACACAGCGGTATACAAGTATGTGGTCATTTTGTGTGTGTGTCAGTGTGGCTATAAGTGTGTGCCTGTGCTCTGAGGCTACAGTGCACAGTTGTCCCTGCTCTGCCTGCATTTGTCGAATATGAGACAGAGGGAGGAGGGGGTCGTCAGTTACTGAGTATGTTTAAGATGAGGCCATAACACCGTGAAACACCAGCACCGCCACACACACACACACACACCTTAGCGACACTGACACCAGCTACTGCAACCTTTCTGAATCTGACTGCTTCCCTTTTGCCTTCTCCAAACTGGAATGCAGAGAGAGTGTGCTGTGGATAAAACTCTAGGTGGAATTTATCACCTCATCAAAGAAACACATACCGTGTATATTTGTGTGTGTAAGGTTATCTGTGTGACAGGTGTGTGTGTGCCCTGCCTTATCCTTCAAATCTCATCTCTCCCTACAAGGCTAGCATTGTGCTTGCATTCTGTACCAAGCACAGAGTGAAACAGCCATTGTGTGTTGAAGCCTTTCTGAGCAGCTTGAGGTGGTCGGATATTGAACGGCACCATCTCAGAGCTCTGCACAGTTTATGAACACAGTGTCTGATTTGGCTGGTGAACACAGGGTTGAGCGCCCCGGGGTGTCTCCCAGGCATGCAGCCCTTGTCACTACAATAACACATGAAGAGCAGACAGACTGCATTCATCTCCATCATTTCATCTGCTCAATCTTCTCCACTGAATCGTCTCACCCTATTTCTTTCTTCTTTTTTTGCACAACAGCTTGCATCTCTCTCTGTATCGCCTCTCTCATGTTCCCCACCTTTTATGACTCATACCCAAAATATAAACTGCTCCAACATCAAATTTACGACAATCACAACAAATTAAACTTGAGCACGGGAACAAATTTTCTCCTGCCTGTTTCTTCTCCCGGGAGTGAAATTCCTGGAAAAACAAAGGCCTTCGTTCCAACAGCTAAAACAGAACAAAACATGGTTGAACCAGCCATTGCATAAAACCTGCCCACATTTCAAAAAAGAAGCACACAAACACACTGATGCAGGCACAGTCAGATTAGTGGTTTACTCTTAATCTCTCGACTGTGTTTGTGCGACTGGTTCTTTCTTTCCATGACAAATCCTGTGTCTGAGTGCGTGAGCGTGTGCATGTGGCAGTGTATGAAGGTGGGAGAGGTAGGCGATATGTAGGTCAAGGCCACAATGTGCCTGATATGAGTCACAAAGTAACACAGTAATAGTAAGGTTAGTTCAATATCTTACCACGGCAAATCACACTGAGCCTTTACCATTGTCTGTAGCATAAAACTAGCGCGGTTTCTGTTTGACATGGTTTTAAGAGAGTAAGGCTGAGCAATCAGAGGAGGTGATGACATGCAACAGCAGTTTGTTTTCACTCAAACTCATTCTCCATATAAAGGTACGTCTTGCTAGGCAGGATTCAATTTTATAATTCTGAATGAAATTAACCAACACTAAATAATTAAAAGTCCTGCACACATAAGAACTGCCCCTCGATTTTTGCATGTTTTAGCCACCGTAATGTTTTTTTTATACCTTTTCTTCATACCATTACTGTGTAACTTTTGGAAATAGAAACAACAAATTCTCAGTGGCAGGGGTTACAATGCCATGGGTCGTATATATTAACAAAGACCTGTGTAATTAAGATTTTGTACATTTCTTTTGGTCAACGGACAGAGTCTGAGCAGAACGTAAATACAAAATTACAAAACAAAACCACACCTGCATTGATATTTTAGGAAACCACCCCGCGTAGCGTGAATGGTGACGGGCATTGTTATTGCTAATCCCGAGCACAGCATGCATCAACACGCCACCCCAAGACTTGAATCAACACTGAGAAATGCCAGTCACAATGAAGGCTGACCACAAACAATCCTGTGGTTTTCCAATAGTCATTCACACCACCAGTCAGGTTGTGGTTTGTGCTTTCCAAGCTGGTTGCACAGGTGTTGATGTCATGAAACCACGGGGGAGGACAGGTTCATTCAGTAGACGAAGAAGTGAGTGGAGTTAAGAGAGATCCAAAATGGTGAATTTAGGACATAATTAGAGAGTCTCAAATGAAAGATATTTATACAATATACAACAGGTCGATGACTGACCAACTGGAAAATATGGCTTATATAAGGTATGTCCGTTTCCTACATCCAACCATGAACAGACTGTTCTGAGCTCTTTCTGTTACAAACAAAACCGGTGCATTCCTCCATAACGCTGCTTATCCTCTCCCTGCTCCCTGAGTTCACTATAATGGAATGCAGCCTGCTCTGCCCAAAGCAGCCTATTACCAAACGCTGCAGTCCTAAACTGCAACTCCCTCCCTCTGCTCCCTCCCTCTCTCCATTTATGAGCTCGACTGACCCTTGACACCCAGAGTACTGGAGTGGGCTTGTGCTGCACCGCTCCGTAAAAACTTGCCACGGAGAGTGTTGATTATTGTAAAAACAGGCGTGCCATTATAAATCCTCTCTCTAAAGGATTTGAGGACAATGCTGTCGATGGAGGTAGTGGGTGGGAGAGGAGTCGCTTCCAAGGAGAAAGGTATTAAAAAGAATCACTGTCTCCTTTTGTTTTAATGGCACAATAAAGGCAGCCTCCTCTTCCTGGACTTAATGTTTCCAGAGTAAGCTTATGTGGACCGCCAACATTGTCAGTTCTAGATGAATGGTCAGCTTTTCCTTGGGACTGGAAATATTTCAACACAATGCCTGTTAACGATATTTCAGCTATAAAAGGACGGCAAGAAAAGCAGTTAATGAGAAAATATTTCACGCTGCTGATAGCAGCTCCAAATCAACATTAATCTCAGGCAAGTTCCAATCGTGGACAGCTGCAGAGTTGATAACTTGACAATAAAGGGAAAACCAAACAAAAGGTCCAAAGTACAGTACAGTCTGCTCTTGGCCGTGTCATATCTGTGGCATCACTGGCCTTTGTATTGAAAGGAAAAATGTGAGGAAACATGCATCCAGATAAAGTCTAAACCAGAATCCTTTTTTGATTTCACTACTGAGATTACATCACAAAGAGACCGACATCTGACCTGAGCACTTCAAAGACTTGATACAAGTCCAAGACTTAATCTGGCGGATATCTTCTCATATTTGAATTCTTCTGGTGTCCATCACACTAGATATTGTATCCACTTATTAAGTTTATTGAAACAGGCAGACATCTGACCATCTGCTCCCCGCCCCCCTTCTCAGACTGAATCATTACATCATCCAAGTTAACACAAATAAATGTCCTGCTTTGCTATAATGATGGCACACAAGGAAAAGCACTCAAATGCACACACAAACGAGTGTATCTGGACTGGTTCACTATTGACTCGGACAGCACCCTTATCCATCTTTGTCCATTAAAGCCCATGCTGTTTCCGGATGTGTGCTGTTGAGGAGTATTAGTAACCATATCATTGGCTATGACCGCATGGCTTTATCCTATGTTCTAAATGCTTTAAGACAGGCGTGTGGCTTGTGTCACATGGTGTTTAGCCCATTTATGTCCTCAGATGGGTCTCAAGACTTGATGCATATGTCTCTGCTTGGGGGAATGCAGGTTCAATTCCTTAACAGGGACACCATTGAAAAACGATGGAAGAGGTTGTGGATACTGAAAGGGCACAGACAGTGGGTCTCCAACAGTTAATGCAAGTCATAGTTTATTTGTAGGTTATTTTGGGGGGGGGGTTCGACGATTTCTCTGTCTACTGTATATTTCAATCTGAAGAAAAGAGGCATCATAAGCTTTTGTTCTGTATGAGAATAAAGAAACACTGGCCAACAGATGAGCCTATGTGCAACCCGAAGACACACTCACCCACATGGTCAAACTCCTCTTGATATGCAGGAAGATGTGCAACAGCATGCACACTAAACAAAGACACTTCCATGTCCAGGAACTCAGTGGGACGGGACCATTCATTTTGTTTAAATGGCACCGTTACATCTGAGTCATGTGGGGCCAACGCCAATTATCTTCAGTCGCACCGTGGTGGAGCGGAAACAAAAGAAGCTCATTTCTCCCGACTGTTTTAGCTCAGGAGCCCAGTTTTATGCCAGTGAATATTCAAGCCAACAGACAGTGTGTATGTGTGTGCAAAAGTGCGTACACACCCAAGCATGGTGTTCAGCGGGAAGGGGCTTGTGAGCTCAGACTGTCGTGTCCCAGATCATCAGCACATACTGTATTCCTGGTGAAGCGCGACACACAGCACTTCATGCGTCAGTGATTCACTATAGAGGCGGCGACGGAGACAGAGACGAAGGCTGGTGTGTGAATGTAGGGGAGGTGTGTGTGCAACTAAATCCTTATTCGCAAACAGTTAGTATTAACTGTGACACGTACAGTAATGACACTTCTGGGGTTACACTTTCTCTTCTCTTTAACCACATAAGAGACTAAAACGTACCTTTAAATGGTGTCTAACGACTAAAATCTTCTCAGTGAAGAGAAAAAAAAAATCTGAATTAGATGGAAGCCGGAGAGGAGAATGAAAAAATATAACTGAGATTGAGGGAGGAAAGGTGTAACAATCAGGCGAGAGATGGGGAGACACAAGAGAGAAAATGGTGCAGGTGAAAAGGCGAGGTGATGGAAATAGAGAGAAAAGAGGGAGCGATAGAGGGGTGAGATGAGAGGAGTTGATGATACCTTTTCAGATAGCCGGCGAGGCGGAACAAGGGGGAATGGAGAGAGATAAGAGGAGAGCAGTCTCTGCATGTTTAGCTAAAAGGGAAACTTTTTTTTCCTCAGCTAGTGGGCATCTGAGTGCCTGTCACATAACTACACCCAACACCACTTCAACTTAGACTAAGTACTTCAAAACAATACTCTTTATGGTGCCGCACTACAACTTCCACGAGGATTACACTTTTTTTTTTTAGTTTTAATCGAGTGCTTCAATAGTCAGGCATTTATCACTACACGGACTTTAAATGAGAGTAGCAAGGGATCATTCTGCGATGGCTGAAACCTGTTTGGTACTCTCTATGAAACTGAACAAAATGTCACTCGGCTTATTTTAACTTGCCTTGCATTCATCGGTTTCATTATTATTTCCATATCGAGACCACTTCAGGTCACACAGTCAGGCTCTCCGCCATACTTTTCCAAACATCACGGCCTGCTGCTCTTGGGAATATAGATTTAGTCAAACCTGTGAGCAGCACCTCCTTAAAAAACAAGTGTTGTTATTGTGAACACTTAACCTTATCTGTGATTCTTAGCTTTCTCTCCAGCTGTTTTGTTTATGCTAATCAAGTTAACGTTAATGAAAAAATGTCTTTGTTGAAGTAGAATGCAAATATATCCCCCCATTCAAAAAAATGGGCATCTCTTTTAAAACAGTATGAAATATTATAAGACAGCTGCACTTTTAGAAAATACTAATGTTTATAGCTTCATTTAGTAGCTGCATCTACAAAAACAAAGAACAATTCGACTGTTTGTAATCCACCCACATCTCCAGCATGAAGTCAAACTATTTTTTATAATATGAATTCATTGTATGCACTTCTGTGTCAAACTAGCATTTGTTATATGAGAATGTGGGAAGAAGTGTAAATAAGGTTTTCCTGAAGGTATAAAAGACTTTTTTGTTTCCAACATTAGATTATGAACCAACTTTGCTACCAAAATATCCTTCCCCAGGCCAAAAACATTTGGCATAAAAGCCTAAATAGAATTCCGGTCTTCAGTCAAACACGTCTATGATCCGAGGGTTTCTTTTTTTTTTTTTTTTTTTTTAAGAGGCGCCTGGCTGTTCTTGGAACCCTTCCAAAAGGAAGGGCCGGGCCTACTGGTCGGTCCAGTAGGACGGGTAACATCAGCCATCGTGAGTCAGTCAGAGGGCAAATGAGGGGAGGGAGCATGCACATTCACCAGAAGACAAAACATACAGCAACCGTGAGCACACGTTCATTAGGTCATATTACCGAAACTGTCTTTCAGCTTGGCAGACAGCACAATTAATAAAGCTAGCGCCAGTGTAAACAGGGCGTGTGTGTATTCTGTGGGTGTCTTTGTGTCCGTCTAAGTTTACATTAGATGTTCCTGTGTCTAAATGTAGCAAGTGACACAGGGAGGGAAAGAACTATGAATGAAAAAAAAGAAGAAATAGGCGGATGAGGGAAGCTAAATCTGTGTCCAAAGAGCTTGTCAGTATCGTTACAGCAACAGAGCCCAGGACGAGGTAGAGCTTTCGGGAGGAGGAGAGCGCTGGGGAGGATAAGAACAGACATGGAGAGAAAGGAAAACACAGAGGGAGACGTGTTGGAAAGACAGAAATGTGAGCGCAGAGGAAGAGAGATAAGGAGAGACTGGTGGGAGCGGGGGATGATGAGAGGAAGAGTGGTGAGTGAGAGGAATGCCAGAGACAAAGAGGAGAGGAGAGGAAAGAAGACAGGAGAGAAGAGGGACTAAATATGTCAGCATCTTGTTCAACACAACACTGAGCTAGATATGAAAAGTCTCCGGGTGTATCTATGGCTTATAGGACAACCGCTGCACTGGATGCTACAGGCCTGCAGATACGCACATGCCCTTCTTGTTGTACGCTTGCCAACTTTTTGACAAGAGAATCTAGAAACTTCTCTCTACAAAGGCGCACACAGAGTGTACCCTACAGAGGAGATGAATCAAGCTGGCAATTTTAGTCTCAGGTCTGAATATTGCCGTGCATGACAGTCACAGCTTCACAGGGAGACGCAATCATTGCAAGATAAGAAAGACTCTGCTCCCTGGGGATTTAAATGTGTTTAAATGTTATTTATCTCAGTCTGATGACTTCCCCCTCTGTTTCTATTGCAATCCAGCCTGCTGAATAAGCGCCTCGCTCCCTCCACCTCGCCACCCGCTCCTCATGCATTCTCAGTCGGCCACCTCGCCATAGTTTACAAATACATCACACCAATACTGGCCAGGCAAATGACATGCCATGTTCCATAGTCCCCGTGGGACCTACTGCCACTCATAACTCCCCAATGCCTCGCTTATTTAGCCACTCACTGCCACTTTCAAAGCAGATTGAAAATATGGCTGAGGTGTTATTTGAGAGCCATTACCGTACATTGTTTGGGTATTTATGTAAGCTAGGTCTCTCGGCTGCAGAGTGCAGTAAATGGCATTGGTAATGATGCAAGAAACGTTGGGATATATTCCATGCTGGAAAGTACAGGTGCAAAACTGGATGGAGCACAGACATGGGGGCTTTTAGTTTCCGCAATCGAAATAAAGGACGGGTGCAGTAGCAATATTGACATTTTTTGATTTTATTAAGTGCCTGCCATTGTTGGAAACACAGTCAGCATGTTAATGTCACTACAAAAGAGTGCAGAAAAACAATCAATATCAATATTAGCAACTGTGGCCCCCATATAAAGCAAAATAAAAGCAATATTTGTGCAGGCATTCTAGACATTGCCTGCCTTGTTACCAATGTATTCTCTTCACAGCAACAGAGATCAAGCTTTGCCCTCAGTCCGGTGTCTGAACAGACTTAATACAAGCAACCTTTTGTTCTCTACCAAATCACTTTGCACAGAGCTAAATCAGTTCTACAAAGCTCTGGAATTAAACCACATCCTAATATGTCTTTGGTACAAGTGGGCCTTGACCTATTATTTGACAAACGCTGTTTGATAATGGGATTCAGCACTAAGCCGGTCTCCATCGCCGCACTGCAATCCACTTTCCTTTGCAGGTCGGCTGACCCTTCCCTTGGTGTGCTGAAGGATGGCTTGTATGATCTGTTCTGGCTTGTTAAAACTTGTGATTCCACAAGGGGGTGAGGTTATGGCTCGCACAGCGACAAGAACCTGTCACCGGAGTCGTGCTCGTGACCTCTACCCACAATGCCCAAGCAGCGACGGAGAGAGAGAGAGAGACGTCCTCAGAAGATATCTCTCTCGAGGAATACTCATGCCTCGACCTGCATGCCTCATTTGAATTTCAACGGCTGCCTTAAACTCAGTGGCGACACACACACACACACACACACAAACAGCGGGTTTTTAGCTCAAGCCTCCGAGAGAAAGCACATTTTCTGTAAAGTGATGGATGAATCATGACTTTTGGTGTCGGGGAAGTGTCTTGCTATACGCCCTGACCTTTCCAAGGAGAGGATGAAGTGAATTCATTTCTCCTGGTGGTGTTTGTATGAAGCACGAAGCGGCAATTATTAAAGCCTAATGAATAACTGGGACAAAACAAAGAGCCGGCACACTCTAGTCATTTTAGTTTGCCCAATAGGCTACATTAGCATCTTAAATGCAATTGAAACTTGAGCATGGGGGGATAAATACTGAGGAAAATTTTTCTTCTCCCTAACCTGTAGATGCAAACAGGATGCAGTTCAAACAAAAGCCTCTCCTCATGGATGTGGCTATGGTTATGAAGACGGTCATTGGTCAGCGTTTGCGGGGCAGATGCGGGCGGTTTAAGGCTCAGTCTTTATTTTGATCTAATTTTTCCGTAGTCACACGCGCCTGTCTGTCACTAAGGAAGTGATATTGGGCAGCTACATATGGGGCTTAACAAGCACAGTAGAACACGAAGCTTCTCTTTAAGCTGATTCACTAGGGAAGGAGGAGGAGGGAAGAAAATAAGAGACTCGGAGTAAAAGAGATCGACAGATTATGTAGGGTGACCACAACCGCTTTGACCACCACCAAAAACCTCTTAAAGCTGTTATCATGTCAAATAAGAGAAATCCTGGAAAGCCTCAGCTGCAGGGCCGAGCTCTGAGCATTTATTTTACAAGCTCCCGGCTGAGCACACAACCAAATCTCTCACTTCACAACCGATTTCTGAGTCATCCATCTATGTATGTGCCACTGTGGTTGTGTGCGACGCTTGAGCTGCTGTGCTGGGTGACGCTCGATGTGCTTCGTCCAGCAGGCGTGTGGCCTAGATCCAGCCTCGGAGTCAAAAGGGGCAGCAATGCCGCTAATATGGGTCACTGTGTTGCTAGGTTGTGGCCTGTGTTCCTCCAGGAACTAATATGAATGTGTGTGAATGGAAAGCGTGCGTATGTGGCTAGTTAAACTTTATCCACTGTTTTCCAGCCGCGCGTGTTTCCTGTGTTGAGCTAAGCTAGTCTTCTCCCCGTCTCTCTCTCTCTATGTCGTTGTAATATGGTCTTGATTAGCAGGCCAGCGGCTGTGGCAGTTGAGTGGCAGAGTTATTCCAGCTATGTGTTTGTAGTGGGGGTCCTCTGGGAGAAATGTGTCAGCCTGATCCACAGCTTGAACGAGACCCTCACTGTTGTGCCTCATACTATGAACATGACAGGACGCGTTGAGAATGGAGAGAGTATGCAGTTTGAACACCGACAGAGAGCTAGAAGGAGTCCTTCGTGCAGTACTTTCCTTTGTCTCCTGTGGTAGTGGAAGTACGTCCAAGTATTTAAGCAGTATAAGTACATACAAATTCTCTCTTGACATGCATAAACCTGAACAGGGACAACAATGAAACAGGATCCTGAAATCATCTCCTGAAACTGTGAAGTCAACAGTCTGTTACTAAAGCACTCCCAGAACATCAGAAATAGGGAAAATATAGATTTCCCAAACAGTCTTTGAGTCGCTTTGGTCTCTCAGAGCACGTCTACTCTCGAGCACTGACTCAATGTGATCTTCGAGAAGTGGCACTAAGAGCGCATTTTAGTTTTCCTCTGTGATGGCAGCTTAAAAGCGGCAGCTCTCTTGAGCAGCAACGGGAGAAAGATGGAGAGTTTAAAAAGAGACTCAAGAGACGGAGCATGTGGAGCAACAATAGGATGCACAAAACCACAACGTCTGCTGAACGAACATGGCAATATGTAGACTTGAGTTTTCTGTTCCACCTGTAAAGCCTGCACGCATACATAATATCACAGAGAAAGCATGTAAACGCGCTGCAAAAAAAGGGCACAAAGGTAACATTGCAGCTTATGCACAGAACAAACACAAACTGAAAACCATCTCACACACACACACAGACGTGGGGCTGGGGCTTTACCACAGTGGCGCCGGGGCAGGGCAGGCGGCAGCAGCAGCTACTAATTAAGAGGGGTTGGTTGAACAGCTATAGTTAAGGCTGGAGCTAGAGGGCTGAGCAGAATAGAGCGACAGGTCTGACACCGTGTCTGTGTGTGTGTGTGGATGTGTGCATGTGTTACTAGCGGCCCCCGGGCTATATGCTAGGGCCCCAGTTCAAGTCTTGCTGACTCAGATTCAACACAGCCGGTCTGGCTGCAATACTGCTGGTGCAGCTAGTGGGGAAGGAAGAGCAATTTGCTCTTTTCCCTGTCTCTGTTACTTTCTCCCGTTTCTCTTTGCTCCCCCACTCTTCCTCCACCCTCTCCTCCCCCCAACGCATTTTTCAGTTGCACTTCCTCTTTTCAGCTCTTCATTCCCTCGCTCCACTTTCCAGCTGCCCTGTCATTTGCTGTCTCTCCCTCTTTCCTCCCCACTTCCGCACAGTCAATTCGATTCAATAAGCTTTACCGGCAACAAATGTGTTTGTGCAGCTGACGTGGGGATTACAGTGGGGATCAAAACAGGAAATACGTTTGCTTTAAATGGTTCTCGACGGTGACACCCCGAATCAAAATTTTTTTCTTTCATTTCAACTCTTTCTGTTTCACTTGCGGGTACTAGATGATCTTGTTCTCGTGCTGCAGCTATAGTGAATCAGACTTGTTGAACAGTTTTGGGAATTAACAGCTCCTCCGGTTTAGTACATCACGTTGTGAAATGTAAATGCAAACAAGAATGCTGACACTTGACCCTGAGATATCCTCAATGCCATGTGTACAGTAGTCTTTTAAAATGCCTAAAAACTCCCTATGTGTCTCTAGCAAGAGACGGTGTCACAATTTCTCCTACGAAATAAGCATACGTTTCTATTGTGATTTAGAAAGCAGTTATTGTGCACTTTTAAGACAGTTTATTGTATTAAAATAACTGGTGACCATATTAGCATACACAATATAAAAAGGGCCTTGTGACAGTATAAGAGGCTTGGCCTAGGCCTTAGTTATTTAGCGTGCCGGCTAATCCTATTGTTGTTGTCTCTGGAGCATAAGTGGCGAGCTTGATGTTAAATCCTTGCTTTTGTCTCTTTGAGTCTCATTTGCTGCCATCGAACGCCTAAAATAATAGTCCTTCACATGTAAGTGTGGACCAGTTTTGAAAGTCAAGTACCACTCCCATGCATACCATGAACAAATACTGTGAAGTACACTGTGAAGATCACATCAAACAAGCTTCACATGACAGAGCTACCTATCACTGCCAATCCACTGCATTCTCAGCATTTCTGAACTGCCAAGAATGGAAAAGTGACCCAGTTGACATTTGGATGCTTTGAACCGTGGGAAGGTTAACGGTATGAAATCGGCAAGTTGCCATTCTTACGCACCAGGCCCTGCACCAACTTTCTTTCTCAGGACTGCATGTTTAAATGTGGCTGGCTACATACACTCAAACACACAAACACAGACACACACCTGCTCTTTTGTGTTTGCAGTCTAAACAGAGTGTTACGGGAGAGTGTGTCATCAGTTTATTGTTTGTCTGTTCCTCTCTATGCTCCCTGATGTTTACCTCTGCAGAACAATGGACTGGCCCGGGAGAACCTGAGCACGGGAGGTCTGATCTGGTCTGTTTGTGTGCAGTATTGTAATTCTGATTGCATTTCCGTGATTCCTTTCTAACAGTCTCCACGATACAATAAACAGAGTTACTGTGCACATTTAACTACCATCTCTGAACAATTTCGATCTGTGTCTCATGCCGTTTCAGTGCACATTTCTTTGCATACACTTATGACGGGCTACTTGTCCATCCACACAGCTGGATAACAAAGACCCTCTCCAATGCGAGTCTTATCCCATTAATGCTCTGGCTACTTCCTGTGTCACCATGTTTCCTTGTGTCTCCCCTGCTAAAGCATGTCTATGATGGTCAACATGTCAGCAACTGAGCCAAGGGGAAATGTAAATTTGCACAATTCTAAAGTATGTTTTAAAATCCATAATTTGGCCTGGGTGTAAAAAATAGTGTCCTCTGTGTCCTTATGTTTCTAATTTGGCACAATTCTCCAGCAGCACTGCCACCCACAGCAAGGAAACACTACATGCCGTGGTCCTTTCATGAGGGAACAGACACAACACTATATGAGCCAAAATATCCCCTGTGATTTATTTATAATGTTGTGATATAGCTTGTATGTTGTTCCAGCTGAACATAAAGAACAATACATGTCTCTAATGCATCTGTTGGGTGATCATACGAGCTGCAATAACAATCACTTCTGCAAATTGTCTCGGGTCCAGATGTCATCTGAAAACCCCATTACATATAACCATTTTCTACATTATCATCTTTGTCAATCACTGAAACACCAACTTAACCCTGACATCTGAATATAGGCAGTTGCATGTGAAAGTAGAGGGAGATGCAGACATTCAGAGGAGAGATCAAAAGGGCATTATCTGTACCTACTGGCTGTTAATTCAACCAGCTTTACATAAAAACCACCGTGCGTGTGTGAGATCTGGGCCTCTAGCCAGCCAACAGTTGGGCTGACTGTCTCATGTGGGCTTACTACTGAGGTTAAAACTGATATGGCTACTGTGGCTAGCGGTCTGGGCCCTAACTTAACAATGGCTTAAATTTGAGCATCACTGCAACGAGGGTTACTTCACCTACAGTGAGGCGTTATTTGTGTTCGCAACTACTGCTGTCTGAATGGGTACCTATAGATAAAGATTTTCTACTGTCTGCTTGATTCAATGAAGATCAAACTCATTTTACAATTATGATATAAATACAAAAAAAGACCTCATTGTGTTTTATGAGATGAGACATATCAAAAGTTGTGTCGAAAAAAGCACAGCGTGTTATCATGAGTGAACGCCGTGTAGCTTTTCATTATGAGCACTCGACACAGAGACAGACAGAGAGAGAGAGAGAACAGAGAGAGGCCTGCGCTGTGCCCATCCTCACTTTGGCCCAGTGCCAGGCCTGCTCCGACAGAGGAAGAGAGAGGAAGGGAGGGTGTTGTGAGCGCGTGTGGATGTGTGTGTGTGTTTGAGGGGGCAAACATTCCCCTGGCAGGATCCCCAGGACCCGGCGGAGGGCAGGGTTCAGCCGGTGAAGGAGAGGCTGCGTGCCCGGCAGTCAATTAGCGGCTTGCATTTACACAACAAATGGAGCTCCCACGGTTTCTCCAGCGCTCACACGCCGCGCACACACGTACACACACCCACCACACGAGTATATCCACTCAGCGCTCATCAGCACACGCCGACGCAAGGTCAGAGGGATGGGGAGGGAGAAAGAGAAAGAGGGAGTAAGAGAGACGGAGCAAGAGGCCAGCTATCTGCTGGAGTGGCACTCTGCAAATGCTAACTCATTGGCTGTATCAGAAACACAAGCAGAGCAACGGTGAGTACAGAGTAATACAATCTCCACTGCTGAATACTGCAGCTGGGAAACAGACACGGATAATTCTCATGTCCTTTTATCCTTTAGATTTCACAGAAGAGATAAAAATAGGGAGATCTACATCATGATTAAGGGCTGAAATAAACAGAGGACTGACAGAAAATGAACAATGATTTCAATGAATGATACATTTATTAAGCAAAAATGCTTTCTGGTTCCAGCTACTCAGATGTGAGGATCTGCTGCTCATCTCGGTTTAATATTATTGTAAAAAAAATTGTAAAACAAAAATTAAAAATTGTAGAAAACAATTATTGATTGTTTTAGACAAAACCAGCTATCTGAAGATGTCAAATGTGAAATTGTCACATGTTTCACTAACCTTTTATACTGTCGAAGTTCAACTGAATCAAAACCAGTGATGTCTTAGGCTACCGATCCACCATTTTTCCATGACAAAAGAAAAAAGCAAAAGATCAGTCAAATCAGCACTTTCCACTGATCCACATCTTTCCATTAGCTCCCTCTTGTAACCAAAGTATTTACCCTGTGCAACAGGTTGTCTGTGCCTGTGCATATGCAATAAACTGTGGTGAATGGTGGACTTCTCTGTTGGTGCTTTGCAGCATTGAATTTAAATAGTTTGAAAACTACCTCAGCACTACCCTGCACCATTCATTACGGCATACCAAGTGAATCCAATACTAAAATTCACTAAGCTGGTTGTTAATTTAACTGAGCTGGCAGCAGCCAAATATTAATATAATAAATATTAAATATTAAATCTGTATGATTAGTCACAGTGTAAAGCCTATGTGAGGCTACTGACCAGTAAACCAATTCTCCGCTTGTTGAGAGATGGACACAGAGAAGTAAAGAAACAGGAAAGAAAGAAGAGGGAAACACTGAAGAGTGAAAGTCAAGCAGAAAAGACAGGGCAGGAGTGACAGACGTCCCTTTCAAACATTTAGCTTCACCCAGAAAGCTTGCTGGAAATTGCCATGTCAGGGTGACGAGTGAACAGGAGCTTAAGTCAATACCGTTGACTCAATAAAGTTGATCAGGCAATACCCCTGTCAGGACCTGGTGAAATTCTCTTCAATCTTTCTTTGTGAAACCAGTGTGAAAAAAATACACACAACAGGCAAACAAAGGGTTACATTACAAGAGACTCGTTTTTCTAAAACAGTAACACAAGAGATCTTCCGTTGAACACATTTGGCATCATACCATGCATGCTCTCCACAGAAACGTACACACACATTACCTTATATATATATAGGCACTTTATATCAATATTATATGTTTTAAGAGACAAAATGATTAAGAGAAAATAACTGCAATGACCCATAAAAATGTTATTGTTGTCGGTTTGAATGGGTCAACCTGGGTTATCAGCTCTGAGCTAATGACCCCGCTCATAACCAGCCTGGGGTGAACCAAGTGACTTTAGTGAACCTGTTATTTTGACAACCTTACAATGGTAGATAACAGTCCTACACCTCTGCCATAAATTCCACTGTTCTTGATACTTCTATCCATTTTATGACTTTCCATTTCTCTCTTGCAAGTGTTGCTGCATCTTTTCATAAGGTGACCAGATAAAGAACGACTACGTTGGTCCGTGCAGTCTGCCTTGTTAAATACCCTGTGTCAAAACATTGTTGTAATCACTTTAATGACATTGAAACGTGATAATTCTGTTAAGTGCACAGAATTATACAAGCCCTTGTAAAATTCAGCTTTAGCTTTAGTGTGTATGAAGCTACAGCAGAGGACCATGGCCGTGTGTGAATGACATTAAAGGGCATTTTGTTTGTGTTTGGTATAAATGGTCAAATACAGGTTTGAACTCCATATGCAACATCTATATCATGAATTGGATTGGGGGGAGGTTAGGAGACAATCATGGTCTCTGTCTGTCTTTACTTCCCCTGCTCCTCCCAACCATCTGTCATGCTCTCGCATTGACATTCAGGTGAGAACTGCCTTGTCTGCAGACACTATATCTGTGTGTGTGTGTGTGTGTGTGTGTGTGTGTGTGTTGTGAAAAGCTCGGCAGTTACAGTGGAAGTGGCCTGCCAAAGTTAATGAGAGGAAGACGTGGGTCTATACTGCCGTTGATGAGGTCGCGTGAGTTTGGAGTGTGTTTACGTATCTCATCACCGGCGGGTCGGCTCACTAATGTGCGCGCCCCTCTGCCTATCCGCCCTCTACCCACTCTATCCATTCATCTCCCTGCCTATACATCAATCTATCAGGGACAATTACTGGTGAAACGAGACCAGTGGTAAGTGGATGAGAGGTGACCTGGGCCATACAGCAATCAAGCCCCAACCAGTCTCTCTTTCCCTCTCTCTTCCCTCTCTCTCTCTCTCCCCCTGTCACCCACCCTTTCCCTCTCCCTCCAGCTGTGCTCTGAATAGGCCCTTAAATCACTCAGCCCAGGCCCTTTGATTGGTTGACCTCTCTGCATGATTAAACAGCCATTTTCATCACGTCCTTCATAGGAGAGTGGCAGAATGAGAAAGAGGGAGAGAGAGGCAGAGACAGACACACTGATAGAGGAGGTGAACCAAATGGGATCTCTCCATGTCGATGATGACAGACATTTGGATCAGAGGAGGGAGAGACTGACTGCTCCCGTGGACACAGGTGGCGCGCCACCATGCTGAGAAAGGAGAGGTATGGCACTGCTCAATATCGCAGGAAAATGTGTGCATCGCACTGTTTTATGTGGCTCTTGACTTATGCTGGCTGTCGGCATCTTGCTCAAGAGCACTTGAACAGAGATGAAGATGCCTCAACGGTAAGTCTCCCACACAGTAATGTGGGTTAGATAAAATATCACAGGGTCACAATCATCATTGCTGTGACCAGTAGACCTTTACACTAATTCCCTGAAATCACCAGTCAGAAGAGTGGGACCGTTTAATTTCCTACCCTTCCCTGAATCCAAACTTCTCGTCCGATAAAATCGCCACCCCCTCATAACATCTGTTTGGCTTTCAAATAAAAAAAAGCCATAAAGCCAGTGTGGCATGGGGGCACAAGCCACAGCAGCTGTTCCAATATTGCGTTCAGTCCTTAATTAAAGTTTGACTCAGCTTCTTTGAGTTTTTGTCATCCTTATTTCCCCACACTCTCTCACTTTTCTCCCCCTGCCTTGCACACAAGAGCTTCTCCCTAAAACAACATTATTTATTATTCTTCAGCTGGAGCTGCCTTGTTGCTGTTCTGAGGTAGCTAGTGCTGCCAAGTTCCCTCCCCTCACTCCTCTGTTGTCTTCTTCTTTTCCCTCAGCCGTTTCTGGCCGAGGTGCAGGCTCTGGCATCATTTTGTTCAGATTTCTCCTATCCCGCCCTTTCACAAATCTAAACGCTCAAGGCTTTTATGTCGATGCCGCTACAAGCAGACTGGGAGACGGGCTACTTTTGAAAATGTGTCTGTGCTGTGGCCAAGTTTGACTGCAGCACTGATTGCCGAGGGCAGGATGAGGTGTGCTTCTTGAATGAGCTAAAAACAGCTTGTGCCATGTTTGGGAACAGCAGCACATGTGGCGACGGCCCTGAACTGTGTCTTCTATAGTAGTTTGGGAGAAAGAAAAGTAATGTATGGCCGATTCTAAACTATATTTTGGCCTTGATGATGTCTTTCGTTGGAAAATGTAACCTTTTCTGCCCTGCTTGTCTGTTCTAAAATTAATCACTGGTTTAAAGTCCTTGTTTTCAAGCTACACTCAACATTCAGCGTTGCCTCACGGGTGTGCTGGACAAATACTATCTGTCATGTGTCAGAGAGCAGGCAGAAAGAGTCTGCTGGTGCACCAGGGGCAATGTCACGCTGATCTCAAGAGCCAAATGAGGTCACACTCTGATAAAAATGGAGAGTCGATCATCCAGAACAGCCACATTCCTCCACATGCAATGGAAACCAAGGAAATCATGGATCTTGGTGAGGCGGGAGGGGGGAGGATGGCCCCGAGGGAAAGACTTGGAGAGAAAGGAAGCAACTCCTCCCAGCTGCCACACATCAGCACATCACACCAGTCACAAGTTACACACCCCATTTAATTTGGAATGTGGCGTCCCGACAAGAGCTGAATGGCATCGCTGATGCATTCCTTCATGTTTGCTGGCTGCTTCATCACGTGCCCTGCCCGCTTGTCCGTCCTGGAGCATCTTTCGGACAGACTCGATTGGGCAAACTCGCAAAATAGTCTGGGACAACCAGTGAGCAACACCTCAACTGAGCACAACTTGGTCATCATGGGACAGCAATGTGTGGCACTCACACCCACCTAAACGCCCCTCCCCCAAGATGCAGTAGCAGCCTAGCGGTTCACCCCAGGCTGGGCATAAAGAAACACGAGGGCCCTGGCAATAAAACCTCCATGGCCCCACTCCACCTTTAAAGTAGGGATCAGTCTAACCCTTTGACCTCCCCCCATCCCAACCTTCTTTCCAGTATGGAGGCCTCCCCCTTGCTCTTCTATTTCTGTTTATAATCAACACCCCACCCCCGTCAAGCCGGCCAGCCATTGTCTAGCATAGAGCACTTATTCCCAGAGTCCTCCGGCTCTGCTTGCCTCTCCTCCGCAGGGGGTCGAGGAGGGAGAGGCGACTTAAAAGCACCCCTGGGACTCACACCGCTGCAGCATGGAGGTAACCCGGGTCTGCTAAAAGAATCAGGCTAGGCAGACACCAATGTTCTGCACAACATGCCGTCGAGTGGTTTTCCCCTTAACAAGCTCTGTTAGGCAGGAAAGGGAGGGAAACAGGTTTTATGGTCCTCGAGCACATGTTTCCACTGAGGCAGTGGTGGAAAAACAACCGGTCTTTCAGGAGCATCCCAAAACTTTTGTCAAAAGTTGTTAGATCTAAGTAGCCTTGTAGCAGTTCAGCAACATCTACAAGGAGGTTGTGGGCCAAGAGAGAAGCAATGATCTGCATAAGTGAATCTTTATCTGAGGCCTATTTGCAATGACATGCTCATGAAATGTCTGTACTATCATTAGCCCGCTTATGCCACTAACCTCTGGAAAGTATTTGCATTGATTTGTAGGAAGTGAGAGTAGGGTTACCCGGTAACTGTAGCGCCTGTGAATAGAGAAAAGCCCCTTGTACATGTGTCTATGCCGACATGCTATGCAGTGGCACAATACCTACACACAATGGAGGCCAGAGTCACCCGGCTACTCATCACTTCTCCCTCTTTAACCCTTTGAGAGGAGCACAAAAGGAGGGAGCTGACAAAGAGGCTGTAGAGGGAGGAGGTGTAGGATATTCCACTTTGCTTCAGCACTGTTTATAGGGGAGTTTGAGACTACATTTGCTGTTTGACATCTTGAATTTGGCGCCACTATAAACATAGGGCAATAGATGCCAGGAATGCAAACAGTTTCTCAGACGAGTACATAACACTGTGATTACAGCAATAGAGTAAGTAGCCCTGTTCCTCTTACGAAACGAACAGGCTCGCTCTTTTATTTATGCTCCCGTTTTCTTCCCAATAACATTTCTATGGTTCTTTTGGAATTCGTTTACTAACAGAAATCATTTGTCATCGGGGTTACAGTTTGGGTTTTTTTAAAACCCTAATACTGCTTTCAGTCTGAGCTTAGAGAAGTTTTGAGCAGGCCCCAAAACCAGACAGGTCCCACTTGGCCCTGCTGTGGAAAAATGGCTACTGAGAAGTCAACGTGGGGAGGTGAGAGGCTGGGAAGTACTCCAAAGTGATTTAGGGCTAAAGCTACTCAAAATCTACCCTTCTCTTTGCAGCTGAAGTGGGATCGCGTTGTGGATTTAGGAAGGCTAACTGCCTGAAAAACAAAAATGTTTTTTTCCTTTATTGACTGGCTTTTGGTGAGGTGTTTGCCTCTGTAAGACCTCACCAAACACACATACATGCACCCAACAAGCCAGAAGTTCCAGCCCACATCTAAAGAGTGCCAGGCACTGAATGGTAATCAAAATGAATAAATGAGCACTTATCTCCACAACACACATGCAGGTGCTGACATTAATGTGTGTAGTTTATGAGCAATGGACGTGCGTGTCCATGTGTGAGTGTGCACACAGGAGACAGAGAGAGCAAGAGAGAGAGAAAGTGATCCTACTTGTGTCCTACACACATGCACACACTTTCTCAGGGGTTGCCACCACTGCCCTGGGGGCGATACCACCATACTGCTGACCTCTCTGGAATAGGTTGCCCTTCCTTCCGCTAACAACATGGGGGTTGTTGCTGGCTAGTCAACAACACAGCCACAGTAAAAAGGGGCCAGAAAGGCAGCTAGCTGATTTATAGGCTAGCCCACGGCCATGCTTTCCCTGGGCAAGTGGCTCTCTTCAAAGGCCCGCCTTCTATTAGTCTTATTTACAGGGCTGGGGAGAACAGAGCGCTTGAATTATTTAAGATTCCCCTTGGTAAATACAACAGAAACCAGGAGGGAGTGTGTGGCAAGAAGGGGGGACAAATGATGGAAGACAGGAATGAAGAAGTGGGAGATAGAGAGACTGAGAGGGTGGGGGGACGACAAGTGAGCAATTATGAGTTGCTGCACCATTAACATTAATCACAACAATAAATGGCTATGTGTCTGTGTAAACTCTTTCCTGTTTCATCTCCTCCAAAGTGGAGAGCATTACCTCACATTAAACATGAGTGCCCATGCTCACACGTGAACACGTTCAGATAGCATCCTGTATACCATTCCTCCCGTATACAGTGTGCACAACAACAAATGCACACTGACGATGCACTGCTTATCTCAATGCAAATACATGCACAGGCACACACCCACAGCGCACAGCCTCCTCTCTCACACAGTGGTTCTCATTAACAAGCCAAACATGCCTGAAGAGGCAGACAGACTCCAGTGAGCACAGTAAACAACCAGTAGGCTCCCTCATCTAAACTGAGACTATCTCAGCATCAGCAACACACACTTTCTGCCGATGATACTGACAGGCTGGGCCAGATACAATGCACTCTGCTTCTGCGATCTGCTTTTTTCCCCCAACCGAACCAGTGGAATTTGCTTTTCTTTGCTCAAGGAGAAGGCAAACATTGGGTATGGGTGATGGGCCCGACAACATCCTAATGTTTCTAGTGCTGCCATGTTTTGAGATAAAAATATAATACTGTCCTGTGACATTTATCATGTGCATCAACATGTGTGTGTGTTAGGGCTGTAACGGTACATGCATTCGTACTGGACCTTTTCGATACAGGACGCTCGGGACAGTGCACATGTGCACCAAATGCAGTCTGTAACATCATATATTAGGCTTGTTTTGTGTGTGAAACATACCTAAATCCAGAGTTTCCACACGGACAATTTCATAGGCAGACCAAATCTCCGCCTTACGGAGCTACAGCGCTACACACGCAGCCGCTTTAGCCCAGCCTTATTGTTAAGGTCTTCTGTTTTGGGAACACTTCGGTTTCCAGTGAAATACAACAAAGGACAAGTCCATAAGAAGAAAGCAGCAGTGATGGAGTATAAAGTAATAAACGAAATGCAAGATTACTACATTTCCATCAGCTGGTTTAGAGCAAATTAACCAGGCTATGACAAACGTAGATACGTCAGTAGTTGACATTACATATGGCTGTAATAAACAAGACGTATGGGTTCCAAACCAGTCTCATGGAACTGATGGGCACTGATCTTAGAAAAATGGATAGAGGTCCTCAGGAATGTGTTTCAAGCTAGCAAACTGCTGCCAGCCATGACTCCACACGTCATGGGAATAGCCGGCAGGATGACGACAGCTGAAACAGCTGATCAGACGTGAGTTACAAGTTCACTACATAAGAACTTCTGCAAAAGTGTTTCCGTCTCTCATTTAGCGCATTAGCTTTTTTTCAAGAAAGGCAAAAACCACCTCAAGCAGGCATAAAAACTTTTTTGCGAAATTACGCATTTTTTACCCGAATTTTGCCATTTCCATTAACATTTTCTAGGGCGATACAAAATGCGCATAAAAAACGTTGATAGAAACATGTCTAATGACAATCATCAAAAAACATACCAGGATGATCACCAAGATGCCCCCACTAATGCAGTGTTCATCACCACAGTTCACTGTAAATGGCAACCTCTTCTTAAGTCCAGAAACAGACAACAGTAACTGCTGACTTTGCACCAAAATGCTTCCGTGCAAGTAAAAACAAGCATGAATTGGTTAAAATAGTTAGTAGTTGCACTGCATATGGTTCAAACCATATTTTCTTACACATATTCAAGTGCTGTTTCCTCAATACGTCCTGATAAATCCAGATGTTTTTAATTAAAAAAAGGAAATACTGAGCCATTACTATAGTGTACCATTAAACCAGCTGTCTGTGGCGTCATGGTAAATTGAATGTGGTAGTAATCTGTAACTGTTTCCCCACCACACGATTTTTACTTACTAGTTATCGAGGAAGTTTCAAGACTACATGAGTATAACAATAAGCATATAGTAAAGTGTTTATGGAAGACTTGCCCTACAGAAACTATACAAGAAAAAGAAACTATACAGGAATAACCAGACTAAAAGAGAGTTCTGGCAACCTCCCCTGCTAGCTGCGCACCTTAGCAATAAAATCAGAAAACAATACAGATGACAGGTATAGCTGTTGTCTTATGTTACAGGAAGGAACCATGACCTCCTGATCGAAAGCATGTCCCAGCTCTTCTTCAAAGGAGGAAATGCAACAAGATGCCATTTTTTATGTGCATGCAAATCTGAGACCCGGGCTGCCTGTCTGAATCAGTGTCTGAGGGGAGATGGACAGAATGCTGACAGGAGCGTTAGCATGCCAGGGGGGAAACCTCATCTGCTGAGACTGTGCCCACTAGCTGCTGGGGCGGTGGGATTTCTACACAAGGCCACTGGGTCAGAAGTGGAACCGAGGTCAACGCTGCATCTTTGGACCTTCAGGATGACTGTAACTCAATCTCAGTGGTGACGTCAAATACAGCCAAAGACAAGAGGGTTTTTTTTGGTTTGGATGAGAGCCCATTCCACAAATGATGAGAGGCTGTCAATTTGATTCTACAAGAAAATAAATCCAATGCAGTGTTCCTGTCAATAAAACGGGGGGAAAATGTGTGCAAAACAGTGAACAAGAGTCGTTTCTTCGTGCCCTACTTAAGTCAATCTCATCGCTCTGCTTTACATTTCAACCAAACTAATCAACAACCCTTTGAACAAAAGGAGACCATGTAAATTCTGTTCCCCAACAGGCGGCACAAACTACAGTGGAGACGGAGCTTATTTTCAATTTGCAGCCAGATTAGCAGGCATGTTTTTGATACTGTCAGAACGGCAGAGATTTTTCTATTGCAAGTCGTCTTGAGTGAGTGGCCTTTTTAGTGCCTGCTTCAAAAAGCATCCCCCGTACCCGAGCAGCTGTCACTTTCAGCAGGCACTGTGGAGGACGGAAGCGGGGGAGGGGTCCTTTGAAGGAATGGTTAAAAGTGGGCGATAAAAATAAACTGGGAGAGAGGAGAAAATTAATTATACATTACAGACAGTTCACTTGGATGAGCACGACAGAGACAGAGAAACTAAGGCTGTTTCCCTTAAAGAAAAAAAAAAGCCATTTTCTGGCTGAGGAAGTTTCTGCTCTGCCACAACAGTGGCTACATCTGAAGTGAGGGAAGCAACAAGGAACCTTTTTTTAGGAAGGTCAAGGCGTCAAACAATACAGACCAAGCTTTCATTTCAAATTCTCTACACTGGCGCTCACTTCTTGCACCCTCTCTAATTCGAGCAGTTTCCTAGGAACAAAACATAACTGCGTGCCCCGTGCCCACCCTCCGTCTTAAAGAATGTGATGAAGCTTGCAGATAGCTCAGTCTGCCTTTAAATTCCCTTCTGATTGGCACTGATGAGGGTTTACGCTGCTGGCTCATCTGCAAACTCACCTCTTCATATGATTCGTAATGCACCAGCACTTTGCAGCTCAACGCCGCCCCACTGCCTCTCAATCCCAGCTTCTTATGCGGGCCAAATGGAGGTCATTCCTATTTGAGCAGTCAGTCAAGACAGGCCCGCCAGGTATTGGCGAGTGAGTTTATTTCATATTAAGGCTTGTCGGCTGAAGAGGTGTTAGCACCAAGAGAGCTGTGTGTGTGTGTGTGTGTGTGTGTGTGTGTGTGTGGATGCGCATATGCGACAGGGCCTTCGGGTACAGCCCTGCTGCTGGTCCCTCTTTAGTGCGTTTTAATATTGCTGCTGCTGTGTGGCTCCTCGCCTCGGGGCGCCACACAAACCCCAGAGAGACCAAGTAAAAACACTCAAATAGAGACAGAGAGGGGATGGGATAAGGCTCAGAAAGAGATGACTGACAACATGGAGAAACAGGAGAGTATGTGACAGAAGCAAGGAAGGAATAAACAGAGGAAACATAAAGGGAGTGTTCGAAAAAAAGAGCAAAAGACAAGACGAGCACAGATTGAATGAAAAGCACTCAGAACAGAGCAGCAGCAACACGGCTAACCTCTTTAGCAAGACTGACACAAATGAAAACTTATGTAATAAAAACATGCCATCTCCACCGGCTATGATATGAAAGCAGATATTGCATTACAGCACAGCTGTGCCAAGAAAGCCCTCGATCACACGTGGTGGGGAAAAGAGTTTCCACCATGGCGTGCGTGTCCAACATACATACATGACATAACCCCTGTATCGGTTAGAGATGGGATCCTCCATCACTAGTAGTAAATGCTTCTTCATGCACTGAGCCGAGGAGCAGAAACAGACAGGCACGGGCTATAAAGACTATTCATCACCACCAGAAATATAAAACAGTCTGACAGAGAGAGAGTGAGTGAGGATGACGTTGGGAGAGTGAGGTAGGCCTAACATGTGCATGAGCATGGCCTACCTCTCTAGAAAGAGGAAGAGGGAGACGCGAGAGAGGACCAGCATACAACCAGACAAAGAGTAATCATGTAGGAGAGAGGAGGGGAGAATGGCGAGACGGATGAGAAAAATGAAAGTAAGAAAAAGGCGGAGAGAGTGGTGGTGTGGAAGGATGGAGGCAGACGCAGACAACGAGGGGCTCCTGACAGGAAGACAGGGAGAGGCCAGGGGAGAGTGAGGGAGGAAAAGTGGGAAAGAAAGCCTGAGTGGCAGCATAAGTCTAGAGGCAAGAAGAACGGCAGAGGGAGAAGGCAAAAAGAGGAAATGCCTAAAGATAAGGTTGTCACACTGGTTTAAAATGTCGAACAGTGGGGGGGAACTGGGAAAGGAGCTGGATTTTGCAGTCTAGCAACACGCACTGCACACTGTGAGCGAGAACACAGTCCATATATCGGCTTGCCGCATGAAAGCAATGAATCACAGTACAGTATACCCTGAAGAATACAGTTATGCACTGAAAATCCTTTCACATATATAAACAGTCTCAATGACCCAGTGAAGTAGTTTTTCACTCCAACCGAGAAAGTCCCATGTGAGTGTGATGGAATTTAATTCAAATCCTCTCTTAATTCCCTTTTTCTAAAAGCCTTCATCAATACATGCAGTAACAACCAAATATTTAGGGCCGGCCTTACAGTGCCAAGTCGCGATTCAGTTCTCACTTGAGTCCAAGCTCTTCTGCTTTGTCATCCATCTACAATCTCATTAGACCTTAAATATGCAGCTCACTGAAAAGTCCAGAGGAATGCGACGGGAGGGGGGCGAGCCACACAAAGGCAGGACCAGAGGGGTGCAAAGTGCACATGTCAGCTCGAATTCCAAAGTTTGGACATCACAGATTTACCCTTCATGGCAGCAGCAGCCAGACTAGACTTTCAAAATTCATGACACTGCTGGTCTATTGTGGGGCAGATCTGTATCATAATTAGTGAAGATTGAGGCAAATTGCTTGTAATTTTCTGGCTGGGTTGCCAGCTTTCATGTAAAATGCCATGCAAGGTCACAGATGTGCAAAAAAAAAAAATTGGGAAAAGATTATATTGTGAACTTTTTAAAATCATGAACAGGGATAATGGTGTCGGTGAGCACTGTTAGAGAGTGTCCCCGATTCTACTGTGATTTAAGTCAGTAAGCTGAATCTGTGGCGATCCAGACTTGTACAAACATCATTATGATACAGAGTACATCTCTCCTCCGCACCATCAGTTGAAGTAAGCAACCTAGAATAATTTGTCATTTCAAGACCTGCGTATGCGAAAAAAATTATAAAATAAATATATATGCTCAAAAAGAGATGTCGTCACTGTGTTTGGTTACATCACTGCCACTCCTTGCTGTCAGTCAAACACACACATGCACGCACACATCAAAGAATGCTCATTTTTTGATTGAACAAGATATGTAGACTTGTTGTGTGGTTGGAGAGATGTCAGTATGTCTGTGGTTGGATGATTTAATGCTTTGACTGGGCACCACCTCTTAAACAAACACTCATGTGGCGGTTCAAGCCCCACATCATTTACATGTGAATGTTGGCCACTGCATTGAACTGTCAATAAGAAGCTGCTGCTGCCTGACTGAACTGAGGCAAACATCATGTCACTTATCATAAAGAGCTATTTATCACCGCCTGTGTGTCTTATAGTGGCCTTCAAGTGGTGCCACTGAAGATAAAACACACCAATCAATACCACTAGGTTTACATTAAGTGTCTAAAATGCACAGCGTGCCCTGGGATTCTTACTTAAATATTAAATGAACAGTGCAGTGATTTTTTGGGAGGGAAGGGGAGGGGTGATAGGCTCTAGTCTGGCCCAACTCCCCCTCCCTTTCCTTCCAAAAAAGGTTAAAATTATGTCTAAGCCCTTGCTCATCTAATATGATTCATGAATACATATTTAAATTGGGCTCCAAAATGAATTCGCGTAGCGTGCGGGGGTCGGGGTGGGTAGTCTAATTTGGTTAACCGGGATTTGATTAAAAAATAGAACTGAGGAGAATCCGATAGAGCAATGAGAGCATTTTCAATAGCTGACAACCAATGCGCACTCTACACACCCACAGACAGCCCTCGCCACTCCATCCCTGCTCAAAAGGGGAATTCAATTGCTGTCGAATAACAAAGCTTACAAATTGCCTCTCATTCGTTAGCAGATTAACGCTCTTTTCACACCACACCAACACAATTTCTAATTATTTCAAAGCTAATAGGAGGATCGATTTTTTCTCTCTCTCTTGTTGTTAAAGCACCCCCCCCCAAACACACACAACCCTCCAGAGAATCACAACTCCTCCCGTAGGTCCATTTAAGAAAGCCTAGGAGGATGGATACATTCAAATATGAAAAAATAAACAAGGAGCAAACAAGCATAAAAAAGCACATTTTTTAACCTGAAGCCACGCGGCCCCCTCCTCCAGGCTCCCCGGACTGTTTACCCAGGCGACACTGACTGTCAGCTCCGTGAATACCTGTAATTACGTGGCGGCGGTGACATTCCTCCTCCGAGGCAATGCAACAGCCATCCTCAGCACGGATACCCCTGCTGGCGTGTCCGCGGCACCCAACACTTTTTATTTTTATTTTAGCACAACACTCCAGATATCACTGCAAGACGAAGCTTTTCCCACATCAGAAAAGTCTGCTTTCACTGCAGCCGACGACCAGCCAAAAACTCACCTCACAGCTCACACTGCACCAAATCTGAGGTTACTTGCAACAACCTTCTTTCTGTGTAAACGCCAGGTGCTTAGCGCAAAAATATATATTTTTTTAAAAACAAGAATTGTCCGAATTAATTAGGCTAAGTTAGCTAGTTGAAGGCTGGTTCGCCGCCTAAAATATGCGCAGTTCGGTGTGGATCAATCCGACTGGTGGTCACACCGGGGCGCACATTCAACAACACGCCGCTAACAGAACACACACCTCACATAGCTGGATATTAGCGCTACTCTTGCGTGTCCTCTTCGTGCCTTTTTTTAATTCACGGCGGGATTTGGTTGGAGCCTCCAGCTCTTCAAACTCGTGGAGAAACCAGACGCCGACAGCGGAGGAGGGGGGAAAGACACAGCGACTAACCGTTCAACTCGGCACACTGAGCAATGGAGAGAGAGAGAGAGAGAGAGAGAGAAAATGTAACCTAAATGTTTCAGCCGGCTCCCCCAAAAGCACGCACCGTCCACACGGGAGGAAAAAAGGGCCTTGCTTCGGAGTTTTCACGGTACTTACAGATTCAGGTGGTCCTGAGGCTAGATATCCTCGCCATGGTTTTAAATTCCAAAACTTGGGGACATTCCTCTCTGGTCACGGAGCGGCGGTGCTCTCTCTCCGGCGACTCCCTGCGTGTGAATGGAGAGGAGAGGAATGCAACTCCGGCTCCAGGAGGAGGAGGGGGAGGGAGTGAGAGAGAGAGAGAGAGAGAGAGAGAGAGAGAGAGAGGAGGCGCTGTCGGGCTGCAGTACCTCACCGAGCCCATAGAGGGCGCGCCGGGGCCGACTGCTGGTATGAAATGTGTGTGGAGACTTCCGTTACATTAGTATTTTAAGTAGTCGCTTTTCCCACACTTTTGCATAATCATGTATTTTATGTGGTACCCATTTTTTATTTATTAATATATTCTTGTTTGTTATATTTAATTTACTTTATTATTTGACTTTATAAATCTGGTAGTCATGTTCTCAGATGTGTTTGTAGCCTAATGAATTAATGTCATGTTTTGAAGTGCCTGTTTTGACTTTTGAATACAGTAAATAAAGTTTATTTAAAAAAATTACATGAAGCACTTTTTGGACATGAAGCAAAACCCAGCTCCCTGGTCAAATGCAAGGAAAGAAGGCACGTATTGTACTGATTACTGTCATTATCAGGAAATAGATTTGTTTAATGCATGAATTTCTCTGTGCCACATTTTTGCATAGAACATCTGACACTATTTAAAACACGCGTGGGAGCCTCAAATTAACTGTTAAAAAAACAGAAAAAAGAAATGATCTTTTAATTTTACTCTAAAGTCTGTCACCATAATATCTACAAGTACAGTAAACTAAACACTATTCACTTGTCATGTCTATTAAGACTCCAAGAACAACAACTAATCATAAAAGTATTAAAATAATAATTTTGCAATTATCATCATCATCATCAAATGAAAGGCGCTGTGTAGGGTTTACAGGACGGTGGTGGTGGGAGGGGGCAGGGTGTGACAACAAATAATTTACAGCACAACTGCAACAGTGTGACTCTGATAGCAAGTAAAACCCTGACACACACTTTAGCCTCGATGTTGTGCAGAACATTGGATTCCTGCAGGTTGCGTCTATAGCAGAAAAAATCTAAGCTAAATTTACAGTGAATGACGTTTAAAATAGAAAATGCCCTGGGAGACAATGGGGGACAGGTTTGGTTGTGAGTTTGAAAAAACAAGGCGGGCTCCTAATTAAATGAGGAGGCCCTGGGCCTGCCTGTCGCGTCCCATCAGCTGACACATTCACACGGACTAACTTACACTGAGTGACACTGATGACAGATTTTGGATACAAGTTGCGCCCTTAAGGCTATCCAGCCAACTTTTTGTTTTTACTCTTTTCTTATGATATACAAACCTCAAGACAGTGAAAGTGACTTTGAACGCTGAATTTCAATATTTATCACGCAGTCAGTGACTATCAGGGGCTCAGACAAAGTGTATTTCGGGCACTGTTCCACGATGTCTCTGCAGCGAGGTAGCTTTCGGGATAACCAAGTTATTCAAACAAGCAGCTCAGGTTACCAATTGCACTCAGGAGAGCAGAGAGCAAGATCTGGCACTAACCACACCACCTGGACCCGTGCGCTTGTGCGCTTGAGTGTGTGTGTTTCAGAGAGGTAGGGGCAATGTGTATTTTTGATTGAGAAAGATAAAGACATTTTTGTGTGTGTGTGTTTTGTGCAGCTGAATTTCAGCACTTGCCAGGACATTTTCCCCTGAGTCTATCACACCACCCAGCTTTAAATGGTTTTCAAAAGCCGACTGTCTGCCATTAGAAATGGTTGGTTTGGCCATACCAATATGAAGAGGTTAGCCTCACTTACCATGTGAAAGGCCTCTGGACAAAGCCATTCCCTATCTCCCACTTAAACACTAACACATTGATTTGCTCTAAGTTAGTGCGGTTCACGTCTATCCAGTTCCACTTCGGGCCCACTGTAAATTCTCATGGGAATATTTTTCACGGAGTATGAAACACATCAGACACAACGAGTACAAAGTTATCCTTGTGCAAACGAGGATCAAAAGGCCACGTGTAAAAATGGCTTCCTTTCTGTTGATCTCTGTTGGTCTCTCGTATTATAATACAGTCAAAATAAACACCACAGCACCTTAAAGATGCTTAAAGAAGACACATCTCTTTTTCTATACATACCTACAGTGTACAACCAAAAGTTGTTTTGCATACAGTGCTCAATGATGTTTTTCTTGAAGTGCCAGATTAATCTCAGCTGTTGTGATTTGACTAGACAGTGCACAGGCCGAGTAGCTTGGGTTGAAAGCACAGAGAATATTAAATAAATTTAAGCATTTCTGTTCGGTGGTTTGCTGCTGTTTTGCTCTCTATTTGCTTGCGATTTTTTTTATTCATGCACTATTAATGGGCCCGTGTTTGGCAAGAAGAACAAACATTTTAAGTGAGCAGAGAGACACGAGAACTGACTGATCAGAGAGAAAAGAGTCCCAGTTGTCCTTGAAAACACATGCGCGCACACACACACACACACACACACACACACACACACCAACCTGCATTTGTGCAGACACACATACATATAATTCTGCGTAAACATACTCAATACAGCAAAGCAAGAAGCATTAATACTGCGCACCCACATCCACAAAATGATGAAACACTGAACCTTCCACAGATTCGGCAGCTTTTCTATCTACACTATCTGAATAGTAAAAATACACAACACAATATACTGCATTTATGAAGAGACCGCATTAAAATGATCACAGTCTCTTGCACAGACACTAACTTGCGTTTCCAGGTATATGAAAGAAATCAAATCAATGGGTAATAATGAGCTCTAAAATCAAAAAATGGAGGAATGCTACAACCACCATACAATGTTTTAATTCTCAAAACCTGAAAGATGATCAGTGTTCTTCACCAGTAGTAAATCTCTTTCACTGCCCATGAAACCTGATCCTTCGTACGCTGATCTGTGCCAATTAGGTGAAACTAATCAGATTTGAGCCAGCGGGTGAAGTGCAGGTTTGGTGGCCTTGTAACTTGAGGTGGCACAGCTCTGGCTAAACCGGTAATGAGCCATTAATTGGCTAACAACAAGATGGCTGACTGTTTGGTAGCACAGTTACAGGATATCATCTGGCTAAGCCTGTCTGATCTGTTTGTACAGTCCCTCCAATCCCATTTCAGTTCTCAGGATCCTCTGCCATTATGGAACCACACCATCTGTACACGCCGACGCCTGATCAGGACAGACAGAAACTTCCTGAAATACCTGTTTGAAGTTAAAGCATACTGTCAGCTAAAAGACCAAAATATGTCTGTATGTGTGGCGATTTAAGATGGTGCTAAGATGTTTGAACTATTTGGGTAAATACTTGCAAAAAAACCTTCCACATTCTTGTTTTCTGTGACAAGATGATTCCCAGCATTTGTTTGGTACTTTATTTCATTGTACAGGTACTGACTTAATATACTGGTTTACCATGGAAACAATGTCCTCCAGGATGACAGACCAGTCATTTGATGGGTCTGTTTTTGTAGTATGCAATAGTACCGAATTGTCAGTTTGTGCAATGTTTGTATTTTAAAAGTATGAACATGCCTCCAAGAAAGACAAACATTTGTAAGTATGGAAGTAAGTATAGAGCTCAAGATAAATCTTTGTTTTGTTGTTCTAATAGTGGCAAGCTGGTCATGGGATATTCTCCAATAATTTAGTATATAGTCAAAAAAGCTGCATGAGTAGCATGCTTGTAAATACATGTACATGCTTTGCTTGTAAATCTAAGCTAAGATGTATTCCCAACATAACAACCAAATGTTTGTGAGAGTTCTTCTTCCTGTGTCCTAGCCTCACTAAACCTTAGATGTATAGTCCAGTCATAATGTATATTTTTTATGTCATAAAAAATCCTTGAAAAAGCAGTTTTCTCTCAACTCATCTCCTCCTTAGACAAAATTCAGTCAGGATTTAGGACGCACCACAGCACCACTTAGGGTGACAAATGATCTGTTCTCAGGAAATTAGACTGGCAATGGCATTTTAATATACACATTATTATATATATTTTAGATCTCCCAGCTGCCTTCGACACAGGCAGTCACTCCATGCTCTTGGACCGCATTAAGCATGTTGTTAGCATTCAGGTACAGGCCCTTTAGTGATTTGCCTCATACCTCCAGGACCCCTGCAGGCTCCTCCAGCCTCTGTCAGAATTGATGATGTCTCCTCTTCCTCTGCACCCATCTCCTGTGGAGTACCACAAGGCTCCAAATCAGGCCTAATTTTATTGTCCACATGTAAGCTTCCTTTGGGGTCTATTTTCAGAAAATATAATATCTCTGTATAATCGTTATGCTGACAATGCACAGCTGTGCCTTAAATTGCGTTTTGAATTGGATGGCAGGTCCTAATCTTGGACCCATCAGATTCCGCAACCACAATCAATCCCCTTGGGCCTCTGTCTTCAAAATGTAAATTCCCTCTCAAAAACTCTTGGTGTTTTCTATGATTATAGTTTCAAATTTGATACATCAATTTAGTTGTCAGCACTTACTTCTACCATGTTAGACCACCTGCAAAATTAAAAGATTTAGAGACTTTTATATCCTCTCTCCTCGACTGCTGTAATTCTCTGTATGTAGGAATCAGTTGGTCAGCCCTGTCTTGCCTGCAGCTGGTTCAAAATGTAGCAGCAGGATTTCTCACCAGTACCACACTGGCCTCACTTCACTTGTTACCAGAGAAGTGCAGAATTGATTTTTGGATTATTTTATTTAGTTTTAGAGCACTGCATGGACTGGCACCAGGTTACATCTTGAAACTAGTCACCCCCTGAACCACCCCCCCAACCCTCAGATCTGGTGAACAATCACTGCTCTCCATTTCACACACCCAGTTAAAAATGTGGGTGAACAAGCATTTTCAGTTGTTGGCTCTAAATTGTAGAATACTTTGCCACTAACAATTAGCTCACCCCCTCCAATGATACTTTTAAAGCCCCTCTAAAGACCCATCTCTTTTCTTTATAATTAAGGCTTGACTGCACTGATTTTTATTTGTTTATATTTTATTTTGTTGTTTGTCCACTGCTGTTTTTGTTGTGATTTTATAAAGCTATCCAATCCTAATAATAATTTACTTACATCCTTTTATTTATGTTGGTGTTTGATTTAATCTCTCTGTACAGCACACTTTTGTTATTTTTAAATGTGCTCTATAAATAGACATGACCTCACCATATATTATGTGGGTATGATTCAGAATCCTCATTTATCAACCTCCAGTAGAATCATGATGATCATATTATATAGCATAATATATTTTATACATATATTTTGTCAAAATGAACGATTCCAACCTCAATTTGTTTGCTTTGCACATGTATATGAAAAGTTTTGTCTTATGTAATGAAAGACTGAAACATGAGATTTGTCATACATTTGCATTATGATACACATTCATTTTGAAGAAACAGCCATATCAATATAATGACCTCAACTATTGTACTCGAGTCAACTGATAGCTACAAAAAGCATTATACATGATGATAGCACTGCAGTAGTCAGTGCATGTTTTGAACATGCTGTCTAATATAAACAAATATTATTTGCACCTATGAACATAAAATGTGGAAATGTGGAAAATTCAAAATCCTTCATGAACTGCATCTACTGTAGGATAAATGTTTCTGGTATGGTATCAGTTAGTATCAAAGGCCAGCAAAACAGACTTTTTTTCAGATTATTAATGTTAAATGTGGCAAACCATTAAATTCAAGCCAATCACAGAGTCACATCTCAACACATGGGCTCATTAGGAAAGATACTGATCAAACAGTAACATAAAGAGACATCAAGAAAGTCATTACAGGATTGAGCAACCTGGAGTTGGCGGAGGTGAAAGTGTTTATGCAGTATAACATTATGCATATGCTACATGTTTGAAATAGCAATGTCTTAAATAAAGTAATACAAGTTAACAATATTTGCACCTCAATTATTCATTCAGAGTGCATTTCAGTTGTGGGAAACCTTAAGAGACTCTGGAGACGTGTTCTTTAAATTGCTGCAACCTTATAGGCAGGCTCGTTTACCATGATTTAATGTGCATCTTTTCATAGACCTCAATTATCAATTAACTGTAAGTGTATACCACTGGGAATATCCTCAGTCGTGTCCACCACATTAACATCCATTAGAAGCGAATCACCTGTCTGCGTTGGAGCTCCTCAGCTGCTGAATGTTTTCCTCTGGGCTGCAATCTGTCATAGAAGGGGCAAAAAGGACTGGTAAGATAATCATTTGCAATTGCTTGTGAATCATTTTAAGATGCTCACAAATCTCAAAATCAACGGTTTGGATCACTCTGAATGAGCGGTAAGCCTGAAGACTGATTCCTCTAATTATGAAAGTGGCAGGTGAGTGGGAGCACCATAAAAAAAGCAAATGTGTGACTTCATTAAGTGCTGAAAACATTTGCTGGACGTCTCGTGTAAATTTAAGAACTCAGATCTTTATAATCAAAAGCTAGGTTGTGTAACTGCAGTGGAAAACTGAAGTTTGCCATAACATGAAGCTTTCCTGAGTCAATTAGCAGCACAAGTTTTACGATTATAATTATAATTGCCATCAAAAGCAATTATGACTTTGATATTACATGAATGGAGCAACATTATTATAAATAGAAAGCACACCTCATAAGGCAGTTCACTTCAAACATAACACTATTAATTTTCTGGGTGCTGTGTGTTGAGTAAGGCATGCTGACAGTAGACTACTTTATGCTAAGCTAGTTTGCTGCTCTGCTTTCCCCGCCCTCTGCCCACTTATTTTATGGAACTTGAAAGAAGGTACCTGGATATTTGGTACGGACATTTTCGTAGAGCACAATCATGATTAAAACCTAGGTGAGGCGAGGGAAAACCTAATTAGCTACAAATAGCCTCTTTGTGTCATCTCTGCTGCCATCAAACACTTGATGTGGCCTTTATTTGCCGGCCTCTGATGTGTGTGCCTTGGGGTGTGCATGGTAGGTAGACCGGCAAACACCAGGCAGACTTTTGAGTTGGAGGACAAAAAGGAGGGAAGGAGAAAGAGAAGTGAAGGCAGTGGAGCTTTGATGTTTCTAGGTGTACAACTCATAGCTGCTTTTGTAGATGTCCTTTAAGAATTTAGCTAACTTTAAACTGCATTCCTGCTCAGTGTGTGGGCTTGAAAGAATATTATAGCATATGGTTTAAAAAATATTCACATCGCTATCCTCCTACACCATATCAGAAAATACTTACCACATGCAGCAGTGTTGTTTGATATTTGCTGAGTTCCTATTGAGTTTCAAAATAGTGATACTGTTAAAAGTGTAAGATGTCAGCAGGATGAAGGAAGCTGTATGAACATAGATATTGATATTGACATCTTGTGTGGATTGTCATGGATTTTTGCACAGACATTCATGGTCCCCAGACCCTTCCTGGGCCAGGTCGCATCAGAATGTTCCTCTAGCGCCAACAGCATTTAGACAGACACAAATTTAGCACAGATTTCCATGGTGCCCAGAGGACAAACCCTAATGGTTATGACAGTCCACTGACTTTACCTCTACTGCCATCAGCCAGCCAAAATTTTAACACGTTATTACCAAATACCAGTAAAACAAACGACATTCTCATCTGCCTCAGCTACTCTGCATGCAGTGGTAATTAGCAAATGATAGCATGCTAACACACTAAACTAAAATGACGAACAAGGTAAACAACATACCTGCTAAACATCGACATGTTAATGTTAGCAACTAGCTCAAAGCACCACTGTGTCTAAATACAGCCTCACAGAGAGCTGTAGACTCAGACTTAGTCTTGTTTCATTAATGATAGAAATTAATAATGATTTCCTTTTCATTTATTTATAATGAATTTTAAAAGGCAGAGGCTGTACAGCATTAAAATATTTCTCTAATGTTTTGATGGGATTATAATGAAATCCCTGTTTTGCCTGGGATTCCTAGCCCATTTTGTGTGTTTTCAGACACATAAGAAGAGTTTTATCATCAGTAGCGATCTTGGATTAGCTCAGCCTTTTGCATCAGCATGAATGAGACACTCCTGCACTGGGAGACTTGATACATTTTGGTCCAGACCCTTTCCTGGGTACCCGTGGGAGACAGCGTGTCAAAACATCTACTTCTAATGACTGCCTACTTTGTCTAGCTCATTTTAACTGGGGGCCCTGTGCCAAGTCTTTGCCCATGCCAGGATTTAGGCCTCGGTGACAGTAACAGTTTTAGTCATATCTTGGCAGGTATGCTTATGCCGAGGCTTTCTGCGAGCAGGAAGTTTGGGGTTTGGCTGGTGTTATATTAACAGGATCTGTCACCTCAGCTAGGGCCTGAGCTGAAATCAGATCTCACACACCTCTCTGCCTAACAGTGATGGATCATGTTGCCTCTTGACCACTGGGAAGTAGTAGAACAAGACGCATGTTAAAGCTTAAACGTTGCACCTGTGTCTAATGACTGTCCTTTTCTTTAGGTTTGCAGGTAGGCACTGAGTTGAATTTTAACAAAAACACAAAAACAGCTAATGTTGTCACAATGCTTTCCCCCGCAAATTACCTGCAGTTTCATCATCTCCCTGTAGCTGAAGCTTTTGTCATTGACTGTGTCACGGTATACAACACTGCTGCTGTGTCTTTTAGCTCTCTCCAGTACTGTAAAGCTTGGTCCCTTGCCCTTGACAGAGGAGCTTGTCACCCTCATACAGTAATTATACCAGAGCTGACGTCTCCTCTTTCCATTGAATTATTGAGAAGGTGGAGAGGACACAAGATCCCATGTAGTGAGAGGCAGCATGGTTGGCCTCGGGGTAAGAAAATCCAAAATGGACGCTGCTGCACGGAAACAGACTGCCTACAGATGAAACTGTTTTTTTTTTTTGCCTTACAGCCACCTTAGGTCAACTTAAAAAGTCATCAATCAATATCGCCAACAGTTAAAGTTGCATCAGTAATATTATTTTTTTCAAAACATTCTGACAACACAAATATTTTCAGTTTTTTACTGTAACGGGCACCTTTTGAATTACTACTTGTCTGATAGAAGCCAAAAAATAAAAGGAACACAGTGAGAAACGTGAAATTATGCACACAATCTTCTTTGTATGTATGCAAGACTTCTAGGATAGAGTGCCAGCTTATGCAGAATGTGTTTCACACCCCTTTGGCAACTTTAAACTACAGAAGCACAAGTGATTTCTAATCTGTAGTGCCAGTAGAAATACTGGGCCCCTTGATAACAGCGAAACAACAGCTGTAACACAATAAATATGAGCCATGGTCAAATAAGATGGGCATCCCAGTCCTTTTAGGATTGAGAATACAAATGTGAGGACAGCAGACTTCAGCAGTCAGACTCCCCGTAGACAAGTGTTTTTATTACACAGGAAATCCTGCCACTCTTCTCTCGCAAACCAGCCTGTGCTTGTGCAGCCTGCAGCTCGGGGTGTCTACGGTAGATATATATTTCATAAAATGCACAGAAACCAACCTCAGACTCCCTGTATGTCTGCACACCCCGTGTCACTCGTCAGAGGAGGTTTGTTTCACAATCTAAATGAGACTTATTTTATTGCATGAAAAAGTGTGTCCATGTGTCTCTTTGCAAAGCTGATGTCCAATTCACTGTCAGCATGTCACTGTGGCTCCAGAATTTGGCTCCTAAATGAATAAATGAGTCTGTTATTTCTAGTTCTACGTTAAACAGACCAAAGTCATAGAAATATTGTAGAATGTGCTCTCTTCTTATGAGTGGATTCCCCCCTCTGTTAACATTAAGTAGCTTCGATTTCAAACCAGGGGAAAGAAATAATAAGAAGGAAAATAATCATGGTGTGAATGAACAACCCTGCCAAGAAAATGGTTTTATAAGTGAATGTGCTCTGAGAAACGTCTTACAATAGCAGCCGCAGAAGAAAAAAAAAACCTTTCCTGTTCAAAACTCACCTCTTCACTTCTTAGTTACCATGGCACCATGGGGGTTGTAGATCATACATGATGTCCCTTCATTCTGCCTACTCTCTGTGTGTGGGTTATGGTTTTATTTCACATTTTAAGTGAATGTTATGCTTATAAAGACACAGTGTGGACAAATCAACAAGTGGTGACACATTTCCCAGTGAAAGACTCATGAGATGTTTGACAAGATCGTTGCTGTGGCTCAAGAGAAGTGACATTTGAACGAATGAATATTAAACACATTGAGGGCTTTGTGTTGTGTTCTAAGCAAAACCATATGAAGTGAAATGTCTGAAGCACTCAATCATTTCTGATGAATTCAGCATTTCTCACACCCAGCTACTCAAGCTTTAAAGGACACATTTTATGAAAACATTTTATAGTTCGGAGAATCTTGTTTTCCTTCTTCTGAGGGGGGGTTCACACAATGTCACAATCAGTGTTTCTTATGTAATCCACACAGGGGAGTTTACATAATCTACTCTATGGTAAGACCTTGAGCTTTCTCTAATATAATAATAGAGGACTTTTATTTACCTGAGAATTTGTCAGTATTTCTAAACACACGGGGGGGAAATAACACATTTCTCCTTTTCACTCCAAGCTGTCTTCCACACAGGAACCCATTACACAGAGAAAAGGTGACATGTAGGAGTAGCACAGGATGGCTGGCCTCAGTTCAGTGCCTCCATCTCCACCCCTGACAGAGCAGTGAATGGCCCTCACTCACAGCTGTCCTGGACTCAGTCAGCCAAGCACAGCTCAAACCTGGAAAACAACACGGTATGCTAGGATGCTAAGATGCGCCTGGCAGTGCAAAATTTCCTCCTGGAGGAGATAGAGGGACAGGCAGTTATTTAAATGCTAAACAATGCGACCTGTTGCTGTTAGTCCAGACAGCTTCCTGATGACTTCCGTCATACGGGATGCATTGTGTGAGGCCATGTGAGGAAAGAGGAGAAATCCTCGGAGGTTACAGAGCCAATGTATTGACTTGAATGTAAATGGTTCAAATATTGAACATTAGTTACTTTTTACACAAAGCTAATCTGATATTGTCCAGATACGCCCCTACTGCATCACATGGAAAGCTACAGGCTACACTGTGTACCACCAGTATTATGTCAAAGTGTTGATTTTAACCTCCATGAAAGGATGTGACCGCACAAAGCAAAAGTGTACGATTTGTTTGTACAAGCCTATAATGAGGCCGCCGTAGCCAGGTACATTATCACAGATGGGGTGTTGTTTGCTTCATAATGTTCAATTTTGATTTATTGTGGTTTTACCAATACTCAGGTAGACAGCTTCTCCACTGGTCTCAGTCGCTGTAACTGATGCGACGCACATAATATAGAATAATGCAACATAGCGGCGCAGGACAACACCAGCGTGGAAGACCCATTCACTACAGTAATGTTACTTACTGCGATTTAACTGTAAAGCGTGGCAACAATCTCATTTATAATATTCAGTCTGGCTCACTAACCATTTTGTTGTCTTCAAATAAATCTTAGCAATGCTGACTATGCTAAATGTTAAAGCGGCCACTGAAATCTATACATGGCCCCTTTAAGTCACAGAAAATACATACAGAATTTTAATTAACAAAATGCAACAAAAAATGACAAATGGAAGCTCTCATGACGTCCCAAATCATCTGATTTTGCTGAAACCAGTTATGTTTTCTAAAGACTGCTCAATATTTCTTGATGTGATCTTCAAGAGCCAACCTACATCATCTTTAAATTGAACAACATGAATAAAGTTGATCGTCATCAGATATAACAGCCTTCCTGAGATATAACACAGAGCACAATTAATGCTGTCTCTGCACACCTACATCAAATATGACAAACAGCTTGGTGCCATATGGAGGAGAAGAAAGGAATGTGTTGTAAAAGTAGGAAGCTTAATCAATGTTCACTTGCATTAACAATGCAAGGAGCTATCGGCTGACAGGTAATGAAAGGAGAAAAATGTAGGACTGGATTCATGGGAGCTCATCAGCTGAGTTTTAAAACTGTGTACTTATGTGGAACGACATAACAGACAGTATCTTGGACATGCACGTGATTTATTTGCCAATATAAAATAGGAGACAACAAGCAAAGAACATAATCTTTTTAAAAATCTTCTACTTATTGGTGTACTCCTCTCAGCTACTACCGTTAATTGCCTTCAATAGAGGAAGAACTCTGCTGGCTTTAACTATGTACTTGTTAAATACACCATGGACAATTCTTGTGATTAGCATTAAATTGCCTTGACAGTTTAAGCTGAGGTCAAATTGACATCACAATTCCTACAACTTACTCTTATTCTCTGTTTGATCAAGGGCGCTGTTCCATATTTGCAGCCAGCTTGTCTTAGCTCGAGGCGATGGTCAGCAATAACCGCACCCATAACACAAACTCACCACACTCTCTCTACCAGTTGGATGGATGGATGAACAGCATGTGTGATCATTATTTAAATGGTAAATATTTGTTGCTCATTTAGAGAGATGCATGAGGTTGATATTGCTAATGCATAAAAGGATGTGCAGATTTTTACCAATATAAACATATCAGCAATGAACACGAGTGTAGCATCTCCCAACGAAGCAGCTTCCTTTCCACCAAGAAAACCTGAACAGAGCACAGCTATACATGTGAGCTATTGTTTGCTGTTGGATATTGTGTTTTTCAGTGCAGAGAAGAAAAATAAAAGACACCACTCTGTCATTCATTTTCTTCAGTAGGTGTCCTGTGACAACAGAAAGAAGAGGAATGAGAAGCAGTGGGTGTCTTGAAAGGTGTTCTTACAAACCAACAGCTTTCTCTAACTGCATTTACTCACCGTACGAAACAGAAATGACGGCACAATTGCTTCTCGATTCATTCGTCTAAACTGAATGCAATTGCGATGAGTGTGACAAGCTGCAAATTGTGCAATCCCAAATGTTATTAAGCAGTGCAGACAGGTAATCAAGACGAAGGAACTACACTGAGCTCTATTGTTAAATGTGTACATCTCATACTTCCTTTTGTCTTAGCACACACACATACACACACTCGAGTACAAATAATGTGCAGAAAGCTCAAGCTCAACGGACGTACTTATCTAATGACCTTGTACACGTAGTAAAGATATCCCCATTTGACACAGCTAATTGGTCGACGTGTCAGAGGATGTTTAGCGGCTTAGGAAATCACATCTGCCCATTGATTTCTCCCCACTACACCCCCTCCATCAGACATTGTATTGCTTAATCCAGTCCACAACTCTATTGTTGTGAATCCTCAATGGATCCTCAGGCAGGGGAGGAGGCGAGAAAGAAAGGGAGAGGGAGGGAGATCGAAAGAGAGGAGAGAGAACAAGCGATTAAGAGGCACTTGGGATGGAGAAGGTAAATTAGAGAGTGCGGGTTTGTGTGTCTGAGACAGAGAATCAAACCACAGCGTAGATGCAATCAGAGAGATCGGGGTGCAGAAGAGAGGGCAGAATGGAGAATGCAGCCATGCACCTCCTTTGTGCTGAAGTATATTTGAGGGTAGGATGTTGTCATGCGGCAGTATGCCTTCACATACTACTTGTGTTGGTGCCGAGCTCCTGTGCCGCCGAAGCATGCGACGTTGTGCTGTGGCATCTGCTCTCAGCTTTAAGCCTGTCTGCCCTCCGGTTAATCAGGAGTGTTTCCCTGTCTTTCTGTCTCCGTAATGAATCTTCTCATACTTTGAAATCCACTTTTAGAATCACAGCACACACTCCCACTCACACACAAGACATACATGCAAGCGAAAAGCTTAGCTTGTCATCCGTGTGTTCAAATAAGGGCTGGGCATGGTTAGGAATCTGTATTTTAAATGATGCTTAGTTAGTGAATGCCTTTGTTGTGAGAAAAGAACATATTTCATTGTGTAAAAAGTAATTACCAGGTTCATATTTGAACACTGTTTTTGAGTCAGATCACGCGCAACTGATTTCTTTAGTCTTACGGCAAAATTATAAGTGTAACAATTCAACAATAAAAGTCTGTTCATCCAAATAACAATAAACATTTTCTCACTTACCTTGAGCGGATCTACCTATGTGCTCAGTTTTGGTTTGATGTGCTGTTTCCTCAGTAGGAAAAGCTTATAAACCTGAAAACTGTCACCAGTGAGCTCTATGAATTATCGAAAACTTTGTGTATGGAAAAACAAACACTTTTACTTTTTCAATGCTTTGAGCAGTTTTTTATTTTATTTTACTGCGTGCTTACACTGTATAGAGAGACAATGTTCCATGGCAGCCACTATGACAAATGCACTCATACACACAGAGTCTTTTGAAGCTGCCAGTGCAGTTGCTATGGAAACAAAGTTTGTCCGATTCATATACAAATAAAGGCTTCCATTTTTTTTTTTTGCGACCTTGGCTTGCTGACCGAACTTCTCAGTCTTCACACTCCAGCCCCCGCTGCATCATGGTCTGCAGTCAGTTGAAAAACCTTCACAAGGTCTAAAGCACATAAAAGGTTTGTGTTGCATCATCTCATCCAGGTATTATACCAGCACTTTAAGGGCTGCAGTTGTTTTAGGTGATGCTTGTATGCCAGATCTTTTTTTTTCTAAATATCACTTCTTGCACAAACACAGCATTGCTCTTCCTGATAATTCACACACCTTTCAACTTAGCACGGACTTTATGACAAACACACATGTTCACAACACTCAAGCAAAATAAGGTCCCACAAAACATTCATAAACAGTCTTACACTATCTAACTATTTGATTTTTTCTCACCATGGGAGGAAAGCAACAACTTGGAAAATAACTGCACCACAGAAAGAGTGTTCTGATTTTTCACACGCACCGTCTAAATGCTGTATTCTGAAACTGATCTTGCAGTTGAATAACTGTTTATCCCCCTGGCTGAGTCTCTGACATGTTAAGCGTCACAAAGATAACTTCAAAGGGAGACACAACATTTCATATCAAATGGCTGTGATTCACTGGCACTAAGATAGACAGAGGCCAGAGATGTTTTTGTAGCATACTGCCTACCTGGGAATGTTACTTTTTTGTTCTCAGTAGATCTGTGGCTAACTATTTACAGAAATATCTCTAGATCAAGTACTTACCCCTTGAAAAGTTTAGATCTTGAACAGCTGCTTAGTCAGCCTAGAATCATGACATTCACAATGACAACTTAGCTGAACAGCAGAAGCGTCAAGACATCCACTGAGTCTTTTCAAATCACTCCTACAGCATAATCCACTTCTCCTCTGTCCATTCATATCCTCCATAACTATTTCAACACTCATTTAGCAAAATATGGCTATGCACAGATTCTGTTTGTTGCTGTGCAGTTAGCTTTTAGCTGTGGTAACTATACTTGATCACATCAGCTGCTGGTTCGCAGACATGTTGAGCATCTCAGAGATAAATTCATAGCAGATACATAATTCTTTATATCCAAAGTCTGACCTTTGTTTTTTCCCCTTTGCCCCGATTCGGGGGGCATAAAGTGACCTAAGTTAAGATCCTTTTAGGGCAATGTCAAAGCATTATGTTTCTTTGTTCTCACTAGAACTACGGCAAAAGATCTATGGAAATCTCACAAGATATAATAATATGGTACGCGTCAACAACACGTAGCTTAGCTCCACAGTGACTACACAAAATGCTCCAGAAATAAACATAAGGGACAACTTGCCAGTGGCTTCATGCCTAAGGGACACAAATCCAGCTCTCTTATGAGATTTTGAGCATCAGACACTTGATTTCCTGCATTCTGGTGAATTTTTATGCACCATTTTTTGCTTTTTATGCATTAATTTCAAAGTCCTCCACTACTCTCAGCATGAATGTAAAGGTAATAAAATAAAGAGTATTTGTATATAAAATTATCTCATTTTAACCTTTAGTCCTAAACATTTCATAAAGAATGGGGTAGTCTAGACTCTGGCAGATTAATGTCCACCAAGTGGGTAATTGGTTAAATGTCTCTCTCACACAAACACACACGTGTGTGCAGAGGGGCAGACTCTTGTGCCTACACCTGATAACGACCTACTTGTATATCTCGGAGAAAAAAATGGCATAACTATCACATGACTACTTTTTCAGCAGGGGTGGCTGGCCAGTAGACAGAGATATGGTGCCACACTCCTACAATGTTTTTATAGTATTATTGTTACATATCTTTTTAAATATATAATTCATTATACACATTTTCTAGACAGTTTTCCAGTTTTCCTGCCTCTGAATATC
This sequence comes from Lepomis macrochirus, assembly GCA_024633595.2. NCBI lineage: Eukaryota > Metazoa > Chordata > Actinopteri > Centrarchiformes > Centrarchidae > Lepomis > Lepomis macrochirus. The sequence goes on along the minus strand of JALXJV020000004.1, from coordinate 29,973,693 downwards.
ATTGTCCAGTCAGCCACAGCGACCAGTCATTCTGTAGTCACTCTGACTACATTAATTTTTTCAGCTAGGCTAATAGTTATGTTGGTCAGATAACGACACAAGAAATTGCGTCTATAACTTGTGTGACTTATTACAGAGACTATAATATATTCTTATTATTTTTATTATATCATACTATATCATATAGTTATGCTAGAAAAATAACAAAGCAACTCTTCAGTTTGATACTGAGGCATTCAAAGGCTTGCTGTGAAGATACGTTTATTATGCGCTGACTTTAGGTGAGGCACAAAAATTACAGAATGTCTAAACAAACAAAAATCAAATAAAGAAGAGCTCAAGATGGTTTGTCAGAACTGGCCTGCATAGGACAGTTGCACAGCTGTTTTATCAATTTATCCACAGAGGTCGAGTTTTTGGGGCAAGGATGAAGGTTTTCATGCTGAAACCATTCCGTTGTCTAAGAGGGACACGTGACTCTATCCACAATGTCTTTCTCAGGTTCCTGACTAGTGATTTTAATTCAGTTTGCACATACTAAATTCACATACGCTCAAAACATCACTATAGTCAATGATATCCTAACTCAAAACATGAAAATGACTGAACTACTAAGGGTTAAACAACACTGTTTAGCTCTACATAATACAGCATAATAGCACTATTATAGAGGTTCACAATAGTGATGGTTACAGGGACTTCTGTCTATTGGTCAGTAGACGACACAGTAGTTACGTGGTACACAAGAGGTTAATTCTGTGAATTACTAACTTGCTTATCTCATCCCATACAAGAATAAGAATTGTGTTAAACATCAAGACAGTCTGCTTTGAGGAGGGTTAGCTGGATTACTTATTCATTGGACTGCTGATTATCCTTAATCAGATCTAGCTCAGGCAGTAAGGATAGTCAGTTCCTTTAAGAGTCTCTCCATCTTTTATGACGGGCATCTTATCTCTCATCCCATCAGGCTGAGAGGAAGGTCTTTGTGTGTGTGTGTGTGTGTTCAGTCTCTTCTCCTTGTTAAAGCAATCAAAGAGAAAACATTGTTATTCACATCAGTTTGTGACTTTATTATCCTAGTAAGTCCATCTTCTCAGAGGTGAAAAGTTCTTGTATTGCATGGCGAGTCTCCAAAACCGGCGCTTTTGCTGTAGGAGTTAGTCTGGTGAGATCTGAGGTCTCAGAGGCTTTTCCAACCCCCCTCTCTTTGGGCCTTAAAGCTACAGTGGCCCTGTGAAGTTGGGAGGCATGTGATGTGATCCTGCAGGAAGTCGTTCTTCCAACTTCAATGTGTTCATGAACTTTTAAGTACAATACTAAAATCCTGTTTGACACTATTAATACAATAGTTTCTTCTTCTGCTCCGCAAGCAACTGTGTCTTCTAAATCAGACTGTAATGAATTCCTTCACTTCTTTGCAAATAAGATCGGAGATGTTAGGACAAACATCTCACCATCATTTTCTCAGAACTCGGCATGTGACCTGTCTCCTGCTAATTCTTGGTCCTCTTCTAAACGTGTGACATTACATGACATCACCTCTCTGCTACACACATTGAAACCCTCATCTTGTCCTATGGATGTTCTCCCTACTGTGTTTGATTCTATTGGCCCCTGTATTGTGGACATGATTAATACTTCACTTTTAACTGGTGTTGTTCCTAGTTTTTTTTAAACATGCTGTTGTTAACCCTGTACTTAAAAAGCCCAGTTTGGATCCATTATAACCCAAAGGCTATAAGCCAATATCAAAACTTCTATTCATGTCGAAAAATCTAGAAAAAGTTGTAGCAGAGCAACTCACCCTTTTCTTAGAGAAAGTTGTTTGACAAATTCTAATCTGGTTATCATAAAATCCATTCCAGAGAAACTGCATTAGTTAAAGTTTCTAGTGATATTCTGATGTCAACGGACTTTAAGGAATACACAGTTTTGGTTCTCTTGGACTGTTCATCCACTTTTGATACTGTTTGTGATGGCCACAGCCATGGCCTCACAACCAGTTTAAGAGCGGTAACCTCATTTTTCCTGAGTTTATGCTGTTTATATAGTTTTCATACACATTAGACATTTGTTGCAAATATTTATTTAGTTACAAATAACTCAGAATGACAATTGATTTCACATACATTATTCTTTATTTAGTTGACCGTACAGAAGTATCTTTTTGGGAGCGCACACAATTAGTTACTTCTGGATTGCCATTTTGTTTTAACTATTTTTTGTTTGAGCTTACCAGTTGGCTGCCACACCCGGGAGAGATCCAGGAAGTCTACTGGCTTAAAGGGGTGGCGGTTAGAGCAGGAGCAGTTTTATAGAGGAGGAGGCCAAATTGGACGCTACCACTGTCAATATCTCTGGGGGGTGGCTTTATTCTCTTCTGGGATATTTTGGGGTTTAGATTTATTATATTTGAGTAATTTTTGTGTTGACTTAAGATTAGGTAAAGCCACATTTCTTTTGGAATACATTGTTAGGTAGATTTTGTTGTTGTGTTTGTAGTTTATGTAGTACTGTTGTCAGTCTTCACTTGTGTGTCACAATTGGTCTGATCAGCCAATATATAAGTCCCCTTTGTTTGTTGTGTAGTAGGTCAGTTGTATTTTGAGTATGTTATGTTCAGAACTTTAGTTATTGTTTGTTTATTTGACCTATTTTATGGGCCCAAAACTTTATCTTTATTTTTTTGTAATGTTGTTTTTGTAAATAACCTTAATTTTGAACTTCCCTTGTGTCTCCTCTTGCTTGGCTGCTTGGTCCCTCACACTGTTGATCATAATATTATGATAAATAGACTCAATGATCTGGTTGGGATGTCTGGATCAGTTTTAAAATGGTTCTCATCCTACCTTTTTGGTAGAAGTTTGAGTGTTAATGTAAATCAGATCATGTCTGAAACTACAGGGTTGTTGTGTGGGGTACCTCAAGGTTCTGTCTTGGGACCCATCCTGTTCCTTGTGTATATTTCCTCTTGGACAGATAATTAGTCAATTAAGTGACATGTCTTACAATCTGTATGCGGATGACATTCAACTGTACTGCTCGTTTAAGTAAACTGAGTTCTGTAGATTGTCTTCTTTAATTAACTGCTTGACCAGTATCAAACAGTGGTTATGTGACAACTTCCTGCTTCCTAACTCAGAGAAAACAGAAACACCGATTATCACCCCTGAAAGTAGAATCCCTCAGATTAAACAGTATATTGGTGACTTAGGCTCATCTGTCCAGCCGAGCCTCAGGAGCTAAGGTGTTGTTTTTGGTTCAGCGATGTCCTTGGAATACCACACTAAACAATTAGTCAGAAACTGTTTATTCCAACTACGGAATATATCCAAATTAAGAACACTGGTGTCAAAGGGTGAGCTGGAGATAATAGTTCATGCTGTTATTTCCTCTCATTTAGATTACTCTAACAGTCTTTTTACATGTTTGAGCAAGAGCAAGCCAGTATAGAATTCAATTTAAAATCCAGGTTCTTACATTTAGAGCCCTGCATGGTCAAGTTACTCGCTACATATCTGAGTTTATACAGCTTCATACTCCGACCCATAGACTGAGGTCATCAGGTTTTAAAACCAGGGGGATCGATCATTTCAAGCAGTGGCACCTAGGCTGTGGAATTGTTTCCCTTTCCATGTTGTCTTAATTCTGTTGATTCTTTTAAAAAGCAACTGAAGATGCTGCTATTCAAGCAGGCTTTGGCTTAGATGAGCATTTTTTAATGGTCTTTGGTCTATGTTTTCCACATGTTTTTAAATTTTCTTATACATTGTATTTCACTATGTTGTATTGGTTTACATTTTATTGTAAAGCACTTTTTGATTTTTATCTGTGATGTTATCTATACAAATAAACTTTACTTACTTACTTACTTTTAATTCATAATGTTGAAACAACATGGATAATACAAAGATGAGAAATATTTTATTGCTCAGAATGTTTTAACAACCCATCGATAGCTGTTTCCACTGAAATTTTGCTTTACGGTCAGAAACTAATTTTCCCGATTATGCAGACACCACATGATGCAGTGGCGTTTGCAGTAGTGGTCACATTCATGATCTACATGGCTAACGTTACCTCAACTCAGAGGAGCAAGTCAATTGTGTCATTAAGAGAAATACCGTCAGTCATGGAAATCAGGACACATTCATTTGCAATTACAAAAGGCTTTCTTAAAGCTTTCTAGAGGACAGACTTTAGGAAGTCAGGTGACACGATATAAAGTGCCCATAAAGAGAGCAGGTTTGGTGGATCAATGGGTTAGACACAGGCATTTCACCCAGAAGATGGGGGTTTGGCTCCTGTGTGACCCTGAAAGCCAATGTTGACTTATTGTTTTACCCTAACCACTTTTCCTAAAACTAACCAAAGGCTGTTTAACAAGTGGTTAAAATTGTGAATCGGTCACAGTTTGGTTAGGTTTATGCACCATAACTACTTTGTTAGCTTTGCTTAAACACACCTTAGTGCACGTTTGCTTGATTTTTGGTAAAGCAGCCCCTAACCCGGAGAAAAATGTACTAGCTGCCACTACATGTTTGCCGAAAAGAACCTACTCTGGAACATCATAGATTAAGCAGTTCCACTCTGTGTCCTCTGCTCTAGAGCTGCTTGGGCAATTTGAGTCTTCATAATCAGGGCAACGATGACAGGTCATGTCACATGGTAGCGCAGCTTGAATGACATTAATTCAAGTGCCTGAAACTCTCAAGAGCGCAAGTTGCACCATCTTCCAAAGGTAAATATTAGGCACTGCTGGATCGTAACTGTGGTAGTTTTTATTATATTTATAGATTTATGTTTTCTTCTCAGTTTGTTTGGTTGCTGAAGTTGATTCCACATAACATGGGACCCAATTCCCAAACAAGCTTAGCAATGGCAATTTTTCAAACCAGCTAACACTCAACATATGCTACCCACCTTCCTCACCTCAAGCTAATACATTCCGGTCCAGTGTCGTCACTTATTAAGACAAAATGATTGCAACCCTCCCACACACCGTCTGGTAAGACAGAAAACAAGCTAACCACTAAAATTTCTAAGTAAGAGAGCGCTCAAGTAATTAGTAACTGTATTGTAATTACTGAATTTCAAGTTGTAACACTACTTGTTACTGAAATAATCACACTGCTGAAATGCATGCCTAACATTCAACTAAGTATGGCTTTGTTGCTGTTAGCAGCTGCAGCTCCATTTTTTTTTACATTGTTTCATTTTGTTTAATCATTTCTTTACATTGTTTAATTTTTTAATGTTTTCCATACATGATACAGACAGAAAATTGCCAGATCATCCACAAGGTGCATGCACTCCCTTTTACTTCAGCTCTCTAACTGATCGGAGTGAACCCTCGATCCTCGATGCCATCCAAACTACTGCTGAAAATAACAGCATGAGGTGTTACAGTATGGAGTGTGTGACTGTGTGGGGTGACTGGGAGAAAAATTAGACAGACAAACAGCAGTCATACATCTGGGTCATATGCAGTTTGTGTCAAGGTTAAATATGCTGCCTGTGTACTCTGCCTAGAAACAAAGTGTCCGTGGATATTTGTGTGAGTCTGGTGCAGAGCTGGTTAGACAGATTCCTGAGCTGCCTGTCAGTGTGAGAAGCATAAAGTCGTGGTCCATCAGTCAGCAACCTGCCGTTTCAGGTGCCTAGAACTTCTATTGTACCTCGAGCGCTGGAAACTGCTGAGGCTGCACTTCATACCTGGTTAAACACCATCTCCAAACCCCAAAAAACTCACTTTACAGATGTCGTCTAAAAACAAGCCTGGTTCACTTGCTTCCACTAACTTTACTTAGCCCGGAACCCCTGCTGCTCCCATTCATTTGCACTGTTTTTCCTAATAAAAGTGGAAATAGTTCAAAGCGAGAGGTGAATCATTCGACTCTGTGTGTGTCCTTTGAGATAACGTGTCGTGGTTATACCAGAAATTTCTTGTCTTTAGAAGCGAGAGAGAGAGAAATAACAAGCTCTCTGAAGGATACAGCATACAGTTGCACATTTCTAATTTCAGGGTCAGAGGACAGATCGCACAAAATGTTTTTGTGCACACTTGTTTCTTTGTCACTCACATACACACTGGACCTACACAATGGTTCATGGGCATACAGCTAAACAATCTACAACTGCATCTAAAAAATGATTTTGCCTTTGATGACCTTTTACTTTTGATCTGTGTGCTGCAATATTTTTTCCTGTTCAACAAAAAGCCACAGACATGATTGATAATGCATGCATGCTCTGCTGGCTGCTGGCATATTGCTTTGATCTCTGTCAAAACTGAACGAGAGGAGCTGATAAAATGTAGGGCAAGCCTCGTTCTGCTGGGTTAAAGGGACCTAGTGGAAATGGTGAGACCTAACAGCTATAATACTATAACACCCAAACATATACATACAGACTTGGAAATCAAAGCTCTCCAAATCCGACTGAAATTATGTTCTCAATCATTCTCCTGGGAGCTGCATTGGCCTCTCTTTTACCCCAGTGGGAATTGCACCAACAACCTGTGGTTCTTTTCTTCTACTGAAGGAGTAAACCTCCGACATGAGATCGTCAAATCTCCTCTTCTACATGCTGTATATAGACAGGATCTAAAGTCGTGTGACAGCTTTGGCCTTTCCATAAGTCCAAACAAGCCTCGAAACACACACACACCAACACACACAGCACCTCTCATGAGCTCTCTTTTTCTCTCTCCCCCTCTGTCTAACAGCGCTGCTAGAACATGCATGTATTATTCATTTAGCAACTAGCAGGATGTGGGGCCTTGTCAAGAAATGAACCCACCACAGCGGCGGGCAGAGGAAGGCAGAGAGCAACTGAAGGTGGTGGTAAGAAAGAAGCAAGATATAGTAAGAGTGACGGAGAGAAAGGAAATCGAGAGATGTTTTATCTGGTGAGCCAGTTTCTGCTGGTCTACATACAGCAAACAACTGACATTACAGCAATGCACAGGCATGGGATGCACCTCATATGTCTAACCACTCTTCTTTCAAACAGAAAAGTTGATCCAACAACCTCTCTCTGCCCCTCACCAGAGCTATTGCTGCAGTAGGAAATTGCTATTGAAATTGAGAGTAGTCTCATGTCTCACAGCAGTGTCACCAAACCTAAATCTAGGTGGAATATTTAAACTTGCGGGCAGCTGAGAGTGGCTCCTCTGTTTCCTCTGGCCAATCTTAAGCAGCAATCTGACTGGCATTTTCTCCTCTCTCAGGCTGTCACTCATAACGCTCGGTCAGAATGAGCCATAACTCTGAAGATGGGGTTGTGTGCTTCCTGTAGAAGAAGGGGCGGGTGGCGAGGGGATAACGGAGAGGAAGTAAAGTGAACAGAGGGATAGGAAAAGATGAAGGGGGTAAGAGGGACATAGGGGGAAATGTAGTAAAGGGTCAGTTATAGGAATGTGAAGAGGGAGAATGATACAGAAGAGGTAACACCAACTCCTATATATGGATGAAAGTGATAGAAAATTGAGCCAAAGGGAAAAGGGAAATTAAAGGTGGACTATACACACAGGTTGAAAACTCAAAGGCCCCGAGGATGCACACATGTGCCTGTGTGCAGTGAGCATATGTGCAAACAGTGTGGCGGATAGAGGGCAGAGTGTGGCAGGAGTTGTCATAGAGTGATGTAGCAGACATTTTGCTAAGTTTACTGTTTACTGCTGTTAAGATATTACACACGGTTCTTTTCATCTGATAACATTTGCTGGGATTTTTTATGCTGTTTTTTCTACTGAATTGGAATACAGTAGAGGCATGTAGTGGTGAGCTAATTTTGCATACTTGCTTGTGTCACTTGTTGCTGCTTTAAAGGGAGGGTAAGTGAGTCTGCAAGATTGTTGATATTTGAACCCAACTGCCAAACAAATACACCCCTCCCCTCAGAAGCACCAGCCCTCCAAATTTCAAATCTCTGAGGTTTCTACAGTGTTGAAACGCTTTCGCCGCTTGCCCGGTCATATCACTTTCTTCTCTGTTTATACTCTTTAGATTCACCTTTGGCTGTTTCTCAGCCATCTCCCCTTCTTTATGGTCGAGAGATTACAGTCGTGTATTGAACTTACTTTCCCACTGCCCCCCTCCCCCATCACTCTGTGCACGAGCACTAACTGTTGCTGATTGGCTGGAACAATGTTGTGGGGAGAACCACTTTCTTTGTTTTCCATTCAAAGAGCCAGGGCTGTGTAGGAAAACACACATGAGAGCTAGCTAACGGTGAGGAAATATTTGCTGGATTTAACAAAAATTGTATTGGATTACAATCACTTACTTTGCCTATAATCAATATTTTCATATTAAAAATGGATCTTTAATGGCAACTTCACTGTTTTGAATCACATTGCTGAGCGCATAACATCAGTTTAGTTTCCAGATATCTGTCGCGCAGCAAACAAGAGACAGACGAAATTATCAACAAGGAGCATTTTGCAGCTAAAAAGCTAGATACTGTAGCTCTCTCAATAGTTGGTGGGGATCAAAGTTAAAATAAGACTGACTTACATTGGCCACCACCACCCTGCCCTTGACTGAATAAAATTCTTCTTCTTTAAGTCTTTAAGGTATCTACACATGAATTGATTTAGTGCAGGCGATTGCATAAAGACAAAAACAAACAGGAGAGAAGAAAGGAGTAGCAGCGCTTAAACCAGGAGTCGTCACTTGTGATCAGCCTGGCTTCCCTGACAGACGACATTTGAACAAACAAGGGCCAGCATTGCTGTGAGTAAAAACAGGGCCTAGGGGAGGGGCCGACCCCAAACCATGTGGCCCACCCTGAACCCGCTGCCACTGAGAGCGAGGGCACGTCAGCACAATCACATTATGCTTGATAAATGCCCAGCCTGCGCCAAAATATGTGTGGCTTCTTTATAACAGAAGGCTGCCACATGGCCCAATTTAAAAAACACTAACTTGTGACTCTGAAGATAACACTGTGTGTATGGGGGTGCAGGAATGAGTGTGTGTGTGTGTGTGTGTGTGTGGCACCAACACATGGTTATTATGCCCCTGAGCAAGGCTGAAGACAGCTGCACAGTTGTGAAGACAGTAGAGAATAGAAGGGGCCTAGTGAACGTGATTTCTCTACAACACTCGCTCATAAAATGGTGCCTGGTGGCCTGAAAAATCCCTGAACTATTCCATCAACATTGTGTGACACAACAAATTAATAACTTTTAGTGCCTTTTTCCTTCCTTTATGTGAGGTTTATCATAAAGAGCCTAAGCTAGTCTAAGATATGACATTTATTGCTGTACAGCACATCGCGGCAGAGTATATGTCGTTTAAACTACTGTGTTCTGAATTCCCTCACATGTGCGTTTGTTGTGTGATAAACTGCAGGTGAGTTGAGGTGAGGGGTATTACAAACCCACCAAAGCCTGTTCAATCAACTTCTCCCTTCAGAACAAACTGGTTTGCTTTCAACTGTTAATCTTGCCCTCAGAGTAACTGAGAGTTGTTGGCATGTTGGCAGGTGTCATTACCCATTACCCATGGGGAGCGAGGGATTCACAAACAGGAAGTGATGATATTACACTTCTTCCCCCAGGCTGCGGAGTCCTGTCAGGTCTGTGGGAACGCTCCTATTATCATTACAAAAGCACTCGTTTGTATTGCAGCTCCAGCAGCCGCAGCTATTACTTTAAACTGTGAAGATTAAAACAAGGATCACCGGCATTTTTCATAACCCTCCTTCTACTGTAATAACCCTTCTCCTGAATCCAGAAGAATTTTATATATTTAATTTTATTTTTGAGTAGATTTTGGGAAGATTAATACTTTGGATGAAGTGAGGAGAAGCGAGAAGTGATTTCCCCCGAGGTGGAGCTCCAGGCTGGAGGAAGGAGGGCTGCTGGTTGATTACCCCAGCTAGAGTGAGCCGTGTGTGGGGAAGCAAAGAAGAGGGGAGGCCCCTTCATGGGCTTCAAGGAAGAGATCCATACTCTGGGAATAAGCTAATCCCATAATGACTCTGAAGGTGGCAGAGTCGGATTGGCTTTCTTAGCTCAGATAAGAAAGAGAAGGTAAGAGAGAAAGAGGGAGGGTGAAGTAGAGGGTTGGAGGGGTTTCAGAAAGTGGAAGGAGAGCTGGATAACTCCCGTCTACCCCAGGGCAGAGTAATTATATCTGAGGATGAGATAAATGTCCTTTTAAACACACTTCCTTGCATACACACATACATGCACACAGGTAACGTATGGATGCTCTAGACCTTGGGCATTTCTCCACAAGTCTCCAACTGAGTGAGTGATTTCTCTAAACTGCACCCTTGGGCCAGCGTTCGACCATAAGCCAGGCTGTCAGAAAAGCGGTACGCACATTTGGTTAACTTCCCAGCGCAGAAGCACACACACACACGCACACACACATAAGCAATCTAGGGAGCGTGGGCCAGCAACGGTGTGAGAGGGAAATGGGTGATAAAATCCTCATTTTCCTTCATTGCCGGGTCGTTTGTCTTCGTCGTGCAGGCGGCTCGCCAGTCATAGAAATGCTGGCCGGCAACTGAGAGCTGAGTCACGTCAGGCGTTCATCGATCATTCGACTGTTTACTGTTGCTCTCACTCGCTCTTTCTTTCGTTCCCTCTGTCCGGCTATGTCTCGCTTCGACTCTGTCTCTCGCTCACTTAAACTCAGTGCGTATGTCGTTTCTTTATTTCTCCTCTGCACTCTACCATTAATTTTTCAATGCATAAAAACATTCATGGTGTAGAAGGGGATATTGATGGGTGTTTTTCAGATAAGTTCATGTACTGGACCCAGTGTGCACAACCCAAGACTAACATTTTAAAATAAGTGCTCTGTCAGCTGAGGAAACAATTTTTTTCTCAGTATATAGGGGGAAATTGGCAGTATTTGTCAGAGTGAAAGTGTGCGAACATCAGAAATAAACTCTCTGAAATATACAGTAGCAGAGTAAACTCTGTACAGCAGCCAACCTTGGTAACACTGAAAAGGCCTCCAGCTTGCAAAGTTTGTCTTGTCTTTTCTCTTCCTTGAATAAAATATGTTAATGCAACGATTGTGCAGCCATCAAGAGGCTGGTCATTGAGTGGGCTCATTCCTATGTTCCCAGGGTCCTACGTTTCCAGCATGTGTGTCTAAAATAACATTGTACTAGATTGGTAAAAGTTATCGGCACAGTAAAACTGCAAAATAACAAAGGGACATGGATGTTTAAAAAGCTGCTTGAATTGTAAAAATCAGTTCAGTCACTGAGATCAAAAACATCAGTATAGCTATATAAGCTATCTAGGTGGGTGACGTCAACATTTTGACCCAGATAAACATACAGTGGACATTGGACCTAGGGGAAAAATACTGCGAATAACATAAAACCCTTTGAAAAGTCTCCTTATTGTGTCATTAAGAGGATATTGAGCTGTTGAACACAGTACCCTGGGAACAGATACGCTCCCGGTCAAGTTTTGGATTTCTCTACATGCCAAAGTGGTGTGCATGGGGTGCACAAAGAGTTTTAAAGGTCTTTTAAAAAACCCAGAACACTAGAGCAAAATTGTAAGAAAGGCATTCTTGATGAAATAAAATGCTGTTATTTATGCTACAAACTTTAGCATAAGGTTATTACTTCCAAACACAAGGACACAAGTCTCCCAGCTAGAGTAAAGTCAAGTGTCAAGTCACTTTTGGTTATAATGAATGTTATATCACCTGCTGCGTTCAATCCAGACTGCTTATAATACTGCATAGCTATAATAAATTCTGTAACTTTTTCACTTACAGAGCACAACCATGTAATGTGCAAAGCAACTAATGACAGCTTATTAACTACTATAAATTAACACCCCCCTCACAGACTCTCAAACCAGTGTAGCACTAAATAAAACTATGACGTTACATGATCAACAATAAACCTGTAACATGTTTGCAGGGGACGTTAATAATTAACCTGATAGCAGCCAGCAGGACGTAAATAATTACATTAATCAACCACCAGAAGTTTGGCAAGCAAACAAACGCTCATTCATCTTTTTAAAACGAACGACAGTCAGAGTTAACCTCCCGTAGGTCGTAGTTAAAGCAAGAAGCAAGCTATAGTTAGATGTCAAATGCTGAGCTATACATGTTTACTCACCTCAGGTTACGAACCTATTTTGCATTCAGAGCTTCTTTGTTTGGGCCTTGTTGTATGAAGTTTTAAAGTTTACGTGTGGTCGTTTGCAGCTGATACGTAGTATGTGTTACGTAGGCAGGGTATAGGTAACACAGGGAGAGGAATAGCAGCAAGCTCATCAGACTTTTCTTAAATAATAAACATTTTTCAAGAGTCCCGCACCTCGAGTGTGAGACAAGTCTTTTAAGAACGAGTCTCGAGTCAAGTCTGAAGTCTTTTGAGAATGAGTCTCAAGTTAAGTCTAAAGTCACTGTGTGCAACTTAAGTGCAACTCGAGTCCGAGTCTCAAACTAGAGTTCCCATCTCTGACTTTACCTACAACATTATTTTGTGGTATTACATGTTATTGAGTTAGCACTAATGTTCTAGTTAGCTGCAATTGTTCTGTTGCTACTTCTGTCTGAAGCCAGAGATCCATTGTTTCAAAAATAGCTAAGAATTTTGAGGGCTAGATCTGCCACTGTTATCAGCGTAAAACCGCATATGTACCAAGCGAAAGTGTAAAGCTTGACAGGCGTAACAGAAACAATCGTAGCTTAGATACGGGTCTTCTACCAAATTGTATTTCCATCTGTTTTTCTTCCTTCCAACAAAGAGTCTAACAACTTAAAAGTGGAAGCAGCCACTGACGAACTAATAAAGGGGTAAATCTTGCTATGTGCGTTTTTACTTTTCAATCTCCCATCTAGTGGCTGGTTCAACACCATATTTTCCTCAAAAAGAGGAAAATCTTCACCATCGTTTTAGTTTTACAGGTGTACGACAACTTTTCATGAGAAAAACTTGTTTAATCTGTAGTAAAACATGAATGGTTGCCAGGAAAAACAAACAATTCATAAAATTACTCAGGATGAGGAGGTTGTGATTGATGAGAAAGCCAAAGCACAGTGATTGGTCTTTTACCACAGCGATTCATTACCGTATGGCATGTTTTAAAACTCAGTGTTGGTGTAATCAGGTAATGTAGACTAAAGACCAGACTGATAGGGTGGAGAGAAGATCTGTCAACAGTTCTGGTCACATGCTGCTGTTTCAATAAGCTGCACAGGTGACGGAGAGAACGAGTTGGAGGTTGGCTACTGCAGTTACATGTAAAGTCCTTGTTCTCCGTATGCCTCTCCCCCACACAGACATTCTGCTGAAACCAATACACCTACACTGTAAAACTCCCATTGGAATCCAGCAAATCAGAAGTTCCTGTGTATGTGCAGGTGAGTGTTTTTGCTATTTAGCAGCCAGTGTGTGTGTGTGTGTGTGTGTCAGGGAGAAGACTGAAGACTCACACTGTTCAGCTTGTACAGGATGACTCAGCAGCATTCAGCCCCCACGGGAACACAGGCTGCCTGTTAGCGCTCAGCTAATAAGAAGCCTGCTTGAGCCGATGCGTCACCGTCCCACCTGAACACTGCGGAGAGACAGTGGCGAGAGGAAGGAGGGAGGAGGGAGGAGGGAGGGGAGGTGTGTGTGTGTGTGTGTGCACAGATGTAGCTATTAGAGAGAGGGAAGTGTCTTGAAGATGAGTGCACCTGTCTCGAAGCTCAAGCTGCTGCTCTCGTTCAGTCTCTCTCTCCTGTGAGTGTATGTGGCACAAAGAAACACACAAGACATTTCACAACCACTATATACTATGCATTGTACGACCGTATATCAAACTGTTTTATGTGACTTTATATAAGCAGGGATCTGTGTGTATAGAGATACAGAGATAGACAAAAAATTTCACAACCACTATATACTATACATTGTACTACTGTATATCATACTGTTTTATGTGACTCTATATAAGCAGGGCTCTGTGTGTATAGAGATACAGAGAGAGAAGCAGGGATTCAACTTGTTAACTTGGGGAACATTTTGCTATTATTTTACAGAGAGCATAGAAATACAGACAAGAAACAGGGAGAGGGATTTGACATGCAACAAAAGGTCCTCAGCTGGAATTTAACCGGAACATTGCAGTTATATGGTATGCATCTTAAAGACTAAGCCACCAGCCTCCCAAAAAACAGTCCTATCACCAGACAGAATAATGTTACTGGACAAAACCCTGAACTACATCCGGTCACAATGTTTTTGGATTTGAGAGAAAATGTGTACATTATTTATTTCTCCCAACATCAGCACATAGAAACTACAGTATGCTGATGGGAAGGCAAAGGTGAAGAAAATATTGTTTATATATGTGTTATATATATATAATTAAATGCAGTAAAATATTGTTGTAAAGTAAAAAAAAAAGAAGCTAAAATTGAGTGGGACGCAAATGCCAGTCTCCCACATTAAAGTCAGATTCACTACCCATCCACCATCCCAACATTCACACCCTAAATACTCCATTTGTACCTGTACGCAGTTTCTTGGGTGTATATGGAAAAATGCAAGGTAATGCAGGTAATGCAGGTAAAATATATTCACAACAAATTGCAATCAGAACACTGTCACATCTCAGCCAGAACACATTCCTAAGCACAAATCCTTCTAACTCAAGCAAAACCCTGGGGGTAGTAGCTTCCTTGTCAAGCGAATAATAAATAGAGCCTATACAGCATCATGTTCATTGAAAAGTAATCTAATTTGCATGTTGAATCCAGATCCAGATATCTGTCTGGGTTGCAGATCACATGCCACTATATAAAGCGTTGCTTTTTCTTCTTCCTGTAGTGGTAAGAGAATCACACAGGTTGTCAAAAAAAACAAACCATCGCTTATTTGGAGGTGAAATTATAGCTGAGCATGCAGAAAAACCGTTGGTTACAATCAGTAACGTGCACTTAAGTCACCGGGTTACAGCTCTTTCTGTAATCGGGGTAGGGGATTAGAGAAACCTGAATTCCACAGCTGCATTCTTTCATGCTGTGGGGAAGGGCAGAGTCTCTCTGTTAGTCTGTCCTCCTGCTATATCAGTCTCCTCTGACACAGATACACAAAAATACAAACAAAATAGAAAAGTCACTAATATAATTATAAATCAGAAAGCCTTGCTTTTATGAACCAACTGGTCAACAATCAGGATGTTGCAAATCAATTTGGTAAAACTGGTGGGTTGTTTACAGCTGACCTCTGATGTGTCCTGTCCCTATTACACTCCATTCAATGTGCAACAATTTACAAAGTTGGTAAAATGTTACCTTACATTAGGACAGGACTGCTGGGCAGAACTATGAAAATTACACCCAGGTTAAAGAAAAATGGAATTTTTCTTTAAACCCACATTCTCATGGATACATAACTTGCTCATAGTACCTATTCAAGCGATTCTCGTCTGGTTCCACCCACACACATAGATGCACAGACACAAAGAAAAACGGACTGAGTGACTGACAGACAGACAGACACAGCCGTTTTCTTGAGCCTGCTGGCGATGTCTGGCACTCTGTGTCCGGAAGAACTGGACCAAGCATTTTGAACCATGTGTGTATGTCTGTGTGTCTGTGCTTGTGTGAACAACACTCCATAATGTGCTAGGTTGTTTGAGGTCAAGTTGGATATGACTATTCATAGCGCAGACGTTATCCAGCTATCCGAGTATCTTGTCCAGCATGGCACAAACCCAAGGAATTTACTTACAGTGGCCTCATTCTTACTGCAAAGAAAGGAGGGGGGAAAACGCACACACACACACACACGTTACAGCTGTGGAACAATTAAGCTTCTTCGGACAGTGGATTTCGCAAATTAAAACCTCAGAGATTCCTAAACCAAGAGGGAAAACCAGACGACTGATGCAAACAAGTTATTCTAACCCTCAAAGAAAAACAGAGAGAATCTGTGTGAATCTGACCTGGACTTTCCCCACTCAGATGTGTCACAGGGCAACACGTGCATTAATAAGCTTGTGAACCAAAGTGCATCTGAGAGGCCAACATACACACAAATACATCCCTTTGAAATGCAGCCTTCTCCTTTCAGACAGTGCAGCTCTCCTGTTTCTCATACAGAGTCAGCAAAGGATACACAGACAGCGAGGGGGGAAGAAAAAGACTCAGAGGGCGACCAAACGAAAAGAAATGTTCTAATGTTGCTTCTGGGTGATGTTTTTTTTCTTGTCACTGGTGACGTGCTATGTTTGTGTTCCTGTCCTGTTGAAAACCTCACATACCAGTGCTGAGTTTCTACATCGCTTGCTCCATTTATACCGTCAGAAATTCTGATTATTTTTATACCCTTTGTGGCACACTTCTGATGTTCCCATGGCTGACTACATTGAAAAGCAACATCACGGTGTCTCAATTTTCCTTCTGCACAGTCACAAATAGATCAGGTCTGCCACAAAGGTGGAAAATGTAATCAGATTATTGGTTCTTGGGTAAAGGCAGCTTTAGTTTGGTTGCTGTGTATAAAAAGTTGAATTTAGTTTCAACTTACTTGACACCATTAAAACCATTCTACATGTACAGTATGCTAATACTAATATGTCAATTTGGGTCAAAGTTAGCATTCTGGGCTAACTTGAGTTAAGTGAAAGACCTCCTGCAATGCATCCTTGCGTTTGTGAGATTCATTGCAACTGAAAGATCAGAAGTGCCTGAGTTAGCCTGAAATACATTGTGAAAGTGAAATTTGCAGCAATGATAAAAATATGTTTCAACAGGGCTAGTCTACAGTCCATAGCAGAGCAATTGGCAATTGGGGGGGTGGGGGGGCGGGGGGAGGCAGAGGGTGCAGCTGCCCCGGGCCTATGCTTCTCTCCACTTACACAGGGGCCCAACTTGGGCCCAATCTGCTCGACTGCACATGCATTTTTGTTTAGTTGAATATTTTTGCTATATTGCAGCAAAAAAGAAAAATTCAGACTCAGACCACGTCTGTGTTTTCTGCAGAGAGGAGCTCTCACCACTGCCAAGAGCTTCTCATCTCATGCAGTAAACATCACCAGCATGGACATTGTGGCCTATTTGTATTGTCGTTGATTCCACCCCCTTACATCTTGACCCGATGATGGTGCTAGATGATAGGTCAAGGGGAAGTGAAGTTGTTGCAATTCATCCTGAGGAGAACATGAATGTCTGCAGGGAATGCCATGGAAATCCATGCAATACTTAGATGGAAATATTTCAGTCTTGATCAAAGTGGTGGACCGACAAAGAAAACGACATTGCCATTCATAGAGCCAAGCCGCTGGCAAAAAGTAGGTTTGGCAATTGACTGCATTATCTGGGGTTTAAAGAACAACTTGCAAGTTGAATATGTCACAAAATGTATACTTAACCTTTCCTGACAATAACCCTTTGAAAATGCAGAATTGTTCATCTTTTAAAAGACATACAGGGCAAAAATTCATAGGGAATAGTAGCAGGTTTGAGCAATGCTCTTCAAAAATGTAACGATATGATGGATTTCAGGATGCACTGTCCAACAGCACACACAGCTGCTTCATCAGATCCACCATCAGCAGCAGCATCTGGTTCTGTCATCGACAGGAATAATTGTTACGGATCAGATATTCATCTTAACCAAATCGTGAACTTTTCTCCGATAAATCGCCTTTTTAACTTTAGCTAGTTTCCACATTAGGTTAGAAATAGCATCGTAAAACATAGTGTGAGATTATATTAGGCCATTCCGGATATGACTGATACAAGCAGATTATTAATCCTCCTGCCAGTATTAGACAAGCAAAACTAGTTTTGTTTGCTTTAAACTTGTTTGTAGATATTTTCTGTACTTCTTAGTGACAAACTGGAGCGAACTTGAAGTAAAACTCTCTTACAGAAGTTACTGTAGTGTATATATATTTGGAAAATCTATATTGATTCACTGGGTCTCCATCCTACAAGTTGCTCTTTAACACCAAGCATGAGATTATTTCCTGTTTATCTGAATTGAAGATTAGCATTTGCTAGCAATCTCACACACCAGATCAATGTTTTGCTAAGAAAATCAATACCACAGCACAAACTGTTACACAATTCACCTGGTCAAAAGTTGCCAGTCCATGCCACAGATACAACTTGAGTCTTCTCACATCACCACTGTCAGATCAACTGATTATGTTGCTCGCATGGTGAGGAAAACAATCTGCAGCAATAACGCAGGAAGGCTGCAGGGCTGTCTTTGTAGCCGTGACTATACACTGTGAGATGAAGGGAGTAACAAACTCTCTGCTGTGTCGGCGAGCACCAGAGGTTAAATATGGTGTGTGTGTGTGTGTGTGTGTGTGTGTGTGTGTGTGTGAGAGAGAAGAACATCCACCTCATAAATTATAATGTAAGCTGTCAGAGTGAGCATGTCTTCAGGATGGTAAGTGGCCAGTTCATGTCAGGACAGAACAGCCTGGTGCTTGATTACAATCCTGTCTGTTATCCGGCACACGCACACGCATTGCAGCGCACACACACACACACACACACACACACAATGACATGACCACCGATTACAAACCAGGGTGTGGCAGGTCCTACAGTACCTCCAACTCATCATGTCCTGTTGATTTACTTCACATCAGTGACAGTGTGTTTAAAGAGAAGTGATGATCGCCAAATTAAAATCACCACAACCCCAACTGAAATATTCATTAACACCTTGGATAACACTGTATATACAGAAAGGTCTCTCATCACACATTATACACCAATAAACCAATAACATGTTTGTCTACACTCTCCTCCAATCTGTCTGTCCTAGACATTTACTCTCAAAACATTGTGTGTGTATGAATTTGTGTGTGCCTTAATCATGCTCGGCTGCACCTGTGTGTTGCGAGGTAGCTGTGCCCATGTGTTGTCTGTGAATAGCAAGTGACAGTAGGTACCAGACCAGAGCAGGGAGCGCCCCAAATAGGCAACGTGGTGGGGGGAGGTGAGAGCAAGGGAGCGAGCACCCGGGGGGCTTTCCATGGTGCTGGGCAAGACATGAAGGTCACGTCGCTAAGCATCAGATCAGCTGGGCCGCTGGACTGGGCGCGGTGCGTTTCTCAAAGAATGGTATCATGAAATGCTCTCGAGGCATCTCAGTGTTTCTTTGTTCAGTCGCTGCAGTTTGGGCGGCTGAACGCTGTAGAGCAAGAATCAAGAAACACGTTTTGCAGGTTTACAATTTTTGTCATCTTGAGACGCCTCTTTTGACATCAAACTCGTTTGTAGCCCCCATCGATGGCTGCAAGGTTACTTAACAATTCCAAATCATTTACTGTAAATAATCTAAATCTGCAATTATTTAACTATATAAAGCTCTTAAGCTGCATTAATAAGTACTTTATATTAAGAATTGATTAAATGACTGTGTAATTTGAAAACAGTCACTTGTAGCGACAAACCTGATAATTATCACCCAACTCTGCAGTGCATTTTAGCGTCTTTCAGCTAATTCTTTTTGTTTTATGGCATGCAACTTCATTGTTTTATTTCACTCTCATGTCTCGCTGTCTCAGCATTGTTTCCAGCTGTGATTCCACTACACACCTGCCCAATGCTAAATAGCAGACAAACAAAGTTACTGACTAGCTGGTGAACACAATGGAGCGTTTAGTAGCTAAAGAGCCAGATATTTCCCTCAGGAGTTGGTGGAGTCCAAAACACAGCTGTGTGTTGATTTGTATCTGCTGGTTGTATAAACAAGCACATTTTTGCTAACATGTTGACCATGTCAACTTTGTGTTCACAGCTTTTTCAATTGCCCTGAAGTGATCAAATAAAAATACTTGTTACATTATTTGCTATTTGTTAGAAGAGATCATAGTCAGTTTTATATTACTGATGTTGGGTAAAAAACAAGAATCAAATGTGATAATTCGTTTTTGTTGAAAGATTACATACTTGTAGCCTGATAATCAGATTAAATTGCCATTTCATTATCACTTAATTATTTGCTGAAAATTTGGAGATGTGACCGGCAATTCTAGTACAAAGCTAACATACTTCTTATGTTGCTTAGAAACATTTTCCATCCTTTGCTAATCAAATCCCACTGGATATATTCAAACAATGTATTTCTTAGCTTGTGAAAGGCTTCTGGCAATAGTGATTTCAGCTGACAGCACTAAATGAAGTTAAATGAAACTGAATAGGTGGTAGAATCATCCTATAGCAGTTATACTGACTGGATCATACTGTACCAACAGAAACCTCTTGTGAGTCAGAGGGTAAGAGTGGGACAAAAGAAAAACAAGGATGAGGAAAAGAAAACTCTCTTCACTGCAGAAATGATCCTTACTACATTTGGCGGCTGAAGTTGCCTTGATATTTCAACTCTTATCATAAAAGTTCCCTCGCACTGCAAGGAGAACATTTGTATTTGTGTGTGTGACTGAACCTGTCAGTGAATCATCAAGACTCCTCTCTACCAGTTCAATAAATAACCATTCCCAAAAATGCCCGCTTTACTCACAGGTCAATTTCCCCTGCAGTCTGACAGCGAGGACTCCCCGGGGAGAAGGGAATGAGTCAAGGCGCGCAGGCTGCTTTCCAATATACAGAGAGGAGCTGCAGGAGAATCAGTGCCATGTGACTCACCACTCACCCAAATATTTCTCCACCTTTCCTAAGACCCTTTTTTTGTCTTTCAAAATCCCTATTTTTTGGTCAGGCTGACAATTACACACACACATATATATATATATATATATATATATATATATATATATATATATATATATATATATATATATATAATAGTTGATTAATATCCATCTTCAACTGCTTATCCTGCGTACAGGGTCGCGGGGGGCTGGAGCCTATCCCAGCTGACATTGGGCGTAAGGCGGGGTACACCCTGGACAGGTCACCAGTCCATCACAGGGCTACACATAGACGCAAAACCACTCACACCTAAGGACAATTTAGAGACACCAGTTAACCTAGCCTGCATGTCTTTGGATGGTGGGAGGAAGAGAACCCACACGGACACAGGAAGAACATGCAAACTCCACACAGAATGGCCGGGGCAACCGGGGTTTGAACCCACAACCTTCTTGCTGTGAGGCGAAAGTGCTGACCACTGCACCACTGTTCCCACCGTGCCCCCCTAGTTGATTAATATATAATAGTTAATCAGTGGTGAATTGATTAGTCAATCAATTTGTCGTGTAGTCACAAAACAAACTGACAGACATTTGAGAATCAGCCAGTAGTTAGCCATTGGAGTGTTGTTGTGGTTCAGTGGATTTTAGTGCACTACTATTGTAGTTCAATTCCAGTTGGGCACTCTTCCACACTTCGTGTTTACTGTCTCTCTATACTGTCAGTACAGACAAAAAAACACCAATGCAAGTAATTTAACAAACAAAAAATGTCAAACATTTATCTGTTTGAGCAGTGATGACACATCATACGGCATGCAATTTACGGTATAATTTCATAGTTTGAAACAAGTACCAATACAATACTTACTGGTTCCTGCTGGAAGGTGAAATGAAACAAGACAAATGGGAATTAGAGATTAACATTAATAGGGCTTTTTAGAGGTAAGGAAGATAGAAAGTATACCTAACTCTGTTGTAAATGCTGGGTACTACAAAGTACAATTCTGGGAAACAAAGCTGAGGTTTGGGAAAATGGTGTTAACGACTCTAATGTTCTGTGCAACCTATACAGTAATTATGGTATGATGTATTTTGGGGATACAGTAAGGTAACAAAAGGGACTTTGGGAAAATCTCTCAAAAGTGCACAGTGGGATTTATGAAGAACACATCAAAGATATGGGTTATGTTCACAAAATTATAACCTCATAGTCAAGAACCAGCAGGTATTATAAGTTTTCCCATTCCAGCTTCTTTTCTCAATTTTATGTCACAGTAAATTGAACATCTTTGGGTATTTGGACTGATATTAGACACCATTCTGACTAAAAGTAATCATTGGATTATTCAAAAATGAAAACAGTACCCTATACTGTACATAAAAAAATCAATGATGGTTTTGCATTGCATGACGTGTTTTTTGGTTCAAGTTTTAATATCCATATTGTTTGTAAAAACTAAATGGATTTACGTGTAAATGCTGGATCCTGAATCAAACTGCACTGAAAAACATACACGATGAAAGTCTACTCTTACCTCCAGCTGATATGCCTGTTGACAGCAGATTCAATACTGAGCACTGCCTGAGAGATGCAGCTGCTGATAAGGGGAACAGGAGAAATTCAGGTTTACTGGCTGTTCTACATCTCGTATATAGGTTTGTAAAAGAAAGGTCAAAGAGTGAATGAGAATACGTCCTTTAGCGTAGGGTGCCACAATATCTAATGGGTGACGACAGCTGTAGGTGGCTGAGGGCAGTAAAACAGAGCTGGGGTCACGGGGAGTTCGGGGTCTTAATACTCTCATGGGGATCATGACACTGCCTGACCACTACGTAACATCACACAGAGTAGATCATTGATGTCACAGTGAAACATCTTATAAAGGTGAAGGAATTTATTCCTTGTGTGTGAGCAGCACTCTCATCTTCCAGCAATGCAAAAATAGCTTGGCATATTTTAAACATGTGTGCACTTATCTGTCATTCACAGATGTGTTCCTATTTCAATTCTGCAAAGAGAAATCAAAAAGTAATCTTGAACCGTATATTGCCAGACAGATTTTTTTTTATTTTTTAATTTGAATAACAACGTTGTTCTAGGGCTGGAAGATTAATTGAAAAGTAATTGAAACCAAAATTCAGAGCCTCTAACAGACGTAATTTCCTCATGTCGGTTATTTAATCCTGTTAATATTGTGTGTGTTCATGATACTTTCCCCATGAAACATGGTACCGCGTGTCGTCACGACTCCGCTCCGTCGAGTCATGCACAGGAAGATGTTAGCCAGAGCTGACCGCCTTCAATCCAGCAGTTGTGGAAACAACAGACAGACTTTTATAACCTGACACACTGTGACCTACACTGTACATTTACTGCCAGACTGACAACTGATTACTCGCTCGGTTTCAGCATCACTTGCTGCCGCCTGCTCTTTCTCATTCGCTATGAGACATTGCACTGCAGTTAAAAGACCTAACTCCAATGCTCTTATAACAGTAGATGTACTTTGATGAATGGGGAGAGGACAGACTTGGGGACTTCGAGTTGCAAATTTGAAAACTTGAGACTTGCTTGACTAAAACAGACAAAAGACTTGACTTGACTTTGATTTGGTGTTCATGACTTGAGACTTGACTTAGGGTGCTTTCACACCTGGATCGATATGTTTTGTTCCGGAACAGATCCGAAACAGAATACTTTGTTCCGAATCAATTTAATACGTCACTCGTGTTCACACCACACTGTTGTAAAGCGGTCCAAATCGCTCACCCTTCCAGGGCTTTCCTTACGCCATTACGTCCTGCGTGCCGGTCGCGCATTTCTTTGGGGGACACCTCCATGACAACAGTAACACAAAATGAATCGCGGGTGGACTTCGCGTTGCAAAAAGGTGAAATAGATGTTTGGTCGGTACAACACATCTCCCGGATGTTGCACACCACACATAAGAACACTGAAGTCTACAAGCGGGTCAGTGATAAAATGAAAGAGAGGGGTTGTGAACGAGCAGCGCCGCACGAAGTTAAAACTCCGACAGCTGCAGGCCTACATTATACAACCACAGCATGCTGCAACAAATTAGCAAAACACGCTGCCGAAAGCGATCTTTTAGCGTCGGTTGCCAGGCTACACATTGATTTGTTCCGGTTCGTGGGTCGGTTGTGTTCTCACTACAAACGAACCGCTCCAGGGTTCGTATGGAATCGATCCGAGACCACCTCTTCTAGGCGGTCTCGGCTCGGTTGTTTTGTTCAGAGTGCGATTGTTGTGTTCACATATAACCAATCGAACCGGGCCAAAAGGGAAACGCCCCTTTGTTTCGAACAACGAGGGCTATACCTGTTCTGGTATGGCTCTGGCCATACCAGAACAGGTTTACATGGTTTCATGTTTCTCCTCTTTTCATCCTGTGTGTTGAAGGCTTCGTTTTAGGTATGGAGTGATACATCTTGTCTCTAAATGATCTTTATTGGAAGTTGCAAATGTGCAGTTCCTAGTTAAGGACTATTAGCCAAGCCAGAAGCCACAGCTTTGGTTCAGAGTGGTAAGTTTTTAATCTGTAACAAAAGTATCTTTCATCCATAAAGTTTTAACTGAGCTCTGTCTCCACATCACAGTAATAAGTTTATGTTTATTGACTGCCCGGAGGGTTGCTAGTGTTTGGAAGGGAAGGAGAGGTGTGTGCTGCAGCTCAGTGTTATTCCACCAGTGTTTTTAAGGGAGTGTCGGACTAGCTGCTTGGCAAGTGTTTATATAAGGCCCATTTCCCTTTCATCCCTGTGACATCACAGGGATGAAAGGAAACGGCTGGATTACAAATGAGCTGTTTTTAGGCTGTTCAGAGCAGAGTTTTCTGTGGGAGATGGAAACTCCCTTTGGGGTGGACTTTGGGCTTTTCCACTTTGCAAACCTATTACGTGCACAAAAAAGGTATATAACTCACTAAAGGAGAGAGAAAAAGCCAAAAAGCATAATACCACCTCTTTAACTGTATTTGTGTTACAGGCCACAGGCGCAGGGCGTGTGGACAGATAATAAAACCTGTAAAACAGGAGAAATGAACAACACTGGAAACTTGCTGCCTTTGGTCTTGACGTTCTTACCAGAATTTATTTAAATAAATGCAGTTATTTAAGTCGGTCAATAAAGTCTTTTTTTCACGTCACTCATTTTCCAACTAAGTTACTAAATTACAATAACTTAACATGTATATAAAAAAACACAGTTTCATACACAAATATGATAAATAATGCACCTACTCATCATACCTTGTTCAACCCATAGAAGGTGAATGTGAACCTATTACATATAAATAGGAAAATAAACCTTTCCTATATTATCAGGGAGAGTAAACCTGGTGTAAACCTTTAACATACTGACAGGGAATGTAAAGCTTTAACATACTGACAGGGTATGTAAACTTTTTTGTAATATTAGCAGGCTAAATAAACCGTTTATTACAACAGTTCTGTACTAACAGACAAAGACATTGCTTTCCTCAAATTACCAACGGTTTTCAACGCTCCAGGCAAAATAATGACATATAATAAATATGGATGACCTTTAACTAACACAAAACCTATTTTTAAAAATACAAATAAAACACTTTGAATATGAAACTAAGAAAATGTCCAGGAGCTGTAAACATTAACGGTGGACATTTATATTGACTAAGGAGCGGGAATGCTATCTAACATTTTGGTTTGTTCCATTCTTAACGGCCATCCACATAACAGAGTGTAAGTAACTTATAATCAAATAACACAGTGAACACGAAAAACAACTTAAACACAAGAAATAATGATTCACTATGCCTAATTATCATTTTTGTGCTTTTGTGTAGCTCACTGACCTGTAAAACAGGAGAAATGAAACACACTGGAAACTTGCTGCGTTGGTCTTGACGGTTTTACCAGGTTGTCACCAACCGGCAGTGGGAAAGCCCTCTGCTGCCCCCTACTGTCTTAGTGGAGTACATTTTCGTAATGCTAAAGCATTGGAGGACTTTGGTGACGCAACATCAAATTTATAGTGTTACAAAACTAAAGATATTTGTTAAATTAAACCAAAAATAAAATGTGACCATACATTTTGTGTGTGTCACATTCGCTTATTCCAACGTTTGCAGTATAATCCTGCAACCATTTGTGCTTTCACATAGCAGTCCGGGTCTCTGTAATAATATAACAGCGGATTAAAAAAAGACCGTTACATGTAGTAAAACAGACATTCAAGGATTATGTTGTCGATGATGGTAGGAAGAAAAGAACAGCGGTGTGCAGTCTGCAGCTCAAAAATCAGGGACACGACCACCACAACATCCAACTTTATATTTCACTACAGAACCCATGAAGAAAGGTATGTTATGTGACAGGGGCTTTTTAGCTAACTTTCGGGCTGGTCGAACGCATAGAAAGCTAGAAGGTTTAAGGTATACCCAGAGTTGTTGGTGCTGTTGTAACTTTATGTGAATACCTCTTAATATCTCTGGTGGTAAATGGTCCTGATAACAGCTCTTGGATATGTGCCCATAAATGCTATGTTAAGTTTATACTCATATGATCCACTGTTTGAAAACTAAAATCCTTGACTAATGCAAACCATTTCAAGATACAATCAGAATCAGTGCCTCTGTCAGACCAACCAGTACAATGAAAAAATTGACACGACTCACCTATGAAACCTGAGAGTAATCCACTGATTGTTTATATTTCTGACTTTCATTACAGTAACTTGGGACTTGTTTGAGACTTGAAGGTTAAGACTTGAGACTTGCTTGTGACTTATTTCCACCTCTGTGGGAGGAAGCTAACAAAGCGGGATTTGCTGTGCTCACACATATATTAAACATATATTAAACAATAGAGTGAAACTTTAGTAGCAGTGGTCATAATTTAGCAGGGGCGATTCACAGAATATAGGGGAACCTTGTCTCTCTAACATGCATGCCAACATTACTGTATTAATGAACATTTTGATAATGGATATGTGAAAAATGCAAATAAAAAACCCAAAACAACCCAGCTTTAATAGTTGAGCATATTTACAGTGCAAACCTTGTCAGTGAACTATGAGGGCAAAAAACAACAAGAAACAACATTCAAAAACAAAATAATCTTTCAGTAATCGTAATAAAGGTAAATTTTCAATTAATCGTGAATTTGATTTTTGAAGTTCAATCATCCAGCCCTACATCGTTCTGTTAATCAACATCAACAGCATGAATATAGTCCATAAAGAGGCCATTCATGTCCACACAGGCCTTCAACATTATACCATCTATGGTAGGTCTATCTCAGTAGGTGTGCGTTTTCCGTCAGTTTCCTTTTCTTGACCATCCAAACCTTGGCACAAAATATGACACAGACCACAACACCCCCTTGATTTACAACCTCAGTTCGTGACTGTGATGCCTTCATTCCTTCTGCATCCCAACGCATCCATCCTCGGCTTGTGCATTTCAATCCACAGTTCACCTTTATGTGTGCTAACATCAGCTTTTACAAATTTACAATATCCACAGCACTTTCATAATGATAGATAATATAGAGACACTGGTGGCAGCACAGTAAGCCGGACCCTGCAAAAAACAGCTGGGAGATGTGTCTTTGTGGCCTTGTCCAAGCAAAAAAAGCTTCATCTGCCTTTTAGGGCCGGGCACAGGGAGCGATGTTCACACATTAGAGTGTGACCTCCGCTGGTTGACAATGTGAGATCGAGCCACAGGCTGCAGGGAGAACGTGTTGCATTTGGATCTGCAGCGTGGACGGAGCTCTGACACAAAGGCACACACACAGTCTTCAAATCCTAAAAAAACAAAAAACCAAAAACCCCACACACACAAATGCCCACACAAGCATTTTTAACACCTGCTTTCAAAGCCCCTAAAAATCACACAAATGCACGCACACACATCATAGTGCACAAACACACACAGAGATAATGTATCTTGATAACATCATGGATGGATGAGTGAGCAGCTCCATAGAACAGTGATTACTGGCTGCTGGGTGTGAAAGGAAATAGATTAGTCACTGTCTCAGCTCTCTCCCTTTTAATAACACAACATATAAACACTCCTTCATGCTGTCTGAGTGGAAAAAAATAAACTCAAAATTCAATGTTAGGCTCCAAGGAAACTGCTTTTTAATAGCGAGTGTGGTATAAAGTGTAAATAATCTGAATTACTGCAATGTCCTCTTCATCATCATAAATGTGTCTGCTTTTGAGTATTAAACAAACTTGAAAAACATGTTAAATAAAACTTTGAAAATGATCAAGGCTATTATCATAGTCACATGTATACTGTTCTTTTGTGCATGTTGCTCAAAGCATTTCACAAGCCTGCAGTGAATGTGTCATAAAAGAGACACATTTTAGAGAAAGTGGAAAAAAAGCAAAGAAAATCGACTGCAGCAGCCTCGCCGAGGTCCTTGAAAGACGTAAAATTCTAGTAGAGGAGAGGTTGAATGGAAAAGTCGACCTTCTTTTGTGCGCGCCTCAGGTGTTAGCGCTGCTCTGTCCCATCACAGGTGCATTCTGGGGAGATGGGAGATGTGGGAGATGAACTCTGGCCTGGAGCACTTCTTATGTAATCTCCCCTCCCACCCCCCAAAGATACACAAGCAGATAGACGGACATAACACAGAGAGAAAAAATAGCTTAAAACTGTTTCCTGAGATTGCGTCAATATAAAATGCACAATTTTTAAATTCAAAAAATCCACACGAACTGAGAACAATCAGGTTTACTGACTTGTTGATGGAAGTAGCTACAATCCCTAAATAGGTGGACGGTGAAGTTGGTAATGAGTTTGGAATTATTTTGCCTCACCGTGGACACGGCGGCATAATGCTGATGAGCGTGACGCCTTACCTAATCCCACACGAGTGCCCGAAGACAAGTCGTCTGACAGCTGACGCACACGCAGAGAGGTGTCAGGGAGCCAGCGGCAACAAAGGGTCTTGTTTATTAACGGAGCTCGTGAAGCGACAAATGAAGCATGAAATGAGTGTCTCGTACACGACACAGACATACCAGGTACTGTATGGAGAGGGCATGATGGGAAAGAGGTAGAGCAGCCTGTGACACGCAGTGAAAACGCTCACAAACATACAGATAAAAAGAATCAATTTCATGGGTCATGATAGTAAACAGGATGTAGAGGCATCTGTACAGCAGATTGTGTGACCCAGTTTGTGCGGGTGGTGTGCTGGCGTGTGGCGCCAATCAGTCAGTCCTCTGGTTTAAAGGGAAGGAATTTGGGAAACACACATGGTTGCTTTCTGGCCAAGAGTTAGATGAGAAGATTGATACCACTCTCATGCCTGTACGGTAAATATGTAATTTGAGCGGACAGCAAGATAGCTTAGCTTAGCATAAATACTGGAAAGAGAGGGAAACAGCTAGCCTCCTGTTTGGCCTTGTCCAAATGTAAAAAAAAAACTTACCAACAGCTCTAAAGGACACTAATTAACATGTTATATCTCTGTTATTTAATCCGTACAAAAACTCAAGATATGGTTTTACGAGGGTCTTAAATACTTATTGGCTGGTTGCAGTTGCATGACTACGTTACTGCAAATGAACAATACATGATACAAAGAATTAATGAAAAAAAGGAGATCTGATGACACTGCCAATCCTTTAAAAAGCAACTTAACTCCCTGTTTTAGCTTGAACACGCCTCCTTCACAAATTCAAAAAATGCATTTGCTTCCTGACAGTCTCCAATCCCTCACAGCTGTCAGATTGTCACACAACCCGAAGCAAAATGGAACTGGGATCAATAGATAGTGTAAAAAAGCGACAGTATGTGTCATTTACTAACTCGATTTAAATTGCACTTCAGTAAAAGCTTATATAGGACATTTTTCATCAGTTTTTTTGTGCACCAAGTTAAAATTCGATCTAAATCTGACCTGGTGTCCTAAGCAGTCCTATGACAGCAGGTGGCCTACCTTAGTGTCCTTTAGCAAGAAGACTCTTATCAGTTCCAGGAGCCATTAACCTGTGTTTACCTCCTTATGAGGTGAAAAGTGAATTTCCCCTTAAGGATCAACAGTGTCACAGAGAAAGTCTTTGCTGTGCTGCAATGAAAGGGTTGTAAGAGGGGGTGTGACACAGGGACGACGGACTCTGAGTGTAATGCTGCCATCTATAGGCAGAACCAGGCTTCCACTGAAACAACACACACTCCCCTTTCCCCTCATAACTGAGAATGTGTCCAAATCTACATCCCACATGAGTCTGATATGCTGTTAGAAGCTCACAAGGCTCATTAAAACATTAAAGAGTCCACACTACAGCTCCCCCCCCCCTCCTCTAACAAAAGGTGACCAAACATGGCCTGTAGGCCACTGCTGATTGGCATTCAGTTGCCCTGATGGCACTGGCCAGCTTCTCACCTGGCAGTCTCCCTGCCAGCAGGTAAAAAGGCAGAGGGCATCATTCAGAGGTCCCTAACCCTGTCACTTATCTGCTACTGCACAAACACGCACACTTCCTGCCTTCAGGGGGAAGGAGTGCACACACAGCAACCGCAAACTCACGCGTGCACTCTGCCATCACGTCCCATTGGACTCCGTACATGAAAGCAGCTAAATATTAATTTCCTTTTGCTGTCATAACTAGCCGGGTTTGATGGATACAGCCCGCATGCCTATCATCAGAGTTAAATTGATCACAGTGTTGCTGATGCACATCATGTGCTGGGAAAAGGAAGCCTTACTGGAGAGTGATGGATAGCTAAAGTGACGGCAGCTAATTGGAAGTTTAAGGTAAAAATCACACTGTCGGTGAGGAAGGAAATTGACTGTGTTTAATTTATGTTCTCTAGATGATTCCTGACTGAAGTTACGAGATGAGAGTCGGCACATCGTTTTTATTTTAGAGTACTAATCACAAACAAGGAGCGAAAAAAACAAAGCAGCGGGATTGAAAGGAAATTTGAAAATGATTTGATGTATTGAAATCAAATATTCTTTTTAGAGCTTTCATGCTGCGCCAGCCTGAGCCACATAATTTCACTGCTGCAACTTGCAGTGTGCCGTCTTCAACAGAAATCCACCATGTAAAGGCGCTTTTGTCCAAGTGATACAAAGGCCTGTCCCCGGTTAATCAAAGCTTCTGTTGACACAGGAAGTCTATGGGAGGATGCCATGATAGAGGGGTACGGTGTGTGCACGGAGGGGTGATCCACTTGTACTCGCACTGCCTCGTTTCTCTTTGTGTGACAGACAAAGCCGATAGCACCCCGTCAATTTTGGAAGATAGGATCATTATACAAACAGCGCCCTGCCATTATTGACACTATATTTGTGTGTGAGTGCATGAGTGACTGAGTATGGAGAAGGAAAAGGGTGTCAGATGGTAAGTGAAAGTGCCTGACTGGGGCAGTCTTAAGGTGACAGCTACTTTTGTCACCTTTTGTTTGTACAAATGAGTGTAACGCCAGAAATACATTTGAGGAGAGGCTATCTGAAAGCGGGTGCTGTTATGAGCATTTGTACTATTCATCACATCTCGACCCTTTCTATGGTAGCAGGCTTTTCAGCCCGGCTTCAATTGAGGCTGTTTGGAACACATATAAACACTTTTTCCTTTAGACAGGGTTGGATGACACTTTGTAAGCACTAGTTTCTTTCAAGCACACCCTGGCCGAATAACATGGGTTTTACAGCTGCTGAGTCCGAGTTTGAGAGCAGAAAGCAACTTTGTAAGCGCAAGTCCATCTTACAAAAATTTGCTGTTCTGGTTGGTCGACAACACATTTGTTAAGAAGTTGTCAAGCGCTCACATTTTTTAAGATGGTGTCTTCTTGAGAGGTGCATCACATCACCCTCTGAACAATTTGCCCTCTAACGGTAATTGTTCACTTAAAAATGGCCTTGTCTCTAGTTCTTTCATCCCCTCGCACTTTTACTAAATCACATAAATTTGTGTAGTCCTTAATTGCAGCTAAAGTCTCAAAGGACATCATGTTGGTTAAAGGTTATAAATGAACATAAAATCCATCCAACCTTACACTCTCAATCTAAACTAAGAACTGCACAAAGTGGAAGAAAAGCTTGGCAAGGGTTTTTATGCATGGAATAGGGCAGACGACAATTAGATGTTAACAACAAAAAGGCACAGGGGTGCACCTCTCACCTCAGTAATTTTGATGTTTAGGCCAAACAACTAGACATTTAACTAGGAAGTTTGTCAGAATTGCTCTCAAAGAAATTTAAGGCAAGTCATCTAAATGGTTTTCTTTTCTCTGATGAGACAAATTCTTTTCAGCTAAATTTGAAGACAATCGTAATCAAAGTTGATGCAGATAAAAGCTACATCAGACGTTGGGTACACAGACAACACCTGTTTATTAGGATGTATTCATTGCTTGGTGTGGATCTTTTTTGGGGCTTGTTGACAAATGAGAAAAATACAAAACATCACCACTTATCCATTGTGACTTCAGCTTTCTGATCTGTTGCAGTGACTCGGGATACTTTTACGCCCATAGACAAGGGCATCTAACGTATGAATCTACTTAAGAGAATGAACTGACAAGGTTAGGACAGTCATTGATACATTACATTTGGCCATTTGCTTCTTATACATTATCCAATTCAAAATTACATACTTTTCCAGACTTAAATTTCCAGGCTTCTTGGTAGATTTTTCAGACCATATCTGGCATCAGAGGACAACTAGATGTTATTTAGGGTTATCTTGTATATGAACAGTTTTAAAATCTAACTGTTAACATGTAGAGCATGGTACATTCTAACTACGATGCTATTACGTTGCCAATTAATTGCCAGAAGATTACATCTAGCTAAGTAGCTCATACAAATTAATTAACACTAAACCATTGTGGCCATTCAGTCCACACAGATGGTTGCACGCCGTTCCACTGCCATACATCTCTGCCCAAAGAGGAAGTAAACAAACACTGCTACCTGCACTCATATTATTTTTCCTCAACGTACCAAATAATAATAATATATTATTGTTCTCCCATATTTTTAGTTTTTTTTAATAAATAAGATCTGGCAGAGTTGAAAACAGTTCAATAGTTTAATTTGCATGGTGAATGTGCAGCCTTGTTTATTTAGTGTCCATGGAAACAAAGAGCACAACCAGAAAGGTACGGTTTCCTTATGCAGAAAAGAGAGTCTGTTTACTTTTCTGATGACATCATCACTAAGCATAACTAAGAAATGTTCAAAAGAGTTTAGTATTTGGTTATTTGTGATGCTATGTATAAATGCAATCCAAAGATATTGCCACATTATCTTTCAAACTAATTTGTCTAGATTTGGTACAGCTGTAAGACACTTGGGGCAGAATTGTTGGGCCATGACGTGCAGGCATGCAGCACTGACAGTAGAGTAGAGGCAGCTATGTGTAGGAGTGTGCGTCATTCAGTCGCACAACATACTTCTTGCCTGGCTTTTAACGACATCAAGCTGGCTCCAGCTAGTACACATTCTGGGTGCTTGAAAACGCCATGAAAAACTCTCTGCTTATTTGATTACTGATTATTTTTAAAAGAAATTCTGAATTTATATTTTTCATCATCATAACTTTAATTCATACTTATCCAAACATGGAAGTTGTTAACATCAAATTCCATACTTTTCCATTTTGCGTAGGAACCCTGATAATCCGTCTGTTGCTCTAAAAACAAACCACGCATTACTGCACCTACACCTCAACATAACCTTAGATACTCTTAGACCTGTTGCTCTGCTCCCAAGGGTAGTTGAAGCGTCGCTCCCTGGCATAATGTCACGATATCACACCTTGGCAGGAGCCGGCAGCATGACTGTTGATGGCAGCAAAATCCGTCTTCTCCCGGAAAGCTGCTCTCAAATCCCGTGAACAGCCTGGCAATAAAGAACCAAAGAAATGTAGAATCCATGTTAGCCCCTACTGCCGGCGCAAGAGAAGATTCCAGGCCCTAAATACAGAATAATGAGGCATTAAAGTCTGGGGCTGAGCAGGGTAATAATAAGAATGAAAGAGGGAGAGGGGGTTGGGGGTTGTGTGGAGGGTATGACGGGAATAGGGACAATAGTTTCCCGAGGAAAGAAAGAGTGAGGGAAAGAACGAGGGGGGAGAAGGAAAGATAAGACTGCTGGCTTATCCTAGTTACTGTGGAAGGATTAAGTGATGTGCCACTTTGGTTTTGGTGAATGCGTGTGCATACACACACACCAACAGTCTCTCTCCTCAGTCTTTCAGATGTGCGCACACCCTTTCCTTTCTCTCATTCAGTCACCCTGTGAGAGACACACATCCAGGCATGTGCTGAGAGGGGTTAAGGAGCTGCGTTGCCCTCTGAGCCAGTCTTACTGGGCTGTAATGACTTTAGAGGATGTCGGATTCTTTTTATCCACCAGTGTAATATAATAAAGCAGAGAGGAGGGAGCTATCTTCTTCAAGCTGCATCTACAGGCCTCAGTGGACGATCTCTTGGACTCCTTCCCTTTTTTCCACCTTTCTAACTTGACCCAATGTCTCTCTTGCTCTCTGCCCCCCCTGCACCCAGATGAAATACTTTGCCCTTAATAACCTTGACCCCTTTCCCTTGTTCCCTCTTCTTAATCTGTGGCTTCACTGGTGAATTGGGTTGTGCAGCCTTCTGCTTTTCTTTTTGTTCCCGTTCTTACAAGGCTCATCTCCTCCTCCAGTGTCAGCCATGACAGGCGTAGGGTTCTTGAACTGCTCCACCCTCAGTCATGTGCTGTGACAGTCCTGAGTTTCACTCCAGACTCTTGGGTCAGGTCCCCTGCCGCTTCAGGGCCCTCTGGTAATCTCTCTTCTCTTTAAAGTCCTACCACCCTTTGTATTCTTTCTCTCTGTCGGCCTTTGTCTGTGGATGCTGTGTGAAACAGAAAGTGGTTCTCCATAGGTGTCAAATGGAGACAGGACACTCAGTGCAGCTAACATCAAGTATAACCGAATGTCAGCTCACTACAAGTTATCAAAGGAAAGCTCTATACACAAAAAAATTGAGACTAAAAATGATTGCATATGTACCACGCATTTCCAAGCCCATTTTGCAGTTTGGCAGCAGATGTGTTTTCTAATTAGATAACTGGCCAAACATAAATCACATTATGTGATTTCCAGATATTTGCAGCACAGGTGTCATCCCTCGGGATGAAAGAGGAGGGGCTTCAATAGACCAGGATTCTATGTAGCTACAAGAAATTGTACAAGACAGTTCGCAGTGGCGGTCACACCTCCTCCACTTGAGTGCTCAATACCACAGCCCCTGAGAGTTGTGTGCTAAGGCTGCACACCCATGACTGCATACATGGAGAGAAATCTATTGTGAACTTTGTGGACAACACCACCATCCTTGGCTGGATTTCAAACAACAATGAGACTTCATATCGAGTGGAGATCGACAATCTTGCAGAATGGTGCACAGAGAACAACCTACTGCTCAACGTCAGCAAAACCAAGGAGCTGATAATTGATTTCTGGAAAAGGGAGGTAAAGACAGTCCTGTCTACATCAGTGGAGCTTGGTGGAGCAGGCAAACAGTTTTATGGCCCTTTTCCATCGCATGGTACCAGCTCGAGTGGAGTTGACTCTATTTGGTTTTCCATTGGAGAGAAGTTGTACCTGAAACCTGGTACTTTTTTTCATATCACTTCCGTCGAGGTTCCAAGAGAGCTGAGTTGGTACCAAACGGTGACATGAGCACACTGCAGACCACTGATAGAGAATCGTCACCATTCACTGAATCATCATTGTACGGGCCAGGCGAGGGCCAGCATTTTATATTTTACAATACAATACAGGCCTTTTTCATACTCTATTATATCAGTAAATCCACTTCTTAGAAGTTTTGAGGAGAGAAATCAACTGTGTAGATTCCGAATATTGGCAGTTGTATGAAATTTGATGGCGGATTAAAAATCTGCTCAACTGCTTCCGAGTTGAGAAGCTCCATAAGCACAGGGGTGGGTAGCTAGCAAGCTAACCAGCGGGTGTAGCTAGCGAGCCGGCTGGCCAGTCACGCTCACGGAGCCCTCTGGTCCCACAGTCCCACAGGCGACTGCAGCCAACGCAGTAGGCAACTCCAGCAACAACAGTAGAGGAAAACACAACTTATATCATGAGACATCTGGGTATGTGTGGGTCGTGGGTGTGTGTCATGTTGAACATTACGTTGCGGCAGTTTAGTGCGGCTTTGCTATGATGACCAGCTACATTGAGGGAGTACCATCTGCAATGGAAAACGCAAATCGAGTAGAGTTGAGTCAAATCGAGTTGAACTGGTGCTGGTAATGGAATAGCGCCATTAGGTTTCTGGGAATCAGCATCACAGAGACCCTGACATGATCATCTCACATTTCCCTGGTGATGAAGAAAGCTCAGAGACAGCTGTATTTCTTAAGGATATTCAAGAAGGCAAAATTACCATGCAAATTTCTTGTTAACTTTTACAGAGGAGCAGTAGAAAGCATCCTAGCTGGAAACATCACAAACTGGCAATGGGATGTGCACGGCCCAGGACAGGAGGGCTCTGCAGCGGGTGATCTAAACCGCTCAGGAGGTCATTGGTACCCATCTACTGAGCATCAGTGATATCGGTGAAGTGAGTTGCCTGCGCAGAGCCCAAAGGATACTAAAATACCAGAGCCTGTTCACCCTGTTGCTGTCTGGCAAGAGATTGAGAAGCATCAGCTGTTGTACCACCGGACTACAGAGCAGCTTCTTCCCCCAGGCTGTGAGACTCCTTAATTCATCCACAACACTCCACCATGTAAAAAAGTTTTCATTCTATGATTTACTATTTATTCATCCATCTACTGAATATAATTTGTGTATATAGTGTTTGTTTTTGTGAGTAGCATAAAGTGAACTACAATTTAATCTTGTTATACAACCCTGTGCTGATAAATAAATGTACCTAGTACCTTGTATTATGACCGTATGTTTAGCTGTGTGCAATTTCTAGGTGTGTTCTTCCAGGCCACTGTCTGAGAGATGTGCATCATAATAATCTCAGGCTTTTCCTTTGATAGATAAGAGCAGCGAAGCAGCAGTTCTCTTCCACGTGATTGTGAAATCATACATTCAGCTGTCAAAGACAAGTCACTGATTGGGAAGTGGCCAAAAAAACAACACACACACACACATTTTCCCATGAATTTGTGATATCTAACCACGCTGATAGTTTTGGTTTGATTTGTCTATGTTTTGAGATATCAGAATTCAATCTGAGAATTCATCCCAGGTTTACTTTGTTTTTTACTTTATTTGATATTGCATGTTAATACAATTTCTGAAAATATGCCAGAGTTAACCAAAAATGCTCATTTTTATCTGTGGTCCCTGGGCAAGCAATAGTTAAAAGCGCAAATTTTAAAACTAAAAGCAGTGAAGATACAATCAATGATACAAGCAGTGAAAATATGCAGATCCAAACAGAGCCTGCACTTCAGAAAGACAAGAGACAAGAAAAACAGCTCTTATGACAAAAAAATCAACAATAGCATGACAACAATCAACAAAAAGCAGGACAGCACAATATTAGGCCTGGTGAAGAGTGGACATTATGTACAGAGCCTATGATTAGCAGGGGCAGCTCTAACACGAGGCATCAGAAGAACAATAAGACAACAAACAACATGAAAACACCTCACTGTTCTGGTGTTCACAAGTTTATGTTGTGGAGAAGGAATGGTAGTTGTCAGTTTCTTTTGTGTTGTGGTAAGTTGTTCCAGTCCCGAAAGGCCCTGGCAGAAAACGCAGAAGGGCCAAAACCACTTTGTCCTCTAGGAGTTAAGACAATCTCCTCCAGTTATTGCTCTTGTCATTCAGATGTTTTTTAATGTGATGAAAGTACGGAGTGGTGGAGGCGCCATATTGTGTTATACTTTGAAAACGAGACAGTCTAGTGTATTAAACCATGTTTTCTCAGTTTAGTAAGCTTTTTCTAACTATTAATTTTTATTTTTGTTTAAACTGGTATTCTATTGGCTTGAGCATGGTTTTATTGACAATTTGTCAGACAGTACATGATGTGTACGTGATTTCTTGTGATTATTTGGAATTGTGTAAAGTATCACAATTTGAAATTCAATAATTGCATTAGTCACAAATCCCAGTAATGCTCAGTCACTTTAGCTTTGGGGGTTGTGTTGTTTGATGTCTTACTAAGAGACTGACTGAGAGTTGATCAGTTTGGTCTCTGGGCCTGCACAGACAGACTGGTCCAGGAGGGGTTAGCCTGGCGCAGGTGGTGGAAGGAAGCTAACTGCCACAGAAAGAAAAGAAGTTCCTTGTCCTTAGCTGCCTGACTAGCCGCTGGTCAGTCTGAATTCAAGTTTCACCTAGGTTCTGTTTTGAGTTGGAGGTTGTGTGAACACTGCAGCTTTACTGCTCTGGTGTGCTGCATGCAGTTAGTCACCAGGGCTTGGCTAGCTGTTGATGTAATGTACTGAATAATCCAACCAATTATTTCTGCTGATGAGTAATTACAAATGTAACTTTACCATCTCATTGCAATACGGCCGTCGTTAAAACGTTTTGCAGAAAATCACAAACATTGCATGCAACAAAATACTCACCTCTCACCCTCCTCTTCTTCCTCCCTCCATGCTGAGGCGTTATTCCATCCAACTGCTCACTAAGCTGCGTGTGTTTATGGGTACGGTTGGTGATTGTGGTGGGGGGTCTAATTCAATTCACCAGCAGCCAGTTCTAGTTCACATTAACACAGTTTAATAAAAGACTATTCAATTAGCTGGAGAGCTCCATGTGAGTGTGTGCTGCGTACAGAAACAGAACAGTGACTGTCATTGATGGAGCCACACACTCCAATTAGGCTCACTGTTCGACGTCTCATATGTGCAATGCCAAGTTGGCTGTGGGAAGAGAGAAGAAAAGTAGAGAGGGAAACAGTGAGGGAGAGAGAAAAGTGTAGGGTAAAAGATTCTAGCAGTGGGTGAACTCCAAAAGAAAGTAGGTGTGTGGAAATGTGTGTGTGTCTGAACATTTTTATTTGACTGCATGCGATTTCTACACGTGTCTGACTTTACTTGAATTGATCCCCATTAAGTCTTTACAAAGGGCAGCAGTTTGTCAAAGTCTGGCACCACCTCTGATTTGCTGACACCTCTTCAGCTGGGTGAGAAAGAGCAGCCGACAAACAGCGTTTCAAGAGCTGAACAAAGGAGACGATGCAGGGCTGCTAAAACATATACATTAGGCTCCATGGCTGACTGTCAAACTCAACAGGATGTCTGAAAGGTTAACGCTCTGGCATCAACTTAAAAAAAAACATTTTTCAGACAAACACCTGCACTTAAGTAGTTGGAAAAAAGCAAGACAATTACTGTATGCCCCCCCTCTCCCGACAAAACACACACACACACACACATCATCCCTATGCTTTATGCACATATTCTGTAACCATCTGTAGTCAACTGGGCCCAGTAATTGTCAAAGACTAGAAATCAATAGTGGCGCATTGTGAGGTGTGAGCAGCCATCTTCTAACCTCACACCCTGCAGCTGTCTCCCCAATCAAAGCTGGGCCGGTTACCACGGCAACCTCAATCCCCAATCTTTCACAGTAATAAGGCGGGAAAAGAAAGGCATGGCACTGAAGGTACAAGGTTGAAAGGGAGTCGGAGGCGAAAGAGGGAGCGAAAAATAAATTGAGTTTTTAAAAAAATTCTTTAAAAAATAAAAACAAAATAAAATTACAAGCCACTGAGAGTTTCAGCTGTGACGCACGTTCAGGAGGTGAGACTCATTCAGATCGAACAAACCTCGGCTCCCTTAAAAGACCAAGCATCGCTCTCTCCATCAAGATTGTGTTTATCTTATTTCACCACAAAACCGCATTCAAAAACACCTCATAAAGCCCAGCCTTGCATTTTTTTTTCACCCATTGTGCTCTCTTGTGCCGAGATATTGGTGAAATATCCCTGATATTTCTGTAATTCAGCCAATTTAATTAAAGGGGGTGGGTTTCTAATAAAAGCCAAATGGCAGATAGCAGTGCCTGGGCTTCTCGAGAGCTTGTTTAATCAGAGAATTGCTGAATGGGAGACGGCAATAACAGAGTGAATAGAGGCTGGTATTTGTAAAGAAATGTCAGGGAGAGAGAAGGGATATGAGAGTCACTGGCTCAAACCTCTAATATGGTACTGCCTTTAATATAGGTAATATGTGCATCATGTCTGTTGGTGAGAGCTGCCTAATCCCTGGTGTGGAACTTAAGTTTGTAGTTGGAGGTGTTCGCTAACACTCACACACAGAACTGGACTGACGGATGTGCACATCCACACACTGCTAAATCCCTTTCCTTGGTCCCAGTATTTCACTTTCACATTACTAGATTTCTATAATTGAGCGTATATTGTATGGATTGGTCGGCTGTGCATGTTATGTTGCGGTCGATGCCACAGTGGCAAGCAGGAGTCAAACTGTGATCAACAGATCACTCCTCACAGCTATCATAAACAAATACAATCTACTACATTCACACTGACGACCACAAGTGTGTGGGCTAAACATTAATATTCTGTGTGTGTTTGCTGTGTGACTACACTATTTGTGTGTGTGTGTGTGTGTGTGTGTGTGTGTGCGATAACAAGCCTCTGTCATTCTGAGGGTGGCCAACCATGTCCATATATAAGTGGAAATGCATCTTAACTGAATCCCTCTCTTTCAGACACACCTAGGTGGGTGGGGTGTTAAGTGTGTGAGTACAGAGTAGTGCTGTGAGCTGTGGCTGACCTTCAGGGTTATCTGGAAGGTTCCTCCGCACCTTGCTGCTAGCACCAACCCCTGCTGTCACCATGGAAACACAGCTAGCAGGGACAATATGTGGCCTGTCCGGTGTGTTGCTAATGTGCACGCATTCGCCCGAGCACCTCTATGTGACGACACGTACGTACAAGGGTTCACTATGGTGGAAAGACACACGTAGTGCGCACACACACACACACACACTCACATATTAATAGATGCACACTTCACTATTCATCTGTCCTCCACTTCATTTATCCCTCATTTCCTTCACTCTCCTTTCCCTTCTCTTGCTTAATGAAACCATGAGAACGGCACACAATCAAGCCCCTGGGCCTGCACAGCATTGTCAGAAGGGTGCACACGACCCCATTTTCAGTAGTGGAAGCGTTATTAGCGTGCCGTGACAGGAGACAGCCACCCGCCAACGCACTGCAAGCACACCCACACATACACACAAGATACAAAGACACACAACCTGCAGTTTCATCACCACTGGATCACTGGGATTTATTTCAGCGACGGCAGGGGTGTGCCGGCGCAACTTGACAATAAATCAACACATCATGCACTCTAGAGTGACATGTCAAGATTATACACTCAAAAACCAATGGTAGAGGAGGGTGTTGTTCAGTGATGGTGGATAAATAAATGGATGAGTAGGAGAAGGACAGAGGGAGCTGAAAAATGGAAGGATCTGACATGCTCTCTCCTTCTTGACTTCTCTTCTTGCTCCTGCTTTCTTTGGGTTTCTCAGCCGTGATTCGTCTGTAAGCTCTGAAAAAGGAGGGAGGGAGACAAAGGGGGAAGGGGTGGAAAAGAGGAGAAACCATCAAATTAGAAAATTTACATTACTGGAACCCCAGGGGAAACTCACAAAAGTCACGATGGCTCATGGGAAATCCAGTACCTCGCAAAAGAAACACAGAAGCCAAAGAGTCACACACACATTACCCAGAAAGTATCACCTCTAAATATCACTAAGGGAAAGCTGAGCACTTCTCCTATTTTCCTGAAATCTAATGTGGACTTCTGACAGAAAAGAGCATTTTCCTACCGCATGTAGAGTCCAACAAATATATCTCTGCAGGCTAGCAACTCATGTCACGCTACCATGTTGTTTCGGCTGTCTTGTATTGACTGTACAGCTATCTAGCTAAATCGCCCTCTGAGTAAAATTAAGAGTAAAAAATAAATGTTTGGAGTCGACATCTCTACTTGCATTATTAACACTGACTATCAAATTATAACTATGCAACCAACTACATGCCCTGTCACAAAAGAGAGAGAGTAATTAAGACCATAACTGATGAAGCTTTATTTTATTATTTGATACTTGCAACACACCAAAAACATGGCTCAATGGGTACCCAGCGGATAATGCAGATAATTCCAGCTCTGCCAGCCCCAAAACTGGACTCTGACAGTGGGAGATGATCCTCGCTAACTTGGAGACTTTTGGGCTCATTTGTCAGGATTTTTTTTTTAAGAAAGGGAACCAACTGGATTTTAAATGACCAAAGTTATTTGATGTAGATTGGCACAACTCTTGCATTTAATCAAATGTCCTCGAGTGTGGACGATGTACTGTACACACACTGAGGCACACAGATTAACTGCAGCCTGATCTGAGTGGTGCGTATAGCCAATGTTACAGAAAGTCTGACGTCTTTAGTGTTTGGTTGTATTTAATACAACTGGTGTTTAAGTGTATGTGGCAACATAAAAAAGAAAGACTCTCTCTCTCTCTCTCACACACACACACATTCCAGCTCTAATCCAGTGAATCTCAGTAGCTGCAGGGAAGGTCTGAAGTGGTTTATCGGTACAATAGACCTACACTTGAGATATTTTGGCCACACTCCTAACCTGACCTGAGTGAATTTTTGTGGAACCTACACCATTGAGCAAGGCACTTTAAATACAACCACACTGCAGAAGCCACAGTGTGTCAAATAATTCTCCATTCAACCTTAAAATCTAAGAGCTTGTAACTGCCTTTTGCTTGCTTATCGGCACTCTGCACTGTTGCCATAGCACCAACGCTTAGCGCTGAAGTGAAGGCAGCGGACGAGGCAGCGTGTTCATGAAGAAGGGAGAAAGGGAGTACAAAGAACCTTATTTAATTTATTAGTCCACACAAAATTTGAGAGGACTGGAGAAGAGGGGCTGAGGTGGTGTGTATCTTTATCTGACGCAGAGGTTGGAGCAATAGGTAATGCTGC
This sequence comes from Lepomis macrochirus, assembly GCA_024633595.2. NCBI lineage: Eukaryota > Metazoa > Chordata > Actinopteri > Centrarchiformes > Centrarchidae > Lepomis > Lepomis macrochirus. The sequence goes on along the minus strand of JALXJV020000004.1, from coordinate 29,931,081 downwards.
AGAACATGTTGAGATTTCATTTTAAACATTTTGAATAATCTAACTTCAGTTTATTATATGCCTGCTTAAATGAGACTACTGTCATTGCTCGTGTGCATGTCAAGTTTGCATGGTTTCATATTTTTCCCCCCATGATGTAAGCTCCATACTCCTTGTTTCCCTGTCTTGTTTTATCTGCTGCAAATTGATTTCCACTGCAAGAAATAAATAATAAACTATAACTGAAGGTGGCTTTTTTTTACAAAGAGGTTAAAATTTAAAACACAGTGAGAAAGATTTCAAAGTGGTGTGTGGATCATAGTTTCTCTGTGAGATTTGAATGTGAATGTAAAAGACATTTCCTTGACACTAACTTGCAATGTAACCAAAAATAAAAAAACAAGCAATGAAATGTGACAAAAGTAGATTATTTTGACAGCTTAGTAGACAACTTTGGTTGGTTTCCAGATGGAGAAGTCAATTCCAAAACACAAGAAAAAGAAGAGAAGCTCTAAACTTATAATGGTACTGCTACTAAACTTTTAAAAGTTGCCAAATAAATTAAAGCGTATAAGGTCCACTCCCACTCTATCATAATTATGTTAGGATAACTCGTTTTGGAACAAAACTCTGCACAAATTAAAAGGAGAGATAGAAATAGCTCCCTTGCAGATTTGATGTTTGTGCATCAAAATACTTCTGAAGTGACTTTGGCAAGGTTTTAAAATGAGATAAGAGTATTTAGATAATAGAATTATCTATGTGTGCTGATGTAGTGTAAGAAACGATCATAGCTGATTATGTTTAGAAAGCCAGCCTGCTATAGGGTACAAACCAACACCTCTTGTGTCAATGTACAAAGACACAGTCACAGGAAAAGACACATGGGGCGACCCAGGGTTAGTGAAGCATTAGCTTGTGGCTGCTGGGTGGGCTAGTTGGCATGCTAACTATCTCGGTGCTCGGCTGGCAGACGGATATGCTGGCGGGCAGGTTAGCCGTTCACTTGCCAAGTGCATCCGAGGGCATCGCAGCCTGTGCCATTGAATTGGAGATGAGCGGCAAATGTGACAAGGGGATTTAGCTTTACTGTTCCACTCACGTCCTGAGATATAAAGGAGGACAGTGTGTGTCTGCATATGTGCATGAAAGCGTGCTATTTGTGTGAAAGTGGCTCTGTTTTTGTGTGTGTGTGTGTGTGTTCTGTGTGTGTGTGCAGCAGCAGGGTGTGTAGGTATTGCCACACTCGTATACAGCAGCGTGATGGGACATTATGCCTCATGCATAGTGTATGAAGTAGTTCCTGAATTTCAAACTGACCCCTAGCACCTCCCACAGTACACACAGTTCAATTTAGTGCCCCAGGTCCAAATTTGGACTGTCGCCATCCACACTTGGATAATTTAAAGACAGGAAAAGCTTTTTATGCACGACACCTTGGGCAGGGAGGGCAGCCAAATATTCAAGCTCAAGGTCTGCAATGAATTTAAGACGTACACTTAGTCGCCAGTTTATTAGGTACACCAAGCTAAAGCTAATGCAGTCTAATCCAAGAGTAATAAACTGCAACTACAATAAATCCTATCCTCATGAAGGTTTTAATGTTCCATTTTGCTGAAACAGGTTTAAAGAGGTGCTGATCTAACTTTATGGTAATTCTGGAGGATGTAGTTTGTGGTGCTGCTTAATTGTACTGTGTCATAGTGAGGGGGAGATGATCATTTCTTGTGTAGCACAGTTTAGCGGGTTTAGGAAGTGAAAGGCTTTCATTAATGACCATATTAGCATAGTGCAGAGTTAATTTTGTCAATAAAGAAAATATTCATTGACACCTATTTTCAACAATGAACACGAGACTAAAACAAAATAAAAAGTAACTACAGAAAATGAGATCATGTATTCATTAACATTAGTAATTAGTTCATTTGTTCAAAATCTTCAACGAATCAACAACCTGCTTGCATCTGTGGGACCACACACTGTAGCCTATAGATCTCCTGATGAGAAAAACAGAATCCTCTGCCAGGGAATAATATCTCTTGTTTAGATGTTGATTTAGCAGCTTCACCTGTTGCACTACCGTTAACAAGCATCTTCCATTCAGTAACGAAAACATGCAGACCAGCACGCCATTTAGAAACAGATAAGCTAATGTAACATTATCAAGTGCCGTGGATGTAATGTTAACGTTACTGTTACGTTGCTATTGATAGACGGGAACGACACCTGTAACCCCGGTAACCACACACAACAAAGACGGCGACAACTTCAGCCTCACAAAGATTAGAAGACAAAATTTAAAAATGCATGACAAAAATCTAACTACAATTTCACTAAAACAATATACATTTCCGTCAAAGTCAAATGAATGCTTTTTACTTACCTTACACTATTTGACAGATCTAAGCACTACGATATCACATCTGGGCGTCAATTTATTGTAAGGTCAAAACAACCTCAATGTGATTTGTTGTTCCTTTATCTTAAGCTTTTTCAACATCTTCACATGCGCTGGAACAATTTTTCTTTACACAAGTTGAACCAACAACTTCACTTTATTATCACTGACTCTTGCTGGGATTGAAAAGTGTCTGTTGAGATTAGATTTAATACACAAAAAACACTGATTCACAGACAAGTACAACACACGCACACACACACACACACACACACACACACACACACACACACACACACACACACACACACAGACATGTTTTCTCCCACCTGCCAGTTTCCATCCAATTAGTGAGCAATGTGAGGAGTAGATAGATTTTTGTGTTCGTTGGCCAGGAATCAGCTTTGAAAAGCAGCAGCGTAGAAGCAACAGTGTACATACGGTGGGTATGTTCACACCTCCTCAGTCATAAGCTAATGGGCAACATACAGAGAGCAGACCTACATGTAAACACGTGCAACAAATATAAGGGGGCCGTCGCTCTCACACAAACACACACACACACACACTGGCCTTTTCTCTGTGAAAAACAAAAATAATAGACAAGTAGAAAATCAATAACTGTCTTCTCTGCTCAGTGCTAACAGCACTCGGCTCTCTCCCTCTCTCTGGACAAACACAGACAGTTGCCAGGCAGGACTGTCAATCAGACACTCACAGAGTGGCCAATGCTATGGCTGCTTTATAAACACAAAGCCTTTCACTGATTACACGGTCAGTGAGACAGACAGACAGTTAATCAGTCAGTCAGTTGAGGAAGCCTCTTTTAGTCAGTCAGTCAGCTAGTTGGTCACATTTACAGGACCATCTAAACGGGTTCATTCAGTCAGTCTGTATGTTGGTCGGTTGGTTAGTTAGTTAGTTAGGAGTACTGACTGACAGGACCATTTACACCACTTAGTCATTCAGGCGGATAGGGGGTTTAGTTAGTTACGTTGCTGTACAGAAACGTTTAGTTGTGTAGTCTGTCTGTAAATCATCAGCCATCAAACAGCTAAAGATACAGAAATTGATTTAATGCATCAGGTACAGTGACTGATTTGACAAAAAGTCACTTGATAACTAAGTTGGAAAAATAAGATGTTTTTATTGGGTGGATTGCCACTGGATTGCCAATTTTGTACAGACATTCACAGTGCCCAGAGGATGCATCGTGATGATTTTGGTGATCCCCTGACTTTACATCTAGCGCCACCAGCTCGTTAACGTTGTCACTTGCAGTAAAATAACATCTACAACAGTGTTTCTCAACAGGGGCGGTACCGCCCCCCAAGGGGCGTTCCGAGGACGATGGGGGGCGGTGGAAGCAATATTTTAAAAAGGGGGGCGCTGAGCTGCTTTTGGGGGGCGTTTGTTGGTTGGAAATTCTAAGGTGAGTTTACACTTAAGATTTACAACAATACGAGTTTAAACTTTGAACTACTTGCAAAAAACTGTGGTCTGCAACATTAAAACCTGCCAGTTTAGTCCACTGCGACTGGACGAGACTGTGCATTTTTTCTCCATCAGCTACTTGTGGTGCAGCTTCGTGCTGCCTTCATGGGAACGGGAAGTCAGAGTATCATCTCTAAAATTTTACCCACATTGCGTTTACTGTGTAAACTCTAGAAAACCGACGCTCTCTTTCTAGGTGGAAAAGTGTTTATTTCTCTGAGGAATACACCGTGAACGTCTTGTTATCGCAGTGGTTACACATTTACAAGAGGGATTTTCCGCTGTCGGACTCACCCTGAAAGCAACTTTGCTGCGACACCAGTGAGTGACCTCGACCCTCCTCGGGCTGTGTGAGTTGCAGACAGTTTGTGCCAAAGCGGACATAGAGGTTTCAGTCGGCTATAAAAATGTAACGTTAAAAACTGAAGCCCTGTCTCGCTCTGTTGGGGTCTGTTAGCAGCACTTTATCAGAGGTGCTGAAGTTAAGGTGTGTGGAATTATTCAGTGAGCTTTCTGTGTGATCACAGGTGTTGTCGGTTAGTTTCGTTCTCATTCAGTTTTGTCTGTCAGACGGCGAGGGGAAGCGAATCAGTAACATAATCTACAGGGCATGTAGTGAAATGTTATGAATTCTCTTTAAATAGGCGAATGACGTTAGTCTGCTATAACGTCTTTTTTTCTTTACATGTCAGAGATCTTTGGCAGATATTCTGAATGTGCAGAAAGTTTTGAACATGAGCAGATAAGTCACGGTATTTCCCATACGTTCATTTATTTCTGGCGGCCGCTGACCGTAACGTATTGATTTTTTACCAGGCCTATTTAAAATCGTGTTTGACTGCAGAGCTGCAGGCAGCGCGAATTCGCTGAGCTCATCCTCTCGCTCGTCCCTCTCTCTCTCTCTCTCTCACCCGTCCCTCGATCTGTCCTCTCTCTCCCTCGTGAACACAGGTGCACAACAGCCAATGTCGGAGACCCAGCTAATAGAAGTTACTGGCCAGCATGTAAGGGGCCTGGCTAATAAGGAGAGCTCAGTTAATGTTAAAATACAGCTGGGTTTTCGAGGCTAGCGTGCTGTAGAGCTGCAGCACAGTTACACTGTCATTCTGTGGGAAACACTGACAGGAGCTAAAGTCCGGTCAGTTACTGAATTAAAACGGATTAATTTATCACTGAGATGAAAAGGGGCCATAAACACATTTAAATAACTACTTCCCCACAAAAGAGGAGGTAAGACTTAATCATGTGTGTTGACTCAGCAGGGATGATATTAAATAAGTTGATCTACAGGAGAAAAATATTTAAAAGCAAGAAAAATGCCTGAGAGCCTCACTACATTGTATTCTATTATAATTATATATTTTTAATTGTCACCTAAATTTACAGACATTTCCACCCCAAATTGGTGCAGAAAAGGCAGAAATTAGGGGAGAAATCTTCACCAGAATGCAGAAAATTAAGTGTTTAACGCTCAAAATTTTCTGGGGGAGGACCCCCAGACCCCCCACTTATTAAGTGCCCCATCCAGGAAAACAGTATTTTGCTTCATACACAGTTTCTGTGAGGAACATTCACTTATTAGTTAAATATAATTACTTTTCACATGGCTTTTTTGCTACCTTTTCCATGTTTTTAATAACAATAAAAAAAATCAAAATATATTCAGGGCAAATAGTCAACATCTTTTTTGATGGGGGGCGGTAAGGGGTCTGGATAGTGGATAGGGGGGCGCTGGCCCAAAAAAGGTTGAGAACCACTGATCTACAAGATGGATTGGCACTAAAGACAACTGTTAGATGGATTATCAGGCAGTCGGGTGCAGATGATCATGGTCCTTGTGAACTTTGGTGATTCCTCGTCATTCCACCTAGTAGCTGTCATGAATAATAATAATAATAATAATAATAATAATAATAAACATGTATGCATAAAAGATTAAAAGTAAGAGGAAACAATTCAGGTCAAAATCTAAATTTGTATGAGACTTTGGTCTATCTTTCTAACAGGTTTTCTTTACATCAAGTTATACAGACACTAACAGCTGCTGGAGTGACTATAGTCTTGTTTTAGTATACAATTCAATTCAGTTCAGATTAATTTTAAAACGCCAATACATAACAAAAAGTCATCTCATTGCACTTTTCATGTAGTGCACATCTAGCCCGTACTCTGTTTAATATTACACTACAGCCAATTATAAAAATAATGGTCAAACTACTGAAAAAGACCTAAAAGACATAGAATGTCAAAAAGAATATGCAAATAAGGAAAGGACTCAAACCTCGTGCCTGACCACGTGAGCAGCACGGTGACAGAGGCCTGAAAATATAAACTATCAAAACTACAGGGATGAATATTTAATACTCAACAGATAGATTTTGGGTGGAGTATCTCTTTAAAATTAAATGGATCCATCCAGAGGTGTGTTTCCCAAAAGCATCATTGCTAACTACGGTAGCAACTTCCTTGGTTGAAACTATGCAGTTGCGACAAAACTGTTTCCCAAAACCCCAGTTAGAACTTGGAGGTAACTTAATTCATAACTTACATGGCACGAACCATCGTTAAGCGACACAGGTGTTCCCCCAAAACAATACTTCCAATGAACGTTCGCAACCACTGCCGTTAAGTTGCATAGTTCGAACTACAGCTCCTAACGTGTGGTTAGAAGCTTAGTTCATGTTGACTACATCACAGATAGCAGAAAATTCAGTCTTAGGAGGTGATGTAACATGTGTAAGCAGGGAATATTAGATAAACCTGCTGTACAAACATATTTCAGGTGAAGTTTAAAAAAATGTAGTTGCTTCTTTTAAAGTCTTTTAAAGTTCTTTTAAATGTATTTGTCACGTCATGGGTAGGGCTGCATTAAGTCAGTAGTGCTGATCATCTACATACAGCAGGTGTTTTCTCACAGATTAAAGGACAGAATAGAGAATGTAAAACAATACTTTTAATATTCCCTTCATATAGCCTATGCAGCCTATCAGGAAGATGGGTGTTCTGTAGTCTTCATTACAAACATATATTAAAGAGACAGCATAAAATTCATTAAGTACTGTCATGAATAAATCCCAGAGAGCTTTTGTTGCCATTATAAAGCCATTTATATAAAGATCAATCGAGAACCTATGCGATTCGAACCCATGTCTGTCTCTATAACGTTCTCAAGCACAGCTACTTATTGCACTGAGCTATTCTCAAGACTTCAAAATCATCGGCGGCCAAGGGATTCATAACAGTGTTGAAATGAAGATACTTGCAGATTAAACCTGTTTTACTAAATGTTTTGTAATTGCTAATAGTTCTTATTTTTATCTTCTAAAATGTTGCTATTGCTGTAAAAGAGTTATTCATTTAGGCTAGATAAAAGTATTAGGTTATATATTATTTATATTGTTGATTTTATTAATACTATTGTTGATTTTTTTTGTTATTGCTGGTATACGACTATAATATGAAAAGCCTAAATAATAAGTAAGTAAGTATTTTAGTAAGTAGTAAGTTAATAATAATGTCAATTAATATCGGTCACAACTGACATATTTAGGCATAATATGTCAACATTTTGAGTATAGTTTTCTGCTGTGAAAATCGGACGAACACAACTGGAAACATGTTACTTCAAACTATGTTGGTTGAAATTTAGTTCAAACCATGGTGGTGGGAAATGGTCGTACTTCAGATGTTGGTAAGTTTAACAATGCATCATACCAAGATACTTCAATGCTACCTTCTGTTGTTGTACTGGAAACGCACCCCAGGTCTCTCCATGCCTAGTGTTCTAACTCAAGCTTGGGGACATGTCACCCCCCTCACTCTCTCCATACATTTCTATTTATACTGCTAACTAGGGCTGCACCTAATGATGATCTTTCAAATGGATTACTCTAACGATTATTTATTAATGACTCATTTATTTATGATCGTTCTAAAGATCATTCTATTAATATAACAATGAATTTATTAAAAATAAATGTCAAAACCTTTCTCATTAATAACTGAATATTGTATTCAATCATCCTGAAAAAACAGTCAGTAATAATATAATATAATAAAGTATAAAAGACAAATAATAGTGGACATGAACTTCAAAAGGACTGCTGTGAAACTAGAGAACTAGAGAATTACTACAGAAGTACTTGACTTGCAATGTAAAATGGTTCTGACACGAGATTTATATCACTGGAGTAATATGCAGTAAGATAATCACCGGCAAATGTGTTTTTGCATCAGTGTGGGGCAAAGAAAATAACAACAGACTGTAATGTTAGTTTCATTGTTGTATTTATGTATTCATACATGGCCGTTATTTAAACAGAAAATGCAAAATGGCCGAATGTTAGGTGGCACATGGTATAACGTTATGTTACCATGACTGCAGCGGTGCAGAAATTACTTTAAATGGTGAAGTAGATGAATAGCCCCAGCACTACTGTAAACTGCTGAATAAAAAAGAATATTGTTCAACTGTGAGTGACATTGTGCTTTGATTTAATTGAATGTGTTTAGTTGTCCAAATTATTTATTTAAATCATGTACTTATATTTGTTATATTTTGTAGTATTTTCAGACTGATCTTAAATAGATTCTCTCACATTTTGCATTCCTATCAATGTAATGCCATTGTCAGGGTAGATGTAGCATTTGTTAGTTACATTTATTATAATTTTCATTGAAATGTTTTGCGCTACTGCCCACATGAGATTGGCTCACCTTGGGTTAGCTGGAAAAATGACATTCCTTCAAAAATGACCCAGAAAGATGCTATTCCTTTAACAGAAAAACCCGTGCAAAAACACACCCATACACACAAACTGAAAGCCAAATGAGTCCATGTCAGTGAGATCAAGCAGCAAGCAGCTAACAAGTCTAACAATATGATGATGAAGATGATAACGACAATTCCATTGAAGGAGTAACACCTCAGCCTTTACCTATCGAGTCCCTTTGTCACAATTTACCCCGACACCTTATCTGTACCCAAATGAAGTAAGATGCATGGCAGCTCCAACCTGGCAGGAGGCATGGATCACATGTTTAGCTGGATGCTGATTTTAGAGAGAGAGAGAGGGGGGGGGGGTTGCTGGAGGATGGAGGGGAGGGACATGAGAGAGCACAGCTAATCTTTATGTGGCCTGTGCCTTCACGGGGTGGTCGCCTTGGAGATGATGGATGTGAAGGAGAGGTGGGATGGACGGAGGGATAGAGAGAGACATAAAGAGACAGAATTATGTGGGCCAGCAAGTGTGAGTGCGTATGTGTGGGCAATACAGATGGCTATATGATATTCACAACGCAGGCGTATGTCAATATTTGCCAAAGCACTATAATGGTATGAAATGATAATTTAAAATAACAACAACTATAAAGCAAGTAATCTTAATAATAATAGTGATTTGTGGAATGAAAATGGCCGGCAAAAAAATATATGAATGTGATGTCAGTATTGGTTCAATTTTACATCACACAAAAGCTATAATCGGTGGAGGAGGTATGCTGGTATTCCATAAAGGAGATATTAATAACGGATATTACAATATACAGAACTGTGTGGGTCTGTGTATGCATGTGGTTGCGTGTGTGTGTGTGTGTGTGTGTAGGACCAGATTGCTGCTGAATAGAGTGGCTCTGTTATCAGATTAGAGTTAGCAGGCAGGACAAGGCTCACAGTGGGGCTTACCACCTGCAACTACTGATAGCCATACACATTCATATACATACATTTCAGTTATTTTCTTATTTCCCCCTCTATTTTCCAATCCTGCAATCTAACATATTGTTGTCTCTTGTTTCTCTCTCCCCCAGTAGTGACTGACAGAGCCTCGTCCTCTCCTCTTTCTTCTTCCTTCAGTACTTTCTGAGATTCCCCCACCTTTCCTCTTCTCTTTATTCATCCTCTCTACATTCCTACTGTATCTCTCTCTTACAGTTTTCTGTTAACCCTTCTTCACTGACAGGCACTCTTGAGCCTCTTTCTCCCCCACTTTTCTTCACTTTCATCAGTCTCCATCCATTCTCGCCCTGAAAGGCACCTTCGATTCCTCTTTCATCCTTCCTACAAAGACTCATCCTCGTTTTTTCCTCCTTTCTTTTCTTCCCATCAATCAAATTCTTCACCTGGACAAACTGAACAGGTTTGAATGAAGATGTCTTGAGTTCTTTGTTTGGTTTTGCAGTGGCCAGAAGATGGGGAAATTGCAGAGTGAAAACAGTCTGCTGTTACTGAAGCCATTCATTTCTTAGAGTTGTCAACATTTTGTTACGACTGAATGCTGTCTGAGAGGTGTTTAAGAAGCTGCTAGCACTTCATTTAGAAATGGACAGCTTCCTGCAAAACACTGGTGAATTAGTTTGTCGTTAAAAGTGGCTATAGTGGAAAATGTCAACTGACTAATGTTTTAAAGAAGAAGGGGGAATAGCTCAGATACACAAATGTTCACATGCACAGATATGCAACACAAACATGGCACAACTGTTGGAAGTGACATTAAGAGGGAAACCCACAGCACTTAAATGCAGCAGGATCCATCTGCAAACCCATGCGCTCCAAACTCCTGCTAATTTCTATCACACCCCACAGTATTTTCATTTTTCTAATGCCTTTTTCTTTGTCCTCTGTAACTAAAACTCTAAGGGTCTTAAAAAGGGGCTCAAGCTGAGAAGGTGTGATTGTAGACACACTTTGTACTGTATTACATTCCTTGCCTCCAAACTCAAATGTTAACCATCATACTTTCATACCTAACCTCAAAGTTTACTGGGATCACAATTCACACTTAATTTTATAATTGATTAATAAATGAAATCTTAACCCTTCGTCTAAGAAAATACAGGAAAATTGTAAACAAAAACACACAATTTCCCAGAGCCCAAGGTGAGGCAAGATGAGTGGTTTTCACTCGATCAAGAATTTAATCAAGTTAAATGTGTTCCTTAACCTTAACTATAAGATTATTTTACCCTAACTCTTAAATCCAGCCAAATAGGTGTGTGCACAGGTGAGTCAGTACTGGAAATGATCACTCCTGCGTTCTTCAGTGTTAATCCATCTATATCTTTCTGTTATAGTTAATATTGTTGCATGCAAAGCCTGTGTGTAGCTCAATAAAAAAGTCAACACCAGGCAAAAAAAAAGAACACAAACACATGCTCTCTAGTGTCAACTCACTGCATCATCTTTATGATGAAATAATACTTATTTCCATTTCAATACTTATTTATGTTATTAAAGTCAAGTTGAATCCATTTGGATCCATACACTTCAAAAAGTTTAAGAACATCTTTCTCTTTCTCTTGTTAATCTCATTTGCTGATGCCAAGCATCTGAACATTTGCTTATCCCACCAGCTGTATTTACATCCTGGCAGGACATGTCTAAGCAGTGCTGAGGACACACACTAGGGTTTTTAATTGCTCTGTACAAACACAGGTTTTTACTTCACCGCATCATAGATTGTTCAAACCATGAACATAATCCTTGGTGCCTTTTCTGGGTTAGTGCTGTCTGTAACCTTCCCCACAGATTTGTACTTATCTCCGTGTGGCTCTATTTTTGGCAGAATTTCCCGCTTCTTCATGGTAATTACTTGTTCTGCTTACATATTCTTTTACAATTGCTACACAGGTCCAAGGTCCTTACGGCACTCGACAAAATGTGACAGATGGGCGATATGAACATATAAAGTCATACCCCGGTACTGTTAGGCTGAATAACAATATAAAATATATATCTGTATTTTCTGCTAAGTTGGCTTGTGGGGGTCGGTGTAAGTGGGTATGTTTTTAGTATTTGCAGTAGTTTGTTTCTTATTTCACAGTTTTAATTATACTTCATCCTCCACCATATTTAAGTGTCACTCACTTATTGAATCTGCCTCCTTTCCTTTCATTTCTCTTCACACTCACAGATGTAACGTAGCTCTGTTACAAATATGTCAGCGTGCCACGCTTCTTTCTGTCTCTCTCCCTGTATTCTCCATAGATTCTCCATCGGTAAAAAAACCCCAAACTCATCTTCTGGACATTCCCTCCCGCAATTCCATTCACAGCAGCAGCTGCGCCGCATATGGAAAAAACAAAAACAAAACAAACATGGTAGCTAATGAATGACATCTGTACTGGTTTGTTCACTTTCGCTTTACCTGGTCCTTGCTTCTAAAATATCCACTGTTTCACAACTTTCTAACAAACGTTATAACTCTGTGTTTCTCTGAAAAATGCTACAATGTGTTGCTTAATATACCTGCAAGGCCTGCCGAAGTAAAGTGTATGTGTGTGAAACACTGACTGAACCGTTGTTTTTCTTTATACAAGCCAGGTCTTCAGCAGTGTCGACCGACACCATGTCTCCCTCCATGTTGTTAGAGACTTTGTGAGACAGCTGCAAGCAGACGCAGAGTGAGGCAGGACTTTATGGAAACATATTAAATAACTCAACATCAAACTATATCGGCATAAACGGTATTGTATAATTTTCTATCTCTTTTGAAATTATATCTGTATACCTCATAATACCAATATACCACCCAGCCCTAACAGATATTACTGATGTGTACACATTATAATGGGGGACTAGAGAAATGAAGTATCCCTTTGACATACAGTGAGCTAATCATTAAAAGTAGGGTAGGCAAGTTTGAGAGACTAGCAGGAAACTGCTAGGTTTTGAAAATATCCAAAAGAGAAACTCCCACTCCCTCCCTTCAGGGCTCCTCCAAAGCCACAACCCCAAAACATATGTACGCTTATTGCTGACTCATGGCTCAGCTGGAGCATGAGCAGAGTGTGATGAGTGGAGAGGAGCGCAGTGCTGCGGCTCACATCATGTCTCAATCACAGGTAATAAAACAACTAACTTTATCATTATGACAATAAACATCTTAGCTGTTAGTACTCACTATTAAGCGTGTTAGACTCATAACATATATGTTGTTTTGCATTTTAGAGCTTCCACGGTGATAGCATTGTCGTCTGTGATGAGGACTGCACCCCAGATCCAAGCACAGACCCTGGACTGGACCCGGGTCGAGGCAAAGCAGAGGAAGGTGGGCAGCCAGGGTCCTAGGAAGGAGAGGCAGGACGGGGAGGACGAAGAGCAAGCTAAGGAGCACATATTCTAGGACCTGCGTCGACCTTCATTCATCAAATGTATATATAATATCAGTATATTCTCTCCCTGTGTACGTATCTCAAAGTGTATCTGGTGTTTGAGTCAATTTTCCCCCTAAACCCTTTGGGTGTCAAAAATAAAGTGTTATATAAATATAATCCATCACTATTGTTATTACTTTTTCATCATTGTTTACTGATTACACCACCACTAACTACAGCTCTGCTTCAACGATTGGTTCACCTGTGTTATGTCTGTTGACCTGGTGTGTTATCTGGCCTTGAAGTCCTGTTAGAGAACAACAAAGCCCTGTTCAATAGAAATATTTAATCATGTTGATGAATGTTCTGTCCATTTACACCAATCTTTCTAATTTGGGGTTCTAACAACTATATATTTATTTACAGGCCATAATCTGAGGACTGTGGACAACATCCAGACAACTGTGTTTCCATGCACCACACATGGCTGACCTTCCAGACCCAGGACAGAGTAACAGACAGTTCAGTCAGGCAGCATACAGACAGTGCTTTGTTTGGAAGACATGTGACTGTTCTTCCGATCCACTAGGACAATACAGAGGTTTTATCCTTAGCAGGGTGTAAGATGTAATGTCACTAACTGACACAGTGCTACAAATAATTTCATCCACTGTGTGGATGAATACATGTACATAGTTTTTATTTTATTCACAGGAGGGTAGATCAGTTCTGAATAATATTTTCATTATTTTTTAAATAAAAAAATTGAAAATGATAAATGCCTTTTATTTACACTTGTAGCACAGCTACATTTATGTCTTATGTCGCCAATAATGACAACCAAATGTGGTATAACACTTGCTTACTGTTTATTATTATGACTAAAACTACAACCTAAATCACAAATAGATAACTTATAAACATCATCATTATTATTAAAAAAAATATATATACATAGAGTGAAAAACAAGGTGTGTCCAGAGGTGTCTTGACTGATTAAGACTTTACACATAGCATCGTATCGCTGCTGTGAAGAGGATTTAGTATTAAAATCACCTCTCTTACATGATTACCACATTTCTAAACCAACAAGATTACTTTTAGTCGTCCACCTTGCCATATCTAGCAATACAGTTGGGGCAGGGACACCTGACTGAACCCCATGTTGTAGAGGATCATCAGGTCTCCTGGTTCTGCTTCAAGGCATCTCCTCAGCAGCAGACAACCATCGGAGGATGGTCAGCAGGTGACCTGAGGGCACAGTAGAAATAAAACACACAGTATTTTTCCCTTCTAGTAATATACTTCATGACATACCAGCACCAATTACGGTAAAATGTTTTCAGAGAGTAGGTTAAGCTTTATACAATGCCAAACTATATAATAAGTAGCTTATATACCAGAAACAAAGATACTTGGGGACCTTCAGCCAGTGTTATTTATGTACACTAATGTTTATGTGTCTTTCTTATAACAACAAAAACACACATATAACCTACATCACCACATTTGTAAAATTCATTGTTCAAAGATACAAGAGTAACATACAGTCAAACAATGCTTGTATACACATGATAATATTAAACGCAACACACACAGATTAGAAGAAAGACAGGTGTAAACAGGTTGACCAGATAACAATAAACTTAACGTGAATAAGTAAACCGGTTCAGGCAACAGTGAACATATAAACACACCTTAGATAAAGGGTAAGGCAAGGTATAAAATAGCTCTTCAACACACCTTCATCGTCTTAGCAAATGTTACCACTGACTAACTTCTCCAAGACAGCGGCGCTGCTGATTTACAAATCAGCTGCTGCTACTGATAATCGTTTCTGGCTCATTACACCAGCGTACACCTCCACTGTCATAGCTACCATTACCTATGCACCAAGTAGGTAGCTACGTTGGCTAGCAATACATACTTCATGAAAGTAACAAATTACCATCAAAACTAAAAAAAGCCAGATTACGTTACCTGTCAGCAGACATTAAGCATTGTTTCACTTTTCAGCCCCTTGGGGTCCCTCACTTGTCGGCATTGTTGAAAAGCCACGCCAATATTGACTCCAGTCTGACCTCTCCTAGCTTTGCGTTGGGTCTGAATGACCGTGTGTGCATGTAGGCGGGGTCCTGTAGCAGCAGGGCTGGTAGCCATGGTAGCGAGGTTGAGTGCCAGTCACTGCCATTCGGTCCGAACGGAACAAGTGTCTGCTTTTATTGCAGCCCTGTGAGAACCACAGACTCTAACCTTTTAATATGTATTGGTATATAAAGACAGTTTCAACAAATATGACAAAAAGGGTTTTATAAACAACTTGACTACCCTGCCGTTAACATCCAACTCTATCAATCATTCTCTCTATTTCTATTTCGACCATTGAAATTATTTAAATCAAAGGTAAACAGAAGAGGAGCTGTGCATAAAAACCACATAAAAATTAAAACCACAAGAGCAATAGTGCAAACGAATAAGACAGTAAAATGTGGACTCTTAAACATCAGATCTCTCTCTTCTGAAGGTATACTAGTAAATGAACTAATATCAGATTATGAAATTGATTTATTTTGTCTTACTGAAACCTGGCTGAGTGATGGAGAATATGTGAGCCTAAATGAATCCACCCCTCCCAGTCATATGAATACTCACATTCCTCGAAGCACAGGCCGAGGAGGTGGAGTTGCAGCTATCTTTGACTCTAGCCTAGTAATCAGCTCTAAACCTAAACTAAATTATAACTCATTTGAAAGCCTTGAAAGCCTGAGTCTTTCACACCCAAGCTGGAAATCACTGCAACCAACTCTGTTTGTTATAGTGTACCGAGCACCTGGTCCGTACTCTGAATTCTTATCTGAATTTTCAGAGTTTTTGTCAACTTTAGTCCTTAAAACGGACAAAGTTATTATCGTAGGAGATTTTAATATTCATGTGGAAGTTGAGAATGACAGCTTCAGTACTGCGTTTATCTCTCTATTAAATTCAACTGGCTTCTCTCAGAGTGTTCATGAACCGACTCACTGTTTTAACCACACCCCTGACCTTGTTCTGGTATATGGTATTGAAATTGAACATTTAATAGTGTTCCCACAGAATCCCTCTTTATCCGACCACTGTTTGATAACTTTTGAGCTTGTATTGCTGAACTACCCTCATTGGGCAAAAATTTCTATACAAGATGTCTGTCTGATATTGCTATAGCTAAATTTAAGGATGCGATTCCATCAGCTCTAAATTCATTATCAAGTCACAAAGTAACAGAGGACTCTTATGCTAATTTCAGTCCCTTCCCAAGTCGATCATCTTGTTGATAGTGCTGCAGGCTCACTGCAAACAACACTCGACTCTGTAGCCCCTCTAAAAAAGAAAATACTAAAACAAAGACGGTTAGCTCCATGGTATAATACTGAAACTTGCAAATTAAAGCAAATATCGCAGAAACTTGAGAGGAATTGGCATTCCACCAAACTGGAAAATTCTCGTTTAATTTGGCAAGATAGTCTTAAACCTTATAGGAAGGCCCTCTGTAATGCCAAAGCAGTGTACTACTCGTCATTAATAGAGGAAACAACAACCCCAGGTTTCTTTTCAGCACTGTAGCCAGGCTGACAGAAAGTCACAGCTCTATTGAGCCAAGTATTCCCATAGCTCTCAGTAGTTACGACTTCATGAGCTTCTATAATGATAAAATTCTAGCTATTAGAAACCTACCAAGACCTGCTCTCAACTTGCACCGACCTATCTCTAAACTCAGGAACTTTAGAAACAGCTGTAAAACCAGTTATATGTTTAGACTGCTTTGCTTCCCTCAATCTTTACCAACTAACTTCAATAATTTCTTCATCTAAACCATCAACATGCCTCTTAGACCCCATCCCGACTAGGTTGCTTAAAGAAGTTTTACCCTTAGTCAGCACTTCTCTACTAGATGTGATCAATCTGTCTTTATCAACAGGCTATGTGCCACAGTACTTTAAAGTAGCTGTAATTAAACTTCTTCTGAAAAGCCCAACCTGCATCCAGATGTTTTAGCCAACTATAGACCTATATCTAACCTTCCATTTATCTCTAAGGTCCTGGAGAAAGCAGTCGCCAAACAGCTGTGTGACTTTCTACATAACAATAGTTTATTTGAGGATTTTCAGTCAGGATTTAGAGCTCATCATAGCATAGAGACAGCACTCGTGAAAATTACTAATGACCTCCTAACTGCATCAGACAAAAGACTTGTCTCTGTATTGGTTTTATTAGATCTTAGTGCTGCATTTGATACCATTGGTCATCAGATCCTATTACAGAGACTGGAACATTTCATTGGCATTAAAGGAACCGCTCTAAGCTGGTTTAAGTCCTATTTATCAGATTGATTTCAGTTTGTACATGTTAACCATGAATCCTCCATGCATGCCAAAGTTAGTCATGGAGTTCCACAAGAATTTGTACTCGGACCAATCCTCTTCACTTTATATATGCTTCCTTTAGGCAATATTATCAGGAAACACTCCATAAACTTTCATTGTTATGCAGATGATACTCAGTTATATCTATCAAGCCAGATGAAACTCATCAGTTAGCTAAGCTTCAAATGTGTATTCAGGATGTTAAAACCTGGATGACCTGTAATTTTCTAATGTTAAACTCAGATAAAACTGAAGTTATTGTTCTAGGGCCTAAGCACCTCCGTGACGCACTATCTAAAGATTTAGTTTCCCTGGATGGCATCGCCCTGGCCTCCAGCACCACTGTGAGAAATCTTGGAGTTATCTTTGATCAGGTCATGTCGTTTAAATCTCACATTAAGCAAATTTCAAGGACCGCCTTTTTTCACCTACGTAATATTGCAAAAATCAGGAACATCCTGTCTAAAAATGATGCAGAAAAACTAGTCCATGCATTAGTTACTTCTAGGCTGGATTACTGCAATTCCTTATCATCAGGCTCTTCGAAAAAGTCCATTAAGACTCTTCAGCTGATCCAGAATGCAGCAGCACGTGTTCTGACAGGAACCAGTAAAAGAGATCATATTTCTCCTGTCTTAGCTTCTCTGCATTGGCTTCCTGTAAAATCCAGAATATAATTTAAAATCCTTCTTCTCACATACAAAGCTCTTAATGGTCAGGCACCATCTTATCTTAAAGAGCTCATAGTACCTTACTACCCCACCAGAGCACTGCGCTCCCAGAATGCAGGGTTACTTGTGGTTCCTAGAGTCTTCAAAAGTAGAATGGGAGCTAGAGCGTTCAGCTATCAGGCACCTCTCCTGTGGAACCAGGTTCCAGTTTGGGTTCGGGAGGCAGACACAGACTCTACATTTAAGAGTAGGCTTAAGACTTTCCTTTTTGATAAAGCTTATAGTTAGGGCTGGCTCAGGTGAGTCCTGAACCATCCCTTAGTTATGCTGCTATAGGCCTAGACTGCCGGGGGATTTCCCATGATGCACTGAGCTCCTCTCTCCTCTTCTTTCTCTCCCTCTGAGTGCAACCTCATCCCATTAATCCATGTTACTAACTCGACTTCTTCTCTTTCCCGTAGCCGTGTGCTTTCTTGTCCCTCTCCTCTCTCCTCCTATCACTTCCTGCAGGTGTTCCTGGCTCTGGAGCTGTGGAGTCTGGATCTGTGGTTGCGAGTCACCTCCTGCCCCCGTGTTCCTACTCGACACCCTCTGCTACAATTACAATGACTGTTACTAGTCCTATTGCTATTATTACTGTTATTATTATCATTAACACAACTATAAATATCTGTATCATTTTTCATTCAGTCTATAGCAACATTACATTACCTTTACTGTCTGTATCTCTATATGTATACTGTGTAGGCTGCCTCACTCTGCTCTCTCTGTCCTTCTCTCTCTCTCTCTCTCCTCCTCACCCCCAACCAGTCGAGGCAGATGGCTGCACACCCTGAGGCATGGCTCTGCTTGAGGTTTCTGCCTCTTAAAAGGAAGTTTTTCCTTGCCTGTGTCACCTAGTGCTTGCTCTTGGTGGGAATTGTTGGGCTTCTGTAAATAACTTCAGAGTACGGTCTAGACCAGCTCTTTATGAAAAGCGCTGTGAGATAACTGTTGTTGTGATTTGGCGCTGTATAAATAAAATTGAACTGAATTGAATTGAATTTCTGACATAAACTTTGGATCAAAAATTATTTGTCTCTTGCCATTGACTACTGTACTTTTTTTTTCTGAAATAAGGTCCCATGTCCACCGGAAGGTGAGAGACTTATGCTCTCTGTACACCAGCTTTGTTCATTCTGACAGTCGCCGTGTGAACAGAAAGTTCAACTGACACTTATTTTTTCCCATCTTGGAGCAAACTTCAAGTATCAAGGTTTTCAAGGTATCTCAGTCACTGTCAGTTTCTAGAGCCAGGGTGTCAACATTAAAGCACTGTTGAATTTACTTGACATTTCTGAGGTTGGAGTTACAGGTAATACACTGGGCTGCAATATACTGTTAGGTGTTTCTATTTTTCCTAACCCATTTGCATATTATCAGCCCCCCACAAGGGCTCCAAGTATATGTTTTAACTGTTCAAAACTGATGTCAATTTCAAACTGTTCAAAGGCTATAATTGAGAATAAACATATGTCTGATTACCTTTAAAAATAGCACCAGTATACACATGTACAAATGCACCTTTTCCACATCCTTTTTTGTTTCTGCAATGCTCCAAAAGCCTTGGTAATCAAGGCACAATCAGAGTGGCACTTAACCAAGCATCTCAGAGGACAGCACATACTCACACTCACACATCAGGGTAGACAAATACTGTGTTCAGGAGACCGACTGGTTCAAGTGGGTTAAGTATGTGGGATACACTGGCAAGTGTTGCGCCAATGCTGCGGGCCCCTGCTAATGGTATTAAATGGCACAACGCTAGCATTAGCATTCTGCAAATGGCTACTGCTACTGCCTTGGAGTATTGTGGAGGAGGGGTGACACTTACTGTAAGTGGTGGTTTATGAAACGTTTGTTCTTGAATGTGACTTTGAGGACGGATGTCTTTTGTTTCACAGAGGAGGAGGTTGAAAGAGAGAATAGATGATGAGAGGTAAAGGGTGGACTGGCAAACTCTCTCATGGGCTTACACTCACGCAAACACACAAATGCAGGCGCACAAACGCACACGGAGTATAAAAACTTACAATGACAAAGACCATTTTGTGACAATATATAGAGATACTGTCTAACGTCACACCTAAAAGAGACAAAACCCACAAAGCTTCATGGTAACGCAGGGCCTTGGTGAGCTGACATTTACCCTGCATCACACACACGCACATATACACACACCACTCACACACATAAGGTCCTATATGCATGACAATGGCCCAAGTAGAGACAGGAGAGGGACGGGGGAGTGATAGCAGAGAGGAGGTGCAAGGCCATATCCTGAGGCAACTGTCTTTAATGGATGGCAGAGGGCAGCGTGTGTGAAAAATGTGTGTATGTGTGTGCATGCATGAATCATAAAACATAAAAGAACTTTTGAGTGACATATAAGGAAGGCTGCGCCACTGTAGATAGTGAGTTGGGTGGACTTCAAGCGGGAGACAGAAAAAGTGAGATAGATACTCTAGTGATGTTCAGATCAAGACACTGGCAGAGAAAAGACAGATAAGCAGGCCGCTGGTTTCATTGGCTGATTGATTGACAAACAGACAGGCGGACAAAGAGTAAGATATATACAGTACGGCCTACATAAATAAACTCTTGGAAAGTCATACAAGTCAGCAGTAGCTGGGCAGAAGTGATAGAACTGATCCTGGCAAAGACAGTATGGACCTACTGGTGAGATTCACGCACACACATGACTTCATGATACACGACTGAACAAGACTGCAGAATACAGAAAACACCACAGGACAATGAAGAAAATAGACAGACGGCATTCGATAGGCATCAAGCTTCATATACAGAAAGAGACAAAAGACAGAAAGATAACTATATTTAATAAAAGCATGAACCATAAGGTATCAACTTCAGACAAAGATTAATTTTTCAGGGAAAATACAGCATTTTCCCTTTAATCACAGGGAAGAATGCATCTGCTTTAGAAAATCCTTATGAGCACATACAGATAACAAAAGAACAGAGCTTTTAAGCTGTCGGGAGGTTTTCAGCAAGGCTAGAAGCTTTGCTGTCTATTGAGCAGTCATGTTATTGTCGCACAAAGCTGAAAAATTACTGTATCCACACATTGTGTTGTGTCTTTTCTAACTCACTAGCTATTTTATCTGCCCACGAATAGCCAGTTTATTTTGCTTGTTAGTTTAAACATACCTGCCCTCTTTCCCAGAGTGCATCTCAAAAATATTTGGCTGTATTATTGCCTTGTCCTTCAGTGCAGCAGAGAAGTAGTCTTTTAAAAAATTACAAAGTGCATGTGAGTCAGCCCAGTGTTAATGTAATGGAATTTAAAAAGTTTTGTTCCTATTCAACATAAAAAAATCTGACATAGCTGTAAGACATTTGGTGCATATGGTGTATGGGTAACTGGGAGGATACCCACTTTGTGTTGCAGTGATAAAGAGAATTATTCGTTATTGGGGGAAGCTGGTAGAAGGTAAAGATACAAAACTCAACTGAATAATGTATCTGCTGAACCTGTATAATGCTGGTGTATTTGCGTCACCATGGGTACTGCATGTTAAGCAGATCCTGGATGACTGTCGTTTGACTTACCTTTGGCTTAACCAAGAGTGTAATAACATTAATGGGTTGAAACGAACAGAGACTGAAAGACCAGATTATGGAAAAGTGGTGAAGTCAGCTTAGAAGTATGACATCATATGAAATGTACGTAGAATTTAAACATGTGTTCAAACTGGAAAATTATCTGTTGCATGAAAAACCGAAGTATGGATAAAACTACATGTATAGTATGGGCTACTTGCAATTTTAGGGTGAATAATACTACAATTCCCAAGGTCATCAGAAGACATAAACCACTGCATAGAAACCAGGGGCCGTGTTACAGAAACTTCCTAACCGGCAAATCCTATCCTAACTGCTTGGTAACCATGGTTATAAGGGTTAGGAACTGATTTAGGAAAAAGGCCATTACAGGTTAACAGTTCCTAAGTCAATATTCCTTTCCTAACTTTAGATAGGAAAAGTGTATTACAGAAGCATCCTAACTTCGTAAAATCTTAAATAAACTCTCCTAAATTTAGGATAGCTGTTTAGCTCTCCTAACTTTTACTTTTCCACCAGGTAATGTTTGCTAACTCATTTAATCCACATTGTCGCTGTTTAAGTGCTTTTACAAAATCAACAAAATGTCAACAGGCGGAACTTAATTGATTCTACCGATGTGTTTGATGACAAAACCCTCATTAGTAGAAAGGCTGTCGCGATGTAAAGCTAGAGGCATTACATCGCCCATAACGTAAAGGCTTGATGTAAAAAAAATGATCCTAATGCAAGTCTTTGATAGAAGGAGATCGTTAGAGACAAGAAATACATGAAAAACATGATGACGTCAGCCCGCAGCCTTTATTAGCCTTTCTCGAGAAGAACTACGGGTTTCTGCCGGAGTCAGTGAGGGAGCACAGGAGGAGCGACCAGCGGCTTTCCACAGCTCGTTGGACACAAAAGTTGTCTTTCTCTTCGTATCACTTGTAAATGGACTTGTTTTCTTTTTGGCAGCATTAACGCTCTGCTGGACGCCGGATATGCGGTGGTGACTGTGTCTGCTATTTTAGCCCACTCTCTATCTGACTCTACCCGAGTTAAGAGTTATGTGGATTTGGATTTCTCGACTGTGGTTACCAACAAAGTCATCTGGCTTGAAGTTCAATGATAGTTGTTGTTTTTGCTCCATTTTCAGTGCATGTTTCATTAAAAAAACCCTACAAACTACAGCAATTAAAATCAGTTTAGCTCGGCGACGAGAGAAAAGCGTCATCGGTTGCTAGGTAACAGACATAAAAGTTGATAACCGAAGTTGGATTGCGTATTTAGGATTTCCTAACCTGAGATAAGACGGATGAAGTAAGATAAGATAGGATTCCTAAAGTTCGTTAGGATTTGCTTCTGTAATACCAAATTGAGAAAAATCCTATCTAGACTCTTCCTATCTTAAGACTTAAGATAGGAAACTTTCTGTAATACGGCCCCAGAAGATTTGCAACATTCGTAATGACAACGTCTATGAGACAAGAATCATAATTTGTAAGCATAATAAATTTCAGGAAAACGTATCTGCCAAAGTATTATGTAGGGTACCCATCTGTGTGTAATTTAATTTTGTTGCTGCAATCAGACAAGCCAAAAGTCATTAGCAAACTGGGTGTCTTTTTGAAGAATGTTCTTCATTTGTTTAAGCAATATTTGCTGTTTTTTCTTTACCAAGCAGTATGCCGTCATCTTGTCATTTTGTCGTTTGTGCTCTATACCGTATGATTATGGTCCTGAGCAAAGAAATAAATAAATTAAATGAAATGGTTGTTAAATTGTTTCTTTTCTGATGTTTGTTTTTCAAATATTGTCGGAATGCATTAAATCGACATTTTCAAAAATGTACATTTAAAGAGGAGCTCACTCAGGCACCTCGTTCAGAGAAAGGTAAAACCTCCATTAACAGTCTCAACCCTAACAAAATGCTTCCTCCAGGGTCTACAGAATATTATATTTCATAATGAAATATGATCCAGGGCTCTTTCTCATATGACAAAATTTGCAGTGCATATTGCTCCCCGTTGACCCTTAACCACCTGCAGCAATACTGAAAGTTTTCCTAGTAAAACTCTCGTCCAAGTGTTCTGCTCTGCCAAGATGCTAGCTCTGTCAGATCCATTTATAGACAGGCAGACTGGACAGCTGCCTGCGTGTCCAGAGGGGTCTTGGGACTGCCCACTCGTTTCTTTTCATTAAGGCTGACTGATCGGGAGCCTCCAGTGGCAGCTCTGCTTGTCTCCTCTCTCTTTTTGACCCAATCTCAGTCATTAGAGTATCATCCCGACATATTCCTATTTGAGTATTCACATTTTGACCCGGCATTACTAAATATTAAACTCAACAAATGTGACTGTCGTTGTCTTGAAAGGTTATTTCCACCCCACTTGTATGATAGAATACGTTTTACATGTATGTTGCTCAGGTTTTTAAGTCTAAGGTCAACTCTCCTGCGCATCACAGTTTGAAAAAAATCTGGACTAGATCAGTACTCTCTGTCTCCATCTTTCATATCTCTGTAACTTCTTCATTCCCTGCTACATTCACTGACCCTGTCTGCCGACTCTTGTTGGGCTGTATGTGACCCTGTCCAACCAATGCCGCTGGAGCTCGAAGTGAAGCATGGAAGCTTAGAGTAATATAGATGCAGATAACTACAGCAGCAAGAGGTTTTTAAATAATGCCTGACAGAACCATTGGGAGAGAGATGACGGTTCTAAAACTACATCAAAATAATAGAACAGCTTGCTAAAGTTGACTATCTGTAGATATTTCTTGTCTGTATGAATATGTCTGAAATGTCTAGCTCCTAATAGGGCCTTTCCAGAACAATTTGTGGCAGCCGGCAGCGGGTCTGAGACCAAGCTATGTGACTGTGCGAGCAAATGAACATGGGAGGGATAGCACCTGACATGTTAGCAAAAGACACTAAGACCTAACAGAGCTCTGTTATGGCTAGCGGTGCTGATCAGAGCTAATGCACTGGTTAATGTGACAAAGTGTGCAGTGAAGGGCGGCTAGAGAGGAATTAAATATAGGAAGAGGGACGCATGGTGGATGGGAACTGGGAGAGAAGAGCTGGATCAACAGTGACAGCAGCAGGAATGATCCAAGGATGAGCAGATAATACACACGGCGGGTGGATAAGAGAGAAGTAAAGAAGCAAAGCATATAAGATAGAATATTGGATGTAGGTAGTTTAATAGGACATTTATCTTAAACCTAGGAACATTTAAATGCTTTTTTAAGTAAGAGCTTGAGATAGAGCACTCTAGAAGTCTTAAAGGTCAACCTGAAAATCCAACCGTCTTCAAAAGAATAGTGCAGGTCATTCTTAAAAAGCAAGATTTAATCTGTTAGATTATCCCAATAAAGAAAGGTTAGACAGAGAAGATGTGAGAGATAAAATGTTTGGGACCAAGAGTGTTTTTCTTCGGAAAAGCAACCATTTGTGATTTTAAAAAGCCAACAACTCTTAGGATTTTATGAATTTTGAGTTGCAGGAATGAGGCAGTGGAAATGTGAGTCAAGAGTTGGAGAGAGGCGTTTGTTGTGTATGTAAAGGAACTGCTCACAAGACTTTATTTCCTAACGTTACTCCAAAACAACAAACTCCTCTCCCCAACTCTGACACACGAGACTGCCGTTTCTGGTTAAAAACAAAGGGTGTCACACGGAGCCACTCATACGGATCGTTTCCATGTTATTGTCAAGCACCTGGTATAACAGTCTGAGCCTTTAGATGGCAAAAAGAAGCACATTTTTGGTCGTAATTTTGACGGGCGTAATTGTCCCAAGGGGATACACTGCAGCCACTGCAGCTGGTTCGCCGGCTGAAGCAATCAACTGAAAGGATTTCAAAAACTTTTGTACCTACCAGTCCTTTCGACCCCAAAATATATGAAAATATATTATTATATTATATATGAAAAAATTTCAGGTTTAAAAATACCGAAATTACCCTTTAACAACTTTTCATTTATCTTTAGAGGACGGTGTAGGGTCTAAATCTGTTCTGGTTTTCAGCCCATACCACATTCACTTAGGTGGGATAGGCATAGTGTTGATACATTCGATACGGACTTTAATTTTTATTAATTTGCCTTTAACTCTCTCTTTGCTTCTCTTCTGTGTTTCTCTCTCTCTTTCTTTCTCTCACTCTAATTCACACTCACTCTGTCAAGGCTATGCCTGATTAAATCTGAATTAAACATGTCCATCAAAAAAGAGAAAAACAGCTTGTCTTTCCTTACAGTCTCACAATCCGAATATATACAACACATGGTCACAACCCCCCACCACCACCAAACCGACTTACGTACAAACACATCTACACAATTTTTTCCCCAAAGAGCCCCATCCCACTGGCAAATGGATCTTTTGAACCAGTTTAAAAAGACTGATTGCTTTTATTGTGAGCCTTTGCCTTGCTTTTATCGACCGTTTAAACTGCCAAACTCACCAATTGTTGTTTTGTGCCTTTTATCTACTTTGGAGCCATATCAGTGCGTTTTGTCACGATAATAATGTGCAAATTGCCCCGTTCATTATTGTTTTTTGATGGAGAAATTGGGTAAAATAAGCACTTTGTAGATAAGCGTAGGGTCTGAACACTATTTGCGAAAGCATCAGCAGAGAGCAGAATGCATTTCAAAGAGCTGAATGCCAAAACTGATTTTAATACACTAATAACGGTGTAATCTTCCTATCAGAAAGTTCCAAAACACAGTGCACGCCTTGTGACTTATAATTCCGCCCAATAAGCACGTCTCATTGATTTTGCTTCCTATTTGAAGTGTCAAAGTAACCAACATGCAGATCACAATCCTCAGAAGTTAACTGATTTGGTATTAGGAATAAAAGGATTATTCTTCTTCACCTTTTTGTTCCACTGTCAGTGTCACTGTTGAGCTCCTTCCAGGTCTGACTAATTAACTGCTATCCTTCTGTCTATCTTTAAAGGAAAAGGGAGCTACTCCAAGTGCTCTGGCCAAGTGTGTTACTCAAAGGCAATGAGTGATAACGGAAAAAAACTAAATAACAATGGGAGTGGGAAATTGGTTGAAAGTACAGAACATACAGTACTGGGAAAAATGCTGTAAAGTAAGAATGCTTTCATAAATAGAAATGTTAATAGATTATGATTATCAATTAACAAAATCCAAAGTGAGTGAGAAGAAAGAAAAATCTAAATCAAATCAGTATTTGATGTGACTAATATTTGCCTTCAAAACAGCGTCAATTCTTCTACGTACACCTGCACATCTTGGAGAACTCCCCACAGTCCTTCTGTAGATGTACGCAGGCTCAGTTGCGTCTCTCAGGGCTCTGTGGGGGCCATACCATCACTTCCAGGACTCGAATTTGAGGCCAATCAGATGCCTCCGTGATGGTACTGCATGATAGATAAGCATGTGCTTGTACTTCTCAGCAATGAGGAGACCATTCATTATGACGAAATCCCCAACTACGTTTGCAGAAATGCAGTCCTAAACTTCACCATGCTTCACTGTTGCCTGCAGACACTCATTCTTCCCTTCGGCAAACAAACTGCCTTCTGCTGCAGCCAAAAATTTTGACTCATCAGTTCAGAGCATTTTTCTGCACCCCAGGTCCTGTGTTTCTGTATAAGGTTGATTTGCTTTGCCTTGTTTCCATGTTGGAGGTATGGCTTTCTGGCTGCAAGTCTTCCATGACTAGACCTCTCCAGACAGTAAATGGGTGCACCAGGATCCCACTGTTTTCTGCAGCTCTGAGCTGATGGCACTGCTGGACATCTTCTGATTGCAAAGGGAAGCAAAATGTGTCTTTCATCTGCTGTAGTAAGTTTCTTTGGCTCACCACTGCCTGAATGTTGCACGTTTCTTTGTGATTCTTCTAAAGAGCTTGGACTGCACATTTGGAAACCCCTGTTTGTCTTGAAAAGTGTACCCGGGAGAGACCTTGCTGATGTTGTATAACTACCTTGTGTCTTGTTGCTGTGCTGAGTCTTGCCATGGTGTATGACTTTTGACAGTAAACTGTCTTTAGCAGTAGTCACCTATAGTCACCTTGTTAGCTGAGTTCAGTAACTGTGTTTTATCCTTAATTTTGAAATGGTGATCATTAGCACCTGTTTGATATAATTGTTAATTCATACACCTACAAAATCCCTGACTTTGTGCAAGTGTACCTAGAAGAAATGCTTTGAAGGCAAAGCGTGGTCAGAACAAATATTAATTTGATTTAGATTTTTCTTCTGTTCACTCACTTTGAATTTTGTTAACTGATTAATGATTAATTAACATGTCTCTTTTTGTAAACATTCTTACTTTACAGCATTTTTTTCACACCTGCCTAAAAAGTTTGCACAGTACTGTATTATAACAGAGTGATACATACAAACACACCTTCACATAAATATCCTATCAAAAAAAGAACAGTTTTCCTACCTTCTTGGCTTGCTGGACACAGGTCATGTACTGTTTGGCGAGACTAGAGCAGTGCAGGGTCTGCTGTGGATTTTCTGTGTAGCACTGGAGCACCTTGGCCTGCAGCTCAGTGCACAGAGGCGCAGTTTGCCGAGGTCTAGGTAGAAATAGAGGGCAGAGAGGCGGGTCAGCAAGATTATGACACAGCACTGCCACCTGAAAATATCTTCAGTATGTTCTCAAATCTGTTGGCCACAATTATAATGTTGTACATTTTAGACGGCTCATTGGATTATCCATTGTATCAAGGCCTCTCCTGTTAAGTTAAAACAGGGTTTGTCTTGTACCAGGTGTTACTGGCAGTAGTGCTACATCAATTGCTCAGTAATGACACAAACATCAACCAAAAATGACTCATTGATAAGCATTCTCCACTGTTGATTTAAAGTCAGATATTGAACTCGATTTCTTCTCTTGAATTTGTTTATGAAATAACAGAAACGAAAAAGACAAAGAAAAACAGTGCAAGGAATTCAGTAAATCTGGAAGAGTAAACATTTGCCACACAAAAAAGAGCAAGGACCAAATTTGTATGTTTCATCATTTCAGATTAATGCTATTGGACTCTTAACTTAAAGTGACAAATGTAACCTATTTACTAAAATAAAACATGACAACATTGCAGAACACAATTTTTTTATGTCATAGTTTGCATCATTCGTATCGATTATAATAACTTTTTACTCACAAACTTCGAGCTAAAATAAGACATGGCCTTACTAGAATAAGTACAATAGGTCATGGAACACAACTGGTTGTAAACAGCCCTGAAGCTAAGCCCTGACCAAGATTGTTAAAAAATTTAAATTTCCTGCAATGTTTAGACAAAGCACTGCAAAGCTGTAAAATCACTATGCTATCTCAAGATAATATTAGATTAAGTGCATCTGCAGTATATACCCATAGTTTCAGTCTCTTACTTTCATAAAATGATACAATGTCAGTCTTTGTCATTAATCTCCAATGTAATTGCCAAACAGAAATTTCAAAATCAGGTTTGTGCATATAAAAAATAAAGGAAAGTAGTCACAAGTGACTAAATGTTGCTAAGTCCTTGAAGCTAGGCTTAGCTGAAACCACAGTAACACTAACAATGTCTGTTTTGTGTCATTAAATCTTATGAAAAGCAAAATAAAATACAAACACTTGAGCTTGTTTATGGTTTGTTTTCGTTGCAGTTGAAGCAGCTAAGATAGTTTCAAAGGCTTCAAGGTGCAGCCAGTAGAGAGAGATGAATTATGCATTGACAAAGCAGCTTAAGAGCCAAAGTCAAACTTTCCCTTTCCTTTTTATCTTAGTCACACATACAGTACATGTGTGTAGACAAAAGCACACAATCATATCCACACCCACAAACACGCACACACATACACACACGTACGTACAGGTAGCGAATGCTAATCCTACATGAGGGTAATCCTTGAGTGCTCTGTTGCTTGTAGTAATTTACCTGCTGTTGTGACAGAACTCGTAACAGGAAGGATTGGGATATGGATATGCACACACACACACACACACACACACACACACACACACACACACACACACACACACACACACACACACACACACACACACAAACAAAGAGATGACTTATTATTCACAGCACTGCATCCTGTACAACCTCAGCACACTCAGTCCACCAGCTAGAGCACAGAATAGAATAAAAACAGAATAGAATAAAAACACAAGACAATAGAACAGAAAAGAACAGAATAGTGATGACAAAACAATATTAACTGAAGGTCTGTTAAGTTGTTCTTGGACTCTCTATCATATCAATTGCCATGAAATTATAGATGTTCAATTTGATTTCAGTTCATTTTCATTCATGAAAATCATGTCATTTCCTCTTTAGGTGAGACTGTTTAGTCAACTGCTGTTTCCAAGGTCAAGAATGAACTCTGAACCTCAACAAGGACAGAATGGTAGGGCCCTTTGATTTCTGCGATGGACTGACGAAATTGCAGAATTTGATAATAAAAACAGCATCAACTGTAAAATGCAGAATATTGTGGAATCTGCCAAAATGTGGATGCCATCTATCCATCCATCCACCCATCCATCCATCCATCCATCCATCCATCGTCAACCGCTTATCCTGCGTACAGGGTCGCAGGGGGGGCTGGAGCCTCTCCCAGCTGACATTGGGCGAAAGGCGGGGTAAAATGTGGATGCGATTTATAAAAATCATTAAAAGTGTTATAAGCATTAAAAAGCAATTTAACCGTTGTTTTACCATCACTTAAACCAAACGAACAGAAAAAACTATGCTGATATGTTTTGGGGCGCTGCTTCTGTCCTCTCTGTTAGTGCACTTTCACCATGGGTGGGGCTCAGCACCTCCTCAAACCCCCACCCCCACCCCCTCCCCCACGCCATCGTATCAAAGTCTAGCCAGAGCTCATCAATTCAAAAGTGCAAGCACATCGACAAATGCAAGACACGAGCTTGGTGAAAACTTCATGGCTATATGGGAGGAATCAGATATTCAGTTATATGGAGTGTGTCCTGCAGAAGATCGTCAGCGGTCAAGTAATAACCTATTCAATAGAGGACAATTCATGGTACATGTATTGAAACAATGCATTCACTGTCCCCTTTTAAATAGTATTATTGTATTTTAATACCCTAATGTTGCAATACATTTATTGTCCCCATAAATTATTGCACATACATTTGAATATTTCAATAAGCACATTTGCATGATACCTCAAATTCATTAATATTGATTACATTTTT
Source organism: Lepomis macrochirus (assembly GCA_024633595.2). Taxonomy (NCBI): domain Eukaryota; kingdom Metazoa; phylum Chordata; class Actinopteri; order Centrarchiformes; family Centrarchidae; genus Lepomis; species Lepomis macrochirus. The sequence goes on along the minus strand of JALXJV020000004.1, from coordinate 29,900,228 downwards.
AATAGTTTCTTATTGAACTGTTGAAATTGTAATTATCCACCATATGATTATACACTCTTTCTGATGACAAAATGTGCTTAAATTGATTAATAAATTGGAAAAAATTTAAATGAATTTCATAGGGCCCTAGAATAGGGATCCTCTTCCTCATCTCTGTGTGACACTAGACAAGACCTCTTGCAGAAATTTATTAAATTAAGTGTTTGAAATGAACTTCCTGATATTATCCCGCAGTCATTTTTCAGCCTGTATACAACACCGTACTGTTGAAAAAAAAGGGAAAAACAGAAAGCGACAGAGAGGGGGAGAGATAGAATTAGTGTTCAATTTGATAAGGAGACGCATGGCTTCATTTAACATGATGGGACATGCCTATTTATTTTGGGAAGCTGACCACCTGACATTCACATACGCAATCATGCATGTGCGTGAACACATACACACACACATACACACACACACACACAGAACTGCCCTCTTGCTATCCCCTCAAAGCAATTACAGAATCATACATCCTTCACATATGAATGAGCTCAGTAGACCCTGCCTTCACCGGCAAATACACACAATACATTTGTGTGCGTGAGGATGTGAACTGTGTTTTCTTAATGCACTGCACATGTGTGTGTGTATGTGCACATAAGATAAAACTATGCACATGCAAGACTGTGGGAGAAATGTCTCTGCACTGGTATGTGTTTTGTGTAGTGTGTGTGTGTGTGTGTGTCGTTGTGTGCTTGCGTGTGCAGTGGAGGGTGGAGAAACAGGATTAAATAAATCACTGGCGGAGAGAATATTCATGAAAACAGAAGTGAATGCAACCTGTGAGAGAGACAGAACGTGACAGTGATGTATTAAATGACAAATCACCCCTGCAGCTTGCATGGACAAACAGTAACCCATAGCAACAATCAAAACCTGCACTTTACCTCTGCCACATTGCGTGGTGCCTCGCCACTCGGTGCTGAGGAAGACAGCTGAATATTAGTGCTCTTTGCATAATGTTTGGCCAACAGACATTACTTTGGACACTGATAAGGTCCTATCAGGGTCAGTATAATTCACTGGCTGATGTTAATATGAGTTTCAATCATGTTAAAGCAAGCTGGATACACTCATCTTGTGTTGCTATTACAATATGTAATAGCCTTATGTTTTAGGATATAGGATATGGGGCTGAATGGCTCATTAGTATTAAAAGGGACATCATGTCGACATTATACTGAAAGGAGAGAGTTTGTCATGGTCAGCTGTTGAAAACAGAGAATCTGTATTGTTGCATGGAAAATAAAGATGGTGTTGTTGTGCTGGTCAGTTTAAAATCTGTTGCCAAGAGTTTGAATTGCATGATTAAAATTATACGACTGGTTGATGTTTGACTTCGCACTCTGACAGCTGGCCGACATGCTGAATTACTCCCTAAGAATAAAGAGATAACAGCAACAATAGCCTCAAGGTATTAATCCAAGCTCAAGGAAAAAAAAAAAAAACTTTTCTCAATTCAACAAGAGAAACTTTCTGATAGCAGGAGTGTTTTAATAATGGAATCTGAAGCAGAAAATTGCCTCTGCTAATCTGCACCAACTGCCTCGTTTGACTGAAATTAGAGGTGAGCTCTTATTAGAAAAACATTAGCCGCCCCAGCTAGTTTGATAGCTAACTTTTGCAGGGAGAAGAAGCAAAACAACACTCCAATTGCTTTCTGCCTGTGACGTTTTGCATAAATACGTGCGGAGTTGGGGGAGAAAGATTAGGCACAAATCGTTAAAGTTTCTCATTATTTTTTGTCTCACCTTGGCAGTGTGTGGTTTTTATGAAGAGAACGCGAGTTCTGCGCCGCTGCAAAGCGTGACATTGGGGAATAAAGAAATATGAAGAAAAGGGGAAGATCGTAAAGGCGTAGCATTTTATTATTCTCTCTGTGTCTAAGTTGGTGTTGGTGTTTGGGTGTGAGCGGTTATTAATATATGATGACAAGGATTTGGGTTCATTTAAAGCAGCAGCCATGGCATTGTAGTTTTGGTTTTTAATATTACGCTGAGTGGAGGGGAAGAGAAGAGAGGATCAAAGGTGTCATGGCTGGGGTGAGATCAAAAGGAATGACAGAGCATGCATCTTGTATTGTTAGAGGCTTTGTGAAGCTTTTATGATAGTGCCACAAGGATAACATTCACAACATTACATTTCAACTGGCAGAAATCTTACTTTGAGAATCACATAAACTCAGAACTACAGATTTAGTTCATAAAGCCTGTGAAGGTTTCAGAAGCTAAGATTATTCTGGTAGTCATAATAATCACTTATCCTACCTTTGCTAAGCAATGCAGCACACTTAAATCCGTAAACTCACATGTGACAATATGAAAACGCCCAGGAACTTAGCTAAGTTTAATCTCAACTCCACCAAAAGTCTCTGTCTGAAATGGGAATAGCAATCAAAAACAACTAAAAGCCATGGACTGTAGACAGACGGAACTCCGCCCGTATCTTCATACGCTGACAGCTGAAGTGCTGAAGGGAGATAGGAATGTAGGAGAACAATTCGCACTCTGTTAGCCTGGCTGATTGATCCCCACCAAACTCACTTTGTGGGAGTATAGGGAGAGAGAGATGGGAGGGGATAAGGAGAGTGTTTCATTAAAACAGGTGACATGCAGGAACAAGATAAGGGGCAGATGTGCACGTGTGTTTGTGTGTGACATCTCATCGCTGATAACTTTTCAATCAGGAGACCTTCCGGTTGGACGACTCACTCGTGGGTGTGGGTGACGTGGGGTGAGACATGCTCTTTGGGGCATTTCGTTGCTATCACCTTCCATCGCTAGCCCTTTTTTTTATCGTCAACAATTTCAATTCCAGTTTTGTCATTTAATTTGTGAGGTCCTTTTCTTTAAACTTCACTTTTCTTTTCAAACAACTGTGTAGCTTTCAAATCCATAGAGCAAAAAGACTAATACAACATCTGAACACATTATTTTTGCAGAATAAAACACAATTCTTACATTATTCTCTTACTTTGGCTTTCATAGAGGACCACTGTATTGCATACAACACGATGCCTGTTACACTGCTTGGTGAAATGAGCGTTTTTTTTTAAATGTTGCTTGTCCTTTGCTGTCCCTTTGTTTTACTATATATGAGGTCCTGTTGCCCTTGTTCTTTGTGCCAATATGTAAATCACTATATGAAACTGGTAATTTTGTATGTTTCTATTGGCTGTCTTTACAGGTGATATGTCAATTTGATTGCTGTTTTTTGTTATGGTTTTGGTTTTGCTATATATTTTCTGGTTATCCATCACCATGTGTTTACTCACTCCCTGTCTCTGCGTTTTCCCCTATTCTCAGTCATGTTTTCTCCTTGTCATGATTTGTTTGTTCATCGTTTCCTGTTTTACTTTGGAAGTTGTTCTCCCCCTGGTGTTGTCTTGTTTTACTTCCTGTTAGTGTTGCTCTTCTAAGTTTTTTCATCTGCGTCTCATTGTCTTCAGTCCACCGGTGTGTATTTAAGAGGTTGTCTGTCTGTCACTCTTTGCAGGTTCATTGTCATTGCTCAGGACTGTACATTCCAGCGTCTCAACCTGTGTTTCCTCCGATGTCTCCCTTCCTGATTTTTCCCTCGTGTCTCTCAGTGTCTTGTGGATTACGCCCTATTGTTTGGATTTATGGACTCTCACCTGTTTGGATTACATTTTTGGACTGCCAACCCCACCACACGTGTAAGTTTAACCTTTTATTTTTAATAGACGTTAATCATACCTCCTCCTCGTACATGTCTATGTTGGGCCCAAAAAGCCCAACATAGACATGTTTATGTTTCTGGTGTGTGATGGCTGATAGATTCCTGTCTCTCCACGCTCTGACTGTCAAATAAAAAGAGGCAAAACACCAAAAGATGTCTTCACGATCCAAACCAAATAGACCCAAGGACTAAATTGACCCATTTCACAATGTGGTTGACCTGGATGGACTCAAACAGAGAACACAAACACTGGCAGCAGCAGTATGATGGACCACCAATTAGCAAGCAGCAAAGGTCAAAAAGAGTAATGGGACATCATTTTCGCTGCACTGCACACTCTGTCTTGGGTCGGACCTCGGTTACTAAGAACCACGTGGACCTGTGAAGACCGCTAAAGCTTCCACCAGTTCCAGCCAAGCCTTGTATTGTTACGGTAACGGAAAACAGATGTAATCTGATTCTTATATAACGACGTTTTTCACATAAACATAATAAAGATTTAATGCAGCAGTGGTGACATATTGCCGGTGCTGCCGCTGTCGATGGAATGTAGCCTTCTCTCCTGTCTACTGTAGCTGCACAGACCAAATCTGCCCTGTGTGTGTGTAGGTGTTTCTTAATATATACTGCATAGAGGCAGTCAAAGAGATGTACACAGAGGCAGTGTGTGTAAGTGACTGCAGCCTTCTGTCTTAATGGTAAATCTCTGTTGGACCACAGATCAGACAGGTCTTGTCACACGTAATGACTAGCAGTCTACTACTGTGGGGCACAGAGATCCTTACTGTTAGCTACCTGTCTGTTTCACTAATTGGACACGCTACCCACATACAGACTAGAATAGACACACATACAGAATAAAGTAGACATAACAAACCCACACGAAAGCAGGCTTTTAACCACAAACTGTCAGCAGTTACTTCATGGTGAATCCTCACACAGACATCCACCTGAGGTTCACTTGGGTTCTGTCTTTGCTAACACTTTGAGGGGAAACAAGGTTTTTTTTTCTTAAGAGGATTAATGGATTCTTAGATCTTAAGGTAAGCTCAGCTGAAATGTTGTGGGTCTCTTAGGTGAGGTATTTTGGGGGAATATGGGTAGTCTGATACCCCAAGGCAAGGCTAATGGATGAACTTCTCTAAAATGCCCCATGTAGTTGGACAAGGCAAGTAGAAAATGGCACTACATAACATTTTACCACTCACTATGTCCCTACTTGGGGACAATATTTTAGAGAGTGTGACTTGTCCAACGTAGGAAAAGAGAAGCAATATCCCAGGGGGCTTCCGTTCCGTTGCCCTTCTATCAACAAAGTACCCTCCTCAGGTGTGTGAGGCAGCTTTTTTGCACTCAAACTATTTGGTGCCGGTCGTGGAACAGCAGCTAAGAAATAGCAGCCAAAGTGGGACAACTCTATCAATAAACAACTGGAAATGACTAAAGGGGATTTGTAATGGTGGTGTCCCTTATAACTAATCAAGAGCTCTGTGTCTGATTTTCCATTCTTTCTTAAATTGAACTCTTGCACTCCTCACTTGGCCTGTACACCTATCTATCTGCAGATGTGTGTGTCAGGCGCAACCGTACCAAACAACCAAAACTAACCAGAGGAAGAAGAGGAAAGGCTCCAAACCACACAAGATGCAGAGGTGTTCCACTTAAACAGTAAAATAATACTTTTCTTTTAACCTGACTTTAAGCTCAAGCTCACACCATCTCTTCTTCTTTTTTTCACGCAATCAAAAAACCCCCACAAAGAAGGTAAAAGTTTCAAGGACAGCAAATATAGGCAGACAAGGTTATAACCATGGGCAGAGAAATAACAAGAGGGTGAGGTAAATAGAAAATGATTTTAGAATTAGGAAAATTAGACAATATAAGAGTGATTCATAGGCAGAACTGGAGACCGAGACAGATATAAAGACAGAAGAAAAAGACATACTGTAGCAACATGATGTGTTGGACTGTGCTGCAGCCCCCCAACCCACTGCTCCCCCTCCCTTCAGCAGCGGGTAAATAGAATAATTACTGGGTGGTCAGTGTAGTGTGAAATGACAGCGTGACCACGGCACAATGAAACGTTGCCCAAATGCTGACAGAACATGACGAGCACATGGCTGCCTGAATACAAAGTGTGCCTGTATGTGTGGCAGAGATAGAAAAGGGATGAGGGGGAGCGAAAGTTTGTGTGCATGGAGTGTGTGTGTGTGTGTGTGTGTGTGTGTGAGCACATGCACTTAAAAATAATGAGCAACACATTGTGGCGGGACAAAATGCTCTTCTTTCAGAAAACTTGTGCTGAATTGATCTTCTAACCTCTTCCATGCAGCTATGGACAATAGCAAATCCTTACTAATGTAATCATTTGGACAAAATTTTGGACTTGAATTGTATGCTTTTAAATTCAATGGACCAGGTGGATGAAGATGGCAGTGTCGTGTATGAGGTCACTGCCCATCATACAGTGCAAAGATAGCAAAAAGACCAAGCATCTACTTTTTCTCTGTGCTGTTTCCAAGGAATGCACTAGACTGTCTGCCACTGCACTACTGACTTAATAATAACCTTCATACATTTGCTTCTAGGACAGCTATCTTTTATATTTTTCCTTTGTATGACAGTTTAAATAACAGAGAGGGGGATGCCATGCTACTGAAGTCCTTGTATAGATTTGAAGGTTGTCTTTTCAGGGTACAGCACCTAAACTCACAAAGCCTAGTCATGCAAAGTAACAAACTGCAACACTGTAAACTGTGACTTTCTATCATTTCTCACCATGTTAGGTAATGACAGATTTATTCAGGTGCAAGAGCTTGTAGGGAGCTTGCATAGAATTCAATTACGCCTACCACATCAACAAACCCTTTCATGACTTGACCCACAAATGTACCTTCATTATTCAATGGAAAGGTCTCAGACTAATCAACTACGTGTGATATCTGTATGTACAGTACATACTGCAAGTTAAGAGGAGGAATAAAACGGTATTTCATCAATCAGGATTAATTTTTTCAGACACTGCTACTAAAATATTAATGCTAAACTTATTAATCAAACCAATATTGCATGATTACTGTTCACCAGTTTTGTTTATTGTATACTAAGTGGATCTCATGAGGCTTGGATACACTTAACACTGCTGGCAGCAGAGGGAAAATAGGTGGCTCCAACATTATGACTTTTATCGGTTTTGTCTTGGTGGTGTTTAAGAGTCATTCAGGTTTTAAAGGTGCAAAGTAAGACATAAGCACAAGGGTAGAAAAGCAAAGGCTTTATGTGTTAATGAAAACCAAAAGGTGAGGAGTGAGCATGTGAGAATCACAGTTAAAAATAAAACATCTGAATTAATTAGCCATCTTTCATCGGTTTTGTGATAATCATTGTCATGCATGCGGGAAAAGGGAATACGAACGGCTTTCTGACTAAATTGGATTCACAGAGCTGTTTGGCTCTCTCCCCTTCCAAAATGGGGTGAGAATAGGTGTTATAGTGGGGCGTAAATTGGCAAGGCCCACACACTCTGGCACCGCCAGTATGTTGGCGGTTCAGTGTTGAATGAAGCTGACATGCTTTTAGACAACAGGTGAGGTCTGAACTCCATCCCAGAGGAGCATCTCAGCTTCTTGTGAAATCCTGATCTTTCTGTTTTCCTACCAGCAGAATGGAGCTCTATTATAATACACACTGGACAGAGTGGCAAGAGTCCCAATTTGCCACAAGAATGTATCCATTATAGCACAAATCTATACATAAAAAATCTAGCGCACATTCACAGACGAGAATGCATAGTCCAAACCTGCAAAGCGGCTTTACACAATTCAAGTTGTCTCTGAGTACTGGAATAAAAGCAGTGGAATAAAAACAACGACAAGGATACTCATATATTTAACAATCTTCCCTTTCTCTTTGCCATGTCCAATTAGCAAATAAAGCAAGAAAAATAAAGCAATAAACTTAAACAGAAATACAGGGAGTTAGACATCTGTTTACTTCATCTATTAGGCAATCATAGCTTCATTTTCTCAGAATGAATGGAAAAAACATGTTAAATGTGTTAAGATAGGTGAAACTAGATAGGTGCACATAGTTAATATACTTTGAGAGAACACCAAACAGCACTGGGTGAGTATTTAAGTAAGTAAGTATTTAAACTCTCATGCCGTGACAGACGTCAGCAGGATTTAACTTATCATTCATTTCAAGAGGAAAATTGTGAGCACCGATATGTTAATGAGAACTTTGTCACAACACTTTTATATGGGAAACGAGAAGTGATAATAGTAAATTATCACCTGGCCTCATCACTGTATGTGTGGAAAACAATGTTTTGACTGTCAGGCAGCTACACATTAACAATATACTAACATTGCAAACAGTCTTCACACTCAGGTGTCTGCCCGCATCTGCTTTCTGACAACTCTGTGGACATTGAGCTAGTCAGAGCTGGTTTCTATTTGTTATCCACTGTGCTGTTTTTTTTTCTTACTTGGCATGGAACGGACCTGCCCCCCTAAAATGTGCGGAGAAATGTTCTTACATTGCGCACAAAATAAGTGTGCAGGGAAAATTACTGTGTGAGGCTGTGAAGTTGTAGTAAGAGAGAAGCATGTCGCTAAATAAAAAAAGTAAAAGAATTTCACAACTGAAGGAACTGAAACAATACTGTCCGAGGTGGAAAGTCTTACATTTAGCCAAGATATGTAGGGCTTACATAGCCGATGATAGGCTCATAAAAAAATTAGTAGTACCAACAATGCGATGAGTATACTGAATGGTCCATTCCACAGAAAATGTATTTACCGTATGTGAGCCTCAGCTTTTGTAGCTGCCTTGTTGTACTGTTCAGCCGTCTGCTTGTAGTTGTCAAGGTTCTGGAGGCAAAGAGGCAGAGAAGGAAAGAAAGGTAAGAATCAATTCAGGCATATGTTACAGCTCTGCAGAAGCTCTACTTCACTCTCTAGTTTGAATATAAAGTGGGCTGCTCAGGCATATGCTGTCTCAAAAGATGTGACACCTTGTTCCCTGGCTCCAATTTTCAAAACACATCATTTCAAAACATAAAAAAGAAGACAAACTATGTTAAAGTCCTCAAATCAAGTCCCATGAATTAGAGCTTAACAACTTGCATTATCTACATAATATTACCACAGTAACAACTATTTTTTTTGGCTTCAATTCAATCTCTAATAAGCCAACAATGATAAGCAAAATGCATAAAGCACTATCGGAAATGTCACATTCGTTAAATTAGTGACCTTTGAATTTTACAGCGCTGCTTACAAATCTCAATGCTGATGGCCTGCTGGTACTTCATAATGTTTTATTTCATGCGAAAAACAGTGGCATTTAAACAGCAATTACTTCACAGATGGAGCCCGTGCCTAGAGGGCAAGGTCACATACAGCACACCTCTACTGGAGTAATCAGTGGTCAGAGTGTAAACTACTCGGCATCATGGTCAGAGCTGCTCACAAGGTGATACACTGACTGTCAAGAGTTTAAGAAGTTTGCATAAAAAAGCGTGTGTATTTTCCAGCCACAGTATAGAGAATATGTTTAAAATAATTTGCTCTGTAAGATAAATGATCACATTACAGGCTTTGCGTCAAAACATATGAAATACAGTTTGCCTAGAAAGCCCCAAACACAAAGCAAATCTCGCTCGCCACCCTCTCATACACATTCACTGTGCAGTAATCACCATTTTAAACCAATAACAGCAGTGCTCATGCTTTTACTTAATTATTCCCTATATTCCCAATAGATGGGGAGATAGGAGAGGAAGATAATTGAAGTGACTGAGTAGGGAAAGAGATGGGATCAAACACAAACCTCCTCCACAATCCCTAGCCCTCTACTCCTCCAGGGCCCCCCTAGTCATTTTCATATCTCATTTTTGACGCTGATCCGCAGACATGCCTCTCCCGATCTGAATGTCTGGTGTTGGAAAAGACTCAAGTAATGTCAAAGGCATATTTTTTCCTTAATCCTATCTGCAAGTATTCACCACAATGTAATAATCTGCCCCTCTATCCTTTTCTTTCCTGCTCATTAAAAGACAGTAAAATATAAGTCATAAGTCTTATGAAGGAGGAGAGGGTATTTTTTGCCCTAGCCCAATCAGTAATGTTGAAGTATCCGCTAGTCAGTTTCAATTATCACGGAAACTTTTGTAGTTGATTGATGCAATATGCCATTTTAAGAGTTGTTATTTCTGTAAGTGGACTGAACAACAAGTTATATAACAGTGTTGATCTCTGATCTTGTGGTCATTTTTCTGGCTTTGGTGCAGAAAGATGGCCTCATTCTTGATTATGCTTACAAAGTTTGGATTGGCAAGGCTGCTTCTCCAACTGGGGAACAGAGAATTAGCAAGACACCTATTTAAGTCCTTGAAAGAAATCGGATATGTGGGCAGCAGTTCAGAGACCTGGAACCAGGCTAGAGACAACGTACAGTAGAAGAGAAATTCATAAATGTATCCAACTACAGTTTACCTTTCTTATCTCATCTGAGTTTGTTTTGGCTGTCACATAATCCACAATGTGGAAATGCCAAACATTCATAGGTATAAGACTTTATCCCTGCCAGTTATGTCTCCTGGCTGTGTTATATTGGATTTTCCAGGACAGGACTCAGGATTAGGCTCCTGTTGCTGCTAAATCTCTCCATTGCTAATGTGTGGACTAGAGCCCTTTTCACACATAGTTCCCAGTAAATTACTGAGATTACCGTTCAGGCACCGCTAGTGATTTTCACTATTCACACATGCAGCTTCATTCAGGAACATTTCAGTCTTGCGCCTTTTCACACAGGCCATGGCAGTACTGGAATAGATGGGGCAAGGAACATGGTGGCGACAATGCAAAACTTATAGATGTCAACTGCAATAAAACTCAATGGAAGGAGATGATGGGGGAAGGTGGGATGTATGTGTACACGGCGACAGCAAAACTAGAAGACATCTCATAATTTTCAGTAACATACAGAGCGAGGATTTGTTATCGGTGCTCTTGTAATGAAAAACCGTAAGCAAGTCGCAGATTCAAATACGTGAATCCGCCTTTCGTCCGACGGTCTTAACCCTTTATGTGCTTGTCTCAGCAATGTTACTGCTTTCATTCACAACAGTGCCATAAAGGCATTTCCCTGTAATGTTACTAGGTCCTAAGGTGGGAAACTTGAGGAACAGATGTCCCACAGATGTACAGAAAATGTTCCTGAACAAAGATAGTTAGACTGCTTGTGTGAAAGGGGTTTAGGCTTAAATACCACACCTCAACAGGGGGGTAAGGACAGCAAGTACACATAAGTTCAGCAAGACATACCTCTGGAACAGAAGACACTAAGATCTGGGGACCTCTTATCAGATGGCTGATTAATCAGGCATTTAACATTACCAATAAATAGCTTAATTTGAAAGTGCTGGAGACCAAGCCTCGGAATCATGAACATTAAACAGAGATTGAGTCTCACTTTGTGTTGGAGGAGAACTGGCTCATGCGTTGGCTGGCTCCCTGGGAATATGTGGTAAGAAGTTAGCCACATGTTAGCGACTTAGCCTTTAGCCTAAAGTCAAGGGCTCAGTGGGTACCCTCAACAGAGGAAAGCGGAGCTGAAACTTGAAAGTCTGTAGTTGCCTTGTGGGATATCCAGTGTTTGAGCGAAGATAAAAAAGGCTCGACGAGGGCTTAGACCCATGGGTGTCTCAGATTATGCAGGACATAGAGAGTAGGGCACCAGGAATGGAAGCAGCAAGCAGATGGTTTAAAGGTAAAGCGAACTTCTCACTGATGACTGTTGTATCATACTGTGGCTCTGTCTTTAGGGCTTGGAAGGGTCAGGCAGTGGCTGATACAATGCCTCCCGGGAGGAAGAAGATAAAACAAATGAACACATTAATGGTGGGAAGCCAGTGAGGGATATTCTCTTGCCAGCTCTTGCATCCCATCCCTTTTTCTAGCTTGTACCCTACCAAAGAGAGAGTTAGCTACAGGAAGGAATGTTATAAACGAGGAATTGGTTGATATGTGTGTGACAAGGTAAAAAAACAAACACAGTTACAACATAAAAAAAAATTGAAATTGTTAAATTGACACTATTGCCTAAAATCCATGCTTTGGGCCTTGTTGCCTAGTTTGGTAAAACTTGGTCACTAAAAATATTCTCTTTGCCATGACCCAAGTCCAACACTGAAAAACAAACTTCGTGTTCCGGAGAGATTCACATTTCCCGTTCTGCCCAAAGCAGCTCGTCTCTCTTACATACAAAGTAAAAGTGAAACAATTCTAGGTTATTGTGCACGTAGATTTAAAAAAAACGGCAGTTTGATGGTTATGGGAGAGATGTTGTACCTGAAGTTAGTGATATAACTATCATGCCTCTTGTCTTGCTAATAGCGCAAGAGAATATGAGGAAACTGATGAGAATTGAAGCGTTGTGTTTGAACTGGTAGCTTATCCAGTTGAAATGTTGGGGGACCGCAAGCCTGTGTGTTGTTTTTGTGTGTATCAACATGTTTTTTGGTGTCTGTTGACAGAACAGACCCAGAGCAACAGCCCCAGCTCAGCTCTCATGACACCAGAGAAGTGGCAGCATTATCACTGGCACACACACTCTGAGCTCTTCCCAGTCATTTGCACCCGTGGGGACAAAAGCCCAATGTGGAGAGACAGAAAGGGGGGGGGGGTTGATAACCCTCAATGGGGAAAAGCAAGGTTTTTGGGGTGTTGGAAAGACTCGTGAAGGGGATTAGTGTGGGTGCGTGTGCTGCGTGTGTGTGTGTGTGTGTGTAAGCTTGCATACATGCAGGTGTGTGACTAAATCGGTGTTTGTACGTGAATGCTTGTGTTCAGATGATCCTTGCATGCACACTCGTCTGAACACCCTCCAGCAGCTGTGGATTGAGATGGGCTGATGTCAGGATTTTGAGGGAGGGGTTGTTTCACGCTCCACGCTTGGACGAAGGCGGATTAATTTTGTCTTTTTTTTTCTCTGAGACAGCAGTCACCAAGTCGGGGGGGGGGGGGATTAAAAGAGGTGAATTTTAAACTGAGACTTGTTTACAGAGTCACAGGGTATGTTGCCACAGGGAGACAGATATACTCCACCTGTACATTGGGAAGAGATTAGGGAGGCATCGACAAATAAGCGAGAGAGAGAGAGAGAGTGAGGAGGATTGGGAGTCGAGTCGAGAAGGAGAGGATGTACTGGTATGTTTGGAGGGTGTTTCACTCTTGGGACGTCTTTCAGTGTGTGAACCTGTATTTGTGTGTGGAAGAGGGGGGATGCAAAGCTGTGCAGTGGATTGGCCACTCTATCACAATTACTTCTGAAGCGACAGCATACACACTAACCTGTCACAATAAACACACACACACACCAGACTGTTTTCATCATCAGTAGGCAGTAGTGGACTCAAACAGCATGCACAGCCTTTAAACAAACACAATAGTCTGTTATTGTCATTCATCCCTTAGGCAAACTGGGCACCAGAGTGTGTTTGTATGTGTTTTCATACAGGTAATCAACCACACACACACACACACACACACACACACACACACACACATAAAGTTATTAGCTTATTTGGAGGGGCTGCTGCTAAGCCAGAGTAAAATGTTGATTCAGAGGAAGATCACACACCAATTACAAGTGGATTCGTCTTCTAATCTGGCTGCTCTTACCTTTGGCATAAATCTCTGCCTCAGATCATCAACACATGCAAACAGCACAAATGCATGAGCATGAGTGTCTGTGTGTGCATTTTTTGTACAAAACAAACAAACAACACAGTTGTCTGGAAACGCTTCGCCCTCTGAGATCATCCGAAGAATAAAAGCACAGACTGATATTCATACTTGGTATGGTATGACAATGTTATTCATCCTCTTTAAATCTCTGCTTTGCATTAACAGCGTCTAACACAATAGTGATGGCCCTGACAGAGCAATGTAAAGCTGCCTTCACATGCTTGGATCATAATTTATGCAAAAAGTAAGTAAATTGTGTTTGGGTATTTATGTATATGACCTGTGTCAGCCACAATTCAAATTTTAAGAGGCCATTTATTTCAGCCCAACTGGTATTTGGCCACAGGTATGAGAGAGTGAAAGGAAGAAAAATAGGCATGGCAAAGGAAAAAGGGGCATGAAAGGAGGCCTGGATGAATGGACTGCTAGATTGGAAAATGAAGGAAGAGAAGGACGGCTGCTCAGGGCGCCGGCTCAGGATAGACTGTCTGTTTAATGCACAGTCCATATAGCCTCTTTATCTCTCGCTCTCAGTCCCCCCCTTTCTCACTCCCTCATCCGCATGCAGGTCAGCTGCAAGCAAGTGAGGAGTGGAAAAAAGCGATAGAAAAAGCAACTGCTGCGGCGAGCAGAGAAAGATAGAGCATCCTCCACTCTTCTGCCAATCAGTCTCTTCCGTCAAGCATTGCAGCGTGTGCAGCTTGCCGCACGGTGTGCAGGGGCCCTTCTATTTAACTTGGCTATGTAAAAGGTTTTCTCAGAGGCCTAAAGGAGGTGAGTGCCAGCAACTAGATAAGGTCCCCCGTTTGCCTGATGGGCCCTGCCGGATGGAGGGAGAGACGGGAGAGGGGCGAAGGGGGATTCAAGTCCCGAAGAGTGTCAACTGAATACTGGAGGGAGAGTTGTGGGTGTGCTGTGAGGGGGGAGTGTGTATGTGTGTCTACCTGTACCTTTTTTACTTAACCTACATTCTTTGTTGATCGTTTTTCAGTGTGCTTGTCATCTGTGTTTTTCTGATAGTTTTCCGTGCTTTCTTTTCTTCCCTAGCACTGTGTAATTTTACTCTTGTCCTTTCTCCTCTCCTTTCTAACCTCTATCCATCCGTAGGAGCACAAAGCAGTTTTTTTTCCTGGCCAAAAATCATACAATCATCAACCATGCTCCTTACAAAGTCTTTTAATAAATCTGCCCAAGTTTACTCTGTAAGCAAGAAACATTTACCACTGTGCTTGTGCCTTTTACAGGGTGCAAAATATCAACAACGCATTAGTGCTCAGGTGGAGGGAACACCAGTCATAATTTCTTAAAAGCACCCAACAAACGGCTTTTATTTTTTTTCTATTTTTTTAAAAGACCACAGGGTTGCTGGCAAAAGGACATAGTGATGAGAAAAGCACAGAACATTTGATTAGACATCCGAAAGCTCTCTGAGAGAGACAGCGCTACGAAACCTCTCTTGAGTGCTGGTCCATCAACAGCACGTCGTGACTCTTATCTGCCTGCTGAAACTTTCAATTCATTTACATTTACATTTTGACATTGGTATGTGGGCTTGACATTTCAAAGATAGGGAAGAGTGTCTTGTGTCTCAACGAGATTTTACTCTCCAAGGAGAGTGAGTAATACGTCACTTGAAGACTTGTTTTGATATTCTTGATGTGTTAAGACTTCTTTTCAGTGAAAGCCTGCAGGATGCTTTTATCTCGTTAGTGAGGTCTCCTGTTATACATGTCAAAATTTTAAAGTGCTAGTATCTCGCTTTCTAAACCCCCACAAAATAACTCCAAAGAAATTAAGGGAAAAGATGCACAGTCTCATTGCTTTACATAAGGTAATGTCAGCACTTCTATCATTTCACACAGCATGGGCTCAACATTTGGGGACCATCAATATAACAAAAATGATTTTGATCAAACATGTTGGAAGGCAATTAATGTAATTTAACTAATGGACACATTTGGGAAAACATGTTTATAGAAAAGGCCTTTCAGATGGATTCTGGATATTTCCTTTTAATGTTATACATGCCTGTAAAATGGAGAAATGGCCCTTACCCTTTTCTCTAGTATTCCTAGTTGCTCTTTATAGAAGCTGGAGATGCTGGCCAGTTCCTTCTCCTTCCTCTCCAGTTGTTTGGCCTGTGAAAGAGGAAGAGGGAATAAAGAAAGAAAAGAAGACAATAAAATGGCAGAATATGAAGAATAGCTGTTGGAGAAGTTTTTATATTGACACATAATAATTTACTACACTGATTTGACCTGGGTAGGCTTGCGTAAATATTCAATTCTGACTGCGGGGTAAATAAAGAGGAGAAGGAAATCAATCCAGGCACTAATTAAAATTTTTAATATGGCAATTCTTTAATTGACATAGTTACTAAGTGGGCAAAATGATGCTAGAGGTAATGGGCTAAAGCAACACATTTGCTGATGAGCACACATGGGACACCAGCCAGAGGTGACTGCTGAGGGGAGAAGAAACAACAACTGTGGTTTCTGATAAATAGAAAAATATAACCTCAAAGACAAAACTCTGAATACTCATCTCACCTATGATAAAATATATTATTCAAAGTCAACCACCACTCACACAAAACAGTTATTTAAAATAAAATCAATCACAAATCAAATCACTATACTTTACTGCTTGCTACATTTTAGATGAGCCTTTTGCCATAGCACTTACTCAAACTGTATTCATTACTGTGTAATCATGAAATAAGCACGCAATTGAGCTACTGTGTCAGCTCCAGCACTCCACATATGTACAGTACAGACACATACCGTATTTGTAGCATATGCAAGCAAAATGCACACTAAGCTACGAGGAAGATTAGACATCTTTTCTGCTGCAGTGAGCAAACAAAACATAAAACAGGTTCTGCTAAAAATGGGTTAACAGCACTGACATTTTAGGAGACCATGGTAAAAATGATTATACCCTCCCCAAGTCTGCACGTTGATAGAGCATCAAATTGCAGGTTCATGTTTTTCAAAGCATTATTTTTGTAACTTTTCACCTCATACGTCCACTACTCCAAGGATATCATAAAAATCTATGATGCTTCATGGAGATCTATGATATTTGAATAGTACATCACATCTAAAGCTAAAGTAAAACGCAAAAGAATAGAATATTTAATAGCGGGTCAATGTAATGTAACAACACTTACAAAACTACCCAGGAAGCATGTGACTTTTACAGCGGCGGCTGGAGCTTACATGGCGATGGTGGTGTTAGGATGAGGTGAAGCACTTTAATATGCCTGCTGAGCCAAGCTTTGACAGACAGCAAGATGGCAGATTGGCTGTAGGAAGACCCATAGTTTGGGCCATGGCCATAGCAGCATGCAAGCAGAGGAAGACAGGAGGCAGACGTCAAAGAGATGTGAAACTGTAATAACAAGTTGCCAGTTCAGCTGGAAGTCAGAAATATATGTGAACTAGGGATTTTAAATTAAAGATTCACTTTTGAAGAAAGATTCACTAGAAGATGTTTAAAGATGAGTTTCGTGATGGACCAAATTGTTTTAACAGCGTGAGACTTCACAGTGTGTCAGTGTCATTATGCAATTTCATAAAGTAGAATGAGAAGGGATTATTTTACAATAAATATTAATTAAAATAACAGAGACAGAAAAAGAGTACTGACGAGCTATTGCAGAGCTGCAGAAAGAAGAGAGGGATAGTCAAAGGAGATGTGCACTGTCAAGACATCTGTGGAGGTGACTGACAAGCAAAGCACTGTGCCCTGATCCTTTACCATGCCATCAGCTCAATGTTTACACTCGCTGTGCTTTATTAATCCAACTATAAATCTAAATTTAGATATCTCAATCGCAATATTGTAATGAAGATTGCCTCGTGGAATATAAATTCAGCATGCCTGCATCCATTTTGCATGGGCAGTCAGAGTGATGTATTTTGCAATAAGGTTTGGTGCAGAAATCTATTTTCCGAAAACATACCATATACTGTATTCAAACTGACCACTTTGAACTACCTCAAACTGAACTGAATGGCAGTGAGCTGAATTAAAGAGATACAATGAAAACCCTGCGGAGTGTGTTAGGATTTTGGTGTTTACACGCATCTGGCAGAAGTTTCGTCATGCTGTGGGAAGTATGCAGAGGATCAAAGAAGGCCCTCAACAGCTGTAAATCTGAATGACATGTTATGTCTAAAATGCATAAAAGGATAAGCAGCGTACACATAGAGTACACAAGATGGTTGAAATCTCTTCAGCATGTTCAAGGAGGGTTAAATCAAGGGCGACTGGACTATGTTGAAGATACTTGAAGAGACTTCTTCTGAACTGAAGAAGCCTCTCGGGTGAAAGGCGAAACAGGCTTCTTCAGTTCTGAGTATCTTCAACCTAGTCCAGTTGCCCTTGATTTTAACCTTCCTTGGATGGCTGAGAACCTTCACAGACTCTTCAGCGTGCACACACTTGATCTGAAGAGGTTTACATATATTTGCCTTTTAGACCGATTTCAAATCGGTCCCAAATATTAGCAAAATTTTAGAGAAACTACTTTTTAATAAGATAAATACCATTTTGTATGTTCAGTCAGGTTTAGGCTCATCACAGCACACAGATAGCCCTGCTAAGTTCTGAACGATAACAGGACAAATCATGACAACAAGTCTTCAGTTCTAGTACTAATTGACCTAAGTGCTACCTTTGACACTGTAGACTACCAGATCATTTAAGATAGATTAAGCGAGCATGTTGGACTTTCTGGAACTGTTTTTAACTGGTGTACCTCATGCCTTTGCAGAAGAAAACCTTATGTGTCTATAGATGACCACTCCTCCAAACACTATGAGGTTACCTGTGTGGTCCCACAAGGATAAATATTAGGACAGTTTCTTTTTTATTTGTACATGCTACCTCTGAGCAGTGGCAGGAGGAATTGCAAGTCTTTCCGCAGCTAAACCTCCAAAAAAATACACTTGTATTCAACCCAAGCCAGGAAGCAAACAATCTAGGAGAGATTGGTTGTTTTTTTTATCTAGGCTCACGTGCAGGGTGTCACAAAAATAGCATTTTATCATTTAAGGAACATCTTGAATGTAAGGCCATTTCTCTCTGTGAGCAACACAGAGAGAGAGATGCAGACTTTTAGAACTAGCAGGCTAGACTAATTTGTCAGCTTCAATTAATTCAAAATTCTGCTGCACCAGTGCTGACTAAGACCAAAAGGAAAGCACGCATTATGCCTGCTTTAAAGTATTTACACTGGTTACCTGAATTTTAAATGTTTAAACTTTTATTAGTTTATAAGGCACTACATGGCCTTGCACCAGACCACCTAATGCTTTTGGTTTATGAACCAGGATGGCCCCTTAGATCCTCCGGTTCTTGTCTTTTAGCTGTACCACAAAGCGGAGCAAAAAACATTTGGTGATGCTGCTTTCAGCCATTACCCTCCAAGCCGCTATGAAAGCCTTCCAGAGGATCAGAGAGGAGCTGAAAATATTGATTATTTTAAATGTAAACCTAAAACCCATCTATTTTGTCTGGCTTTTATGTAGTGTTTGATAATGTTATGGTTTTAATTTTATTTACGTTCATCATTATTGTTTATTTTATTCTATTTTGTTCTATCACCATTTTACTGTTTTACTATAATTTATTTTTTGGTTTATTTGTATTGTTATTTTTTATAGCTTGTATTATCTTTTATTATTTATCTTTTATTATCTTAACTTTTAGTATCTTTTATTGTTGTCTAATTCAACTTTTACTTTGCTTGGTTGTTTTGGTGTGCATTAGTCTCTGAATCCATTTTTAATTTCCTGCGTTTCTCAATCTTGTGCTTGTATTGCATTTGATTTGTTTCAAAGGTGCTATATAAATAAAGTGTGACTGATTGATTGGATTATTCACATTGATTGATTTAAATATATTAATATGAGTATAAATCAGTGCTAGGGCACTCACAAACACATATTGTTTCTAATCATAAGGATAATGAGTGAAGCTGTGCTACAGCAGTATGAACATGATATGGTGCATGAACACAATGAAGCTGGCAGGGAGTGAGGCAGCAATGGGGCATGGATTTATGCAGCATTACAAAAAGAAAGTGTGTTGTTACAAA
This sequence comes from Lepomis macrochirus, assembly GCA_024633595.2. Lineage (NCBI taxonomy): Eukaryota > Metazoa > Chordata > Actinopteri > Centrarchiformes > Centrarchidae > Lepomis > Lepomis macrochirus. The sequence goes on along the minus strand of JALXJV020000004.1, from coordinate 29,880,626 downwards.
CATACACCCGGGCCCACACACACAAACAGTGTTATGGCATGGTGTAATGGTGACTGATTGCTGTACCTGGGTTGTGCATTAGTGAGTGTGATACAGATCAGATGGAGAGACAGTGTCTTCCCTTTATGATCTACTGATCTTTTGTGCTCTTTGCTGATGCGGTGAATACAAGTGTGCCTACACACACAAACACACACACACACACACAACACACACACTAACAACAGATTGACATTACATTTATTGTAATCCATCCTAATCTTATCCTAACTTAACACGCACATGCATCCCAAAAGACCACATGTGCAAATCCCTATACTGTGCTCGCTGCACTTTTTCTTTCTACAGCGGCTGTTTGATGCTTAAGGGCTGTGTGTGTGTGTGCATAAGTGTGTTTGTGTGTAAAATCACCTCTGCAAGCAGCACAGATGATGTGTAATTTTCTAGCTGAATACCTCCCAAAGTGTTGTTGTGTGGAATGGTGGCGGCAGCGCACTCACAGCCTCGCTTTAATGCACAATGAAAACATGACATTTGAATAGAGAAGAGAGAGAGAGTGAAAGAGAGAGAAAAAAGACGAGGTAGAAAGAATGAGCAAGAAAAACTGAGTAAAAAAAAGGAGGCACCAGCAATGGTAGTGTTGCTTACCCAGGCATCGAAATCTGCTGGCTAGGAGAGAGACAACGAAAAGGGGGTTAGTGAGACGGTAAAGGGTATAAGGAAGGCACAGGGTTAGAAGAGATGGTGATAGAGCAAAGAGGAGATGGATAAAAGAGAGGCATGAAAAGGAAAATAAAAAGGAAGGTGAAGTAAAGTTGAATTAAGAAACAGCCAGGAATAAGATGGATAATGAGAGAACATGCAGCAGAGAGAAAGAGATAACTGCAGACAAAATAAGTGAACAAGGGAACAAGGAGGGAACAACGTTAGTACAGAGTAATCAACACCATTATGTACAAGTTGCACATGTTAGGCTGATGACTACTTGTTATAAAACCTAATTTGCCAGATGTTGCAAGAGACCATTTTGGCCTCTAACAGTCTCATAATGCATCCAACGTGTCTCAACATGCATTCTGTGACCAAGTAACTTATTAGGTTTCCAGGGTAAGGAAACAATATATGAAATTCTACTCATTAATCTTTACATTGGTCATCTTTGTGACACTGGCAGCTAGAATGTTTCCCATAGTCAAGATGTTTTGCGTCTTAGTCTGGCATACGATCCTCGCTGCATGTCAGCCTTCCATTAACACCCCTTGCCCGCTTCACCCATCTGTCTTGTTTCTCTTCAATGCCTTAAACTGAAAGAAGATCTTTGAGTCTTGCTGAGAAAGCAGTATTTGTAAAACATATGACAGTGCTAACTTACACATGTTGTATTATATCCTAAGAAGAGAAGAGAAGATGGTTTTATTCACCATTTCCTGATTATAGAGATTGGGAATTCAGGTAATAAAGTGTTAAGAAGTCAAGATGCAAATTAACATACAACAGGAGCCAATATTTGAGTGTTCCAACACAGCTATTAAATGAGTAGCCAATATAGCCAGTGCTGGTTGTTTAACTAATTCATGCACTGACCACTTAGCTGAAAAGCTACAAATGAAAAATAAATCACTAAGCTATTACCTTGTATAAGGACATAAAGCAAACAAGTCTCAAGACAATGGAGGCTTGTATTCCAGACTCTGCATTTGCATAAAGCAAACAAAAAATGAATTTTGTTTTCAAATCGCTGTTCAGTACTTCTTCAAGAATTGTGTTTGCAAAAAAATCCATGACAAATGTTAAAATCAATAATTATTAAATTTGTTTATTTATTATATTATAGTGTTAATTCAGCTTCAACATTAATATTTAAAAGGCAATTATGTTATACAGATGTGAGTTTAATGTTTATGTTACAACTGCTCTTAGTAAGACTGAAAACTAGCAGCTGAGCTTACTTTCTGTTTTTTTATGACAATTCATAGACCCGTGATGCAGCCATAAAATATTATACAGTCTGACAGCATTACGCTAGACTACTTCATATTACAACACCTGTATCACCAAATCAAATAATGTTCTGTTTAAGTATATAACACACACAGGACACCGTATTTGGGTGTGTCTAGCCTTGCCCACTCAAACCAAGTGCTCCCCGTCCAGCATTAGACACAGAACAGAAAGGGATAGATTAGAGCAGTGGGTGGCTCTAATGTTGCCATGCCTCATAAAAACACCATTCGGTTAAATGAGGTGAACTCACAAACCCAGTTGCTGCAGAATGCGTGTGTGTGTGTGTGTGTATGTGTGTTGGGTAATGTGTGTAACGGATACAGCCGATGCCATCTGTTTAACCTCCCTGCTCTTCGGTGGCAGACCCTAAACTGAGTGTGACTGTGACTGTGTGTGTGTGGACCCCCACGGAGTGCTCACAGGAGTGTGGAGGTCCCATTTCCATAGATGATAGACTTTAGAAGCGAGGCAAAGGGGCTTGTTGTTATAGAGATGCAGACAAAACACACACCCAAGCAGTTTGGTTCAGTCCATGGTCCATAGCGGACAATGGCATTTCAGGTACATCCATTCATCGCTTTGCGGCTCTGAGCTCCCTGGTGACCAGCAGTCAGCAATCTCAGTCTGGATCAACTGAGCTAGCAAAAACACTGCTAGTTAAATTTGTAAATATAGTATCAATGCATTATCAATCAAGTTAATTGTGTCTCCCTGACTAAAAACAAAGGAGACCACAGACTTGTAATTGTATGTGTCTATAAAAATCACATATCACGACCCCTTAAGTAGTTCAGGTTGACAGTTTAAGCGTTTATTTTTGTGCGTGGATATATTAAACTGCAGGTAACCATAGCAACAAAACGTATCATTCTACACTGCCAGTAAAATTACTAGTGAAACTTATCTAACCATGGATAGTGGACCTGGCAAGGTGCCATTATCAAATTAACAAGAACAACCTTCATACTTCATAGCCTTACTGTGGGGCTGGCATAGAGACCATGCTAGGTGGGGGGCTAGAATTTTTTTCAGCTTCTAAAGGGGGATGCGACAGAAAAAGTTTGACAACCACTGCTCTCAAAGCAGCCGCCATGCTTCTTCAGAAGTGCTAGTAGGATGGTCAAATAGCTCTGATCATTTCTGTAACTTTCTGAAATCGACAATCCGACATTCACAACCAGATTCTGCCGTGATTGGTCAGCTGTGCAGAGGTGAGAATGGAGCCTGAGTTTGAACCTCCCTCTAAAGCTCTTTTTTCCCCCCATTCTTGAAACAACCATTTCTGTCACTTTTCATGGGAACAACCAAGTGCAACACTAGGAATGCCTTCCAGGAGACTGTCTAAAAATTTTATCCTCATGTCTAAACAATGTTGCTCTCTACAATGGCTGGCTTTCCACTCCACCTTCCAGTGAGGCCATTTGGAACAAAGACAATCTAAAATCTATCAAATCTGTCAAAAAATTACTTTTAGATAAACTGCGTTATTTCATGACAACAAATAGGAAGCTAAGGTCGAGTGAGTGTGTGCGTGTGTGTGTACGTGTGTGTCTGTGTGGGAGTAAAATGGAAAAACTGACAGGATGTGACAGGATGAGACCTTCTGGTCTCTAACACCACCTCACATGGTGAAGAACGCTTCCTTGGAAATCAATTATGTAAATACTGAATTATGCAAATGCTACATTTGAATAAATCTATGTGTTTGGGGAGAAAAGAGTTTGGTGTGGTTTTCTACTTTACTCAGGAGAGAGAGAGGGGGAGAGAGAGAGATGAGGACAGAGGGCTAAAATGAGGATTAGGCTGGAGAATGTCACTGGCAGACAGACAGTTTGTGCAGTCAACCTCCTGATCTGGCTTTTTAATTAGGGAGAAAGAGAGAAAGACAGAAATACAGACAGAGACGACAAAACACGAGCTAATTCACCGACAGCTTTCTTCCTGTCACATCTCTATGTGAATAAGTACGCTCCGGACATTCATCATGTGTGCCAGTAATAAATGCCACTGGCACAGCTGAGTGCTTTCACCCCAGCTCTTGTTTGGTCGATGCTGATGCTTAGATAAAACGTGTTGATTTGCCCTCAAAAGGCATATTGAACACACACACACAAAAAATGGCATTCAATAAGCTAAAGTATGTTGCTGTAATACATTTTTCTCTTGTGGCATTAACAATACTTCATCAATTACACTGATTAGGTAAATACAGGGAAGTGCCGTCCCTTAACAACTTCTTTAATGACCAAGTAATTGAAAATCACAAAGCTGTTCCTTATACCTTCAACATTCATATAATATCTCAGCATCAAATTTGTATCAACCAAATTTCATATCTATGATTCTTTGTTCATTGTTCCTCATCCTTCATCATCATAACCAACTTCTAAACCAAAGTGTGGATAGAAACGGAGAACAGATTTTCAGTGGTTTGACTTTCACTTAAATTAGCAGGTGTTTCAAAGTCAAGAAGTAGAATTCTCCGGGGTGGGGGGGGGTCTGAACTGTAACATTCACAGTCTATAAACAAAACAAACTGTTACTCCAGCGCAGGCATGCTAAGATATCTAAGGTTTTTTTGGTGCATGGTTACCAATTCAGTGTACAGACAGAGACAGCATGTGGACAGGAACTGCTTTAACCAGCGTGAGCATACTGGTTTGCAGTACTGTACTGTACAGTCTCAGCAGCAAGTGAATCAGGGTTTGTGTTATGGCAGTTATGGCAAGCCCCGTGGATAAAACATGGCAGTCACTTCCTGCAAAGTAAGCTACAAAATGTTACAGTACTTCAGTAATCTTGTACCTCTGTTAAAGGATGTAAGGCTTTTATTCTCAACACTGGCAGATTGTTATTAGTTAAATTTCCAGATCTCTGCATCAGTGTTTAAGGGTTATTAACACATACAGTAAACTCCAAATGCACAGCCTCTATGAAAAGAACAGGATAACAGTTCAAATTCATATGCCCAAATTATCATACTAACACATGTGGGTGATGTACACACTTCCATGGACCCACATAAGCATGAACACAGTATAGTAGAAATACCAGAGGCAGGAATTGGTTAGTCTAGCTGTTTGCTCATTAAATGTGTGTTCTTGTCACATAGCCGGGGGAGGTTAAATGAATTAACACTTCATCAGCCTGCTTTACCACCACAGACTGTCACAGAGACAGTGATGAAAAGGACAGAGCGATGGGAAGAGGACGCACAAAGAGAGATGTCAGGAGAATGAGAGGTACAGGTTTTGTTGGGAAGAGAATGAAGGATGGACTAATTGCGAGAGGATCATAGACTGTACAAAACATGAACGTAGTCTCTATGCAGTCACCCATACATTTCTGAAAAGTGATTGTGAAACTTCGGATGTCGCCATCTCAACAGTGCCTGACTCGCCTACTCCCGGCTAATCCAAAAAAATGGGCAAAGAGGTGGCCTGTTGGTGGAGCTGAGGTGAGCCAAATGAATGCTGGTTGCTGCGGCTAGCCACCTGTCTCTCAAAGTAGCCATAATCTTAATTATGCATAACTTTAAATATGATTTAAACAGGTGAGTTCTATAAAAATTCACCGCACGTACAAGTTGTTGTGAACAGGAAAATTATCTATAGAGACCAAAAACATTTTTAGTACCAGGCTGTGAACGGTGAAGTTTGGCATTTTAACATGGGGGTGTATGGGGATTGGCTCGCTTTTGGAGCCAGCCTCAAGTGGCCATTCTAAGAACTGCAGGTTTTGGCCCTTTCGCGCTTCATTTTTCAGCCCTGGAGGTTGAAGAGAATAAGAAAAAACATGGGTAGTGGTGAGAGAGAAACAGCCTTTTCTGTATTCTCATTTACTCACTCTCTCACTCACTCATTTACTCTAATTTATTCAACATTTAGCCTAGAATTGTGATGACACTACTGAATTTAAAAAACATTACAGACTATAGACAGGAACAGCTTGATCAGAGTGAGATGAGGTTATTTTCAACAGGAACATGCTGAAGAATCCAGAGATATTTTTGGAAAACACTGCCTCAGTAAATTATTACTTTCAATGGAAAATATAATGAAGATAAATATAAGAAGGTTTGTGTGTCCAACAACACATATTACGTTAGATAAAATAGAATATTACATACAACAAGCAGAAACGCAAAACTTGATTAAGATCTGTGACATTAGTGTCCACTGTATTCATTTTTGACTGAGATAAATGCAACTTACGAACAAATTACTTAAGAGGATGAGAAACCTTAATCTTAATTAAAATCAATCTTAATCTTAAATTAAAAAACCTTTGACTCACACTTGGATTGTTTACATTTCACATTTATTCATTTAGCTTGTTCTAACAGAAATTATTATTCCCCTACATGAGAACAAGCATGTGGGAAACATTACATTTCCTCTGGATAATAAGTCTCGTCCAGCTGTCTCATTACATCGCAACTGCTCTCTGATGGGAGAGCTATTTCACTCCTACACATTTGTCCTTTGAACCTACAGGATTTGTGCTAGACGCCCCCCTTTCTGCTGTGCTCCGATCAAAATCTCCTCAGCCGGTGAGCGCTCTGCTCGTCAGCAATTACCGTGGCATGATGGGGGAGTACTGTAAGTGTGCACGTATGTGTGTGAGTGCGAGCATGCACAAAGGGCTTAGCTGCTCTCACATGCAGAAAAGATGTCAAGTCTGTGATTACACTAGCTGATAACAAGTAGTTTAGCTGTGTGTGAATGTGTATGTCTGAAACACTGTTGTATCTTACATAGTTTCTATGAGGAAGAAATTCAGGGTTTACTCATGTGTGTGAGTGCATATGTGCACCTTCACAGTATGTCACACTCGCAGGCTCAAAAGCCATCGCCATGGTGAAAGCTAATGTTCACCCACTCAGTCTCAACAAAAACCTCTCTCCCTCCACTGCCATATCTAAACTTGTTTTTCAATTCATTCTTTCTTTTTTTTTTCATTGATCCATCTTTCTCTCCTCTCCCCCTCCTCTGGATTCCTACACCCATTCTCTTCTCCTTCTCCCGACCCTCTGTCTTTGGCTAACAAGCAGTGTTGGCTATCTAGCGGGCTGGCTGTCGAACTCAGACATCTGAATCCATTACTGTATCACGCTCCAAATCTCTTCTCTCCGCCTTTCAGCTCCTATAGCCCGACCCTGTCCGTGTTTCTCTTTCTCTGAGCTCTCTGGCCTAATGCTTCCATGTGCGTGCTGCCCTAGCTGCTGAGTGCTGCTGTACATTGGAGAAAATGACTCTTCAGTCCTGTCTCACAGGTGGGTTGTGGGGGAAAAAAAAGGACGCTGGTGGAAAATAAACATAATTAATGTGTGTACTAAATTGTACTGAATTAATGCACGATGTTGATTGTCTTATTTATTGTTGCTACTGTGTGATTTGCATTGCTTCATAACCTGCAAACAGTGATGTGCCATCATCTTCTGAAAAACAACAGTTTCCTGATTCTTATTTTAGAATTAGATTTGAAGCTGTCATCTTTGGTCAAGGGGGAAGGAAGGGGGATCCATCCAGATATTATTTTGGGATTGGCTGCATACAGCTGAACCAACATGCCCATCTGGTGCTAGAAAGCAAACACTCAAAGCAGCTGAAGTGATATGAATTGACAGACTGATGTAACCACAGGCTAGTTCACTGAGGAGGGACGACACATGGTGCGCAGTAACGTTGCATTTGCCTTCATATCTTAGCTTTCCCGTTTGTTGAAGTCTCCAAAAACGCTACAGACTAAATAATCTAGGAATACCGACACTATTAGTGGTAAAGGAAACAATTAAAAAGCAACAGTACACAGATCCATTGCAGATAATTATATTCTGTGATGAAGTCTTGGAGAGCAGGGGGGCCTGCGGGTTAGCGAGAACATCTTGTAACTGAAAGGCAGCATATTCAGTGCAAAACACTTTTCCACCCTTGTCAAGTGTCATTTCCGTGTACTTCTACACAGCAGCAGGGCAATACTGTTAACATGTGTGGCATCATCCGCCGCAGTCTGACTGTTTGTCATCTCAGGTCTGACTTTAATGAATGTTGGGCTTTTCATCCTGGTTTTCATCATCTTTCATTTGGACAGTGTCAAATGCTTCACTCTGAGTCATCATTCACACATGCGCGCATGCACGCGCATACACACAACACACAGGACAGGGACTGAGGGGTTGAAAAGAGAAAGATAAAAAGATGGGAGACAGAGGAGGAGGAATAAATGCTGGGAGAACATGTTGCCCAGAAGCACATGTTGCTGTGCAGAGCACGCATCCATCCTGCTTTATATCCCCTGGCAAACTAAGCATGCTTCCACAATGCCATCTACTGACAATTTACAGGGTTACATCCTATTTCCTCATCACACGGTCACAAACCTACAAACCAGTAATACGCAGCTACAGGTATGTGTGATGTGGTAAAACAGGACAGAGAGGGTCTGACTACACAGCAAGGGAAAAAAAACACTTCAACAAGTGTAATGATACCACACTACTTCAGCCTGGCAGTGACATTTAATAATATGAAACGACAAAACTACCTGATTTGCCATTTAACTGCCTACACAAAAATCTGGCTATGCTGTTAAAGGAAAGAGGAGGTGTGAGAACAAGGGACATCAGGTGGGACCAAACGGGTGCAGCCCCTCATATCATAGAGCAAACTATCTAACGGACAAAATTCCAGATTATCATAATTTATAATTAAATAAAAGGTGTCAATTTCCTTTTGCAAAAATATGTCACAGTGTGCAGTTGCATGGCTTCATTACAATAGAAAAAAAACAAAAATTGATTTAACTCTCTGCCTCATGTCAGTGTGTCAAATTTTGATCATGGGTGGACTGAAAGGCAGTGCCAACTTGATCCCACTTTTGAAAAATATGTAACTTTAATGATACGTCCGTGGCAGTCAAGGAAATGTCCCTACTGGGTTTAAATAGACTGGAGAGGAAGAACAAGGAGCAAGGCGCTATTATGCATGAAGAGCAACCTATTTTCCACACTGAAATTGATATGAAAATTGCCTCCAAGGTTAATAAACTTCTGGATGGAGTAGAACAGAATAGAGGTGGGTGGAATTAAGGTGACTTGAACCAATTCAGAGGCATTCAAAATCCAAATTAAATGGATATGTAATTTTAATAATTAGGTTTACAACACAGTAAAACCCCACAATGCCAGCTGTACGTATGACAGCTTGCCACTAATATCTTGTGTGTGTATGTAGACAAGGTGCAAGGAGGATTTATCATTTTACAAAACAGGGTTGTATGACTTGATCAAGTTGTAGTTCCCTTTATGATGTAACAAAAACAAATGCTATACAAAAAATACGTACAGTAGATGGGTGGATAAATAACAAAAACTACTTTACATGGTGGAATACTGAGGATGAATTAAGCAGTCTCACAACCTGGGGGAAGAAGCTGCTCTGGAGGTACGACAGCGGATACTTCTATCTATTCTATCAGCAGGGTGAACAGGCTGTGGCTGGGTGTGTACTGTCCTTTCCAGTCAGGATGCTATCTGTTGCTCCTCTGCAAAAGTTAACAAGAACTTGGTATGGGATGATTCCTTAAGAAATACAACTGTTTCTGAGCTTTCTTCACCAGGGTGGAGACCTGAGCGGATCATGTCAGGTTCTCTGACACTGATTCCCAGGAACCTAAAACTGTTCACCTGCTCTACCTCAGCTCCACTGATGTAGACAGGAGTGTGTGTCTTCACCTCCTTTTTCCTAAAATCACCGATCATCTCATTGGTTTTTCCAACGTTAAACTGTGAGTTGACTGTCGATTTCCTCCAGATATCATCGTTGTTTGAAATCCGGCTGATGATGGTGGTGACATCCGCAAACTTCACAACATAGTTCTCTTTTTGTCGGAGGATGCAGTCATGGTATACAGTGTGAACAGGAAGGAGCACACAGCCCTGGGGGGGCTAGAGTCGAGGAGGTATGGCCGCCAATCCAAACTGTCTGTGGTCTATTTGTGAGGAAGTGGAGGACAGTGGAGATGGCATCCTCTGTGGATCGTTTGGTTCTGAAAGCAAACTGGTGAGGGTCCAGGTTGGCTGGGATGTTGTTCTTTATATGCTAAAGAACCAGTTTCACAAAGCACTTCATCAGAATCGGGGTGAGTGCCACAGGGCACTAGTCATTAAGACTAGACACTGCAGACTTCAGAATCAGGAGATTTATTGCCAAGTAGTGTATTACACTTTGGTGATAAGGTTTCACAAAGACAAACATACAGTTGACATAAATAAATGTAGAAATACATAAATATGGAATACACAAATGCAAATTATATAAGAATATTGTAAGGTACAGGGAGGATGGTGGCTGTCTTGAAGCAGGTGGGAACCCTCTCCTGAGACAGTGATATGTTAAAAATGTCAGTAATAACATCAACTAGCTTACTGGGATAAGTTTTTGTACACGGGCAGAGATGTTATCAGGCCCAAATGATTTACTCGTATTCACTCTCTTCTCAGATCTGCTGTGGATAATGGCAGTAGCCGTTCATCTGGAGGTAGGGTAGACTTTACAGCTGACTCTTTGTTGAGGAGATCAAAGCGAGCAAGAAATGTGTTTAGCTCATCTGGTAACGTGGCCTCACACATGATGGGGGGCTCCTGCTTTTGTACTCTTTGATGTTTCAGATCTTTGGTGTTGTTGGTGTGTCGCTCTGGCAGTGCTATATGCCTTCTTGTCACCTGACCAAAAAGCAGATTTTTTGACTCTGGATAGAGCCCTCACCTCTCCATTCATCCAGACTTTCTGGTTGTGGAATTATTTTATTGTCTTAATGATCACCACATCATAAAACACATTTTCAGATGTATGATGTCACTGCTGATGTCTAGTCCTCAGATTTATCCGTTTACTTGTTTTTTTTTAACTCTGTCATTCAAATTTTTCCACATGGGACTTTCTACTAAAGAGGTCAGAATTAAAACTGTACACTCTAATGTTGTTGTCCATCACTGGTTTGCACTGGAGTCAGAAAATAAAGTCATCTAACAGGTTACAAACATTCATAGCAAACCTCACACAGGTAGTAAAGTCTATTCTTCTTACCCACCTAGGTAGCTTCTGAAATTCAACAGCTTAAAGCAGATGCTTGTATGTGTAGATGAAGTTGTGTTTGTGTGTGTGAGAGTTGCTCAGCACTGAATGCATGTGCATACTAATGGCATTTATTTGCAGCACGAATGACACCTCTGAGGCGGAGAGAATAGTCGGGGGAAGAAGACAACACAGTAGGTGCTAATGAAAGAAAGGAGAAGAGACTAGGTGTTAATGTCGCCTATCGTCTCTTCAGCGTCTTCACTCAAGGTGTAACTGTTAAAGTCTAAATGCAGTTTCAGAACAAGGTAAGATGACACGTCCAAACAGCCAAGTTGTGCAGCCTTTATTCAGAAAACCTTTGTAGGGAAGGGTGGAAAGCTGGGCGTTAATGTGGAACAGAAGTTGCAGTTGGCACATAATAATTCTTAAATAGGGTAGAGAAAATTAAATATGGTCTGGCACACAGGTTGCAAAATTTCCTGGTGAGTGTTTAATATCAGCCGTGTGAACTTGATCAAAAATGTGGAGTGAAAGTGTAGGGACAGTCAGCAACTATTAGTGCTTATTAGTCACAGCCGGTGTTCAGAACTTAATCCCGATTTCAGTGGCACTATTTCTTCACCGAAACCACACAGCTTCTCCATCAGCATCACTGTCAATACTGAGCCGATTAGTGCGGGTGGGTTAGTAATGAACACGGACAGTGCGTCAAGTGAGAATGAGGCGATTGTAAAGAAACTAGTTTTAGATGCCACTTTGAGCTCTCCATGTTGAAATACCTGTCCACACTTGGCCAAAAGAGGTTTTGTTTAATTGTTTTCACAGACTCATAACATCACCTAGACATCAATGAGCTACAGGTAAGTATTCAAACATTACATTAAGAAATGAGGCATAAAAGGAAAGAATTAACCCTATCAGATGTAGGGTTTAATGCCTATATAAATTTCTCAATTAAGTGATTAGTAGTTTGGTCTGAAAAATGTCAGAAAGTAGTGATGACGTCCTCAAATGTGTTGTTTTATCCACAGCCCGAATATATTCAATTTACTGTCATAGGGAACTAAAGGAAACAAAAAATATTCACATTTAAGAAGATGAAATCAGAGAATTTAAACTAACCGATTAATCTGTTATCTAAATATTTGGCAATTAATTTAGTAGGTGACAAAAAAATCGATTAACAGTTGCAGCTGTAATCAGATTCTACACAAGGAAACTGAGTTTTGCACCAAACTAAAATGTAAATACCACAGTACAAAAAAAGCTTAAAATATAATATGCAAGACGCTCAAACAATATAGTATTGACTGAACTGTGGATGAACCTTTCAAGCGGTTATCCCTGTACAACGCACGCACAACACACACACACACACACACACACACACACACACACACACACTCCTTTGATATAAATCGACTCGGAGCCTGTTTTATGCACAGGTATGCATAGACACAGGTATATATATTTATACACACACACACACACACAAACAGTCCCAGCGGTGGCGGTTGGTGCTGAGACAGAAGTAAATGGCTAATGTGAGTGCTTGTGACAGGTAGCCTGAGGCAGTGTTGGGAGCAGCTCAGCTCTCTGACAGGTGTTGCCGCCACACCTCCCCCACATCCTCCTCACCCCAACACCAACAAACAGCCTGCCCGCTGGGAAGCCAGTAGTGCACGTGGGGAAATGGGCTGTGGGGGTGGGGGTGGGGGTTGTGATCGCATCATAGCACTATGTGTGTGTGTCTGTCATCTCCTCTAGGAAATAAGGCAGCTCCCAAACTACTCAAAGTAGATCGTTTAAGGTGGAATAGGCAAAGAGACGGGAGGGGTGAAGAGATTTTTTCTTTAAGCCTCCAGCTGTGTTGTTGCCGGGAGATGCAAGATCGATAAAAAATGCAAAGAAGAGAGGGAAGCCCACCTGCTAAGCAGAGAGATTTTATAGCGGCAGACCCCTTGAATCTGAATCCCACTTTCAATCTCCTCAAAAGCTGAAGCAATGAAACATAAAAAATAAATAAATAAACCAAGTACACCTATACACCTAATGTTAAGAGTAAATTTTGCTAGGTTTGAGGTCTTTTCTTGGTTTGTTCAGTATGTGTCACATGTTAGAGTAATCAAACTGGAAACAATGAGTGTGGTAGACAGTTGCACAGAAAAAAGTGAGAGTCAGAGGTGAGACTGAACAAGAAAGGCAGGTGATAAACAGGAAAAGGTGGGAAGGGAGAGGTGATATCTCCAAGTTATATGCTGTCTAGGCTTCTCGCAGACACACGCACATCCACTTCAATTCTATCAACACCTGAAAGCGGCAAAAAACCTCCCCCCTCTTTTTACTTCAGGAATGCTCAAACCTGTCAACACACCCATCATCAGTGACAGAGTTGGGTCAAAACTTATTTTCTATGTCTGTTCTACGACAGACAGGATACACCTTTAAGGTGTCTCCCCACTCCTACACACACACACAAACTGACATCTGCACACACACTGATAGGCTGTATTGAATAGTCATGTCAAAGAAAAAGTAGAAAACAAAAGCTTTGAGGTAAGAGTGGTCAGTTTCACATTGAGATGCAACATCATTAAATGTTTGGAGCCCATATCAGTGTAAGCTAAGCCTGGCTCCATTCAGTATTCATTACAGCTTCTGGCATGCCGAAAAAACACTGCAGGACAAATCAATTGGAGTGGAGAGGGAGAGTACGTGACAGACAGACAGGGCTGTGGGAAATCCACAGTGTTTCATTTTAACAAAGTGAGGCAAGTTAAACACCAAGGAAGAGGGAATCACTAAATAATGATAGGCAAGAAATCACTGCCAAGCAATATACATGTAAGCAAAATCAGAAACACACACACACACACACACACACACATACAAATCTCTCTGGCAGTCACCTCTCTTTCACTCCCACACACTGACCTGTTGGTTGACTCGTTATTAATTTGACAGTAGTATGTGTCAACAAGCACATTTGAAATACTGGTAGTGACAAAACAGAGCAATCACAATCAATCAATTTTTCCGTTTACCATCCAATAGTGAATACTGTTACAGCACAACTGTGGAGCATATGCAGGGAGAGGGGTGGCGGGGTCTACTGCACTAGCAGTCGATATCGACAAGCATCTATATACATCACGCAAACCTCGACAATTAAAACAGTTTACTGAAGTTCTGAAGTTTTCTATAGTGTGCTGATAATGACAATGGCATGCAAAATTTCAAGGTTGGACAAGATGGATATGAACAATTAACAGCAAACCTGTTTTGAATATCTTAATCAGTTTCACTCAAATGTTTGATAGTCTGCTTGTTTACAAATGTGTACTGCAGAAACAGGTTTTCAATCACTGAACTCACTCTGCCTATATTTGGGGCGTCTATAGGGGACAGGCCTTTATTTCCCTTTAGACAAAACTCTTGCTCGGCAAAGATGGTAAAAAGGCGACTGTCAAAGTGTTTATTTCAACCAGTATGAATATAAAAAGTATAAAAATTAGGCTATCGGATAACATATCAATTAAGAATCATTCATTTAGCTCAGAGACACAGCCCATCTAGGCCACCTCAAGCACAGAGCGAGTGAGCGAGAGAGAGAGAGAGAGAGAGAGAGAGAGAGAGAGAGAGAGAGAGACTGACCATACTAAGGTGACTAGACGTCTCGAAAAATTTGTGACAGTCCCGAATTCAATTCAATTTTATTTATATAGTGCCAAATTACAACAACAGTTATCTCATTGCGCTCATAAAAGAGCTGGTTTAGACTGTACTCTGTCATATTATTTACAGAAATCCAACATGCGCGTTGCGCAGACAGATGTGACACTGCAGTGAAGAAATTAATAAAACAAAAATAAAGTTAGGTAATTTACCCACTGTTACATATCCACAGTCGTTGTGTTTTTCCTAATGACAGACATGAAAAAAATCAATTAATTTTAGCGTTGTGTTCAGTGACACTGAATGAACCGGTAGCCCCTCCCCCCCGTCCTGAATTTTATCCATTCTCATCTGGTCACCCTAGACCATAGAGTAAATCCGAATGAATAATAAGCGCTCATTGTTAACGTAAAGCCAACATTTGTATGTGAGATCTAAGTAGCTTAGAACTATAACACGAGCAGGTGACCCATGGGCTTTAAGAGGTTTTGTACATCCAAAGAACCTCTATTAAAAACAGACCAGGTATCTAATTGAGACTTGCGTTTATTTGTCAAAACGTGTAGCCACACCAGGCCAGTAAAAGGGACATGCGTCTCACTGGGGCTAGGCTTTTAATAGAAGTTTTGAAAGTATGTACAACGTAATAATTCAATAATTTACCAGTGCCACCGTCCAGAGGTGCCATTCAAAGTCTAAACAGTAGATGGTGCTGTTGACTTATACAAAAGGTTTCTGGAGGAAAAGAAAACTACTTCTAAATAATGCAAACATATATATCGTAAAATGTGTAATGAGGGCGTATACTGATTTAAGAACACTGTTTATTAGACTTAACAGATAAAATGTGGTATTTCTATACTTATATATTTTAAATTCTGAAGATTAAATGTGTCTGATAGGACTGAACAGTTAATCGAAATCTTGCCGAAATTACATTGTGGCCTACTGCAATTTTCATACTGCAGGAGGTGCAATATTTGTTAAAGGCAAAATGTGTGCCAAAATGTGTTCAATTAAATATTGTTGTGCTGCAGAGATGTCTTGGCCTACACCACATATAATTATGTTTTTTCAATGAAAAACATAATTAAAAGAAAATTTAATTAAAAATTATTATTCCATTCAATCTCGCAAATCATATCACAAAAATAATTGCAATTAGATATTTGCACAAAATCATTCAGCTCTAATATCTGATCCGTTAAATATTAAAATATTATTTGCCTATTTCTCCCTTTAATTTTAGTGAAGGACTCAACCAGCCTGAGGCCAACAAGTCACTGAACTTAATGAGAAAGTGGTGAAATTATGTATCACACAAGCTGTTTTCAAATATTTTCTGCAAACTAACATTATCTATCTATCTAACACAAATGTTAATGAAGTGCATTTAGGGTTCCCACCACTAATTACTAGGCACTTTCACATTGCCCAGTTTTCCAGGATTATTACACCAATATGCCAGCTCGCTGCGCTGTGTGAAAGGTACCAAGCTGGAAAGGGGAGTCCGATTTGATCCGCCTCTGCGGGACGATCCGCGGGACGATGTCTGTGTGAAAAGCCACAGCCGGCATGCCAGAACAGGAGTGACGTTTCAAGCTGTTACAAGTCGCGGCCTTTTTTTAACGGTCTAACTCTGAAAGCCCACTGACTCCGGCTGCGCCACGGTTTTGTTTGGTCCCCTGCCCGGCGTTAACATCCACTGGAAGTGCCTCAGCATTGAGTTGTTATTTGTCATTTTTGTGCTCTCTGTGACGCCTTTTCGTTTCATCAACTCCAGCCTGCATATCCACAGTGAGCATTTCAGAATCAGAGCCTTTTGCCTGCCCAATTTTGCTGACATGTTTAGATTAGGGTACAGCTAACGATGATTTTAGTATTCGAAGCTTCTATAGATTATTTCAACGATTCATCGATGCGTCGTTTAAGAAGTACTTTTGCTTGGCGGCCGCCTTTTATCAAAAAAACACATGAGCGATCCTGCACACAACAGCTGTTTGTTATTATAAAGATGGTAATTATAAAGACAAAGAATATGATTGAAAGGATGGATTAGTACACGTAGGTAGCAGGGATTGTCTGAGCTCCAGAGAGAGCTGCAGGTGAATTAAAAGGTGCAGCTCCCCGACACCCAGTTAACTCATGACTGTGAGGTTACAACTTATGGACCAAAAAGGAGAACAACAAAATGCACGTGTGCACATTTTCAGCTGACGACCGTGGCTTACTTTGGCTAGCCGTCAACTCATCAATCAATCATGATTTCAGTTAGATGCTAAAGTTGCTGTTACTGTTACCTTGTCTGTGGTCCGCTGGCAGAACATTGGTGCTTTCTGATCCTGCTGTTGCCGAGGCAACATAAGTTTCGTTTTAAGGTGTTTTGTCTTTCTTCCCCCACTTTGCAAACAGCACCATCATAAGCGTGATCAAAATCACGTCGTGTTCACAGCGTAAGCGCGATATGCAACATTAATAAATGTCCCTGCGAACACTGTGCTGTATAGTTACATGGATTAAACAAAGCATCGATGCAAAGAATTTGTGTCAAAGCATTTTATGAATCGATTTTATCAATTTAATCGATAAATTGTTTCAGCCTTAGTTTAGATTTTGTTGATTTGGTAATCAGTGCTTGTGTTTGTCTTACTACTATGATTAAGTAGACTATGTAGTTAAATAGTTTCTTTTTCATCTGTTTTAACAGTGTTTATTGTTGTTTTATGATTGGGAATCTGCACAGGGTATTTTATTTTGAAAACTGACAGGATGAGCTCAGGCAGAAGCAGCATAGGTGGACTCAGAGAAGGTAACCCGGAATGCTATGTGAAAGTACACACGGTTGTGTGATTACACTGCAATACTTTGTTCAGTATGAATTGGCAAGGAAAAACTTCCTTTTAAGAGGCAGGAACCTCGAGCAGAACCATGGCTCAGGGTGGGCGGCCATCTGCCTTGACTGGTTGGTGGTGAGGGGGAGAGAGAGAGAGAAAGAGAGCAAGAGAGAGAGAGAGAGAGAGAGAGAGAGAGAGAGAGAGAGAGAGAGGAGGAGCTGGCAAGGCCGGCCAGCCGCCCGCTCACAGAGCCCTCTGTTCAGTCCTGATAGTAGGATGTGGAACAATGATGTTGTGTGGTTGTGGACTGGTAATAACTTCTACCATCTGCTAGGTTACGGTCACAGTCTGAAGCGGCTTTTGATTTGGATCACACTACCTTGTTTCTTATGACCCACCCTTCTCTGTTTCTGATTGGCTAGTAGTCCTTACCTGGGAACTGCACATGTGCAACTCCCAACAAAGATTTTGTACAAGTAAGATGCATCACTCTGTAGCTCAAGAGCGGAGCATATAACACAGAGGGTGAAAAGAGGAGCTGCGGCAATGTGCAGTATGAGAAAAATATGGTGTTTTTTGAAAATTAAACCATGTAAACCTGTTCTGGTAAAACCCCTAATTAAGATTTTGAACCTGAAAATGAGCATAATACCACCTCTTTAAAGTTTCAACATTACTTGAAATTTAAAGGCAGAATAGCAATATGACAATCTTACAGCTGTGTTTTCCTCTACTGTTGTTGCTGGAGTCCTCTACTGCGGGGTCTGTGTGACTGTGGGACCAGAGGGCTGTGTGAGCGTTTCAGCACATTTTCGATCCACCATCACCTTCATAACACTGTCAATATTAGAAATTTACACAGTTGATTTCTTATCTCAAAACTTCTCAGAATTGGATTTTGTGATGAAATAATGTATGAAAATTGTAAAATATAAATATTATTTTGCTGGCCTCTGACTGGTGCGCACAATGATGATGCTGAGAATAGTGCCAATTCTCTATGACCAATGTTGTCGCATCACATTTTAATATTGCCTCAGCTCGCTTGGAACCTTGACGGAGGTTATACGAAAGGAAAGGAAAACAAAAAAAGGGAGTTGAGCCGAGTCAAGCAGGTACCATGCAGTGGAAAAGGGACCTATAACTCCTGGTATAGATCCACAAAGCATCACTCACCAGTATCTTGGCCTTTTCTTGCTCTTCACGGGCCCTTCCTCTCTCTCTGATGAGGGCAGGGGTCAGCTCATCCAGGCCTGGGGCTGCTGCTGACGTCTCTCTCTCCCTCTGGGCCAGTCTGGCCAACTGCTCCTGCACCAGGGCCTGTTGGCGCTCAAAGCTAAAGCAGAGGAAGAACTGTTTCAAACCTTTATTTATCTAACTAAAGTCTGCTACACATGAACGTTCTTGTTCACACAGAGAGCTACCCAGTGAGGTCAGAGAGATATTTTGCTGAGACAAATACCAATATGGGATGAAGCCTCCAAAAGTCAATAGGTTCAAAAAACAAAACAAACAACCATATATCTAATGCATTGTTTTTTAGTATTATGGTAGTGGGAGAGTGGAATATGCAAATCCAAAACAACATGTAGACCCTGAGACACTAAAACTGAAAATGAATGGTCATTATAGCAATAACAGTAATCCTCATTAATTAATCTAATTAAAGTAATACATTATATATATATATATATATATATATATATATATATATATATATATATATATATATATATATATATATATATATATATATATATATATATATATATATATATATATAGAGAGAGAGAGAGAGAGAGAGAGAGAGAGAGAGAGAGAGAGACTAGAATAAACTAGAATACAATGCAACACCATGAAATATGGCCTAAGAAATGACCATATCTTGGGTTCACTAAAATACTTCTGCTACAGTGCCTGACAATGTTGATATGCTTAGCAGAATTTAAGAAGTAACAATCAAATACTGTATCATATATCGTATTATGTATATTATATCAAATACATTTTCAGGAAACAGCATTGCAGTGAGAGTAGTAGAGAAATGTTAGAAATCTTAGACATGCCAACATGTAAATCTCTAGAGGCTCAGGAGAGTATATATGATCATTCCAGCAGCATAGCAACATGTCTGTTATACAAGGAGAGTAAATCAGCACAGGCAGTGTTGACAGGTATGTGTGTTCTCCATAAACTTTGCACACTAGTGCTATTTTAAACATCTGTCACTCAACTGGCTATTAGCTGCCTCTGTCAACACAGAAGGCCCAACTTAAATGTATGAAAATATACGTTAGGATCAAAAATTCTACCATTTACCAAGCTGAAGTTGCAATAATTAAATGGCATCTCAGGGAGGGTTAAAATCTCAAGTTAACTAAAACTAAATATTACTATCATAATATACTACATGCAAAGTAACAGCAGCAGGTCCTCCACCAAATGTGGCTGGATGACAACAGAAAGGGACAGTGACCGTGACATTATGAGCACCTACTTTTGGCGGATTTCCTCCTGTTTTTCTGCAGTGGAGGGTTTTGGACCTGGAAATCAAATGGGATAAATGTCAATACCATTATATGGATGGATCAGTTTGCAGAACAGAGTAGCAACAGCGCCAAATGCCAAAGTGTGAGCACATAAATGATCCAGTTTACGTTTACTGTATTCTGTCCATCCTATAATGAACAAGCTGAAGCTGTGGTGAATTGACCTTTATCCTGATCAGTCACTGTATGAGGCCTTCCAATGGGAGCGCTGCGAGGAAGGAAAGGTGTTTTGACTGGGACTTACTTGGTGGTGATTTGTGACTATCTGAGGTTGCCGGTGGTAGCTTGGCGCTGTCAGACCCCTGTGATTCCCTCATCCGCCGGAGCACATCCTCTGAGAGCTGGACAGGAACATGAGAATTGACTAAATGTGCGCACAAACACACTCGAGCTCCTCGGTGTGCATAACGTTACGGTACAGCTGCGTTTCTTGGAAAGTACCAGATTAAATGTCTCACTGGTTAAAGAGACCATCCTCCAGGCCAGGTGAAGTGCCCTTGAGCAATCATTTAAGTGACAACCAGCTCCAGTTGTGCCTAGGATCTTCCTGATAGGTAAGACAACTAGTATCTGCCTAACTTAAATGGATCAATACATGATGAACATTAATAATTCATTCTTCGCCTGGAAAATGTGCAGGTTCACAGGCGAGACAAAATTAATTTAACTGTTCCTAACGTTACAGTAACGTTGCTAACACCCTTTAATGTTACTGGAATAGCAAATTTAGCTAACAGTTAACGTCATGCAGTGTAACGTTACATTTCGCTAGCATGTTCCCGTTATGGCTGCGTGAATGTCTGATTTTATTGGCATTTTAGCACTATTAACATATCATAATTCACCAAGCTGTAATAATAGCAAGGGTAGTCTAAAGTCACTAACCTCAGAGACCGAGGAACGGTAACTTAAATGGACATAATGGAGAGAGGAGGAGTATGAAGGGGTCATTTGAGGACATAGGACCTGTGACCGCCTAACGTTACTAGCTAACTTAGCCGTTATTAGCTTCAGTCGTTCTGGCTTATAACACAATTCAATGTATTGTATTTTAACAATAAGACGATATGTTACATTATATCTACCTTCACTCCTTCAATTACTGCGACCTTCTCGTCTTCGTCCAATCCGAAGGACACTTTCCTAGTCGTGCTGCCATTACCTCCCATTTTACGAGCCGTCCGTTTCCACCGAATCACAAATAGATACAAACCCTGTCTAACGTTAGTTGTAGGACAGGGAGACATAAATGTGGGCGGCTGGAGTCGCCGCCACAGCGACTTCAGTAAAGGTTATTCTGGCGTTGCAGTATCGTCAAAGCTAATTCGTTGGATGAAATAATCATGGGCGCACATCTTAAATCGGTTAAAGGGTCGATGGGAATTGTAGTTACACCGGGGTCCGACTAACGTGAAGTCTGTTTTGTGAAGCTTTTTAAGACGAACCAACATAAGGAAACATAGAATACAGTGCAAACAGTCATGTCATCAACACATGAGGAAATATGTACAATATGTAGGAGGAAAAAAAGCCCTTTTCCCCCAGAGAGAAGTTACCTCAAGCGACCACCGTGTGGACTACTGTCCTGAATTTGAATGGACTGCATTACCTACACAAGCCACGGTGTGGCTTCTCTCTCTTGTCTCATCCCAAAGCAAATATAAAATAGTCCACGGTTTATTCTGTAGATCATGGAATGCTCGATACATTGCATTAATATGGGCTGAATATCATACAATCAATGCACTTAAATAAAAAGGCAATTTACAGATGATTTGCAAAATGATTTCAACATCAAACATCTTGTGCAGCAAATGAGTGGACATTCCATAACGCAAACTTATGTCCCACTATTCGTTATTATCATAACTCCAGGTAACTACAACAGTTCTCACCAGCACTCAAACCTGAACATGGAATAATACACAGCTTCTTTACTGTGTTCTTGCTTAAGAATGATGAAAAAAAACTATTTTCTGCATACAGGTCGCCAGTATCTATGAATACTGCTAGCTTAAATACAGTAATCCATTCATACCAAACATATAGCATTTTCAGGAAGAAACACACATAATATGTCCTTGGTAGACATAAGTATGATATTTTAGTGACACCAGGAGGTATGACAAGAACCGATTTCCAGTAGTTGCCGAAGGGAATTTAAAGTTAATATTTATATACTGAAGCTGTACCAATACTAATCATTTGACAATGTAAAACTGAGCAATATAGTTTATGGTCTCATTTCATCGCTTGTAATAACATTAGTGGAAACTCCAAACAGAGGGAAGAAAAAGAAATTGGCAGCAAAATAAAAACTAAACTTTGCAACAGCAACCCTTTCACAGCAAGCAAAGCTGAACTTGATACACTGATATGAAATGAGGGCATGTCTAATTTTGGATACACACAAAAAAAAGGTTTCTGCACATTTGTTGCTCAAATCACACATTACAACA
This sequence comes from Lepomis macrochirus, assembly GCA_024633595.2. NCBI lineage: Eukaryota > Metazoa > Chordata > Actinopteri > Centrarchiformes > Centrarchidae > Lepomis > Lepomis macrochirus. Next base: position 29,858,025 of record JALXJV020000004.1, on the reverse strand, counting down.
CATCTTTAATGACTATGAAGCTAATAAATGTGCTTTCAGTGGAAGGAATGATTAATCTGGTTTAAGAAATTAAAGCAAAATCACAAAATAAATAACAGGAGAGAAAAGACAGATGGAGAGTTTGTGGCTGAGACATAATTTAAGATGTACTCCTGTGTCCCAGGCATTCCTAGCAGAGAGCCTCAGATAGTTTATGATCTTTAACATGAATGCCGTGCCTGTATTTAGGAGTTACCGATTTCCTTAAGATATAACATAACACTATGCCATCACTTGATCACAGGAGGGACTACTTATTTCAGAGTAAACCTATCAAAATGAATCAGCACTAGTCCTTTTGCTGTGTAGAGAGGCACGGTGATTCAGTAAAAAAAATGATTAGCCGGTTGTGTCACAAATCTAATACAAGGCAGCAGATAACAAGGTCAGTTGAGCTGCTGTGGGAATGTACTTAAGACGTTGACTTGTTATCAAAAGAATGTTAGATTGATTTTAAAGACTTGGCTATTTAAAACAGGGTTGTAACTGAGCAGTTGATGCATGAATGCTGAAATGTCAGAAAATCAAAAAGCTCCCACATTTAAGAGCCTGTGGAACAGAACCAAGTCTGTCAGGGCCACAATGAGGGACAGCACTCCCAGTGTGGAGCTACAGCAGCAGTGCACTCCGGTAACAGCGTTACAAAAGCAGTTGCTAAATTCACAGTTCTCCAGCTAATTGGCTAGCAAAGGCCTCTCCTTAAGTGTCCACTTGTTAACTTATCCTGGCCTCAAAGCAAGACAAGGTGACACTTTCTTGGTGTCCAACCACTTTGTTGTCTGCATTTTTTTTGGCCAACTCCTCTGATCACCACCCTGCCTAACACACTACACACGTATAACATTGAAGTCCAGCTGTATAACCATCTCTCTTCTTCCATTACCCCTCTTCAACGAATCACACATTTATAGGTCTCCAGCGGTCTGCTTCAATGCTGTTAACGCTGCTGGACCCATAGGGTCCGGAGGCAACATCATCAAGGTATGCTCCAACCATACGAGAGCTGCCAGGCCCAGAGCCATCGATCTGGGTGGAGGAGTAAAATAGGCCCTGGTCAGTCATCTCCTTACGGCCAAGGGTTGTAGCGACGGTTGGGGGAAGGTGGACGTCACTTTCATCCGGCTCATCCACCTGTGACTTGTAGGAGAACAGGATCTTGGGTTCTGAACTGTGAAAAAGAAGGAAGTGGTGAAATAAAAGAAGAAACATGGTCAGCTGTCTTAAGTGATTAACTATAAATAGTATTCCGTATATTATGTATGATTCTACAAACCCAAAAAAGCCCTTGAGGAATGTGACATAAATGAGCGGCGCAAAGGCAGAGAAGTACAGGAATGTAGTGACATCCACGCAGCTGGTTCAAAAAAGACAAAACAAGACAGGTTTCTTACTGTGTAAACAGTCCCTGTAAAATTACAGGACATTTGGATATTATCAGCTTCAGCAGATACAGAAAGCACAAACAACAGGTTTCTGTCAATACAGCAGTTTAATCCAAAATGAAAACCATCTATTATGCGCTCATCCACTCGCCTAAACCCCTCTGAAATGCATGGGACCCATCAAAATAGTGAGTCATTCCCTAGTTACAGCGTAACTACCAAATTCAATTACAAGAAGGTTTAAAAAACAAAAACAGAAAATATTCCTGCGATATATAGTGTATATTGTGAGAAAAATACTGATTTGAAAAGAATTAAGCATCCTAGAATTACTGGGGCGGCTTTGTAGGGAAAATACAGAAAATAAAAATAAATTAGGTGACAATATTCTTTTTAGTCTGAAGAACTTTTGTGAGTGCAAACCATCCTTTCTTTACCTTTAATACAGTAAGCATATTTTAAACAAAATGATAAAAATAAAAATAAAAGCTGTACACCAGACCCCTGAGTGGTTTATAAAAGTAAATGATATACTGAGCAACCGTAACAGCCACACAGCTCCATATCCAGGAAATGTTTCTAACAGGCTTGTGCTTCATTCACCCAATGCCTTATAGCCACAGTTGCTGTGAAACCAAACATCTATGCAACTCATCTTTTGTACTCATGCGGGTCCATTTATTTAGAAGAATAATCAACAGCATTATACTGACCAGAGTCCTTCTATGATTCCAGCACATAGCAGGGCACTGCCCAGGCCCTGGACAAGGTTCAGTAGAGACAGGATGGCAGCATATACATAGAAACTCCTCTTAGCTGGACAAAGGAAGTAAAATGGACCGCAGAGGATAAACGCGTTAGATTACATGACATCATGCAGAGGTAAGAAGCACATTACAAAAAGTGCAACATGCATTGTCCATTCACAATACATAATGCCAACCTTTAACCTCTGAAATCTAACTTCTGATTTTTGTGATGGAACCTGTGACTTACATGGAAGAGATATCCTCTCCCTCACTGGAGTTTTAGGTAAGATCACAATCAAAGAGTACACCTATAAAAAAAACATAAAAAATATCAAACATTGGACTTAAATTCTCAGGTATCTGTCAAGCATGAGGTTTTTTTATTCCTGACACTGCTGCATGGTTACAGGTTACTGACCAAGAAGAAGAAGCAGGAGCTGGCCAACCAGAAGTGCCGTCCTCCATGACCGTAGATGTTGAAGTCCTCAGCGGACAGGTGACTGTCTGGATACAGGATCTCTAGTGTGCCCTAGAACAATGTCTCATTTATTATAATTGCATGCAGAATAAAAATTTTACCAGTTTACCAGTGAAGTTTTTAAACATTTCACCTCTTATAACCTGTCATTACCTGTGTGATGGAGTAGCCCAGAGCCAGCACAGCAGTGATAGCCAGCACACGCTTTATACTGGACTTGCTCTCCAGGTGACCTGATGAATGAATAAAGACAAGAGGCTTGACATAAACAAAAACCTGTACAGACTTTCAGTTACAGTCATGGTTAGGTTCAGGGCTGAAAAGGATAAACTATAAAAGGGACATTTGAAAAAGATCATGTGAAAAGAGACAGAAACACCAAACTGGTTCAAACATACAGTAAATGAGAACCGAAACCAGTAGAGCAAACTAACCGAAAGCCAGTCCCAAAATGATAACGCTGAGCTCAATGGCCAGCAAGAAGAAACGGGTGATTTCCCACAGTACCTACAGAGACAACAAACATCATGAGTATCCATGTGGAAGGGCAGAGTAATAGTATAATCATTTGCATTTTTTCTTCTTCAATAGCACAGACATGATAGTGTGCTATGGGAACAGTCGGTCCATCCCAGTGAACCCCATAAGGATTTGTCTGGTATGTGAGGAATGCGAGCAATGCCTTTTCCTTTTAGACACCAAGGCCCAACAAAGTCATACTGAAGCCCAAATCAGCCCCTCTGGGTATTTAATAAAGGAGACGTCTGTGACAGGATATGGTGAATGCTACTTCAGTATGGGTATGGGTAGTGTTTATGCTGCAAAAGTTCGAATTTGTCATGTACTACCCGTTACTGTTAAACTTCAAGAAAACTGTTTTGTCCATTTAGAAAAGCGTACTACATCAACTTAAACCAATTTTCCCCAGACTGCACATTCCATCACACAAAGACGCTGTAGTTTACAGTAAACATGAATATCTTGTGACTAGCACAGGAACATATTTCTAGTACACAAAAGGTGTAGAGTTCCTATGTGCACTTCCTTACTTTGTCTATGATGGTGGCAGCACTGGACGTACTGACAGTCATGGACACAACGGCCCGGGTGATTCCAACCGCTGCTACAACAAACACCTAAGAAACACAGTATAAAACATATTAGGACATACAAAAGTCTCTCTTCTGAACACAACAAACACATGCTGGAATATATAGCAACAATGCACCAGTTAACACTAGTGACAACAATGTGCAGAGTTCCTTTATGGCCTCACCAGGCATTGCAAAGATGAGATATCTAGAGTCTTTATTGTAAGCTTACCATCACTTGAATGGTAGCCTAAACAGACAGATGGAGACAAAGAGAAAGCACCTTCTACCAAGAAGGAACACATTATAAAACAGTGCAGTAAAGACATAAACTCAACAGTAGGTCTTTCGACAAGGTTGTTTGTCTTTGCTGAGACAAAAGTGAAAGGAATTTACTGGTGCTTTGTGTCTTTAGATTTTTTCGGGTAGCAATAACACAGTGAATTAAATCCCCTGAGCCTGAAAGTTTGGTTCTGCCAGAAGAGAGTGAAAAGGATGAACACAAGATCAATCTTAAATTATGGGCTAAACTATTTCACTGTGTGTTGCACAACATCAAGCTCAACATAATTAGATTGATAACTGTATATTGGTGTTTCTGTATCTTGTGTCGTACCAGCAAGTAAAAGGTGACAAAGATGGGGCTGGAAGTGAGTCGGATCTTTGCCCTGGCTGAGGGCAGCTTCCACATCAGGAATACAAAGAATGCCACATTAGGCACTAGCAGTAAAATGTCCCAGAACCGCACCCTAAGACAGAGAGATGAATGTGAAGGGGAACATTGCAGAACGTAATGAAAATGTTTATTTTATCTGCAGTAGAGATTGCACAGACTGTTATGTTACAGACTGAATATTCAACTTGAACAGTTACTAATTTATTTCCAATTTCTGGCACTGTCATACAAAGATTAAAAAACAAAGTATGTTTTACTAGCGTTTTCTTGGCTTCCTAACTATTTCTTCTACAGTATGCTACCGAGTACCTGGAGTCTCCTATGTCCTCGTACAGAACTTGTAGACATTTGTGAGGCTTGCTGATGTTTGCTTCGGTATCAGGTTGCCACGTTGGGAATGCTGATGTGTTCTCCAGTGGTGTAGGTGAAATGCTGCCATTGTATTGAGCAAACCTAACCACAGCAGTCACTGTGGCTAGCATGGTGTCGCACCCTGAGGAAAGAAATCTGATTATGTCAGATGTTAATTGAAACTGATCATTACTCACATGGGTGGACACAGACGTTGTACTTCTCATTCTAAGAGGTTCCTGTTTTTGGAAGTGGCTCAGGTTGTGGAGTGGGCTTTGTGAAGGGAAGGTCCCTTTGTTACATACAAGGGTTCTGAGTCCATTTTTGTGGAGCACAACACAAGCACTTGATATTTTTTTTCCTTTTACTGGAGGTAAGACTTTAGTTAGTGTAGGTCTACAGCTGTTGAGCAGCTGGGCTGTTGTACCAGGAGGGCACCTGCCACAACTTTCTTCCCTCTAACATAAATATTATGTAACGAGACTGGCTGCTATGATCAGCCACGTGTTAAAAGTGGAGTTAAAGTTTCAAACTGTAAAACTAATCTCGTCCTGTCAGCATTACTTACGCCTACTCAACAGTTTGAGTCATGTCAGGACACAGGGCATAACTTGGCTAGAGTAAACAAAATAAAATGACTAGAGGTCAATCTCAACTCAACACCGGTCTCTTGCCGGAGTTGGTCAAAGACTACAGTGGACAGCTAATCATAACGTATGCTAAGTGACGAATCCTTCGTGTGGTTAATCATAAAACTTTCAATTTGGCCTTAAGGGGGATGTTAGGACGTTAGCTAACGCTGCTAACGTTACTTAAAACTTGCTAGCCGCGGTCGGCAGACGGGCTGTTTGTAAATTACAAAGGTTTTCTCCGCGCTTCTGCTAGAGACAAACACGGCGAAATGACCACAATGCTTGCGGCAAACACGGCTTGCTAAATAACATCAGGTAAAACTGCTTAAAAGCCGATGGGTTCACGTTAGCATCAAAACAAACGTGACACTAATGCAAGTGCAATGACGCTGACCCAACGTAACTAGAGCTTCAACTGGTAAAAGAAAAACAACATAACATCTTACCGATTCAGTAGACTCGGATTCAAGGGTTCAACCGCTGTGAAATGTTTTAGATGTAATATGACCTCAGCACATGCTTTCCACGCTGTAATCGATCAATATATTGATCCTTGATACCACGGGACATGGCTGTACCAGATAGTTTCGTTAACAAATGTTCCCAATGTGGTCAGCTGACACTCTCGCCAAACAAGACACGCAAGTCTCGCGAGATAATAGTGTGACGTGGTGTTTTATTTATTATTTATTTATTTTTGCCTGGAGGAGGAAAGCTTTAGCAATCGTAGAGGTGCACTGCTAATGCTATGTTTTTGTGTGTGTAGATTTATTTAAATTCAAGTTAGGGTAGGTAATTAATTTCAGAAGCATGTTTTGTTATATTTGTATATTGTCGGTTGGATATAATCTACCTGTCTCTTTTCCAACAGTCTACCTGCCCTTCATTTACGACAAGTAAAATTCACATTAGAGCGACATCTCCCAACGGTTTAATAATGTGAATACAGTGGTAATACATGATGAAGCCTGAGGTACTATTCATTTCGTGAGTTAATTTATCACATGGAGATAAAAAAAAACATCAGAAACACAATATTTTTCCAAGTTGATGCCTTTTGCTTTATTTAAACCTTTACACCATTAGTACATTACCCTAAAGTAAATAGCCCAATGATAATAATAATAATGACATTAATTGACACTGAATTTTGACCACTATATCTGTGTCAGTAGTAGTAGTAGTAGTAGTTAAATATATTATCACACAAAGCATCCAAATAGGCAAAAGGTGATCAGGAAGTGCAATCAGAATAAGTGAACTCAAGACAACAAGTTGTCTGAGAAATCAGTCTGCGTCTTCTATTGAGACACAATTAAATACTTAAAATTCGTCTCAAATTTGTTGCTCTTTCTACTATGCAGCACATTTGCTAAGGATATAGGCCTAGTTAATAGTTACGAATAAATAGTGGCACGTGCTTTGGGGTGCCCTGACATCATCCTGTAGGCCAGGTGCACTGGTTCAGTCAGGTTAGCCTTAAATGTGTACACATGAGTCTTCCCGCTGATGGGGCTGACGTTATAGAAGCTCAGCCTGTGGGTCTTGAAACTCAGTCTGATCTCCAGCCTGCGTGACACTGTGGTCCTCTTCAGCGGCACATCGTGACTCTGCTCAAAGGCTGTGAGCAGGTTGTTGAACCACATCAGACACCAGGAGCTCCGGCTGCTTTCGAGAGCAGAGGGCAAGCCGCTACGTGACAGCTTCCCACTGTAACACACGCCAATGATCCATGGAGAACCTTCAAGCTCCACCTCCCAGCAGTGATCACCTTCATGGAAGCTCTGGGTGCTGAGAACCTGGAAGAAGCTGGTGAACCTCTTAGGAGAGGAGGGGTAGGGCTGTTTGGCAGCACTGAAAGTCACTGTCTTCAAGTCCTCTGAAAGGACCAGGTTGGGGTGGGCTGTTTCTGGGTCAAAGGTCACCTCTGAAGGGTTGAGGGTGTTCCGAAGGGAGCGCTGAATCTCTCCAAATCTTTCCCTCAGCTCAGCGTTCATGTTTTCCAGCTTCTGACAGGCTCGCACAGGGTTGACATTTGATTCCATGTGGTCTTCCTCGTCTCCCACAGGAGTGGCCAATAACTCCACAATGTGTGGCTGTAGAGTCCGAAGCTCGTCGTTAAATGCAGTCTTGTCGTCTTCTGTCAGAAGCGACTCAGACCTGAGCATAGCTTGCCTCAGCTGCTTAGTCAGCTCAGAAGCTTGACTGACTCGACCGCCAATACTGGCCTCGCCTGGACCTAGCTCCTCTTCAATCACCTGCATCACCTGTGCACTGTAGCTCTGCGACAAATCTTTTATCTGCCCTAAAAGTTTGGATGCTTTCTCTCTCAGCTGACTACTAGCAGTGGTCACCTCTAACTCCCGTTCCTTCTCTTTCTTCAGCACGCTCTCTGCCAGCTCCAACTTGAGACTCAACTCTGTGACATGAGATGCCAGTTTAAATTTAGGTTCATCCATTTCCATCTTGCCTTTGCCACTGATTTGCTCAGTGGATCCAGACCCAATTTTAAAGCCACCCTTTCCCTGACACCCTGAGCTCTCCACCCGTATCTCTCCAGCGGTTGCTGTGCCCTGGTGGTATTTTCTGTTTGATTCTTCTGTAACAGAGATACCATCACCCTTAATTGTTACATGGCTGATGTCAGATGGGTGTGCAGAAGAGTCAGCTTTCTCAGCATTGGCTTTGTAGGTCTCTACGATGTCGCACATTTTGAAGCTTTTCACAAGGGCTTTGGCTCCCTGGTACTCCGCCTGGCACTCGGGGCAGCTGTATTGGTCAAGTCCTTCTCCCATGGTCTGAAGGCAGGCAAAGCAGTAGATGTGACCACATGGAAGGGAAACTGGCTCAGAGAAGAGCTGCAAGCAGATGGGGCAAGTGAGCTCCACAGCCAAAGCTGCAGAAACGTTGGTTTCAGTCTCACTCTTAGACATGGTGGCAGATGCTGGAAAAAAGACAACCGAGGGTAAGACCTCAGAAATATGTAGTTCATTATATAAACTTCGCTGACTTATTTGCCTCTGTTAAGATTGTTAGTTCTTTGATATAATGCATTGGTAAATATGGATGTAAATGGCATAGGGAGAAAAGTGACTTTAAAAAACAAAGTATAAAAAAGTCCATTACACCATGGCCATAGTTAGGATTTTTGAAAATCTGATTTCAGGAGTCCTCATAAGTAAAACAAAACAAAACAAATATAACCAAAAATATAGTCCATTTCTTAAACGTTCACATTGCCTTTTTATTTTATATATATTTATCCTGTTTGCTTTATCGTTAGTGTGTTTCCAATGGTAGATGTGGCCCTTGAGTAATGCAAACATGTTGTGCAACGTTCTTGCAGGTGTAAGTAAAACCCATGCATGACTAAGTAGGCTACAGCACAAGGAAACAATACAGTGTAAGTAAAACTGTTAACACTCTAGACCGAGGTTTCCTCAAAGTATGTCTAATGTGAATAAGAAATTGAAGTTGCAGGCAAATGTGTCCAATGGTCAAGTGATAATAGGTGTAGCAACGTAGGCCATCATCAATGTTTCTGCATTGTCACCTGCCTTGTCTGTTCAGTCTGCAGTTAAGTTTCGATTTCCACCGAGCAGGATCTCCACGCGGCGAAATGCTGAAACTTTCGCTTCCTCCTGTTAAAGTAATCGGACATACATTCTTAAGTATGCTGTAGTAAATAGCTTTGATTGCAATTCATCTGGCTTTGCTTCCTTAAAAAAAAAAAAGCCTACTACATTATTATTCATAGCTTTTGCGCACTAGTTCATGCGCAGCACGCATAGTAGCAGGCGAGGACGCTTAATTATTTACAAACGGCAAAGATTTCCATCTTTTTTTAATGAAGAGACAAAAACAAAAAAAAGGCTTACCTGTTAATAGTAGTGTGTAGTGTCGAGTCTTTACTCTTCAGCTAAGCATCAATAAAACGCAATGACGCAGAGGTCACTGGCGGATCACTCTACGCCTTTCATAAACACCAACACCTTCATTTGCCCTACTGGAGATCAGCGGGGTAATCTTCAGCAACATGTGTCAGCCTGACTTCAGTATGCGTGTCTTTGCCCCACTATCTAATATTGTGTCATGCCCTTATAGTTTAGCAAATATATATAGCCTAGATATAAATCTGCATCTATATAGAGATGTACAGATATAGATATATCTTATCAGCATTTAAGTCACTTTTTGTTTCATTTTTTTTTCTTTTAGTGCAAAAATATAGCCTACGTATTGTAAGAGTGCAAAAACATATACAGTGACAGCAATTTGAAACTGAACTTGTGCACTCTTGCAATAAAGTGCAAAAGTGTGTGGGGGATGTATATTAAATGTCAACAAAACAATCAATCACTTCACATTACAACTGGAGTACAAAGAAAACAGGCAGTTCATTTATTTCTATATACTTGGTTTAAAAACAAATTTCTCAGGCCCAATGCATCTCCGCACAGTTGGATAATGAAAGATACACAAAAATAATAAATATCACAGTCATTATAGTATAAAGGCACAGCGCCAGGCTACATCACTACTGCAAAGGTCATTGTCAGTCTGATCTCCCGCCACAAGCATGTAGTGTTCAAACGTTTCTAAACTTGGTAGGTCAGTACCTGAAATGAAGATGTGAAATGTTCATGTTGTAGTTTCATATGATAATATGCTCAGATCAGGTGAGTCAAATGAAAACGGAATGCACTTTTGTGCTTGCCAGAAACGACCTCTGACAATTTGATAATGCATCGCTCAGGGTAAAGGACCCCACTTATCTCATACTAACTAGGGTCACACAGACTTTAAAATAATCCAAAGCATCTAAAATACATTCTCACACCATATTTGGTTTCTATAAAAGCCCTCCCCACAATGCTAAAGTCTGAAGACACACAATCGTTCTGATCTCAACTGAATAAAGGATAACAACTTTGTTTTGTAGCTGTGTGCCTGGGTCCATTTGAGCGTTGAGTATGAGCTTCAAGAAATGAAAACTCCCAGATCAGTCACAGAAAACAGTAATTACACAATTTTGGCATCACTTAATACTTATCCAATACAGCTCAATTTCTAAACAAATGTGTTTTTGGTTGGTGTTTAGAGCTGTATGTTGTGACAGTATTAACAGTTATCATACCAATACACTGTTTCAATTCATATTTTGGAATGACTATGAAGCTGGTAGCACACAGTAGCAAAAAAACCTGAAACGGTCCAAAGGCATAAATCCAGTTGTGTTCACTGTAGAATTTTCACATAAAAACAGCTGAAATATTGCATAAAACAGACACAATCAGTCTAAAAGCACTGTGATTAAGTGCTGCATCATGTTTTATATACTTTTTTTTTTTTTAAATGTGAAGGCCATGAATATTATGATTCAATTTTGGCTCTATAAAAAGTCAGAACAGTTGCCTCTTTCTCTTTATTTAGTGTCCCAGGCAAGTCTATTAAAGGCAAAATTCAGGCATGCTGGGAAAAGTTCTTCGGAAATCCTCTGGAAAAGGACAGAACAAACACAACAATATATGCGCTTGTCTTAAAATGTGTGTGTGTATTTTGGTAGATGTGAGTGTGTTTCTCTACAGTAGTGCATCCAGGTCCAGTTCTGGCAGAGGCTCCTTCCAATAGGAGAAACTGCTGTACTCAGGACAGTCCAAAGCAGAGGTTGCACTGCCCTTGACAGAGAGTGTGGGGAAGAAATGTTCTACCAGCTCACTGAGGTGGCTGTACCTGAAGAAAAGACACACACACACACACACATACAAACACACAAATTTGATTCCACAATACTATTAATGAAACATCTAAAGTGTCTCTATGAAAATCTAATACAGTGGTTCTCAAACTTTTTCACATTAAGGACCCCTCAACTGATACAAATTAGACAAAAGACCCCCCCTTTATAAGATTTGTCCCACGATCGCCCATCTGTTAGCATTTCGTCTTTTACAGAAAGTGTAAAAAAACTTATCTAAAATAGTCACACATTCTGTCACTGTGTTTCTTATAGATGGAATTACAGTGAAAATATATCATTTCCTTTTTTGCTGGGGACCCCGTGGAACCCTCTTAATGACCCCTGGGGGTCCCCAGAACCCACTTTGAGAAACACTGGTCTAGTGTTTGTCAACACTGCTTGTAAGCAATTGGTTCATCTGTACTTATTTTGATGGCACCTGTTTTTGTTTGTAACAAAACCAACAATCTCAATGAAAATGTGTGCACTCTATATGTTGCTTTCATATAGTACACAAGCACATTTTTTTAAAATTCCACTAAGAATCACCAATGTCTAAATTTTTCAAAGCATAAAAACAGTGCAGAAGGTGTTTATATCTGTGTTCTGTTGCACACTTACGAGGACTTGTTGCCTTTAGTCTTCTCCTGAGTGAGCTCTCCTTTTGGGTTGACAGTAAATAACCTGCTATCAGGCACCCCAACCTGCTTATAGGCATAAGCATCCTGCAAAGTCAAGGGCACCAAAACAATGCAGTTACACAGACTGGCCTCAGCGTCACTTTAACCTTTGCAGTATCTACGTACACTAAAAGCACTAATCCATAATCATAAATCATCAGCCAGTGTTTGTTTTATGTTTTATGCAAACCCTAGACTTCACTTTCACATTTCCCACACATCATTTCTACCTGCTGGAGTATATTACAGGATGTGCACATGAAATAATACTAGGTAAAAACATTTAAAAACACATGGGCATGTTCTTGTGCTTTTTTCTTAACAGGCATGAGCCCCTCTGAATTTGTACAAACCCAGGTTTGTGCCTGAGGCAAAAATCGCTGCCCGAGAATATGCACCTGGAAAACCTTGACTGAAAATAGACTTGTAGCTGAAGGCTACTGCTGTATTAAGAGTCAGTCTGCAGCACAGCTTACGTTAGTCCTGTTGCCGAAGGCTGCGTAGAAGGGCTGTCTCTGTGGGTTGAACAGGTCCCTGATGTCACTGAGACAGGCAATTTTAAAAACCTCCGGCTTCTTCTCTATAACCTCCCTGCATAGGTCAAGAGAGACAGTGTTTGCATACATATATATATTTCATACAGTGTAGTAGCTGAGTATAAGTTATATTGGATATCTCTCTGATGTCGAGGTCCGCAGTACATTGATTTTCAAACTTTATGAACAATTTCTCACACATAGTGTAGAGCTGTGATATGTACACAGTTCCAACATTCTATTAATTCAATTAATTAACTCTACAAATGAAAATGTACTGTCTTAGTACGACACTATCTGTAAAGTAGTTTCGTAGTAGGATCTGTTACCTGTGTAGTGCTGAAAAGAGGCTGCTGGGAGCCAACAGTACAGGGCCTTTAGGGAGGACAGTGCCTTTGTCATTGACCCACTGAAGATAGTCCTTCGTGATAGCAGCCATACCTATGGCCCGAGCTGAACAATACAGGAACTTATAACCGTTTCTGCAAGGAAAGAAGCCACCTCATAAGCATTTTAGTTTGATTGAATAGAATCAGAAAAAAAGTGGAGTTTCCCCATTCTGCTTGTAATTGAGTTGACCCATAGCACTAAGGTCCTGAATACATTCATCAATACTTCCAACAATACACAGATTTGAAGATTAGCACTTCAAACAGAATTCAGTCTTTTTTTTCAATTAACTGAACAGCTGAGCTCCTTCTACAAACAGGGAAACATCTGGCGACACAGATTAGACAGTCAACCGCAAACAGAACGACATCAGAATGAAATCATCAGCAGTGGATACATGTAGTCTGTTTTTGCTTCTTATGGTGGAAGTAATGTGTGTGTAAAGTTTGGTAAAAGAAAGTGGTCTAAAAGGAAAAACAATAAGAGTAGAAAAGCTGTTAAAGACAATGATGTTTGATGCTCTTCGACTACTAATAATACGTAATAAGTCATTTTACATACTGGTGTATTTTGTGGTAGAGTTTGGCAATGCCTTTGTGTGTCCAGTCTTTTCCAAACTGAGGTAGAATGTGACCCAGAGCATCAGACCTGCAGGAGACAGACAGTGACGACTACTCAAAATACTAACACAATGCTCTATAATGTATCTTTCATAGTAGTCAGTGAAATGCTTGGTATGTAATTGTTTATTTGAACTATTTATACACTATTGTGCGCAAAGAAAACGCAGTTGATTTTACTTAGTGATAGTTCCGTCAATGTCTGATATGATGACGCGATCGTCCCAGTTCCACAGGTAGATGGCAGCTTCACAGCGACAGGTGCCTTGGTACTGTGTGGTCACACTGAAGACCACCTTGTTGGCTCCTTCACGCAGGTTTAAGTGTTTCTGGTTATGAGAAAGGAGAGAGTTAACGAGCCGTGAAGTAGACAAAACCCCAAGGAAGCTGGTCATCCTCCACCTACATCAGACAGCAGAGTGAAAGTCTTTATGTGGGTATACGAATGTGTATGTGTGTGTGTGTGCATCTCTTACGATCTGCTTAGAGGTCAGACGCAGTGATTTGTGATACATCTGGCTGATACACTGAGTGGCGCTAAGGGTTTCTGTTGACAGGCTGGGAGCAATGGTGGCTTTTCGCCCGAGGCCCGCTGCCTCATCACTCTCGATGTCATCCAGTGTGGCTCTGGGGAACCAACACACATCCAATTTACACTTTGTGTTCGAATTATTTTATTTTTCAATTATTCTATTTATTGATATTAATTAAATATAATTATTTAGTGATTTGTGCATGAAAATAAAACATTCCACATGGTGATCTGTATCATTGAATGGCTGCCACACATGTTAAGCTTTAATTTTGACAAGCGGTGACATATCTAGTCATAGATAAGCGTCAGGACAATTGTTTTTGAGAACATTTATTGAGAGATGTACTATATGGACAAAGCTTTGGCACACTCTGCTGGCGCAAAGGTAAACTACATGGTGACAGTTCCAGTTGATATATAAAATAACAATAAACATCTAATGATGATAATTTTGCCCGAAATGTTGGCGTATTTACAGAATTGTTCATTAGTATTAGTATGAGTATTGTATGATTATCAGTCTTTCCAGCAATAAGTCTGAATGTTTTTAAGTACACACATTAGTTGTGTTAGATCATTCTTAGAGAGATAACTTACTTTACTGTGGAAGAAACACTTGGAGGTGGTTCCTCTTGCTCGTACTTTTGCTGAAAAACATGGATGGCTACATTTATCATGTACATTCAAACTGACAATGGTGGTTTTTACAAACAAATTCTTCAATCTCTAAATGGACTGTACATCTACAGTCTTGCCCAAGGACAATCTGTCATGTAGATTGAACCATGGCCCTTATAAATAATGGACATCTCACTCAACCCTCATGAGCCACAGCTGCCTCTCTCTACCACCCATACCTTACCTTCCTCTCTGTCTTACATGGACAGGGCATAGAAAACAATCCTAGCTACAGATCATTGCATGCAATTCTTGCAAGTGCAAACATGTAAGCTTTCTTTTTCTTGCTGACACACCATCATAACTGAATAATCACTCATAAGAATGTACCTGGTTATTGTCCATGTCTCTTCTCCTCCAGGACAACCACCAGCGTCCAGACTTTTTCGGCATCTTGTCCTTCACCAGCCGCTCTATCGTACCCTACATGACACACACACACACACACACACACACACACACACACACACACACACACACACACACACACACACACACACACACACACACACACACACACACACACACACACACACACACACACACACACACACACACACACACACACACACACACACAGCAATCATAAATCATAAATCCTGACTTCCCATTCTCTGGCCAACAACGATCTTATGTGTTTTACGCAGTCAACTTGTGAATCAATAAAAATAACTTTGTGATAAGCTTCTTTCACATTTGTAACTGGACATTAAAGAAGACTAATTAATTAACATTACTGAGGTCTTATGCAGAAACAGTAAAATACCTTAGGTAGGTTTTTCTGGAAAGTTGTCATTGACAAGACCATTGGAGCAGCTGCTGCCCAGTTGTAATAGCTGTTAAAGAGAAAAGCCAGGTGACGAACAGTCACTCATTTTAAACTCATTTAAAATAGCCATTTAAGAACACCAAATCGTACTTGGAGTTGATGCAGATCACAAGGCTTGGGTCCTCAATGATTCCTGGATTATTGGCAAAATCCTGGTATGTCACAATGTGCTTCATAAACTTTTCTGTATTAATGGCAAAAACAACACTTTTACTCCACTGAGAAAAACCAGCCTGTTTCTTCATGTACTAGCACATATTGCAGGCATAGAACAACAGCACAGGGTTATTCCCCTCTTACCTTTAGTGATTTGGCTGGTGTCACCCACTTGACCGCAGAGGGACATGCTGACGTCCATGTTGTAGGAGGTGGAATCTGACAGGTACTCTGTACCGCTGTCCATGGCCCCGCTGCCCACTGACTGAGGCGACTGGCTCCCTGAGAAGGTGCCCTGCTCCACAACATGCTGCGACACTCCCTCTGTCTCACTGTAGGGACAATAGACACTCAATTTTTCCCCCGTAAAGGGCAACACTTCATAGATAACACAACACAATCATTGGATTATTGAGTTGTTGCTATGGACGTTAGTCACTGTGGACAAAGTAGGAATTGCTGCCTTTCAATTCATTTATCTGTGTTTAAACCATAGGCTGTATATAAAAACAAACATCACACACAGTTTTTGTGTCATTTTCAAGATGCGGATTTCATACGTAATCATGAGCCACTCCTACTGTATTTTTGTGAAGAACATCCATTATGTCTTTTTACCTCTTGGGGAAGTAGAGTGCAGCCACCTCAGGATTCAATGTGGTCAGATCATCCAAGTAAATATCAGTTGGTCCTAGATGGTGATTACGTTTGCCTGTAACAAAATGACACGTGACATGAACCCAACTTGTCAACATGTACGACGGAATTAGGTAACGCAAAGTCTAAAACAAGACTCTACAGACACCTAAAGTGTAAAGGACAAAAATTTAAAATTTACATCAATGAGAGAAAAATACTTCACCTTTCTTCTTGTCCTGTTGCTCCACTTTGGAGGTTGACTCAGAAGAGTTTGCCAACCCTCCTGCAGCTGTGCAGCTGGTCCCAGCATCTCTCCCCTCAGCTTTTGGTGCACCTTTGTTGGTCAATGAGCCTCCTGCTGTAGTCTCTCCAGGTCCACCTTCCTCCTCCCCTCCCTCAACACAGGGAACTATCCCACTGTCCCCCTCGCCGACAGGGACACTACTGGTGGAACCCTGTTCACTGTGCTCCAATAAGGCATCCTGTTGTTGTAGATTTAATAAGTCTGTACTACTTGGACTTGTTGCTGTGACTTTGCAGTCTTTGCTCTCCTTTGCGAGTTGTTTTTGTGCGTTCTTTGGTTTGGTCACATTGACCACATTATTTTTTGTTCCGGCGCTAATAATATCAGTTACAGTGCTAATAAGCTCAACACTGATTGTGCTTTCTTTGCCAGCAAGAGAATTGGTGCCATTAATTAGGTTAGCTGAATAAGAAGATGAGTCTCTGTTCTCCACTTCCCCCAATGTGGTTTCAAGTGCCTGGTTCAAGTCCACATTCGTGTTCACTGATGGTGCACAAGACTTGGAGAGGTCACTTTGGCTTGAACGGGCAATGTCAACGTTTTTCTCCTTGAATATAGGTGTGGTTTGCATAGCGTGGCTACCTAGGTCCAGGGGAGTCCTGGGTTGCGGCCTGACCACTGTTACACTGCCCACTCTACCACAGCTGATAACAGGCTCATAGCCCATGTCAAAGGAGTCTTGTTTCTCAATGGTGCGGAAATGACAACTGCTGGAAAGGGAGATGTGCTGCAACTCCACTGGTGTCCTCTCTGATTGACACAGCTGTGGGGGAGGGCAGAGAGAGCAATTTGAGACAGTGTGTCAGGATGAAAATCTCAAATCAACAGCATTACCACAGCACAAGCAGGCGGTAAATCTACATCTTTGTATGTTTGTGTTGCCATACCATGGGAAAACCTCCCCAGTTCCACTGCATTTGAGGCCCAGAGGGCTCTTGGGTTTTAACCAAAAGCTCAGAGTCGCTCTTCGGAGAGGGTGGTCGGCTGTAGAACACAGTGCTGGGAAATGGAAAGACAAATGGACAGATAAAGATAAAATGGTCAATTCGGCCAGACAATTAATTTCAGATAATTGGCCGATAACTGCACTCATGAGGCCGATATACAAAAAAATGTCTGCAAACACATCTGCAGGGAGCCTGGTCAGTGTGACTGTATGGAATGATGTTAGAACTCCCTCCTGTGTGTTTTGGGAAAGTGGTGAAAATGTTTGTTTCTAGCCCTTAATTTCCTCTAAATGACAGCAGCTCTAATCTAGCGTCAAATATATTTTGTTGTACTGCAGAAAATAATACAGTTGAATGTCACTTCTGACAAACTGTACCCCACTAAAACACCAGTAATGTTCTGAAATCTACAGCATAACCCAATGCAGCTTCTATTTCATTCATTAATTAAAGTTCCATACAAAACAAGATATTAGTGGCTAAAATGACCATATATATTAGATTGTACTCTGCAAGAATAATGAAAGTACACATGACTTTTTATTGTTTTCATATTGACATTAAAAAAACAGCTCCCTGCTCTCTAAATAAATTTTAAAAAATTTGGATCAATATCTTAAAGATTAAACTTCCTTACCACTCGGAGGGTGACTGCTCTCCATCGGAGTGTGGATGAGTGTCTCTGGTCTGTGTGGCCCCCACCTCCTCATTAGGCTCTTCAGACATCGAGTAGTACACTGATTTACTTTAAGACATGCAAGAAGACATTTTAACTACTATGCTAATTTTGAAGGTTTGAACACTGAATCACATTGCTCCCTTTAAAAAGATTGCCCATACTGACAATCCCTCTGAGTAGTGGTATTGGTTGGGCTGTTTAGTTTTCAGCTGCTTTCTGCTCGCCGTTTCATTCTGGCAGCGGCTGTCCATCACAGAAAATTTTATTTAATCAAAATGCTGAAATACTATACAACCTTTACCGAAATGTAACAACGTCAGCAATAACAAAACCTGTTTCAAGTGTGCTGCTTTAAATGTATCATTGCTATGTGCATTTGTGGAATCACTCCAGGGTGGTAACAGGTAAAAAAAACAGAGTAGCAGAATAATATGCTCACTAATTATCGCTGACAATTAAAAGCATAATTCTCTTGAAAAACCTTTCATGAGACAATAAAGAACAACAACTGCATGGAGAACAAACAGATGATGAAAAGAGTTTTTGGTGACTTTTGCAGGAGATGTTTGATGCCAGGAAGATAAGTTACAAGACATGTTCCACAGATTCAAGGAAGCTGTATAAAATGTTGAAATGCCTAATACAGCTTTAAATTAAACTTATACCAATACATGGTATATGGTGTGGTGGCATATCCCCTTTAAAAAACAAATAAAATACTGTAAGTGTAATTCGCAATAAAACTAAAAGAAGAGGTATTTCTCATTAGTGTTCAGTGAATTTTGTGATAAATGAGGCATCACTGAAAAATACTGGTAATAATCCCTGGACACAGTGATCTATCAATCTGTGGCTCATTTCCTGTACATTTCCTGACTGCAAAGATTCTGATCCATGAAGGTGCAGCATTAGAGAGCAAAAGGAATCAGAAAATCTGTCACTCAGAAGAGACTGACTTCTCTGTCATAAATGCAAAGTTTTTTATTTTGAACAAAGGCTAACAGACAGTGTGACTGCAGAAAGGTAGGCTAGTTGTATTCAAAGCTTCTGTCATGCAATGTAACTTTATTATAATGTATTAGCCTATTTCCCACCGTCAACATGTATGCACCATCAGATGATGCCAACCTTTGTTCACAACATGCCATACAAAGTCACTCACTGACCTGAATTGTAACGGTAGAACATGCTCCCCTTTAGCAAGACTCTCCTGTACGGCCTGATTGCTTTCTTTCTCCCACTCCTTCTCTCTTTCTCTCTCATCTGATGATGACGAGCAGGCATCTTCTCTCGGGTGAGTATCAGAACGCATGCGTTTGCGGCGGCGTTTCTTCCTGCGGTTGCCAGACCCAGCAATGGAGGATCCCTCGGTGGTCTCCTCGATCTCCTCCATCGCCTCAGGGACCTCAAGAGGAATTGGGGAGGTGCAGAGATGGGCTGGGACCTGAGTGTGAGGTGGGTAAAAGTGTAAAGTTTGCAATGATGAATTAAAGCTAACAAACTTCCAAAACTGATGCAATGTTACTAAAGAACAGCAAAAAATGAAAATATGAAGGGCTTAAGCCAGTGGTCATCAAATGCTGATCATCTTACCTCCATGTTTTCATTTTCCTCGACAAAAAAAGCTTCTCCATTGTCACCCAGCTTCATGTGCAGGTCAACCACCTCTCCATTTATCTCAATATCAACCTAAAATCACAGAGATGCATGTACATGTCAAAGAAAGACCAAAAGCAGAGTCAATACAGAGAATTGTAGTTGAAAGAAGAGAAAACACTGACAATTTTCTCCTTGGAGCGCAGCACGCCCAGTTTGCCGAAGCGAACGTGAAAGGGGGAACACTGGAACGATCCATCAGGCTGCCGCACCACAATGACATCGATCCCTCCGGTGAGTGTGGCAGGGTTAAGGCCACGGTACAGCTCCTTCACTGTCACAAACACTGTCTCTGCCAACTGGCCCACAATATTCATGGTTTGGGACTGGAAACAAACAGACAAACAAACAAAAAACAAGAAGTGAGAACAGCGAGGCGATGTAGGTTGACATATGAAACAAAAAGGGTCTGCATTCAGTTCCTGTTGGTCTGATCTTTTCCGCCTTTTTTACACAATGTTAGCCAGCACTCAACAACGTTATCTATTTATAGTAAATAGAAAAGCATAGAATTATAACTTCTCATCACAATGGTTATCCAACTGACCAAGTGTGCTACATTAATTAAAAATGCTTAATGCCTAATATAGCACATTTGCCTGCCAGCAAACAGAGTTCCTGCGTTATATGATGCATCAGCATGCTAAACTTTCACATATCAAGATTTCAGAGTTTCAGACCAAGTAACGTCAAACCTTTCCACCATGTTTAGCTCCAGACAGAAGGGTATCCCCTGAATGACTGCAAGGGAGGTATTGTTTTGACTAAACCATATTGACCTTTGGAATCAGGTCTAGATTGTGACTAACAGGCTACAGATCAAGAGCTGGGAGAGAAAATGAGCTCTGTTGAAGACACGTATAGAGGTTTGTCACAATAAGACAGGAAGTACTGAATTCATTATCTTGGCCAGGCCTGATGATTATGTGAAAAGGCTCACTGTGCATGGTATGACTTATTTGACCACACATGTCATAAGACAAGTGTGAGACCAAAGAGACAACAAATTCTAGCCAATTTCCAAAAGCTAGTTCAAGTTAGGGTGAAAAATGGGCAAATACAATTATTCCCATTAGATATATCCTTTTCGCCTCGGCAGGCCAGGACATGTCCAACAACAAGAAGCAGGTCAAGAACTCAAACTTTGCCAAAGGCTACTGAAAAAAAAAAACATAGCTAAAGATATTAGAGAAATCAATACTGTAGCTCAAAAAGAAATTCTACCTGTGTGAAGCTTATCATGTTTTGTTTTTGTCAACACAACTTAGAGAGAAAATTTGTGTCAGGATCTCTCAGACTCATCCGAGCCACAGAATTTCCAGTACAGTCTGAACAGCCCAACCAATACCACTATTTAGATTACTGAATTTGATTATTATAATACACCTTAATTTTCCTGAGGAAAATAGTCTATGTAAACTTGGGCGGATTTTTAGTGACTTAACTAACATGCCTGCAAAATGAAACCTGTCTATAATGTCATCTATCCAAAGTCCACGTAACAAATCTCATGTCTTACCCACAGTGAAGGATGAAGCTGTCCCCTCCCAACAAGGCTGTGCTCCCTTGACCTCCCTTCTGCCATACGACACCACTATAAAGGACTTTTCCACCACAGGAACTCAGAAACTTTACCTGCATTTCCACCAGACGAACCTGTCAACTCCATTTCCCAGAATGCTGGGCTGTCTCTAAAGGCTAAGGACATTTAGGCCCCCCTCCACCCATATCTGTCTGTGGATGTAAAGCTACATTTTGTTAGCTCTGACAGCTGAGACACAGATTCAAAGGTACAGTCGATTATAACTGCTAAGCTAAATAGGACTTTCCACTTGATCAGTGGCCATGAGAGATGACAGCGCTCTAGTCCTCTCTGGTCTGAGCTAGGAAGCAGAATATAGCAATCTATGAGCGAATGAGCGAGTCCTAGTTTATTCAGTCACACACCGATGCTTCCTCTATCTAACACAATTTCACAATCACATTCACACCCTCCTGTCACACCGAATACATACTTCCTCACTTGCACTGCACATGACAGCCAGACCAGCAGTTTCTGAAAGGCTTGGGCAGGCTATTCAAACACGCTTGGCATGAAATTGCACACACACACACACACACACTGAGCGACCACACAGTTTCTGGGCTTGACCACAGCTCTCTGGGCCATCCAAGGTGAGGGGACTCTCCATCATTCATGCTCTACCAACACTGGAAAATCCTTCATAGGCCTAGCCGACTTGGGAGAAAGTGAAGAAATTAACTAGCAAAACCGGATGGACATCATTGCCTGTGCTGCCTGTGGAGGAGGATATGAAAGGTAACAAAAGTATATATACTCATGCGACCTGGCCTCGGCCATTGCGTTCACGGTCCGAGTTAAATGTCGTTTTCCCTTAACAGACAAATGACGGGAGGTCAGACTGTCACAATGTGGCTGATCCAACAGTGTAAATGTAAAATATGGGTGTTTAGCTCATGACCTTCTGACATGAATGACCTTTTTTTAGTGTGATACTTAACTGCTTGACTGTAACTGCTAGGTCAGCTGTATTTAGAAAGCAGGATGAACAAAAGCCTGCAGCAGATAAAGGTAGCGCGAGACGACAAAATCTAGGGCAGGAGAAGGATGACAGAAGAGAAAGATGAGGGGGTTAATAACTGATGCACAAGGATCAAATGTTTCTTCTGTAGCAGCATGCTGCTTCTAATGTATCAAACACATTCCTATACTCCTCCCTTGGGTGGGTATACCGGAATAATGCCAAGCTTCACTGCCTTTAAGATGCCATCTCCTCAATGAGGAGTTCAAACGAATGAAGCTGACACTAGGGCTGAGATTAATCACTCAGGGTTTTTTTTACCTTCTGAAAACCCATTAACATTTTGACCTTGTCAAATGTCTTTGACAAAATGGTTGCTGATTAACTAACTCTACTAGTTTTACTACAAGCTGACAGAACAGACCGAATCAGTCAGTGACGCACTGTTCCAAATCTGCCTTAGACAGCCAATTGTGTGGAGACTGTAGTCCTGGCTTTTACTGTCCATTGCCTCATAGAAGACACACACACACAGAGGTTACCTCACTCTATTGCAATGTAGTTCAGCATATCTGTCTCGATCCCTTGACCAACAGATCTGTTGCATCAGATTTTATTATTACTAACTTATCTAACTATCAGCATCATTGACTCAGGCAGCACTCAGAAAGTCAGCCCCCTCAGGGTGCAGGAGTATTGATTGGGTGAACTCAAGAACTCAATGACAGACAAAGTCAGCTTTTTTCATTATAAGTTACCCATGTGGTGCTAATGCATGTATATTACGCCTATATATTTACATGGTTTGGTAAAAACATTAAATACATACAACTTCCGCAACGGGTTTACGTTACGTCGTAATCCATCTAGAAACTTAAAACACGTTTTCTCTGCCGTTAACTGAAACTCTTTATAACTAGGAGCCCCGGCCTATTTTGGAAAACGCCAGAGCAAAGTTATGCATGCAGACCTTCATTTGTTTGACAGTGTGTCTCAGTCACAGCAAGTAACAAAACTCTTACAAATGGACATAACTGTGCTAGCTCTGACATGCTAACGTCTTCCACAACTGCTAAAGATGTTACAGACAGTTTACTGTCTTTGCGTTGACGTGGACAGAGTGTGGACAGCAGCTTACCTTTCTTGTGGTTTTTCAGACTGAGAAAATACAGCAACAACGACAACAGCCATCCCGGACTTTTCCTAGTATGTTGCGCCTGCGCACAACACATGTCTGTCACTCCAATAGCCAATGAGCAAACAGGAACAGGAGAAATGACCCGCCTCAAACTTTAATCTGTAAACAAAGCGTTCATTGATGCAGAAATTACTTTAGTTTTGAATGTGTGCCTTTAAAATAAGATACAGAATAAACAGGTATTAATAGTATTGTACAGTTAATAAACTCTATAAAGATTAAATTGGCATGTTGTAGCTTACCGGCAAACGTATATTTTTGATGCTGATTCCCACACTGACAATCTCTGTGAAAAGAGCCTCTTAGTTAAAATCAATCAGTCATAAAAGCTTGGAAAAGTTCAACTGAAAGTCTGCTATGCAACCAAAACAACCCGCACAAATCTGGTCCCTTATACAGCCTTAAAAGTTAGCCTTTGATACACCTCTGCATAAAGCATGTTGCTGGGTGACAAATTCTACTGTTAAATTTATCATAGCAGTAATTCAATAGTGGTGTAGCAGAAATTGCTTGGAAAACCTGTATGAATATGTATTTAATCTTACACTCAATATATCTTACCCTATAAAGTAGCTTATAGTTATTCTGCATACTAGAAGACAGAAAAATATATGGGCAGTTATTAGACTGTGGGCTGGCAGCCTAGCACATCTCATACAGCTCCATCAATCTGCATACATAGTGTTCAGCTAAACTGCTCCTCCTCTGCTCTAATTCAGATGATGTTGTTGAGCTAAATGCAATCTCTGGGTGGAAGCTTTTCTATCCGCTGAATCCACAGGTCACCCCTGCAAAAAAACTTTAATCTCAGCTAGTGGAAAAGACAGGGGGTGGTGTAGAGGAGCTCCTGAGGAAATAATGATAAAAGTAGACACATGCAGACACGTCATGGATCATGAATATCTGTCACATAAAGACGGTTCATAATAGGCTAATGCTTCTGTACTGCATTTACCACACTGGAGGATGTGTTTTTACACATTGTTCTTTTGTACACATTTCCACAAACAATACTTCCAAAAAATCTGTTGAACCAAAACACAGTGAACTGCTAAGATGGCCTCTTAGCGGTCCTGTTTTGGCGATTCTGCTGCTTCATGTTAAAAAGAATATGTTACCTATGCTCGTTGAATATTTCAGTAGGAACATATTCACTACATTACTGAAAGCTTTCAAGTATTGCTCAATTAGAATCAAATTAGCTCAAATTAGAGACAAAAAGTGATAACTATGGTAAGGTATATACGGCACTAAGGCTGTGAAATATCTTTCTCTGTGAGAATATAATAAACTGCAAAAGGTATCTGCTCACCCAATGTGTGGCTCACAGCTTTATGTGTACACAGCCAGCCCGAACTATTTCACAGCCCTCCCACATAATTTTTGTCATCATCATCATTCATTGAGGGGTTTTCAGTATTTCAGAAATGATAACTAGCGAGTCCCAGCAGAGGGCATCAGTTTCCCGGCACAGAGCCTCATTCAACAGAGAGGCTGCCTTTTTTTGCCCAAAAGCTTCCATTCATGCTCTGAACTGTTCTTTTAATTGAATCTTAATAAAAGAACAATATTCTATTGTCACTACTCTGTATTTTACTAAAAGTGTGAATATGCTACATTTCTTAACCAATGACAGAAAAAACAGAAAGTGTACTATTTTAATGAGAAATATCTTCATATCTATCCAAAAAAGATCCAACCCAAAAGACAAACACTACTCCTACTACAGTATACATTGAGCACTGTCAAGTTAAGAGTGCATTGAATATATTTTTTAAGACAGTGGGTATTTCATACCTTCACAATATCTTGACAAAAAAATGGTTAAATATTTCTGACAACTCTTAAAGTGAAAAAACAACTGCCCAAAAGCGTCCAAACAGATTTATTAACACTGAATATTAATCAAGTAGGTTTTTCCTTGAGTGCTAAAACATGATGAGAAATAGAGTGAGCAGCTGCAAAACAGATGTTACCCCATGACATAATTTAAGGTGTTCACTGCACATTCAGCCGCCAGTGAAGGCCAGCCAAACTGCCTATTTAAGGAAACCCTACGCCTTAACAACAGAAACACTAGCTTTCAAAACTGCTCTGCATATGCTCATAGCTCTCTCTCCTCCATGTTTCCTCTCCGGCGTGCAGAGCCTCCTCTAAATGTTTAGGCCCTGTTCTCTAAATAAGGCAGCCTTATCGTAGTTCCTGTCATTTCTGCCTTTTTCCCCAAACATCCAGAGCTGTGGCAGTAGCAAGCTGCAGCCTGTGCATTCTTTTGCCTTGTATGGAGAAATGGTTTGGCCTGAGATGTCTTTGGACGGGACAGGACCGCCTCTCCATTGGCCGGGGCAGAAAGTGGGAGGGACACGCCGGGAGACTGATTCTTTAAACAAACTTTTCAGTAGGACTGCCTGCTTCCCCTTCGCACTGCTGTGTCGGATCCAGACAAAAGGAGCCTGATATTTCTCCCTGAAGCCAAGGTGAGAAATAAAGCTGTTTTTTGCATAAAGAGTATAAATAGTGTATACAAAAGCTCATTTTAATGTGTTTTAAAAGGACAGGAAATGTCAGTTCTCTGAGTTCAGTGGTACAGTGTTCAACTGTCAGTGCTGAGAGTGAAGAGGAGGATAGAGTTACAGAGAGGTTCTGAATGGATCTTCGATTAAAGTGACCAGATCAGCTACAATGGAGCTTTTTCCATTTGTTGATCAAGGAGAAGACAGACCTGTAGAAAATGCTCTCCTTAAACCTGTGTGTGTGTGTGTGTGTGTGCGCAGTGTAAGTGTACTATATGCGTTGTGTTTACTTCCATGTCATCATTATGGCACATTAGACAGAGGAATTTGTGAATGCAGCTGACCCATTTAGATCTTGTACACACACACACACACACACACACTCGCAGACACACACTGCTGATGTCTTTTTAAAGGCGATGAGAGCTCAACTTTGCTCTCTGTTTGTTTTTGGAATACCTGAATGTTGGGCTTCACTTGAGTAGTGGCGACCTACGTGACCTGGAGTTAGGGTGAGGGATGTCAGCCTGACTGTTTGGTGATATCAAAGTGTGCGTGTGTGTACTTGCTGGACAAAGGAACAGAGGGGCTTTGTCATCCCAGTGGATGAAAGGGTCCACAGAAGGGGCTGTGGTAGACAGAGAACAAGTACAATTGTCAGTGCGAGCCAAGCTGAGGCACGTCAGCCAAATGCTTACGTTGCTGAAGTCTGAAATATTTGTCCTCGGCCTCCTTGAGAATAATTGTTGATTCACTCTGTGCAGAAGATTTGAGCTGTTACAGCTCAGCAGGACTGGTAATCAGATCTTTTTTCTTGGATGTTGAAAATGTAAAGTTGCGAAATAATTACACTAGTCAAAGAATCTAGCTTATTGATTGCTTGAAAGAGACGTAGAGTTAAACACTAATCAGGAGACAGTGCCCTACAGTATCACTGGAGCCAAACAAGAATGCACAATGGAGATAATGAAATTTCAGAGCCTGAAATTGGATTGTTTTTATCAGAGCCACTTCATTTGGGCCTCAAGAAATTCTCTTACAGGCGCACAAGTGCGGCGCAAAAAGGCTGCAAGTGTCTGCATAATGAAAACGTGGTGCATTGTGAGAACACTTTACTGCTGTGGCAGGAGAGAGAAGCCCTAATCAGATTGAGGAATTCCTCTGTTCCTGAAACCCTGCGTTGGAGCTAGACGCCGTTTTGTTTCCAGCTTCCTCAGTGACTGTGAGATGGAAAGAGAATGGAAAGGCGTTGGGCCAACAGCACACACCTTCCAGATTTCTTCATTTCTCTGGCACACGAGGGCACAGAAGCAGCCAAACAGTAGTCAAATGAAAGAAAAGACTGATCCAACATGTGTCTCCAGTGAGAGAAAGGAAGCAGTGAAGCCACTGTTGACAAAAACTGCGTGTGTGTGTGTGTAGAGTATTGAGAGGGAGTAAACTACACCTTTGCTGACCTGCTTCATTTGGCGCTCACTTAAATAAATTCCCTCCCTGCGACCTTTGTTATACCGAGAACCCCAAACAAGGATCCATTTAAATGCAATTGGACCTTAAGATTATAAACTCTGGGCAGAATGTAGGCTGATCGTACTAATTTGCATTGACAATAAAAGTTAAAATTCTGCCCAAGTGATACAGGAGCGTTAATTTGCATAGAGATCAAGAGAGGCAGAAACTTCTATATACTCAACAGAACAAGATAAAGCGATAGGAAAAGCTACTCAACCCTGCCTTCTCTAGCTTTTCTGTGAAGCCTTTGTGAGTCATACAAGCTACAGACATACAAGCATACACAAAAATGTAGGGCCATATTCCAGCCCATTAGACATGATGACAGACAGTGTCACCCAGACAGTGCCCTTGGAAACAACAGATGTTTGGTGAATCTAGGACGGTAAAGACCTGTTTATGAGTATTGGAGAACACTTCTGTGTAGCTTTTACTGTAATGGGATATAAAATACATGGTTGTGGTGTATTTATTATTTTGCTATCAAAATGTTGTTGGTAACCAGAAAAAACTCATTTAGAAAATAGTGTTTTCTTTTCTTATATTGTGCTTTTCCTTCTGATTATGGGAGAAACACTGTACTCTATTTGAATTTGTGTTAAATATGTGCATTTTTGTATTCCAATACAGACACAGGATGACATGAAATGGCTTTTTTGGTCCTTTACAACAGTTTCAAATTTAACATCTTGTACCTACGTGAAGCTCTGCCTGAAGCTCTGAAGAGAATATATACAGGAAAATCTCTTTTACTACTAATGTTCTACTAATGTAAGACTGACAAAGACTGACAGTTTGAAGCTATGAGTTAATGCCACATACACATCACCTCTAAGAGCATGATGTCATACATCATGTGCCTCATCATCCACATTCAACTGCTCTTTCCTGCCCATCCCTCAGTCCTCTGTCTGCTGTTGCCCAATGGGTAGAACAAAATCACAAAACACAAAACACACACACACACACACACACACCTCCTTGCAGACCTGAACATGAGTGACAGGTCTAATTGTGGAAGGATCTGAAGTTAGCTGCAGTGTGTGCAGACATGTCATTTTCACACCCATCACTGTACCCGACATTTAGGGAGACTGTGATTCTCTCTCCAGAGGAAGTAGGAGGAAAACGGTTCTCCTGCTTGTGGCAAACGAAAGAACAAAACATAAAAGAGCGACGTGGATGCAGTATTCCAGTGTATAGCGCTGCACTCCAAAACATACATCAAATTTGACGTATCTTTTCATGTGAATGCTGAAATAGGTGTTCATGTCAAGCAGTGTTAAAAAGCAACATACCCACTCCATGCTGTCCCTGATTGTACAGCATTATTGCAATCAAATTTATGAACCATACTTTTTGAACGTGCACAGGCCCGGATCCAGCCGCCACCATGTCGAGCAAGCGTGCCAAGGGAAAGACCACCAAGAAGCGCCCTCAGAGGGCCACCTCCAACGTCTTCGCCATGTTCGACCAGTCTCAGATCCAGGAGTTCAAAGAGGCGTTCAACATGATCGACCAGAACAGAGACGGTTTCATTGACAAGGAAGATCTGCACGACATGCTGGCCTCTCTGGGTACTGGAACGCTTGTTCTGCAACACTTTCAAGTGTAGAAAGCCAAAATATGACATTGCAAAGGGGCACTCCTCCTATTTTCCATTTTAAGATTATACAGAATATACTATAGTCATGATAAGCATCATCATGAGGAGTACTATTCAACCTGTGAACAGCTATATAATATATTCTGTAGCTCCGCTAAGAGCTCTCTAAAGCCTGAGTAAAAGCTGAGATCATCAGGGTTAATTCAGGTTGGGCTCTCAAACTATACATTCTCTAAAAAAATCTCTCTTCCAAGTTTTACTTTGCAAACCCTTTTACTTAAATTTGAAAAAAAAAACAATTTAAGATAAATGGCTCAGAAAGGTTCCATCATAACTGACTGATTTGACTCCTGTTTTGAATTCTCAATTTATTTATTTATTTTTTCACAGAAAAATGTGTTTATAGAAACAGGGTTTTTCTTCTGTACAGGCATAAATAAACACGTCTTTGTGTGCTGTAGTCCCAAGAAAAAGTAGATAAATTTTAACAGTGACCCCTTCCCTCAGGTAAGAACCCCTCTGACGAATACCTGGAGGGGATGATGGCCGAAGCACCAGGGCCCATCAACTTCACCATGTTCCTCACCATGTTTGGAGAGAGACTCAACGGAACGGACCCTGAGGATGTTATCCGCAACGCCTTCGCCTGTTTTGATGAGGAGGGATCTGGTGAGTCAATATAAACAACGTAATGTATACACAGATCATGGAACTCATGTTGTCAGTGTTTTGGAACCTTATCTCCCACTTAATGTATGCTATGTCTATGCTGTGTCTAAGGCGTGATCCACGAGGACCATCTGAGGGAGCTGCTGACCACCATGGGCGACCGCTTCACAGATGAAGAGGTGGACGAGCTGTTCCGCGAGGCACCTATTGACAAGAAGGGCAACTTCAACTATGCAGAGTTCACCCGCATCCTCAAACACGGCGCCAAAGACAAGGACGACGAGTAGAGGGAGAGGGCCTGCCTGTATCTGGCCCCTGCACACATACTGCACCACAAATGAGTCCCTAGTTCCTACCTTTGCACAGCCTTTTAAGTTTGAGAGAAATTAAGTAAGAATAGTATATACCGGTATCAAAGTCATTTATAAAAGGGCAGAAAAAGCTATCTATTTAGGTCTACAAATTTATGAAAGGTAGGAGCACGGAATTCATTTAGGATCCAACAAAATATTTTGCAATACACTACTTTTCAATTTGTATCATCATTGAAGGTTTCCATGAAGAGAGGCTCATCTCAAGTCCACTGTGGCCTCCGCCACTCTGACTGCAGTAGTTCTGACCTTTTTTAGATTGTTGCAGGGAACCCAGTTGGACTTCTGAGATGCATCAAACATCATGTATGTGTGCACGGACTGGAATGCCAGACTCAGAGCTTCATAAGAGTACCAGCAATGTTTACCTCTTCCTGCTAATTAGCCATCACACCTGCACAAGCACTGCCACAGGTCTCCTTGTCTGTAATATGTGTGTCCCTGTACGTTGTAAATGGATAAAAAGAAGTGATCATTCTTGACTGTTTATTGAAAGTGGCGAGTACTTCCACTTGATGAAATGGTTGTGAGAGCTTTCAGTCTGAACTCATATCTTCCTTCCATCAGCTGGTTGTGTGTATTTCTTGAAGGATCAGGTATGTCTTGTATTGCTGAAGGAATTCAGTCATGAAATTGCTCATTGTGCAAATAAATGTACGTTTATTCATACTGTTGACCGCAGAAAGACTAGATGGGATGTTTTTAAATTGTCGTATCCATGTGTCTCCTACTTTCTTCACATGCTCAAATCATCAGCAGTGTTTTTGGTTATATTAACCCCTTGTCCTACATAGCAGTGTACTATGCTTTACATTGCCGCCATTTTCCAAAGGACTCTGAAGTCTGAGCTGTATACGAGCATGTGTGCACTAACCTGGATATTTTCCCAAAACATTTACTTTGAAGTACAAGCTTTGCAAGGTTAACATAACTAAATGTTCACTAATGCAAGTACTGAAACTGAAGACAAAAGTAATGCCTCGATTTGAAATAATAAACACAAAATATTTGGAAGTAATGTGAATAGAATTTGTAGTAAATTAGCTAAAACATGCAGCATTAGTGCAGTGCAACTTTGTTACTTTTATCTGGTCCATCACTCTGATAACAGACACATTCCACTATGACATTATCTGACATTTGAAAGTTGAATAAATTATTTTGTGGCTTTTTAAAAGTATGCTTCAAGCTTTTAAGTGCCTGAAAACTTTATTTTAAATCTTGGACCAAATAAACAAAGTTAAAGTTTGGAAAAAATCACCTTTGAGAGCTTCAATCTCTCTCTTATTTGCTTCGTCTTGATCTGTGTCGGTGTGATTTTGATCACATTTGAGTGACGGTAGTCAAACAACCCAACAACTGCTATCAGATTTGAATTGAAATATTTATAAATCCTGATAGTACACAATCACTGTTCCCTGGAGAAAGGCTCAGACAGAACACACAAATATAGGAGTGTTTCCTGTGAAATAACCAAAACAATTTGAACACTGGAACATGTATTATGCGTTGTACCATGGGCCTTTTTCACAGCAGACATTCTGTCATAATGTTAGTAACTGCTATGTTCAATTTAAGTGTCCCAGTAAGCCATGACTGTATGCCTGCATGCACAATACCTGGGCGCTACTGTGACAAGTCAAAATGTCTTCCATGAAAAAATAAGGCTATTATTAGAAGATAATTGAGAAAATATGTTTTCAAGGGCTTTAATAGCCATTATGGTGCAATTTAGTTATTTAAAAATAAAACTTTTTGCTTTCATGGGCAACAAAGAGACAGGAGAAATCCCATTTATGAAAAACTGAACTTTTATTTCTTTGAAATGCTTATACAAAACACACATTTAAAGTTTAAGGCATATATTGCACAGACTATTGAGAAGTTTTTTTTATATATATAAAAAAGGGACATTATCCCTCAGTCGTGGGTTTAAGGCACAGCCGCCAGCCATACTGCCAACGGTCAGTCATGATTCACAACATGAGCTTGAAAAACATTTTTGAATGCATTTGGCTGTAAAGAAACTACAGTTTGAGATAAAGTTCATGCCAATACAAAACAAAAAAAAAGAAAAAAAAGAACATGACCTTGAAAATATTTACATGCATCATCACTTTGTCTCATCTGATCAGAGCACCACTTTGCATCTAAAATCACATATAAACTTTCTATTTTCTATCTTATATTTAAGAAAAAGACCTGCCTGCCTAATCTTTAGCCAGCCATTTCCAGTATCACAACAGATAAAGGTGTTGTCACAGTGGCATGATGTAATATGAAAAATAAAAATATTACTTTAATACTCAGTATTCTACATATGACCCAAGCCTGACATGACCTGTGTAAATTGAGGTATAAATGCACATCAGTCTAGTGAGTACCTGTAACACAAGAAAACCCCAGAAACAAAATCCTCACCACAGAGCAGAACTGGCAGTGAGGAGCGGAAATATAAGAGGAGATTTGGAGTTCCCATTTCTGCCATGAACAAGATATGTTTTTATGGGGATGATGGGGTCAGTGTTCAGCAGTACTCTGACAACACCAACTTTCTCCTTTTATCTTTTCTAAATGTAACAGAACCAAGCACCATTGAGTGACACTGATAAATATGACAGTACTGGAGATTGGACTCCCAATTCTGCTATAGTAATGTTCATATAAGAACTTTTACACTTGATGCTACTGTTATTAGAAGTCTAGATGGCATTCAGTCATATTTATGGTTTATGCTAAGACAGTTTCATGGAAACTACAGCTTATCAATGATTAGAAATTCTATAGAAACCATTTCTTAACACAGGCGGAAAACGCTGATGAAGAATAACTTGACTTTTATGCTCTTGTACCTTCCTGGAAAAATGACCAACAAATTTCAGTACATCTGCTACATTTGCATTTGCCAAGACACTATGCGCATCAATTTAATTTTCTACTAATAAGACTTTCAGGTTTGAAATACATTGACTAAATCTTAAGGTTGCAACTCAACATGGTAATCTGGATAATTTATACACCCCACCCAAAAAAATAAGAGGATCCAACATTTAAAGTGTTTGGCACCACAAGAGATAAAGGCGCCATGTCTCACAGCAAGTGTAATGTTTCCGTTCAGAAGCTGCAAGAGTCATGTCATCAGATCACCAAGCTACTCAGCTTTCCACTAAAATTGATTTCTGTAACATATCCAAAGTGACCTTCTCCCATTCATCCTATATCCACAGCCCTCCCCCTCAAAAACAATCCCTGAAAACTGTACACAACTGATCGAGGTCGCATAAAGTAACAAAACACAACTGGTTAGTCTCCAGTGAAAGCTAAGAAAATACTGATTGTTTTTATAGATTGGAAATGGCAAACAAAGAAACGTGGTATGTGACAGCATGGGTTGTAGTTGAAGGGACAATTCATGAGGCCTACTGAAGTCCATTAACTACAGGCAGGGCATATGACAGGAAGACAGGGAGGTGGGGGGTAATACAGGAGAGCCATTTAGTCAGGCTCGCTGCAGTACAATCAATTTCCCTTGTGCTCATCACCAAGTAAAAAAAGGGGAAATGTAGTGAAGTAAATAACAGGCTAAATAATATTTTAAAAACCATCTGAATTGCACAACTATAGAGGACTATGACGTTGTCCTCCTTTTGGAGGGGACTGGGTAACAGGCAGCCTGGCCACTGATATCAATGTCTTTTGTACATTCAATAAAGTCCAGTACTGCTACTGAAGAGGCTAACTGTTGGTGCTTAAAATCACACCAATTGGCATTTTGTACAATTAAGGGATGTTTTTTTCTTCCTCATTCATAAACTGTAATGTGGAAAGCGTTGTACAATACTCAGCACGGAGGAATTAATTTCGTGGACTGGCATCGAAGTGTTCTCACCAGCAGGTGCCTCCATCAAGAACCGCACATTTAAACAATAAAAAGTTGCTTGAAACAGCAACTCTTTCGAACACCTCGTGTATGTCCCAGCTCACACATCGGATTTCACTCCCTCTATTCTGCAGGCACATGCTTTAAAGACAAACAAGGGACTGCTGATGACGATACATTCTCCTATATACAGTGTTGTCCAGCCAAAGGGAATGTTTGGCCTCTCTCCTCCCCAGATATATATATAATTTTTTTTTTTTTTTTAAAAAGGGACGCCAACCTCCAGCTACTAGTTAACAGTTTCACTCACTGTGTGCAGGCTGTGCTGCGGACCCCACACTGTGGTGATGGGGGTCTTTACCACTTGAAGAGAACTGGGTTGCCTGGTATCAGTATGGACCATGCTCCAAACACTGGGAACCACTGCTGAATTCCTCTGCGCACTACTACTAATACTGCTGCTGCTGGCTTGTGGAGGAGGGCTGAAGAGGGAGAGTAGTGAGGTGGGAAGCCAGGCTTGGAAGAGGTGTACTTGTTGGTGTAGAAGAGGATGTCGGGGTTGAGGCGGGGAGAGGAGCTGGAGTTTGGGCAGAGGTAAAGACTGGGGTGTGTACAGGGGCTGGAGAGGACTCCGTGGTTGACACCGGTGATGAACATGGAACCGTGACTGGGATTAAGGGGGATTTGTGGAACGGCAGGTAAAGTGGGATTCCTTTGGGGGCTGTAAAGGAGGTGATTGCTGGAGAAGGAGCAGCTGGAACAAGGGTTACAGTGTGGGAAGAAGCCTGGCTTGGAGCGGTGACAGAGGTGGAACTTGTGGCTGGGAGCAGGGCTGGTGACGGCACTGACGCTGGCCTTGTAGCTGGTGCACTTGTAGGACTCGTAGTGAGCACTGGGGCTGGTACTGAGCTCGGAGCAGAAGCAGGTTTCTGAGAATTCGGCCGTCCTAACACTGATTCAGACACTGGCACTAAGGATGGCAGATGAGCTGGAAGGAGCGCAGACTGGTTTGGGCTGGAGGCTCTGGCAGTATCCTTCTCCAAGGGGCTCCAGATGACTTTACTGATCGGAAGAGGAGACAGTCTGGGGGATGAGACCAAGACTGGAGCTGGGACTGGTACAGAGGCTGCTAATGACAGAGGCACGGGATCCGTTACTGGAGTTACAGCTGACACTGGAGCAGCCATAGCCTTCTCCATCAGACTCTGCACCGTGGAAGCATCCATGACTTGTTGGCTGTCCTCTGGAGGCGGTGTGGGTCCCATGTCACTGCTATAAGCACTGCACTGTGCTGCACTACACTCCACTTGTTCAGTCTTTACAACCTCTGTAGGTCTCTTCTGGCTCTCCTGCTCTGCTGCCCTCTGCAGAGCTGCGTCGACCAGGAGCCTCAAGTCGCTGAAGTCCTGGGTAGGGAAGAGCTCGGGGGGAGTTGGGGGAGGCGTGTTGAAGAAGCCACTGGTGGGGCTAGCTGCCATTACTGTGCTGGTGAGACACGCCCCCTGTTCCTCTGCTTCCCTCAGCAGTCTTTGCGTGTCCAGCCTCATGAGCGCCTGGACCGATCCTTCCTTACCAGGGTACCCTGCTCCTGTCAGAATTGCTGTCGCTGTGCTCCCAAGAAGACTGAGGTCCAACGTAGGGGCAGAGCGGATGACCGATGGGCGTTGTTGAGATGAGCCAGTGGAAGAGCTGCTTTCTGGAGAGCTGGCTCCGCCTCCATTAGACGAGTGGCCTTCACTTTTACCACCAACCTTGCGGGAGATGGTGAACTTAGTGGGATCTTTCCCATCCTTGCGAAGCAGGTCAGGGAGGAGGCGGCGGCGTGCATTGATGAACCAGTTACATATCTGGAAAAAGAGGGGGAGTTTCCAGTATAAACAGATCTGATAGTAACAGCTTACAAGAATATTTTTCTTTAAAAAAGAAAAAAAAAAGAAAAAAAAAGATAGATAAAAATAGAACCCGACAGCTTCAGACACACTCTAAATTAACCAGATCCACAACTTGACCGTTGCGACACATCCAAAATCTTAAAAAAAAAAAAATTATCTTAGGACTGTTCTATCTACATCTGTACACGAGGCCTTACTTACCCCCCTCTAGTGGTACAGCCTCCCACACAAGGAAGAAGGAGTGAGACAGACAAGAGATGAGAGCCCTCAGACAGCTGGCAATAATGAAGGGCTGAGCTCAAATATGCTGAGCCACAGAGAAGCCAGCCAAAGGCATTCCAGTGAACTGACTGCATAACAAGAAACTCTGCTGCCGCCTCATGCTGATCTGTAATGCCTTCTCTAATGCGGCCTGTGTGTTTGTGCGTGCCAGTCTGTTGCGAGGGAAAGAGGAAATGTCTACCACTGGTGCAATGAAGTGAAAAAGGAAAAGGCTGGGAAAATGTCCTCCTCAGCAGAACAAGTGTGGTGATTATTGTTGTGCTTTCACTTGTTCAATATGTTGATGACAAAAACAATGGGTTGATAAAAATGAGAATGGCAAGAGAATGGATCATGTACAGGTGTTATGACATTTCTTTTAACAGCTTTGTGGCATGCAGAATCAGACTTTAAAGTGGAAATAGATAACTGGATTGTCCTACCCTTTGTACTACAAGAAGAAGTACATAAATATTTGTTCCCACCTGTTTTAGGGCATTATAAATGTAAAAAGGAGTTCTTGTGGTCAGTGTCAAAGCTGACTAAAGCAATGTTTATTTTACAAATAACTCAATTAGAATAAACAAAGCATTGCATTTAAGTGAAACCTGTAAAAAGTTGGATTTATATGTATAATGCTTCTTAAACAAACGTAAAAGACAGTGAGAAAATGTTACATATATATACATACATATATATATATATATAAATTAAAATCTGCCCCACACCTGCAGCACAGAGAGGTTGGTCTGGCCCGACAGGCTGAGCTTCTCCTGCTCCGACGGGTAGGCGTTGAAGCGGTGCTCATACAGCCAGCTCCGCAGAATCTGCACCGCCTCCTTTGGCAGGTTGCCGCGGCGACGGCGCTTCCCAAACAGCCCTCTTCCCGACAGGTCGAGTGGGGAGCCGTCATCACTGTCCGACACAGCCGAGGAGTGCTCCTGCTCCGGGCGATGCTCTTCTTCCAGAGCTGGGGCAGTTAGTCACGTTCACCATTACTGATTCAGCCAACCTGCTTACATCAAATCTGCTAGTCAACTGGTATCAAAGTGTTGATATCCTGTGTTCCTGTGTGAAGATAGTGGTTCCATCTCTAAAAGCTATACACTCATCCGGGCTTCTGCAGAAAGGGGGTTTGTTTAATCCACTTTTACGCACTATATGAAACAAAAACTACTTTTTTCCCGCAATTCCAGGAGCCATGTGGGCTGAGAGGGGCCAGCAAAAAAAATAAAATAAAGAAAATCAAGAAATGGTTTGCACAGATTTTAACACTTGAGTAGTGAACAAGTGCACAAACCGCACTTTCAACCTCCTACTTTGTAGCCAATTTAGGGGAGGTTGACGAATATATTGTGCGCTGAACATGTTTAAACACTGGCTTTGTGGTTTGAACTTTGTTGTGGGTGTGTATTTTTATTTATTTTTTGTCAGTCTATGGGTTGGCCACTGGAGAGAAATGGAGAGAGAAATTCCCTCAAAATGGAGCATGCCTGATCCCAGGGGTGGGCCACAGAATGCAGTAAATGTCTTTCTCTGTGGCTGGGTGAAACCTGACCCCCGGGGCAGCGCCTGTCTTCACAAAGAAGATTGTGTGCATATCAACATCACAGTAGCCAGTGGCCCAGGAACCTATTGACCATGCAAAGGAGGCCGTTTTCACCTCATGCCAGTTCGACTGATGACTGCTGGAGCAGTCGACAAATCTTTTGAATACTGCATTCCTTGACAACAACAAGGGAAGCCCTAAACCAAGTTAGAAAAGTGTGTGTGTGTGTGTGTGTGTTGGGGGTTGGGGGCTTACAAATTCAAATTATGTGCATCCCCACCACCAATTTTTATAAATGAACTAAATTCCCCTTGTACTTATAAAGTCACATGTTACAGTAGGATTGGGCATTATTAAAGTATCCATTTTTATCATGAATTTCATGTCCAGATGTGTCATTTTGGACAAATTTTTGTCAGTGAATTATTTTTTGCCAACATCTCCATTAATTATTAGGATGTTGAGCTCTTTAAAGAATAGAGCAAATTTTTTAACAATTTATGGGTTAAATTAAGTCTAATTTGGTCTAACTGGGTCTAAAAATACTCTACACAATCAGACTCCCATGCATTAGCCACACTCATGCTTGACAAGACATGGTCAGGTTATCCTTATTTCTAACAACAACCTCTGTGAGAGAAAGCATGTGGTCCACAACAAAGTTGCATTCCCTCAACTCCACTGGATCATTGGATATGCATTTGTCATAAGATATATACACCCACTCAATATGGGATTGATTTAATAAAAAAAACAGCTAAGACAGATTTTAGACAGATGTTAGTATGTCACATCAGCAACATGTAACATCTCATAGCCAGACTTTTTATCTACCTACATTAAAGCAGGTAAATCTGTGCCCCGGGAAAGTGTTTCTAGTGTTCTGTGTAATCTTTAAACATGAGGCCAAATGGTCCTCAGATCAAAGTTTGGGAGCTCAACA
Organism: Lepomis macrochirus; assembly: GCA_024633595.2. NCBI lineage: Eukaryota > Metazoa > Chordata > Actinopteri > Centrarchiformes > Centrarchidae > Lepomis > Lepomis macrochirus. The sequence goes on along the minus strand of JALXJV020000004.1, from coordinate 29,819,301 downwards.
GTGAACTAAACTTCACAACACACTCACAGCGAGGTAGGGATTTGAATCTGACCGTTAGCAACGCCAGTCCACCACACATCAAACATCCACTTTTCAGACCAGCTCGCTTTGTCAAAGGGGGATGGCGTCATACGACACACAGTAAAAAGCCACTCGGATAATGCAGTATGTGACATTCAAACAAGACAAACCGAGCCGCTACTCGGTAAATTAGCCATCTGGAGCGCACAAAGGAGGCAGGCGTGAAAGCACAGCCTCCCGCATGTCACTCCGCCAGATGGACACCATGCCTGCCTCCAGAGATAACTAGCTGGCTAGCTGTCCCTCCAAATTTAAACACAAACACACGCTGCATTTGCTCGCAACAAAACCCCCGCATACCAGGCAAAACCAACAGCAAAGACACGGCGGGCTCGCAGGCAGACACTTTGGGAGTTACAAACGCGCATGGCAGGGACATAAAAAAAATAAAACACGACTTGCGCTCACCTCGTTTGAATGCTTTCATTCTTTGTTGATGGCTTGCTTGAAAACGCGCAGCTGTCCAAGTTGCTTGCTGTACAAAGCGTGCCCCGGGAGCCAAGCGATGGTTGACACAACGGCACTTTCTTCCAAGAAGCTGAAGGTGTTGCTCCTCTTTCACCGACTTAAACGCGTCGCCTTTGGGGTTCTGCCGCACTAAAAGGCTTCACCTGACGCTCTGTTTCCATCGCACTCCTCGCCTTCTGCCAGGATAAATGTTTTCTGTTTTGTGTCGCTTGTTCCTTTTACCTGCACGTAGCTCTTTGCCAATCTTGACAGTCGCCGCTGAAATGATCCCGCCTCATCAACAGCTGTCAGCCAATCGCGGACCTGTATTACGCCTCCTGGGCTGTCGTTAGCCAATCACTGCGCTCCGCTAGACAGCAGACAGGCTCCGTGTCATTGTGGCTGACGGGAGAACCATTTCATTCAAAGTATAGCGCAGTCTTTGAAACAATGTTATTTTTTCGACAAGGTTAAAACCCCACGGTACTATATATACATGTTATTGTATATTTAGCAACGTTGTAATCCTTTTTAACCATTGTGGTCATTTTTATCCGTGTGTGCCGGAGACAGCTACATAGTGAGGAAAGGCTTTACGTAACGTTGAGCAAAATGTTGTTGTTACATAAATCAGAAACGTCGAAATCGTCGACTAGTTACCGCATGTGAACAGTTTATAATGTAATTAACCAAGTACTTTATGACTTTGGTTTCTAAGATGACATGTAGACATGGACTCTACGATGTGTTTGTCTACAGGCTTGTGAGTGTTGTTGCAGAGAGGTGTTGGGGTGCTTTGATTCCCCAGGCCAAATGAGCGGGAGTTCAGATTTACAAATGAGTTCACCACAAGATAGCACCATACAAAATTGCAGTCTACCCGTTGTAACCATTTAAACGTAGGCCTTCAGTGTTATGTGTCCAAATAGCCCGCATCTTCTGTCACTATTTCTGCTCTGAGGCTGGAAAGGGGAGGGCAAAGCAAAAAAAAAGCATACATTATGACTGAAACAGATTTTAAGTCAAAACTAACAGGTTTTGAAAACAAAAACAAGTTATTTTCAGTATTGTCTCTAAAAATAGTATTTGAAATCAAAATTATAGTCAAACTGAATCATCTTGTCCTTAATAACTCAACAGCTACAAAGCAAGCAAATACATCCATGATGAACTTTTTGAGAAAGTATTGTGTGCATTTTATTGAATGTTACATCTCTCCATTATACATCTGAACAACCTTGAAATAGTATAAATAGATCTACAGCATTGTAAAAGATGAACATTTTCAGTCTGTTTTTTCCCTTATTTACAGAGGGCAACTTTAAGAAGCACAGGGGGAGAAATGCAAGATTATTAGTTTCATCTTAATATCAAAGAACCCTTTTTACTCAGTATTGCACATATACTTAAAATGTTACCAGAGTATAGTGACAAGAATCTAGTTAAATCTCACAACAACACACCCACTCGCTCTCAACTTTGCTTCAAACAATACAACTCTTTTATACTAAACCCCACAAACATACACAGCCTATAGACTATACTGAACATATCATAGTCTTTAAAATATGTGCTTGTTTCATAAAATATTTGTTCTAGTATTTATACAGATACTTTTTGCTATATCATGTCTCTTGTGGTAACAGCATAGGTTCTGCCCCCTCATCCCTTTTCCCAGTTTTATGCCCGACTCAGTGGAACAAAGCAGAAATGCTAATGAGCTTGGTTTTATTTATTTTTTGTTGCAAGCATGCCTATGGACTACTGTATGGGAGTGGATTCACTGGTATCCAAGCTGAGGTATACTCTCTCCCTGGGATTAAACATTTTCTCTTTGTCCATCTCTTGTAAGCTCTAGTGATCAAACCTTTTCTCACAGTCTTTGAATGCAGAAAAAGTGGCAAATACATATAAGAATCTTAAAGGGTAGCTAAACTTTTTGTAATGTGTAATGACATCCTATCCATTAAAAAAAGGGGAGGGGGGGTACATCACAGAAGATAAAGTACAATTTTGACCACAGCCACATTGTGATACATTTTACTTCCTGTTGCTTAACATTTAGACTATTGCTTTCTCCCCTCATATATGGATAACATATTCCACCAACTGAAAACTGGAGGAGGCACATTAAAGACTGCAGCGTTGGATTGGAGCGTTTCCAAAACAGACCGCTGCTTAAGCAAATGTAAGTAAGACAGTTTAGACTTTAAAAGGCCAAAGCCATCAAACCTACATGGGGACCATTATCACCCCCAAATCAATGGCTTTACAGCCACAAATCCACCCCACAGTGCAGCTGTTTGGATCATGGACAACCCTACCCAGGAAATAGACCTAGGTGTGTCCCAGTGATACGTGTGTATTGGAGAGAAGCCTTGTTTAAATGTATGAGATAAACTCTCTTTTCTCTTCTTAAGTATGTCACCAACATCTCATGGCATTTCACACATCCCATGTTTAAGCGTGCTGTAAAATTGCTGCCTTTCATTTTATGATGGTTGGATGATAGAAGAACTTTCTCTGTGTTCCTGCCCTCCTTCCCTCAGTGCATTTGAGATGCCACATTTCTTTGATCTGCGTTCATGTCAGGCACAGACCAAGGGTTTTGCGTGACGAATGGTGACAGTGGGTTTGGGCCTGAAAGTATGGCAAATGGGGGGGAAATGGAAATTTTATGTTGTGAAATTGTTTTTAAATGTTAAAAATATTCTGACAGTGGATGCATATGGGAAATATATTTAAATCTAGATGCTGCATTTATATTGCCTTCAAGCTAGCCTGTTTGGTTTTCCCAAGACCTTTTAATTCTTAAGAATAAATATTCACTATCCAACACACAGAGATCATTACAAATGAGCCAATGACAATTTGTCTTGAAGTTGTGGAAAACTGGGAGACACCTATATTGACACCACACCTCATTTCAGGAATACAACTTACAACTCGTCAGACACACAAATTTTTCCTGGCAGTCAGAAATCAAATCAAGCTAAACGACCGAGTTGGAGTCACACAAAAGGCCTTCATGTGCTAACAATGCTATCCACCCCAATCAAATGGCGGGGGGCAGTGGCAGCAACCAGGGAACAGGCTATTGACACCCCTGAGCCATTTTCCTTGCTGAGAGTCATCCCCAACAGGCAAACACAACAGGCAAACAAAGGCCGGCCATCAAATAAAGCTCTTGGCAAGATAGAGAATGAATAGTGGTCATCAGGATTTTTCCAATTCAAAGCCTCAGGCTGCATTTTCACAGTGGGTGAGAAAGAGGCATTACAGCAGCCCATGCAATGGTGTGACATTGACATAGCTTTAACATAACTAATTAGAAAGGGGAAGTTTTTGTTTGCTTACCATTTGGAAGAACCCAAATGTAAGTGAAAGGCAAACAACTGTGGATGACGTAAGGCATGTCAGGGTTGACTGTGTACTTGTATGGTGAAATCCTGGAGTTTGTCTACATGAATTCATAAACAAAAAGGCATTGTTTCAGACAACTTTGTGCTGGGAAATCTTCAAATGAGATGGGGGGAGTCTGATAGTACATGCAATCAACACAATGTGTCCCCATAATGCAGCACAGGGAAGGGCTGAATGTTGTCTTATAATGCAAATGCCTTCCCATTGTGTGTAAACACAGTGTATTACAATGTACTGTAGCTTGGATTGGAAATTAACCACTGTTGCCCTCTAGAGGTCACTTGTCAAACTTTCCAAAATGTGAGATTCCAGGCTGAGAAGGGGGGTGGGTCCTGGTCCCGAATGCTCCAAAGCAAATCACTCAGTGTTGCTGCAGTGATGGGCAGTTCTGGTTAAGCTTCCCTGTGCATATCAAAATGTTAAACCTGTAACACATACAGGCCTGTAGCTACAATCCACTCCATCTAATTTCACAGTAAGACCAGTTACCGTTCAGCTCCCTGCTGCTGACATTTAAATACATGAGATGAATTTGAAACAGTGAATTCATCTTTGGCTTATGCAGTCTTCCATGATAAAAAAAGCAAGCAGCATTTAATAAACGATGAAAACACAATGACTAATGTATGCAATGCTTTAATTAAATATTTTTTTCTTTGAATAAAAAAAGTGCAGCTTTTTTTGGATGATGTTCAATGAGAGGAAACAATAATGGTAATAAAGAAGTAAACTGATTTTGTTGAGAGATGGGAGGCAAAATAAAACCAGAATGCTTATGGAAATAGTATAAAAATAACAGCAGACACATGTCCTAATGTGCGTCCCCACAAACAATACCCTGCATGTTCAACCTGCAGCATTACTTCAATAAAAGCCCTAGATTATGAGTTGAATGCTAAGTGAGAGTAATAAAAGCACTTAAAGATGCATTAAACAGACAGATGGGACACAAATCCTGATTGAAATATTCACATATCTGCAGTTACAGCACAAACAAGGAAAAACAAATTTAATGGGACAGAGTGAAGCAAAAGAGACTAAAAGGAGTAGAAGACTTCCCTACAAAAACAAACAAAAACAAAATATTGTGGCCACTGACACTCTGTCTGAAATTGAGATCCTCATGCTCGGTCATCAATAATTATCACAATGTGCCTTCATTCAAAACCATTGGAAAAAAAAAAACTTTACAGATCCTCACCAGTGTTTAAAATGTTTGACACAAGACACACACACAAGAGTTAATTGCTAGGAACAATATAAATACCCTTTCAAATCTGACTTTCAATTTCATTATACCAAAAATATTCATAATAACCAGATCTAAATGAATTTTTATACAAAACAAAGATGATTAAGTAAACAAATAAATACAAGGAAGACGTACATAGGTGTTTGTATAGTTTGTAGTGTGTGCGAGTGCAATGGATGTAGTGTGTGCAGTGCGTGTTTGATGGCCACAAGGTGGTGTTGTGCAAAGCTACAAGATGGCCAGTGGACCTGGGAAGAGGACGATGGGAGACAGAAGAGCATTAACGTTTGCCTTCTGTCCACTTAATACATCTTATAGCCAAGATAGAGGAACGTTTAAAACAGTCTTCAAATAGATTCTTTACGATATAATCATAATAATAACAATACCGTCATTAATAATTGTATGATATCAAGAGTAGTAACAAGAAATGAAAGAGTTCATCAGCTGAGGTTTTCAATGGCAGCCTCAAATGAGGAGTCCTCTGCTTCATAGTCTGTAGGGTCCACAGAAGTTTCTGCGTTGTTAAGTAGTGTTTGATGCCACCAGGACCAGCCTATAACTCTGTGTCAAAAATGACAAAATTCACCCCCACCCTAATCACTAAGAATCTGATCTGCCCCTGCCCATCCACCTTTACTCAGAGTACTTCATTTGCTTTGCAAAAGTTTTTCTCTCCTCTTTCCCGGTGACACCTTTGATTCGACACTATCTCCTTTCCTCTCACTGTTTCTCTCAGAGGCGAGTCTGGGCCTCGGGGACATAGATTTCGATGCTGTCTGCGCTTTCTGTGGCGGAGTTCTGGCGAAACGAGGCCGCCTTTTTAGCAGCCAGCAGACGCTTTCGAGCCTCTTGTCTCTGCTTCTCTGCCGAGGCCGAGGAAGAGGTGGATGAGGAGTCTGCACTCTTCTCACGGCCCAGCAATGGCCGTCCCTTACCGGGCTTCTTTGAAGCTGGAGGGGCCACCTTCTCCTCGTCCTGTAATGTTGGGGGCGGTGAAACATGACAGAAGAGGAGAGAGAGAAGAGAGGAAAGAAAGACAGAAGACAGTCAGATAATGTAATATAGAAACTGTTCAAGAGTTTCCATTAGTTTAGGCAGGTTTAGCAGACAGGACTTTGACAAAGACATTATACTATGCTGATATGCTGATTGTTTTTGTTAAAGCTTGAAATAACGTTTAGTGGTTGTAGGTGATAAAACAGAAAAACACTGACAGACAACTGGTAAAAATAGGCAAACATTGAGAAAAACAGTCATTTATATGACAATTTTCAAAAACATGAAATGGTAACATGAATTAATGGGCACACTGGATCAAACTTATAGTACAATTAAAAGGATCACAAGACACACCGTCAATGCATTTGTATTGCAAAGAAATATAAACCAAGTGCGCATCAGCATTTAAGATTCATAAACTTAAAACACACACAAAAAACATACAAAAGACACACCACAAACAAGAACGAGAGAGAGAGTGAGCTAGAAACAATGACCAAGACACAAACACAAGAAAAGACGTTTAAACAGAGAAGGAGCAACAGCAAGACTGCATTTGGTCACATGAGCCAGTGCATCTTAGCCATGCTCCACTGCAACACGCACAGCAGCAAGTGACACATGCATGCTCAAAGCAGGGCTTTACATTTAAAAAACACACCAACGACAGCCCTCTTTGAGATGACGCTTTCCATGCATGCCTAAAGGGATCTCTCTGGCCCCTTTATATTGCACAGGGAGGCCCTGTTAAGAGTTCATCCCACGCAGGGACAGGGGAAGTCGAAACGGGAGGTAAAAAAAGAGTGGGAGAAATGGTGGTGGTGGTGGGAGGAGAGAGGCCGGTTTCGGCGGCTTTCCTACCCCAGCCAGGGCACTGGGCAGCAGGGGTGGGAAGTACCTTCCGCTCAGGGGGCGACTGGGCAGCCGCAGACGGCACGGGCTGCCAGTCATTGGACTTGAGATGGTAGAGCTCGTCGAACTTGAGGCTGATGTCCTCGATGGAGAGCTGCAGCAGGTCCCAGAAACCAGCCAAGTCCTGGGCGGTGGGCCGCGGGTTGGCATTCACATTCTGACCAAAAGAGGGAGAGGGAGATGAAAACAAATGAATGGTGAGGAGAGGACAGAGGACAAAGTCAGTGCTGTAGTGCAGAATGAATGAAATACAGAATATTAGAGGGTAAACACAGGGAAGGGAAAAAGGTTAATTTCACACAGTAGTACAAATAAATGCCATATCTTTGAGAAAGAAAGGTAAAAATACCCACAGACTTTTATTCTGTTCTTTCTATTCTATTTCTATCGTGTTTGGTGTAGGTTGTCCTTTTTGTCCAGCATTACAACAAGCTGTGAATCCATTAGTCAGAGCCCATTTCCCCACCATACATCCATTTTACCTCTTGTTGTGGGCTACTGCATGCTGCTTATCTTTCAGTGTGTGTGCTGTTCTGATGCGAAAAGGCCTTTTAACACTTATGACATCAGCTTTAAATAGGCATTTGTGCCTTGAAGAAGCAGAAGAAACACAAAACATAGTCTACTGACAGCCATGGTCTTTAGCAGCAGAGATAGATCAGGCAAATGATCTCATAGAAACTGATCATCTAATACCTAAACTTTTACACAACGCAAGTAAAAACTAGGCTATATTTCTAAAAATACTTTGTCCTAGATGTGTCTATAATGTGAGAATCGGGACAGTGGGTGGGGTATGTGGGGTCAGCTTTTGTGGGTCCCCACCAGAACCACCCATCCTAGTTTTTGGTGGTCATGGTGATATTTCGTATTTTCTCATTCATTCTATCTGTGTCAAGACGTCAGTGCCACCACAGAAAGAGAACACAGGCTAAAAGACACTCTGCGGTAGCTTGTGGCTGCTTAGCTAGACAGTACTGACTGTACATTTTAAATGCTTTCATGTTGATGTAAATAAATTGTGTCAAAATGTCACAATTGTGTATTTTTCTCTTACAACTTGTGTGCCCTGGTCCCACTTATGTATAGCTTTCATTATATCATCTATTTATTAGGTAGGCCTTTATTAGCTAGTTGACCGTAGAGAGATGAAAGAAACAAGGGGGTGGACCATAGTGAATGACAACAAAATTTGCCCAGACTCAGTCCAGGAAAGTTGTGTTTCATGTCCAGCGCCTCACACCAGCACACTGGCTTATTACTGTCCTACTGCTCTGCATTGCATTACTTACATACTGTACTTTTCTTCTGCTCTTTCCATATTCATCACTAGAGGGAGTTAAAGCTCAATTCTTTTGTCAAACTGAACTCCTAAATAAAAGGCTCACAACGCAGCTTTATCCTTTTCAGTGAAATAACAAAATACTGAAAATGCTATAAATGCTTCAACAAAGCCAAGTAAAATAAGCATGTTGCGCCAGAGAAATAAAGAGGCATGTTACGTTTCTGATAATGTCAACAAGAAGAAATGTGATCATTCAGGATCACAGGAAGATTAAAACCCCTCACTTGTTTACAAACAGCTGCCAGTAAGTTTGCCATTTGTGGAAAGCTTGCACAGATTGGCAAACAGATAAAAAGTAAATCCTGCTCCGACTTCTTTCCCTCCGACACAACCACTGTTTGTGATGCTCTATTCTTCATGTTCAAGCGGCTGCATTCACTACCTGGATGTCCAGACATTTGGTGGAAGATATGCCAAGCAGCTTTTCTGGAGAGCTAACCACTACACATTGTACAAAATAGTAATACAAGATGTTCAGGTACTTAAAAAGCCAAGATGGAAATTACGCACTGGTACAGATGAGGCGGCTTATCACATTTGGAGACAGTTGATGTGAGCATGTGACTTTGTTTTCTGAATGTGTCCTGTGCTGTGTTTCTTGGCACCTAACCCAAGCCTGATGGGCCCTGACAATTTATCAGGCCTCATGTCTGCACTGGGTCTTTTTATTACGTACAGCTTTGGGCTTGTTTGGTTACCTTTAAATTTCCCTCCTCAGCTGCAATGTAATGAAAATGGACCCAAATATGACTTTGTTTCTTTCTCCCAACTTAACTTTAACTTGTTTTCTGTAAAACAGTTCATTTAAAGTTACTCAAAGTTCTCCTGGCTGATATGGCGAATGCAGCACAACACACAAAACTGCTGTATTGAAAAAAAAACCCAAAAACATTCTATGATATTTTGTCTCCTCTATTTTTAAAAATAAAGAGATTTTTAAATTCCCTAGAAAAACAAGTACCGAAATGTTTTCAGAACATGACTACATGATATAAATTAAGATAAGATTTATTGTTTAATGTTTTACCAGACATGCCACAGTACTCCAGGTAGAATGAACTAGCATTTCCCTGGAATCACTAGACAACAGAAACCAAGATTGCAGATGAACAAAATTCACTAAGTACTAATTCATGTTTATCAGGCCAACATTTGGGAGTTTCATACAGTACCAAACAACAGTTAAACCACAGCTTTTTGAATTTGAGATGCTGTGTTATAGTGTCACCTGCTGGCAGTTGGCTACAATTTGGATAATGCCATTTCCAGTAAAATACGTCACTCGAGTGGAATGGCTTATTGTCTTATTATAAGCTTCTTGTATTTTGTGCTGGTGGGCCACCATGCCTTATTCTGTGTATCTTGGCTGTTCCCAGATTAGTTAGTTTGATTTTGTGCAAAAGCCTTTATGTGCATCTAGGCAAGCATATCTTGCAGAAGACAGAATAACCAAAATATAACATTAGGTTTGGTTCTGTTTTGAAAAACATTGTTTGGTTTCGGACAGCACCACAGATGTGAGTCTCAGTTTCATGCCTGTGCAGACCTGTAGAGCAGAAGGATTTACACACCAGGTTTTGTTCACACAGTCCCCGGAACTGCTGGAACTTCTGGGATATTAGGAGTTGGGCACTTCCTACAGCGCTGCGAACCTTCCCCAGCACTGAAAAAAGAACAAAAATCGACACACAAATTATTGTTTATGTTGGAGGCATCCGGTTATTCCTTCTATGGATGACACACAAACCAATTCTAAGCTTTACTTGGAAAACATGGCATACACACCAAAGCCTGCCTATAAGGTACAGCCACCGTACTACACCAAGTGTACTCTGGCTTATTCATACCATGCAAGGTGTGCCATGCAATGCATTGCCAAACCAACTCCACCGGGTGGCATGGAGAGGATTACAGTGTATTGTATTGGACTATGTTATCCTCTTCAAAAGGCATATTAGAGAGTAGATACTCCAGCCTGTCAGTCAGTGGTCACTATGCTAGTCTGTTGCTGTGTGAAAACTAGGACAAACATTTGCCCGACAAAATTAGGACTCCTATCTGGTCACTGGATTGTAAAGTTATGGCAATGTGATTATACTGTGGTGAGACCCAGCTTTGCACTACAGATTTGCATCAGATTTAATGCCGACTGTTAACTGTCACACACGCATGCACACACACACACACACACACAGACTTTTGAAAAAAAAAAAAAAAACTGAAAAACATATGGACTCACAAAGACACAGCGCTTTGTTCTTATACTGATCCAGTGCTTCTGATATAAAGTGAGCACCCAAAGCCCTTCAACTTTTGTTTGTGTGTACACAGTATGCATTTGTGTGTGTGCTCACTGCTGATGTCGCAGCACTAATCTAATCTGGAGGTTTAATCAGTTCCAGAGTAGATTTGTGTAATTCTGAGGATTACAGGCCTGCTTGTGTGTGGTAACCCCATGTATTACCGCCTCATCCCCTCCACGCTGTGTATGTCTGATAGAGCAATTGTAGGGCTTGAGGAAGAACCATTTAACCGGTTATAGAGGAGAACAGCCTCAGACAGTAGCAGACCTCTGTAAGAGGCTCAAGATGCAGGGTTCATTCACCGGGCCTGGACATGTTTGACTTCAGCAGTGCTTTGACTGCACATTCGGCTTTGTTGTGCTCTTTTTCTGGGCCACATAACTTTTCTTAAGTTTGGAGATGGACGTAAATTGTACTAACCCAAGAGTAAACCTTTAAAATGTAATTAATATGCCATCACTGAAATAGCAATGGATCATACAATGCCATTTTAAAAAAAATCTCTAGCAGCTAATGAAACATACCGTTTTTGTGTTGTTTAAAAAAATCTTCCTTGCATTACTATTTTGGTAAAGCCACCAGAACAATTGGATAATGCAGTGATCACCACTGTGTGCAAGCTTGCCACCCCACAAAGACTGGAGCTGTAGTGAGTACCCTGGCAGCCTTACCCTCCTCTGAGAGCTGGTTGTCTTTGGTCTCCTGCTCCATCTGCTGGCACCAGCCTTCCATGCGTCCCGTCTCAGCCTGCAGCAGCTTCAGGAACCAGTGGCCATCTCGCCGGCACAGCGTTCCCCCTCCTCCGCTCGGGGGAACACTGCTGTTACTCCCATTCCCACTATCCAGCCAAGGGTCTGGAGGCGGTAGAGAGGAGGGGTCCAGTGCTGGGTCCAGACTTTCTGAGAAGGAGGAAGAGCTACTTCGTGTGGTAGAGCGGTTAAGGATCTGCCTGGGCGGGGGAGGTGAAGAGGCGTCACCAGTAGTGTCTCCGTTGTCTAAATAGTCCTGTCCAGGAGGGGAGCTCATTGATTGGCTGGCACTACTGACCATGATTTTTTTCTCAGAGTGTTTGGCATTATTGATATGGGAGATGACAGGGATGTCCTGTGTGTCTGAGTCTGTTTCTTGTTTTGAGGCCATGCTACTGGAGCGACTGAGCCTGAAACACACAGGGCGAAACTCACTGTTACAGATGGGCCTTTTTGACAGACCAACTTTGACTTTGTCCACTGCGATGTGCACTGCAGTGGACAAAGAAAACAATAAATTATTCAAGAATGATGTCTTCATTACTGGAACAAACATGCAATACTTAGTTTCGGCACTGAGTCACTTCTGCTGCTCAATATAGATATAAATAAACAGGATCGATGAGAGACTGGACTATGTGATAATAGAGCACTCAGACCGGCATCAACTCATCTCTTATCAGTAGGAGTCTAGCTTCTTGTTTTCATATGGCAAACGGAAGCACAGGCTGAACATGAATGTTGTCTGACTCCACATGATTTCCATTTCCTGTTATCAGTCAGGAAGTGGCGATTCAGTCAGATAATGAAATATTATGAATGCTTGATTGAAGAATCTTAAACAACATCAGAGGAGAGGAACATCAAAACACTGGAAAAGCACAGCGTAAGCCATATTTTCGTAAATGAAAAACAAACGCAGCTTAGGAATTGTCACATAATACGAATGTGTGTACAAGATCAATACAAATGTAAGAAGGAAAATGTACAAATAAACAAAGGAACTCTTGTTCAGATGGCTACGTTTATAAAATTTCAGTTAGGACTCAGAACAGTGGCTACATACAAAACATTAAATGCAGAACACAAAAGTAAGAAAATACAGGAGGAAGGCATGAGGCGTCCTAGAACTTCCTGGCATTCAAAACATAATGAGCGCAGAACGCAAAATACGCTTTATTAGCCTAGAAAAAGGTTTCAAATAGAGTAAGCAGAGACAAGTTTAAATAGTAAATGTTGATGCCAGGAATCTACTTAAACACCAGCAATACACAAAAAACACAAAGACTTTCAGACAAAACAAAACTGACATTCTCATTGCTTTCACATCTACATAGCTTCTGTAAAGGAAAAGAATAGTCAGCGGTGTGTGTGACTATAATATAAATTCCTCACGTTGTTACAAGGACAGGAAGAGGACTTACTGCCACCCGTCCTCCACCTGTACTCCGATTGACTGAAATTTGGCCAATGGTGGGGTCTCCTCTCGTGGATCTTCCTGAATACAGTCAACCTTAGGACAAATAAAAAGTGAAATGAAAAAAATCATAAATCAGTGACCAACTCAAAATTATAAACCTTAACTCAGAAACAATGAATGGTTTCATAAAACCCTAATCAGTGACTTCTAGCTAGTATAAGTTGTACAGGATTAGCAAGCAATAAACCAAATCAGGGGTCTGGAAAAATGGAGAAAAGGACTGTTATTTCAGCACATACAGAACACAAAGTTATGGCTGAGGGGAAAATGGGTCATTTCTATAGTACAGTATACAGCCAGCTCTAATGATAGAGGGATGTTCGCACTAATGAGACCTTTAACTTGCAAGCACATCCGCAGACATAACCACACACCAGAGAGGACTGCAGTTGAAATCTTTTTTTCTAGATTCAAGCTTAACAGGCGGAACGAGCTACGCTGCAAAAAACAGTGACTTGGAATCTAACTTGACCGTGTTAGTGTGCGTTAATACATTGGAACCAACTCCCATTGCCTACCTGTATGCCAATGGAGGACAGTTTCCGCCTGGGTACTGGTGCCACTAGGGGCTCCTCTGCCACTAGATTCCCTTTATTAAATCCTGACCTCAGGGATTCATGCTGGACTACTGAGTCACTTGTCTCAGTGGAAGCGTTGGTGGTGGTGGGAGCAATTGGCTCTCGCGGGGTGGCGATAGGAGTGGGGATGATGTGTGGAGGGCGGGGAATACCGCGGGCCAGGCTGTTGGCACGGGTGCTGTCGAGGCTGTCAGAGGAGTTGCTGTGAGCGTGGCTTGACTGGCTGTTGACCTCTGACCTGCGGTCCTGCTGGTCTAGGTAGTTGTCCTGGGCTGACTCTGTGCTGCTCTGCACTGTCACGGAGATGTAGGGCTTGGAGGTTGTACGCGGTGGTACTGGTGGAGGAGCAGTCTTCTTACAGGTGGTTATACATGTAGAGACTGAAGGAAAAACCGGGAGGGGAGAAAGAAATAAGTGGGTGGGTGGGGATAATTACAAATGACAGAAGTAAAGACGTTCCAGCAAATCTTCGTGGCCTAATCACGTCAGAGTGAACTCAAAAAAGCATGAAGCAATTACATCAAATAGCAATACTGAAAACAGCTTGAAGCATCACCCATATTGCTTCTCAGCAGCCTTCTAAAAAATGGACTAACAAGTTTTTCTCAGCATGTCCAGAGCAGAACGCTTCATCTTGTACATGAATACACACAAGGACACTGTTGCACGAAAGCTGGAACCCCAGCAGAATCAGGGAGGCATCCCGTAAAGCAGAAAATTACTTATCAGGCAGGACACTGAACAAACATACTGTTCCCGCAGGTGACTCAATTAATTCACACACGCACACTTCAAAGCCTTCGATCATGAGACAGATGATAATAAATAAATAACTTTGACCATCTGACTCTTCAGAATAAATATGGTGGTAAGTTGAAGGAGGACATTTATCCGCACCACTCCTTAGTGTCAGACCAAATGTGTCCTTCAGCTATAAAGGAGATAATAAAGAGGTACATTAAGCATAGACACAGAGGAGGAAAAGAAACTACTCAGAAAAATCTGTCTAGCAAGAGCAGCATTATAATGTATGATATGTGACTCTTTTAGAAGCAAAGATAAATAAAGTTTACTCCCATTCTCAACAGGGATTTAATTATTGCTGTTTATGTGCCTGGTCTGATGCTGACGGCAAATGTCAAGAGCCACCAAAAAAAAGAGAAGAAAAAAAGCAGACACCAGGTTGTAAGCTTTGTTAATGTTTCACTAGTTTACACTGCTTTCATGGTCACATATTACCCGGGTTGAAATCTAAAGCTGAGCTCCTTACAGTAGGAACTTTTATGTGGGCTTACATGAAATCCACACAGCGTGAGTCCAGCACTCAACATAAAAAGCAGACTTTAGTGCACCAAAAAAAGACTCCCTTCATAACTCTGTCCTCTGCCTGTCTGACTGCATTCACTACCAGTAGAGCCACTTATCTTATCTATCAAGCAAATCAACTGTTCATGGCTGACTGGTCCATGGATACTTTCCCTCACAGTCTGAACTGTGTCAGTGAGAGCAGAAATAAAAGGTCGTTTGTGAGCAGGATTTCACCCAGAGACAGTAAACAGTGCATCGGAACAGATCGAGTTAATGGGCTGCAAATAAAAACTGTGCAAAGTAGGGCCAAATTTACAACTGGGAGTAGTTGAGGCATCAGGGCGGTCACAAAATGCAAATAAAAAGTAACAGAATTCTCATGCAAATACATTATATGACGACTCAAAGCCCTGTAGGAAAATTCAGTGCCTCTGAGGACTTCTATCAAAAGACCACAGAAATCCCCTCATGCTACGTAGTGAAGGCAGACTGTGATGCTGGGCCGCTTAAACCTATAATCTAACCAGGGAATTTTCTTGTAACATTATGAACCTTGTGGCTACTATATAATCCCTTAAACAGAAGCTTTATTTGACACCACACTGGAAAAAAACCTGTGGAAAGCTGATGGAACCGGTACAAGACAAATGGCAAAGTATGTTCACAGCATTGGGTTTCTATTTAAAGATCTGTTATTGAAACAGACTTAATAGTCCTTTAATTTGTGGATGCACAGTTGGTATTTGCTGCCTTTGACATTTTTGCTTAAAAACATCAGTTTACGGTGCGGCATAATCACCATAATCAGGAAATCAGTGGGGCAGTTCGCCTGCATAGTCTAATAGTAACATCAACTCTGCTTCCATCAGATGAAACTGCTGTCAGCACCGTGCCACCAGATGACAGATGTAAACTGAATTAAATTATTTTCCAATGAAATTTGTTTGTGCCTTAGGATGTCGTTTACATACAGAAACATTATCTTTAGTGACATACTCTATATGTGCACGGACAAATTCAAGATCTATTTGAATGTGGTCTGCTCTCATAAATACAGAGATTGAGATAAATAGTTATAATTTCCTGTGGTGACACCTGAAAGGATTTACTTTGAGACAGGCGGAAACTACATGACAGCAGTTTGATGAGGCACTGCATGAAGCAAACATTGTTTATGTGTTGCTTTGCTGAATGTTATGATCAGAAATCTCTTCCAGTCATCAAGGATTCTGAAAAAGCTTTGTGGCAGCAAACACGTGAGCTGCTGGGAAAACACCCAAACAAAAGGGTTGTTGTTCATTGTAATGCCCGTCTTAGCTTTAGCGCGAACGTGTATGTAACCTCACCTGTCACGGAACTAATGACCTCATGCATATCTTTGTGTCAGATTAACTGAACTGGCAGCTGAGTTGTCAAACTGCTGTCAGTCAGATAAACCAGAGAAATGTATCAGCCTGAACCACTGCACCACGACTGGCTCCAAGGTCCTCCTCTGAGAGCTTCTTCAAGAGTAACTAAGTGCTTGTGCTGTGGGTTTGCTCCCCTATTATTTAGAAAAGCATGTTATTGCATTTGCAGTCTGCTAAGGCTGATATTTAAGCAAAAGATCATCCAGTCCACTCCAGGTGTGATTAGCAGAAGCTTCAGTGAACTTAGCATAGCTTGGGCTGCTAGTTTAAAACAAACATATAACCCAGAATGAAACTGTGCAAAGTTAAAGTAGATAATTTGGTAAATTGCAGACTGGCTCTGCTACTGATCAGTGTTGAATCATCTGGTCTTCTTTTTATCCTTATTTATAAATAATACCTTCAACATACCTGAACTTCTACCCTCCACAGCTGACTTTTTTTCCCAGGACAAGTGCTGGCCCAAGTCCCAGACTGCGCCGGTGCGCTTTTGATGACATTCCACTGAAGCAAAAAGACTGACACCATCCGTGTGTGAGATGACACACAAACCACACCCAAATTGGACCAAGTCCAGACCGAACATCACAAAGAGGAAACTGGACACGCCCCACCACCCACTCGGGTGTCTAGTCCTCATTGTAAAAAACAGTCTGACAATTGAAACCTCACCTCCAAAGGCATAAGGATGCCAGTGACTTAGCATAGACTTTCCCAGGGAAACTAAATGTGATGCTTTGGTAGATCGAAAACATCCCCAGCTCTGCATTTTAAAGATTTAACCACCAACTCAATCTGCTAGTTGAAAAGCCGCCCCAACATCCACGAGACAGGAAATAGACGTGTCAAGCACAACATCTCAGTAATATCCAGAGCTGTCATAATTATAGGAAAGATCTTGTCCAATCTTGGCATCTTGCAAGACAGAAATCCAGCCTAACAAATTTATTTTAGGAAAACCCGCAGTTTTGCATTAATCATGCTTAAGGGTACATGCCACTAGCCATGGATTATCCACTGGCCTCTGACCACCATCCTTGCCTTAGGAAAAGATGCTGAGACAGCTTTTCACTGTCCATGTCGCCTCTCATGACAGAGATAGATGCTGGGCAGGACAGGGTTGTCACCGTTGCGGCAGCTACAGTGCGACGGCTCCAATCCTGCATCCCAGTCTGCAGAATAGCTGTCACTAACTGGGTTTGAGTGAGCATAGATGTGTGTGTGTGCGCGTGTGTCACTGTGTTTGGACACCTGCCTTGCGGTTCTCCATGTGTCACATCCATAGACTGTATATAAAATGCTTACATCATGCTTTCGCCAGTATGAGCAGAATTCACCCTTAAGTCTTAATACCACAGAATCTGCTTTACCCACCAAAAACGGGCCCGAAAATCATAACTGACAGCTGCCTCTGAGATTAGACAGGAGATAAAGCAGCAGAGCTGCGCACAATAAATGGGCCGGGCCAATATTAACAGCAGAGTTTAGCTCAACACAAAAACGTCCATGCTGTATGGCTCATTGCTGAGATTGCAGTGATTCTACTAGACACAGCTTAACAATGGTGTGCACAGGGACAACCACACAAGTGATCAGACCGGTTTTGTCTTCTGGTGGTTTTGCCACATCTCAGATATCAGCAGTGAAACTGGTGAGTGATTGATGGTAGAATAATGGCTAAAACAAAAAAAGAAAACGTTGTACAAGCAGAATATTATGGTGCGTCAAATAAGACTGTAGCCAAGAAAACAGAATTTAGACGATTCCTGATAAATGCCTGTTAAAAGCCAGAAAAACCATCAATGGCAGAAACATCCCACAGACAGATGGATAGTGAGTGGCACATGCTCTAATTCAGACTGTTTCTTGTTTATGCCCATTTTACAGAACTCAGCCACACAAACATACGCAGCTGTGCAAGCATAAAACACATCCTTGAATATGTACATAGCTACTGACAGTAGTACAAAAGCTGACAAAGCCTTTCCTTCACCGAAACACTTGTCAGCACCACAGAAAAGAGCTATGAAAATGGACCTGAAACCAAATACTGTTTCTTCTTATATAAGCAGATTTTTGTGTACAGGAGTTGCTCAGAAATGTTTTGGTTGCCCTACAGAAGGGAATTTGACAACAGAAACAACCAGACGCTTTGTGCCAAAATGTCTGAGTGGAATCTGGAGTGGGCAGCGAGCGCTGCTGTTTTCATGCCATCTGGACAGTGGTTCTGTTGTCCACTGTGAGCCCTGGTTCAAGATGTGATTTTCATGGCTGGAAAACATTTGGCTGCGAGAGGCTACAGCAGCTGAAAACAGTTTCCAACAACCACCGTGACTGCTTTGCACTCACCGGGCTGACATTTTTTCATCATCACCCACACTTTAAAACCATCCCCAATCTCCAATGATGCATCCGCAGTGCAACATACTAACAGATTACATCTTGGCTTAAATACTCACAAACCGAAATAAAAACTCAAAGCAGTGGTCTCCTCCCTGCTCCCTAAAGTCCGACTACAGTAGACCTATGACATGAAAGGTTGTTGACATGCCATCACATTAGCCACATTACAGTGAACAGACTTGGGTCTGAAATGTTTATCTTTGTTCATTTTAATGGATTCATCCCCTCATTGAAGACCCTCATCCAATCCATCTCCCATCTTGCTTATTTAATCCACTGTGGAGGACAAAAACTGAGGGTAAGTGAAGTGGTTGGTGTATCTGAGGATGGTCAAATAATCTAAATCTAACCGTGAGGCACATGAACCACTCAAGATGACAGTTTCCCCGCTTTTAGGAACAAGCGTTTTAAAGCCTGCTGAACTAGTTGACCAGCAAAAACATACATTTTAAGATGACTGGTTGAGGTGTTGCTGTTCTGTGGGTCAGCTGGAGCTGGACAGCAAGCAGGGGCAATGAAAGACAAAAGGTGGATTGTGATGCTCTATTTACCACTAGTTGCTTGCCAAGTTGCCTTCAGCCTGCCAGCTGACCCATCTGTATTGTTTAATCAATTAACAGCCACAAGACATATCCTGCCTGAAACTATCGCCACTCCTCGTGTCACCACAGCTAGTATTCCGTGAATTATCACATTAAAAGCTTTCAACAACAGCACAGCTATAAAACCTCAAAATGGGATTTAATCCATGTTGCAATACACAGGACGCTGTGAGGAACAAAAGTGGGGCATCCCTCAAATAATCCCCCCACCCCACTGTTCCCCTCCAATTCTGCATCCAAAAAGATACAGCTTTTATGGAGACACTTTAATGCATTTAACTGCAAAAGGGCCATCCAGACAACTAACATACATATAACTCATACGGTTTCAACAGCACTTATCCCACAGTGGAGCATCACAGCCTGAGCCCACAGGTAGAGGGAACATGCTTTCCTGGTGTCAGCAACAGAGCACTTTGTACTGAACACAGAGTTGGAAATACTCAATAATTAATATAGTGAGGAGTACATCCAAAAGCACCGCTGGAAGCATGATGGACCATAAAAATTTAAATGGCTGAGGCAGTGGGGGAGAAAAAGAAACAGACTATCAGATATTTATCTCACAGATCTGAGATATCAAACTGACTAACAGCAGTTTGCATTTAACCGAATAATTTATTACTTAAATCGAACATGTTAGACAAGTTGAAATTAGCTGCAGTAGGTCAGCAAATGAGCATATTTAACGCAAAGTGTGAACTCAGTGCAGAAAGTCAAAGTCGTTATTAATGACACAAACAGCCCTTTTAATGGTAGTTAATGGTGAACAGCACCTGCTAAGGTTGGTTGAATTCATTGTCAAGAGCACACCCACCCAATGATGCATGTTATTAAAACTGTGGATACGATGCTACAAGAGTGGGTGAGGAGACAAACCGAGAGAAAGTAGTTAACGTTAACGAACGTTCATTATAAGTTTAGGTGGTCAACCGTTAAGAGCGTCCAGTCACCAAACAAGCGAGGCAACCACCGTTAGTAACGGACAACACGCTGAGCACATTTAACCTCAGGCACTCATTTACAACGATAACAGCCGCACGGTTAAAACACCTACCGTGCTGCCAGGCGCAGACAAGTAGTACACAGCACAGCGCTGTCTTCGACTAAGGCTTAAAATATTTTCAGGGCAGCTGGAAACGGAGTGGACACTCGCCGTCTCCGTGAAGACTGTGGAGGAGAGAAGCCGGGTTTGGTGTCTTTTGTTTTGTGTCTCCGAGCCCGAGGGAGGCGTGTGCGCTGATGCCTTCAGGAGCGCCTCGGACACTCACACTCATTTCATTACTGTATGTGATTTTGGTGCACGGGCTTTTGGTAGGCAACTGAATAACAACGCGGATAGTGTATGAGACTTACCTTATGGGTACACAGTTGTATTGGGTGTTGCAAAAAAAAGAAAGACAGAAGAATGCCCTATGCTCTGTCCCTCTATGCTGATGTCTTCTCCTTGCTCAGGTACCCAGGTCACTTCACTTGCCTGCACTGATGGATTGATTACCCATCGTATTTAAGGCTATATTATATCCTTACATCACACAATTGTCGATCCTAGAAAATGCACTTTTAATACTGAACATCACACAACCAAATAATCAAAACAATTCAGAGAAATGCAATAGGATGCAGACTTAGAAATTTGAAAAAGAAAGGGGGAAGCTTATTTTCTCCCGTCAGCTTTGTGCAAATAACATAAAGTGAGCACGTTGTTATACTTACCCTATGTATAGGTTACTGTTCATTGTGTAGCCCACATGCATACATACATTTGCACTGTAACCCTGTCCACTTCTTCTTCTATATATATTGACATATACTGTATTATAGCCTATCTGTATAACTCCACTGTACATTTTGTAATTTCATACTCATCTGTAAAAACACTATATTTGTGCACTTGTGTTTAGATGCTAACTGGATTTCATTAGCTCTGTACCTGGACTCTACATAATGACAATAAATTGGAATCTAACTTAATCCAAAAGAAATCCGACAAATTGTCAAAACATGCCAATTGATGAATAAAAAAGCCTTCAGACTATCCTGGAGATCTTCAGCAACAGACAGGGAAGGAAGACAGGGAGTTGAAATATGCTACCACCCTGAAGGCAGCACGTGCTGGAGACTGGTTAAGAGCGCCACAAGCTGGATGCTCTATGGTAATACCTGTTTCATACAGTCTATCGGTACGGTTGATTTCATGCGGCGCAGAGCAACGCTGACTAACGTGATGCATGCTGGACTTATGGCGCGTTCGAGACTGGTCGTAACTGGGATATTTCCCAGTTGAAACTTCCGACTTCCGACATCAAAGCGTTCCAGGTGCATGTTGGTGCGTGACGCCGAAAGTGAACGAAAATCATGGGTGACCATGACAAAGTGAACACACAGTTGCACCCTCAGCAGTGCTTTAGGTGTTAATTAAAAGGATGGCAGTTTAACTGCAACAACTGAAATAAATAGTCCAGACGTTACTAGTTATGTGTACCCCAAGTTGGTAGCCCTGAAGTAAGTCAATGTTGTCCGTTACACTTCCTAATGTTTTGGCATTTTTAACAATAATGCAGAAAAGATGACTTTATGAGATTCTTTACTGTAGCCAGCTACCGTATGTGTAAAACATATTTCTACATCAATATACATACAGAACAAGTTTTACTGCATGATCGTATTTATTATTTTAATTCAAATACATGCAAATATACGTTTTGTTGCCGTTTAGTTTATGGTTTACCATTTACAAAGTGTGCTTCCATGGGCGCTGACATTGTTTTCTGACGTCATTCAGCTGCTACTCGTGAAGTCGGGGTACAAATTCTTTCTCCGAGTTCACAAGTAGGAAATCCGACTTCAAGTGGCGTTCTGGGGTACTTTTCCTAGTTGGAGGTCGGAAATTTCCCAGTTCCGAGTTGCCGGGAACGCAGCATAAGCTTAGGCATGTAGAATGTGTCCGACTATACCCCGCCCCTGCAGTCACCTCACGTTAAACTATGAAGTCGGCGAAAGTCAGTCGCCGTCATCTCGAACGCACCTAAAGTTACAAACGCAAGCACATGCACATAATATCCACACTCTAATTCTGACCTCAGGGAGCAATCATTTGTCAACAACCAGTATAAAGCTTCTTTGTCTTATGTGTGTCATCACACACGTTCAGTTCTATAGCAAATTCATTATCAAGGTAACATGCAAATTGCCCAGTGCATTCCTGTGCTGCTGTATCCTGTAACTACATCTTGTAATAAGCTCATTGATAACCAAACAGTGATGCTTCACCATGAGCAGCAGTGTGATCTAGTGTCCATCTCATAAACAGCTGTCCCGTGTTTCTTTTCAACTTTGTCTTGATGTTGAGTTTTAGGTTGTTCTTTTTTGTAGTCCTTTAAAAAACATATTTTTTTAGGGTAGAAGAGCTGATTTCAATTTGTTACCTGTGCGTGTGGGTAGGATGCGTGGTCTGTCTGTCCCCAAACGCTGAAGACAAATTGCAAGCTGTTTCTCCTTTGGGGCTTTGTCCAAGCCAGCGGCTATCAGGTAAGAGCCAAACTGTTCTTTCCATGTCTTCCACTGTGTGGACAGGTTGTCTAGCATGGGCAAAAGAGGCTGCATTTGAGCTAAATATGCTGGTGCGTGCATGTTGGAGGACTACTGTACCACCCAGGACCAAGGCTATGAAGAGCATTCAGAGAAATGTTATGGAAAATACAATTCAAAGCAAGTCACTCTGAAAAAAAGGGGTCACAGCTTTGCAAAAATAATCAAGGTTCGATAGCCAAAAAAATGCACTATACATATTGTGTTCACGATTGCAGTCTCTGACAGATAAAACTGCGTCATGGTAAAAGCTCTTCCATTTTCCCACTCTGTGGTTTATAAAGTAAAACAAATGATCTGTTTTTTAGCCAGTGACTCACCAGTGCTGGTGCTGTATGTGCGAACACTGGTGTCAGTCAGAGGCGGTGAGCAGCCTGAGTCTACGGATGCTGTGTCGTCATCTTGGGAGCAGCCAGCCTGGATGGCTCTCAGGTAGCTGTGGCTGCGAGATCGGAAGCATGTTGGCATGGGCAAATCTGGAGGCTCTGGGTTGTCCTGAGATTGAGAACGGGAATCTCTGTATGTGGACTCGGAGCCACGGTCCTCGTAATGATGGCTCATTTCCAGGTCCCGTAGCTGGAGGGAAGAAAGGACAATAACTGCAAAGACATAGCAGTGGTGTGTGTTCATTTGGATCAAGATAGCTGCTCTGAGCGCTGGAAGTGACCACTAACTGCCCAACTGACTGTTTCTGTAAAGGGCATTCTCCACCTATGAGACACTTTCAATTGGATGCAATTAGATGGCCCACAAATGGTCAAAAATACCGTATAACTGTATGACATTTAGGTACGGTGGGCACAATTAGTGCTAAGTAGTGCAGAGCATAGTGCTCTTAAACCTCAGTGTTGCTCCTCATGCTGTCTTTTTTGATGGGCTGTCATTTCATCTGTAAAATGCATTTCTTACAGATAAAATAAATGCTAAGGCAAGAGACATCACTTAAAGTTTCAGGCATTACTGAGAGCTCTTTTGAAGAGTAAGAACCAGCCTTGCAGATGATGAGTTTCATATTCTGCTGATTGACAGAAACAGCTCAAACTTGTTTGTAGCAAAGTTATTTTGATGGTTCAGTGGTGGGTGATTGCAGGAGAGGCAGCATTTGGAATCATGTTAAATGTTGGGTATTTTGTTATGTTGTTATGATATGTTGGGTATAAAAAAATTGTAACAAGTTTTGGTAAAAGTTTTACAACTTGACTCCCTAAATTATAATGTATATTAAACGTCTTTGGTATGCTGCTGTGCATGTAAATTAAAGCAATAAATTCATATACTGGACACATTTGTTAAGGCCATGACCTGTCAGAGATTGGGTGCAAATCCTGTACTAATAGCCTGCACTGTCTCATTTGACTAGTTCATTGAAAAAGATCAGAGCCACTTTGCGTAGTTGTTCATCATCTCAGTGACCTTGTCAGAGGGAGGCTAATAGCTCTTATGTAAGTAGATGAATTGGACATAAAACTACCAATGTCATTTTTTTGACTTTTAGCTTCGTAACATTAATATGATATGCATTTGGAAAATAGGGATTCTTTGTTCGCTGGAAGCTCATTCATTCAAGTCATTCAAACGGTATCTGTGAAAATGCTAATTATACTACGGAAATGAGTGTTAGCAGCTCAAGGCAGACAAAGGAGTCTTTGAAACTGGTGATTTGAAAGTAGAAAGTTTGCTAGGAGCTAAGTGATGTAAATTTCGAACCAGCACAAATGTATTCTTAACTCGTTTGAAAAATGTCTGCTGAGCTAAAGAGAGACAAAGAGACCCAAATGGACAGAGAAAAACTGGAATTCATTATTTCAGCTCTGACTGCTGCTCACTAACCCCACATTTAATTCGGTCCCTGTCAGTCCTGTACAAGAAGGCACTGACCTGTTCCATGCAGCTACGTCTGCCCAAGGTGCTGCAGGCCTGGCTGAAGTCATCATCATCCCAGCGTGGCAAAGACGAGCCTGTCTCCCCAATGCAGTCTAGGTTGTCCAGGCTGCGATTAGTGGAGAGCTCTCTGAGAGATGGAAGACAGCTGGAAAGAGGAGTAAGGTGGGAGGGAAAAGAAAGATAAAGCAGATGTATTAAGGATTTCAAACATAATTAGGAAAATTTAAGGCAACGTCAGCAGTGCAGGAGGACATTGAGAGAAAAGATGCAAAAACAGTTGTTGTTATTATAAGATGACAGGGAGGCAGAAAGGAAACATGGATTGTGGGAGAAAATGAATGATCAGCAAAACCAGGAATTGAAAGAGAGATAAAAGGAGGATAAGGTTGTTATTAAAGTTTCATTCCTTTCATTTCCACTTTCATTTGTGAGTCACCATGATGCAGAATCTTGACTACATTCCAGTTTCATCTAATTTTAGCATTTGAGCATGCAAAGCCAGTGATGTCAGGCAACGCATGTACACAGGTCTCTCTGCCATCATGGTGCCAAAGACAAAGAACAGGTCTAGTTTTTAATAAAACAGCAACTCTGAAGTTTATACATATTCTTTGTTGGCACACAGTGATAGTAGCATGACAGTTAAAGCTGCCATGCTGTGGTCTATGGACACAGATGTCCCCTCATCCCCCCAGTTGAATAGTGTCAAACTCAGCTACTTTTCACCTAAAAGACCTGGGCAGATGGTATTTACAAGCTTAAGGGGGGTTGGCAGTTGTTGGCAGCAGGGCATGAATTTGGCATTTGGAGTTGCCACTAACTTTACAGACATCTGGAGGGGGGCAGTGCAGAGTCAATCATTGTAAATGATCCAATCAGACTTAAGTGTTTTGCACCACACCCCTGAGACATGGCTTACAGACCTATCACTGACCTGCTCATTGACCTGCCCAGCTGGTGCAAAGAGGACACACTGTGGAGTGGAGACCACAGCGCATCCAGCTCCCCCTGCAACAAGGTGTACTCCAGGGTTCTGCTGCTCACGCCAATCATGGTGGAGCAGACCGGAAGAGAGTGGAGTTGGATGATCAGGGATTGGCAGGGGGAGTAGGGTTAGTCATTCAAGCACGCTTTAGGGAAGAATAAATCCTTAAATTTCTAAACATAGACTTTAAGGGGATTTGAAATATTTTATTCATGTGGAGGTGTGTGTGTCAGGTAGGTGTGTGGCTGTGTTTCCTAAAGCCCTCTTCTTTTGGTTGAATGGAGTTATATTTTCTTACATCAACACTCAATCTCTGATCCTACCAGAAATCTAAAAATTGTGTACATTTTGACACTACAACATCCAAATTTGAGGGAAACAAAAACGAGTTCCTTTATCGACAGCATTGTCACAAACGTTGTGAGCATAGTAAAGCATGGTTAAATTGACTTATGCTGAGTGTACTGCATTTATGTATCTGAATGCATTGGTAAAACATTAACACACATCCAAATAGAGTACACTACATCAAAGCAACACAATATATGGAAAAAGAAATTATTAAATTTTCATAAAGTTCTGTCCTGCAGACAGTCATTTTCAGATAGAAACCTAGGAATGCAGAAAATATTTTTTCTTGGACAGCATATGTAACTGCTGCCAAAACGTATTGCCACTTTATGGCAATGTGACTGTTCCTCTGCAAAACACATTGAGTTCTAAAATCTGAGTAGTAGTAAAACACAACAGTTCCGTCTTGCTCAAATTCGCTCAACACTGCCTTAGATACAAATGAAAGAACGTGAAATGTTTTCATTTTCATTTTATGAAAAGGCAAGGTCAATTCGGCTGTCCCACTGCTCCTTTATCACATAGCACAATATGCCTGCTACAGAAAGCGTGTAATATAAAGACCAGTGAGGCGCAATGCCAGTCAGTTGGAGAGATGAGGCTGATATGTGGTGATTTACTGGTTGAGAGGAAACAAAAGTCAGTGTCATATTACATAAACTACACTAATGTTGTTGGTGTCCTCTTAGCTAGGCTGTTTTTGCTTTGTGGGTCCAACGATGGGAAAGTAAATCACAGCTGAGGTATGGTAGTAAGAATAGCACCACTTCATTCTATACAAGTGCAGCGTGGACCGTGTGTACTTGTGTGTGTTGCATGTTGTATTCATATGTGTTTCCTTGTATACTGGCACAGGGAGGCAGGGTGTGACTGTTTCCTTCTTATACTTCCAGGACAGCTTGGCTTATTCATTTTCTTTTGATTGCTGAGAGGTTGTGCCAATCAGTATTTATAACTGCGTTTTCTTATGACTGTCTGGGTGAAAATGAAACTTTTTACAGCCACACATTTTAATAGCCCAAGCAGTACTCCTCATTTGAGTACATTCGCATACAGGATATAATGAGGGCTTTAAATTCTACGTACAAGAAATAAGCTTTTTGTTTGTTTCTCAACTGAGCATGACTGGAAATAAAGGACTTGCGGATAAACAAACAAACTTTTCACAGCAACATTAAGCACTCCGATTCAATAATTGTCTGATCTTTTTATTAAAAACCTGTCCATCATTTTGGGACAGTTGAATTTTACTCATGGGGCTACTGTGGTTTGAATCACGGTACATTTAAAATGGGGTTGTTTCCCTTGCTGTTGAATACTAATGTACTGCATAATAAAGCTCAGTCTGTTGTCTTACTTGCGTGGGGGTAGCTGGTCGCTCAGAGACTGCTGTGTAGCCCTGAGGTAGCTCTGGCGACGAGCAGCGCCTTTTGGTGAGGGTTTGGGGCTTCCCTCTGAGTCGTCGCTGTCCTCCATGTCTCCCATGGCCTTCACATAGCTACCACTGCGCATCCGCCGACACGGGATTTCATTGGCACCCCCGCTGCGGCCTAATGTGCTACTCCAATCACCCTATCACAATAGGCAGCATTATGTAGAAAAAATTAGTCTTTAGTTTTTAACAATTTATGTCACCCCTTTATCCCAGTATTAATGTATTAGACTCTGTAAAAAAACCCTCTCTAAATATAACTTTTATTAAGCACTACATTCATGTCAGGCCTACTCACCCTTCGTCCAACCTGCAGGTAGTTGCAGGTTAGTTCCTGTTGGCAGGATTTGGACTTGAGCATGGACCTGTCCAGAGTAGCTGAGCCTTTCTGAATCACCTGTCTCGGCTGGCCCATGGTCAGTGTGGACCAGGACCCTCCTTTCATATAGTCATTATCATTAATTACCATTCTTCCTGTTTCACCTAGTCCGCCACCTCCTCCCCCCCCAGGCACAGAAAGTGGCTGATACTTCAGGTCATTGCTAGTTTTGGAGGAGCTGATAGTGTTGTACCCACTGTGGATGTATCTGTTCTGGCCTCCCTGGCTGTCGTGGCCAGTTGGACGCCCCAGAGTCATCATGGCCATGGTGTTGTGGTAGCTGCTCAAATCGCTGCTGTCCAAATCGTCTGAGCTCCAGTAACCTGACATGTTGGAGCGTGGTCGTCGCTTGGCAGTTGCCTCTGATTTTGTACCCCTATCTTTACTTTTGGATCTGCGATTTTGCTTCGCACCATCTTCCGTGCCAGACGAGCCACCACCGCTGCCAGTAGAGCGTCCATTGACATTTCCTTTCATGTTGTGGCTCTCCAGTGACTGGGACTTTGCAAAGAGCTTCTGCACTGAGTGTAGCATGTAACGGATGCGACCAGGACTGTCTGTGCGCTGCTTGGCAGCAGCAACGGCAGATGTTCGATGAAACTGCAACGTGCTAAATCCGTCGCGGCCCCCAGGAAGCTGCTTATCAAACTCCAGCAGACTGGTTGGTGCTTGGTTTTTGGTCATATGATGTGATATAGTTGCTGAGCCGCTTGTAATCATAGGTGTCCGTCCACTAAGACCTGCCATGCCCATGCCCATGCCTGTTCCCATGCCCATGCCCATTGACATAGATGTGCCCATGGTCCCTGTGCTTATTCCCCCGATGCTGTCCCCAGGGGGGGAGAAGTCAGACTGGTCATAGGAGTTGTAGTGAATCCTGGGGAAGGTGCTGCTGTTGGACAGCTGGTTGTTGAGGGGCAGCATGCAGTCTGGTGGAAGGGAACCTGGGTTGGCTGATGGATAAAGGTGGGGGTCCATGGTGCCATAGTGCTCCATTGTGGGGCTCAGCAGGTAAGGGCTGCGTGTCAGGGTGCTGGTTCTCGGAGGGTAGAGGGCCTCTGGATGACCTGGGGAAGGTTCACAGGAGTCAGAGAGGTGTCTGTTACGGTTGGTCCCCAACCCTTTCATGGTGGCGTGGAGGTCCAACCCTCTAGAAGACCCCCAGGCCAAGTAGCGATGACTGATGACCTAGTAAGTGATTCCTAGAAAACAGAGACAAACAGGACAGAAAGACACAACACAAGAGACAGGGAAGAGGTTTAGAACAGGTTAATATGGTACTGTACAAAACACACAGACATACACATTCAAACAGCTCCTATCACCTCAGCCACACAAACACACCCACTTATGTGCCAGTCCAGACTACAAGCACGCTAGCTGTAGGGCTGTGAGGGAAATACTGCGCAGTGAATGAGCAAGCTCTCCCTTGCTTCCCACAGAAAACATCTGTTTTAAAATGCTGGACGTGGTGTTCGGAAAAACATTGTGTGTAACAATGAAGAGCTGTAGCCAGTGGGCCAGGGCATATATTATGGGAGAAAGAACAATTGCTGGCAGTCATCTGTAACTCCAGACACCTCCACAGCTATGTGGGGCTATAGTACATGCCAACAGTCAGTAAACAAGTATCTCCTCTCTTCTGTCTAATCACATTCGGAAAAAGAAGATTAGAAGACCATTAATTCAGACAGCAGAAACATCCTGTGCATCAATTGACAAATTAATCTTTGTGTAGGTGTAGCATTGGTTATTGAAACGTGCTATTTCATAAGAAAACAACAACAAACAAAAAAACAATGACAGATAAAAATGTCTAAATAATATACCTGCTGCCTCTCTGCATATCTTGCATGCCTACTTGTGATACAAAATAGCCAGATCTCTGGGAGCTTGTAACACTATTTTTCTGCCTATATTTCCATCTGTTTCTCTCTCTCTCTCTTCCTCCACCGTTCCCTCTCTCTCCTCTTCCCACCTCCAGTGGGTATCCCTGGCGCTGGTCACCTAGCTCCTGTCCTATCTTTGCATGGCGAGCCAAGGATAGCGGGCAGACTGTTATAGTGAAACCAGTAAAGAGGATTTGACCAGCAGGTGGTCGGTTGCAGGAGTTGGCGGCTACACCTCCTTGTCCTCCTAGTCAAGCTTTGCCAATGCCCTGCCTGGTAAAGTGGCAAGGATGGTACTTCTTGTAATGGAAAATAATACATAATAATGGATTAGGGATATCATGTAAAGGCAAAGCGAAGGTAACAGATACTTTTATGCTTTTTTATGCACTGACAGGAATATTCATAAGTGGCACCAATGTGGAATAATCAGTGACAGAAAATCAAATTTGTCTTCTTTCTTAGAAAAGTGAGAAACTTACATTTTAAGCAAAAAGAATAGCATTCCCTTATATATATATATATATATATATATATATATATATATATATATATATATATATATATATATATATATATATATATATTCAATTTGTGATTAATTTTTTATCATCTGCTGGACTAAAGACAGATACCATTAATCGATTAATTACAGATTAATCGCTGAATGTTCTGCTTTGGGTCAACAGGTTATCTCAATCCCCAGAAATAAATGTTACTTTTACTACAGCATGTGGACCTAACCAGGAAGATCAAAAACGTTTCCTGAATCCATCTGTCACTTAGACTTGGCAGCTCCAGCTGAATGACATGTTTAAATCAGCCCCATAACTCCGATGTTGACTATTTTGATCATTCCTTTGATATTTTGGGTATTTAATAAGGTTATACCACACTGTTCTATCAAATTCCTCTTTTGATAAAAAGTAACTGTAGTGTATGATAACATGTGGCATATTAAATTTACATTGGACTGGGAAAAAAAGATGAATAATATATCAACAGAGGTCCAGTAGATATGAAGAAAATAAATAAAGTGGTTAAAAACTCAATTTCACATTGAATATGGTAGATTTATTCTTTTTTTGTCAGAGGAAGCCTTAAAATTACAGCACAATGGTAGACTTGTGCTGTTTGCTTTTGGGCGTCCTGTGGGCTGGCAGTCTAACCATGACTTCCTCCTCACTTTGATTTTGGTGATGTGCTCTTGTTGCAAAAATACCAGAAAGATGATGCAACAACAGAAACTATAGGGTTGCCCATCCATTTTCCTCACTTAAATACCTCTAGATGCAGGTTATTTGAACTGTCTGAACCTTGCAGTCAATGGCTTTCATTTCTAAAAGTTGAAAATCTAATATTGTCCCCCACATCTCATATCTCAGCCTGGTAATATCTCAAAAGAAAAGTCTCCTTCGTACTCCTGTGACAAGGCCATTTGAATATACAAAATAGATTTATCTGTTTGTCAGCAAACTGTAGGAATGGTAGTTCGCTTTAAATCGCAGTGATCACCCTCAGAGAGCTAGAAACCTGGAAAAATTAGATAATTGCAAGTTGCAGTGCACTGCTAGAGAGACAAAAAGGGATGGGACATTGAAAAGCAGCTCCCTTACAAGATTACACTTAATTCATAATCAACTCACATTGTAGCTGATTATGATTCACTGCTTTAGAGAAGGCACTGAAATGTATTGTTTATTACCTTGCCTTTACATAATAGGTGCACGCACACACTTTTGGCAATTAGCTATTTGCTAAAAATCTCCATATAAATAATAAGCTTGGCTTTCATGCCACCATTATTAGCATGCTGCAGGCACAGGCTCATTTAGTGTCATTAACACAGCCTTCTCAGAGTGCCATCTCTGCTGATAGGGTCAAATCCTCTAAATCCTTTTACACCACATTAGCTAACTGCCTCATATCCTGCCGTGACATGCCACTCAGCTAAGCTTAGCATACCCTCCTCAATGTGTCAACCAGTGCGGCTCAAAATGACAGTGATAGTCGTATTATTAAAGGAGGCTGGATTGTAAACTGTACACTGCCAGTCAAAAGTTTTGAACACTTAAGCACAATTGGAAAATGTTGTTAATGTAGATAATTTACACTCTGCTCTAAAAGTAAATGACGTAGGAGGTATAAAACAAATGAGACATGTGTGTGACTTTTATTTTACTGAACATGGAGATTTCTAGCAGAAAATGCACTTTACATTTATCTTATAATTGATATTTTCTATATTATTAAGTGCAGTGGCTTTAATAAAGCACTAGTTAAGAAATTAAGGCGACGATTCACACTCCCTGATTTTGTTACAGTGAATGTGCCCTCAAATCAATCAATTTCTGTTAAAAGATTATTCAAATTATTCATACAGTATAAATTACTCACATATATTTTTGATCTACAATGAAGTTCCAGGTCACTGTTTGAGATGTAACCGAAAATGTTAACAGTGCTTTATAGCAACGTTAGTATATTCATATAAAGCTCAAGCTATTGGCCACTCAGTCTCAAATAACAGAAAGGATGCAAGGTTCATTGTGTCCACTGGGCAGACAGGCAACATCTTTTTCAAAGTGTTATCCTTTTAATAGAAATGTTAGAGATGCCTTAATATGGCAGCTTTACGTCATCAGGTTGCCTCTAAGTGACTCTAATATGGTTTTTATTAAACAGGGCAACAAGAGCTTTGTGACAATCAAGCATTGCTATCATGTATCACCACTGATGTCAGCACACAAACCTGCTACAGTATCACTGCAAAGTATAATAATAGCGGTCAAGACACATTATGACCCTCAGAGGAGAAAAATAAAAGAATTTAGGTCAAGCTTACGCATTCATTGGCTCAGTGCAGTGTACAGTGCTCATAGAAAATGGTGTGCTCAAAAATGAGTGCACACCAGAACGTTGATGCGTCTGTGTTGGTGTGTGTCTTTACACCCTGCTTGGAGCGTCTGGTGGTAGTATCTCCCTGCCTTGTGCACTGGGGAGCTGCCATCTGCTCCTCCAGTGGGAATAAGGGGCGTTTGGCACCATGTCCAATTCATGACCTTACTCAATTCTCTCTGCCACCACAACCTAGGAGCCGCAGGCAGTTCAGGCTACTAACCAGAGGAGGGCAATCACACTCAATACAAGCTGAACTGTGTTCCTGCCAAGTTCCATCACTCTGGTGTTTTCATGCAGCATCTTATGAGGCTAGGTTATGAGAGTCTATTTGTCCAAGTCAGATTATTTTAAATTATTTGTTCAAGAATCTGACACAAAGCTTTGGAGATATGTGATGAAAAGGTCTGTTTGGAGGTCAAGTAATGTTTGAATAGCGATCCAAAATGTCCCAGAGCCTGAAACTAAATTGTCACACTCCATGTCTCGACAGTGACAGCATATTTCAAACTAGATGTTTTCTTAATGTAAACATTTCACATTCATACAAAGATACTCCATTACAAATAAAATATGTAAGTATAATAAGCAAAATTGAAACACTTGCAGAAAAATGGCGGCTGTAACTGATACATTATTATCTAAGACATTATTAGTTTTTTAATACTAATGCATCAAGGTATAAGCAGTGTTTTTCCTGTTGTAGCTGGCTGACGTGGAGCTAATTTTAACTACTTTAGTCCAGTGGTTCCAAACTTAGTAGTTGGGTCCCCTCCAAAGTTAACTCTGACAGATCCTGGGATATTTAGTGGAATAAGAAAGATAAAAACTAACGAAGTTCTGCAATACTTTTCATTTTTGGAAAATCTATTCTTTTTTTTGTTTATTATGTAGATAACACGTTTGACACGTTTGGAGCTTGAAACTATCTGATAAGTTTAGGGTAAATCTTTCTTTGGTGAAACTGCTCACAGACAAGTGCCCCAACTAGACACTGCTTTATTTGTCAAGGCCCAGAAGCCAAATGTTAGAAAAAATTGGTTTTATCTTTAATGATGCATTATATTTTACAAGCTTTTCACAAGTCTTAATCGGAAAGCTGTCAAATAACTATAGCGAAGTGAAAAGTACAATACCTCTCTTTTGTATGTAGTAGCATACAATGGAAATACTGGATATGCTACTGTATATAAGTAAACACACATTACTTACATATTGTACAGAAGTACAGAACATGAGTGAATGTATTTAGCTACCTTCCATCACTGCTAATTTGTGAAAAATACTACAGCACTGGTACAAAGTGATGGATGTTTTGGGATGAAAATGTTTGAATTAAACCACAAAACAGCAGCACAAAATAAAAATAAATATTGTAATACCATATTTAACTTGTCAGCCTTCCCTCTAGTAAAACACCTGTGTGTCAACATTTGACTGAAAAAGCACTAAATGAAGATTTTATCCATTTTATTTGCAACAATGTTTACTCAATATTTCACATATTTCCTTGCATGAAATCAAACGGACTCCACTCACTCCTCATTCTAAGACAAAGTGAGAATTTTTATTCCCAAATATTTTCATTCACACGCCTAAGATTTGCCACCGTGGAAATGTTCAAACTGACTGCTCTATTCTGTATCAAAACATCTCTGTGTTGCCTGTGTTGTAGCCCTTGAGTTGCCAGATTTTTCAAACCGGTTGCCAGTTTCTGCATTGGCAAGTCTGTGGGGCGGCCAGATTAGAATGAGAGACTGTGCAAAGGAAATCATCCCCTCATCTGAGCGACACTGTACAGAGAGGCAGAGCACAGCGCAGTCAGCCCATCTGCTCTGTAAGCTTATAGCACTGCCCTGGAAGACAGGGGGCAGCTCTGTGTTCGAGTGTGCTGTGTCTGAAGGCAGTGTGTGTTACATTTAACGAGGGAGGCGAATTCTTACGGACTGTTGGTGAGGAGGAAGGGACAGAAGGAACTGAGGGAAAAGCTGTGGGGAGAAAGGTGTGGGCTTTGACAGCAGTGAAAATGAAAGCAATCTCAAGGGAATGAGAAGGTGTGAAAATGAGTAAATGTGTTGTAAACTGAGCACCGGGGAGAGGGTAAAGCAATATGAAGAAGCAGAGGAAGATGACAGACAGAAATCAGCAAGGGGGCAGAGATGTATAATGGAGGAGGAAGAACGAGAGAGGGGGCGGTGTTGAGAGAGTTATGAGTTCAGTTTATTTATTTTTTTTGCATATATGAAGGAATCAAGCCAAGTTTTTAGTTGATGAGGTACTAGAGGAGGAGATGTGTGTCAGTTAGCATAGTGTTGCATGCATGTGTTTATCCCAGGAAAGGTGTGAGGGCGTAAATGAGTGTGAATATGTGAGGCATATGCGTGTGAACGTTAATAATTGCCTACGACTGCTTGAAAGATTTGAACATTCTTAGCTTCGTTTTAAGTTGTGAGGCCGTGTTCAAGTGAGAAGTAATTGAATAATTTGTCAGTCACTGAATGCCTCTGAGCGTGCACATTCACTAATGTAATAAAATTTTAAAAAATGCGTGTATGTGCGTGCATGCGCTTGTGTGGAGCAGGCTAACCTTGTCCTCATTACACTCTATCTCTTCCATCGCTGCTGTGCTCTGGCCTATTTTCACAGCTATAAATTTACCACTCTCCCCTCTGTTGTGATAGATGACCCACTCATTTTAGCCCATCTCTGAAGACTGTGAGCCAGAAAAGATGTCAGTGAAAGACAGTGGCACCACTTCCCTGCTTATGATGGCGATAGAACTTTCCATGTCCCCAAAACGGTTTCTGTGAGTAAAGACGTTGCATTAAATGGGTGTGGAATGACGTTGTTACCATTTTTGTTTTTCAGGGTGAGGAAAGCCTAGTATTAAAAAAAAACTAAAAAAAAAACTGTGACTACATTTTGGAGCTGAATGAGCCATCGGGAGATCTCCAGAGTGTTCTGAGTGTTTTACATTTAAGAAAGTAGCTCTTCCTGGCTGTTACATCAAACAAATTATTTATGAATTTGAAGTCCTTATTATCATAAAATATTAGCAGTGTTTGCATACTCCAAGGCTGTGTATTGACAAGCATATTTCTGTTGCTATTCTGACACTGTTTCTGAACTCTGATTAGCCTGGAGGGGAGCAACTGAAGAGAGAAGAGGTCAATAAAATGTCACATTTTCACATGGCTCAGGTCTGTAAATACACCACTCCTGTCAAATAGAAACTCTGCACGCATTGTATTTTACCATTAATCTCCACAGCATTTGCACACAACTAATATTCATTGGGTATAGTTCAGAAACAATTCAATAGGCGTTAAGTGGCTGTGAGGGCTCAAGGATCCTAATCAGTGAGTCACCTTTGAATTCAAGTGTTGAAATAAATAAATAAAAACATTGAAATCCCACTTGCGGGTCCTTGATGTGACAGCAGTAATAACCAATTATGCTGTGCATGTTTATATAAAAGTGTTGATTTAACGTTGAGTTATTTCTCAATCTATTTTGTGATCCACATAGCAAACAAACACAGAAGTGCTTCCTAAATATTTGCACTGTGGTTTAGGTCCTAAACAATTCATCTGTATAAACCTGAGCTACATTTAATCCTAACGTGACATGATGATATAAAATGTAGCTTATTCGTTTTTGACCTTCACCTCTAATCTCCGTGGCAGCAGTTATCATGGCCATGTTCCAACATAAATCCTCCACTTCCACCCCCTTCGACCTTGTCGTTGTCCCTTTGCGGATCTGTTGGGACAGTCTACTTGTGGGTGTGAAAGCAACTGTGTGTCAACACCACTGAGCAAACCACATAGTTACAAACAAAACAATTCATTTAGGTGAACTAGTGAATCTAATGCTATTGAACAACTTCCTTTCTTATCTATCAGTCACGGCTGTCTTACATTTCAAAACAGCTCGTTAACATTCAGAATTATTTCAAAAGCAACTTTAATAGATAGATAGAGGACCACTCACATGCCCATATGTACGCTGAAAGAGTTATTCTTCATTTGAAAAGGATAGCCTTATAGTGTGCCTCCAGTGTAAGAGTAAGCAGTCTGAGATAGCAGCACAAAAAGGGAAGACTATACCCTTTGGAAGATACCCACCTGATTTGGCTGCTGAAACCTCATATTAGCTTCAGCTCAACTTTGGAATACATTTTTGCAGAAAATGAGGATTTTGTCTTTTACATTGAAAACTTTCAAGAAGGGGGTATCTTCATGGACAATATAAACAGGATTTTGGCCTTATGCCCCTCAAAAAATGAGGTAGCTCTGCAGCTACTGTGGCCTTGATGCCCCACCCTCACTGCCCCAGCTGATTTCTCCGTTTTCTCCGCTGCCTCTTTCTCCGCTGCCTCTATCTGCCAATACAGTTTTTACACACCAGTGTCTTTTGATGAGAATCTGAATTTTTATACTATATGAAACATCTGTATCCTCACTGCGCTGCTTTACTATAAACGATTATGAACTGCTTGTGGATCATATCTCTTTCTCTCTCTCTCTCTCTCTCTCTCTCTCTTTCTCGTCCAGGCGCTTTCTCACCCTCTTCATCTCGTGCAGTTCTCATGCATTAGTTCCTGTTGTTGACTGTGTAGGTGCTGTGGCTGCTTTAACTTACAGTATGTTTGTGTTTAAGTGCTGTCTGCTGTAGTGTAAAACGTAAAACATTCCCAAATTGCTGAAAGGTTATCTTGGCAATTTAAATGAATACAAAATATTGTGAATGTTTAGTAAGGCCTGATTATATAGCCAGACCTTCTGTCAGCACCCTTAGTTAGTGACTGACCTGCAGCATCCGTAATGAATGGTTATTATTGACAAGTATCAATAAATTAAAAAATGAAGAGAAAATCATCATTAACCCTTAAGACACACACACATTCAAAAGGATCAGACACCTCATAATGCAACCAATCTCAACCCAATTTCAAGCTGAAGACATGGTGGCCATTTATATTTGGGAATAACACAGGAATGGGTGTCTCTCGCTGCACTGGGTCCTGCACACAGTGAAGCACAGTGGGAGGAGAGGGTTGTGGGCTACAGCTGTGGCCTCTATCTCTAGATTCAGGGCAAATAATAAAGCCTAATCCAAACAGACATAGAGATGTGCACATATGCATGCGCACACACAGGCACTAGCATATGTCTATGAGTGCACATATATTAAGACGCCTGAATGCAAAGACACCATACAAACACTCACTCTCACACCCCATCTCCCACACACAGTAAGGATCCACATCAAAGGCTTCAAGATCCTGGCATTATCTATTATACTGAAGGCGCTGTATGCTCTAAAACTTTAACTTTAATCCTCAGCTACTCAAAATATCACTATCATGTCAAATTAGAGAAGACTCTCTCTAAATGTGTGCTATTGCAAACAATATAGAGAACATCAATCAGTATTGATATTTGAAGTTCACTCAAAGTTCAGTATTCAGGCAGTCTTTGCACAACTAAAAAGTGAGGTTAACCTCCACAGTGTAAGAAATAGTTAAATGAGGGGGTAAGAAGAGGCTTGATGTTTTCATCGTGACTGAACTTTTGTAAGACCTGAAAGCTTTAACGAAAGCTCTCAAATCTCCTTTCTAAGCTTCAGCTCAGTGGTGTCCTGTGAATGCTGTCTGCGAGTTGCTGCGTTGCGTGTGTGTGCGCTACGAGCAGTCACCCACGAGCTACAACCACAGCACAGCTATAAATCCCGCCAGGATAAGCCTTGAACCTCACCCACTTTAAAATGCGGTTGGCCTGACACACAATAGCCATGGCTAGGACTAATGCATTCACACAGAGGAAATAGTGTGCAATGAGATTTCCTGCTGTGAAAGGAAAAGGTGGGAAGTCACTTCCTGTGGAGATGTGAGGGGAGATCATGTGACGGCTGGGAGAAGACAGAGGTCCCCTTCTGGACGCCAAATGGGTCAACTGTGCATTCCTGCTTCACAATCCCCCCATGCGACGTCACAACAATACCCTAATGGCTGTCTTTCAACCTGTCAATGGCACGGGGATGAGCCGTTGCCATGATAACAGCCATAAAGCCGTAAGGACAGTCAGAGATGGTGTGTAGCTTATATACAGTTATATCACACAGAGCACTGACATTTAGGAGACATGAGCTACAGCCCTCAGAAGCTGTTGCCAAAAGTCACATGGATGTATGACGGGGGAGCATCCTTCATTTAAGCTCCATTGAGAGGAATTTTTGATGACACAACATCACAATTTTTGACCACACATAGACTGTATGTTTGTTTGAGTCCCTTGGCTTGCGCCAGAAGTTGTTTGATGCCATTTTCAAAAACACAAGCTAAGACAAGTGGGATAGAAAGTCACACTAAACTAATGACTGCTTAAGAAAGTATGTGGGAAGGTTAGCTTACATATTTTTGTCAGGATTTTTTTGGGACAGAAAGAATGACTCCAGTGGGGTGATAATGTTGCTCTGTATCTGCTGAATGTGTAAGAAGGCAGTTCCTTGCTGACAGGTTGGACATAACAACCTGATAATTCATATGTGAGGCTTAATTTCTGTGAGTTTGTTTTAGGGAGCAATTTTACTCCCTAGAGGTACACAAGACTCTACAGTCACGCAAGCGGCTAACAATATGTTAACAATAGTTGGAAAATGTTTACCATTGTAGTGTGTTGGAATGTTAATATTTGTTAACACCAAACACAAAGCACAACTGAGACTGATGGGAATGCCATCAGTTTTGGAGGTATTTGGTCATAGACCACAGTATTGGACAAGGGATGAATGTCTGTATAAAATGTTATGGCAATCCATATATTAGTTTTTGAGCTATTTCAGTCTGGCCCAAAATGGTGGTCAACACTGCCATCTTGAGAGCCACGCTGCTACCATGGCTAATAAATCAATTCATGCACCATGAAACACTTTGACTGGTTTTATGTGGTTTGGTATCATGTAACTAATTTCAAGCCTAGTTCAGACTATGATCACATTAAATGAGCATTACATGTACTTTAATTCCCTGGGAATGCTTTCTCAAATTTCAATGTTTCTTTTAAACAAAGCAGAACCGTTGATTTCTGAATCTGACTTGTAGAACAATTGGCTATAAAGCTAACTGCTCAGGATGTGAGCCCAAACATTGAAACATTTTTCCCTCCTCTCTCCATCTTTATTCACTTTCTTTGCATGGTGTAACCCATCTCAAAAACATACTTTTAGCAAACAAAAGAACCACAAGAAAATACATCTTGCCATGATGTAAGAAATCCTGAAGCCTGTTACTTCTTTTGGGGAAGGAGAAATGTCTCTATTCATGTTGTAGTACCCGTGGAATTGTGAATTTGACATGCTGCACTGGAGCTGAAATTTTACACCACCCAACGATATTTGGATTTAACAATGTTGAACTAAAATTCAACATTGTGTAAAGGTATAAAAAAGCAATAAACAATGAAATAATACTGGTATACTGTTCTGTTGTATTGTTCCAAGGTGTGATTTATAAATTAGAGACAGTTTTACTACACTAAATGTCTGCCTAATCAACTGGCTCCCATGATGTTTCCTTCCCACTGTGGTTTGAATATTACCACTGAGACTCATTACCTTGTTAAACTGCACTGAAGTAGGTAATGTG
Source organism: Lepomis macrochirus (assembly GCA_024633595.2). Lineage (NCBI taxonomy): Eukaryota > Metazoa > Chordata > Actinopteri > Centrarchiformes > Centrarchidae > Lepomis > Lepomis macrochirus. Next base: position 29,778,950 of record JALXJV020000004.1, on the reverse strand, counting down.
GATCTTTGTGGATATGATTTCTGAGTCAGAGATGATGTTGACCTTGACATAGTAACATGGAGTGACATTAATTAATTTCTCACATGTTCTATTCACACTGTGAGTGGGCTGTGTGTTTGCAAGTGACTTGGCCCTGGTATATTAGAACGTATCCATTTAACAAATGTTTTCTCTGGTGTGACTCATCTAAAAATACACAGATTTCGGAGGTAACAGCACATCTCATCTTTCGGGATAACCAATGATTCTCACGATCGGTTTTCAAGCATCATAAATAATGAAAGGTAGAGAAATTGGGTGGTTCACATCACACTTTTTAATCTGTTTGTGTACAGCAAATTAAAAGGCAAATAGTAAATGGTCTGAAATAATAATTCGGTATTCTTCAGAAGTGATAACCAGATTATATTCAACGCGTAGGACAGTAAAAGCACTTTTACGCTGTTCTAGTCAGACTAAAAACTGTTTACATGCCTGCTTCTCACTGTCGGCACACACAAGAGGCTTTTTAAATAGCTTAGGATGAGCACTTTCTAATGCAAGTGTGTGGAAAGACGAGAGGGGAGACAAAAGACGTTCTACACTGTGATTCAGGGAAATTGTCTCCTTCTCTTTGTGTGCAGACAGCCAGGAGAGAGTAATGCATCAATCACAGCTGTCCTCTGCAGCCCTGCTCGCCTCCCTACATCCTCATTCACAGAGTGAGCTCAGCTTTGATCACAGTGTTTCAATATTGTGGTCGTATCCTTTCTGTTTTTTCCGCTGCAAAGCTATCATTGATCTGATTATCCCCTGGCAAATGCTGCATGTCTCACTTTGACCTAAAAATGAAGGCATGAATTAATCCACAGAGAAAGTTGTACAATTAATTTGTTATCAAGCCACGGTGCACTTTGGTGCACGGTTACTGTCCAAAAGCCAGTGTCAAATGCAACCTCCAGATCCAATTCTAACACTTTTCGCAAGGTCTATTGTGAGGGTGATGTCAGCTACACCCTCTCATCCTCCACCCCAGGGATACTCACATAAGAGGCCTTATGGGAAGGATTGAGAGGAGTCCTGTGATTGGAGCTTCCTGTTATCTCCTAACCACAGCAATACGGCTGGCAGGACCCCTGTTCCTGCAGAAAACTGGCAATATGTGTGCACATGTGTGGGTTTTCTGAGGTGTACATGTGACTTTGTGTGTGAATGTCAAGAACTGTATTTGCATTCAAATGCATGTCTCAGAGTGCCTGTCTGTACGTGTGATGAGGAAGTTTGGACATAAATATTTTAGAGAAACTACAAAGGCAGAATGTTGTGTGAGAAATGCTCATTTGTGGGTATAATCCTTAAATTGAATCTGGTGTAGTACCACATGTACAGTTTCAAAATTCCATTAAAATGACAGAACGGAGAAGAAGCTTTATAAAAGCCCTCCAAAGACACTTTCACATGTGTATGGCTGGGATTTGTACAACAATAACATAATCCAGCATAAACAAAGTGCAATGATCTGTGACATATCGTGTATTCCGTATTTTCTCATTATAATTACATTGTTCCAATGTACAATTACACCAGACTAGGTATATCAAATCTTCCCATCTTCTCAAGTCATTTATATGTATAATTGAGTCCTACAAATCTTGTTTTCTGCCAGTGTTATACGGATATTGCAACCTGTTTCCTGTGCACAACATGTTTCAAGAATTTTCTAGATGTGAGTGCAGGCCGGTGCACTAGAATATTGAAACATTTTACATGATCAGAATATTACTACTACCTACTAGAATATAGAGTGGATCTGCATTGGAAATAAGCTGAAATATTTCTGCACTGGCAGATTTTAATTTGTTTAAAGACTTCAAAGCTGCACGGATCAATAATTTTATATTAAGTATGAATCAAACTGGCAGCTCACAGTGACAAATCTACAGATAATTATCACCCACCTCTGCAGTCCTCAGCTCTGAAGGATGTTTTAGCCACCTTCAGGTAATTATTTTGACTTTACAGAATGCCACTTTACTGGTGTGGTCCAGTCTCACTCATAGGCGGAAATCCTGGAAGGGTCAGGGAGGGGTCAGGACCCCCCCTATCTGAGGGTTCTCAGGCCAACTGCATTTTAAAGTGGTTAAGGTATTAAATAATATAATGATATATACTTGGAATAAGTGTTTAAATAGTAAAACAATACGGAGCAGTGTCAAATATCCAATTTCCTGCCGGTCACATTAAACGTTAGAAACAAGCTAGGCTGTGCCGTGTTTTACGGGTGTGCACAGACAGCAACCTCATGTCACAGCCACACTCACACATGCTAAAACATGTCTTAGATGTGTGGAAGTTATTCAGAGTGAAGAAGAGGCAATGCTCACTATTTACATCTGCAGTGTAACACACAGAAAGAGACGCTGTGGATATTGTAAAGCATGGACCAGGTAAAGCAACAGTGAACACCGCAGTTGGTGACGATGTCATTCATTTCACGGTGTTCTCGATCAGTAATTATTAACAACAAGTCTCCTCCACATGCGGCTCATCTGCTGCTGTGAAAATGGAATCATGGGTGAAAATACCAAACGCGCGTTCTTTTAAATAAAACTGTTGACAAAGTCAGAGCAGACAGGTTCAGGTGCGTGCTTGTGTGTCTGACAGGAAAAGCAAGGGAGATTACTGTAGTTTATAAAAACACAAAAATAAGTTGGAGAATGAAGTAAAGTTATGGTAAGATAAGAAATAGGATAATGTATTTTTTCGAATATTTTTAAGTAAAATATATTTAAAAATGGTCTAGTTTATAGGCTACTGAAATTTATTTTCAGCTCCTTCCAGTAAAAATGCTTACGTTACTTTATAATCAGTGTTTCATTATCACCATACAGTTGAATGAACCCCAGTGAGAATAGCCAACATTTATACTGGTGCTAATGGGGATCCTAATAAAAGTAGATTTTTCCAATAAATAGTTACAAAAATGTTTGTGTATGGTGTCAATTATAGTTCTTAGAAAGAAAGAAAATCAGAATCGGCAGAAAAAAATCAGTAATTGGAATCAGCCAGAAAAAATGTAATCTTTGCATCTCTTACTACAGCTAGTATGATAATCCTGTGTGTGAACCAATATTAGATCTCTATACTGTAGATCTATCTAAGTAAAAGACGTCCTCTTACTTAGATAGATCTACTTGCGTTTAACTTGAGCCCACTACATAGTAGAGGATGGAAGTTAATTAGGATAATATGACCGTGTGGTGAACCTATAAACCCAAGTCATATTTAAACAACTATTTCTTTGTGTTGATGGCCAGAATAATAGTAGTAAGACTTCCCTCTGTGTACAAGCATGCTATACAAGTTCAACTGTTAGATGAAATTTACGCCCATGGTGTCACTCCTTAACTTTGTTTTCACTGAATACTACCTGACCAGCACATAAAACCAGACACAGAGTTAGCAACTAGCTGGTGAACATAGGGAAACATTTAGTTGCTAACGATTCAGCTATTTCCCTCAGGAGTTGGTGGAGACCAAAACAGAGGGACAATGAATATTGGACTTAAATTTACCAGGTGGTGACTTCAGATGATGCTAAGTTTCTCTGTGTCTGCTAGCTGTGTAAAGAGGAAACTGTTAACACATATCAACCATTGAATATGTTAAGAATGTGTTCATAACTTTCGGTGCTGAAATTTTTAATTGATAAGGATTTGCAGTGTATTTGTCATCTTGGCTGGAGTTTAATACTAATTTAACTGAACACACTACACAACTTCTGTACTCTTGATTTTTGCATCTCACATTCTTATCAGCAGTGATTCTCTGAAAGCTGCAGCTTCTTATCTTTGCTGTAAGTGGCACTGACCGACTACACTGCCTCGAGAGCTACAACACCCGTTTCCAGGTGCACAGAGAACCAGTCCTTTTGGGTTTTAAATGCAAGCGCGCTGAAGCTTCAGGAAAACTCGCTGGAAAGTCTCACATCCTCATCCATTATTGATAGCGCCTTAAGCCTTCCTTGTGCTCTGGATGACAAACTAAAACCAGAAGTGGCAACTCTGTAGTATAATACTGAAGGAAGGGCTGTGTTTAAAATATGAATTTCACTCGCCTGTCCTGCACTGAGTCATACTTTGATGTCCCATCAGTGTGTTTGCAGGGAATAGCAATTAGCTACTAATAAATGATGCCAGTGGTGAACCTTATCCCAGATGGTTAGTGAGGAGAAGGGAGTTAAAGGTTAGGGGTCCTAGGCTCCAGCTCTGTGCCAGCGTGCACAAGTGTTTGTATACTCAATTATAACTTTCATTCAGTTTAATTAACTTAAAAGCAACATTAGCAGCTGAGTGCTGAGGTCAGACAAATGACTTACATTGGCAGCTCATTTCTCAGAAGCCTTGATCTAGGTAGGAAGAACTTTCCTGAAAGAGACAGAAAGAGGAACACTGTGTCAGTGTTTATGTGTTTTACGAACACATAAAACAGTGCCATGCTTTTCTTGTTAACTGACAACCTGAGCAAATGTCACTACAGACACACACCCACATGGACAGACACAGAGCAAGAGGATAAGGCTTTTCCGTGCAGCATTGCAAATCGTGTTAAAATAATCTGATTGAGAACCAGCGCTTGAGGGCGACTTTTGCTCAGGCTCAGGACAGCAAAGTGTCAGCAAGCAGCTCCACCTTGTTGTCTACTTTACTGTTCCCTGCCCTACTTTCTCTCTCTCTCTTTCTCTCTCTCGCTCTCCTGTTCCTCCTCTCCCACACCTTGGAGAGTAGTACAAAGGCACCGACTCGCTTTAGCACATTTCAATCACAGCAGTCTCCCACTCATACATATTCCAGTCGCTGCAGTGTTACAGAAGCAATGACAATGTTGGATCAGGGCTCTTTTCACCTCAGGCCTCCGCAAACAGTCGTACACTCACCATGTGTCCTCTCTGATAACACCACACAGTCCACACTGAGAGTTTGATCAGTGCAAGGACACAAGACTGCGCATGTGCATCTACAGTATTTATGTGTATGTGAGTGTATGCTTGAGTTTCTATCTATATCTCGATGCCCGTGTTAAGTGTACATTACAGCCCCGTCAACCCCACTGTAACAACACTGCCTCTACTTTCTTTTGATCATTTCCACTGTCAGAGAAGGAGTTCAAGCTTCTCAGCATCAACTACAAAGGCTCAAACTTTGACAAGTGCCATCTAAAATCTGTGGGAGAACGACTCTCTGAGGTCATACATCAAACTGCATCCAGGCACTCTTATTTTGCATTATGGATTCCCGTTTTCTTGAAAAAGTCCATAAGAAGGCGCCTTTGTTCATTGGTCCCACAAGCACTAAAATATACAGTGTGTAGAAAGGTATGACCTTGATGTTAATACTCAAATGCAGTGTTTTATGCCATTGTTTTTTCTTCTCGCACATATCCAACTCACAGCATGAAAAATGTTGGATATTCCCTTTGATATTTTGGGCATTCATCTGTTGTTAGTCTTTGAAGGTGCAAACGTGCATACTCAAGAGAGTGGATGGCACATAAACACCACAAGTATTCAGTGCAAAAAAATGTTAACAGTATCCACATAATATGAACCTGTTCTTAAATGTGCATGACACATGGATACATATGACATAAAAGGGTATTTCCAATTCTTTTTATCAGCTTTATCAGCTCTTCTTGGACAAACACATCCTCACAGCCACATGTAACTTTCTGCAGATTCGTCAACAGAGGTTTGGGAAAAGGAGGCTTCACTTGTGGTCAAAATCAAAACAGTCCACACAAACACTGCTGCCCCAATGTCTCAAACCTTTTATGATCTGCTACCTCTATGGTTAAGGTTTGGTTATGTTTAGGCAGCTAAAACTAGTTGGTTAAAGTTAGGGAAAGATCATAGAGTACCAGAACTAGGTATCTGGTAGGATACAGGTCACACACATTTTGACTCGATCATCCATCCCAGCCCTCTTCCCAGACCTAAAAAGGTTTTATTGCAATACTTCCGTCATTTTTCAAGGACCTGAACGAATGTCTAGTGCCATTTTCTTTGTGAGTGCAGTTTCTAACATTCAGAAATGGTGTGTCATTAAATGCAGGATTAACCTAAAATAAAAGCAAGAGACAGTGATGGTTTGAAAATGTTAAGCTGTCCCTCTGGTTGGTTTTAATAACATGATAATGCAGGATGGACGAGCTGCCCTACAGCCAGCTCTAGAGGTGGCGGCAATATAAAATGTCATGTTCCTTGGCCCAGATCATTCAGAGTGGCCTAAATACACCACTCTGGCCCAAACATCCACAACCATTGTAATATTTGTTAAAACAGTTACACCACTGTGGTTAGCTTTGATTTTCTGGACAGAGTCAACAAACACAAAACTCAAAAGTGCTGTGACCTTTTGCAATAAAATGTCAAAAAAAATTGCACAGACACACAAACACACACTGCTTAAGAGTGTTAAAGGTCATCTCGGTGTCGACTTAGAGAAGAAGACTGACAAGAACAAGAACACAGCACCTTTATATATATATATATATATATATATATATATATATATATATATATATATATATATATTATAAATATGATTTGCATTAATTGTGCGCAGAGAATAAAAGTGATTTTAAACTAATTAAGACTGCAAATGTATAAGATGAAAATAAATTTGAATTTTTTTGGGTTGTTTCTCCCTGTCTTCCCCCATGTACAGCTGAAGAGACATCAAGAAGCCATTACGATTCCTTACATTTCCTGGGAGAACAGAAACTGCCATTTATAAGCCCATTCATAAAGCACAGATGAAGTTAAATAGAAGACAAATGAAAGGCACTTTATGGAGTTTTGGGGATTGAATCTGGAATGAGATTCATGCCAAACCACTCTTCTCTCGCTTCATGGACCGCTGCTGATTCAAAGGACTAATGTCAAACTGCACTTCACTGCACTGGGCTTGTTGGGACAGAGTAAGATAAATTAGAAATGAGATTGGGAAACAGATTGAGGCATCAGGCCAGAGAGAACTGCTGATTGCGCTCTTCATTTCAGGAATGCATTATAAATTTTGCATTTATTTTGCATCTAAATTGAGTGCATTGATGACCACAGCAGATATAACTGGGAAAATGTAGTATATAGTAAAAAACACAACAACACATATTTAGCAAAAAATTCTGCAACATACATTTCAAATACAGGAACTGATTACAGTGCAGAGCCAGTACAGATGTAGGCCTCTCACGCCTAATAAAGCTTTCAATACTTTCATACTTATTCTGATGTAATTTAAAGTACAAAAATCCTACTTTTCCCCTAACAGGAAGTGGGTCTAGATGTGATAATAGTCTCTGTGGTTCCCTGGTAATGACTAATGTACAATGCGTGTCACTGTGGTCTGATCCGGGACACTCCAATGCTGGTTAAAGCAGAGAGTTCTTTTCATATTTGCAGAGATTTAAGAATATCGCATAATGTTGATTTGTTTGATAAGACTACAAATGTTACCAGAGGTAGGCTGTAACTTTTTGCAATAAATTGTAACCGTAACAGTAACTTTAATGCAGCATACATTTCACTCATACTCAGATTCATTATGGTTGAAATATCACCCACAACTATTGGATAGATTTACTTTCACTTTTGTTTAGATATTCATGGAGCCCAACAGAAGATGACTTTTCCTCTAGCGACATCATTTCAGGTTGAAATTTGGTTTTAAATTAAATGTCTTGGCAACTATCAGATGGATTGGATGACCCCTTAACTTTTCATGGAGAGTCATCAGGCTGTAATTTGTCCAACACTATGGCCAAATAACTGCAAAACAAATTTTATTCCCATCAGCTTCAGATGCACTTTGTGCCTAAGTAATGGTGGTCACTAAATACCTGCTTCATGGTTGTGTTCATGTCACCAGCAACAGTGTCTGTTTAAACCGCAGCGTCACTGATGCACATAAACATAAAGCAGCATGTTACTGCTGTTGTTGATGACCACATCTGGTCAGATGGTTGTCTATGTAACAGACTAGAAGATGATCTGAGTTTCTCTCATTTACCTGTAATTGTGTCCTGTGTGTGTTGTGTTTTACTGAACATGCAGCTGCTGTTCAAAGACTTAATACTGAATATACAGAGAAACATCATTGTGTTTTGATATTTTTACTAGTGCAGTGCTGTTCACAGGGGCTGATGTGCAATGGCAAAAATACTGCTAGATGTTCAACGCTTCCTTAGAACTTCATAAAACTCTTATAACTCTGTTTCAACACATTCATTTCTAATGTATATCAAACCTGTGTGATGACGATAACTCAGTTTCAACAATTCACTATCTGCCAGCGTACCCCTGCCCTCGCTGTTGCAGATCCGAGCTGCTCGTGCTGTACTGTAGTTTATTCAAAGTTTATTCATTCTGAACGTGCCGTGTGTCCAAATTGCACCAAACGCGACACTGCACTCCCTTGGGTCTGCAGCAACACACCTGCCATGTGTCAGGTCGATTGGATGAACGGTTCTCGACATAATTGATATACGCACGCACGCACGCGCACACACACACACAGAGAACACAGATTCCTGCCTTTATTAGAAAGACGCTCACTTGTACTTGTTATAAAATAACAACACCTTAAATTAGTGAGTTTTTGGATATTCTACCCACGTAAATCTACTATGTAAGTGAGATATAACAAATTATCATAGTAATACCACCTATCTGTTCTGGACTAATTCCAAAATGCAGGGAAAAGAGCCAAAGTTGTGGAGGTAATCGGCTCTAAATCAAACAATTCCTTGTCATCACTTCTCAACCATGAAATCCAATTACTGCAGGACCTGAAGGTCAATGTGTCTAGGTGTGTTATTGAGCAAACATTGATTATTCAAAGGCTCTAACCCATGTATGTAAAATGTGCACACTGTTACATAAATGTTGTAGAAACTATATTGGGCTGAAGAGGAAAGGGCTGGTGAAAAGGTCAACAGACATGAGAGTCCTTCAGAAATCTGTTGGACCATTTCATGAAGATGAGGATGAGAACTTCTCCTACTTACACAATTTGTAGCATTCAGTGAGCAGATGGGAGGCAACTTGAGTGTGACTGAAGATGAATCCCACAAGTGATACAGTGTGACAACGCTTTTGGAAAGAATCACATGCTCATTCCAACAAATCTCTGCATGTTATAATTATGGTAATGACTCAGTATCTGGGAGCGGATATGGCAACTGGATTAACTGTGGTCACTGCAATAATGGAAGTTGAGTGAGTGAGTGTGTGTGTTTGTGTGACAGAATGACAGGTGTGAATGGATATGATAATAAAATGTTCATTAAATCAGTCAATTTATTAACATTCACTTTGAAAATAGTCCTCAAATCCCTTTGATCTTGTAATAAAGACAGTTTTGGTAATATCAGTTTGAACCCAGCTTCCCCTGTGAGATTTATTTTTTCATGAAAAGCAATGATTTGATGATTAACCAATTGTTACAAGATGTAATCAGCTGTTGATGCCCTGGAAAGCTATCCCCAGCAACATTTTGTCTTGTCTTTAGAGAGTAAAGAGATGCTGTTCACAGTGATTTTTAAGTGGTATTGATGGTTAAACAATTTAATGTAAGAATTACTTGGGAAAAATTCAAGTTCTTTAACTTTAACACAGATAAATGTGATGCTGCTCAGAACTCCTCTGCTCTGCTGCAGACCAGAAAGTGTTTGAGGACTACCGTCTGTTTTCATGTTCTTTCTTTGAACTTCCTCCATGCTCTGAGAGAGGAGAGGGAGTACAGAGACAGGGTGAGAAAGTGCTAGAAAAACAGCCAGCTCAGGCCCTCCTCAGGGCTAAGGAGTCACACACAAGTTGAAAACAAAACTCTTTCAGCGGATGCCAAGTTTCTGCTTTGTCCCATCTAAAGAATTTTAATGAGTTTGCATTTTGGTTTCAAAAGTTCCAAATAAATCATTAAAGTCTGCAGGGATGCAGTGTCTGTGCTAGACAAAGATCAATTGGTCTTTCTCTTATTTTTTTAAATTTTTTATTAAACTTCGATTGAACCCACACAGGACTTACAAATACAAATACCGATAAATATTTGAGTTAAACACAACCAGAATTCATTACAGCTTGCAGCCTTCAAGTTCTCAATGGCTCCTCCACCCAAATAATATATATATATATATACAATGATAATAAAAACTAATAGATAAATACAATAGGTAATGCAAAAATAAACTAAAATACATACAGTATGTTTTGTCCAATCACTTTCTCATTTTTACATTTACATTATTTCCTTCTTAGTCTATTTTAGAACAATATCTTTTAAATACTGTAAGCAGGCCTGGAATTTCATCATTTTAGCAGCATGACCAACTGACTCTTTGCTAAGCCATGCCACCCCCATCCCACATTGACTGTTGCTAAGTCCAACAAACTGTCGGACTGGTCGGATATCATGGCGGAGAAATATTGTCTAATTTTTGGAAAAATGAAAAAAGTGATCTCAGAAAGGAGACAGAATGGTTTGCATTGTACATTTGAAGACAGCAAGCTTGAATACCAACATACTGTAGGTCAAAGAATCCACAGCAGCTACACAGTCAACAACAGGAACTAATGCATGAGAACTGCAGAAGAAGAAGAGGGAGAGACAGCGCCTGGATGAGAGAGAGAGATGTGACCCACTCATCGTTTATAATAATGTAGGGTAGTGAGGATAGAGAGGTTTCATAGAGGAGGCGAGCATCTGTGTGTCACTGTTAACAGTGCACATGAGCTCTCTCCCTAGACATTATGAGAAGTTGAACATATTTCAGCAAAAAGGCTCCTAATATAGCTAAAGAGCCAGCCAGCCAAACCCAAAGCTTGCTTACAGTATATTATCAACGCATCTCTCTTGCTCTTGTTAATTCTTTTCAAGCGGGCCACAGAGCGATCCAGTGAAATTGAAACCCCCACTGGTAATGTGTGCTGAGTTGATGTTGTCCAGTAAGAATTCAGAATCTTAATTAAAGACAGTGGTGTCTTTATTGTCAATAGAGTTTTTACCCTATTGACAATAAAGCAGCATAGAAGAAAATGGCAAAATCAGCTGGCCAATTCGTGAGGGACATAATGGCCAACGTGGTCCCCTTGAAATCCCAGCCCTGACTGCAAGTGACTCTTAGCAGGAACTGCAAATGTCTTTAATTTTGCTTATAGAGCTCCTAATTTCTGCATATTTAAACCTATTTTCTATGGTTATCATTTTATATATAGCCACTTTTAAGGTGATATAGTTTGAAGACTGCTTCAGGCAGGTTTTTCTAATCTGAAATGTTCAGAAAACATTTCACAGTTACTTATGGGAACAGTTTCTTTTTCTTCCATTTTCCTACAGATGTTTCAATTTGATCACTAGCAGTTTCCTCTGGACAGGATTTCAAAATTGCTTTAACCTTATGTCAAGTTTGCCCTTGATATAATTCTCTTTTGACCCAGTTTTTATTCAACAATTGTATTTCAAATCAGCTTTCTGACAACCAAAGGCCAGATATTACTGGCAGAAAAGCGCCAACTGAAGATCCATTTTATGTTTTTAACTGGCCAGTCTTTCTTTCAGAACCTTTACTCTAATTCCTCCACAGCTGAATCAGGAAATAATTAGTTAATTCTTTAAATTATCTTAATATAATATGGACAGATTAGCCCTTGTAAGAATACTGATTTTTTATTTCAATTCATTTTATTTCAATGTTCTGTACACATTTATGACTACATTGATGCATTAGTGAATGGCTTTGGTTTAGACCACATCACATTTTTTGACAATGTACTAAATTCAACTGTATTGTAATGCAATATCTGTCAGATACAGGACAACATAATTTAAAACTTGCAGTCTTACAGAGCCTACCAATTTGCCTCTGCCAGACTTCTATTTTCCTTTTCCTCTGTCATTATTGGATGAAAACGCTTAGATGTCGAGGAGAAGTTGGTTCCTTTTAATTTTCAGAAATCAAAAGGTACCAGTCAATTGGCCATGTAAATCAATAAGAGAGACACTTGATTAAAATAAATTAGTTGTAAATTAGTCACTGGTTTTATTTACTCAAGCTTTTCAAGGCTCTCTTTCAGTGCAATCAATATGCATACCTTCTTCAACTGTTTTTATTGTTTAGGAGTAGGGATGCTAAACTAAATAGATTACACATGTTGTGTTCTTAACATATTCTGCAGACACTCATGGACCAACCAGTCCTGTGTGAAACAGAAATGATCAATGTGGGTACCTGTCTGTGTTTGTGTTACCTGTTGTATTCTAAGAAGTCTGAATGTTAAGATATTACATAAATCTTGGTGTGTGCTGCCCTCAGCTGTACCTGTTATAAGCCAGAAAACCCATATATGTTTCAGCCGTGGATGGTCGAGTGGCAGACGGTGTAAATGGAGACTGCTGGTAAAATGCAGGCCGACTGTGAACGCAGCATGCCAACTCTGCAGGACCTGGCTCAAGAGAGAGATGCACTGCCTTCAGCCAATATGCGCACACACACGGACACACCCGGACACACACACACTGTACATATGCGTTTTTGCATGGATACCTTTATTAAACGAAAAATATACACTCTGGCACATGCACACAGTCACACAAATACAGACATGCATCCCGAGACACACGTTCTACACACACACACACACACACACACACACAGAGATACAGAGAGCCAGGAACTCAAGGAAGACAACACCTGTCTCTTTCTGCCTGTCTGTCTATCTCTCTGGGACTGCAGCTAGAGTACAGGATGGAAGTCCACACACACGCACGTGCGCACGCGCGCGCGCACACACACACACACAGATGACCAGAGTCTAGCACTCCATTGACACATGGATAGAGGGAGCAACAAGGTGAACGGGTGAAATAGTGACAAAATTACCACATGACATTTCTTCAGACTGCTTTCACGTGTCAGTAACAATTTATCTCTGCTGCCTTTGTGTATCAGTACTAGTACCTACTTGAAATTATTTGATTGAAGGTCGTGAGCTGAAATTGATGGTAATGAAAGCTCACCTTTCTTTCCATTTTCTAACTGTGAAATAACATGTCTATGTCTGCCTGTGTATATGTGGGCTGCATATAATGCATTTAGACTTTAGTGTTATCATCTTAGACTCAGAAGCTTGTATGTGTTCTTGCGAGTGGACGTGTTTGTGTGTTTATTTGTTTCCAAGTGTTTAATCAGTATTTAAACTGCTGCCAATGTTTAATGAGGATAGCACCCAGTCTGTTATTGATTTATTTAATTTAGCCTTCAAACAGCAAATTGTCTCGCCTGGGAGTTCTGGCTAAATGAACCACTAGCCATCTCTCACCTATGTGAAAATAGCAGGTTCCAGGTAAAGTCTCATGTAGGAGAGACATGCCAATAACCTGCAACTGCATCTTGCTTTCCTGTAAGAAATCTTGCAGGAGACTGAATGCCATATTACCTGTATACATATTATCTAGGGAACAAATCCCAGTCAACTAGAATCTACGATATTACCATGGTTTCCCGTGACAGGAAGAGATTTCACCCACATGTGCATAATTCAGTGAAAAGCGCTATAAATACAGGGCATTTACATTTACAATATATAGATACAATATGTGTGAAAAGCTTCCTTGTGAGGAAGCATTTCTGCTCTGCGTGCACAAATGTAATCCCAGCCTGAGACTTCTGAGACATTTGAGGGGGGGGATTAAATAAATAGTAGGGGTGGTAGAATTAATCGATTCTTAGATGCATCGCGATGCAGACGTTGAAGATTATTAATCGATTAACAAATGTCTAAAAATCGATTATTTAAATGTTAATTGATAACGTAATGTCAACGGAAGGCAAAAGGCGGAACTCGCGGAAGTCTGTGGAGCGCACACAACAGAGAGACCAGTGTCCCCCTGTATTCGTCACCGCTGTGGAACGAATAACCACCCCAAAATGTCACACAATCATTAATATCAATGCACAAGTAATTATTTTAAGTCGCACACTGCAAGCAGGGTGACACTCGACGCTCGGCAGCTTTCTGCGTGTCCTGTGTGTGAGGACGAGTGAGTAAGAGAGAGAGAGAGCGGAAGAACGTGACGGTGAAAGTTAGCGTAGGAAAATATTAGCAGTAAGTTTCAGTCTGGTTGTAAACGTGCGCTAGCTAACATCTCCCCTTGACAAGGGCTTGCTCTCTGTCCACCACATCAGACTCTGGACTTTTGGGGACAGAGCCTTCGGCGTCACAGCCCCCACCCTCTGGAACTCATCCCCACAGAAACGCTCCCTGTCTGGACACTTTCACAAATCTACTAAAACCCAGCTCTTTACCCAGGCATTCAGTACTGAATGACTATTTGTTGCTCTGGGGTCCCGTGAAAGGCAGTAAAAATATTTTATTTATGTAACGTTAGCTAAATTAGTAATGAAGTAATTTTAATTATCAGCTGTATGTCATTACTAACTAACCTACTAGTTAAGGGTTGAGAACATCAGGCACAAGCTGAGACTAAACTGTGTGCAGCTCTGTCCTGTATACATACTGTGCATCCTGATAATTATATTTCAGTTTTCAGAGTCTGACAACTTGTTAATCAAATGAAAGACCATGGAGTTGAGGTTAATAAAGTAAATTAGGTATGCAGACGAGTCCCTTTTAAGCTTATTAGAAGATGTTTCTTTTGGATTTTAATGGGCAAAATGAAATGCTTAGTTTAATTATCCAGAGATCCTGTATAGAAAAAATATGATCCTCAAGATGCATCGATAATCATTTTATAATCGAATCGCAGCCCTCTGAATCGTAATCGAATCCAATCGTGAGGTGCCCAGAGATTCCCACGCCTAATAAATAGTAGCTGATGTCTCTGCTCCTTTGATTGAAGCTAATAGGAATGCTAGCTACATGGCTAACCTAATGCTGCGTTCCATTTACCTCGGAGGTCGGAGCTGGGAATGGTGTCACACCTGAGTTGAATGCATTCCAGTTAACAACCTCGCTCGGCCAGCTGTTTAGGTTAGCTATTGATACACCGGTTGATTAAAAAACGCATTGTGCGGTATTTACTCACACTAGACACTGTAGCAACACGACCACAGACGGCTGTTGGACAGCTGTTGGACAGCACTTTGTGTATGAAAATTTATATGAGTCACAAGTACACAGAAGTGCTAATAAACAGTATAAATAACAGCTTTCAGTAACTGTTGATACCCCGACAGCCATCTTGGATCACGAAATTGGGGTAGTGCGGGTTGTCCCGACTTTCCGAGTCGGAAATCCGACTTCAGGGGCCGTTCCAGTTGAAAGTTCCAACTGGGAACTAGGAAATTCCGACTTCCCATGTCAAATGGAACGCACCATAAGCTAACTAGCTAACGACAGCTACAGTTAGCAGTTACTTTAGCACAGGGCTCTCAAGTCTCACACATTCACTGTGAGATACACAAATTTCAGCCAGTTCACATGTTTACATGCCACACCTTGTATTTCTCACGCTGAGAAGTAAGTTAATCATAAAGATATCTGTAATCTTACAGCATTTAAAGCTGCACTCCAGCCAGTTTTAACTGTCGTTTTTGGCGAACGTTCTTTCTCAAACAGAGAATGGGGGCGTGGTTAATAGTCTGACGTAACATTACCATGACAACCAAAAACTTACCGGCTGGAGTGTTCACTAACGACATGCTGTGTTAACATCACTACACTGTAAAGTTTAGTACACTTTACTGTCCGGCAGGAGTAGCTATTACTTACCCATGATAGGAACTAATGTGTTCGTTTCAGCTGTTGTCAATCACACAGGCGATGGTCCTGTCACGCACTGCACTCCATAACTCCCACAACTTTTTATAGTGCGCTTACTTTACTGCGGAGGTGGGGGGTGCCTCCGCTGATGCATTGGTAAAACGGCTGTCAGTAAAATGCATGTTGCAGACTGTATATAAGACAGTGGCAGGTGAAAGTGCGACGCATTTTTGTAAATGACATGATAAATTGGTTAGCTAGCTCACAACGATGTTTATCGGTTTGATGCTATGACACCGTGGAGTCGTTTTTTAACGAGGCATGACAGTGCGCCTGCGCAAGCTTGGAGAATGACGTATGACGTATGCACACACGGAATGGAAGTTGGAAGCGCTAGACCCGATGAATGCGGTAACTATAGTTTAAATTTTTTTTTAGCATTTTGATTGTACGATTTCTGGACAAATCCCTTGCCAGTGATCAAAGATAGAGAGAGCGCCTGATGTTGGGGAGTGTAGCCTAATGTGTGCTAAATTATTATTGAAACACAGTCAAAAATTCTGCAACCTCTTTGCAACCTGCAACTTTGGCTTTTTAGCCAGTGGTGAGCAAAGTAACTTTAGGCCTATTGAGATCTTTTAAAAAATAAAAATACCAATACCTCACTGTAAAAATACTCTGCAAGTACTGCATTGAAAAAGTTAAAAGTATGTAAGTAGGCTATAAGCAGGAGAAAGTACGTAGCCTATTATAATAAAAATATCCTATAAGCAGAAAGAGAAATGTCCCACATGACTGTAACTATTATATTATATCATTAGATTATTATTCCTCATGCATTAATGTAGTATCAGACTGCAATTAAAATACTCAATACCTTGTGTACTTAAGTACCGTACTACTACTTTGATACTGTCCCATCACTGGGCTTAGCCAGACCCAACAAAGCAGAGGAGCTGAAGGCCACTATCAGAGCAACCTGGGCTCTCAAAACACCTGAGCAGTGCCACAGACTGATCGATTCCATGTCACGCTGCATTGTCGCAGTAATTCAGGAAAAATGAGCCCCAACTAAGCATTGAGTGCTGTACATGCTCATACTTTTCATGTTCATACTTTTCAGTTGGCCAACATTTCTAAAAATCCTTTTTTTGTATTGGTCTTAAGTAATATTTTAATTTTCGGAGATACTGAATTTGGGATTTTCATTAGTTGTCAGTTTTAATCATCACAATTAAATGAAATAAACATTTGAAATATATCAGTTTGTGTGTAATGGATGACTATAATATCCAAGTTTTTTTTAATGGAATTACTGAAATGAATCAAATTTTGATGGGGGATTTTATATGACCAGCACCTGTATGTGCTATATAGAACTTGATTGTCAGATAAACGCCTTCCTAACATCAAGACTGATCCACAAGTTTATTGATGTTAAAACTAAAACATACAAAAAGCCTAATCAACACTATGATTGCTTTGAATATGTATACATGCACTGGTGTTGGTGTAAATGCAAGTGATAACAGGTGCACTGGAGAGGCAACAGCAAGACAAACCCCCAAAAGGAAACTCTTTTGCAGTTGGTGGTTACAAACAATTGCTCTTTCCTTATCCAATCCTGACTGATTGTTCTCTAGTTTTGCATTTTGCTAGTGTCCTGGGAACCATCACCTTATCGCAGTGGAGAGGTTTGCGTGCCCTGGTGAACCTGGAGACTGTGTTGTCTGGAGTCTAGTGCTCCTGGTAGGGTCTCCCAAGACAAAGTGGTTCCAGGTGAGGGGCCAGACTGAGAATGATTTACAAATACCCTTGATGACAAAATGAGGAAGAGTAGGAGAGACCCTGCCCGGAGGAAGTCTGGGGCCCCCATCTGGAGCCAGGCCCAGAGGGACGGCTCGTCGGCGAGCGCCTGATGGCCGGGTTTGCCACTGAGCCTTGCCAGGCACAGCCTGAAGAACCAGCGTGGCACCCCCCCTCCATCCTTTGGACCCACCATCCATCGGAAGATCCGCAGGGGTCGGGTGCGCTGCCACATGGGAGGCAGTGAAGGTCAGGGGCCTCAATGGACCAGACCTGGGAGGCAGAGGCTGGCTCTGGGGACGTGGAACGTCACCTCTCTGTGGGGGAAGGAGCCAGAACTTGTGCGGGAGATGGAGCGCTACCAATTAGATCTGGGGGGGCTGACCTCCACGGACAGTCTCGGTTCTGGAACCATACTCCTTGATAGGGGATGGACACTATTCTTCTCTGGAGTTGCTCAAGGTGTGAGGCACCAGGCGGGTGTGGGGATACTCACAAGTCTCCAGCGGAGCGCCACTACATTGGAGTTTACGCCGGTGAACGAGAGGGTCTCCTCCCTACGCCTTCGGTATCGGGGGGGAAAACTCTGGCTGTTGTTTGTGCATATGCAACAAACAGCAGTTTAGAGTATTTGGCCTTCTTGGAGACCCTGAATGGAGTTCTGTATGGGGCTCCAGTAGGGGACTCTATAGTTCTGATGGGAGACTTCAACGCGCATGTGGTCAATGATGGAGATACCTGGAAAGGCGTGATCGGGAGGAACGGCCCCCCTGATCTGAACTCGAGTGGGTGTTTGTTATTAGACTCTGTGCTAGTCATGGATTGTCTATAACGAACACCATGTTCGAGCATAAGGGGGGTACTTGGGCGGTGGAAAGAACACTTTGAGGAACTCCTAAATCCGACTGACACGCCCTCTCTAGTAGAGGCAGAGCTGGAGGCTGAAGGGGGTTTCTCGTCAGTTTCCCTCGAGGAAGTCACTGAGGTAGTCAAACAACTTCACAGTGGCAAAGCCCCAGGGATTGATATGATCTGCTCAGAAATGCTAAAAGCTTTGGGTGTGGAGGGGCTGTCTTGGATGACATGTCTCTTTAGCATTGCGTGGAAGTCGAGTAAAGTGCCCAAAGAGTGGCAGACTGGGGTGGTGGTTCCCCTGTTCAAAAAGGGGTACCAAAGAGTGTGTGCTAATTACAGGGGTATCACACTTCTCAGCCTCCCCGGTAAAGCCCACTCCAAGGTGCTGGAACGGAGGGTTTGGCCAATTGTCGAACCTCAGATCGAAGAGGAACAATGCGGTTTTCGTCCCGGTCGTGGAACAACTGACCAGCTCTTTACTCTTGCAAGGATCCTGGAGTGGGCTTGGGAGTATGCCCATCCAGTGTACATGTGCTTTGTAGATCCGGAGAAGGCGTATGACCGGGTCCACTGGGAGATATTGTGGGAGGTGCTGCGAGAGTATGGGGTGAGAGGGGACCTTCTCAGGGCTATCCAATCCCTGTACATCCAAAGCGAGAGCTGTGTCCGAGTGCTTGGCAGTAAGTCGGACTCTTTCCAGGTGAGGGTTGGCCTTCTCCAGGGCTGTGCTTTGTCACTAATCCTGTTTGTGATATTCATGGACAGGATATCGAGGTGTAGTCATGGCGAGGAGAGGCTGTGGTTCGGTGGGCTTGGGATCTTGTCACAGCTTTTTGCGGATGATGTGGTCCTGATGGCATAATCGGTCCGTGACCTTCAGCTCTCGCTAGATTGGTTTGCAGCAGAGTGCGAAGCGGTTGAGATGAGGATTAGCACCTCTAAATCTGTGGCCATGGTTCTCAGCAGGAAACCGATAGGTAGGGAATGAGTCCTTGCCCCAAGTGAAGGAGTTCAGGTACCTCGGGGTCTTGTTCACAAGTGAGGGGAGACTGGAGCAGGAAATTGGCCGGAGAATTGGAGCAGTGGGGGCGGTATTGAACTGGCTTTACCACACCATTGTGATGAAAAGAGAGCTGAGCCATAAGCCAAAGCTCTCGATCTACCAGTCGATTTTCGTTCCTACCCTCACCTAATGGGTCTTGACCGAATGAACGAGATCGCGGGTACAAGCGGCTGAAATGGGTTTCCTCAGTCTGGTGGCTAGTGTCTCCCTTAGAGATAGGGTGAGAAGCTCGGCCATCCGCGAGGAGCTCAGAGTAGAGCCGCTGCTCCTTTGTGTTGAAAGAAGCCAGTTGAGGTGGTTGGGGTATCTGGTAAGGATGCCTCCTGGAAGCCTCCCTAGGGAGGTGTTCCAGGCACATCTAGCTGGGAAGAGGCCTCTGGAAAGACCCAGGACTAGGTGGAGAGATTATATCTCCACACTGGCCTGGGAACTCCTCGGGATCCCCAGTCAGAGCTGGTTAATGTGGCTCGGGAAAGAGAAAATTGGGGTCCCCTGCTAGAGCTGCTCCCTACGCGACGCAATCCCGGATAAGCAGATGGACCAGTATATGCACCTTTGTGCAAGGAAGAACAGGAGAAACAAGGCCAGAGGCCTGCAAAATGACCAAACTGTCAGAAACAGACTCCATGAGGGTTACAAGAGGGCCCAACGTCTAGTGGGATATGTGTTCACAGTCCAGCACAGTGCAGTTCGATTGGCAATTATCAGAGAACCCCAGAATTGGCAGGTTCACCATTGGCGCCCCGTTCTCTTCACAGATGAGTGCAGGTTCACACTGAACACATGTGACAGATGAAAAAGAGTCTGGAGAGGCCGTGGTGAATGTTATGCTGCCAGCAGCATCATCCAGCTAGCCAGTGGTACCCTGACCGCTGTTGTGATTAATATTTCTACTTTGATTCTTGGTGTGTTTAAATCCAACCCTCAATCAGTTGGTGATTTTGTTTTCCATTGACAGCTGATTTTGTTCTTATTGAGTTATACCATGTACAGCAGGGGTATTCAATTAAAATTCAAAGATGTCCAGTTAAGAGAAAATTTCCCGAAGCAAAGGTCCGGAACATCAAAACGACTACCCCGCGTTATCATTCAGTACTATAACGTATAGTTGTATCAACATATGTTTTTAGTCAACAACGGACTGTCAAATCAAATAATATTTCAAGAATATTTACTGTCAGTTTTCACATCAAACTGGAGGGATAATAAATAATAACTACTCTTATAAAAAAATTCTAAATTTCATGTTTTTTATGTAAACTAAAATTAAGAGCCTATTTTTTAGAAAAAATTTAATTAGCTTGAAATGATGAAGTGTAGTTTTAACCAATTTTATAATAACACTCAACACATCTTAACAAATGAACAGCTGTAAAGCCTCCTCTTCTCTTCCATTCCCTCTTAAAGAACTACCACTTTCTTACTTTCTCTTGGTCAGTGAGAATCGTGAGCTCTAGTTTGTCCTGCCAGTTAGCATTGGAGATCTATGAGATATTCTGGTTCTGAACTGCCCGTGGGAAGAATGTAAGAATCTGTACATTCTTGATTAAAAGCCATCTGAAATCTCTTTTCCCTTTCACCTCCTCAATTTGTGTGTTTCCAAAACGTCTGTGGTGAATCTCACTGACTCGACTCGCAAGCATCGGAATGCACAGATTTGATTGGCTGAGCAGTGTCACATGAGACGATTGAAGAATATGTGATTGGTCTGTGAGTTTCCTGGTCCGCTAAGCCAGTACAGTAAATGATGGAAAAGCTGCGCGGGTTAAAATAGAAACGCTCTGTCACAAGGTAGTAAGTCTCAATAATAAATCGGCTGTAGGTCGGCGGTCCAGAGAGGACAGTGGCTGGGTCCGGATCCGGACTGCGGTCCACCTATTAGTGACCTGTGATGTACAGTAAAGATTTTAAACTTTGAACTATTACGTTCATCAAGATCTGTTGTGTGAACTTCCCTTAATTTTTCTGAGCAGTGTACAATGTAAATATACCAACTCAATCTCTAATGTCTTTAATATATCTTCTTTTTTACAGTGCCAAATTGTATGTATTTATTCTATATTCAACTTAATTGTTCATAAGTATTTTTATACAAACTTCCAGTGACCTAGGAACAGTGTAGTCATTATCAAAAGTAACTCTTTGTTTTTGTTGATTGTGGATGACAATAAAACAATACTGATGATGCTACCAAAGTCATAAGATGAATGCAGATATTACTGGAATAGCTCAGATGCAATAAAACAACTCACTTACTTCATACTTACTGCTCACCTGACATACCATGGTGTTACTGACATTGTGAGATGCGACCAGAACAAAGTACAGAAACAAAAAATTACCATAAGAAAACAGAAACAGAAGACTTCTAGCATATTAACCTAATTGTAATAAAACAGATGCAATTAAGTTTTAATTTAAGTCACACAACAAGGTGTGAAAAGAATCACATCACTGATTCATTACAACAGCAATGTGACGCCTAAAATTTTCAATTACGCTGGGAGGTAGCAGCCATTAAGCTGCCTTACTGTTGTTAAACTCCCTGCTGTCTTTATTGCAGGATGGAACTCAGGAGACACTTTCCAGGCCCCAGTGGGAGACATAGATATTTACGAGTAACTGAATAAGTTACATCCAATTACAGCCCGTTGAGACCCACAGCATTACCAATGATGCTATTACTGCTGTCTGGAATATGGCCGACAGTACTGCCAACAACCTGGCTATGGCAGTGATTCTCAATTTAACATCCTGTTTATTGGTTTAGAGCAGCTGTTGATGGCAAAAAGTCGAACCTCATTCCCTCCCTGCCACTATGATATTGTTAGCCTTGAACATAGCGTCAAAGGGCTCTTTGTAAGTTACAGGCCGGCAGCCTGCCCCTTTGAAAAGAGAGAATAGAGTACAGAAGAAAGTAGGCTGGGGGGATAAAAACCTAACTGAAACAAATGATGTGCTTGCAGCACCTGACCAGATGGCCCAGATTCATGGGAAGCAAAAGATGGATGAAAGTCGATGGGGAGGCTTGCACGAGAGTAGGGGACTGGATTTTACAGAGGCAAACAAGATGGATGGATGCACACCAAGCCGCCCTGTCTACACGGCTAGTGGCTCTGCTGTCTGATACCTCAGAGAGGTTGGTGAATGGAGGGCCAGCACGTCACATTTAACAGACAACGAGGAGGGAGGACAGGCTTGCTGGAAAGTAGGACAAGAACAGGCTGGCCTACTGTAAGAGCCCATGGGATGTTCATAGATAAAGACCACTCACACAACCAGCAGAGTGCTGCATTTACTGAGCCGCAACAATAGCCTGTTAAGACAGCAAGATAGCAAGAAAGTAGCGTGTGGGATTTTAAGCTTTTATTAAAGTTGTTATTATGTGCTATTTATATTAGCTTGCGGCAATGGATTAGTCACCAGCTATATTACAGGTTTGAGGTAAAACTGTAATATTTACCTTTTTCCCTTTCACAATAGCAGTGATTTAAAGTGGCCTGGAGTCACATGTTGTAATGGCTACTGAGGTCTCAGAGACCAAATCAAAAGCTGCATATGTTCTCGGCCATTACAGAAACCTGATGCCTGTAACACACTGACATGCAATTAGTTTAAAAGCCTCAAGGTTATTACAAGTCAAAATCCCCCCAAGACAGGAGGTTTATGGTAGTTTGACCTGGAAAGGACAGAAGAGTTGCAATGTGCTCACTTTGCTTGGTTAAAAAGTAAGTTTTTCTTCAAGTACCATAATTTAATACGCAATGCAATCCAATTATACTTATCCTCCCGTTTTCACAGAGATAATGCCTAAGAATAAGCAGCATCAGTAAGCCACTTTAAGTGAAGAAATAGAGACAGAAGGGCATGGAGAGGAATCTGGGCTAAGTACAAAAGGTCTCAATATGCTCTTCCTCAGAATAATAGTCTCTAAATGGTCCATGCGTGTCCTACGGTCTGCTATGTGTAGTTTCTCTCAATAAAGATCAGCGTGAAGCAGACATCTGGACTGGTCTTTGAGCACTAGCTCAAACATCTGCTACAGCTCAGCAGCAACAAGACTGTGTGTGTTGAACTGTGCAGGTGTTCCTCCATGAATAAACATGCTGATTTCTTCATACTGGAAACTGATACACTATTTTTGCTGGGAGGGACATGCAAATGATCAATAGCTACCATTAGCGAGGACAACTGGATTCATTACCATCTGCACCTAGTGTTAAGTGAATCTGAAAAAAAATATTTTAACGGGAAGCAAGCGCAAATGTTGATGTCTTAAGGTTTGTTGAGATTGGCACTGTGATTAGAAATTATATGTTTGGGTTGCCAAAATTGGAGAAAATGTTTGAAAGTAATCAGTAAAATTTGCATTGTATTTGTGAGGTGAGTTGCTGTATGATTTTGTCAGGAGTTGTGCTGCTCATACTGAATGAAATGCACAGAACTGTGCAGCCATGTGCAGATGTCCCTGTACTTTGTGTGCAATGTCTGATAACTATGAACACAGCACTTCACCTTTCAGTTCATTCACTTTTACCTCTGGCACAGTGAGGCATGTAATATCACACCTCGCTGTGCAGCCCCTTCTTGTTGTTTCATCACTGTTATGTTGGGACCAGCTATCCATGTAAGATGTTATTTGAAGATAAGGATTCTCAGTAAACTGACTTAGTGATGGCCTGTTGATACTGAGACACAGATGCTTGTTGCCCTTGACACATACGCCAGAGCTTTTGTCAAATAATGATTACCATACTGTATGTGTGACAACTCCTGAAGGTTAAAACTTCACTGAACCTTGGAAAGGTGTTTTGGTGTAAAATAGGATATCCAGATTCTTTGATGAAAAGTCAAATTCTAAGGCTAAGAAATAGGTGATCAAGACTTCAATGTATGTTTTGCAGTCAAGATTTACAATAAAGCAGCAACATGTTTGGTTCATCACTTTAGTCCAGACTGAAATACGTATTTATATATTGGATGAATTCCCATAAAATAGTGTACACATTCATGATGCCTAAAGGTATATAAAGATATATTCTACTGAATTTGGTGATCCCACAATTTACCTCTGGTGCCACCATGAGGTTGACATTTGCAGTTTTGACTGAAATGTCTTGACATCTATTGAATGGAATGCCATGATGATTTTATGATTTTCAAAACTATTGACATTCACATCTCATCAGAGTGGCTACAGGGCCTTCAGCGCTCTGTATGGGCAGGCATAGGCTTAACCCCTTGACGCAAATTGTTGCGAATTTGCATCACACCTCTTCCTTTCAGACTGCAAGCCTTTGTCGCTAATTTGCATCATACCTACATCATACCTGAATTTATATCTTTTCTATGTTCTATAGACAAATTAACAATCTTCACTTAATTTAACAACAGCTTGAAAGCAAATGAAAACACAATTTTTTAATTTAATTTTTTTATTGTAAAAAAATTCAGGTTTCAGGGGGTTAACATGATTATGGCTAACATTTCCTATTACAGCATTTATATTGATAGTCATACTGTAATGTGATATAACCAGATAAAAATCCTACTCACTGCAATTTTTCAACAAGCGAAAATAAATATCAGAGGTTAAAATGAACATAATGCTGTTCTCTTATAAGCATTTTTGTGTATATATCAGATTTAAAACTCTGAAATCAATGGGGTGATGTGTCACTGCTTTGTTGCTGCTATAATTTCTGCAAACTATCAGATATCACTGTACACTGCTGTAAAACTTCTGATCTATTTTCAAGGCATACGATAAGAAAGTCCCTTAGCTTTACCAGGTTTTGTCTGTCTATCATTATTAACTATGTTATAGGATTCACTAGCTACAGAATACACATTGAGGCAGAAAAGAAATTTGGATTCTACCATTGAAATGCCGCCTGCTTTTTTGGGTTTATAAAGAATTAAAGCCCCCTGCGTTTTGATCACACTTGAAACCATGTTCACTGCTTTTTCCCCCTGATATGAAAACGGCTTAGCGACAAGGTAAAAAGCAGTGCTCTGCCCTTCATGACACCTAAACCAATGTTATCCTTTATCCATTTATGACGTGTACACATCATCATCTACTCATCCATCAACAACTTGTAATACTTAAATACACAGCACATTTTATGCTAATCAAATTTGGAGCAATGTTAGGGAGCACTGTAATCGGGCCAACTGGTAAGAAACTGATGATACTTTGGATCTGTTGAGTCTTGGCTGAGAATCTGGAGCACTACGTGATACATTTCTCTGTTCTACCAGGTATTGGTGTTTGAATCCTCATGAGGATACACCACAATTACATGCACATGTATTATGTATTCCTATTTTTCTTTTAATTAAACGTCTTGACAACTTCTATGATTGACAGCAAAACATTGTAACAAATTACAATTTAAAGA
Organism: Lepomis macrochirus; assembly: GCA_024633595.2. Taxonomy (NCBI): domain Eukaryota; kingdom Metazoa; phylum Chordata; class Actinopteri; order Centrarchiformes; family Centrarchidae; genus Lepomis; species Lepomis macrochirus. The sequence goes on along the minus strand of JALXJV020000004.1, from coordinate 29,753,065 downwards.
ATAGTTAGAATAGTAAGTGACGTATGTTTGTGAGTCTATATTTGACAAAACTGGAACAGTTTGACAGACTGTGCAAACATTTATATTTGACATTGATTTCTAAATGTCAGATGATGAACTCCTCCTGTTTTCATGCAGATGTAAAATCTTACTTTCCAAAATGGCAACATCCTCTCGAATGTTTTGTTGCCTATATAAATTTTGTCTGCCACACCCTTAAAAGGGACGTGACATTTGAATGATTTGTTTCTGAGATTTAGAGGGTGTCTTCTTTGCCTCAAAAGGGCTTTGTTGTTTCTCACAACTTCTGTAGCTGCATGACTGCTTTGTTTGTCCTATATGGTAGTCTGGAAGACTGAAAGTATACTCCACAGCTGTGAATCATCCACGAAAAGCCACTGGTCATTTAACACAGACAACTTCCAAAGCTGAGCATGTTATCATCTCACATAACCAGCCAAGCAAATGTCGACTTCTTCTGAAGACAGTTTCATCGTCTCTCTAGTTGAGAAAGTCTTAGCTGAATCAGAAAGTGCCCCAGATCACTATTTCCACATCTGTGACTTGGTCTCAGGGGAACCGTCAAAACGCAGATGACACGCTGCAGTGACGCTAGCCGCATTAGCATTCATAGTCATCACCACTGCTGACATACTTCCTCCTACTCCCTACACTACTTTAGAGGGGGGTTCCAAAGAAAAATATCAAGAAATCACTTGATGCTGTTTGATGCTTTAATTATTCATTGTTGTCAACTAGAGATCTATATTCTGGTGTTGTCTGTTGAAGGTAATCTAACCAATGCTATTTCTGTCGTGATAAACTAAATCAGACACTGCACTACATTCGTTCTACAGTATGCTTGGCCCAAAACGTTGAGATATTGTTAATTTTGTCTGCTGGATTGGCACTGCAGAGAAAGGTGCTCTTGTGCAGTTTGTTCTTCAATTCACTTCAAGACAAAGTGGGAGTCAAATTCTCACATTATAGACAGCTAAACCACTAAACAAGGGCTAGAGCAGCAAAATAATTGAGTTTTAAAGAAAGCCATTATACTGTGTATTCCTAATTATTCTAGAATTAAATAATAAGGTAGTTTAACATTTTTCACATAAGGACAAAGGATGCCACAGGAATGCAAAACAAGAAAGTCTTCCCAATCGCAACCTGACAAGTGAGGTGACGGAACAATGGATTAAGTTAACACAAGATATAACTTTAAAATTATCATCATTAGTAAGTTGTGGTCCCATTTAGAGGAAAATAGTGACTTGTACCCACCGTACTGTGTAAATTTAACCAGCGCCATTGAGAAAGCGTATTAAGAGTTGGCTGTTCACTTTCAAGCTAGCTAGCTCTGCACACGCCGTTAGTTCCACCATCTCGTCTAATGAGGTCACGTCTGGTGCTGCTGGTTGCAAAAAATCAACATGGCAGTGCCCTATCTGCCAAACTCGAGGCTGCAAAACGGCTGTCCACAAACCAACGGGTGACGTCATGATGACTACGTCCACTTCTTATAGATGGGTTTCTTGTATACAAACGCTAGTGGAATGTGCACGCAGCCAGGGGGCAAAAGCGCTTTGGTAGCTGGTCAGAAGACTGTAAACAACCACTGTAATCAACGTAGATTATGCATTGTTTGTAAAATCTTGTTGACTTAATAATAAACTGCCTTTTCAGAGTTGGATCTGTTTGTTTGTGTTTCATTTGGCATATTAACAGAACATGCATGACTGCGTTGCAGGTCAGCAACGCAGTCATGCATTGCTGTCATGCAATGCAAACCGGACAAAATGTTGTTCCGCTGCCAGCCAAAAAGCTAAGGAAAGAACAAGGGGAACAAGCCTAACTTAGCTGTGTCACACTCAGAGATGCCAAGAACATGGTCTTCCATAAACGTTGTGAGACCAGCAAAAAGCTTTCAACCTCGAACAATTTTGTATTTAATCATCTGCTAAGAAACGTGAAACTTGTAGACAGAAACTCCGGCAGCTAATGTTACTGCCAGTGAAGCATCCACTCATTGAGTGGTTTGTGTTCGTTAAGTGTTAAGTATTTTGTAAAAGCACTTTATACTTCTCTCATAAATGAATGTGAAAAACATTAATGTTAGTTCAAAAGTCGAGACGCTTGCTTGATTTTTTTTAAATCTCAGACAGTGGCGTTAAAAGAACGTTATATGTTTTGTAAAAATCGTACTCAGTGATGCTGTTATGAATATGCAATAAGCTAAAATGTCAGGAGGGACCTGCTTTGTTTTTTATTATTTTTAAGCAGCCTATAGCCTATACCAGCGGTTTTCAATAGGTGAGGCGCGCCTCCCCTGGGGGGCGCCAAAGAGCGACAGGGGAGGCGCGAGTCAGTTTATAATACGCGACTTTGTTTTTTTTTTGTTTTTTTTAAGTCCCGTTAAAACAGCACGGGTTGCGTTTTTTGGGGCTTATTAAAAAAAGGGTAGCTTGTTAGGAAAATCTGACAAGCAACTTTGTTTTCTTTACATCTATCATAGTTGCTGATATACGGATTAGCCCACATAAGCAGAGAGCAGTCTGTTTTCTTTCGTTTTGAATGGTTCTGTTTAAAAGTATAATGGTCACGGTTGCCGTTTTCTCAATCTCCAATACATTGATTGACACTGTCTGCTCCCAGCTATAGCCAATCAGTGCAATCATATAAGTGCTGTGGCGTAATTCGTCAAAACATTCAGCCGAATTCGGCAATTTCAGCGTTATGGAGGAGATCCACAATTCCCAGATAATTAAATATTTTAATAAATAGGCCTATGTGAATTAGCTACGCTGCACTGCAAAATATGTGAATCTTTTCGATCTGAAAACATGCCTTCAATGCAGTTGACTGTTAAATGTTGTGTTCCGTGAACAAACAGCGTTGTCGTTCATTGATCAGGTAGAGCTGTCCATTGTGCTGATTTTGTTCGAGACGCTTTTTCAACCGTCAGGTGTTGTCGTCGGTAGCTTTGGCGTCGATTACACGTTAAAGGGATAGTTCACTTCAAAATGAAAATTCTGTCATCATATAGGCCTACTCACACTCAAGTTGTTTCAAACCTGTATGAATATATTTTGAAGAATGTCAGTAACCAAACAGTTAACTGGAACCATTGATTTCCATAGTATTTTTTAGTAAGTCAATGGGACCAGTTTACTGTTTGGTTACTGACATCAAAATATATTCCTTTGTGTTCAGCAGAAGAAAGAAATTGACAGAATGACAGAATTTTCATTTGGATGTGCATCCCTTTAAGCATGTTTTGTTGACTTGTGGTTAGGCATATGCTACTGATGTTCAGTGATTTTAAAAGTAGCCTCAATTAGGCCTGCATGAAGTTGGAAATTATTTGCTGTTGCAAAGAATCATTTATGAATGCACTTAAAAAAAAGAAAATAAAATGTCTTCAAATAAAATTTAAAAACAGATTTGTTGTTGATCAGACAATCAGTTGTTATTGAAACTCATCATTGCCTGGAACACACAAAAGATGGCATTTACTGCAGTGGCGTGGGTTAGGGCAGGCAGACAGTGTTTTAGGGAAGGGGCGGGCTCGGCTGTTCTTACCTACTCTAAGGGGAGGCTCACATTCACCCAATTTGAAAACCCCTGGCCTATACGATACAGCATCCTCTGGTCTGAGAGGCTGCAGTGTTTGCAGTTCAGGTTAATTACTGTACCAGTAAAGTGGATTCATTTCTAAAATGCGCTGCTGAACAGGTTTCCCGTCACTTTTAAGGTTGGGGTGCGGTGGTTGAAAGTAATTGTAATGGAACGAGTAACGTGACTATTTACTTTTAATACCCAGTAATAAGTAAAGTAATATTGTTACTTTTTAAATAAGTAATAAGTAAAAAGTAAGTCATTACAATTTCTGAGTAATTTGCCCAACACTGCATCTAGATATGTCATATAAACTGATGTGCCACAAAGACAGAGTGCTGCTTTCTGCCCTCTAGTTGCGCACACATCCCGGTGATGACGTTACACAGAAACCCGGTGCTGCGCCTGCGCCAAGAAGGGGAAGGGTGCAATAGATCGCAGCAATGTACAGAGTGCTAAGCAATCAATCAATCCAGCTGTATTCTAACGTTAACAGATCCTTGAAACAAGAAATTCCCCGAGCACAGCAACAACAATCAGGTGCTGGTAGATGAGCAAGATGAGTCTATAAAAAGTCAGATCAGTGTGCGATAGTTTGATTTTTGACATATCCTTATTAATAAGGCTCCTTACATACTTGCTTATAACTTATTTGAAGGTGGGTCTCCGACATTGAGTGTTGTGTTAAGAAAATAGATAACGTCTCAGAGTAGAACTTAAATGCATTTGTTTTTCTAAAAACACACGGCTCCGTTACGATGTGTTTGTGAGAGAGAGAGGGAGCGAGAGAGCAAGCAAGCAGAAGTGCTGAGTTCCACAATGACTTATGATTTTGTCATATTAAATAGTATATAGTATGTGGTGGTCAGCATAGATATTGTGTCGTATTATAACAAATAAATCAATGAATGAGGAACACTACAGTGTGGTGCAGATTCTAGAGACTGTTTTTATGTCATCTTAATTAAATCTAACCCAATTTTAATCTTGATACCACAATTTTAACTTACGATAGAACACGGGTTGTTACTTATGCTTTTGAGTTTTATATCCACATTTTGGTTGGTTCATTACTTGAACTTGAACTTCAACACCGTTGAGGATGGCATTCATTTTCAAATACATCTAACCAATTCACATGGACTTGAACATAAATAACAAAAGACACATGAAAAACGCACACACATAAACATATTGTGGAGAATATGAATTTACACAGCCATAACCTCAATCAAAATTGATCAAACAACGTGATCAAAACAATGGATTAGTATTTTCTACTCCATGCTTATGAGAAACGTTGAGGCAACTCCATACACATTTCTTTCTCTGGGAAAAAAAGCAGATTCCCTTTCCTGTGATTTAAATAAATAGGACTGCTCCTGCTTGAGGCTCTCCTTTAATTTTCCACTTCACATCCTGAGTCAAGCCGTGCAAATATGACAAACAACCATGCCGACCTGTCATGGACAAATCCAGTGTCACCTGCAGAGCAGAAGGATAAGGACAACTGGTGTTTTCACCTGCGTGCTGTCATTCGTGGGCAGAGACACTTGCCTAATGACGAGTCGTTTTCCTGAAGCGATTTAGAGTGTCAGTATGTCGTCTGCAGGATGTGAATAGGTGATTCACTGACAGTCAGATGTGTCACCGGATGTGTTCTGTTCCTAAAGTTATGGATGATTTTGCTGATTCAAGGAGAAAACAAAAAGCGGATGGCGTAATTCTCTGAACTCAGTGGCTGATTAATAACCTGCTATGTGCACCTCCTTGGAGTTTAACTGAGGCTGACGATTCACAGGTGAGAAGAATGCAATTAGTATGGGTTGAAGCATTCAGCGTGGCAGGAGCACTGCTCTACTTTTACATACACGACTTTTGCAGGAAAAGAAAAATTGGATGTACTTTATGCCATTTTCAGCTAAATCATCTTAAAGAGAGCTGTATCGACCCACTAGCCTGTGTTGTGGTCCAGGCCTTGTGTGAGAATGAAGCATCTTGAGGTGAACTCCTCCACTAAACAGGCAGCACTTCTGACTTGACAGGATTGCTTTCTTTCTTACCACCCACCGAGACTTAACGCATCACATTTAGAATGCTAAGTAGAATTGAATATGTCAACCATAACTACATAGACTCTATTAGTCCTCTTTAATGTAAATCACAGAGGCGTTGGGAGATTCCTTTGAAGAGAGGGAACATTACTGTGACACTGCCTGAGGCTTTAGAGGTGCTCAGGCATTGGCGAAATCACGGAAATACAGCTTAGTCATCTCTGACTCCAAGCTGTGTGTTTGCTAGTGTGTGAGATTGTTAACATTTGTGTCTCTTCTTCCTCATTGCTACTGTATGTCACTTTAGCCTGATGAGTTGTCTTACCTCCATATTTTTTATCTGTTCCACTCCTGCGTGTGCTGAAAAAGGTCTCTTCGCTCGCTATTCTCTGGTTCTTTCCATCTTTCCCTCCTCCTCATCCCCCCTCTCCACTGTCTATCTCCCTGTGTGGCTGCTGAAAGCTCTTTAAAGATGCCCAGGGGCTTAACCACTTTGACATTATTACATGAGCCTGTCTCACTCAAACCAATCCCAAGCCAATTGAGAAGCTTAGGTCTTTACCACAGCAGCTTTACTAGGAAGAGCGAAGCTCCTAGTCCACTGACATGACCAAACACTGACTGTAGAGTACAACATACCTGGCTCAATGCATTTTTTCTGTGTTTTTGACAGTTGAATGGACCAAAATCAATATAACAGAGAAATGTAATTTACATGTTTCCATTTGTTTCTTACCATACAACCAAGGGGGCAATGTTATATAATTCCAGAGTTAAATACTGTATATATACTGAACAGTAGATGTGGTTGTGAGTCACTGTGATGTAATGGGAATCATAATCAGCTTATGCAAAAGTTTTGCAGTCAAACAGCACACTACACGCACAATGTAGCACAGTTTGCAAAATTCTAATATCTGCCGCATACAAATTTAAGATGATGAGGACCTCTACTAGTACAGGGTTCTGTGTGTGCATTCATTTGCTACTGTATGTGCGCTACTTATTGTAAATGCATGACTTTAAATTTTTTCTGTCAGCGGTAACAGATTGCTACGACAGCACTTTAGCATTAACAGGTGGATTTATTTAAAAATGTCTTTTAAGACAGTAAGTCTTCAAAGGTTTTTCATGTTCAGTCTCTTACCCCCTGCATAGACAATCACCGTTTGGCAACAGTAGAAAGTCAATCATCATAAACACTATGATGAATCACAGAATCTGTAGCTGGGTCTGCATGCATAATTTCCAGGTCAGTATGTTTTATGCTTTAACATACTCTCGACTGATGGTGACAAACAGAAAGCTGACAAATTAAAGGAAAAACATAAAAGGAAGCAGATGCCTCCATACAGGACAGAAATGGTCACTGAATGTTTTAATGAGTCTAAAAATGATGTGAGTCATACAGTATGATATAGCCTTCACAATTACCAGATATCAATCATCAAGTTGAGTAACATTTCTACCTATTGATCTGTTGAAATTCTTCCATATAGCCAAAGCTTAAACCTTAATTTTACATCAAAAAGCCATACAGTATCATCTACTTGTATTGCGTGTCAGCTCATCTCTGCCCCACTGCACCAGTCCCAAATGTACATTGCCCTATTCATTACTCCAGTCCTTCTATCCCTTTTATGGATTTTGACATTAAGTGAATCAACTCAACTATCACTCAAAAAGCACAAAGCAGCCCTCACTCACTACAAAAGTTTCAGGACAGTAAACTTAAAAAAAACCTTTCACTTTCCTAGAAGTGTCCATATTTGTCAAAGTACGCTGTGTTCAGTTGTCAGCTCGATTTGACTTTGCCTTTTATTCAGCTGCCTCATGCACTGGAACGAAATGCATTTTGGAGGCAGAGACACAGCAGGAAATGAATGGAGCAATGGAGGGAAATAAAATAAAAAAGGAAAGATAATTCATCACAAACAGTATTATGCACACAAAGATGATGTGGAGGTGCATTTCTGCAAACTAACAGTGAAGTACAGCACCCCAAGAACAATAAGTTAATCTCAGCATTTTATTTAACATCAGGATTTCTTTCTTTTTTATTTTTATCTACGATAAAGAATGGGAAAATCCGTCTCTAATGCTCCTGCTCAACCTTGATGTGATGACTTTTGCAGAGTTTTTAAAACCCAAGCCTGACTCATATTTCCCAGACTGCTGGTCCTCCTCTCACTTAATAAGACTGCGTGGCTGTGACACAGAATGTGATAGCACCACTTCCTGTGCCAAGTACACAGTGTGTCTCTGGGGGAGAAAATGACTGTAGGATGCAGGAAACTGTCTCATCCTGGCACCCACGCTGATAAGGTCCATGTTCATCGTTAATGGGTGTCGTTGAATGAAATCCAAAGATTAAGAGCAATTCAAAACAATGTCTGACTGAGCTCTCATCCTTAAATAACTTTGACAGTGGACTGAAAATAGCACTGAGTCTGTTTGAACGTGTCAACTCCTTTTTCTGTTAACATGGTTATATTTGGACTTCACTTTAGCTGAAGTTGATTGAATACATAGCTCAATCAAAGCCAAGGTTTGCTTTACAAGTTTACACAAAATCCAATTTTAAAAAGCATTTAGTCACATCTGTTATTTGTCCTCAGTAAGCCTATTCTGCCCAGGGGCCAGTGACAGTAATGAAATAGGTATAGGCAATATGGACCAAAAAGTCATATCCCGGTACTGTTAGGCTGAATACTGGTATAAAATATATATCACTATTTTCTGCTAATTAGGCTAGGGGGATAGGGGGCATGTTTTTACTATTTGCAGTATCTTATTTCTTATTTCACCGTTTCAATTATAGTTCATTCAACACCTTATTTAAGTGTTCATTCACTCATTGAATCGGTCTCCTTCAGTTCCTTTCACACTCAGACCTAACGTACCTCTGCTGCAAACATGTCAGCGTGCTTTGCTTCTTTCAGTGTCTCCCTCCCTGTGTATCTGCTCCGGTGACTTTCTCCATCAGTAGTAAGCTATGTTGTATAAAGTCGCCAAAAAAGTAAAGAGTATGTGTGGAAAACACTGACTGAACCATTGCTTTTCTTTTTACAAGCCAGGTCTTTAGCAATGTCAACCGACACCATGTCTCCCTCCATGTTGTTGGAGAGTTTGTGAGTAGTCGGCTGTGTGTAGACGCAGAGGGAAGGGGTGGGGCTGCGCAATGAGGGTGAGAGAGAAGAGCAAACGCTGGCAGGACTTTATGGACATACATAACATATTAATACATAATTAACTCAAAATCAAACTATCAGTATAAACAGTATTGTCTAATTTTATATCTCTTTTTCAAATTATATCGGTATACCTCATTATTCCAATATACCCAGCCCAGCCCTATAATGAAATGAAGACCATGTGGTGCTCTAAGCAGACATATGTCTTGCTTTCAGGTAACCACACTCTTTCTGCAATAAAAGACTATTACTTGTTGAGGTTTGAGAATAGTTAAAACCATTGCTTTATCACCAACCCTCATGCTCGTATGCTAATTGAGCTCCTTCTGACCTTTAAGGGCCACTTTTATGGTAGCAGATTTACCTTTCTTTCATTCCATTAAATTTTCCACAGAGGTACAGAGGCAGACCAAAGCATGCTTCTCATTTCCACCCAGTAGGCTAACTGTCGTAACCCATTTTGCAAGCTGAAAAGACAACTGTCGCTAGCAGTTTTTGAAATTGATTTGATTGTTTGAAGCAGATGAGGTTTAAGGTCTTGATGGTATTTATGCCTCACCACAAGGCCACCCTAATTTAGCCATAAGAAAATATAGAATCAGATTACTTTTATTAGAAATAGAAAGAAATAACCCTGTCCTTTGAAGTCAGACTGGGTTAAAATCCTCTTGTTGCCACCCCAGTATCTTAACACTGGGTTAAGATACTGCTGTTGGTAACAAAATCTAACCCTAACATCCCATGTTCATTAATTTAGATGGCATCTCATAGCCTACTGGGAAAGCGCATGACTGCACATGTATTAGTTTTCCCAGACTGCAGTGAAAGTGGTAGTGATGCATGTTTGTACACATAAACCCAAAGCTCTAACAATACATACATTGGTGTTAATAAGTATAATTAAACATAGCCTACAAAAAAGTATAATTAAATATAGCCTACAACATTCACTAGGAGGCAAACTAACCACAACGTTGAGAAGAAGAGAAAGAGCATTGATTTGAGAGAGGCTAAGCAAGAGATAGTCTGCCTGACTGCAAGTATGTGTTTGTGTGTGAATGCTATTTTTGCTGTTCTTGTCCTCAGGGTTGGACACCTGCCTGAGGCCTGTGTGGTGCATTCAACAGCATAATATATGTATGTCACAAGCTATAACTGCTGTGTGAGTGCATGCTAACCTGCAGTAGACTTACTTTTATTGTATATACATATACACACACACACACATATACACATATATATATATCTATATATATCTATATATATATATATATATATATATATAGAGAGAGAGAGAGAGAGAGAGAGAGAGATGAGAGAGTATTACATAAAAGAGCATTATGATATGTGTAGTAACTGTTGTCCACATTTTCTTCTGTTTGCACTTGTGTTATTATTTACTTTCCTGCGTATGTGCGGATAAACAGATGTGGGCATCTTCACAGAAGTGCGCGACAGCCCCCTCCCACTTCACGCTCCAGGCTCCAGTCATGTTTTTTTGCCTGGCCAGATGGGATGCTCAACTTACACATGATCCACACACACACATCCAAACACCAGATGTGCTCCTCCACTCCCTTGCAACAGACCACTGGAGGTCATGGTCAACTGTGGCTCAGAGAAAGAAAAAAAAGAAGAAAAAACAAACAAACAAAAACATCACACACACGCACACACACACACACACACACACACACACACACACACACACACACACACACACACACACACACACACACACACACACACACACACACACACACACACACACACACACACACACCCCCCATCATTCACCACATCATTACCATTTCCATCCATTCAACCATTTATCTCAGATATGGAGCAGATAGCAGGTGGTTTAAAATCCTAAGCCAGAAACAGTCACACGTCACAGTTACGGAAAGCACGCCATGTTAACGGGTCCACAATGACTACTTAATGAAAAGGGTGGGATATGATGGTACATCTGAGGTAAATCACAGATGGAGGAAATAGTTACATGTGGAAGGACAACAAAATAGGAAAGACAGAGAAAAACGAAAGCTAGAGATGGGTGGGGGATGATGAGATATCAGTAGGCTCAAAAAGGTAGAGACAAAAAGAGAAATAGGTGAGGGACTGAGAATGTTAAAATGGGATGTGACCCAGTGACCTTAGTTTGGTACTGCCGACAACAAGATTAGATGTGTGTGTGTCTGTGCAACAGACAGAGAGGAGCTCTTAGTAGGATGATATGGACAGGAGTGTTTTAATAAAGCTTTGCACATGGGCTGACATGTGGACATCCTGTAGTGACGTGTTGATGATGCCAAAGCTTGAGTTGTGGCCAGTTGACGTGGCCTTAATCTCATCTCCTACCACCCCCCCCCCACCCCCCACAGTTCTATGTACCACTTCAGCACGTTAGCCTTATTGCAAACCCACAGCCACAGGAATACACTGTCAACCTACTGGCAAATTGCTCTTGTTGATTATATTAGCAGAAGAGTTTCACCTCTGTGTATTCAGTGTTAATGTAGTTCAATCTGGTGGAAAGTAATGCATTGGCATACTGTTTAGTTTATGGCACAATCCAGTCCTCCTTCAATTCAAAGAAAGCACTGCAGAAGTTGATATTGCTAAAGTTAGCATTGTAAGACAGCTGTGGGGGCTTAATCTAAATCCTTCCTTCCTTCTGGAGGATTTATTGTGCATCGCATTTTAAAAAGATTTCCTTGTGCAGTTAGTCTTATTCTCAGACCAGGAGCTCCTTCCGTGTTCATCTTCAGAGGAAGAATGAGAGGAAAATTTTGTCATAGCCACGCATTGTCTGACACTGGTGGGCACGCAAAATTCATAGTGTGATACTTAGTGTGAGTAGCACTGTCTCCTTGCAGCAAGATGTTCCTGGGATCGAGGATTTTCTTAGTTGAGAAAAGACAGTTCCAGTTTCCTGCTACAGTTGTCAGACTAAAATATCACAAAGCTGTCAATCACCTTAGGCATGAATGAAGTGAGAATGATTGAAAGAAAAAAAAAACTGTAAAAAAGATTTAACACTAACTACCGCCCACTCAGTGTACCCGCTTCTTCTGTTGGTCACTGAGAAACTCCACCGGGCCATTTTGTAGTTCAGTTATTTGTACATTTAGTATTGCAGCTGTTTTAGGAGGGTAATACAGTAGTATGAGTCTCCTTAACCTTCTCTAACCTTCAGGCAACTCCCCCGTTATTAATTACCATATCCTAATATCACTTTCTTCTCAGAGTGCTAATGGGCGCTACACCCACTAAAATCTGGAGCCCGCCACTTCATAGGGCTTATCGCTGCTAAGTCCCTACATTCTGTTTTTCTGGACCAGAGCATTAATATAGTGTACTATATTCTCCACCTCTCAATAACCGACACAGAACAAAGCCCATTACCTGCACAGTCCCCGTCTCCTCGTTAAAAAGAAGAAAAGCCTATAAAAACCTGCCTCCCTGAAGGGCTGTCGAGGTGAGCAGCCTGCTGTTACAATTTTTCAGGGAACTGCTCTCGAGCAGCGCTGTAACCCTCTGTCATTGTTAAGACTAAGCTGGGGTTCCAGTAATACAGTACCACAGTACAAAATAATGCAAAATGATATTCATAGATCCACATCTGGTGTTGAATATCCTATTATCGATTCATTTGTTTCTCATCCTCCACGTCCTTGTCCACAGTAATGTTGCAATTTTAAGGAAAGTGGCAACAACACAGCCCCATGCATCACTGTATCTCATGCATGGTAGGCAAGTGGAACTCCAGGACATTAACATATTAATGAACTGGAAATACCAAGGAAAAGCCTCCACTGCCTTGAGGCCACAATAGTCTTTTCATCATTCTTGTCTTTCTAAGAGCCTAACAATAATAATACTGTGCATGTTTATGAATTTGTAGAATTTTTGAGCACTTAGGCTCAATGTATTAATGTGTGTGGATGGGTAAATGCGAAGAAGTAAAAAGCGCTTTGAGTGGTCTAGACTAGAAAGGCGCTATACAGAGCATTTACATCACATGCTTACACATTGAAAGAATTTCACTTGTATCCTTTCATGGAAATGCTCACATTGATCAAATACTGGGTTACTCAAAAAGTAATGAGAGCGAAGTGCTATGAAGTGTCCTTCAGCAATGAACAATACATAAAGATTATGGTAAAAAAAAACTAATTGATGAGCTTTTTTTCAAGTTCAATTATATTTGAAATAGGGGTAATTTTCCAAACCCCCCCCCCCAAACAGCGGCACTTCCAGCCACTGTCCATTTTAATGCAACTTAAAAGATATTATGGTGCATGATATAAGGTCACATTTCTCTGTCGGACTCTATGGCTGATAGGTAAAAATGATGTATGTGGTTAGTATTATGCGGAGCTCAGAATATTGGCAATGGGTTCATCATCATCTGTAACCCTCAGTGCCTAAAACATTTAAAAACAAGAAAATGCAGATATAAGTCGGGTGGAAGTTCAGTAAACATGAGCCTCTTTGAGATCATTGTTTTAGTTTTACAGCCCACACACTTAGTGTACTACTGCAATCCCCTGGTTAAGCAAATACTCTCTGATAAACTGAATTTGGCTACCTGCCCAGCACCAAAAGCAGGAAAAGTTAGTGGCTTGCCGCTGAAGGTAAATGAACATTTTCAAACCTAAAGATCTGTATAATTTTCTCAGCAGTTTTTGGAGACTAAAGCAGTGCTAAAAGCAGAGTGAATATTACTAACTTGCTTACAAACACAATGTTTCTGTTAGTGTTCACCAAATGAACACTAACGTTGCTCTATGTCTGAAAGCAACAGTTTGCTAAAACTGTAGTAACAACTTGATGCAACGATAATATGTCATGGCTCTGCAGGCTCATGTTACCTGTTTTGCTGCTATGAGAGGAAATAAGTGTCATACAACAGCTTTACTGCATAAATGTCCAGACACAGTCACCTGTCAAGTGGAAAAGACATTCAGTATCACAGAGTGGCAAGTTAGAAGAAGGCAATGCCACAAAAAAGACATTGCCAGAAAAAGAAAAATCTGCCTGTTTTCAAGAGCTTAAGAGAGGAGAGTATAAGTATCTGATAATATGCATTATAGTGCTCTATTTTTGGCATGGCACCATTTATCTCACAAACTGCAAGTAATAGTATGACTTCATCACTTAGTTTTGCAGTAGGCTATTAGTGAATGTGATACAATAACTGGCTGCATTTCACTTATCTGGATGGGGACTTTGAAGTTAGTTCATTTACATACTCACAGTAAGGTTACGTATGGGGTTCCTATGTACATGCATGAATTATTTTTCTTCACCAAACAACTACAATAAATCACAGCCAAAACAAAGCTTCCCTCAGTTATAGTAATAGGTCTTCATAGGAGGATAAAAAAGAAACTGTGTCTATCATGTGTCTCAATTTGGTTTTTCCATGTGGTCCCATTACTGCTTTAATTGAGGCCAGCCTCGTTAATTAGCGTGTAAGATAAATTGGCCTGCCCGAAAAAAAAATGCGAGGGTGAGTAAAGGTTAAGAAATGTGTGATAGAAAATTACAAAACAGAATCTGTCTGGAGGGGTAGAAACTATAATTGGACAAGTAAACACACAAAATAACAGTTAAATGTTAAAATCACGCAACAATCATCACATTGCTGTTGTGTGTAGTTTACGTGGTTGCTGAGCTTGGCCAAAGGGTGTGTGTTATGTCATTAATGAGAAGAGCTTGCACTAGGTTTGAATGTCAAATCTTCATGTTCCCAGGAGGATGAGCTGCAAGTGTGGTGTAATAAAACTTTTGGAGGGAATTTGTGCTTTATCGCAGAGAGAGGATGACATGCAACATAGGCTCACATCTGGACTATAGAGCAATGGTTGAGACCCCCACAAAGGGCTGCAAGACAAAATGAAGGGAACACGCACTGATTAAAAGAACAGGAAATAAATAGGAATGAGCATTCTTCTATCCACTTTATTTTGTCGAATGAAAAAGCAAAACAAATCGAACATTTGTTGAACTGCTCATAACTGGTACATATACACAGTGGTGGACTCTGGCTGTCTGAGGGCCAGGGGCAAAAAAAAACCAAAAGGGCACCAGCTTGGTTCCCTTGTGGTGGGGCAAGAGTGTGCAGAAATTGAACGATGTGCAATGACATGTATTTGTGGGAAATTCATGTCTTTTGAGAGTTGCCAAAAACTAGCATAGAAGATCTGTTTTTTTGTGAGCCCCTGGTAACACAACTTCCGCGCAGCACTACTTCAGCAATAGTTAATCACAAAGTTTTTCATCATGTTTTTTGCACATTGTAGGGCACTCCACAACATTTCCTCACACAAGGTACACCCTAGAGGGCTCAGCATGACATTTTTTCTATGGAAAGGACACTCTAGAGGGCACTGCATCACATTTTCTTGCACACTGGGCCACCATGAAGGGCAAATTATGAGAGGCATTCAAGAGGGCACTTTTATTGCATTTTCTTGTAACCACCACTGCACACATACAACCAGTGTTTGCAAGTAGATGTTGCTTCATCTTGAGCTGTGACAATCCAAAAAGAGTGTAGTCCCGAATTTGCTGGACTAGCAAATAACACATTCACGCCAGGCATGTTTGCAGTATATTCAAACTGTGAAGCGGTTTGTTTGCATAAAAGAGCACAATTTAAATTAGCCTCAGATCACGTTGAAATAATGCAGATGCAGGACATTATCTCCACTGACTCTCAGTGGCCCAATCATTGTGTCTATTATCACTGCATATTTTCAGTGACAAAAATAAAAAGAGCCAAATTCAGGGCAGACATTTATTCACACACTCTCATACTGAGTGATGCTTACCCAATATTGTGTTTTGCAACTGGCAGTGTGTGATAGAGACTGTTGCTTTCAATTATTTCAGTAAACACTAAATTGAACTATCACAGCGGTTTCTGCAAAACAGGCTTGCACTATTTTGTTCTACTAAAACAGTACATATTGAGAGATGCTTGTTCCATTAATTCTTAACCCTTATTTTAATGTGTTTGATTGCAGGAATAATAATGAGTATATGGTGAAAGGTTAGCACTCCCTGTATGGCTGAGGCAGCCAAACCAGGGCAGTACAGTCAATACAGGGATAATAGTTCAGTGGACATCAAACACTACAGCAGTTTTACCCTTTGCCACACAGGGTGGTAGCCAATGCCAGAGGTGGAGGCTGTGGGTGGCCTCTCTATTTTTTTGTTTGGTAGTTGATTCAATTTTCTCTAAATAAACTTTGAAATAAATTCCCATTCATAAACCTGGTTCACCAAAGTGGAGTAGTGTCTCATCCAAGTTTAACTTGTTGTTAGGGTTGTGTGTGGTGAAGTCAGGTCAAATGCTACTGTTGCATTTTTATTACATCGTTTTTAATACTCTTTGAATACAATATATACAGTCTACATTAATATATATTTAAGGGTCACCTAACTCGATTTCACACCACTGCTTAGGTAAATCATCGGAATTAACTATTTTCCCTGGTGCTTGTTTGTTTTTTCCTTTACGCTTACTTCTTCCTGGAAGTGCCTTGACAGAATTTCTTTGGTTTGGACCTGACATAAGCTATATTAAAAGGCCTTGAGTTTTTGGGAACTACTCTGCAATTTATCCTAAATGTATCACAAAAGGATATTATCTTTACTATTTTTACTGACACATCCACAACCTTACTGTCTTCATAATATACCTATGATGTTGTAGACTCAAACAATATTAGTTCAAACTTAATAATGATATTGTATATAATATCCACAAGTTCTGCACTGTTAGTATCACAAGCTACAGTTGATCTGAAACCAGTCAGCTTTTCCAGCTGGATTCCACCTGGTGGCATGTTAATCTGACTTCAATTCAGGACAGTGACGTTTATCCTGCCAGCTGGGTGGTTTCAATGTGTCTGTGACCTAGTCTGACTAAAGATAAATGAATCACAGTTAATGCATTATGTCTACATTACAACGTCACATCAGAGTGACATTTTAGTAAGAGTAATCTTTCATATTAAAATTATTTTTTACCCTGAATCCTTGCGATTGGCCAGGTGAGCTGTCGTTGTTGACAACGTAGCTCATCTGCTCTCGGCCAGCGTTGAACTTATCTCCTCCCTACGATCCCTATCAAAATGAGCAGCTTATATCTGTCTGAGGTTCACTCTATTAATCTTGTCAAATGGATTCAGAGAGCAAAGATACTGCAGACAGACACGAGGCTGAGGACAGAGGACCAGATGGTCTCTCAGATTGGATGGAAAAACACAGAGCAGTCAGTCCATATAAAGAAAAGAAGGAGAGGGGCAAGTTTTTATTGGGGGAATGAGAAAGGGAGAAGTAGTTACAGGAGTGAGACATCATGAAGAGAGCTTCACAGAGGGGAAGCAGTCAGTGAAAATGACAGGATATGGCTTCTGCTGTCACTGGCTTTCAGATGTTAAGTCGTAGTGCTTTCCTTTACAACTGGCTGCCATTACATGCAGCAAAAGCCTCCTGTTGAATTATGCATGTGCGTTAGGTACCAAGGTAACAGTAGCAACACATGTATGTGAAAAAACACACGCAACCTTCACTATGATGAAGTACATCGAATTCAGGTTTCAGTCCTGTGCTGAGGTCATCTTTCAGGTAAATGCATATGAGAAGCCAGTTTATGGCTGATGTGACATGAGATAAAGTATACTTCAAATTTCAATGTGAAATACATCTAGTCTTCCATGAAAGCGCTCCGCGACAGTGCTAAAAATAACAGGTAGAGGAGCAATATTGTGGGAATATCCATAAAAGTCACCAACTGTGGCAGATAAAGCCGAGCTTATAAATAAATTACTCGAGTGAAAAAAATGACCTTCACATAAGCGCTTTGTCGGAGCCCTTGAAATTAATTCCACACAGAATTAGGTAGTTCGAATACCAGTGTGCTCATGTAATTTGCAGGGTTTTGATTATGCACCTGGAACGCAAAGAGGAATGAAACTGCTGCTACTAATCAGTACTAATATACTGATGACAAAGTCCTGTTTTTGACAACATGCAGTTAAAATGTCTTATCTGTATTGTCAGTGCCTGTAAGATTCAATTATTTTTGCATCAATGAAAACTGGTAATTTATAGTACAGTTGTTGGCCACAGCCTCTTAGTGGAACCCCTTGTAAAACATTTCAGAAGGCCTTTTCTCAGTTACCTTTGTGCAATAGTAAATATCATAATATACTCTCTCTTTTCAAATATTATCTGGAATGAGATCACATGTGAGAAATTAAAGCATCTGTCTCTGTCACATTAATTAGGTTACATTGTGTGATACTGGATATTGAAGACCCACAGTAATTGGCTGAGAAGTTATTAAAATAGAATACATGTGTTAATAATAGGCACATTTACCTCCATATTCATTTTGTCTGAGAAACACTTCCCACTAAGTCAGACATTTCTAATAACGAGAAAGACAGAGGAAGACCAGGAGACTATTCACTGGCCATCACACTGTGAATGAGCAGAAAATAGTTCTTTGCACTGTTTTATTTATTTTATTCCAATCGCTTCATAGACAAAACCATTGTGTGTGTGCGTGCGTGCGTGTGTGTGTGTGTGTGACTGGTTTCATTGCGAGAGATGGGGTAATCAGGGTCATGGAGTCACCAAACAAGGGAGAGAGGCTTTGCTTCACAAGTTTTAAATGTAATTGTTGGACATTTTTTAGCACAGGGCTGCTGAGTGACAGACTAAATGTATTAAGTAGTGTATATTGTACCACTGTATACACTATATGATTGTTTTCATTGATTAGTCCAGCTAGAAATCTAACCATAATGCAGTTACTCAAACTCAGACACAAAGTTTGCCCAAATCAAAACAAGAACACAATACATAATTGCATATTGATATTCCTGATTAAAAATACATCAATACTGGTGATATATACCATGAAATATACACTATCATCTCGAAAAGGATTACACATAGTATGTATAATTCATCTGGAGCTGCCTCCACATAGAATACGAATGTCGTTCTTAAGACATGAAAGCTTCTCTCTGCATTACAATTCAGAAGACAGAAAAGTTTAAAAACACTGTGTTTTCAAGCCTCAATACAGATGTAAATCCAAGTCGAGCTGACCGTGTAAAGTGAGGAGTAAAAGAGAAATTTTGTATTATGTTTAAGTTAATTTTGTCGCTCACATTTTAGTTGTTGAATTATGTTCAGCTGGGGCTAATAGGCTTTAGGAATTAATTATAAGGAGATGACATGTCTAAAAGGTGTCACCTGCAAGAGAGTTGAAGGAGATGGGAAGAAATTTCAAAATTTACATTTCTATTTGCTTATACAGAAACATGACCAGCTAGCAGATAGATTTCAATATTATTTATCAACTTAATCAAAAATTGATAACCATTGGTATTGGGGTTGTTTAATCTAAATCGAGTACAGGCAGTCAAGCCATTGTTACTTACTTGAGATAACTGTTGTTGGGGGATGTCTATGGAATATTTTTGGCATTGCACATGAAACCGACTTGTTCTCCATGTCTTGAATTAATTTACAAAATGGCCAAAATGGAAACCTATAAAATGAATTAATAAAACAAGCGTCAGATGTGGTTTAAGTATGACGGTAAGGATGTTGTGACACCACAAGCAGATGAAAAATGCATAGAGTGTACAGTAGCACTGCAGGTTCCTTCACTGTCCCATGGAAGGACAGGGAGAGAGAGCGAGAGAGAGAGAGAGAGAGAGAGAGAGAGAGAGAGAGAGAGAGAGAGAAATGAAAAGGCAGAAGCTCTAAAAGCTTTGGAAGGGATTTGGATCCAATAAGCCATGCAGAGGATTAAACCATGTTAATGCAATGCCTACACAAACTGGACACAGTGCGTCCAAACACACACACACAGGGAGAAAGAGAGAGAGTTGGCGGCATGTGAGGAACGAGCCTATATACTGTAGCATATTAATATTTTAACACAACACTGTTGTTCTGAGGCAGCATGTAAATAATGTCAGAATCTTTTTAGGCCCCTGAACTCATTAATTTAGTCAGGAAATTAGCAAGATCACCCAGAGTAACAATCTTACACTAAAACTGATCCCCACAGTTTGTAGTAGCACTAGTCAGACATTACGTCTACTTCACCCAGTGGAAGTTCCACAAATAAAGCAAGTATGACCCATACAATAGCCTTTCAGTATCTAATGACTCCGTGTTCCGGGATACGACACAATAATTATTACAACAACGAAGGAATCATTGATTTTACATCTATTATACTATTATTATATGATTATACTATTACTATATTTCTTGCACTTGTGTCAGCACTTTTGTTCTTTTGGCCACGGTAGATTTAGCATTAACAAGTTTTAGAAAAGCTTCTTGCATGAGGAGTTGTGCTGCAACTTCATTAAAGCAAAGCCAATACCTCTATGCAAATTAATGTAGCAGAGTGCTCTCACAAGAGAGAAAAATCCTCTGCAGAGCTGCAGCCTTGGTCCTGGCCTTTCTGTATACAGCTGGGAGACACATTTTTTCACAGTCAAAAACTACAGTGTAATCAACTCAAGTTTAGAACAAGAGGAGAAAGTAAGTGAGTAAAGTAATATTTCTGGCATACAGTAGAGTGTAAATACTAGCAAGTCTTAGACACTGTACACTATGGATAAGCAAACAAGTTATCAGCAAACGTATTTTATTTTGACAAGCAAGTTTATGTAATGCTACATGCGATTTTTACAGTTTGTCCGTATGCTATTAGCAGTTAAATGTAATATGTTATGTATTGATGTAATAGTGCTGAAATGAGGAAATTATTTTACTGATCACAATCACTGCGATAGCCTTTATTAGCAAAGTAACAAACATTTGGACAGTTGAACGGTATTGTTTTTGTTGTGTGCTGAAGATGAACTAGAAGAGTCTCCCTTGATATATGAAAGCGAAACATAATAGCATCAACAATTCATCATGGTTAAAATTCAACACTGTGACTCTCAGGAGAGAAAAGAACACATTGATTGTGGGCTGAATGAAGGCAATGGGATCAGAGCTTTGGGGACAGCATGTCTCTTTGGCATTTAGTGATGAATACTTTTCAAGCTGTGAAGAAATTAACCAAATGTACTACAATGTCATATTGTCAGAAACATAGATGTTTCTGGTAGTCACTACTATGTGAAGGTACTGTATCTCTCTGCAGAAGAAAAGAAAAAGATAAACCGTGCATGTTGTCAGTAAACTCTCCTTAGTGCTTATAAGCACAAACATTTGATGTGCTTATGTATAGCTTCTCCTTCATAATTACAAACACTCCCTTGGCTCTGCCCTTGCTGTCTCACGTTCTGAAATGTTTTACATAAACAACGCTAGATAAATACATACACGTTATCTAAGACGGACAGAAACTGCATAATTAGCATGTATGTAATCATTTGAATTTCCAATTAAATGTTTTATGCATATTCAGTGCTACCCTCAACATTAAACAGTGAATTGAAAGGTCGTCAATGCAAGTCACGTTCACTATCACTATCTAAACACATTAATATCTAATTAACATTAACATGGAATATGATGTATGATGGTGCTTCTCTTGGCCATTTATTTGTAAAAATGCATTTACATAACAATACAGTCAGGGTGATCAATTAAGTGAAAGGTTGCTTCAGATCCCTTGAGAGTACTAAAGGGTGCACAGGGAGGCACTTCAAGTATCCTTATATGTAAACAGTGCAATTGGGTGGCTGGTTCCAGCAGGTCAGGGCTCGAGGAAAAGTCACTGAACGCATCCACAATCCTCAGTGGAGCACATTAAACTAAAAAAACTGTTATTACAAACAAAGCATTATATATTCACATTTTCAGCAAGGGGAGGAGCATGGATCTCTCTCTCTCTTTTTCTCTCTCTCGCTCTCTCGTTGACTGTCAGTTCACTTCCCTGTCATTTTCCTTCTGTCTGTGGATTGCTGCTATCAGGGATGGGGAAAGATGCGTCACTGCAGATCCTTCTCACCCCGGACACAACCTGTTCCAGCTCCTCCCCTCAGGTAGGCGCTACAGAGCACTGTACGGCCGAAACCAACAGACTCAGGATTAGTTTCTTCCCATAAGCCATCACTCTGACAAACAGCTGATTTCTGACTCACAGTGTCAGAAACAACTCCTGTGCAATAACCCAGTAACTCTGTCTCTAATCTGCCACCTATTTACTGGTTACCGCTTATTATTTATTCACCATTCTCTATTTCAGGGCTGTTCATATTGTTATATTTTCATATTGTATATGCTGTATACCAAATCCACCTACCTCAAGTAAATAACACCTGCATTTAATACTTATTCATTCCAAGATCCTTTGCACTATGCTCCATCAGACTGTGTACATGTATACTTGTATGCATGTATGTGTATGTGTACCTGTATATCTCATCCACCTCCGTTCAATTCAATCCAGAGTCAAATTCTTTGTATATATGCACATGCCTTGCAAATAAAGCTGATTCTGAGCCTTTGACCTTCTTGTTTGGGTCTGGAACAATTTTCTGTTCTGATCTCAACAAGTCTGGGCAAATTACTGTGTAAACACCAATCAGAGGAAACATCTTTATGATCTCATCAAATAGAGTTCTCACAAAGATTTTTTAGTATTTTTAAATTACAAAATACAAAACACAGTATTTTGTATTTTGATACAAAACATGAAGCACTTTTTATCAACCCAACTCATATTGCTTGTGTTGTTTTTCCATTATGAAAAGACTACTCAAACACAACATGTGTGAAGGGATCATTCAAAAGTATAAAAGACTTTCAGGTACTGCAAAAATCTGTGATGGTTTTATTGGTTTAAGTTTCTACTCATGCTCACCATTACAACATGAGGTATACATTCACCATTGCTACCTAGGAAGTAAATGTATATCCAGTGAAAAGGGTGAAAAAGTGACTTTCTATTTCACTAGGGGTCTATGGTCTCATATGCTTATCCATGTATGATTCTTCCCCATAGTGTGGTTATATTTTAGGTAATATTGATCCAATCAATATTTGGTCAACATTTGTTACAGAATGTATTAAAAGTGGGCTTTTTGTATCTAAGACTGTAAAAAAGTTAAGCTTTCACCCTTTGATGTTTTCAGTGTGCCCTGATGAATGGGTCACTGTTTTGTTCATATGTCGAGTAGCTCAGTGGAGCAAAAAATCACTAATGCTGCAGAAAGGATATTGATTTGTTTCACTGAGTACAAAAATCAAGGAGGTACTATCAATGTGACTGGACATTTAACAACAAAGTACACAGTCATAGCTCCTCCCAACACTCTTTCTTATTTTCCTTATGTACTTACAAAGAATTCTATGAATATTTGACTGTTGCCTCATACTACTTGATTTGCCTTTCAGCTCAGCCATTATAGTCTCTGTAAAAGGAAAGATGCTACAGAATTCTTTTCCTGCATATCTAAAGCACAAGTGGCTGTATACTATACGTAAAGAACCCCATGCTCCTTTGCAATGCTTCTCTGCTACACAGAATGAGCGACAGTGTGCTCCTATGGATAGTATCGCATCAGAGATTTGTGTTCAGAATGAAATTAATCCAGTGTGAAATCAAGAGTCCAGTGTTGTACCTCAGGGAAGCCCACAGAGGACACTCATGATGCTGAGAGTCGAGGCTATGTTCCATCAGCCCTCACTGCTCTGCAGGCAACATTGTGCATGCGTCTGCATGACAAAACATGCCCTTTCATCCATGCAACAACACAGCACTGGTACATTTACTGTATGCATGTTACATTCAAACTATTTAACATCAGATACAATGACATTTCTAGTCTGATCAGTTTTTTGCCTGAGCAAACAAAAGCCCTTAGAGATGTATTAGTCTGCACAAAGGACAAGTTCTGCCTCCCACAACCTCATACTGTTTTTCAGTTTGACAGCCACATTCAGTCTAAATGCCTTCAGGATCCATCGCAGTTCAATCTAGACAAGGTCAAGGCGTGCTGTCTTTCTGTAGCCTATTAGCAGCTTCTCCTGGCAGATCAGCCGTTTCAACATATCGAGCAACAACATCAAGCAGGCCACTGTCTCATTAGTACTGGCTCTCTAGTCCCGGTGACAACTGGGTAGAAGATGCTAATGATGGCATTAGATGAAGAAATAATATCACAGTCCTGAGGGTTGGAGAAACAAAGAGGTCCAAGTGCACTGTACCTTATTGAAGAGTTTCTTATTGAGGTCAGGAAAGAGCAGGCTCAGAGAGGAGAAAGTCCTGTAACACAAAGACGGCTCATCAGCTTCAGTAATCACAACAAATCACATTTAATGTGTCTCACAGTCAATGTCTAACACAGAAAACGCATGCTAAATTGCTCTAAAGGTTAATAATGCCTGCAAAAGCTGTGTCAGTGGATTTGAAATTGCCTGCATAGTTTATGAGTTTGTGAATATCAAAATTATTATAGCGCTTTGTTAATGTGTTTCATTGTCTTCAAAAGTGCTTATTGTCCTGACAACTTTTTCATTTATTTGCAAAATCAATTTTCAAGATAGGCAAACTGGCACATCTTGAGAGATAAAGCATTTCAATTAAAAAGCATAGATAAGATTAGAAAAATGCTTCCTAAGGCAGTAAAACTCCAGGAAACCATATCATGAATCAGCAGTACAATTTTCCCACTTACATAACATGACTTTTGGATATTGTTCACTAACAGTAAACATAGCTTTACAATGTACAGTAAAAACAGGTAGCCCTCTGAGCTTTTGCTCTGTCTTTTCAAATATGTTCATATCCGGAGGTGATATGCAGACATCAGAGTGCAGGACAAACAGGCATTTACTAAGAGAAGCTAATGTCTCTAACAACTAATGCTCACAGGTTTAATGTGAGGCGGTATTTTTCCATATTACAGTGATTTATACAAGCATTTTAGGGGCAAACATCCCACAGACAGCACATAACAGAACCTAATTTTAGAATGCCGTTGCACTCTGTCATTAAATATTATAGCCTACATCCATTGCAGCCTGGTGTGACGCAAAGCAGTAGACTATTTCTAGTGACAAATGTCTGAGCGACACAAGCAGAAATACCAAAGTGATTATTCCCTGTGGAGGACTGCTGTTGTTCAGTTGGACCAACTACACTGTAAAAGACATCCTCTGAAGAACAGAACTATTCCTAGTCCATTCAGTAGTCTTTTTTCCCCCCTGATCGATCACACCTGGATGCATTTAGTGATTCAGCCTGATTCAGAGTTGCTAATAATTGTTCCGATCTTCAAAACTAGATACTAGAATCTAGTTGACTGGCTGTGCAGTCACAACTCTGTGTTAGTGTGAGTTTTACACAATATAGCCAAAATACTAGCCAAAATGCAGTATTAGTCTACAGTAATTAAAAACAAAAACAAATATGAAGGCAGCCAGTTAACTTCCTTTTTAAAAATAAGTACTTTATTTCGTTCTTGCTGTGTGTTTTCTCTGATATTTAAATAAGAAAATAACAATGAAATAATATTCTGGCACTGTAAAGGCCTTTTAATTTCTGTGAAAGGTATTCTGCCCATGTTATCTTTCTCCACATGGTGACCATCAGTGTCAATATCTGGATGGTTACTGGATGTGTGCCACCTTCTGATCAGTGACCTTAACTGACCTCTACCTGACCTCTACTTCATTAGAGAGACTGTGGTGCCCCGGGGGTTTTCAAGGCTCTGGTGCAGGCTAAATGTCTGACCTCATACACTCCTAGCATCATTTTGGGCTTTGCCACTGGGTTCATCTTTCATTAGCCAGAGGTCAACTTTGTGGTCCATGTGTGTTTGAGTGTGTATGTGTATGTGTTCAGTTCTGTATGTTTGTGTGTGTGATTCAGTTAATACTATTACAACTCCCTCTTTTATATGAGAAGGGCCACTAGAAATCAAATGAAACTACCTATCCTCTGAGACACAAAATGATGCCCGAAACATAATTGGCAGCCTGCAGCCATAATCTAATGCGCCTGTGGTATTCATGAGCCTGGAGCAGTAATGAGGCTCATTTTCCCAGAGTGATATTACAAACTGTATAAACAAGACCAAGATAAACATCTTAAATATGTAAAGAAAAAAGTAAAGATTTTCACAACTCCAGTTCCAAGGCTTTGTTCAGATGTCAAATCAGATTTGTTTCTTAAATCAGATTCTTAAGACAGATTGTCAGCACTGTTATTTGTAAGTGATCAGATCGGATTTGTGTATCCAGACATCACCAACCTGTCTGCACAGGTTGCAGTGGTAACGACGTCAGTAACTACGTATGCTGGTAAAGCGGCTTTCCAATGCGGAAGCATGAGAAATGGAGATCCATCAGCTTGCCCACCAAACAATCACGCTGTCAAGTTGGGGGGCAGAACTCCTTCATCGCACCAGACAAACTCAGTGACGGAAGAGTTCTGAAACGTGACTTGACAGCGCTCAGCATGGATTCTGCTCAGCCGCTCTGACGCACTCCATCATCTGGGTATGACGTTGTTGTTGTGTGTTGCGTGTTGCGTGTTGCGTTGCAAAAGGTCAATCCGATTCGAGCATCCGGAGCGTCCGGACTGAGATCCATTTGTAGAAATCCGATTGGAATATCATTTCAAACCACCTCAGAATGTGAATGAATCCAGACTTTCTATAGTCAACCTGGATACAATCTGGATATGCCAAAAAACTGATTTTGTCTGACGGTCTGAACAAGGCCTTCAACACTCCACAGCAAAGCCTTACATTAAAGGTACTCTGTGAGGTTTTTGACCACTAGAGGCACTGGAGAACAATGTTTGCTGAGCAGATCACCATATTCATAGTTTTCAGTCATGTGACATGCGCAGCGACCTGGAGGGCAAAACGATAGACCAACACAGTGGCTCATACCCCGACTCCCCCGTAGAGACAAAAGCAGTTCAATTTTATTAGGATCACCTCTCAACTTAAGCATTACTACCGTTAAAAACCGCCAGGTCCGTGCAGCCGCTCGACTGTAATGTTTACATTTACCTTCTAGGGAATCCCTTACCTATCACAGGCCAGGCTTGTCTCCTCCTTGATTAGTGCATTTGAAAGCACAACAACAATCTAGCATTTTGGCAATGCAAAAGTAACAAACTCAAAGTAACTTCCTGCTTCCTGGTTGGCTGGATAGCGTAACATAACGTCTTTTTTGCCCTCCAAGAGTGATGTCATGTGAAAACTATGAATTGCTCCTATCCTGTTCTACCAGAATGTACACAAAGAAGGGGGTTACATGAAAACAAATTCAATTGACTGCAAAGGGAGGTAACAACTACCGATGTCCAGATCCAATCACGAGATCGGAAATCGGGCCCGATCACGTTGTTTCAAACTCGATCGGAATCGGACCTTACCTTCCGATCAGGACTCGGATTTAAATGTATATATACTCATATTTTTATTTACTGTTGCACTAAAGTCCAAAATGAAGAATTTATGTTATTTATTACTTGATGGTTCAAGCTACCTCACAGAAGTGCTCTGTTTGTAAACAGAGTTGTTGAATTTTAAAATAAGTGAATTAAATAAAAAATAAGGAACATCCTGGATCTGTTTTTTAAGTATTACAGAAATATCGGATCGGGACTCGGTATCGGTACTCAAAATCAAATGACTCGGACTCAGACTCAAGGGTTAAAAAACCTGATCGGGACATCCCTAGTAACAACTAATGGGTGTGAGGCATCTACATGTAGCAATGGCACAAGTAAAAGTAAAGAACAGGCAAAGCAATGCAGTTAAGTAAATCCATTACTAACTTTGTGTGTAAATTTTTTTGTAACTACTAGCTAATTTCAGACTTGTCATTTACTAAATCAGGTTGTACTGTCAAAACAGATTAATAAGATAATTGGCTGTCCTAGGGCTGTACGATATGGCCAAAAATGTTATCACGACAAAAAGTTTCATATCTTTCGATATCAATATTTATCACGATAAGTATCAAATCATTATTTCTTTTGAGTTGATTTTTGGTCAACACTTGATGTCAAACAGTGGATCACTTCAACAAATATGCATGAGAAAAATTAAGTAAAAGCTTTTTTCAGTCCTTTTGCCTCTACAAAATAAACATCTTAATACAAAAATTAAGAACATTTGTTATATTGTTATTGAAAAAAAATATTGCAATAATTATTGTTATTGTTTTATTGTCCAGCCCTTGGTTGCCCAGAAACATTTTTAATGACGACCAAACAAAAGCTTAGTAATCCACAAATAACTTGTCAAAAACTTAGTAAAACACTTGGTGTTCCCTTAAAAAACTGTTTACTCCACATGGTACCTTTAAGTCTAAAGCAATATGTTGCAATATAATTCTTATGTAAGTACCTCTGCATATACTGAGGTCAATAACTCTGCCAATACTTTATTGATCCTTGAAAGTGCACATAGCTTTGGTATTTGTTTTCTGAATTTTGGTTCTTTGCCAACCTCTGGTGCTTTTAATGTCATCTGAGGAGAAGAAATCATTTCTACTGACTGAGCAGCAATTACTGACTGGCATAGATCCTCACAGCAGAATTTGACCGCAGGCCTGTTTTTACCCATGTACGAGCTAAGCCCTTCAGTGTGGCTCACGCTGTTATGGTTTCTGCGCAAACAGTGACAGTAAGTGCTGACCAGGAGGCCTATATGCAGCCGGGGCTCATTGAGGCAACATTAGCTTTTTGCATTAGCCTAGCTCTCCCGTGACACACTTTCGGCTGTCTGAGGCAGTCTTAGCCACATCTAACTGTATCACTACAGGCCACACTGCTGCTCATCACCCGCTCGTCTCTGTCATCTCACATTCACCTCTCCTTTCTCTTCCTGTTAACCCACTGACATCTTTGTTTTGCCACTCTGTCTAATTGCTTTCTCATAAACCCCGGACACCCATGACTTTTAGTCTGTCTGATTTTCTCTCTCCTTCTATCTTTTTGCTATCACTCACAGTTGATCATTCACAATCCTGCTTTGATCTGACTGACCAAGGTGCTTTGTAAATGAAACAGAATATCCTTAATCCTTCTTTTTCAAACTCACATATTACAAAAGGTATAAAGAAAATGGTGAGTACTCTACTGAGAGATCGATGCAAAATCTATTTTCAGATGAACAAACATAACATCATATTCCTCTTTCTCCATCGCTCATACTTTGTTACAGTATGTGCTCTCACACACAAAAGTGCACACTTCTGTATCAAATGTCTGCACATTGTCATCCTTTTCTATTTCCCGGCAGGGGCTTTTATAAACACAGTCAGACTTAGGCAATACACCAAGGGAGCAGTGCCCCCATAATCCACTCTGGATGTGGAGGGTTTACCCACTGTACAGCTCTCCTCTCCTATCAGTGACAGGAGTACAGCCTCAGCAAGGGTGCTCAAAGGTAACCAATCGCCGAGAGCCACCATGGTGTGTCATGGCTAGAAGATGGCCTCTGATAAAATCATGCAGGCATCAGATGTGATACATAAGGACAGTCACCTTCCAAAGTGTTTTGGAAAGCACTGTGGGAGAAGCTTGAGGGTGAACTCTTTGTGTCAGAGTGTGATTAAATTAGAGGATGGTTCGAGAGGGCAGTCCCAAGGACTTGGTCGATATTTCATATCGCCCCATGGATATTTTATCATCTTCTCTATTTACAGAAGTAGTGACAGCTATTCAACAACCTCAAATTATTCTCACACACCCGTATGCATGCAGGCGCGTGCATATTCTCACACACACACACAAAACACACACACACACACACACACACACACACACACACACACACACACACACACACACACACACACACACACACACACACACACACACACACACACACACACACACACACACACACACACACACACTTATTGGGAAGCAGTAATACAGGATCTTCTATATATATTCTACATGTCACTGGATGACGACCTTATAATAACAAGTGTTTGACATCAGATCAGTAAAACCTATTTCCCTTAAAGCAACAACACTCATTTTGCTCTGGGGGACATAAACTGCAGGCCAGAGGTCACTCAGTGTTTTCTCATCCTTGTAAGAGGCCATAATTAGTCATCCATATTGCGGTCAAATATCTTACTGGTCATTGTTACAGTGTAACTGAAGCTGACTCCAGGGGGAATACTGCAAGTGACTCGCTTTAGTTTAGCTTTGCTCTGTGAGTGCTACTTTCTTGCTCTACTTCATGCTCCACTTCTTGTCCCCTATAAGTTGTCTCTGGCATACTTAACTTCTAAAACTAGTCCATCATTGCTGAGAAATGGTCATGTTGTGAAGAGAGTAATATGCACAATTGTATGTTTAGTCATCTACACTAGATATAGAACAAAAGGGACAATAACTGAAGGAGGGGATTACACCATTAAGAATATAATGTATTTACATGATATTTCTGGTTTTGAGTGAAATATCTCAATAACTATGGATTGCCAAGAATTTCGTGCATTCATTCATTTCTCCATCATGATGAATTGCAAGATTCATTTGTTTAATACTGTGGTTTACGAGCAACTACCTGCAAAATTTTCTCATCGTCAGCTGTACTTAAATTTGCTAATTAGCAAATGTTAGCATGCTAACACAAACTAAAAATGATAAACATGGTCAACATTAAACTTGACAAATGCATGTGGGCATGATCATTTGAGTATGTTAGCATGCTGACATTTATCTCAAAGCACTGTTGTGCCCAAGAACAGCCTTCCAGAGCGGCTAGCATGGCTGCAGTCTTATTATAAAATATATTGCCATGGCATCACATGTTTTGACCTACTGTAAACATGCAGTTGAATTATGGACTGCTGGGAATAATAAGATTAATGTACTAATGTGCAAACCTTCCAGAAATTACAATCTTTGTCATTATAGCCACATGTTTAATGGGCTTACATGTCAATAAAAGATTAAGTTTCTTTTCTAATCAATGCAAACATCTTATTGGCTAGTGCACTATAACTCACTACTATTATTGCTTTGCCATTATATCCCATAAATAACCTTAAGGTATCGACCATCATTCTCTCCTCTGATTGCCCTCGGGAACCTTCTTGCTATGGTAACGACCCCTAATGACCACCATTGTGGCAACAGCTGTAGTCGTAGCAACAGTTTGGTTCAGTCTTTCACGCTGAGAATAAAAAGACGCAAGGGTGAGGAGGAACAGGGGCAGGAGGCTCTCTGTCATCAGCAGTCAGACAGAACATGCATCAAAGTCTGGTGAACCATCCTCTCAATGCATCCATCCATCCATCCATCCATCCATCCATCCACTCATCTATCTATCCATCCATTTTTTTTAATCCATCCCCAGGTCCATCTGTCTCTTCCCCCCTGTATTCTCATCTGTCCCTTATGTTACTGCCTCGTTTTCAATACATAATTAACTGCTTAATGTTCTCCTCAAGCAAATGGATTTTTAGAGTCATAAATACACAGATCGTTACCGTCATCACAATTATTTCCCTCTTTCTCTTGCTCTGTCTCTTCCATTATTAACTCTCCAAGTTCATCATGCAACACTGATACGGCTACATTAACAATCCTGAAAAATCTGGCAGCCATCTATCGTAAAACAAAAGCAGAAAAATTACGTTTTTATAAACTTGCTGATAGAAGGTGTTCTATCAACCAAATTTTCACTCACTCACCCTGGCCTTTCTTTCATCCCCCTTTTCCCTCCCTATCCTTTTTTTTATAATGTACACTATCATT
Organism: Lepomis macrochirus; assembly: GCA_024633595.2. NCBI lineage: Eukaryota > Metazoa > Chordata > Actinopteri > Centrarchiformes > Centrarchidae > Lepomis > Lepomis macrochirus. The sequence goes on along the minus strand of JALXJV020000004.1, from coordinate 29,721,437 downwards.
TTCTCCTCATATCCATTCACCCCCCTCAATGTTTCAATCATTTGCTCTACCATATCATGTCAGTCTCCAGCTCTAACCTTTTCCCTCCTGTTCTGTCTCTCCGTCAGCACCTCCCTCTGGGCACTGAGCGGCCGATGTACCCCCATGAGCGATAGCACTGAGAGAGCCTGAAATATTAATGGCCCCAGGCGAAGGCCACCTCCAGCACACTCTGCAGGGGGTTCAGGCCAGGGCTGCAGTCAGGCAGAGTCAGAGTGGGTGAACTTTAGCAAGGAGGATGGCTATACCACGGCAGATGGAGTTGAGGTGTAGTGAAGCAAATGAGAAGCAATGATTGAGTATGTGTGTGTAAAAACATGTTATCCCAGCTGCCAGCTGGCTTCTTCACATGGATCCAGTGATTTCCTTCCAGGTGATCTGGAACTTCATCCAAGGCAGCATGTGTTTAGTTGAGTGGACTCCTGAGCTGGACTTTTTTACATACAGTGATCACTAAGCGTGCTTCTCCAAGATTAGCCTCAACGCAACCATGAGATTTGCTTTGGGCTGTTTGGCTCATTTTTGCACCCCTCCCCCTTTCCTGCTTTTCTTCTCTGTTGTTTTCCACCATCTTCTTCCATCTCTCTTGATGTCTCTCTCCCCCATGACCAAACCCCTAATTTTCTCCCCTTCTTATTTTGTGCTCGTTAGTCACACGCTTCATCGTTGTGTTCAAATTGAACATTTGTCTCTATTCCCCATTTTCCTTCCTCATTCTTCTCTGGGTGACTTGGTGAAGGTTATCTTGCCAAAGAGACCTATAAGAATCGCCATGGAGACAGTATCCACTTGGGTGATGTTAATGGGGAAAAAGGGGGAAGGGGTTACAGAGAAAGAAAATAGCAATAGGATAGCATAGGGTGAAGACAGCTCCACCACAGAGCTTGTTTTCTGCAGCTTCTGATTCATGGTCCCATCAATCTGGTATAGATTGCTATAATATTGCCTCCCTCTGCATTTCTCTCTCGCTCTTTCTTTGTCTGTTTCTTTCTTGAACCCAGGGCAAACAAGAAAAGCCACTCTGTTAAAATGAGAATTCAATTAAATCAGATGCGAAGCAATGTGTCCTGCCTTTATTTTTCTAAACCATTTTCTTTATTTCATAGGATTTGTAAGCAGCACGGTGGCCTAGTGGATAGCACTGTGGCCTCACAGTAAGAAGGTCCCGGGTTCGAATGCCAGCCTTTCTGGTGTGGAGTTTGCATGTTCTCCCCGTGTCTACTCTGGGTGCTACGGTTTCCCCCACCATCAAAAACATGTTGGTTCTCCAGTCAGTGCTGTTTGACCAGACACTGCATTTCAATCTGGAGTTGGTCCCTGGGGGCTGTACAGTGGCTGCCCACTGCTCCCTTTAGGGAAGCAGTGGATGAATCTTGCTACATGTAGTGCTTTCTAGTGCCCCAGTGAAACTGTCAAGACCCCTTGTCATTGTTAGGCGACTTGTAGGACCAATTGTTGGCCAACATGTGCAACGTCCAGTCAAGTTAGCAATAATATATGCAACATCGGGATACACTTTCAAAATAAAACTACTGGTTGATGTGAAACACCATGTTGTTAAGTATATCACATGTCGCAAAAAATGAGTATGTTGAAAGAGAGTGTTTACAATGCTGATGAGAGGACTACGAGGGACTATCCTTCTGTGCACAAGAAGAGAAAATAATTCAATGAGAGTGACTTTCGAGAACAGCAGTCAGGTAAACTTGTGTTCTCTCCATACTCTGATGCGAGCAGGTTCATGTGTAGGCTGCAGGGAATCTCTGTCTGTCTTGCTAACCCAGCTAAGCAGCACAAATAGGTCTCTTTTGTTCTTGGTTTCTTGTAAGACTGTGACTGAACAATATTTGAGTGAAATCCAACTATTACAACTATATTGCGTTTGATAAACGGCAACATGCAACGATGTTTATAAACTGCAGCACTAAAAATGAAAACCCCGTCGCGTGTGATCATGTGCTCACACGCGTGTGCACATAATGATACTCGGGCATTTGGCCGAGCAGTACTACAGCCGGACCTTATTGTATTCCATTAGTGGGACCAGTCCAGACAACACACAGATATGATGGCACTCCTGATAGGCACACATAATTTTAAAACGAGGCAATAATTATCTGTCTCTCAGTGAAGGTTTAGTTACAACACTGGACTAATGCAAGATGGAAAGCAGTAGACTCACAATGACTATTAAAATCTTGACTAGCAGGGCAGACTGGGCAATATAGATACACATCTCTTAGTAAATAATAAACATTACATACTCAGTCATTTCATAACATAAATAGTATTTTCCATTTGAAAATGTATTAAAGGAAACCCGGGGAGTCACTTTGAATGGTCTTGAAGCAGCTAATAACAAAAATATCTTGCAAGAATTGATATTTATAATTTACAGGGGCTATGCTGAAGTTTGTCAGTAGAGTACGTGTTGGATCATTAGCCTGTACAAGCACATCTGATCCACATTCAGTACTGAGTCCAGATGTTTTTAGCAGGTCACACAGACCCAGGTGAAATACAGGCAGCCTCAGCCAGTAAAAGCACAGCCAGACGTCTTCAGGCAGCATCAGATACAAGCAGCTCAGACCCTAATGGAGGACTGAGTTAGTGTGCAGAGGTCCATTCAAATCAGCAGTGGTGTTTTCTAGAAGAGGTTTCTATTCAGGCTTATTACAGAGACACACTGTTTTAAAGGAGATGTGGTAGGCAGTGTCAGGTGTGACTGTGCAGCAGTGTCAAATTATTTACACGGCTCACAAGTCAGGTAGGAGGGCCCCATAGAAGAATATTTTTAGGTGGTTCCATAGGTGTGTGTGCTCATGCTCCGGTCAAAGCCAATATTAATGAGCTAAGCAAGTGAAGCTGGTGAGGCACATGCTAACACATTTCATACACTTCAGTCAAAAATATATCAAAATCAAAAATGTGCTTGGGGAATGAGGGGGACTGTGCCGCAGTAGAGCTTCATGTGTAGCAACACCCCTAACCTTTACCTAATTTGCACAGTCCTCTTAATCTATCGGAAGTGTGACTATGTTGAAATATAAATTTGTTATCCCTAAAATGTAAGTTAAGCTTTAATGAACACTGGTAACATATAACCAACGTCTAAACAATTCCGCAGTGTCGTAAAGTGCATCCAGCAGCAGTTCATCTGGCTGAATACTAAAAATACAATCTATTGTAATCAAAGCAAAACTGGCAACACGTTAATATAGTCTCTTAAATCTTCTTACGGATTACACAGTCAGATTTCCTATGCTTTTAAATGTTGGTTTATAGTAAAGAAAAAATGTGGTTTTCAACCACCTTAAGCACAGGTAGGCACTGTTGCAGACTTGATCAAAAATTGATGGAGTGCGAAAGCTAAAAGTGCAGATGCTGGTAGAGCTTAGATATGTGCTTTTTTTTTTTTGGATAACTTCTGCTACTCACACATCTAGGTACAGTGAGTATTTGTTACAGTGAGTATTTGGAATCATCATGCATATAAGTTATCCCATATTTACTCATTACATGGAAAAACATATATTGAAGTATAAAGCATTTTGCTAATATGAGTCTTTGAGTTTGTTACAGAGAAGTGTTCACAGGAAGCCTGCAGTGGATGGGTGTCAGACAGAGGTCACACAACAGCCTTCTGAAGAAACAAGAACCAAGCCCAGCCGCTGAGGAGCGACTGTAATTAACATACATAGTTCCTGGAACATTCTGTATAGCAACATATGTTAATCTAACGATGTCACAGTTCATGTTGCTGCTGTACCCCCTTTCCCCTATATAGCAGCAATGTGCATGTAACTAGGGACTTCCCTGAACATAATAAAAAGAGAGGAAACGGAAGAGATGCCTCAGAGCGGTTGGAGTTTGTAACTGAGTACATCTCTGTATAAGGTTTGTTTACGGTATTTGACAGGAAAGTGGTGACTCGTGTAACAAGTTATACTTTACATATATTTAATGTAAAAACTGGCAGTAAAATTGCACATTGTGTAATGTGTAATGTATATATTGCTATTTTGCTGTGGACCAAGTTTTTGTAGTCACTATTTTTGTTACACTTCAATCTGTTTTTTTTGTAATTCAAGTCATCTTGTTATCTTTCCTGTTTTCTTTTGTAGCTGTTTATATCAATGTTTTTTTTGTAACAATCTAAAATACACCAGGTCAAATTCCTTTGATCAGGCATTGGATATTAGGATTTTTTTAAGGCAAAGGGAGAAAACAAATATTCATTGCTGTCCTTGTGCTTCCATGGCGTAGAAAGTCAAGAGATAAACAGGAAAGAGGGCAGAAACCTTCTGTAAAAAGATGGTTTCCTCACTAGTAAATTCTCTGGCCTTCAGTTGTCGTGTAGAGGAGATGTAATCAGGCCTGCAATGCGTCACTCTCACAGCCATAGGCAGAGACATCACAGCAACCTATCAAAATTAAGGCATTGACTCTACATGTAAATGTAATGGGTAGCGTTTCAGCATCAAGAGCTGCTGTTTGTAATATGTTTACACTGAATTCAGGACTGCAGTCAGGGTTTGATCTGTCAAGGCTCTCAGCGCAGTGAACCTCAGAGTTTTTTGGCTTTATCACACACTTTAGTGTATACATCTAGATCTTCTTCGAACCACTGCAGTGCATAATTTACCATGGATGGGACCACACTAACTGTCCAAACACCAGATTAGATGTGAAACCTAAGCACCAACTTTCTATATTTTATTCATGGTAGTGGTGAAGCAAAAAAACAACTCTCTGTGGTAGCACCAGCCTGCACACATGATGTCAAAACATACAGCCTAGTAACAGTAAAAAATAGATAATAAGGAAAAAACAAGATCAGATTAATAAACATGTGTTAAATTCATTTTTGAATAAACTATTTAAGTAAAACCCTGCTGTGGCTGCCTCTTTCGTTGACTCCCTCAGGTGCAGGAAACCTTGGACGCAAGCTGCTGCGTTTCAGTTCAGAATTGGCAGCAGAGAACAGAGTGTCTGTTTAAATTTAATAGATTTTCAAACAAACCAAAATCAGACCACACCGTTTCCCCCTTCAACCAGCTGGATGACAGAGTGCAATGTTTTATATATTAAACAGTACAGTATATATTATTACTCTACTGTTTGACTCTGTATATCATGTACTCTGGGCTGCAAATACTACAATATCACCTTATAAAGTTGATGTGTTGCCAAATAGTTACCTATTTACATATCCAGCAGAAACAAAGCAACCTTAGCATTAATTTGAAGTCATGTTTGCGTCCATCTGATGAATACACGTCTTATATTCACTTCCCTTGTAGCTCTGTTTTTGTTTGAATCAACTCCTAAGAAAAAATATCTGGCTCTTAAGCTGCTAAATGCTGCAGCTAGTCGCTAACTTTGTCTGTCTACTGTGCTGGGCAGGTAGTGTACAGTGGGTTTATCAGTTTGTTTATTGATAAGAGCTGCCTGCTGTGACTGGAAAAAATGCTGATCTGCTCAGTGAGAAAAATTTCATAAGGCTGAGGAGAAATGTACAGTTGAGTGATGATTCTCTCGGTTTGTTACTACAAGTGACACCTTTCACATTACACACAGTTGTTTGATCCAAAGTTAATCTAAAAATATTGATTAGTGCTGCTTTAAACTGCAAAATGCATAGTTGAGTATTTTGCTGTCTGATGATCACTGGGTTTACTATTTGCCAATATGAATTTGCAGTGCAAAATAAAATTGTCATCTAAACTTGCAGCTTGGCAGACAGTGGGTGGCTTTTCATGCCAAGAATAACTTATTGTGTGAGTTTGTGTGCTACCACGTGTGTGTGTATGAGGGCTTACTTTGCGTCTTTGGGAACATGTACATTCTCAAAAATGGCTGGCCTGTGCCAATGCTGAATGAGGGCAGTGTGGCTGAAACAAATTGTATTTTTCAATAGCTAACTGTGGAGGACGACATGGATGGAAGCAACGCTGTATCTGTGCCCCATCGTTGATAAAGAGCATTAGAGGGCACTCAACAGAGTGGGAGTCAGGAAGAGGGACACAGAGAGTGGGAAATGCAGTAAGGAAGAGGTAAGAGGGGAGAGAGCGTAAGATGAGGACAAAGCAATTGCAGATAGTTTGAGAGGTAGAGAGCGGGAGAACAGCAAAGCTTGAATCATCAGTAAAGAATCATCTTTACATATTTCAAAGTGAGCTTCATACAATCACAACATATTTGCAGGATGAGCTTTGTATGCTAACGACGTAACACAGATAATCAATATACTGTATGTCAATATACAGCTGCACTTACATTCGACACACATGTAAACACAAAGACATTTTTAGGCCTTCCAGCGCAATAAAAATGACATAGCCTCACAATCCAGTTACAACTTACAACTTGCAATACAATTTCTGAGTCTAATTAAGATTAAGAACCACAAAGTATGATTAGTGTGATTGTGCTCAGTTGTTGAATCCTGAACACTGTGTGCTGTGGGGATTTGTTTAACTTGTTTTGAACAGCACAAAACAAGGTAAAAACAAACACCAGCAATTCTAAATGATCAGTAGGGATAACACAACATTTTAATTACAGGCATAAGACATCATGTAAATGCAACCATTTACCATTTGTAATATGGCCAGAAACCTACTGTATGTGTAGCAGGCTGGCATAGCCTATTATTGAGTGTACAAAACTGTATTGTTGCAGACCATTCATAATGAAAATAGTGTGATAAAAATGAAACCTAACAATATATATAGAGATATATTTGTATTGTACACCCAAATCCATGTGCACACAAAGTTGCCAAACCTTGTTTTGAGTTGTTTTGACTTAAGGCACATGAATATTTTGCCAGATTTGGTGTGGAGGTGTAAACTATGCAAACACAGAGCAAACTAAATTAGCATGAAAAGCACAAAACTGGGCCTGGGGCACACAAAATCATAATTACATGGAATTAGCTCCGCAGACTCTTACTGTTAGAGAAAGTTAACCTCGGGATATTAAGAACTCAATACCTGCAAATGCTTCAGCATGCAGTCTCCTCTCAGCAACCCATCTCTAAAGTGATGTGCTGTGATTACAATTGACAAGTAAATAATACTTAATTATGCTACCCAACGAGTTGCTGTAAAATGGACAGAAGCAGTTCTGAGGATTATGTAAATTTAAAGCACATAAAAAAATGAAAGTAAACATGAGCTAATTCTTTAAATATTTCATTGACTATGTTGTAATATCATAACAATTGCTAATCTTCAAATACTACATGGGTCAGTTTAGGTAATTAGAGACAGAGGGAAAACAGCTTGAGAAAAAACACGATGTCTTGAGTGTCACATCATCGTTTGTCACAGATACCATTATTCAGGTTGAAAGGCCACTGATGTCACTGCCTCATTGCCACCAGAAATATTCCACAGCCAAATTTCAAACTAAAAAATGTTCCATAAATATCATAAGTCACCAAATGAGGTCAGTACTTGATGAACTAAATGAAGTTGACTCACAGGCTTACAATGCAGCTCTACTGCTGGAGTAGCAGCGTATATGCTAATGAGCTGAAGAAGTCTCAGTGTGACCTCTCCCTGCTATATGTGCTCAGAAAAGGTTCTGGTCAGCCTCAATACCATTTTGGCTAGCAAGGGGTACAGCTGGTATGCTGCATTAGTACACTTATGAGTAGACAAGGGAGGGTGAATGAGGTCAGGCTTATCAGACAAATGGATTTTGGGAATTTGCAGAGTACACTAAAAGCATCTGAATAAAACCAACGTTGCTTATTTTAGCAAGTTCAAAAAATGTTGATATGTTTGAGATTTCAAATGTTCCAAGCAAGAGATCACAGAAACAGCTACAAAATAGACTGATATTTATCCAGCAAAGAATAGAGCCCCCCCCCTTCAGAATACATTAACAATACAATCACACTCTTGTATCTGTCAAACCCAGACCTGCAGCAGAGCACTTAGCACATCTATGGTTCCTGTGGCTGAGATGCTTTTGTCACTGAGACAAACAGTCAACACTCGGGTCTTACAGGCATTTTTGAAAGGCCAGTAGATTTACAGATCTGATATTTTGGGATTGCTGCACGTGGACTGGATTTAAACTTGAGCAATTACACAGCTCGTTTCTTCTGAAATACTACAAAAAGCCCAAACCATAAAAAATAACTGTTGTAAAGGAAATGAAATCTTAAATAGGCTGTGTGCCAAATCAAACTTAAGCAAATGGTTTTTTTAAATAATGTTTATTATTCATCAAGAGGTATGTACGTCTGTACTGTTATGTGCACTAATTCAAATGAGTCTTTGCACAACATCACTATGTGTTCATTGCAAGTCTGCAGCATCAGTGCTGCAACTGAAGTGAGCTATTATCTCACAGGATGGGCACCCCTGAAGGATTAACCGCCAATCCTTCTAAAATCTGCCCTCATCGTAAAAACCGTGACACAGGCTCTTGGAGGGATACTCTCGGTGCAGCACAAACATTTAGAATAATACTAACAGGCACTGTCAGGACACCATCACTGCCAACTATCAACGGCCTAACTTTTCCAGCTAGCTCTACCCTAGGGTTCAAATGTCAGACTGTCACAGCAATTTGCTAATCCTGTTGCAGATGTCACGCTGAGAAGTTGAGTGCTTCCTCTTCTGTTGTTGTGGAGTTTCATTTGAGTGGCTTACTTTCCTCAAAAAATTGTTGTTCATTTTTAAATGAAAACAAACTAATACGCACCAATGGACAAGATTCTTCTAAACAAGAAGAAAAATGGGACTAAAAAATAGGTGAGCCTCAGTCGAGAATCTGGCAGTACTTTTCTTTTCTTGCCTGTTTAACATGAATGTAGGCAGGTATGCCAGTCTATGCCATTTGAGATTGTTCTGTGGGGTTCATGTAAACTAGTCTATGATATTTTGCAGAAGAAAAACAGGTTTTGGTGGCATGAGTCACATCAGTGTCAAGCGTTTAAATATACTCTTAAGCAACTGTCAGCAAGATAATCCTCCTATGTTGCCATTTTCAAATGCTAGAGCAATGAAGCCTTGAAGATGACAGGTGAATCATTTCCAAACTCTCATATTGAGGACTTTTTTTTTGGAAAGAGAATTCACACTAATCAAGCCTATATGAGTCCGCAGTTTGTTCCTAAAACACAGCAATGCTTTGGTCTTGCTATGAGTCACAATGATGAAACCCAATCTTGAAACCATACAACTCCCACATGTTCAACACATTGCCGTTGGCTAAGGGAATCTAGAGCTGGCGTAGAGACGAAATCTGATGGTTCCTTGTATTGTCAGGACATGGTCCAGGTCATTATATAGGTCAAAAACAAGGACAGTGGCAGCTGCAGGAGGGGAGGGAGAAAAAGGGAGAAGAGAGAGTGCAGACAGAACAAAGGAAGAATAAAGCAATAGCATTAAAAGAGACAGAGGCTGACCTCAGAGCTTACCGGCATTAGCTTGCTCAGAACAGAGCATGGGTTTGAACAAATCAAAGCTTTCCACTTCAAAATAATCCACATCTGATAGCATCCTATCAGCCGAATTGGGACAGAGCAGTCAAAAGATCAAAACGTCGGACACATATGCACATAGTCCATGCATCAAGGCAAGGACACATGCAAACATGCAAACATACAAGTGTACATCTCTACCTCTGTCCTCTCCCGCTCACACATAAACACACCAGACTCTGCCTGTCCATCACCAGAAGGGTAGCAGTTCAACATCATGCTCTCACATCTCACTCTATTTTCTCTGCCTAACAAAACCTCGTCGTTCTGTCAGGGCTGCAGATTAACTGAAGAACAGTTTCCTCCTGAAGTCAATTTTACGGAGGTAGCATCGAAATAGCCTGGCTATTTTTGGTCCTGTGTGTGCACATCCTTATGTGTGAATGCAGTGACCAAGACTTCCGGGACAGCCATCCACTGCATGCCACACCTACGTCTCCATTTCACCTCTTTTGTGGATGACTTCATTACTTCTCTTCATCCATCACTTGTCTTCTTCATCTTAAAGGATTATTCAGATTTCCTCCTCTCCTCTTTTCAGCGGAGCACCAGTCCCATATTCACTAACAGCAGTACACACAATTAGGTCAGCAGTTGGTCTATTTATTAAAGGGCCTAGATTTGCCCTGTCACTTAAGAACACCAAAGACTTTAATAAATCACACAAAGGCGACATGTATGAAAAGCTTTAGACACAAAAGCATCAAAATGCGCCTAATTTGAGGAGGTGCGTCATGTCACGTACTTTCTGTTATGTGACCGAGTGAGGTTTTGCATCAAATATGCATGGGCTCATGTGGCCAGCTAACAGCCTCGGACAAATGCAGAGTGCACTGACGTTGTGAAGGTCAACCTTCTCTTACAGCATCTTTGACACTCATAGTAGGTGTCCAGATGGCTCAGCACACTATGTCGCACGTACTTACTTGCAATGTCACGGAGTGCAAATTCTGTTTATGACCTTGGTCACGCGACATGACCTGTGAGATGTTAAATAAGTCATTGGATCGACTGAAGCATCACAGCTAGCAGTCTAGGAGATCTGGTTACCACTCGGGTCAGTGATCTTCAAACAGTGAAGTGGAGTGACCAAATGTTACTGTTTCGAGACCTTCCTAAACCTTTCCACTTCAAGCCCTGCAAGACTCCACAATAACTTTTTGTATGTTATAATGTATGTGTGAATAAGACTTTACTAATGAGACAGGATGCATTCATTCACTTTGTGTGTGTCTATATACATATATAATACACCACCCATCAAGCTAATGATACCATTAAAATTAGCTTAAAATCCCACTGCACCATGTTGTTACTGTGCCACATGGCTCACTAACCTAAACACTCACTTTGGGGACTTAATGTGATGAACTTATTGGTAATTTCCCTGCTGTTGGGCACTTACAATAATGCTCCACTTTTGGCAGCAACAAAGTTATATTTTATTCCTAAAATATTCCTATTATACAAATACAAATTGCCCATTTTGTCTGTGCTTTTGCATTTGTGCTTTGGTTTTTTTAGGAGGTGTTGTGTGTCTAAAATGATGTATGTTTTTCTAATGGACCCCGAAAATAAAGTTTAACTGAACTAAATGCTTAAAAGTATTACAACCTTTTATACTGCATTCAATAACTTGAGGCAGTGCAGCTTCTGTAGCCAAATACTGCGAGTCAAGATAACAAGGGAATCACTGCAGGCGATTTCACCTCAGGAAAGGTACTTCCGACCACAACAGAAAGAAGATACATGTCCGTCAGTACAGCCTTAGGGCAACAATGACCATCCTGTTATAGGCAGTATTCTCTTGTAACAGTGCTCCACTGAGAAAGCACAGCTGCTCTGAGTGTTATCTGGGGCAAACTGTCTCTTTGCCACTATATCCACCAACAAAATATTTAATTCAATATTTTTTCTCATTAATTCTATTCCATCAAGTCAAATTTTTAATTGTCTAAGACTTTTGTTTATGACCAGATAACTGGAAAAAACGAAGGTTACGATATGGTAACCCTAGTTCTATAAGAACAGGCGGAGCTCTCTACTGGATTCTATGGGTACTACCTCCTCCATAGCCAAAGAACACTCGACAAAACATTAAACGTTGTTTTAATACATTCTTTGCAAGCTAGACAGTGTGCGGGAGTTTTCTCTACGTTTGACTTTTTTGTCCCCCTCCGACGCACCTGTCTCCTGTTTATAGATGTGCGAAGTTAATTACTGTTCTGAATCTACTACCTCCTCCAATCACACGCACGCACTTGCCCACTGAAATTTTATTGTGCATGTAGCCGACCAATAGGACGTCGCTACCGATACGTGCGTAACGTATAAATAGCAGTTGCCCGTACTGCCTCAGCATCCGACTGCCTCTTCAGCAGACGGTGTTAAAGCAGCAGGGCTCATCGATAGAGATGAATCATTGCATCGAATGGGGGCTGTGTGCTCTACATAGGACGTTAGCCTAGCACACATAGACACAACAGATGCACTCTCAGCTCCCTGCAACCTAAGTGGGGTAGGGGTGTAGAAAGCATCCAGATTTCATTTTCAATGAGGACTGCTCCAGGGGCTCATAAGGTGCAGATATTAGAGCCACCAACACAAGCAGCAAGCCCTACTGAGGCGCAGAGAGACACGACACCGGTTGCTGTCTTCTCACACCCTGCAGAAAGCGTGTCACAAGTGAGTGGGTGAAGACTGTTCTGTCACCAAACCCCCTGTGACAGGAAAGATAGCTGCAGTGCAACAGCCCCTTCTCCATCAGACCTTGCAGGAAAGAGAAAACGGATCCCACCGAACAGGTAGGCAGATCTGTCTCCCTCTCAATGCATCAACGCTGAAAGCCCAACCACTTAGCTGGTTGGCTGCTCGCCGCTTGGATGGTCTGTGCGACCTCAGCGGATAGACCAGCCTGAGTCTGCCTCTCCACACTTTTAGGAGGATAAACCTGGAGAGGCTGGTCCAACACCAGCATTGTGCATATGAAGGTACAGGCCAGGGCTCTGTCACTGTAGGCTGCATCACTTCTACCAGAATGACGAATGACCTTTCCCGCCTCACCTAACTGGAGGGATGAGATGGGGTGTGTGTGTGTGTGTGTGTGGGCGCAAACAGCAGCCCCTTTGGCACTGGTGCGTGTGTAAGGGTGGGCTGTCCTGTGGCTGAATTGAGAACTGCTGCAGGCAGTGGATGGTGGCAAACAGATCCACCTCCACTCTCCCGAAGCGAGCTCAGATCTGCTGAACCACATTGTTGTGCATCTCCACCCACTCGGTTGGGAGGCAGCCCTCAACATGAGGTCAGCCACCGCCGTTCTCCAAGCCTGGGACGTGAAGGGCTTTCAGGGAAAGCAGGTGTTCTGATGCCCACGTCTATAGGTTCCCTGCCAGCGCCAACAGAGCCATGGATTGGACTTCGCCCTGTCTGTTGATGCACGCGCTGGAGGAAATGCACCACCACACTGAAACACAACCTGGAGTCAATTGTGGATGTGTAGTGTGTGGCCCCCTTGGCTCTCCTCTGGGAGCCACAACACTCACTGCACTCCCCTGGCAGGTCCCTCCCCATCCAGTGAGAGACTCATCTATGAAGACTGAAACGGATGAAGACACCCTGCTGAGCAGCACCTGCTCTGCCAGACAATGAGAGACCCCCAGAATCGCAGGTCCTCCTGCACTACAGTTGAAAGGGGGAGAGGGGTCACCATGCATCACCTTTGCCTCCTGGAGGTCCAGATGCAGGCCGGCAACCCAACATTGTAGCCGTTGCATGTGCAGCAAGCCCAGAGGGACCACCTGATGGACTACTGCCCTGAGGCCCAACAGCAGCCTCACTGACAGCACTGCCACAGCTGTCCCCTGCTGCAGCCTGTGGACCACCAAGCGACGCACACAGGTACGCTCTTTGAGTGTTGCAGTTGAGCACAATCCCCAGATACTCCGCTTGCTGCAGTGGCAGTGGAGAGCTCTCTTCCCGATTGATCGCAGCCCCATGCTGTTGAGGTGCAAAGTCAACTGGGCTGTGTGGAGATCACTCAAGGCTTCAATCTCTCCATGATGCTGAGGTTGTGAGTAGAAAGGATCGCTCATACCCTTCTTGCGCTACTATTGCAGTGTGATGCATATGCTGCGTGTGTGGGGGGCTAGCGAATAGTTGACAGGGAGCCTAATGTATTTGTAGGCTACCCCCCTGAGAGGAGAAGCCTAGAAATTCCCTGTTACTGTCTCACCTCGACATGAAATAGGCGTCTTTCAGGTTGATGGCGGTGAACCAGTTGCCGGACTGCACTGGCTCCAGCATTTTCTTGCTCATGAGCATGTGGAAACGCCCTCTTGTCCATTATGCTGGTTCAGGTGGCGGAGATCCAGAATGGTTTAGAAGCCTCTCATTTTTTTGGGGACCATAAGTGCATGGTGCAAGATCTCTGTGCATGTCATGCGCAAAGATGCCCTAAGACAGCCTGCTTCAGCAGAAGTTGCTGGATCTCGGCAGCCAGGAAGTCCACTTCCTCTTGAGAGGAAAACTGGTGGTATGCAGCAGAATTGAAGAGTGTAGCCTCGTCTCAGAATGCTGTCCATCCAGCTTGCAGCATGCAGCGTTGTCGTCATTCTGCATGAAAATGTGTACATGTGAACAACGCATCTTCAACACTCTCCACCGCCAAACTTTCCATGAATGGAAGTTTAGCCCAAGGGGGGGCCAACATCGAACGGGCTATAGTGTCAGATGAATGCACCAGGGCCGGTTGCTCGCTGGTGTCGAATACTCCATGGTCTTTTGATCCGTGATGTCTTTGCTCGCTCCACAGCTCGCTGCTCCAATGACGGCTCAACGTGCAACAGTGTCACTGTGAGTGCGTTGTCAGTTGAGCAGTCAATATCAACACAGCTGCCGAGTGAAGCAGAGTCAGGACAGGGCATCCTCCTCTCCACTGCAGCGAGTTGCTGCGAGGAGAATGAACCGCTGTTCACTGTGATAAGTGCCACGGGCCACATCGCTGGAAGAGACGTGTTGTCTGGTTGCGTCTCTCCGGCTATATCTAACCTAGATTGTCGTTAGCTCGACTCACGGCGTCGCAGCTAGTCAGCTGAACGTTGCGCTGGTTCGGTTGAGCATATGTTGACAATGTGGTTGTGTGTTTTAGGAACACACACACTGTCAGTGAGCTAGCAGTGTTCCCGTGGACACTGTTGTGAGTGCACGGGGAACGCATAGTTAGCTCGCATTGCTGCATTGTGTCACGGTCATGGCAGCAGCCCTTCATTCGGCTGCCAGGCGATGTAGGCGACCCGTTGCGCGGGCCGGACAGTCGGCTAGCAAGGAGGAAGCCCAGGTCCTACTACCATCTCGCTCAGATGCCACCAGGAGTGCAACGTGGGACATGGGCTTCTGTCCCAGTGGTTTGAATAGCGCAGCAAAGACCCGGGCCCTCACACTGTCTCTCGAGTTTTGCAAGGAGAGCAGTGTGGGCTGTAGGTTTGGATCATTAGCTTAGCATCGTTGAACGTGCAGTTTTGTGGAGACTGAAGCGTGTTTCAGTGAGCAGTTCGCCGACTGCTGAACAAAAAAGGATGCTGAGGCAGTAGGGACACTGCTATTTATATGTCACGCACATATCGGTAGCGACGTCCTATTGGTCGGCTACGTGCACGATAAAATTTCAGTGGGCAAGTGTGTGCGTGTGATTGGAGGAGGTAGTACCCATAGAGTTCAGTAGAGGGCAGAGCCTGTGTGAGATAGAACAATGACATTGTGCTAATTAGCAAATGTGAGCATGCTAACACGCTAAACTAAGACATTTAACATTAACATCAGCATGTTAGCGTTGTCATTATGAGCATGTTAGCACTGTCATTGTGAGCAGACCTTTGCATTTAGCTCAAAGCAACAGTGTCTAAATGCAGCCTCTCAGAGCTGTTAGTGTGACTGTACTTCTCTTACTCTTGTTGAGAGAAGGATATATAAAACACACACCAGTGAAACATAAAACTGACACAAAACACACATCATGGTATACATACATGTCACAAGCATACACACAAGACCCCCCAAGGCAAGGAGCGCAGTCAATTTAAGCCGTTATTCACACTAAGTGCTGTAGTGGATTCAGTGTTGCTCCTCTTCTGAAATCAATTGATTCACCACGCTTGTGATTTAGCATCATTCCCCCAACCAATCTCTCCCCCTTTCTTTGTTAGCATGTCACAGTCAGCGAACAATGTTAGGCGCCACTGATGAGACATGGGGCATAACTGGTGGCTAGACAGAGGCCACAAGTCATGCAGCAATACGCTCGCAAACACAAGCATTGAGTCTTACACTGCATTATTCCTGCTCCATTTTAAATTTATTCACATGATGTGTATTCAGCATGGTGACAGTGATGGGTGAAATGTAGAATGATTCAGGCATTTATAAAGATTACAATCCTTTATCCAGAAAGCCATTTGTCAGTTTTTATTTCACTGTATAAACAAATGCTCATGTTTTCATTATAATCTGCCCTGTAATGGCATTAAATTATATGGGCCAGAGTCAAGCTGGCTGTATGCAGCTGGTTCGCTTGCAAAGCCCACACATACAATGAGCACAGAAAAAAAAATCAGGTCATGGGCAGTTAATATGGAGGTTGTCTGATTCATAAGAGATAGACAAAAAATACACTGTGGTCATATGTAGAAAGAATGAATGCATTCATCAGAATGATTTATTCACTTTAAACGGGCCTCATCATCATCAAGTGATCAATAAACCTTGTTTAAAGGTTAATTATATGGTCAGAAGTGATATTCTCTTCTCCCACACATGATATTCTATTTAGTGAGCAGCAGATTGCATGACAGCACATTTATTGGTGTGTGTTCCTTTAAAGCAAAGGAAACAAGTCAGTTTAGACATGTAGATGCATTATACACTCAGCTGCTAGTTTGTTAGGTATACCCAGCTAAAACTATAGTCTCATACAACAGTCCAGAGAAGAATTTGATTTTTGACCCCCCAACATGGCCATGGATGTTGTTAAAATGCGACACCATACGCCTATATAGTGTCATATTTTGGCTGAGCAAACAGCGACTGTGGGGCGGCAAGCGCAACATTTTGACAGATATTTTTGCTGTGCTTCTGGAGGACGGCTGCTACATATTGAAAACATCCGTGCATTTTAACAAGAGACATGCATGTCACTCATGGATCCTTGTACACCACAGGTCATAGGCGTGCATGTGATGGTCATATCAGGCCATGCGCATACAAAAATGTCCCACTTATTTTCATGTCCTGCAATAAATCCTGCCTTCTTGAAAGTTATGATCTTCAGTTTTTGTTAAAGAGGTCATTTAATGGTCATTTTCAGGTTCATAACTATTTAGGGGTTGTACGAGAACAGGTTTACATGGTTTCATTTTTAAAAAAACAACATATTTTTGTCATACTGCACATTGCTGCAGCTCCTCTTTTCACCCTGTGTGTGAAGGTTTCGATTTAGCTATGGAGTGATACATGTTGCCTCTACAAGATCTTTGTTGCGAGTTGCACATGCGCAGTACCCAGTTAAGGACTAATAGCCTTTGGGCTTTTTCAATATTACAAACCTATTACTTACGCAAAAAAGATATATAACTCAATAATGGAGAGGGGAAAAGGCAAAATGCATAATATGACCTAATCTGTTCCAGAGGTCTTGACTTAACTTAATGATTATTTATAAGGATATAGTTTGCTGTGCTGTTGAATAATAATATATTATACAGAGGGGTTTCTATTATTTGACCTACCCTCATTGATATAAATGTTAGATAAATGTTAAAATTATAGAAACACCTTTCTTATACACAGTAATATAATATAATAATAACAATAACACAACACAACTTCTGCTTTGTGTTATGGTTGCCCCTAACAGACAGAAGTTAGGATGTATATAGCGGCCTGTGTTTAAAGTTGTGACAGCCTACTGTACAGTCCTCATACACAGTTTCAGAGCCCAGAGGGCATTCACAAAAACCTGTAGATAATTTTGATCATTGAGGTGTGTGACTGTCAAAATAATGCAAAATCAGTCAGTAAGCAAAAAGTGGTATATAATATCTGCACAATTGACTATTATCAAAGTGACTTTTTGCCTTGTTAGACCAGTAAGCGGCACAACTGCCCTAATGGGTGTGTCCTATGAATTCTGTGAGTGTCCTTTTGAAATAAATAATAAAAAACAAATTAAAGGTCAATGTGGAGAAAAGTGGCATGAAAAACACGGTTCCATCATCTGCTCAGTAATTGGGATGTTTTGTGAACCTGCATTATTCTATTATTGACTTACTCGCGTTAATGGATATTCAGTAGGTAATGCATTCTGGAAATTATGGGAAACCGAAGACATTTTACCCATGCTATAAAGCCAATTATTCAGAAAACAATAATGTGATTGTAGCAGTGTGTCTTTGTGTGCATTCAAAGAAAGAGAACATGTTTATTGAGTTACAGTCTCAGAGATCATAACAGCTGCAATTCAGGGTTTGCCTGTTTATACCACAACTGCTGTTTTAATTACCTGCTTTCAGGTTGTGTGTTTCACTTGGAAAAAATAACTTTTTTTCAAATACAGGGGCATTTCTCTGTTGTCAATATAAACTCTAATCAAGTCGTCCTGAAACCACATGGAATATTACTTTTTGTAATGCCATAGTGAAATGGGCTTTCTAAATCTTTGTTAGTTAGACTAAGATTCAGACTAGGTGTAGTGAACAATTACTCAGGACAATGCTATTATATGAATAATGTCCTCTCATGCCACAGTAGAAAATTCAGCAGAGGGTTTCAGGGTTTTAACCAGTGCATAGCTCTAACTCTGCTATCTCTTTTAGAATTCACTGGCCGGTCTCAGTGACAACGTTTATCCTCCGGTTATAAGTCTGACCCCTTACACTGTCACTGTTGTGAGCCTTAACCCAACTCTGGTCATGGTGTGCTTACTTCATCCACAGATAGGCTACATAAATAGCATCTCATTAACATCAGTTTCTACAAATTATACTTTTATGCAGTGTGAATATGTGCTCTTTTCCACTCTGCTTAAGGCTTTGTTTTCACAGTGTTTAATATATTGTTAAATCTTATTACAGTATACGTACTTCTACAGTCTCCACAGAAGAAACCAAATTTTAGCTATTTCATTTATCCAATATAACAATAGACAGCCTATATATTAGGTAAGGTAAGGTAAATATTTATTGTCCCAGAGGGGCAATTTGTTGCACAGCTGGCAGTACAATCTGTATGCTAAAGAACACATAAACCATTCACACACAAAATATATACAAATTTTGTTCAGAAGGCTGATAGCAGAACGGACAAATACGGTTTTAAATCTATTGGTCCTACATCTATTGGTTATATCTACGATGAGATGGGAGAAATCTGATCTCACTGAACAAGCGGTGACTAGGGTCAGAGAAGACATATAAACTAAGCACAAAAAGTAAGGAAATTTATGTTTGGTAGATTATTCCTACCAAATTATTTTGGTAGAGTTATTAAAGTGATCATTTCTTATCTGCGACAAATGCCAGTTGATGAATGGGATGCCATCCCACAGCAGTGTGTGACCAGGCTGGTGACCAGCATGAGGAGGAGGTGCCAGACTGTGTAGGGTTCCACACGCTACTGACACTCCTGTAAATTGTTAATTTGCCAATACGTCTTGTTTCTTCAGACTTCAATCATCCAATTATGATTTATTGTCAAATGGCTTTGTTACAACAAAGAAATAATCTACCAAACACAAAATACCTTACTTTTCGTGCTTAATTTATATTATATGTTATTATCATATCACAAAATGACAAGTGAGGCACCAGTAATGTATCAAGACAAAGATAGTTCTGTTCAAAGAAATGGTTGATTGCTTCTAAACTGAAATCTGAAAATAGATATGTTATCCTTACTGCTCACATCTGTCATTGGTGCTGTAAAAAGCTGGTGTAATACAATAAGTACTGTAGTGCCAAGAGGGCTTATTCCTCCCTTCACAACTTCTCAAATGCACTGACAAGTTGTCAGTGACTCAGCCAGACGAGAGGAAACGAGGAAGGTTTGCATGAATTAGCTCCCGGTGCTAAGCTACTGTGACGCTGCAAAAAAAAGAAAGAAAAAAGAATGATATAATTAGCTGCTCTCTCCTCAGATAAGCTAAGGTTTCTTCAGGCCATTCAACCAAGACCTGCTTATGATTTGACTGACATAAATAAACTTATTAATCTTCAGTGACTGGATAAACATTCAGTGATGGAAGGCTAAGGTTACAAACTAAGAGTTAAGCGTTTGATTGATGGTTGGGTGGCTGTTTGGGATACTGAAAAGGTAAGTACTTCACTTACTTTTTTGTTTTAACGAGTAACATAATGCAGTTGTGTCAGTGCTCATGTGTAGTTCAGCGAACGAGATGGCAGAGAGGACTTCAACCTAGTTAACTGGTCGCATGTTGAAACATGTTTTATTGTTTTCAGAGAAGCAGCTGTGCCAAATATGCCTCTGCTCAGTTCGTTATTAGCTTGCAGATTATAGCTGTAGACAAGGCTATGCAATGACGATAGAGTCAGGTAAACGTAGAGTAGACTACGCACCCTCTTGACAATATAACCAACAGGAACCGTGAAGAGGTTTTCATTTTTGGTAATGCAAAAGTAAGTAATGCTGTAACATTACAACTTAATTTTTAATGTAATGTAACAAAACGTTTTGTAATCACTGGAGATGAGTAGATGATTTCATATTGTGTATTTAAGAATACATTTTATCTATTCATCCAAACATATGGGTATAATATTTACATGTTCACCATCTTAGTTTAAGGGGTGGCATTAAACTCATTTTCAGGCTCAAAATCTTAATTTTGGGTTGTCCCAGAACAGGTTTACATGGTTTAATTTTCAAAAAACATCATATTTTTCTCATACTGCACATTGCTGTAGCTGCTCTTTTCAGCCTCTCTGTTGTACACTCCGCTCTTGAGCTACAGAGTGATGCATCTTACTTGTACTATATCTTTGTTTGAAATTGCACATGCGCAGTTCATGACGATCTATGCTGCCTTGACAAAAATGGTACTCATAGTACTCATGGCGCGTTCGAGACTGGTCGAAACTGGGATATTTCCCAGTTGAAACTTCCGACTTCCGACAGCAAAGCGTTCCAGGTGCATGGTGGTGCATTATGCCGAAAGTGAACGAAAATCATGGCTGATTGTGACAAAGTGTACACACAGTTGCACCCTCAGCAGTGCTTTAGGTGTTAATTAAAAGGATGGCAGTTTAACTGCAACAACTGACATAAATAGCCCATACATTACTAGTTCTGTGTGCCCTCTCTGGCTGTATAAGTTGGTAGCCCTCAAGTCAGTCATTGTTATTGTAGGTTGCACTTCGTAATGTTTTGGCATTTTTAACAATAACTTTTATGCAGAAAAGATGACTTTATGAGATTCTTTACTGTAACCAGCAACCTAATGTGCAAAACATATTTCTACATCAATGTGCATGCAGAACAGGTTTTACTATATGATCGTATGTAGCCTACTATTTTAATTTAAATACATGCAAATATACGTTTTATTGCCTTTTAGTTGATGGTTTGTGTCGTGGAAATTTAGATTCCTGGTGAGAGATTAGGCAAATAATGGAGTTACAACCAACCGTTGTCTTTGAAGAATTTATTTAACAAAAGAGAATAAACAGAGAAGTACTACAACAGAATCAGCTGGACCAGAGGTCTGTCTTCTAAGACAGTCTGTTACGTCTGGCCCAGAGCAAAGGGATGCATAGTCATTTACACAGTCTGGGTATCTATGTTTTGGGTAACAAAAGGATCCTCTGCCTGCTGTGCCTGGTCCCAGACAAAACAGGTAGAAGAACAGAAAACAACTCCACATCCTTGACTTAAACCCTACACAGCTGTGGACAGACTAGCAGAATCAGAATAATAATAAGAATAATAATAAAAGGAACATGTTGAAGGTTAAACAATGTATAAGACATAATAATAATAAAAGAAAAATAGCACTATTATAAGTACTTGCATAAATGGATAGTAAATGTAAGAAGAATACAATTTTCTGCCCTTACAGTTTGCCTTTTACAAAGTGCGCTTCCATGGGCGCTGACATTGTTTTGTGACGTCATTCAGCTGCTCCTCGTGAAGTTGGGGTACAAATTTTTTCTCCGAGTTCACAAGTAGGAAATCCGATTTCAAGTGGCGTTCCAGGATAGCTTTTCTAGATGGAGGTCGGAAATTTCGCAGTTTCGAGATGCCTGGAACGCAGCATTAGATAGTAGGCTACTTAGCTTGTCGGCATAGCGATGCCACACACAACTGCCGCGACGTAATGTTCAATGCGACACACACACCAGCAATCCACACAGCTCTTAAAATATATAGTCTACGGTTAAAACGTTTCAATATTCCTCAGAATGTAAAGACAGAAGCGGTATGAAAACCTTCCAGCTATGTTTTCCTCTGCCGTTGTTGTTGCAGCGGTCTGTGTGACACGGCGGGAGCAGAGGGCTCTGTGAGCGGGCAGCTGACTGGCCTCACACGCTCCTCCCGCGGGTCGCCGCAGGCCTCCCCCGCCGCCACTTGCGGAGCTCCTCAACTCGAAAATATTCAAGCACATTTTTGTTCCGCCATCACTTCTCGTAAAACTGTCAATATTCAAAATCTACACAGATGATTTCTCACCTCAAAACTTCTCAGAAGTGGATTTAGTGATGAAATTCCATACGAAAACCGTAAAATAAACTTTCTGTTGCTGGCCTCTGTCCGGTGCAGCAATGATGATGCAGCGAATAGTGAAAATTCTCTCTTACCAATCAGTCTGTCGTGTTTTCACGTTACACTTTAGTATTCCTCAACTCGCTTGGAACCTCGATGGAGGTGAGGTGATATGAAAGAAAATACCTGCAAACAGGTGCAGGTACAACTTTTCTAAAATGTAAACCCAAACAAAGGCCAGTAGAGCCAAAGGGCCTCAGCTCAGACTAGCTTGGTTTGAGGGCGTGCCTGACCCCGCCAGCCGCTTGGCAAGGTTTATGATGCGTTTGCATTGTGATGTCACAAGTCAAAGAAGTGAAGGGCTGGACTACAAACGAGCTGTTTTCAAGCGGTTCAGAGCACAGCTTTCTGTGGGAGATGGGAACTCCCTTTGGGCTGGACTTTGGGCTTTTTCACTTGGCAAACCTGTTACATGCACAAAAAAGATGTAAAACTCAATAAAGGAGAGGGAAAAAGCCAAAAACCATAATACTACCCCTTTAGGTTAGGTTGTCACATTTGTTAATTTACTCTACTACAAAGACACACGTCTGTCATCAGGATTCCTTTTCTGGGAACCACAACTTTCTACACAAATGTTGGTCTGGTCTTTTCAGTTTAGTTAGTATTTGCAGTTTTGTAATGCTCACCTAATCGATTATGTCAGTAAGTTTACTTCCTGCCTTTGTGAGTTTCCTGCTAGTTTTGATTGTCTGCCCCGCTAGTTAGCCTTCCCTCCCTCTGTGTGTTCCTTTGTCTCAGTGCTAGTTCGTTTTTGTCCATGTTCCAAGCATTCTAGTCATTTCCCTAATGTTCTCCCAATGTTTTTTTGGATTTACATTAATTTCACTTGGACCATGCCTGGAATTTAGATTTTGGACTTTGCCTGCCCCCTGTGGGATTTGTTTTCCTGTGTTGGACTGCTTTTATGTTTTTGAGCTCTGCCTCACTCTCTTATTTTGTCATAGAACTGCCAGCTCTGTCTCCGGTGTCTGCAATTGGCTCCTGTCTCTCGTGTTCATTGGTCACCCTGCTTGCGCAGCCATAACAGCACAAACTGCCCAGTCATGGACTCTCTTTTTAATAAACTGTATGAGCTAATTTCAACCCTCCTGTACCTCAAAGATTTTTGGAAGAAAGCCTCTGATAATGAACAGAGAGGTGCCTGTGGCATACTGGGAGGTATCCACGAAGCCTTGGCTGAGAGAGCCCGCTACCTGCTTGGTCCTGGTTCTGTATTCCTTGTGTGCCTTTAATAGAACGGTTGAGAAGCCATCCTGGAGCCCAGCCTTTGGGACTCGCCTGGCCATTTTCAGGCTGTACCGTGGAGTCCCTAAAAGAAGGTGTCGTCCCCATGGCTCCCAACACCAATGGCTCTCAGCACCACAGAGACTCAGCATCTGCAGAGCATCTGCTCCTTGCCATTTTATCAGCCTGCTATTTTGCACTCCAGCCTTCGGCCTTCCGCTCTGGACTCTGATCTCCAGCTCTGCTTCTGTCCGCTCTCAAGGGTGTCCACCTGAGGTGTCCCGTTCTGCTCGTCCAGTCCTTTCTGCTCCACCCTTTTCCAGTCCCAATACACTACTAATTCATGTGAACTTTCACACGAAGAAGCCTACGAATTTGTCCAACATGAAAGCCTGCTGACCCTGCATTGCAATATGAAGCGCCACAAAAAGCAATGTGAAAAACATTTCCCTCATCCAACCTACTACTCTGATAATAAGCTTCAGATGAGACTTAAATTTCACACAATTTCTCTTGGCTGTCTCTCTGTATTAAATACTCCATTGCTCCAGCGTATGTACTAAGGGTGGAATGACCCCTACTCCGGTGACCGACCAACTGATAGACCAACATCAATGCAATCCAATGGTCCATCCTCTAGCACGGCTAAAAACAGACATTATCATGGAAATGTATTGTACCTTTTGTCAATGCAAAAATGGCAAATACAACCCACTGACTACCCAAAGGCCATTGGTATCTTTCATATTACATTGTGCCTCTGTTTTCAGTGTCCAGACAGTAATACATTAATGATGTATAAAGTCGTTATTTAATGTTAAATCCTTCACATAAGCATGTTAAGATATGATATACACACTAAGATATTGACAGAAAGTATACAGAAATGCATGTAAACACACATGCATATGCAGTCTACAGTATATAAACACTGCTACAGTGTTGTAGTTGAAACAGAAACCTTGTTGTAAGAGCTATCAGGCATAATTTAATACAAATTTGAAGGGGCGTCTGCTTTTACTCTCATAGAAATGGTACATTGGTGGGTGAGTACAGAGAAGTCATTATAAAGAGAAGAAAAGCCATCAAAGCGTTGATTGATACTGACAGTGTTAATCAGTGTTGAGGATGAGAACCTGAGATAAGTTGCGTGGGGGAACAAGCTCTCTTTAAATTTACAGATCAAAGGGATGACCCTAATATGCAGATTCATTCATACACCTCATGATGTATGATTTAGGGTATCCTGAGGCATGAAGTATGTTTGTCTCCTGAGCTTTAGCACTCATCATTGCTCATTTATTTGTCTGAAGCTTGTTTCCCTGTCTGGCTATTTATCACTATGACCCTCACTTTCCTCCTTTCCTTTTTTTTCCTCTCACTGGTGATATCCTTTATGAGTCACCTGCAGGTCTTGCTGCCGAGGACTCCAGTAATTACTCATAAACAACTCATACCAAAAGCCATGGGAGGTTTATTTATATTAATACATATCAAAGTGCTTCAAAATTACAAAGAATTAAAAAATCAAAACAGACTAAAGTAACACATATATATTAGCATATTATAAGATTTTAAAATATTTACAGACTGGGCAAGTCTCACATTTTTGGTCAAAATATATTGGCTAAACTATGTTTGGCAATCATACAAATCACACTATACCAGCATATCCACAGTGCGCATACGTGCACGGAGCCCGATATATTGTATGTCTCACACACATCTATAGAAACGCTTGACGAATCTTTATCAAACTGACCATCTCCAGATTTCATTAGAGAGTCAGTCACTTTGGTTGTCAATAAACCATTCTCAAGATCCAGGTCCAAACAAAACTAACACAGCCATGTGGCACCTATTAAGAGTTACTGGTGTGACAGCAAACAGCAGAGTGCAACCAAAATCAGCATCACGTCAATTAGTGACGGAAATCACACTCTCTCTGTATTTTATTGCAACTTGGTTCCTTCTGTATTTCCAGTGCCATTAATTTGTGCCGCAGTGTGTTATTTCTCCTGTGGTGAATACTGTATTAGTTAATATATAATTAGTTACAGAAAATCAGCACAGTGTAACAATGCAATTATGCATCATTGCTTGCCCCAGCATGCACCACATTATGGTGTAAAGTGATAATCTGTGACATTTTCATATAAATACATTCCTGTTTTTGCTACATGCTAATGCTGAAGGTTATACACATTATGTATTTAGCTGTCCTGAACTCGGATGAACAGACACATCTTCCTCTGGTAGTCAGGAAGAGATGACATCTCTTTTCATTTGTAGACCAGTGAAGGCTGCCATGGATGACCAGAAAGTGCTATCTAAACCTTAAACTAAAACTTTAATATAGTGTCCAAACAGTATCACCACTTCTGGAGACATAGTCCCACACCAGTCACAGTGGTGATAATTTTTTTCTGACATTTCACCGGGGTATACAGTATATGACAGTATTTAGGTAACAAAATAAACAAAATATTGCTGAGCTGCTTGCGACAGAAGTCATTGTAGCATGTATGATATTGCCTATAATGCTGTGTCTAATATGCAAATAGACAAGTCTTGCTGGGTTTAAAATCAGATGTTGAGCACCCCCATATCGCCAAAAAGGCATGATCCTCGTTTTGCTGCGAAGCCTGATTCAGGTCTGCCCGGGAATAATGGAGCGAAACATCAATGAAGGGTGGCTACCGGCTGATGACCCTACAGCTGGCCTGATGGCACCGACGGAGGTGCAACAGGCATTTTTTTGCCATAAAGGTTTTCCTGAGCTGACACATGTAAGGACATGAAGTTATACTCATACAGGTGCTCTGTGAAGAACTATGCTAGTTGTATTAACACAGTTGTATTAACAAGTCATGTTGTGCTTCTTTAAAATTACACTAAAATGACCAAAAAGTCTCATTCACTTGCAGCCTGCCATTACATCCCATGACAGAAATCTTTACAGGTGACTACACTGTAATTTGCACCCAATGAAACATGTATACAATTCTCACTTAAGGATTGTCAAAATATGCGGATAATACTATTAAAATTTATAACGCCTTATAATATAATGCCATACTCCTTTAAAGGGGAAAAACAGCACACCAATAATGGGTTACTATGCATGAGGAGAATGAGAATATTTACACTAACACTCAACGAGTACCGCCCACCTTTTCTTCTTCAAACTATTTTTATATTTGGATTTTTTTAGCTAACTTTTGTAATTAACTGTTAAAAAGTGAAACAAAATGTTATAAGCTGACAATGTGTATTTTATCAGTCAGACAAGTTTTCCACTTGCATTGCACAGGCAACACTGATGACATTATTATGCAGTATTCACAGACAGTATCTAAGTGAATCTATTCATCGCAGCACAATGTGTGTGTGCGTGTGTGTGTGCGCGCACGTGTGTGTGTGAGAAAGAGAGAGGGTTAGATGATTACCGAGGCATTGTGAGTGGATTTAACAAGTGAATTGAACACAGAGGTGGGTCTTGTGTCCTCTAATTTCATTTTTTCACTGGGTTTCCTGGCGGGGGCCTTGCATCTCAATAAGGCTCTGTCCGGCTGGGAAGTGGTCTCAATACTAATAAAGAACAATTCTCTCACGCTATTAGGAAAGCGGCAGGAGTGGAGAGGGGCAGCAGTGGCAAACATTATGAGGGGAAACTGTGTGTGATGGTGTTCTTTAAAAGGAGGATGATGAAGAGTTGGTGTTTCCAAAAAAGCTACATCCTGACACTCTAGAAGAAGCAAAATGCACACGTACGCTATTCACACAGAGACAAAATTACACTGTTATATAACTTATAGTGAGCTGTAAATCAAGATAATGACCAGCGTTATACATAAAGCAAAACATTTGATTATATTAAATGATTATACATTTTTCGTTCAAATAAACCCTTTTCATCAGGTGTAACTTAAGGTAACAATCTTGAAGATCTAAATAAAGTCTGTAAAGTCACTATTGTTGAATTAGGTAACATAGTGGCGATTGAGCCAATGGCCCACTGATGAAAGTAATCAAATACTTTTATATTTACAGTATTTCAAATTGGGTGTTGGTGGCGACATTCCCAAAAACAACGCTGTATTGAGTTGCTGCTAATACAACAAACATTTCCTACTACTGCAGTTTCACATTAAAAGCATTTAACTGGCAAAACATGAGTCGACTTTTATCATCAAGTAGTCATAGGAAATGCAATGTGTTTGTCAGTGAGCTTAGCACATTAGCACACAGTTTGTTTGGCTACACTCAGAATTCTGTGAGCTGTTGTTTGAATTGCATTTGCTGTTATCACCAGTAACTAGGAGACGCAAAACATGCAGGACTGAATTCTTGAGGTTTACAAATTTAAGTGAGATGTGAAAATCCATAGGCAGTAACTTCCTGTCAATGAACCCGGTCAAGAAACAGTCCAGCAAATAACCCTGTGTAGAACCATGGCTTTTTTACACTTAGGCTTTTGTACAAATAAACTATTTATGATGTGTTAACTAGTTATCTAGTAGGCAATGGACAGGTTAGCTGTGTCCAATCTTACAGCTTAGCTATTGCTGAGTGCAGCTTCATATTGTGGTATCAATCTTCTCATCTAACTCTTTGCAAAAAAGCAAATAAGCATATTTCCCAAATATTAGTAAATATTGCTCCTTTAAGTGAATTAATTGGATTACAATTATTTTGTATTACAGGAATTGATGTTTTCTAATTGTTCATTTATTCCCAATAGCTTAACACAGCTATAATACAGTATGTCTACATCAATTTGATTATTTTACATATTAAGAGAGGAGCTAAATGAAATCTTATTATTAGATAGGAGAATTACACAAACAAAAACACAGAGCTTCTTGTAATGTTAATACATGTCATTTTAATAGTGACAGGTGAGGTACAAATCCAGATGAACTGCACTTACTGAACACACTCGCTTATCTCTGATTGGTCATCAAGAAGCTCTGACCTCACAAATTTATATAATAATATGAAATAGTAAAGGACAATCTGAAACATGGTTTTATCTGCCATCCAACTCTTCACATTGTCTGCTGTGATTTTGACAGGGACCTTTTCTCTCTGTCAGGTTCCCAGGTCTATGCTCCCACCCTTATGACTGAGCAGCTGACAGCTTGACCTCTCATTTAGAGACACATCTTTTGACTGCAGCCATTTTCTCACCATTACGTTTAGCAATGTGTCTATGCTTGCCACAGACGGGGGGCTAGTTGCTGAGGCTATCATTCATTGCAGAGAGGAGGAAAGGATTAAGGCCACTGAGAAAGAGCAGGGGAGAGAGGGGTCTGCATCTTAATTCAGGCCTGAGTGTGGAACAGCCTTGTTATGAGGTGGAGGAGGAAGAGAAGGAGGAAGATACAGCGACTGGGTGGTTTGGAAGTTGGCTGCTGGTGGGAGGTGGGGGACAGGATTAGAATGAGGAAAAAAAGGCAGATGCAGAAAAAAATGAGGATAACAAGAGAAGAAAGAAACAAATAATGCATGTACAGTACAAAAAAAGAACAGCTATTTTCAGTACTTATATATTATAATGTTATCTTATTTGAATTCAACTATTACTGTATTGGACCAATGGCACCAAGAAAGAACTTTTTTGTTCCAATACCATTGATGCTGTTACGTTTTGTTTTCGCTTTTTTTCAAAGTTTAAAAGACTTAATTGTCAAGAATTTGAGTGCCTGCTGTGAATTTCTCCACGACTGCATGATTTGCATAAACAATTCTAAATCATCTCCCATTCCATCTACTTTAAAAAACATTTGCTAATGAATTTTATTATCTAAAATTCATCAGTCAATATTTCAAAAGCAGAGATGATTCACATTTTGTCCTTGAAAACACAATTACTTTCTATCCAAAAACCACACTATCTCCTGCACTTTACTTTCAAACCAGCATAGGGCTGCAACAGATGGAGATTTTCACAGTACGATAACTATCTCAGAAAATATTACAGTTTTACGGTAAGCTATGGTGGTATACACAATTATTATTAAAATCACGTTTATTGACCCTTTTTTGGTTGATTTGGTTAATTTCACAAATCATTATGTCCTGACAGAAACGGAACTTGATATAAACTTGAAATATATTTTTCATAACATCAATGGAATTCAATACCGTAGATAAGCAAATGTACATGGTATGATAACCGTAATTTTTATGATACTATTAATAATAACAGACGCAATTTGTCAGATGCCTGATTAGAAAAATACCAGACCTCAAATTCAAAAGGATTGTTGTGACACGCAGATTAATGTAATCACTGTATGTCAGCCCTTCCCTGAACTGGAGAATCAGTATTTTCACTGAAGTACTCGACTTAAAACGTAAAATGTTCTGACATGGATTTATTTCATCACTGGAATAATATGCAGTAAGATAATCACTGATAAATGTATTTTTGCATCAGTATGGGGCAAAGAAAATAACTCAAACGACTTACAGTCTGTAATAACAAACTGTAACAACAGGCTTTAATGTTAGTTTAAGCCTTTTTCTCACTCATACATGGCTGTTAAATAAACAGAAAATATAAAACAGCCAAACATTAGATGCAGCATCTTATCATGGCAAGAATCAGTGCAGAATTACTTTTAACACAGAGGCGATGAAGAAACACCTAAAAAAAAAATCTATTTTAAGTGACAGCTACTTACAGAAACATGTTCTTCATGTTGACCATCCTAATATATTGTGCTTCTGTGGGGACAAAAAGTAAACAATAATGCGGCATTGTCTTGCTGCCGTCTTGACAAGATGTTACAGAGTAACATTACCAAATCTGCCTAAATTACTCCTGAACTTTAGATGGCCGTAGGTAGGTTGTTTTGGCTGCAGCTTCTTCTCCTTCACTTTATCCCCACTTTAACTGATGCATGTTATGCAAATTGACCTGTTTTCGTTATTAAAGAGGTGGTATTATGCTTTTTGGCTTTTTCCCTCTCATTTATTTAATTATACATCTTTTTTGTGCATGTAGGTTTGCAAAGTGAAAAAGCCCAAAGTCCAGCCCAAAGGGAGTTCCCATCTCCCACAGGAAACACTGCTCTGAACTGCCTGAAAACAGCGTGTTTGTAGTCCAGACTTTACTTCCCTTTCTTGTGATGTCACAAGTAAATACATGTCATAATGCTTGCCGAGTGACTAGTCCGACACGCCCTCAAAAGCACCAGTGGAAAAACACTGAGCTGCAGTACACCTCTCCACTACACACTAGCTACCCTCCAGGCAGAAAGTGGACATAAAGTTGTTACTGTGATGTAGAGACAGAGCTCAGTTAAAACTTTATGGATGAAAGATACTTTTGTTACAGATTAATAACTCACCGCGCTGAAACTCTTGCTCCAGTCCATGTTGCCAAGCTGGTTGGCAACATGTAGCCTACAGCTGAATTGACGCTGTTTACCATCTTCTGATTGGCTATTCGCTGACCTGCCCTTCTCTGCTTCTCATTGGCTAGTATCCCTTAACTAGGAACTGCACATGTGTAACTCCCAACAAAGATCATTTAGAGACTAGATGTATTACTCCATAGCTAAAATGAAGCCTTCATCACAGGGTGAAAAGAGGAGCTGCAGCAATATGTGGTATGACAAAAAATATGTTTTTTTTTTGAAAATTAAACCATGTAAACCTGTTCTGGTACAACCCATAAATAGGATTTAACCTGAAAATGAGCATAATACCACCTCTTTAATGACGGTGGTGATGTCGATAAATCACCCTAGCCCTAAATATGTAAAGGTGCTTTCAGACCAAAAGCGAAGTGAGCGTTCAGGGCGGGAGTTTACATACAAAGTCAATGCAAAGACGTGTAGAGCCGCGATTTCCTGTCAGGCGGCGCGAAGGGGGTGGGGCCGGCGACGCAAAAGCAACGCAAAGGAATTCAGAGTTGAGATTGTCCGTACTTCACCAAGTCTTCAGAGCGTTGTATGGAGAGGGCCCGGCAGAGCGGAGGATTGAAAATCTGCAGGCCTGCCCAAAGCTGGTAAACTTGGGCTAGAGGAACAGGGAGCAGCGCTGCAACCATTGGAGAAATAAACACCCGTAGTTGGTCGGGTTTGTTTCTGACAACTATGCCGTTTACTTGCGGGAGGAGCTTGAAGTTAACTGTTTTTATTAAATTAGCTTTTAATTTAGTTTTTGGGATTTCAACATTGATTTATCTTCACTGGAGCTTCTCAGAGACTAGATTCTGTGCACATCCGGTTCCAGTGTTCTGCTCTGTCGGACCACAACTTCATATTTATATAAAAACGGGACAAAGCTGGACATTACTTGGAGAAAAGAAAGCGAGGAGGTTGAACTACTTGGTGAGTTCAGAAAACATGTGTCTGTAACTTTATTCCAGCTATCATTGTACTTTACTGTGACCAAGTTAGCATAGCACAGCCCTGATCGATCCAAACTCCATTCAGAAAACAAAGATTTTAAAAGTTGTTGTCCTGCTGTCTTGCTGCCAGACCTGAAAAGCATGAATTCATATGTTTAACAAATCTGCATCATGTTGTAGTAATTTTCGGCATCAGTTTAATCTGTTTATTGCTATTTAATCACAGCAAAATGTTTACTTTGGGTTCATACAGTTCTAGTAATGGCGAGTTGTGTTTATTCACCATAACGCGTTAAAATCGCCTTCTCACGTTGTGTGTAAACACTTGCAGGGAATGTACTCACGCGAGGAAAGCGTCGCGAGGTGAAAATTCACGTTTGGTCTGAATCTGCCAATTAAAGCTAAGGCAATACAAACTAAAAAAGTGACAGGATTATGCCTGAGTAAATGAGTTTAGGACTAGGAAATCATTTCACTCAGACAAAAAAAGTCTTCTAGAAAACAATTTTTAGCTCACACACACGCACACACACACACACACACAAATCTAACATCCATCATGCAATGCTTCAAGAGCATTTCACCCTCCATTAGGCTCCTGTTGGCTCTCAACACTGTTAGATTCCAGTCATAGCCTGTATAAAAAGAGTGGACATAGCCACTGTGACTTCACCCAATGGTTTGTGGACAACTAATTTCAAGCCTTGGAAATATTTGGATGAGATGGTAGAGCTGGGAAAGGGATATACAGGTTGACAGGTTGCTGTGGTAGTAATTTGTCAATAACAAGGCATCTATTTTTCCTCTAAATGAGACCATCCTTTATGAAATGAACATCATGTTGTATTGAAGAAGACTTGAAACTAGCGAATGAGACCATAAACTCATTAAGAAAGTGTTTACTGAGGTTAAAAATCAGGTCAGAAGTAGGTTAATTTTGCCATAGATTTCTATACAGTCAAACTTCTTTTTGCAAACAGTGGAGTCGTCCCCCACTGACCATTAGAAAGAATGCAGGTTTAAGGCACTACCGCATTGGCTTCACTTTTCCGACCTGGAGTTTCCCGCTTGGTTAGTTAATCACCTCAAAGAGAAAAGAGCTTCTGTCAGCCAAAGCAGCTAAAACCGAGACTTCATTGACAAAGGCAAAATAAATACTGTTGCACCCAGGAAATTAATTTCAGGTGCACACGTAATTTAACCTTGTTACATTCTTCTTGTTATTTGCTCTGTTGATAGCTTTAAGCTAACTGATGGATGGCACTTGTCAAGTGTAACCACCTGATACGCACATCTTAATCTTTTTTCCATTTTCTGTGTCTGGATGTATGCTTGTGTAGTTATTACAGTGACAACAGGGGACGTTATGTCTGCTGGTCCAGTGAGTCACTGACCACTAGACATTTCTGTAAGCAATTAAAACTATAACTTCATCAAACACAAAATGACCCCCCCCCAAACACACACTCACACAATGCTTTATAATGTTGCTAGCATTGAGACAAAAAAACAGAAAATCATTTAAATTTCTCTCTGGTATACCTTTGTTGACCTCAGGTGGGTGTTTTGCATAACTTTATATGATCATTAGGAGAGCTTTGAAAAGTGCATAATTATCCTTGAGAATCCACAGAGTTTAAGCTTTGCAGACTAGAAAATGTGGAGAGCCACAGAGTAAAGAATCTCCTTAGTGGATGCTTATTTGAATGCATGACATGCATTTCAAACAGGCAGCAGATAAACATATGACAAATCAGTATGCAAATATTGTACATATTGTATCTCTTACCATGTCTGGCCAGGACCCTCATATGGAACTGCATCAATGGACAGCATGAGTGCATATACTTTTCAAACTAAATATTCTCATGTCTAGAATTCTTCTTTATCCAAGACAACTTCCTATGTTTGCAGGACACAGTATCACATTATGATGTGCAGTGTGAAGTAAGGGTGTGGTGGTCAGGACTGACAGTGTGTACAGTTAGAGATGCACTGATTGCATTTTTTCTTGCCCATTACAATTT
Source organism: Lepomis macrochirus (assembly GCA_024633595.2). NCBI lineage: Eukaryota > Metazoa > Chordata > Actinopteri > Centrarchiformes > Centrarchidae > Lepomis > Lepomis macrochirus. Next base: position 29,687,446 of record JALXJV020000004.1, on the reverse strand, counting down.
CTGATTTTTCAAAGGTCTGACTTGACAATTCTGATTTTTATCCCAATCACCCCAGTATTGGCTATCCTTCCTGGAGTCCATTCAACTGTATGTGTGATGAAACACTGACTGTTAAATAACTTTTACATTTTCTGCAGAACTTAAGCATGTTACAAGACCCTCTCTCCCTCAAACACATCACAAAAATAAAATAAAAGGGCTCCATGTTAGGCTGCTGGACAGAGCTGAAAATAAATTGTAGTATATAATGGCAAAGTGTTTCCCACAGAATGACTGTAACTGTGGTAAAAATATTTGAAAGAATACAAGACGCTATTCTTTTCTAGTTATTTCTCATCTCATATTTTAATTCTACTTAATTCTCCACCTTATTTTATCATTTATCATGTCACCTTGCTTTCCCTTCAGACACACACACCTGTCTCTCTCTGTCTCTCTTTCCCAGTGTCTATCTGCTTTGTTGACTTTCTTCATTAGCAGTTTAATAAAGTCGCCCACAAAACAGAACTCACGTTTTGGATTTTTTCACCGACAGACAGCAGGTGAGCCTCGTTTGGAGAGGCCTTTTTGATGACATAGCCTAACAAAACAATTGAGACCATCGTGGAACTGAATGACATTGGTACTAACAGGTGTGTTCAAAGTTGCTTTACCTGGTGCGTGCTTTAAAATATCCCAGTTTCTGCATCTTCAAACAAAATACCAGATAACGTCTCTCTCTCTCCGTTTCTCTGTTAACATACCTGGCCGGTTTGCACAAGTACAGTCTGTGTGTGTGTGACAATAGTCTTTTACTGTATGTGCCGCTTCGACATCTCTTGAATACCCATCTTAAAGGAGACCCATTATACCTGAAGTCCAGCCCTATATTGTGGCTCTTTTACTTATGTATGGTAGTTTTACATGATCCAAAAATCAAAAAGATCTTTTTATATGTTATACTGGCCCTACATGCAGGCCCTGGCCATTTTGTTGCCACTGAGCAGTACAGACAGACAGAGCATAGCGGTGGACAAATGACAAATGATGGCAAATGACCATATATGGACAACCGGCTATGTATGACATCATACAGAGCCGAGAGAAAAAAACTGTTCCACTAAGAACAGGGGGAAATCTGAGATTTTGACTCACTCTTTTAAATATGTTTATCTTATTATTTGAAGCTTGGGCCATGTTTAACATAAACATCTGTTATCCATTATAAAATTATAGATAAGACAGAAGTTTATAATAACTGTGTTACACAGTTTTGTGTTTTGTACTGTGTGTGAGAGCTACTACTCTGCAGACAGCAACAGGTTAGCAACAATGCTAACAGCGAGCCAACGTCGTCCGAACACTGGAGCCCCTCACAGCACCGTGTGTGACCGGCTGTTAACGTTATGCTTCCTGTGTCCTGTGCCTGTTTTTTATCTTCATCTTTCTGAAAGGATTGCAAAACATAAGAACAGCGGGAGTCATCTGGATGATGCTGTGAAACTGGGCTCAACGTTACTTACCCAACAGGCGCTCCATTGAGCAGCACAACAAACACTGCGGAGCCACAACAAGTCGGTGGACTGTGAAAAACTTTAGAGTCATCCTGAAGTTTGTGTGTATATGTACATATATATCTTTCCGTTTTGATTGCGGGATCTCTGTGAAAAGCAGCTATAGAAAGGGTCTGGATCCCTAAAACCTTGTCTGTGTGTGTCATTGTTGACTTCAGTGGTGTTGAGCTTACTGCTGTTTGCTTATGGCCTTATAAACTCATTTATTCTGAGCTTGGATGTGTTGGCTGAAATAATGCATTCTTAATTTAGATTTGTGACAGTGGTACTGTAACTTGTGTCAATGCACTCCTGTCTGTTTCTCTCTCACTCTCTCTCATGTTAAGTGTTTTGTGGAGCCATGCTGTTTGTTGACATGGTAAATACAGTAGCGAGGGTACTGTAGTTTTACTGGTGTCTATGGTTTACTGGTATCTATGTTTTGAAATGGTTGGTGCACCCCCATTTTTACATATAAATATGGCACTGGTGAAATCTGTGGTTAAAAAGTGGGATTTTTCAAGAATAACTATCCTATAACACCAAACCTGTGAAATAGTATGTTAATAAATAATTACGAAACTTGATACAACAACATATCATATATTTCAATTTGAATTGTTAGAAAAATTAAAAGAAAAATATTTATGCTCCATGATATCTGTAATCTTGAGTAGGCTTGTTCCCCATAAATGTTCCCAGTAAATGCGACGTGTTTTCCACAGTTTAGTTCCATCCTCAACTTCCGCTGGAAGTGTTTCAGCAGCAGAGCGTGCAGCCTGCCCCACGTTAATGACTTGTTTGTCCTTTTTGCGATCCTACTACCCTCTTCCCAGCTCTATGTGACCCGCTTTCGTTCCGATCTACAGATCCCACAGAGAGCATTTCAGAATAAGAGCATTTTGCCTGATTTTGCTGACCTGTTTAGACTTTGTTGATTTAGTGATTAAAGCTAGCTTTTTGACCATTTACTATGATTAAGTAGGCTACGTAGTTTTTATTTCACCATTTCGCCAAAAGTGGCGCCACTGCCACACGTGCCAGTGTTGCAGGGAACAAATTTGCATTCATAATAAACAAACATGGAGGAGAGAAGTTTATTCAGGCATGGGTAATACTGAACAGGAGGATTCAGACCATGAAAGCAAAAAAAATAACTCATACCTAAGTTTGTTGTGTAGACGAGCCACACAACACTATTCCAGCAGTTCCGATGATGTGTGTGTCAGGTTAAATGACTCGGCAATGGACTTTAAGCTAACTTTCAAGTTCACCAAGATATGCTGTTGTTGTGATGTTAGCTATAGCAGCAATTGTGAGTATTGCCGTTTGGAGCTCCTGTACTGCTCTGGGGCCGCCTCGTCCTCTTATGTTAGTTTTGTAGCTCCAAGCAGTGACAGTTTGCTAACACACAACTTAACTACCCTTAGTGACATTACTTGCTGTGTCGCTGATCACTCTATATCATGGTATTTTTCATTGTATTGGATTTCTCCAGAAAATCCCCACCCTTATGATGAGATATCATGATTTACTAAATTAACTATATTGGGGTATGAGATTTTAGTCATATCGCACAGCCCTATGTGGGACTAATTGAGCAGTCCCAGTCATGGCATATTAAGCAGAAAACTGCTGATTCCGGTCACCAGCTGATTGATCTCAACATACAATGTGTTAGTTTTGACACCAGAGGCCCAAGTTTGTATAGTGCCTCATACCAACTGTCAGTAATGTAACAATTTTTCCCTTTCTTTACTCAAACTGTTTTAGTTGGCCGTATACTTAACTGTATTTGCCATGCACACCCCAGGAGTAATTAATAGAAAAACACTACCAGTGGACATTCAAAAATATATATAATTACTATCACTAATAATCCACAAGTGCAAAACACAGATTCTTTTTGCAGTGTTAACGAGTGTCACACCAACCATAGTAGCATGTTGTGTTGTGTGCAGAATTACAACACCCTCTGTGGTAAAGCTACCCCTTGCCAGTCTGAACCCTTGCCAACCTTAGTATCCCAGTGCAGCACGGCTAGCATGGCTTTTAGCTGCAGGGCAGGTGAAAAGAGGGTTTGGCACCCATTCCTGAGCCCGCCGCCTCCGGGGGAAGTGAGACATGAGGTTTAATTAGAGTGGATAGACTCGGGTTTTGGACACGTAGAGGAAGCTTTAATTGATGTCAAAATTGTCTTACTTCATGTCAGCTATACCCACACTATGCAGCTTTGATTTCAAGAGGGGAAAGTGGGAGGTCTAGAGTGGGAGGGGTGCACAACCTCTTTCCAGGTGCTTGGTTTTAAGTAAAGATAGAATCAGCTAGTATGTGCTTATGACAGCTGCAATGTTAATGTCTGATAGGTAAGTGCAAGTGAGAGAAAACTAAGCAAAGTTAGGCGAAACTGCACCAGTGACACTGACTTGATCGTTTTCTGAAATTACACACCGTTTAGCGAATGTTAGTGTTACATTCAGTAATCAGCAGATGGGTGTGAATTGTGCCACGACTTAATTTGAATGACAAACATTGCTTTCATTCAGTTCCATTATTCTTCATGGTAATCACTGCAGTTTCCTAAACAAATGACTGATTATGCTTAGCCTTTGCTTAGCATAATCCAGTTTACTGACAATATTCTTGTTGATTTCCTTGGATCTCAACAAGCTTATAATAAGGGAAGTTTGCTTGTTTTCCAGTGTACAAGTGCTAACAACTCCTTGCCAAACAAAGAACAAAAAAAAAATCTGAGTTTTTGACACTTTCAATGTGTAAATTATTCAGTTTTGACATTGCTGGTTATACCTGCCAACTGCTACGGAAGGTAAATAAACAAATGTGATGTCTTATTTTTTGCTCTCATATCAAAACAGGCACACACTCTTCAACCAAAACAACTTGGAAGAATATTGTAAATAGGTGCGAAACTGTGATCTGTTTCTAAAAAGGACACAGAGATATGAAGATTTGTTTCTTCTGCAGACACAGTTTCCAACTGGGAGGAATGACGACATCTTATCTCTCCAGTGAGGCCGTTTAAATATAGACTTCTGCTACTTATCTGTTTCTGCAGCTTCAGAGTCTGTTGATACAGCATGGTAGATTTCCTGTTATGTTGTCTTCCTTGAACTTCAGCACCAGTGACATCAACATTTTGTCTTTAACCTTTTCTATATTATGGAAACATTATTACTTATATTTATTGCAATAATGGTAAATCAGCCAGTTAATTATTAATTATGACTGAGCACACACACAAAAAGTATCAACATCCTGATGAACTCTTTGCAGAAACTTAAGAAGGAAAGGATTTTTTCCCATTTCCCCATGTTCCCTTCATCCCTTCATTGATGCAATATGGTGTAATCTAGCCCCCCTGACTGAGCAGTGGAATACACACCTCAGACTCTGCAGATATTTAATACAGGACTGCTCTATACATTATAAATGTCCCTCTGCAATATGCCATCCTTCTAAAATGAAGCCACTGCGCAAATAGAGAAAATAGAAATGTCCTGCCCTTGGAGTGCCGCCCGGATTTGGAAGTTCTATTCTGGTGCTTTTTCTTTCTGTCCGTACAATATGTCATGTGAAAATCAGGCATTCATAACATAACTTAAATAAACAGATAATCTTGCTCTAAGGTCAAAGAGGTCATCATGTACAGTAGACAACAACAATCCAAGTGTAGAAGTGCAGAAAAAATGAGCTAAAGAAAATGAACACAATCAATGAAATAACGACGCATAAGAAAGTGCAAAGATCACAGATTTTATCAAATAATATCCAACATGGCTGCGGGCAGGTATGCATCTTTGTGTGTGTGTGTGGGTGTGTGTGTGTGCGCGTGCATGTGTATGTGTGTGTGTGTGTGTGTGTGTGTGTGTGAGGGAAACAAGCGGAGAGGGCAGAGTGCCACTGAGAGTGATGAGATGCGATGAGACACAGTTTGAGTGAGTGCATACTAGCAGGAGGGAGAGAGAGATAGAGTGTGTGAAAGTGGATGAGAGAGCGAGAGAACAAGAGAGGGAAGATGGACATAAATGGCTATGAGTTAGCATAGCCCATTTCCCCCCTTCCCAGCTGAAACAAATTGAGGCCACTAACGCAGCAGTTAGGCTGCATTTCAGGTCACTCAAAAAGTCACGCTAAAAGCGTAGCTAGAACTAATGCCATTGTTAATTTTAATGGAATGAAAGACACTGCAACCTAAAGGATCCAAGCATGTTGTAGTACATTGAGATTACAAATTTATACTAATGCCATTAATACCGTAGAGCTACACTCAAATTAATTTCATTAAACTGTTGGGAAAAATACTATTGATTTATCTTGATTAAGATCCCTGGCAGAGCACAGCTTTTTTCTGATACCATCTTCTCTATCCTCAGTAGCTGAGCTAACTGCTTAGCCATGCTTAGGGAAAAGTGACTGCTGAGTGGACAGAGCTGCATGGGTGATTCATTTGAGTTTGTGGAGTAACTGACCTTGTAAATATGGGACTGAGCTAAATCATCTCCTCTGGAAGCAGGCTAAATGTTGATGATGCTCCAGTGACCATGTGGCAGCCATTTCTCATTTCCTAACACTTGAAAGACCCCCAAATGTATCATTATCTGCAGAAAACTAATCTTCCACTAATTGTTTTCACCCTCCATAAAATACATGGCAGTCCATCTACTCAATTCATCACTCTTAAGAGTGTTATTAACCAACAATGATGCTTCTTGGCATTCACCATTAAAGAGAGACAGACACTACATGCCACCTGACATTGTGGTGGGAGCACAAGCACTTATTTCTCAAATATTGCAGACATTATTTTTGATGGAAAATCTATGACATACATACATATAATACACTGTGAGGATGTCTCTTATTGTATCTACAAATATAAAAGTCACTGTGTCTAGTGAGAACATATGAGCACATATAAACTATATATGGTAAACTCAAGACACCACTTCACCTTTGTTAATGCCAAAAGGAATGAAGGGCCTGGTGATTTATTTCAATGAGACATAAAAGATTTCTTTTTAACTATTATATGACTACTTTCTCCTCCTAAAGGTCTTTCATGTATATCCACAGGCAGGCAACTAATGCTGGAGTCTGGGATTAACATGTGTTTCACCCAACCTAACAAGTCACTGTGTCAACCGGCCAACACCTCCCAGGACTTCAAACCTCCATTACACATTTCTTCACCTGTCAGAAATAATATTGCTGAGGAAAACCATGGAGGAGGAGCAGCGTCTTTTCAGACACACATCACATCATCACGCAAGACCAAATCACCCACTGCTGTTTTGTTCAACCACATAGACACCGGCTGTGTCCTGTGAGAGTGCCTGTGAAAGGTTCAAGACATAGCCATGTCTTTTAAACCCGCAAAGGCGCAGTGTAAATACTGACTCCAAAACAGCGCTTTGAATCAGCATGAGTCATCTTCCCACCCACTTGGGACGAAATGTTCGCCCCTGTCTAACATATTTGACTTGATATATAAAACACACACAACACACACACACACACACACACACAGCTACATTTCGTGGGCGATGCTGCTAGACACAAACATCAAGCAGCAATTCAACAGTTTTGGTCTTAGTGGACCCGTTTTACCTTTTGGTGAGAGAGCGCCTCTTGAAAATTGGAGAAGACGACTTGCAGGATTTATCCGTGTTTTGTCCGTAACTTCCCGAGCAGGGCATCTGTTTCTGAAGACGTGTTGATAGAAAAGAAGAAGAGGAGGAAGAAGTAAACGCTAGCGAGCGTCGCTGTAATGAACTGCAGCGGCGGCGTTCTCCGTTGGAACCCACGATTTGTCGCCTTATTTGTCCGGTGAGTTTGTGTGTCTCCGGCGGGTAGAAAAGCAAGAGCGCCGGTCCACAGCGTTCTCCATCACCGAGCTTCACCTCAACGTTTAGAGACGACGGACGGACACATATACAGGTAGGCAGATAGAGAGGAGGAGGACTGCCCGACTGTTTGTCAGGCGAGCCAGGGATAGACGACCTACTGAGACGTTACTGCAACGCCAACCAACAAACTCAGAGAGAGAGAGAGGGAGAGAGGTGGAGAGAGAGCGCGAAAGAGAGCGATGGGGGTGGGGGGTGGGGGGAGCGAGAGAGATGGCTTCAGTGTATATAGGCTTCCTGCGACTATCATTAATTTGAGTTATTTGTATTAACTTGCATTAAGACGATTTGCATTACATCACAGCTAACCATTTTCCTTTTTTGGCAGCCATTGGCTCCAATTTATTTTCCATTTATTTCCCGCTTGATGACAAAAACTATTAGCAAACTTGCTTGAGTTGTGTTATCCATGATTGTAAACGTCTGTAAAATTGGGGGACTCACAAGAGACAGATTTAAAAAGACACACATCATCATACTGATGCAGCAGAGCTATGAGTCCAGTTTCAAAAACACCAGATCTTAAATTTCCCAAAATGCAACCCCAAGCAATGTTTTGTCAGACCCTCATTCATTACCACATACAGTAATGATTTGGTGACTTGTGACAAAACTAAATGTAGACTTGATCTGCACTGATTACTCAACATTAGCTAGTTTCAAGAAAGTGCTATTAGAGTACTCATCAGAAATGAATGGAAACCAATGGCTACCTGGAACTGCAGGAAGAAAGCACGAAAATACGTGTAACCGGTGACATGCATTTAAAAATGCAACATGTTTTACAGTTATGATGGTCAAACAAACAAAATTACTAAAGATTATTGTGCTGAATATCTGTAAATATGTTGTCTTACTTTTAAGCTCACTTTTGATACGACCAACCTTAAGCTTTTTTCTTGTAACGCCAATAAGGGAGTGAAGTGAACTAAGAGAGAGAGAGAAAAAATATGTATTTAGTCCAATATCTTTTTTCTGCAAGATGTGTTGACTGTTGTCTCACATTAAGGGAAACAGGCATCCATACTGAATACAAAACACTGTAGATCTGCCCATCTGTTCTTATGAGACTGCTCTTTCTCTGCAGGGAATGCAATTCATTTTGTCACCCTCTGCTTTGGTGCTGTATGTCTGTATGTCATGCCAATAAAGCACAGACTGAGGTGAACTGAAAGAGAGTAAAAGACGGAGAGATATGAAATGGATTCAGGACCCTGGACAGCTCACTGTGTATCCTAACTAGGCCAAACACTTTGCTCTTGCTCTTGCTGCCACCTCTTTTATCCTGCCAGTCAATCTAAATTCAGCTTGGAACAGACTAAAGATATGCTAAGATTAGTGTCGCTGTACAGAATTATTACATCCAAAAACTACTAAGATAGAACACAAAGGAAACATACAGCACAGCATTATCTGTTGACTGAAAAAGACAGGAAGACATAGGAAGTGTGGTGAGAGGTCTGTCAAAATGCAGTCAAAGTAATGCAGCAGGAGGATCACAAGGTTACTGCTTTATTATAGGCCTGATCCCACCTGTCACATTTGATCGCTTTCATCCCTGGGAGGTGAAGGCCAGGGAGAAAATACAGGTATTTGTCAAAAGGTCAACATTTACCTTGATGTGCTAAAAAGCCGGGGACACAAAAGAGCTCTTCCTCTCATGCACACTCACACACACTGGAAGTGAGAGTAACCCCATTCATAATTCTTATGAGCACTGTGACTGCAAAACACTTTCTGTGACTGATTTTATCTCTTTTGGCCAATGACAGTGATTTGACAGTGAGTTGAAGTTTATGTGTAAATATAACAATCAATGATTTTAATTTTGTTTGTTGGGAACATTTTAACTGATATCAGACTTAATAACCACAAAATAATCAGTAGTGGTTTGGAAGGCTGCTAGTAGTACAATGTAGATCTCTCTCTCTCTCAATCAATCAATACATTTCTGCAGACTGCTGTAACCACTTTTCTCCCAGGCAGGGCATGTTGCCGCTCATTGATCCCTCTTACACAGGAGCTCCTGTCAAGAAATTTGAGATAGACATTTAAAACTGAACTGAAAATGAAGTGACTCCTCAGCTACTGTTCATTTGATTCTCCAGGAGGGAGGCGAGGACCTAGAGACTTTAAGTAAGGTGCAAGAAAAGACCAGCTTTGTGACTTTGCGTTTTTTGGGACCTCTGCTGTCTTATATAATGCAGAGAGGTAGCAGGATCATAAAAGCCCTCAAGAGCCAGACTTGAACTCACAATGCATGGCAGGCGCTGCGGCATGTATTCTAATCATGTCTGCTGCAACATGAACCTTGCAGATAAGCACAACTCCTGTGCATTTGAATCATAGTGGCTCCCGACTGCACTCTCCCTCTGTAAGCATGTCTTTCAGCAGCATCTGTGCTGTGCTGAGGGAGGATTACCTGCTTAATTAGAATAGGAGGTGAGTTTTTTGTGTGCGTGCGGGTGTGAGAGTGTTATGTGCACAGTACATGTGAGAGAGAGAGAGTGTAATCACAAGTAATCAAACACCTTAATAGGAATCTATTTGCGCTTTCTCATTTGCTTTACAAGATAGTGAGTAATAGTGTGTCCATTATGCCATATAACCACATATATTAAAAACATTAATTTACATTTTAGCTAATTCAGCTTAATTGCCACAGCAGCAGGAATCCGTTTTTATTCCACAGTTAGTGGAACCTTAAGCATCAGTGCTAAAGGTTAATATGCATTTGTTACCAATTCATTAATGGATTGAAATGAAGGACATAAAATGACTGTGGCAGAGCAGTAAGTCATGTGATGGTCCAGCTGATAAACAGATGGTCTGTCTCTCTCTCACACACACACATTATCAAAGCCATTTAATGCCCTTGCTTCCTCTTAGGGGAAGATGGTAAAGTTCCACACAATCAGGGGGGAAAAACAAACAGGATATTATAGGTTAAAGCTGCATGTCAAAATTAGTAGTGGCATTTCGCAGAAAGGAAGGGACCTTTTACTCTGTTCCATGAACACTGGTGTGACTGTGGCCTGGACCAATTAAGGAAATAGTCCTGTTTGTGCGTAATGTCTGCACCTGCTCATCAACGTCACTGACAACATTGATTAACTGCATTCTGTGTAAGAGTAGGCTTGGCAGCTCATTAACCATAGGAACAAAAGTTGAAGGGCAGTTGTTACAGCTATGCTACAGAGCAGAGCTTTGTGTCACTGTATGCTGAGCTTTGACTCGTGAAGAAAAAGAAAAATGAGTGCATAATTTACACCCCAGGTTGGAGTCCACTCATTTTTGGATATTTTATTTGACACTAGCAGACAAAAAAGAAGAGGTACAGGGAGGAGAGTTAGCCAAAATATATCTTCTGGAAGGTTGTGGTTTTCGTGGCTCTAGATGTCTTAAACAAATGCTGATGTTGCATGATGTCTTATTAAATCATGAAATTTCTCTGCTATCAACTAACGGACTAGTGTTACGGTTGTATGGGTTTCTCTGTGCTTTCTCCATGTCCCTTTTCTGCCCTAGTTCTGCCTATGAAGTACTTCAGCTGAACAAGGTCCACCTGGCCTTGGAAGGTGGTCTTTAAAAGCTCCTGTGCAAGTGTCAGAAAGAAGTCTTCTTGATTTGGGACTGCTGGTCTTACTGCCTCTCAGCGGGGGCATTTTTGTATTATGTTCTTGTGTTTTTGGTGTTCTTAATTTATTGTCTTGTTATGTTAATAAATTCCCTTGATTTGGTTGATTTAAACGTGTTTATTTGTTAAGTTTGGGTCAGTGTTGTGGTGTTGTTCGCCCCATATTGCCACTAAAGGTTGGGGCATAACAAATGGGGGTTCGTCCTGGAAAGAACAACCATGAGGTGAGAGAAAGATATGCATCTGATGGCCTTGAGTGGTTGTCTCTTTTGTCAGATCATATGTAAGTTGTTGCTACATGTTGTGCTTTTAACTGAGGTAACTCAGTAGCTTGGAAATTTTACTGTTGAGCACCCTGATTAGTTAGCCACCGGGCAGGTTTAAAGAGCTTGCCACTTTGTTGTTTTGCCTTTCTTATTTTTGGTGGTAATCGCGAGTGGGGGCACAGTTCAGTTTATCACAGATGGCCTTCGGTGATGCACTGAGTTCAGCATTTAAAGTCGCCTCGAGCTTGGCAAGCCACTGAAGACTAGCTTGGTTAGTTTAGCCATCTTGGTAGGCAGGTTGGGGTGTCTCTTTGCAGCTCATTTTCCATAGCACTATGCACAACAGCTTTATCTATTTGTGTGAGAGGACTGCTTTGTTTGGTCACTTTTTTTCTAGCTGTGATAAATACTTTTTTCTAACAATAACTTGTGGGTTGTTTAGTGGTAACTGTGCTCAACATTTGTTGATGTCACTCGTCGATTGCTTCTTAGGTGTAAATTGGCAACATTTGTGTGTAGTTTACTACAATGTGACCATTTTGTGTTGTGGTTGTTGCAGTGCACCTTCTGGTGTGGTCTCTTATGTGTTATTGCGGTTGTTTATTTAATTACAGAACATTTGAGTTTTTTTGTGTGTTTGGGATATACTAACTCCACAGATCTATGGATTTAAAGTGGTGGGGCTATCCTCCCAGTTCGTCAGGTTCGGTTGTGTTGCTGGTTTCCTAAATCCTCAAGTAACCTGTGTATGTGGTTGATGCCCACATGGTGCCCAATTTGTGTTGCGACAGTTCACTTTTGTTGGGTCGTGGTGTGTTGCCACTAGTGTGTGGTAGCCACCTTGTAGTTGATCTACTTGTGGTGACCCTTTTGATGTGTGGATGTTGCACTCCACTTTTGAGTGGGTCACCGGTGTTACAGGGGTGTAGGTAAATGCAGTAACTTGTGTTTGGTTTCTTCACCTCATGATGGTGGCCATTTTGTGGAAGTGGCACCCACTGATTTGGCTACTAGTGTGGTTACTGTTCTTTAACCCAGTGCCAGCTTAGTTATCCCTTGCATCTGTGATTAGTTCTTGTTATGTTCCACATTTGACCCAAGTTTACACCTTTTCTTTAGTAAGCAGCAGTAATCCTAATTTGGTTGGGGTGGTGTTTGCCCCATGTTGCCACCAAAAGGTGGGTCGTAAAACTAGATATAAATCCATGAATTCATTAGAGTACATCATTCATGTATTGGAACATTTTCGTTAGTTTTGTCAATTTGTTTCTGTTGGCTATAAACATGACAAAAAAACTCCTTTGTACCTTTGAGCGACAGCTGATTTAAATTCAGTGTCGCAGCCATTTAATAACACATTGGTTTCTCTGGAATACAATTACTTCAATTTAACAAAAGCTTGCATATCGAGCAGCTCCCCATGGGAATGCTGAGAACATAAACAATGGCACGCTGACCTCCATTTTGAAATTTACCCTGATAATGTTATGACCAACTGATGACCAACTGCTTTCGAACATCTATCCCTGCCAAAACACCCGTCCTCCTGTCAGATTACTCATTTTCATGCAGACACTGTCAAATGCTTAATAAAAGTCAACAAAAAGCGAGCAGTGCCAATTTACAAGTCAAACACATACATGTGCACACGCAATAAAACACACACACGCTCATGCGCACTGATGCACCTGTCCACCTCTCTAAATGTTCTGAATAGGATGTCAGCTGGTGTCGGTTGCAAGGCTTTTTACCTCAGTGGGTTCACATTTAGAGCTTCCTGCAATGCGGAGAGGACATAGTCAAGTAATCAACACACTCAGGCCAATTTAGCTGGTAGGATTGAAATCACATTTGATTTGTCTTTTGTATGGTGGAGGACATCAATGATACTTCCATAGAAGTTATGGAATGCAACACTATTAGTACTATTAGTAGTAAGTGCAAGAACAATATCCACATCATTTCCATTCATTGCAGTGCGTCTGTCTTGCGCTGTTGCTTTGTGCAGTTTGTTGATCTACTGAAAGACAGCCAGTTCAATTGCACTGTCTTTAGTCCACAAAGACTCTGTGTAGGATCAAGCCTGCTCTGCAAAGCACACAAAAGACTTGATTTGATAGGCTTGATTGTCCCCGAGGGGCAATTTGGTTTGACATCCAAAGCGCTCTCCTACAAAACTCCAACAAAATAGTCTTTAAGAAAAATAACCTTGTGATTATAATAAGCACTCACCACCTGTAACACGCACATCATCCATTTTCTCAGCATGTGTAAGGTACAAATCACACTGTATACTGTATGTGTAAGTTTAGCCATGTTGGACTTCAGCGCTATATATTGCCCTGTCAACACCTCTCAAATGTGATACAAACAAGGTCTAAAAACGTTTCTCTGCTCATTTGATTTGTTATCACCTCGAGTGCTGCACTTTTAAAAGATGGTAAATAAGTCTATTCTTAGTGTAGGGTCCATACTAGCTTGTGGTAGGCAGAAAATGCCATGGATTGTATATGGATTTATTATGGTGCAAATATCCCACAAAAAAGAGTAAGTCCTATTGCATGTTCACATCACCTGATTGTCCTCTAAGACCGATTGTCTCAGAAGATGCTGACTACCACGTGAAGGAACAGTAGAACATCTTTAGAGAGAAAGTAGCTGGAAGCACAACAGTCTCATTAATAATTACCAATCAATATTTAACTTTATCTCTGTAACTATGTTAGTTTTTCCAAGTAATGAATGAATTTATCCATGATATAATAGTATAACAACAATAATATAATTAGATGGTATAGTTAGTAGACAATAATCTTTAGCGGCTACTCTGTATGGTTTGTTAACCTTACTTCATGTTAGTATGCCATCCATCCATCCATCCATCTTCATCCGCTTATCCAGGGTCGGGTCGCGGGGGAAGCAGCTCCAGCAGGGGACCCCAAACTTCCCTTTCCCGAGCCACATTAACCAGCCCTGACTGGGGGATCCCGAGGCTTTCCCAGGCCAGAGTGGAGATATAATCTCTCCACCTTGTCCTGGGTCTTCCCCGAGGCCTCCTCCCAGCTGGACGTGCCTGGAATACCTCCCTAGGGAGGCGCCCAGGAGGCATCCTTACCAGATGCCCAAACCACCTCAACTGGCTCCTTTCAACGCAAAGGAGCAGCGGCTCTACTCTGAGCTCCTCGCGAATGGCCGAACTTCTCACCCTATCTTTAAGGGAGACACCAGCCACCCGCCTGAGGAAACCCATTTCGGGCCGCTTGTACCTGCGATCTCGTTCTTTCGGTCATGACCCAGCTTTCATGACCATAGGTGAGGGTAGGAACGAAAATTGACCGGTAGATCGAGAGCTTTGTCTTACGGCTCAGCTCTCTTTTCGTCACAATGGTACGGTAAAGCGAATGCAATACCGCCCCCGCTGCTCCGATTCTCCGGCCAATCTCCTGCTCCAGTCTCCCCTCACTCGTGAACAAGACCCCGAGGTACTTGAACTCCTTCACTTGGGGCAAGGACTCATTCCCTACCTATCGGTTTCCTGCTGAGAACCATGGCCACAGATTTAGAGGTGCTAATCCTCATCCCAGCCGCTTCACACTCTGCTGCGAACCGATCCAGTGAGAGCTGAAGGCTATGGACCGATGATGCCATCAGGACCACATCATCCGCAAAAAGCAGTGACAAGATCCCAAGCCCACCGAACCGCAGCCCCTCCTCGCCACGGCTATGCCTTGATATCCTGTCCATGAATATCACAAACAGGATTGGTGACAAAGCGCAGCCCTGGCGAAGGCCAACCCCCACCTGGAAAGAGTCCGACTTACTACTGAGTACTCGGACACAGCTCTCGCTTTGGATGTACAAGGATTGGATAGCCCTAAGAAGGGCCCCCCTCACCCCATACTCCCGCAGCACCTCCCACAGTATCTCCCGGGGGGGACCCGGTCATATGCCTTCTCCAGATCTACAAAGCACATGTAGACCGGATGGGCATACTCCCAAGCCCACTCCAGGATCCTTGCAAGAGTAAAGAGCTGGTCAGTTGTTCCACGACCGGGACGAAAACCGCATTGTTCCTGTTCGATCTGAGGTTCGACAATCGGCCGAACCCTCCGTTCCAGCACCCTGGCGTAGACTTTACCAGGGAGGCTGAGAAGTGTGATACCCCTGTAATTGGCACACACTCTCTGGTCCCCCTTTTTGAACAGGGGAACCACCACCCCAGTCCGCCACTCCTTGGGCACTGTACCCGACTTCCACGCAATGTTGAAGAGACGTGTCATCCAAGACAGCCCCTCCACACCCAAAGCTTTTAGCATCTCCGGGCGGATCTCATCAATCCCTGGGGCTTTGCCACTGTGGAATTGTTTGACTACCTCAGTGACGTCCTCCAGGGAAATTGACGAGAAAACCCCCATCAGCCTCCAGCTCTGCCTCTACTAGAGAGGGCGTGTCAGTCGGATTTAGGAGTTCCTCAAAGTGTTCCTTCCACCGCCCAATTACCTCCCCAGTTGATGTCAACAGGGTCCCATCCTTACTGTACACAGCTTGGACGGTTCCCCGCTTCCCCCTCCTGAGATGGCGGACAGTTCTCCAGAAACACTTTGGTGCCGACCGAAAGTCCTTCTCCATGTCTTCTCCGAACTTCTCCCACACCTGCTGTTTTGCTTCTGTCACAGCAGAGGCTGCAGTCCTTTGGGCCTGTCGGTACCTTGCAACCGCCTCCGGAGTCCTCCGAGACAACAAATCCCGGAAGGCCTCCTTCTTCAGTCGGACGGCTTCCCTGAACACCGGTGTCCACCACGGTGTTCGAGGGTTACCGCCCCTTGAGGCACCTAAGACCTTGAGACCACAGCTTTCCGCTGCAGCTTCAGCAATAGAGGCTTTGAACATTGCCCACTCATGTTCAATGTCCCCAACCTCCACAGGGATGCCAGAAAAGCTCCGCCGGAGGTTTGAGTTGAAGATCTCACGGACAGGGGCTTCCACCAGACGTTCCCAGTTCACCCGTACTACCCGTTTGGGCTTACCAGGTCTGTCCAGAGTCTTCCCCCAACCCCTGACCCAACTCACAACCAGATGGTGATCAGTTGACAGCTCCGCGCCTCTCTTCACCCGAGTGTCCGAAACATGCGGCCTCAAATCATCAAGATGAAACGATTACAAAATCGATCATCGATCTTCGGCCTAGGGTGCTCTGATACCATGTACACTTATGAGCATCCTTATGCTCAAACATGGTGTTTGTCATAGACAATCCATGATTAGCACAGAAGTCCAACAACAAACACCCACTCAGGTTCAGATCAGGGGGGCCGTTCCTCCCAATCACGCCTTTCCAGGTAACTCCGTCATTGCCCACATGTGCGTTGAAGTCACCCAGCAGAACTATGGAGTCCCCTACTGGAGCCCCATACAGGACTCCATTCAGGGTCTCCAAGAAGGCCGAATACTCCGAACTGCTGTTTGGTGCATACGCACAAACAACAGTCAGAGTTTTCCTCCCCGCTACCCGAAGGCGTAGGGAGGCGACCCTCTCGTTCACCAGAGTAAACTCCAACGTAGCAGCGCTCAGCCGGGGACTTGTGAGTATTCCCACACCCGCCTGGCGCCTCACACCTTGAGCAACTCCAGAGAAGAACAATGTCCATCCCCTATCGAGGAGCACAGTTCCAGAGCCAAGACTGTGCGTGGAGGTCAGCCCCACCAGATCTAATTGGTAGCGCTCCATCTCCCGCACAAGTTCCGGCTCCTTCCCCCACAGAGAGGTGACGTTCCACGTCCCCAGAGCCAGCCTCTGCCACCTGGGTCTGGTCCGTCGAGGCCCCTGGCCTTCACCGCCACCCATGTGGCAGCGCACCCAACCCCTGCGATCTTCCGATGGATGGTGGGTCCAAGGGATGTAGAGGGGGGTGCCACGTTGCTTTTCGGGCTGTGCCCGGCCAGGCTCCGTGGCAAACCCGGCCACCAGGCGTTCGCCGACGAGCCCTCTCTGGGCCTGGCTCCAGACGGGGGCCCCGGGCTTCCTCCGGGCAGGGTTTGTCCTCCTCTTCTATGATCTTCCATCAAGGGTTTTTGTGAACCATTCTTGGTCTGGCCCCTCACCTGGAACCTCTCTGCCTTGGGAGACCCTACCAGGAGCACTAGGCTCCAGACAACACAGCCTCCAGGTTCACCGGGGCACGCAAACCTCTCCACCACGATAAGGTGATGGTTCACCGGAGAGGTTAGTTGAGGTTGGTGTTAGCATGCCAACGTTTGTTAATTAGCAAGTTAAACTGAGGATGATGGAAATGTCATTAGTTTTGCAGGTCCACTAATTTGGTTTATGACCACATAAAAAATTTCCCCTGATGGCTCTAGAGGAAATGCTAAGAGATCACAAAAGTGATTACAGTTCATCTGAGAGGGACATGAATGTCTGTATAAGATGTCCATTGAGATATTTCAGCCTGAACCAAAGTGGTGGACCGATCGACCTGCCAACAGACAGAATGACCACCCATAGCCAACCATGCTGCTAAAAACATCCCTCTAAAGAACACAGGTCTGTTGTTGGACTCCTGAAAAACAGATCGCTGCATGCAGTGTTCTGCACATGGCGAAACAATGAGTAAAGTGATTAATGACTAAACAAGGACAAGCGAAAACAGCATTCAAAAGAAATTTCTTTGCGGTCATTCAGGTGATGCTGTGCCTTTCCAGCTATTTAACTTTCTGTGCCAACAATCAGAGTTGTTCAAACTGTGCTGCAAATCTAATGTTCAAATCCAGCCAGTCACATGTGGGGCAATGTCGACAGCAAACACATGAAATACAATACATTCAATTATACACATAATTACAGACTTGCTGTTTTCCAAAGCTCTCAGTTGATACAATGGCTGAGCTTTTCAGGGCTCAGGATTTGACAGCAGGTCACAGCAGGACTGTGCAGACCTTGATTCTGATCTCAGCCAAGCTTCTTTCTGTGACTCTGGTCCCTGGAGTGAATGCCGACAAATGAGACTCGAAGCCAGTGACAAGAACGCAGGGGAGTTTATGGGCTACTGGGAAAAGCCGACGGCTGATGATGCCCAGTGGAGGTTACTGCCTCAGACAAAACCATGCCTTGGCTTTTAGCAATCAGAACTGTGTTACAGTGCAGGAATTTTATCTTTGTGCAATCAGGTTAAAGTGCTCTGGGAATCATTATATTGCCCTCTTAAAAAGAACCTGTGTACGATTCATGCTACATATAATGGCAGTGATACAGTATATCATAGTGAATTGTGATTCATATTCTTTATCCTATACAGATTAAGAATTAAATGAATTAATCTCTCTGCCTCTATAGAGCACGCACAGTAAGCTATTTCCTTTTTTGGATTAAAACAGATGGAAACAAAAAGCAGATCAGTTGATTAATATCTTTTATTACACCATGCACTAACCCAATTTCTTTCAGCCAACATAAAAATGGAAATTTCACACTGTTTTAATGCAGTCCATTTTGCTTGTGCTGTCACTTCTAACTCCCTGTTCTTTTTCTTTTTACAGCAATGTATTGCACAATTCATCTTCCAGCAGTATCTGTACATCTGTAAATTACTTTCCATGCCACTACAATCAGCAAATTTCCTACCACTTTTGAAATGAAACCAAAGACGTGTTGTGATTACAGAGACCAAGTAATAATCCTAGTCTGAGCACAAAGCTAATATCTATTTTTACCTTCACATACTGCTCATATACACCACCTAGCCTACACCACTGGAAGGGGTTCCACGTGCACAAGCTGCCTCTCTGACCTTTGCCTCAGTCAGGTTGTAACAAGATGGTTCAAAAAAATAAATAAAAAAAAGATAATTCATCTGTTTTAGACTCCCAGAGGTCACACCAATTATTTTTCATGTGTGAAAGCCAAGCAAAGGAAGGCCAACTTACCCAAGTCCATTATGAGACAAGGAGCGGAACTGACCCATTGTATTTTTTTTTACATTTCTTTCTCTCTGTATTCTATTTTCTCTCACTCAGACTGGAAATGTCACCAGAAGAAATGTCAGAAAAATGTGCCGCCTCTCACACAGCCCAACCCAAACCATTTTATTTCTCTTTACGGTTCTCAAGCTTGTGTCTCTCTTGCTGATACTCTCGGCAGACTTGCCATGTCAACATCTGCCCAGTCACATGTGTGACTCAAGTCCAGACTGACATTGACACACACACACAACCGGATTTTTATTTGTATGAGAAGAAAAAGTAAATTAGAGGTTAACCAGCACCTGTAAAGCTCATGCTTAAATGGAGAAAAACATATGAGTTATGTTAAGGAAATACAATGTGGTAATGGTTGATGTTATTTTCAGTTGTTACTGAGTTTTGACCTCAGTTTCTTCTGCTCTCCTCTCTGTCCTTGCCTTCTTCCTCCCCCACATCATCCCTAATACTGTACATCTTCCGCTCCTTTACATGCGAATAATGTGTTTAAAGGCCCTTCAGATGCTAAACCACTCACTCCAAAACAGTTTATAATACTCAGAGACAGGATTTGACAACCGTAGAAAGCATCATGGCAGAAACTACTCAAATCGATGCGAGGGGAACAGTAGAAATAGCACGTTCACATTAAGATAGGTAATCTAGCGGGATTGTGTACTTGCATGCATTTCAATGGTAAGCCTCTTTCTGGATGAAGTTGTAATGCTGCAAAAAAGCTGAACCTGGCACACGGTGGCCACAGAGTTACCGCAAGGAGACTGCAAGAACTGTGATTGGTCAGCGTAGGCTCTTTGTTTTGTCTCCTAAAAGTTTCTGGTGGAGATTGTTGATTGTTGTTGACAACTTCAAGGAAGTTAAAGAAATGGCAAGTTACTTCTCCTTTTCAGGAACACACATCTATCAAGGCCGTAGGCACAGCAAAGCTTCTACTCACCACTATTGCCATTACAACTGTGATTGAAAGAATGTAAATCTGGCAACAGCATGGCAGTAGTCTCTCAATCATAATGAGACAAGGTGAAACAAAGGTTTTTCTGGATGTAAATTCAGTTCTCTAAGTATGTATGTAGCCCACCTTCCCTCTATATCACAGAGTAAACACAGTTACTGTACTGTGGGGAATAAAATTAAACCATGATATGGACTGAGCTGTTTTTTCCTTACATTTTGTGTTACAAATAAATGGTTGTAATAGAGATATAGCTAGAGATAATGCAGTAGCTGCTCAGGATGTGGTCCAGACTGAAGGCTTGCAAAAGCAGCTATCACATCCTCTTGGAAGACTAGCCACTGCACTCTTTTTTATTGTTTCATTTATAAAAATATTAAACATTTCCAAAGCCTGATAAAGCTCCATTTGGGCATAACCCTCCATTGCTTCTATTTAAAAACCAGAGCCTTCAGCCAGTGGCCAATGAAATGCAGCCACAGATGGTTCCTTAATGCTAGCATGGACATTTAGAGATGGGGGGAGGGGGCGGGGGTGAAATCAGCCAAATGGGAGCAGAAGCAGATTTGTGACAAAGGTAGAGACTGAGGGATTAGCTTCACTGCTAAAGTGCAAAGCTAACAAAGCTGGAATGCTTTTTTGACCTATAAAACACAGAGACAAGAAATTTCTCTTCTTTAACACTGTTGGATTAACTGTGCTGCTAAAAGTACTTTTGACCAAAAGAGGACCGTTCTGCCTAGCATGGCGGCCATTAACTAATTCTGGCAAAGGCACATCTCAAACTAAAGATCATATGAAGAGCATTAGTATCCAGTGTTAAAGTGGGGACTTTGCAGTCAAGTGTTTATGTTCTGTTATAACAATTCTGGTCAAACAGTGACAGACCTTTTCCCGAAAATCTGACAAAAACACTAAAAATGCATTTCAGTTATAGTGTGCAACTAGATTTAGAAAGTGATCAAACTGTCACCAAAATCAAACTATTAAGACATCATTGTGCCTAATTTGGACTTAAACACACAAGATAATACAGAATATACTAAACTTCTGTATTTGGGTACAAAGTGCAAAAATCCACATAAATGTGGTCATGATTCAGCTGGGAAAACCAGCACAAGCTGCCATTTCATTCTGTGAACAGTTATGTATTATAAATACATAGGCTACTACACATCTGTTCTGCAGTAGTGCATTTATACATTATTCAGGCCTACAAGGGATTCGCGACACACTCCATTCAAGTGTTTCTATGTCTTTGTGCAAATGCTACATTTAACAGTACTGAAGCAGCGACAGTGTTGAATGCTAAATACACAGGAAAGCAATAGAAGGTGTAGATGAAATTGACATAAATGATCTATTTGTGTGGGGACCACGGCAAGAGATGACAAATTTTTGATTCTGATCAAATTGTGACCTGGAGCACACATATGATGTGTGTTAATTTAAAATATAACTTTGCAAGTCAAGAAAGTATTTGAAGTTAAAACTGTTGCAGTATAAGACTGTGAAAATAGGTAATTACAGACCACAAACTGAAAAGTTATATATATGTCGGGTCATAACTTTTTCTCTCAGTGACTGAAGGTAATATTACTGAAGTTAAGGTCAAAGAATTTACATGTGTAGATGATGCGATGAAAGACCAAGAGTCATTGGATTGAACGCATCAGGTGAGATACATTTGTGCGTGGAACATAGCTGAGTTACCTAGCTATAGCAACCAAGCAGTGAACGCTAGCTAGCTGGACCATGGTGGACCGCAGAATATGCTCAACAGTTTGGCTTAGCAGCTGAATGCAACACCTGCATTAAGGAGATTTGGTGCAAGCAGCTCCAACATGAGGCAGCATTTACTTCAATGTAATGTGAATCTGAAGGAACACATTGTGTTCAATGCATTGCGGCCTCCCAGCTACAGTGACACCCCAGATATAGCTAATGCTAACACTAGCAACATCTCATGGTCAAGTACAAAACATAGCATTCACCTTTTATATCGAAGGTAAACGACTGATGCTTACAAATTAATCAAGTATATATTTTTCTTAGATATGAGTCCCCAGACACACATGAGGAGTACAGGAGTTTCTGTACTGGAGATCTCCGCTACAGAAACTCCTTTCACTTATAGCCATGAAGGGAAAGATGAGCAAGGAGCGATTTGATGAGAACCAGATTTCAAAATTAGAATCAGAATTCATGAAAATAAAATGATACCCAACGCTAAACCTAATGCTGGCTGCACACTAAAGGAAAACTGGGCTGATTGTGGGTCTGATTTGCCCCTTCCGATGATTGCAGGGATTGTTTCCAAGCAGAGGCTGCACTAAACCAATTATTGGCCCAAATGAGTTGTGTGAGAGTTTAACAGATAATCTTGAAGTCGCTGACTGGAGCAAATCTGACCATCCAACAACGACAGTTTGCCTCCATGTTGTTTATGTCAGAAGTCATGTTTGATCACGAGATCCCAAGGCCCCTGCATTGCCACTCTGAAATCGTTAAGTATAAAGGCCAGTTGTGTGGTCCTGCGTCTTGACTGAATCGGTTAATTCTGTCATTATTCCCATGTTTTAAAAATCCAGGTGTAAGCATATATAATGTGGGCCTACTTTGACAGTAAGTAAAATTGCACTTTCAAGCTTGTTATAAAACATTTGGTCCTGGCTGCGTTTGGAGTTACCACTTTTATGTAAGGTTGTTTTTGCTGAGAAAAGTCACACATTTACTGTAACATATGGAAGAACTGTGAACTGGCACAAAGAGTTTGTATAATCTGGATGTGGCTCTAAATGAAATGAAATAAACTCCAGCCTTCTATGGACGCCAAACTACATAGTCCTCAGAACCTTATAACAGTACTGTCATTGGAATAATAATAGCAGCCTGTATGATGGCAATTATTAGCGATATTAAGCTTTGTAGCCTGTGTGGTATCCAAACAACATTTTATTTCAAAGATTATGTTATAAAACGTGTCTCTGGTGGATTTGATTCAGAGATTCTGCTTTTTGTGTTTCAGCCAATTTGGTGTCCTTTAATGTTAGTGTAAGGAGAATGTGAGAGTCTGCGATAATTGTTTGTGTGTATATGCTGAATGTGTGCATACGTGTGTTTATTTATGCTTGTGTAGCTCACTGTCTTTATCTTTCTATCTCCTCAGGCCTGTTTTCCTCTGTTTTTACAAGATGTTGAAAACTGCTATATCCCTAAGGGATTCCCAACTGTGCATCTAATGCAAATGAGCCAAATCCAGTTAAAAGGAGATAACAGCATTAACAGTAAAAATAAAAACTTTAAAGACACAATTACTGCTTTATACTCTAACATCTGTTGTATTTAACATTTTAAAACTTACATAATGCTAAAATCTGCCAACTGCCTTGAAGAGTTTTTCTGCTCTAAAAGAGCTTCATGTCTAAAAATAATGAAAAGTCACATAATGCTCATTTTACTGTTTTTCTAAATATGTAGTAATTTCTAAATATGAAGTCTCTGTGTAATGTTTGTGTATTCTATCTAACTGTATTTTTCACTATATAAATTTTGTTCACACAATAGACGTTATTCACGGCAGGTATTTTGATTTATTACAGCTGGAAAAGCAGTGAAGTGAAACAAATTTAACAATGGTGCAACACTGAGTGTCCCAGTAAGCTGTGACAATATCAGGACCCTGATAGAACCACAACTCCAACATCTGTCTTCTCCGTGTCCTTTACTCTTACTGTTACTGAATGTTGTACTTTAAAAGAAAGAAAGATTTTTGACAAAAAGTGATACAACAAACCTACTTGCTTAATAGAAAAGAATACCTTTCTTCTTCATGGTGTCTTCAGATGTGTCACTGTCTGTGAAGATTATTTCTGACAATTAACTTGTGATTGTCTCTGGTAGTGTCTAATTAAGAAGCCCAGATATTGATGACTTTGTGTCTGTATTTAGTCCCCTGCTACCCAGGAATTCAATTATTCATGTCTTTGAATCTGTTTTTCATCCACATTCTACATTTTACACATATGGTGATTATAAATCCAAATTAAATGACGATCATCTAGACTTTTAGTGGGGATGTGGTCTAACAGAATAGTTTTTTGCTTTGTTTGAACATGACCAAATGTCACGAATCATGTAACTCTACTGAAAATCCATTAGACATATTTTTCTCTGCTTGGGTTATAAATGGCTTTGCAGCAGCAGCAGCAGCAGCAGCAGCAGCAGCAGCAGCAGCAGCAGCAGCAGCAGCAGCAGCAGCAGCAGCAGCAGCAGCAGCAGCAGTAACTACTTGACTCTGCTCAACAAAGTATTCCTCTGTGTAGCCTTATGTTTTATCATTGTCTTCTTGTTTGTCGGTTTGTTCCCCTGCCCTTTAAATAAAGTGACATCTACCAGTGTATTCAATATTTTAATAAAAAGCAAAAATGACAAATTCAAAATTTACATCATTTTATGTAAAAGGAGGACCTGAGATCACACATATTTTGAAGAAAATAATCCTTTTAATTTAATTTTTTTCAGGCTTGATTTGTTACTATGTGTGTGCTGTCTATATCTATGCAGGATAGTGGTTGTTTTTTATTGTATTTTTCGTATTTAGTTATTGTTGCAGTTTAATTTGTACTGTTTTCTGTGCATGTTACTTGTAGCTGTCTGAATTTTAATATGAAAACATTGTGCTTACTTGTAATGAAATGTGCCAAAGCCATAAAATGGCCTTGCTTTACACCCGCCCCTTCTTTTTTTGCCTCCTTCTATGTCTTCCACCTGTCTGGAGAAAGATTAAATAAAAGATGAAAAAGGGAGCAGACATCTGATAGAAGTCAAATCTCAGGGCATCATTCATCCCTCCACACAGCATCGCAGCTGGCAGTCTCTGTAGATGAGATCATTTGATACCCCGCTGTCTCTGCTGCAGAGGTATAACGATCAAACACACACACGCACGCATGTGACATATACAGTACAACAACACATTTATGCATTGGAGGATATGAGCATATTAAAATTTGTCTCCTCCTAAAACGTTAGACATGTGCACATGCAAATGCCATGGACAGCAGTTTACACTGCGTCTGTGATCTGAGACGGCCTCACAAACACATCCTGGCTCCCACGTATGAAACTTGGCAGGTATGTTTGGAAAGCAGTACTACTTCTCTATAATAATGTGCAACTACAGTTTGCTAGCATCATGCAACGAAATCCTCTTTTTGACGAGTGTAAATGGGAATCAAA
Organism: Lepomis macrochirus; assembly: GCA_024633595.2. NCBI lineage: Eukaryota > Metazoa > Chordata > Actinopteri > Centrarchiformes > Centrarchidae > Lepomis > Lepomis macrochirus. The sequence goes on along the minus strand of JALXJV020000004.1, from coordinate 29,661,920 downwards.
TACATTCAAATTTTATTCAGACACACAGTAAGACAAACTAAATACTCCCCCCTGAGCCCACACACACACACACACACACACACACACACACACATACACACACACACACACGAAACACGATGTCTTTTGCTTGCAGCCACATTTCTGGTCTTTAACAACTCTCTGAGCTCTGCAGGCACACACCCACACTTTTACAGTATTTGCAGACTTCACAATAAAATTGATGTCTGAACACCCCCATATCCTCTCTCTCTATTTCTTCTCTCTCACTTGCTCACACACAGTCTTCAACAACCTCCCCATTGCTGTGTTTCCACCACTGGCGGCCGCCCACCCACCCGGACCTTGTGATCCACTAGAGGTTGCTATTGCTCATGCATTATACACCTTTGCAGCGTCCTAGATTTCCCTTGTATACTGTAGCATCCTGTCTGTCTCTTACTCAGCACCTGCTTATTCTTTTAGCCTGTGCAGTTTTAATGGCTCTGTTCCCTTCTTTTGCAATGACGTGAGATGATATTCCCCTAAAAACATTCAATTTTTCAGCATAAAATGAAAACAGGATTCGACCAAAAACTTCCTGTTATTATTTGGGTGATGGTTGAGGAGTGATACAAATACAGACAGGCAGGCTTATCCAGGGTTGCATCAGAGCGTGTGTGGGAAGACAAGAGTATTCTGCATTTTGTGTAAGAGTGTGAATGTGTTTGTGTGTCTTCATATTTGTTCTCATTTTAGATGCTTAGATCAACTGTTTTAATTTGCATTTAGGGTACTTATGTGCAAGTGAGAACTGAAGTTTGCTCAGTTCATATAGAAAGAGCCAAGTCAGCCTTTTCATTTGCATATCTTACCCAACTGACGTAACGTCAGCAAGACTGAAGAGTTTTCATTTTGGAATATAAAGGGAGCTGTTTTGGAAATTTTACTTAAATAATTAGATACTAAAATCTCTCATAACTGGGAGAGTGATTAATAATTAGTTTTGCTTACCATATGAGCAATCCCTTTTTAATAGGGCGTACAATTTCTTTTTCTCAAGATTCTGATTTTAGATGAATCTCTTCAACTTTTATCTTGTCACGTTTTGTTCCAGTTTGAGGGCTTTTTTTGTGGAAGTCCTCCTTACACAAATTGCAATTCCAAGGATAGAGGCTATGTTGAACAGATCATAAAGCAGCCCCTTGAGGCAAATTGACCTAACTTGACACATAAACAGATACTCCATGTCTGGATGTATTATGTTGCATGAGTAAGTAATTTCTGAACCAAATATCACATAAAATGTTTATGCATGCTAATTAGGCGAGCATATTTGTGGTACTGGAAAGAGAGAGACTTTTCGTTACAACCTTCATGAACTCTGCATGTCTGAAACGTCTCAAGTAGAAGTTGTTTTAATCCGGCTGATGGGCTGCAAATTACTGCTCCCGATGTTGTTGCTTTTCAGGGCAGTGGCTCTGCGAGATGAATGCCGACATGACCATTGAAATTGTTTGTGACACTGCTTCACTATACTGGAAGAATCAATCAACGTTCTGTTTAATCACACACAAAAAAAACTGTGTTAACAATTGTTGAAGATGTTAAATTAATTATTGGTAAAATTGTGGACAGTATCAAGTGTGCTATCACTGATAAGCTTATTGTCATTCGCATAATTTGAATTTGTACGTGTTTGGCATCAGGAGATCAGTGAGCTGACTGTGCTGATTGATTACACAGCTCTCCATATGCATCAGGCATTACCCTCAACAGTGGCACAATGCGCAGCAGGACTCTTCTCTATTGATTGGACCTGTGGTGAGGCTTTTAATAACATCTCAGACAGAAGTGAAGTTGAACTCCATGCAAACACAAATATCTCTCATGAGACATTGTTCAAAGGTTGAGCTAAAGGCTTGCAGACAGGTTAGAACCATGAGCAACAATGTTTTGCTATAATGCGGTAATAACGTAATGTGAAAACATAATTTGAATAATGTATGGTTTTACTGTATGCAGAAAAATAATTAGTAATTGGGTTTCTTCTGTATAGTAGGCCCAGGATTCATTTTTCATTCATACAGTACATAAAAGTATTCCTGCCTCCAACAACATGCCTGTTTGAATGTATGCTCCCGTGTTGACAGGAGGAAATGAGTCATATTTGCCAAAAATACACATCTTTGAAGTCAGAGTTAGCCTAAGGACGAGTAGTATTCCTACGGAGGAGTGTAGTCATGGGTGGGTAAGTGCACACTGCCTATCTCATCAATAAGCTCTGAAAGGCAACACAAACAATTTCTGAATTCCTAATATCTTTGCTTTGGTCTCAGACCTGCAGCTCAGCTCCCACGGCAGATCAAAACCCAACTCATTAGGGTTTTCTGTTTGGGTTGCACGCAGTTTTAAATCAACCCGCTTACTTTCAGCATTGCATATCAGCCGTTTTCATTAGTACTTTTACTGGAATTATCTGAAGACCTGCAGCAAGTTTTTTCCGTGTCTGGGAGCAAAAGGTAACAATTAAAAAGATTATCTGTAAAAACAACCATTTTACAACTAGATTTTACACTGTGAAACCTGCTGTTATTAAACTGGAGCAAAGCAGTTGTTGTGAACCACATAAAAACTAATTTATGTATTTGTGTACGGAGAGAAGCCACTGTTCAAAAAATATTGCTCACAATTTGTATTAGAAAGAGAATTCTCAGTCCCATTACAACAATGTATCTCGTTATGAGAAACCTTTCCTTGCTACTTGGCAGTTTGTTGTTACTATAATTCTACAACCACAACTTCTGTTTACTTGTTTATTTGTAACCTACTGCATGCCTGTCTGAATGAATGAGGGATCCCTCCTCTGTGTCTCTCCTGTCTCTTGAAGACACCATCAAGACAAATTGAGGCCACATTTAAAGCCCAGTGGTACAAATTTGTGATTTGGGGCTGAATAAAACTTTGAAAACATTATTTTATGACATTTAAATTTATATGAGGACACTTGAACGTATTTTAACTATGCTGCAGCTTCACTGGAGCAAAGATTTTCTCTGCTGAACACTGACCTACTACAAAATGCCATAAAGTGACATTCATTTTTTATGTTTTGTCCGTACTTTTTTCCGATTTTCAGCTACTTCTGAATCCCAATCTAGTCTCACAATCATAGCATTTTTGTTATGCCAATTAAGTTTCTTCACTATAACAATCAAACAATCTCTCATTTTCTCATTCTGATACCGTCTAGTTAAAACTAGAACATTTCCTGTTAGAGTGTTACATGACGCTTTCTCATTATGGCAGCTTGTACTGGCATCACAAGGAACAGCCTGCAGGGTAAAAGGACATGACGTCTGTGGCCTGTCTCTGAACCCCTGTCAATAATTAAAGACTTTGACAGTGTGCAAGATTGGTGCTCGGATTTAAACTGGCCTACATCTCTGCATGAACAACGCAGCAGGGAGCAGGTGATAACATCTTCTCTATAGGAGGAGGCATAGTCATGCTGAGATAGCAATGGAAGTGGACGGCAATCAGCGTTGTGTATGCAGTGGTGTGTATAGCCAAGGACGTGAAGCAGCAATCGGTAAATTCACATTTCTCCTTGTCATCTGTCTCTGAAACCCCAGTTTTTTAAAGGTTGAAGATTATGTATAAATGGAAGCTCATTTCCACCATAAATAAATAAATAAATATTCAAATCAAAGGTGAATCAAAGTGATTTAATCTGTCAAACTTTCTTACTTATTATCTCAAAATGATGAACATTTGCAAATTAGATAATATAAATATTCTTCTATTTTTGAATTAGTAGTATTTTTGAATTATTTGATTTTCAAATATTTTCACCCAGTTTTTTTCATTTCATTGGGCTCTCATACTGTACATGGGGAATCATTCATGGAGTAGAATATGTTCTCTGAGCTATGCATCAGTGATGTTACATCGTCAACCTAATTTAATCTATATATCCCAACAGAGGAAACTCTTAAGCGTCACCTCTCCACATGTTTCATTCTAAGTTTCTGTCAAGTTTTAAAGAATTCAGTCAGTATTTGACCCTTTTCAAGCTTTAAAAAGGACGTGTCATGCTAAGCTTTTGTAAGATAGCAAATTAAGCTGATTTTAGTTTAGTGAAAGATGGCTTGCTAATAGTGATATTAGCTTTTTTTGTTTGTTTGTTTAGAGTTAAACTAATTCTTCCTGAGTCTTCATGAAAAACAAAACACCTGCATGGAAAACCTTAATATTAATTAAAACTGAAAAAAAAATTGATGTACAACGGTGGATACCATGAATGCAAATTGTCATCCTTGGTGGGACAAATGCATCGATTCAGTATCAGGAGCAGGTCATGCTTCTATACACTCTATCAGGTGTACTAACCCACCACCCCACGCTGACATTTTAAGTAATGTGGTTGTCAAAGCACATGAGCATAGGGGTAAAAAGGAAGCCTGTGATTCAGATAAATGTTGCAGAAGACATACTGTAATCCATGCAATGATGCTACAGCCTGAATGAGACAGCCTTGTAACTCCTGGGGCTGCCTGACCCAAATTCAGAGCTCCATTTTGTGTGACGGGTGAAAGTCAGCCACACTGGGCACAGCGAGAACGGGGTCGGGGTGTGCACGAGATAGTACACAGCTATATTTGTTCAAAAGAGGTTACCTCCAGCAACCCCTATCACCAGCTGATTTCTTATGAAGGCCAGAGTGCTCTCTGCGGAGTCTTCAACGAGGGCAGGGTTACTTCGGTTTTAGTGTTAGACACCGATTAAAGTTAGAGTTAATATGACTTTTTTACCGTCTGTATGATAATGTTGGCCGAGGAGACGGCTGAAGACAAAATGATATGTTAAGTTGAAGTCATTTTCAGAGCAAAATCAAATCTAGACCCATACTACTGTTGGTTACAGAATCTGTAGCTTCCTTTTATCCTCAAAGTCCAGTCTAGGCAACTAAACTTATTCATGTAGTTATTGATGTTCTACAGAGCACAAACTTTAATTAAGCTTCAGTAACATAAAAATACTGTATGAATTGTACTTCATAAAGCCACAAAATGTGTTATTGTGGATTAAGAGCATAGAATATCAGTTTTTGGGACCACGGCCTCAAAACTATACCCTCTAGTGACAGCAAATGTGTGGTATGTTCAATTTGAAGCTATGGATGCTGAATGAAAGCCTTTGAATGAATAGATCATGCAAAATTGGCTTGTTGTAGCATGACCACAGGCTCTCGCCAAAACAAGCTGTGTAGCCTCCTCCCCAAATGAACTCCAGCCCTCCTTTCTTCTCCTCCACCCTTCCTCCAAGACTACACCTGTTGCATGGAATATGTCATGTTGTTACAGCTTGCCAGCTCCAATGTTCTGCAAGAAAAAGAGCAGATTTCACAGAGCACAAGGGTGATTTGGTAGTCAGACATAAAGGCGGAAAGCTCTCATTACAAGGTATGCTGACGTTTTATTTATCTACCTTTCTTTGTTTTTTTTTACTCCATGTGTGCAGGGGACCAATGTGGGTGAGTATGAAACACTCACACTGTCCTTTGCTTTAGGTTTAGTGGAGAGCATTAATATTTGATACACATCTGAGAAGTGAGTTGTTAAGTTCACAATAAATTTGCAGTTTTGCAGGAAACATATGAACAGTTTGTATTAACATTAAGCCTTTATGGCAGCAGTTCAAAGCCTTAAACTGCAATATCTTGATGTAAAGTATCTTTACATGGGTCATTCTTGAGAGTGCCCTATGAAGCAATATGTTCCCTAAAGTTAATTTGAGACGATTTATTACGTTTCAAATTACGATTTTCTGATGATTTTCTGATTGTGTATTATTTACAGTCTATAATATGTCAATGAAAATGTGTCACATTTTCAGTGAATTCAGCTAATGTAAGTGCCACTGCAACATTATTATTAGATCCCAACTGGTCAAAATATCAAATATTATCAAAATTTGTGAATATTGGATTTGATGGAAGTTCACTAAACCCTCACTACCAGTAAACTAAGGGGTAATGAAGGGTTGGCTGGTGAAACTAATTGGGATGCAACTTCTAATGGAAAAGCTGTCACCAAACTCAAACAATGCTTTTTATAGTTGGGAGGCCAATTAGTTTCCTGGCAACAGTTAAATAGCATGTTCTGTGAGAGAAATGCTCTTTCCAAGGCTTGCCTTTTTTTTAAAGCTTGTCTCAGCTCAGCTGTCTGTGTGCAGGTTTCAGATCTTTTCAGTTTCCCGTGGAGGAATTGCTGCCAGCAAGTTTTTATTTTTACTTTTATTTTATTTATTTTTTTGCTTTCTTTTTTGCTTTGAAAGTCCACAAAAGTTTCACATCCTCTAACAGGATGTCATTTAAAGCTTCAAAATGTGTCAGAAATAATGGGGTAGAAAGGTGATACAAGTTGTCATTTTAGAGGCTTAACAGTAATATAGGACACAACTGTTTCTGTTGGACGTTTAGACAAAAGGCAGTTGGACAAAGTAGGTCAACATATTTTTCAAGGTGCTAAAAGCCATTCATTTGATCCTGGAGGTCACATTTCCTTACCTGAAGGCCTGTCAACCGACACAAAGGCTGTAGTTTCACTGACTTCCCTGTTCAGGAGTCGGTCTTCCATCAATGAATCACACCTGTTAACCACAGACATTGATGTGTGTGAGTGTTGTTTTCTTTCTAGACTAAGACATGTCAGAGCCTTAAGGTCGTGACCTCTTAATGGCGTCCTGTGGCATGTCTCGGGGTCAGCTGCTTCTGTCGTGCATGAAGATGCCTTGGTTTTAATTTTAGTTCTTTTGTTATGAACTGAGCTGTCATTGGGCTTTTACAACTTGGGCAACATGACCTGTCTATTCATTGTTCATCAACTATGAACAGTATCGCTTTTGTAATTAAGCTTTCACTCCTTTATGTCCTTTAATTATCAATAATTTAAAACTAACAGAGATACATGTCATTTCCCTGAAAATAGTTTCCTTTTTTTACGTCTGTGAAAAGGAGTGAAATGGTTTGCTAGTTTTGAAACTAACCTTCAACAAAATATTCTATAATAGTTGAATATAGCCCACTGCAGTGTGTGTTTTGCCTTAATTGTGAGGCTGTGGCTATATTAATCCTGGCATTTCTATTATTAGTTGTTCTGTTTGTTTGTTTTTCATTTCCAACAGATGCACATTCACATTTCCCACGTAAAAGCTTTTAATGTTTCCTTGAACGGAAAGCCATACAATCCTGGGCAAACACAAACACAGACAGACAGGTGTGTCAGTAAACCCATCAAAAAACGAGAACACACACACACACACACACACACACACACACACACACACACACACACACACACACACACACACACACACACACACACACACACACACACCTTCTTTACATTGACTTACATTTATTCTCTAGCATACCTAACCCTAACCTAAACCTAACCTCACTCTTAAATGTTAAGATTTACGTTACGGGGACATGCATTTTGTCCGCATAAGAATGGAGAGTCCCCACAATATTACTGTGTAACGAGATTTCGGTCCCCACAAAATTAGTATTACCTGCTCACACACATGCACAGTTGTTTGGAGCTAGTTGTGTTCTTTTTAAAACATATTTCAGACTCCTAAGCATTTTAAACCCAGAAAGATTAATAATGTTTAATGAAAAGTGTTTTGTAACAGTGTGTGATGACAACTAAACTTGATTGCAATATTACTTCCAGCAGTGACATAAAAGGCTTGAATGAATTAAGTGACAAAAGAATTTGTTGAGAAATAAGTCTCTCTCCCTCTCTCTCTCTCTCTCTCTCTGTCTCTGTCGCTGAGCTTTTTTTTCTTTCTTTTACCATTTTCTTGGTTTTATTTGTACCTGCAGATCCCTGTCATCCAGTAGGTGGTTGTGGTTGTAGGGAAGTGAACTTTAAATCATTATGTTAAAATGTTAGATCTATGCTGCCTAATGTGTTTGTGCATGCATCTCGAATGCCCCATTAAGAACACATCTTTTGTTTGTGTGTGTGCGCACCTAGGTAAACGTGTGTTTAAAGACCAGGCTCTATGCTACCAACGTCCCTGTCAGGTCAATTGTTTGAACAGCTGCACACTTAAGAATCCATACACACTCTCCCTCTCTTTCACTTATGCCAGTGGTGATCTTTGCACAATGCTTCAGACACACCCTATGTTGGACAACTTGTGTGTGTGTGTGTGTGTGTGTGTGTGTGTGTTGTGTGTGTGTATGATGAAATTTAAAACTTAATCCGTTCAATCTTTGTTTTGCTGTTGGGCTGACATACCGTGAAGCTTATACACTGTATCACTTTACCACAGTTTAGTTGTACATATCAACAAGCATCCTATGTCTTTAATTTTAATTAACTAAACATTTGTCTACTAACACCAGTGTAACTGGAGTAAATCCAAATTTAATGCCAGAGAGCATCCCATCATCAAACCAGGACCAATGTGAAAAAAACCTTTAAGAACACTTGTGTACGTGTGAACCCTGCATCACACTGCTCTGCCAGCCAGATGTTTTCTGGTTATGTGATAATAGTACCTTACAAGGAGGCAGGTGAGAAAAGGGTCATACTGCTCGTAACATTGCATCCACACGCCATCTGGATCAATTTATTCTGTGGAAACGACTGCCTTCATCTGACAGCAGGGAGGAAGCACTTATCATTAGTCCTTGTTTGGTTGAGGCTCATTTCAGTGGATCATCTTGTCCTTTTTAGGAGAGGGTTCTCCTGCACTTGAACTTTATGTTCAAGTCTTTAAGTCAAGAGATGATATGTAGATGTAAAACAGTGTGAGTGCAGAGAGCTTACACAGCCTTGTCTTTTTTTTGTCCTGCTTCTCAAATTACAGTCATAACACAATTGTGACCGTTGATGAAACATGACACCTAGTGGTCTAACATTTACACTGCAAGTTCAGTGAAGGAAGCCCATACAAGGCAGGGACGCAGGCTCACTGATGAGTTTAGTCTGAGTGGATATGTATGTATATATGTGTATATTTTCATCATATTCTGCATTCTTTACAGAATTAGTTTTAATGTGAATTAGTATATTGATTGTCTTTTTTTTTCTCAGTCTGACTTTAGAGACTGTACAAAAATTAGAGTGATGATGGGGGCTTAACTTTATGTTTCACATGTTTTCTTTGAGCCCTTAAATTGATATGTCAAAATAACATAATATTTTTAAATTAGTACAGCTTGTTTAATGGTATAACTCAATATCTTAATGGAACTGCTAATGTGTGCCACCTTTGTATTCATTAATAAAACACTAATACAGAGACAGAACTCTGCATATGGCAAGGTGCACCTATATGAGTCATGGTGCATGTGAAAGTTGAGTTTTAATGTAATTTATCTATCTAACATCAGCTATATTGCAAACAAATACTAAAATAAAATTTTAAAAAATAATTTTGTGGGATAATTTTTTTTAACTTACCTACCTTAAATGCAATACTACCCTCACTTTCAGACAAAAAATAACATTTTTAATACCCTCTCACTTTTCTCACTGCCTTCCCTCCTAACTATTTTTAAATACTCCCTTACCGTTGGCTTTCATTCCCTGATCTCTATCACAGGAAAAGTAAATCTTGCTGCTGCTGCTGCTATTGTGCATTGGTCCTGTAGACTGTCAACCCACCAATGTGTGGCGTGGTTTTATGGCTAGTCAAAACATCTGCCGCACCCACAACCTCATCCCAAAGAAAATCAGGGAAGCAGGCATGGCTGCAACTTAGAGAAGAGCACAACTACTGTAAAAACAGCTTTACGTAAGATGACATGCCTTGATGAATATACGAATAGTATCAAAGAAGATAAGAGGAGGGACAAACTGAAAGAATGTGATTGTCTAACCCAGGGAAATTATTCTTTTGGGACTAGAAATAAAGCAGAAATAAGTAGTTAATAAAACAGGAAGAAATGGTGATATAATTAAGCACATATGAGTTTTTCATGCTCAGTGTCTCAGTAAAGGATTGTCAGCCTTGTCCAGTTCAAGTTCCAGTTCCCAAGTGATAAATCAGACAGATTAGCTCCACTCAGAGGGAGCCACCTCCCAACAGCTGCTTCTGGACTGCTAACTGTAAAAAAAAGAAAAGAAAAGAAAAGAAAAAAGAAGAGGGTGGGAAGAGCAGGGACAGAAAAGCTAAAAACAGTGAGTTCAGCTGGTCTAAAAAAATAAGCAGTGTGAGAAAAAATAAGGAAGAGTGGCAGGAGGAATTAATGCAAGAAGACATTGAGGGGGGAAATGGAGAAAAAAGGAAAATACCAAACACAGAGAGTAATTAGAGATAAGTGTTAGAGAAGGTAAAGCTGTCACAAGAGAGACAGAGAGAAATGATCCCAGGAGACACTGGGGAGACAGTTGATGATGCAGACACTGGGAAAGACGGGGAAGAAGATGGGTGGTGATAGTTGGCAGAACACAGACTTGTGATGACTCAGTGGTATTTTAATAAAGCTGGCATACTATTGTGTTATTGTCTCGGACTTTCCCAACAAAATTTACACGCCTGTTTACTCATGTCAAGCTCTGTAAATCAGTTGATATTGGGCGACATGCATTCCACTTCATTTGAAAAGAGGCCTTTTCAAATAAAGCTTTTGGCCATCTACTAGCCCATTTCCTCTGTTTATTAGTGGATCTAGTGAGAACCAAACATTCAAGTCTCAGTATACTGCTATATGTTCGCTCTTGGTCTGTTAATGTGTTTGGAGGAGGATAGCAGAAGCATGAAGATATCTCCTAGCTGCTCTTTTCTCTCTCTCACACACACACCTGTTGTCCTCTGTTTCACCTGAAACAACATTGTTTGCGTGTGCAGCAGTCTATCTCTGACTCAGTGGCATGTTTGGGTCTCCTTGTTTCCCATGGCCCGGCAGCAGGCATTGTTTTCATATACCGTTCTCCCAAAACACCATTGTGTCGACAGCTTTGCTTACATAAGCAAGTCGACTAGAGAGTTAACCATTTGATGCAGTCTTGGTGAAGTCTTCATTTGTGTTATACTTCAGTGCAGTGACCTCCCAAACAAGCTATAGGATTATTACAGTAGTAAGAGATGTTGCTTAACAGCACAGTCAGAATGTGTTGTGTGTATCTGATTACTTTAGATAAAGTTATGTTTCCCAATCAGTACCTTGATGTTTTTCTCTAATTTTTATCTACGTCAGCACAATTGTAAGATGGCAAGGTTGGTCAGTCTGTTGTTCCTGCAGGAAATAAATGGACAAAGGAACAGCTGGAATTTGGTCGAGACATTCGTGTTTTCTAGAAGATGAATGTCAGTGACGTCAGTGATGGCCTGATTTCATCTAGTGCCACCAGTACTGGATGTGAAAATGTGCCTTAACTATGAACATTTGACAATATCTCTAAAAATACCTTCACCTCAGTTGTGCATTTAGATGAATGCTAAAATAGCATGTTAATGTACTAAACCATAACATGTTACCATGCTAGCTGTGTGCATAAACATAACATAGCCTATCATTTTGGCAATGTAAAAAATCATTTTCTTTTTATTTGCTACATTATGCTAACTATGGCCGTATTGACCTGCTGACAGCATTATGATATAGCTATTAACATGTAAGTATGCTATAACATAAGACATGTTAATATGGGATGTGAGCAGTCAGATTGAACAACAGCGAAACACAGTTGACAAAGTACAGCATAAGCCACATTTAGTCAAATTGTCTAGTCATATGCACAGCCTAGCTGGAAAAACGGTTCACATCAGCCTCCTGGTTGCAAGGCTGGATTAGAGACCGGGCCAGTGGGGCCAGTGCCCCCAGGACCTCTGACTGCCAGGGAGCCTCCAGGCCCACGCAGTGCATGTCCAAAGAGTTCCAAGGCCTTCATTGCAAGCTGATCACTAGGTCCATGGGTGCTGATAGCGTGAGCTAACCACTAGGGCCCCCAGACAACTCAGCACTTACAGTATGAGGGCCCCCAGGTCCCTGGTTAAAGAATGAGCTGACCACTAGAGCCCATATTCCCACTGGGGCTGAAAGCATGATCTGACCACAAGGGCAGTGTAAGGGTCCCTGGGCTCCCCGAGCTTAAAGCATGAGCTGACCACTAAGGCCTCCATGATCCACACTTACAATGTGAAGTGAGAGTTGACCACTAAGGTATTCAGACAGAGAGAGAAAGTCTTCTAAAACTTCCCATCAAAGAAGACTCATAGCTTAAAATGTAGGTCCTATCAGTGAAGTGACCTCACTGTGAGCACCAGAAGGCATTTTTCCATATATAATTTGTGTGGATAAACTAAAACAATGTGAGCAAAATGATTTTAAAAACTGGTACTTTCTGCTTTTGGGCCTCACTGGACTGATCGGACCCTGACTTGTTCTAATTCTAAGTCAGAGATGTCAGGAATTTTGTATCTGTTTCACTTAACAAACAAAAGTACGACAATAAATCCAGAGCTGGGTGTGACCATCTCTTGAACATTTGAAACAGGAGGTGTCCCTGTTCTTGCCATTCTGCCGACATTGTGTGAATGCAGCATTTACAGTCAGGTATGACAATGTAGAGCTTTTCATGGCTTTCATTTTCACTGCTGGTGAGAATCTAAGTATAGTGAAGTTAATTTTCCATCTGTTTACTACTACAGCAATTTTGTTTTTTGTGTGTAATGAGCATAACATCCTCACAGGGCCGCTAGTGTGGCTCTAAACTTTCACTCTTGTTATTTTGGGAATCACTTGTTAAAAAAAGGGGAAAAAAGTTTTGAGCCAAAGTCTCAAGCTTCCCACATTCTTGTGTCTTAGCTTGCAGCCATCTTTTATCTGGCTTGTCTGCTGTTGTGAATTTAACACCTGCTTCCTACACTGGACCAGCACCCAGCAGTGGCCAGCTGAGGTTAAAACCTCTCAGTGCTGTGGCTCTCAGAAAAACACATCAGGACAGACAGGGACCAACCAAAACATGTGGAAGTGCTCAGTGGGTCTAACATGAGCCTTTCACATATGATAATAATCATTTTCGCATCTAAATTCAAAACTGTCTCTGGAGGAACAATTCTTCTCTTTAGAAGTACACTGTGCAGTCCTCAATATACTGTAAATTGATGTGATATCACTAAACCACATATAAAAGCCTATGGGACAAATATGCTTTGTTCTTTTCAGCTATGGCAAAGATGTTTCCAGTTTGGTCTGAGTCTTTAATATGGCATTCCTCTCCTGCAGAGTGTGCATGCTCTGTTCAGCATCTGATGTACTATGCGCTCACCCAGATAGATTCAGGCTATATCCTAGATTGCAGCTGAGTGGGATTCATTGGCAAAACACATTGTTTTTTCTAAATGGGATTGAAGTTCATATTGTGGATTTGCAAAACAGGATTTTGTGACATAATAACATGAGGACAGTATCATCTGGGATGAGGAGAGGACGGCCAAGAGGATATCTGAGCTGCTGTACAACAGGCATTTACAGAGGATTATAATGAATCTTACTATACTGATTTTCTTTTGCCATAATTTTGTAAATTACACAAACCATTACTTTCTGCAATGAATGTTATTTTTAAATAGACTTTCTGCATCATATGTTATTTTTAATCATTTAAGTCTTTTAAGTCTATTGTCTTTTTCAGCATTTTGTAAGAAACAAGAAAGCTTTGAAAAATGAGAGCTGGCTACACTGACAAAAGGGATGTATTTGTATCCCAGCGAGACCTTCTAGTTGTATTAAAATGTGATGTCTCATTATAAAATCTCAGTGGGAACAAAGCTGTTAAAGTGGGACAGATGGAAAGCAATTTAAAGTGTTGGAGGCGTCTCTGTCCTGTCTTTTATTAGCCATAAAAATGGAGCGTGATGATGTAGAGCTTGACAGACTGATGGATTTACAATTACAAGGGAAACGAACATTTGGGAACATTTAATGTCACGATGTATCACTCGTCGGCACCTGAATGAACAATGAAGGACAAGCACACACGCATGCACACGCATGCACACACATACACTGACGCTGCTGGAATGTCCTTGAATGTATGTATTTCCTTCACATCACACTTATTTTCTCTTTAGTACCACACAGAGTGACACACTACTCAAAACATGCCTTAAATCCTCTCTTAAAAGACACAGAAATACCTCACAGAAAAACACATCTGTGGTGTAGACAGATATCAACTGGGAAGAAGCCTGGATCACTATCCCTTCTGTTTGTTGAAAGAACAAGCCCTGGGCCCCTAATCTTGACAGGCCAGGGTCGGGCAGGAAATGATGTCATAGTCACAGCAGCAGATCTCCAGACGCTGATAAGGTCGCACTTCCTGGGAAAGCAAAACGAGGGAGAAACAGATAACCCCCTTGTCTTCTCTTTCATCCTTTCATCTTGTCTCATCAAGACAGCAGAGAGCTATTCAGATGTTCGCCACTGAGACAGAATGCTTCATAATAATGTCACAGAGACATGCTGGAAGTGTTTGGGTCTGATCCAAGAACAGGATACCCTCGACGAATTATCAAGGCTGAGATTGCTCTTCTCCCCTTGTGTTAACTGAAAACAATAGACATACAACATAAAGTTAATGAATATAGGCTTGGAGAGTAAATGGAGCCAGGTAATTGATCCAAGAGGTGATGCAGGGGGTAGACTGCTAAGTGGAGAGTTGGCATTTTCCTTTCCCTTAATGACTATATTAGTCTGTACACTCACTGTGAGTCATGCTTTATAAATCATCAAGACCGTAGGCTGCTGTGTCTAAATGTACATGGGAGTTTATGTGGGGGAGTGTTGGTTTGAAGTAAATCATTGAAGGGGTCCTGCTCATTTGCCTTAGGGGTCTCCCACTCACCAGAAAGGAATTAGACATGGAGGGAGAAAAAGAAGACGGACCGCTTAGGGTCTCATCCTGCTGTGTTTGCGTGCAAGTCTGTGTGAATGTATGTGTTTATGTCTACACATAAGAAATTGCAGTACATGTGCCTGTTTATATGGTTACTTAATGAACCTGTGTGGGTGGGTGTGTGTGGCGGACTTCCTGGCTTTGGCAGTATCTCCAAGAACTCTCGCTCTCTATCTCTGTGTACATTTCTTGATCTAGTTTTGTCTGGTTCTCTATGTGTTTACCTATCTGTGTTTATCTCTGCATTTTTAAGAGCACCCTATCAAATCATCACTCTGACTCACACAGCACGGAGCAGCCCCCTCCACCCCATCCACCGTCACTGTGTTGGTTTAGATGGACAGCCCGCCCATCTGGTTTTCATGAAGAAGGGATCAAAACTGACTCTTAGCCCACTGTGGCCTGCTTTCATACTCCCAACCCTTAGCTTTACCCTCACGTTTCTGCTGGTGAGGCAACCTGGACTGGCCTAGACCTTGACAATGAGTAAAACAAAAACAAAACTGCCTCTCTTTCTCATTAATCAGAGTCACAGACACAGGGCTGGACTGGGACAAAAAATTTGGCATAGGCGGCCCACCAAAATCAGTTGGTCACCTCTCACCATGCTTCCATATAACATGTGTACCTACTGTATTATTCCCCAAAACCAGGTGAGTGGTATGTGCCGTGGATAACTCCATGGTAATCAGAGGTAGCCATAGAGTTCGCAACTCATACTCAAGTACAAGTAGTCTACAAGTAATTTTGACAGCAGCGTGGGACTAGCCGACGCGATGCATACAAAATAACCTCACCTCAGCTATTAGAACAGTTAGCCAAAGTTAAGACTGCATTAGGAAACTACGGTAGCTACTAAAACAATGTCTAATAGCTTACTCAGTGCTGTATGACAGTGTGTTATCACCAGCAGTAGGTGAGAGTCTCACTTTCTGATAGCATTATGATTATGTTGTAATCACTGACCTTAATTGAAGTAATCATCATCATTGTCATTAATGAATGGCACGCACCCTACTCAAGGGCATCACTTTGTGTTGAAAAGTGGTGGGGAGATTTTAGGGTTCAGATTAGGCGTGTGAAGAAACATAGCCCATGAGACGTGACACTGCACAAGATTGGGGTCATGAGAACAAGACTACAATATATTTTAATACTATTTACAAACAATATTTATTGATGAAATATATGATTGGGGTGTCTGGTGTGTTTTTTCCCCTGAAAAATTTGAGCATTAAACACTTTATTTCCTGCATTCTAGAAACGCTTTCTGCACCATTTTATGGTGGAAATATCTATATAAAGAGAAACACAAAATTGTGGTGACAATTCAGAATATAAAAATATTATGGAATATAATGCAGAGATCGTTAGCTTATTTTTTTAGCTTAAGTTACAATGCAGATGTTTTTTTAATATCAACAATGTATAGCAGGTTTTCTTATTGTGCATATAAACCCTTCTTATATTATTCATTTGTTAATTAACATTTATTGTTGCAAGTTTTTTTAGAACAGGGATTTTTTTTTTTAACAGGGCATTTTTAACAAACACTTTCAAAAAGTCATGGGGTGTCCAAACCATGTCCCCAGCGTTGCCATTGTAAATGACACCTATGACGCTCCCTCCCTGCTCCCTTCCTACAGGTTGAGCTATTCCATGCTTACCCTTCACCTCCACTCTCCTGCCCTTTCTGTCCCTTGTCTGTTACAGGGACTCAAGCCTTCTGCTTCGCTAACACACGCCCCCTCCATGGCTCCTCCAGTGAGGGGCAGGAGCTGGGAAGAGATGTGATTGGGCCAGCCCAAGGTCAGTAAAGAAAATTACCTACTGTTTTATGGGCTGGTCGTCAGCCATTTTTTAAAACAGTTAAATAAATTAATAATTTACGTTACACCGGCACCAAAGGTTCCTTGGCCCACCGGGCATTTCTCCAGTATGCCAGATGACCTACCAGTCCATCCCTGGTCACAGATAGAGCCAGATCTGATATTATTAGCCTATGATATATAACCATTATTTTTATGGTTAAATATAATCATGCTAGCTCCCGAGAACGTACTGCACGGTCCTGACTCGAACCAGCGACCTCGGGTACAGGAGGCGGACACGCTAAAAATCCATGGTCACTGCACCGCCTTGCTGGTTTCCATCACACATGTATAAGTATCAATAAATTGCAAAAGATATGTTTGAGGTCACTAAGAAACAACGATACCATTACATATTAAATATAGATATTAAAGGACAGTACAGTCACCCCAGCTACCTAGGTAGCAGTTCACCCTGCTACCTTCTGGGAAGAGATATAGGCTATTAGTTTCTGCTGCTGCGCCAGATTGCAGAGCAGATTTTCCCCCAGAGCTGCCAGATTTTTAAGTTAAAATTCCCCTTCAGTACTGCTCCATTGAATTTAGTTTATTTCTGTTTACCAATTGTTTTTATATTATATTGTCTGTTACATAGCAGTAGGGAGTTACTAATTGTCACTTTACAACCTGTTGTAACGTGACAAATAAATCTTGTTCATTTTACATAGTTACAACTTGTATAAATGTGTTTATGTTGTTAAATAAATAAATATTGGCTCATAGAATTTTTTAAACTGCAATAATTAATGTTTTTATATGAATCAAATGACTACCCCACTCTGTAGTTCCTCACAGCCTGTTAGTGCTTTTTAGTGTCTTTAAACTAATTGTTCTGCTTTTATAGCGTGCGCATTTGCTGTTTTGCTTTTTATTCCAAAACTTTTTAGCATCATTTCTTAACAAAGCTAGCAGGCAGTTTTAAGCTCTGGTTAACCAGGTGTGTGCTACTTGCCCAGCACCAAACAGCAAACAGCTAAAATTAAAAACAAGCAGGTTTATGGTCAAGCACTTAACGCAGCTAGAGAGCCAAATATTTTTCTCAAGAGTTGAAGAAGACCAAAAATAGAGCTAAAAGGAGAGAGAATATGCTTACTGTACTTTTACCAAGTCCTGGTTCTTTGTCAAGAAAGTAAGAAGGAGTTATTGAGAAAGAGAGAACAAGACAAAGAGGAGAGTGGAATCAAATAATGTACCACATCTTCAAAAATGTCACCTACATATTTTTGTGGTTTAGGGCAAAAGACAAATTAGCATGGCTTACTTTCTGTCAAAGAAAAACATGTGAGGAATGCTCAAGAGACTGCAGTTTCTGCAGAGCGGGAAACCACAGATACCAAGAGAGCTGGAGAGAGAGAGAGAGAGAGAGAGAGAGAGAGAGAGACATTGGGGCTTGTATTTCATTTATCCAGCTGCAACTTCACCTGTTGAAGAAAGAGGAACTTTAGATTAAAATAAATATATTCTGCCCTCTCTCCTCATAATCAAAATATTCATGTATGCTCATGTTATTTCTGGAATTTGAATGAACAAACAGGTTGAGGCCAATTGTGAGCTTCTTGTCTAAACCACCTCACACACACTCCTTCTCTGGCCCTCAGCCGACAGAAATAAACAATCACCTGTCAATCTTTTTCCTCAAGGAATGTCTTGGTGCTGAATCTTGCTTCTTGTAGCAGCAGGTCTTTGGTTTCATACTCCATACATCTTCCAACTCCAGATGTTAAATGCAAGACAGAGGGTGTAACCCTACATTCCTCATGCCTAATGTGGAGGTCCAGCAGCACTCTCCACATGCCTGCTGTTTGGCTCGGACCTCTGCAGGGAAGCCCCCTCTGCTATTTCTCCCTTTGATATCAGTCAAAGACTGGGCAGTCTGCCGGAAGACAATTGCTGAAGAAAGGAAATGAGAAAGCCTGGAGCATACAGTAGAAGTCTATGAGGAAGAAGAGAGAGGGGAGAGGAGAAAGACTGACTTAGCCTTCTAAAAGCTTCCAGTGATTAAAATAGAAAGGAAGGGGCCACAAACAAGGGGCTGGATTTCTGCAGCTCTCTGATCCTGGGCCAGTGGAGTGTGTATGCATTCTTGTGCATGTTTGCGTTTATATGCATGATGAGTAGGATGTGGGAATGTTTCAGTTCTTACATTGCATATAGTGGCACACACATTCAGTGAGCATCTTGGTGCAGACTGGCATGCATTTGTGCATCCATTTGTGGCATGTTGTGTCTGTGGGTGTGCTTGGGTATGTGATAAAGCCTGTGTGTGTTTGAGAGAGAGCAGAGAAAACTCTGAAAAGCCTCGAGGGGGATTTCCTCTGAAAAGGAAAGCTTTTCTCCTCCCCCTCTCTCTCTCTCACCTCCAAAAACTCAGAGTAGCCAGAGAGACGCGATAGAGAAGTGAGAGAGGAGCTAGAGGAGCAACAGGCAGTCCAACGTATTTCTCCTTACTGCGCTACACACTCAGACTCGTGGAAAGTCTACCAAGAATGGGAATAACTTTAGTTACTTTTCAGTCAAGAGAACTCACTGTCATGTGGATGTACTTCAGTCGACTTCTGTTGTTGATGCAGTAAACATGGCAAGTCTCTCAGCACAGAGCCAAGGGAGGCTGCCTGAAGAGGATTATCAGGACCAAAAATGAAAAAAACCTTCTGCCTGATAGAGGTCATACTCCTGCCAAGATGGTAAAGTAACATCTAGGTTTTAACATCTGTGTGCCATTCCTGTCTGGTTTAAGAGTTTCAGTGCTCCACTGACCCAGTAACTGAGAGCGTGAGCCTCTGGTTTGGACAAGTGACTTTGTTTCTGTTTGTGGCTTTGCAAGTCATGTGTAACTGAAGTTTTAGAGGCCTGTTGTGTTGTAAGCCTTGTTTTTTGCAAAGAAAAAACAAACATTTAAATGCTTTTGGAGGAGAATTTTTTACATCAAATTATACTTGGGTAATACTGCACAGTATTGATGCACATTCTTTGTTCTTTTTTTTATGAAACTGTACCTTTTAGACATCCAACAGCAGCACAAAGCCAATGTTACTGCACTCTTCAAATCTTTTTGTCTTCTTGAGCACAGTCGGTGGGACAGTTGGCTTCACATCAACAGCCCACAGCATCTCAAGCTTTTAAGTGCATGTGCAGTGACAAAGAGAGGGTGACAGAGAGAGGCAAGGACATAAAGATGTTTTACATCTTTATGTCCTTTGATTAGGACTTAATTGATGCAGATGGCACACATACTTCAGTGAGTGGAGAGCGTTTCGGTGTAAAAATTATTTGACTACTTTGCATGTGCACATAATGGAATTCTCCATTTTAGTGTTTGGCACTTTAAAAAGTTCAAACCACAAGGATTTTTACGACTGGAGAGGACTAGTTTAATCTTGGTCTTAACAGAAACTAATTAATGGCATTGAGTGAGCCACAAGATGGGAACATGATAGACTTTGATGAGTGGTTTGAGGGAGAATGTGGCTTCTTTGAACTTTTATTTACTGGTTGTTGTTGCTGTCAACAAAAAAAGGCAGATAAAGAATTAGGGTTAGATAAAAATCCCATTGATGCATGTTTATTTATAATTTATGGGAATTATTTTCACTCACTCTCCACAGTATTGGCCTATTTATTAAATGCACCTTTCTTCTATATATGGAAAGCAGTCAGATCCATAACATTGGTCCAACTGTGCCAGATAAATTTACAAAAAGCAGGAAGGAAGGATGTTTAAAGAAGTCTTGGCTTCTCCTCGTGGCCACTGCTGTACTTTGTCCTCCCGTCACCACCACTGCAGCAGTTGTTTGACCAACTTTTACAGCCCCAACTGTTTGTTTTACTTATTGCATGACTGATGCTGTTTTTTGTGACCACCCTCCAACTTACCGCCTACGAGCCTTTAGGGGTCTACATTATTAGATTAGTGCTCACTGTGCAGGACCAGAAGTTTCTATCTCGGGTAAACACTCAGCAATAATACAAAACCCAGAGCCCCTGCTTGCCAGTGTGCATTGTATTTGCATTTAGTTACTGTGTGACAAGGACAACCAAGAGTCATTTATTTACCAGCAAGGTCAACTGCTTCCTTCTTAAGGCATGTGTTTTTTCATTCATTGTACAGTGCACATGGTGATCAGGTGCCGTGCGGATAGTATTTGCAGTGTCACAGCTTGTTGCAGTATTCAAAATCTATTCAAAGATAATGAAAATCGTCAAAGTGTGTATGAAAGTGGCACCTTTTAATCTCTAGATAACTAGCAACAGTGACAGACCTGCTCCTCATCAGTCACAGTGCATATTTCAAGCAGTCATCTTAGAGTATGCATGCACATGCTATAATCTATTAACAAATTGAAACAGTGTGGACACGCTTACGAACTTATCGTTCTTTAAAGGGTCACAGTTGTGTCTCTCTCTTTAACAGCTTTAGACAGTCTTCAGTGGCTCACTCCCTGTCTGTAACAGGTCATCACGTCTTTACAATGCTATCGTTTGTGCTCCCTTTGGCAGATAAATGATACTTCCTGCCCACTGCCTCACTTGCTGTGATTTTGCCAAATTTCTACAAAGGCAGGGACAAAGAGAATCTACACAATAAAGTCAAGTGATTTGTAGAGAAAACACATTTAATTGCAGACATCTGCCTTGAGGAGCTGTTTGAGCCGAATTATTTCTGTTTTGCTTCAGTCAGCAAGTCAAGGTTCTGAGAGTTGTCATGGAGCTGTGAGCCATATTTTCAGTGTGTTTATTATCTCTGCATCACAAAAGTGGGTCAAACTCAACAGAGGTTGTGCAGTGCATTTTGAAGGAAAATGTCTGTGCAGCTATAGGCTGCCTGTGTTTTCTGAGCATGCATTGTCTCTAAAAATAAAGTTACTGGAACGTTGTCATTTCCCCCCAGATTGTGTTTGAAAGTTGAAAGTACAGTTGTTATGGCTTCTCGGGTTGCCTTTCTAGGAGGATAACAGTTGTATTATAACTAGTTCAGTGATTTCGCATGACACATCAATCTCCAGTCATGAGAAGAAGTTCTTGCTTGCTTGAATTCAAAACCAGCTAAACGAATTCAGTCAGACTGGGTAGTCAGAGGATGAGGTGGCACCCTGTGACACAAAGCAGCATTTACTGGAAGACCTTCAAGTTTTATATGATTAAGCCTCGTTTGACAATGCAATGGGTCTAAAATCTCGCCAGTAGTTTTCCATCATTCGTCTACAGGTTGCATTTTTCCAAAGGTGGAGGATGTCATGTAGACTATTCTTGCTCTGTTTGGAGTTGTGAGCTTGTTTGGACTTACAGAAAACTTTACAAGAATGAAGAGCAGCAGATGCCTGTGTTTAGTACAATCCTGTAATACACACACATATGCTGACCAACTAACAAATCCCTTGTTACAAGGCTTACTGGATTTCACAGGACCTTCCTTTATTTGTATTACTAAGGTTTTTAATTTCTTGGCTTTTTTACATTGTCAGTTAAACTATGGGAGCTATTATGGTGTGTTGCAATCTCCAAAAACAAACTGTTTTTATTCCTCATAGTTTGCCAGATTGCAGGCTTCAGGAAACAAGCTGAGATCCAGGATACTTTGTTTTGTCATGTTAAATGGGAGCGGATCATTATGAATCAGTCATGGAGACATTCCAAAAGCGGAGAAGAAAAAAGTCATCATATGGCCAGGTCTCTTAGATTTTCTGTTTTAAAGCCATATCTTTCTTGCCAATCACCCCACCAGACATTCGGCAACGGTACTAAACTATACACCTGCCTGATCCTGTGGTACTATTTAAAATATGCTGAGCTGGCATGACAGGAACATCAGTCTTAAATCAGTCTTTATGTTGAGTCCATCCAACACTAGTATGCTCAGTTCGGAGAATGATGCAGACACTGTTTCATAACATTGTTTTTTTAAATGTTACATTTCACAACATGTAGTCTGTGCAGCTGTGAGTCAGTGTTGTTTGAATTCAAAAGAGATGACAGCAGATTAATGTCGGAGCCTGACACACTTGGTCGATTGTCCTACCAGATGGTGAAAGACAGATACCGGTATGTTAGGGTTTTATGAGACTTTCAAGTTACATGGTGGAATATTACAAGTCAGACGTTCATTGTTTGTTATTTACAGATTCAGGGTAGATTAATAAGACATTTGTAAAATCTAATCTATCTCAGCTCACCCTCATAGAAACTGGCCAGTTTTAAATTCTTGGTTCTTGTGCGATATGGGAACAAAAGGCCATACCAGAAACCTGACACACTATTTATGTGGCCTCTTCACTTTACAACCAGAGTTCTTTTAAACTCCAA
Organism: Lepomis macrochirus; assembly: GCA_024633595.2. Classification (NCBI taxonomy): domain Eukaryota; kingdom Metazoa; phylum Chordata; class Actinopteri; order Centrarchiformes; family Centrarchidae; genus Lepomis; species Lepomis macrochirus. The sequence goes on along the minus strand of JALXJV020000004.1, from coordinate 29,638,843 downwards.
AATGAGTGAATGAATGAATAATAAGAACTCTGCCAGATTAAAGCTCCGTTAGCGAACACACACCGTGTTTACTCCTGGCAGCAGTGACTCTAAGAAACAATGTAGGAGTTTTGTCTCTTAGAGGCCTTTTTATTGGTCGAGAGGATTTAAGATGGCTTAGCTGGATGAAGTGCCCCTCTGCTGAGTTTAATGACAGTGGATCATACACAAAGAGAGCGCAGTCTCATCACCAAACAGGACATACCGAATGTTTAGGGAGGAGGGGAATAACTGATAGAAGCAATGTTATTGATCAGTGATCTTGATTATTATGAATGCTCCAAGACACATTATTGTTATTACACAGATTGTTTTCTTTGACACATACAAACACACATACGCTTTAATTACTTTACACTTTAATTACTTCTTTAATGAAATGAATGGGGTTGATTGTTCATATGTAGTTTGTATGATGCTTTGGCATTATTGTTGTTATACATTCATGCCAATAAAGCTAATTTGAATTGACACAACATCTTCCCAGTGCTGGCTTTTGTGTGAAATGTATAAGCTGCCAATACATTTATTGTGTCTTTTTTAAAATCCACAAATGAATAGAAAGAAAAGTGAAATCTGCATATGGTCATGACTCACTTTCTACTTCCCAATGATAATATTTCTTGTGGTTAGCTGTTTTCAGCTAACCCTCTGAGTCCACACTGTGGTTGGCTGTTGGATGGTGTGTCATCTGAGACACTCTGACATATCTGCGTGTCCATACATGCAGACAGTCCTCAGGATTTACCAGCGGGTCTTGACTCAACTGTCACTTCTGCTTATGTTTTGGTTTTAGCCTGGAGGCGGAGTGACAGTCCATTTCTTATGAAGATTTCAAGAAAATTTGATGACCAGTCAAGACAGAGACATAAACAAATCCTTTGAGCATGTCGCATCAGGAGCTGTGTCCATTTAGTTGGAGTTAATCTTGTTTGCATGCACATTCTGGGCAGCTTACCTATTGTAATCTTTTGAGCCTTTGTGGCTGATGACACAAATACACATTGTGCAGCACACACCTTGACAGTGTGTTTATACTGTGGCTCAAATCTGGGTCCTGACTTTCTTTGGCCACAGCCCCAGGCAATATGGAAAAATGTGTAATTATCCGCTTAAAACTCCCAGGGGGCCTGAATGGTGGACAAGACAAAGAGAGAGTGAACCTTTATAACAAATGCCTGTTGTCCACACTAGCATGCCAATTCCCGTCAAACAATGACCTTTGTTGAAGACTGGAGCTCTTTTTAGAGTTTAATCACAGACTGCACTGACATTAGTGGGCAGAAAGGGATTCCCCTCGTGCTCAATGTGTAGATGAGGCAGCGGTGGATTGTGGTCGACAGCAGGACATCGATCAAACTCACTGTTCCTGCAGTCCAAGATAAAGCTTCAGGAGTTTAGCTTGATTGAACGCGCCCCTCCGGCTGATTGCAGGAGTAAAATATCTTGGAAAAAGAAATAGCAACTCTGATTCTGTCAACATAAGGACCCGAGAGCCAGATACTGTACACTGATACTGACACTTAAGTGCGATGTAGGGAAGTGATTGTGCATGGGTGCTCACATGGGACTGAACACATTGCTTTTAACCAGGAGTATTTCTAATAGGAGGAAATGTTAAAACTACAGAAGGAATGGCTATGGTGGTGCAGACAAAACAGCAGGGAGAATAAACTTTCGTGCCAGACTTTGATGGGACACACTGCACACATTAAATTGGTGCTACAGCTGTTCGGCTTCCTGACCAGCAACATAGAGGATCAATTAAAACAATTTTTTGTTTGCTTTGTAATATTGTTACTATTAAATTATTTATATTGTCTTCTTTTTATTGATCACTTGAGAAAGTATGTGTGCACATTGATGTAACTTTGATGCTAAACGGGTAAATAAACCCAATATATTGTGATTATGATGTTGGTTTGGCAGACCACTTGGAACTAGTGCTGCATTTTCTGTGGCCTAACAGCTGTGGTATCAGATAATACTTCATATTTTAATCCCTCTTTCAGCTGTAACAATACTGTCATTTCCACTATATCTTGTGCCAATATTCACTAAAGTGAATAGCTTTAGCAGTAGCTTAGTCTGTGGGGACTTGGCTTGGGAACTGGAGTGTCGCCCGGATCAGTCATACGGAGTGTGGACTGGCAGCTGGAGAGGTTCACCTGAGCAGTGTCTAAGGTGACCTTTAGCAAGACCCTGGACCCCTAAAACAGTGGCTCAGAACTTCAGGTGTCTTCCTAGTGTTTATAGAGGGTATCGAGGATGTTAACATCATGTGGTGTACAACTTCGTCACTTTCTAGAAACAGATGATGTCATGGAAATCAATAATGATCTGAACAACATGCAGAATAAGATAAGTCACAGGACTAGAGAAGATGAAGTAAGCGAGTTTTTAATGTTCCAATTGCAGATGCTGAATGTTTGTATGTTTGCAAATCATGTGTCACATCCTTAGGTTGAGTTTAAAGTGTGTTATGTTTAAAGTTCTTGACATGTAATAACTACTTAGCTAACACATGTTATGATTATAGCCCAAAAAGACTGCTATCATTTTTCTTTTAATAACATTATGATTATGAAATTCATGTTTTCAAATTCCAAACCTACCTATTCAGGACACACTTTTGCCTTGTCTCAGTATAATTCATGCTGAACTTTCACAATTCAGGCCTGTTGTCCTGCATGTTGTCTGGCTGTTTGTCAGATGTAATGAGATACAGAAGAACTCACAACACCCGCAGTTACCCTCCCTCCCCTTGGTTCATTTGGCTGGCTAGCCTGTCTGAACTGTGTCCAGCTGAACTATGCTTGGTAAAATCTCAAGAGGGTCACACTCATATGAATATCACTAGCCAAACCACCCACAGAGGGGAGTTCCAGAAGGAAAGGAAACATCTCATGCTTTTAACCTTCTTTATTTTGAGAAGTTTATCCAGGCATGAGTGTTCGTCATTTTAGCCAGAGTGTTAACAAAAAGAGGTTTAAATATCAAATGATTTTGAAGTAATGTTACGATAATAAGTCGCTAAAAGGTTAGTTTAAGGTTGAATTTCAGTGAAGGACTGAACTGAATTAAAGTTAGGCTATGAAAGAGTGGTCACGATCTAATTAGTTTTGGGGAATCATCAATTTAATCTGAATGTCTACATCAGTAACAGCCCTGACACCAAACTACACTTATTCAAACAAAATAACACACGGAAATTGAATGTCTCAGGCCTGTACAGTAACAGTAACAGAGAGCAGTGTTGCATGAGATGTGACCTCTGGTTTATGTTTGAAAAATACAGTAGAACCCAAAGTTCAATGGCTGCATTCAGTATAAAACAGCTGTGTTACATTACCACTCAAGAGCCTCGAAGGTATTCTGTTCTCCATTTCCTAATCTATTGTGACAGATGTGCCCGATCAGAAAAGGGAAGCATTCTTTTCCACTGAGCACATGCAATGTCTACAAGAGATACAAAGACTCATCATAAGAGGTCAAATATTGATATTGATATACATCCAATATCCCACATTAACTGCTGATTGGCATTAGGTTATTTCATAGACATTCAGATACATTAAACCACCCTGAATACAAATGAACAATACCCAAGCTAAATGAACGTGAATGTAAAGACTAAACGGAGAGGTACAATCATAGTTGAATGATTTGCTGAATTATTCTGTAAATCGTGAAACAACTTTATGACCTTTGTTCCCAATGTTTCGTGACTGCTCAAGGTGCTCACATAAGCATCCATTAACCAAATGGTCAGCACAGTCCCAGTGCTAACCAGTGTGAGGTCTTTGAAGCTGCTGCACTTGTGTTTACCCAGGGCCGGTCTCTGGTCTTGGTTAGGCCATCAAGCTAAATGAGGAAGGGGCTAAAAACAGACTGTTTGTGGGTCTGGGAGATTAACACAGCAGGCCACTGTGAACTGATTGTATGAATAGCACACCTGCTGTGGTTTGCGGCTAAGACCTGTTAAGATCCAAAATAAGTGTCCCTTGTCCTTATTTTCAACTGTCAGCTCATCATGAATGTTATTCCTTTTCTTTACATTACAAAGAGACATATTTGACTATACTGTATGTGAATAAAATAACTCAACCGCATATTTCAGTATGCTTTACATGTGCAAATGAGAAAAACAAATCACATAAAGCAAATCATAATATAGAATAACTATGCACCTCTGTCCAACACCAGACAAGACTGAGGGTTATATTAAACACATTTACATGGCATGGCTCTGAGGATGGTTTCAACAACTACTGGATGGGTTGCCATGTTCCCCAGCTCAATATCCTCTTGATATGAGACAATGGGGAGACTTTGAAAGGGTTTTATGTTCTCAGCAGTGTTTTCCCCCAGGTCAAATGTTCAATGTTTGTTTCCCTGGGCCATCATGTTGAAATCGCACCTAAAATTTTTAGAACTTACTGATTTTATGCTCCTTGAAACCTACAACCTGAAATTTGCAGGCAAGATAGTTTTCTTGACTTTAGACATTGATATCTCCACAGTGGCTAAAGGGATTTGCATTTGAAATGTTCATCACCCTTAAGCTCCTTTGGAATTGGAACTGCAAAGTTAGCCCAATCAATGTTAATTTACATCAAGAGACACATATGCTCATAGGACCCTGAGAACGTAGGGATGACCTTGAAATTTGGTACAGATACTGAACAAATGGTGCTCAAAGGATGAATCCTTGAGACTTTGGTGATCCCATGACTGTTCATCGCCCTCAGCAGGTTTTCACTTATTCATTGATATAGCTCTCATCTTCATGATGGATTGACACTAAGTTTGTGCACATTCATGTTTCCCCCACACAACTATGGTGATGCCCTTTTCCACTTATGTCACCATGAGATTCACATTTTTGGTTTCTGTGCATTTCTTTTGTTTGATTTGCTTCAACTTGTCACTTTGAATAAGATCAGAGGCTGACCCTCGCCTGCTACAAATATACCAGTTTAAATGAAGCATACCCTGGCCAGACATGAAACAAGTTGCAGATACTCATGCGGGGCAGACTTAATCATAGCCAGATAAAGTTGAAAGTTTTGGTCAGGCAACATTTCCCTCTTGATCCTCTAAACATAACAGTTTTTCATTTACCTCAAAGCCTTATGTTAAGTGGATCTGTGGAATTGTTCATCATGTTTAGATTTTGGTGATTTAGATCTTTTACTGCAGGTTTTAGTTTGTTAGAGATGATATTGCCCAGGTAGGCCCAGTAATAACTCACTGATCTAAAAATGCACTCATGCAGAAAAATATTAGTATCACTTTTTCATTTTTTTCCTGACTCTAAAACTGAAAACTCTTTGAAGGTTTCCAAACGAGTGCAGCAAGGGGTAAAAGGCCAAGAAAAATATCTGTCCTGTCATTTTGCATTTGCAGAGCATTTGTTCTCAACATATCTTGGCCATGTGAATCTTCTTTAAATAAATGAGTGTTAAAACAAGTCCAAATGGACACACCTTTGAAATTCACAGTCCACATTACACTCTCAGTGTGCCAATTTTCACACACGTGACCTGAACTTGCACAGTCCACATGCACATTGTAAGTACATGCACAGTGACTGTTATCAAAATCTTGCATTAGCCAAGAATTTATTGGTAACTATATCCAACAATATTGCTGTCAGGTTTGTCAAATGAAAAGTCATCTTTCTGGGTAATTAACAGTGGCCATTAAGTCCATTCAATAAGGATTTCTAAAAAGATTTACCATATTCAATAGTGTTAAATAACTACAATGCCGGTTTTCAGTTTGAGGGCAGCTGTTTTAATTATATGAGACATGATAATGTGTAATGGAAGATTTATCTTGCCTAAATTAAAAATTGTATTGTTCACATGGGGTGCAGCCATGAGCAAGTGATCAAATGAGGTCCAAAAGTAGGCTATTAGATACAACACACCCTGAAAATAATGCTTACAAAAGTAGATTTGTTCCTCTGACAGGAACAGTTTGTTATAATGAAAGTAACACTGACCACCATCTCTTCTTGTCCTCCAGAACCCAGAATCCCTGGACTCGTCCATCCAGAGTGCCCTCTCAGCCCTCTTCCCACCTTTTGAGGCCACAGCGCCCATCGTCCTCAGCCAGCTGTTTTCCACCATCGAGGAACGTTACCACGGTGATGCATTACAGTGCCTGCTGGACTTTCTCATCCCCTCCAAGCACCTGCTGGAGAGTGTGCAACAGGCAGCGTGTGTGAGTATGCACACATGCACTTTTTAATCCTCTCTCTTAGAGTAAATACATAAGATGTACTAGGACTGACAGGCAGTTTCATTTAAAGACACTTACTGCATGTTAAGATTTATTGCACTTTGTTATTCAGTTATACTCGGCATAAAAGGCTCTGCTCTTTGAGGTAGCTCTCAAAAAGTCTGTGCACCAATGGGAATCAGCTTTGAAAATCCCTTAACATATTAAATGCATTATTTATAGCATACATAATCTAATTTGATTTATAATTAAAAATACATAGTTAACAATACCAAATGTCGAATAAGGAGGTGGTTGATGTGGTAACAGAGAGACATGTCACATGTATAAGATGCCCCCCCCAACCCACACACACACACACACACACACACACACACAACACACACACACACACACAGAAGTGACACAAAAAATTATATTAGGAGTGACAAAATACTATACATTGGCATTGTTCTCACATTCCTGGAACACTGACACTCTTCTCTCTACAGTTTGGGATTGTGGGGGATGCAGTTGTTCATGCATTCCATAGATAATGTTAGGAAATACAAAAATGATGCTGATTTTATTTTATTTTTGTCTAGGCTGGATACTCTGATGTGGTTTTCCGCTGTGAGGGTTGGCCTCTCTGTCTTCACGACAAAACCGTCATCCAGTTAGCATCTGTGAATCCTCTGCTGCTGCGTCCTGGAGACTTCTATCTACAAGTGGAACCTTTCGGGGACCAAGCAGCTCGCATTGTCCTCAAAAGTCTTCTAGAGGAGGGCTGTCGTGAAGTGGAGGAGACTCCCGTCCCTGAGACTTCCTACCCTTGCATCTTCACTGAGGAATGGCTGCTGGACATCAATGAAGGAAGGCAAGGAACTCCTCTGTCACGTTGCTTGCTTTGCACAGATCAAGGAGTTGTCACATTTCCCTGGGCTAAAATCGCCATCCCAGAGTTTTTAGACAAGCCTAAAATCATGCCCACTTATCGGGAAGCTCCTCCTGAGCCAAAACTGATCTCAGTTCCCTCCCATTTTAACTCTGCAACCCTCCCAGTAGAAGCCATTTTTCTTCCTGCAAAAGACAGGATGACAGCATCTTTAAGACATGTGGACTATTCTTCCAAACTTGTCAAAATGGAACATGAAAGACGAAACTCCAAATCATGCTCAAAACCATTGATCAAACCTGTGGGCTGGGTTTCTCCTAATACCTGGGACAGTCGTAACTATCAAGAGATTGAGGGTGATTATGTAGACCTGGTGGATATTGCCAAAGGGAAGGAGTTTCTGGATGAACATAAAGACAGCCATCCAAATCCACCCCATTCAGTTGTGTTCAAACCTGTCAGACCACCTCCTCCTGTACCACTTGGCAATAGTGTTGCACTGCGGACGCACCATTCAGTATACAGAGGAGCCTTGTACACCATGCAGCCAGGGAAGGCTAGGGCATGAGCCCACTGATCAAGACTTGAAGTGTAGGTACAGAGACTCGTACGTGGCAGCACTGAGAAACCCTGTCACCTTTGAGAGGGGGGGTGTAGACCTCCTGACTGCCCTGGAGGAGGTCAGCTTTTGTGAAGAAGGAGAGTTAAGATCCAAGGGTACATCTGAAGCTCAAAGAGACAAACCTGGAAACTTGTGTAACCACTGTAATAAACATGTGATCAGTAATGAGCTCTGCCAATACAAACACTGCTGTGAACCAACGCCAGAAAACTTTGCATCTCACCTCAAAAACCTTCCTACAAGTTTTGAATCAGAAAACATCATGAAGGAACCACCTGTCGTTTTGAAATCAACCCCTGGTTTGAGCCATAGTCAGAAAGTTCAGATGAAACTTATTTCCCACCACTCAGGGCATAATGCTAGTCCGCATCCGGGATCAGATGTGTTCTTGGAGAACTGTGATGGTGACCTGAAACCACATCAGAAGGTGGAGGTTTTGAAACCATCAGGAAAACACAAAGTTAAAGTTAGGTCTCTGTCCACTGTGTCAGAGACATCTAAAGGGAGTCCACTTCTCTATAAACTTAACAGCAGGAGCAACAGTGATATCTGCCCTGAAACAATCACAAGCATCATGCAGTGTAAGAAAGGTGAACTGCTGGATCAGGTGACTCAGAAGCTGGAAAGACGGAAGTCCCCTAAAAAAGGTAAGCAGAGTAGGCAAGTTAAAGCTGAACATTCAAACTACCTTTTTGATACAATCTTTCATATTGTTTTTCTTTCCTTTCTAGTTGTTGACCCCCATGTTGTTATTACTGCACACACAGCTATTTATTATGATCTGTTGCACAACACCCGCAGGGCCACTGAACATTCACATTCACTGAAACTCGACCGTGACCTTGCGTGTCTGAGGGAAAATGCTATACTCCATCATAAGGAGTCTTTGTAAAGAGGGTTCAAAGGTCTAAGATCAGGCTTCAGTATGATCCTCGTCAAGGGATTCTCCCACTGCTGTCTGGGTTTTTGGCAGTACGGCTACATTCATGTTATTCCCATTACCGAGGGAGTGAACGGAAATAGCATGCTGCACCCAAATCAAAGGGAGGACCTGAACCCGTTGGGTAAAAAGAAAGAGCAGAACATTCCTCTAATGTAGAGAGACAGCATAACATGCAAGAAGGAGGTTTCTGTGTCCCCTGCACCCGCTGGCATGCACCCTCTTGCCCTCAGAGGGGCATGTTGAGATCTTGACTGGAGACATGCTTGTCATGGACTATTAAAGTAGCAAAGAGAAAAAGAGCACAGGCAAGGCTTTGTTGGCTCTAAGGAGAGTCCAATTAGGATGTCTGAAATCAAAGCCAGGCTTAGCAGCCAGGCCGCCGCCATTTTTTGTGTCCAGTGTTTAGAGGCTGTCTGTATACAGCTGTGCAGCTGCATCCATGTTGATGGACGACTATTAAAAGAACGGGATGAAGAACTGAATAATTGCTGTTAGTATAAAAGGGAAAAAGTTTCTGGATGGAATATAAAGTTAGTGTATGCTGGTGGTTTATCGTAAATCCCAGTGCTGTCTTGGAAGAACATCCTCAAGAGACACAGTACGGTTGATTAAACAAAATTAAGTAATGACAAACAAAATACACACGCACACACACTTTTTCTTGCAATGCTGCAATTATTCTTTGATTCTTTTTTCTTGGCTTTTTATTGGGAAAATAATCATGTTTGTGTTTTCTGGCATACAGACCCCCAGTCAAGTAGGAGTGAAACTCCCTCGACAGCAGACGGACCAGACAACAAACTCCATAACTCAAAGATAGAGAAGCTGTCTACTCCAAGAGTTGAACTTCCTTTTTCAAGTTTTGACACTCCTCAGTCTCCACAAACTGAGGAATCAAGTTTCAGGGGCATCAGTGGCCTGCTTGAACTTGGCATCATTTGTTTGCCAGGTACTTCATAACATACATTTCTGAGCTTTTACCTGAATACGTTCTGATTCTGTATGATTTCTGTATCTCAAAATATCCTTATAAAAATCATGTTTTACTGTACAGTTGTGGCCTTTTTCATTTACTAAATTGACTTTGACCACTATGTGACCTTATGGACTCACCTGGGATCTCATATCAGGTTGTGAAAGATCAGAAGGAAAAATCTAACATAGCTAATTAAGTCTCTAAAGTAAAAGTCAAAAGTTCTTCAAGGCCAAACATCTAATGCAGCATTCAGTGAAACATGTCCGAGCACTGAGATAATGTTGAAAAACTTTTTGAAAAACAAATGTATGTTACTAACTTCTCCTCTGTCCTGTAATCCATCAGGCAGCAGGGACAAGACAGGCAGGGCAGTGGTGGAGGTCCATGGTGACAGAAAGGAGTGGATGTCCCCTCTTGTATCAGCCCAGAATGTCTGTGAATTACTGCTCTATGTGCACTCCATACCAAGGTACTGAAAAATGCTTATATGGTATTTCTGGATCAAAAAAGAATAAATATCTGAATCTTATCAGCCTGAGTCATACAGCAGAGCTTGATTCAAGCCCAATATAGAGTGGCTGTTACTGTTAGCTTATTGGTGTAGCTCCAGCGTGTGCTAAGATGTCTGACCATAAGAGGGCAGCAGAACACCATTTGAAATATTTTAAAGGAGGCTTTGAATAATATGAGGCAAACCTTTACATCCAGGCTAAGTGACCCTATATGGGTCATTCCTTTGCAACTTACAACTAATAAAACAATATATTTTATACAGAATCACAATGTTCTGATCTCAGCAATTCTTCCCAGTTTGCAGTGACCTACGCTGACCCTTGGCCAAAGGAGTGTCAATACACACCCTAGAGGTCTACTAGAGAACACTTTAGAGTGTTTTTGTTTACACTGTGTTTAATGGAGACTTTGAAGTTCAAAAAGCCGTTCTTCCAAATAGCTTGGCCTTCATCTGTCCCCTCTAAAGAGCCATACCACAACAGTCTGTAGCCAGGCAGGCTGCCAAATGTCTGGTATGCAGCGCCTTGCTAGAATTAGCAGCCGTGTCTGATGCAGGCTCACACAACAGTAACCCAAGAAGAGGCCATTAAGAGGGGTGCGTGAAGGCGTCAAAGTGTGGAATAGGATGTGTGAGGAAGAGTGTATGTGTATGTGAGGAAGTCAGAGAGAGATAAAAAGATATATACAGATTTAAGAAGAGGAATATGTAAATAAGCCTTAAAAGCATCAGAGTGCACCGTGATGACATGTTTGGCTGTGCCCTAACATGAGTCAACTGTTTTGCTAGGAAAGAAGTTCGAGAGCTGGGGATGACTTTGGTCATCAATGCCAGGAAAAATCCTCCTTTGCTTCACCTCTACAAAGCTCTGCTGATGGCCCAGGTTAACACACACACACACACACACACACACACACACACACACACACACACACACACACACACACACACACACACACACACACACAAACACATTCAATCAGACTCTGACACATGTTAAATTGTCACATTCTCGTTCAAAGTTACACAGGTTAATTTCAGGTTTGTGCAAGTTTCTGATTTGTAAATAGTAAAGAAATGCACCAGGGGGCGATGTCCCCATTTTGATCAGGTTTACTGCAAAAGATGGCCTACTACACTGCAATACAGCCTTCTTGTTAATTGAGGGGGTATATTACTGATAGAATATCATTCATCTCATATTTAAATGATCAGAGCAATGAGGGCAACTTACATTCAATTAAAACACATGACTGAGTCTGCCCTGATTTTTTTGTCTTTAACTTACTGATTGACTACCTGCTACAGGAGCAAGCTCTCCATGCAGTCCACAGTATCGTGATGCTGGTCGATAAAGACACTTGTCCTCGTCCTGAAAAACAGCCAGGGTTACAGGTCAGCAATAAAAACTATTTCCATGTTTTCCTTCCATCTCTTTCCTTTTATTAGATTTGACACAGAGAAGAATTGTACATGTTCTTCATTTCTAACCTCTCCCTTGTCTTTGTATATAAGATGGACATGGTGACTTCTATGAAAGCCCTCAACAAGACGGTTGAGGCTTCCCAGCTGACCTCTGACCTGGGAGGGACCTTTACATATAGTCATACTGACTGGCTGCAGTTTCATCAGGTACTGCATTCACTCTGAGTTTATAGAACCGCTGCCACTGTGGTATGTCACAACCCACATATTTTTTGAATTGTGGTTGAAAGCAGACTGCTGTTCAACCACAATTCACCCACTGGGAATAAGTCTTTATGCACACACCCACACCAAACATTCATCATATTTGTTGTTCTTGAATGGCACATTTAGCTTGGGTCTTTGAGTCTAGGGAGGATGTGATAACAAGGAACAGTGCAAAGTCCTATCTGAAAGATTATTTAGATAATTCATTATAGCTGAAATTATTATATTTTATTCCGCAATATTTATTCATGTATCACTGATTAGTACAACCCTCACTGCCTCAATTCCACTACCTGGTGTTGTGATTATAGTGTAGGTCATGTAAAATATACATTATTTAATGTTAATGTGAAAATGATAATTTAAGGATGGGGATTATAAACTGCGTTAAAGTATCCAAAACCCAACTTCCTCTCTAAAATCCATTATACAACAGACCATTCTGTCTCTAGACAACTTACCAGTATACATTGTTTTATCAAACTTAATTAAATGCCCAAAAGACAACAATTCAAAACAATTTTTAATATACGTGAGACAAAATATCTGGGATTTTTTGCACATTAGGGCATTAAACTGCAGGTCAGAAGTTTGTTAGGCACAGTGGACCATTCATGGATGTATTCAACTTGTGATGAGGACAACTAGTGGATAAATCTCTGTTTTAAGGGGTCCCAATCCTTAAAGGTTGTGAAGCAGAAAAGCTGATGTAGAAGATGGAAAGTCCTGAAGAATGGCTTCATGATGTAGTTATAACAGCACACATTACTGTATAGGGCTGCACGATATTGGCAAAAAATGACATTGCGATATCTTTTCTGTGATACATATTGCGATATGAAAAAATACAGGAATTTTCGCCAGATGGTTCCAATTGCTCTATGTGAAATTTATTAAGCACCCTATAATTATTGGGATGATTTTGTAGGAAATAATGCATAGAAAATAAAAATAAATTAGCTGAAAATGTCTTTATAGTCTGAATACTTTGTTTGAGTGCTACTATTCTTTCTTAAGCTTTTATGCAGTACACGTTTCAAAAAAATCTGAGTAAATGATGTAATCAAACAGACTTCTCTTGTAGATTGTGAAAAATGAAAAATGAGAACTGTGCAAGTTTTTCTTTTGTATCAAGCAGCAAAAAAGTTGAAGTGTTTGAGTTAATTTGACTTGCTTGACATTGCGTTGGTCTGCGATGTGACTATTGTGCAAGGGCACATTGTGATGACGATGGTCAAACAATATATTGTGCAGTTCTATTACTGTATAATGTATCTTGCATAGCTAACAGCACACTCTCTCACAGTCTCCTGTGTTTGTGGTAAAGTCCAGCTAATACGCACACCTCTGTATGTCCACTTATAGCCTTAGGATGCTCTCTCTCAATGTAGGTAGCAGATGGCAAATATGTGTCCCTATTACGATGGATCATATTTTTTTTCACTTCCACTGAGTGTTAAAATGAATTAATTTCAGAGGCTGGTTTCTTTCATGACTGACCTGCGAGGGGCAGACAGCTTGTTGCAGAAGGCCATCAAGAAAGTGGATGGTAGGAACCAGGTTGACACTGCCCAGGTAAAATGTACATGCTCACAGTGAAATGTTGTGTAATTAGTGTGGTGCACATTTTGGACCAGGGCACACATGTTGACTGTACTTTCGCTGTGATACAGGAAGTGAAGCAATGCATTCAGGAACAGAGGGCCTCAATGAAAGAGGTGCTTGAAGACGCTCGACTGGTCACTCTGCAAAGAGAAGGAGGGGCCATACTGGCCAGAATGAGGAGAGAGGAGTTTAGATTTCCTCAGTCTGAGGACTACAGGTATTAAATAATATTTAAGTGACATACATCCCAGCATATTTTAATTTTTCAAATTTAATCTGCATTGTCTTGCATTTACACAGATCAATTATTCTGCTTATATCTGCTTTACAAATGAAAAGCTCTGCAAATCCATACAGCTGGGAGATGTCAATAAAGTGCAGTTTGTTGACGCCCACACTGTCCTGAGAAGAGCTCTACTAAGTGAAAACAGCTGTGTGGGTTGGCTATGGGTGCGCGGGGGCTTTAATAATGTACATACAAAATATATGATTACTTACATTATATTACATTATAACAATGTAGAAAGACTGAATTTCCTTCACCTCAACCAGCTACAACATAAAATGTTCCTTACTCTTTCATGCTTCCGTATTGACTAATCACTAACATATATATAATCATGTATCACTGTCAGGTCCCACTCTGCATATTGAGCCATTTTTCTGATAATACTTAGGCACTGTAGTTTTTTTTTTAATGCAGGACTCTTATTTGTATTTTTTGTACTGTGTGGAAAACAGATTATTCTGTCTCACAGCTAATAAATTAATCCTCCAATTGAAAATCACCAGCAACTGACACGATATGGTTTTGTTGATATTGTTATTTCATAATATTTGATAAACATCTACACATTTAAACTTGACTTTTTTGTAATTACAGCAGTATGACAGCACAATTTATCAAGGCAACAAGCAATTGAAGGGCATGTGCAGAGTTATTATGCGTTCGATTTCACAGCCTTAATTAACTTATTGCTTACATAACATATTTAGCTATTTGCAAAAACTCAAATCATTATACACTTGACGTTACAACTGATACCTTACAGTGCAATTCAAGTTGGGTGTTATTTGTCTCGGGGTGTGTGTTAATGTATGTTTCACCTTCCTTGCAGAGATGCTCTGGAGTCAGTGACAAGTCTGTATAACCAGGTGGAGGAGAAGCTCCACACTCTGGTGATGAGATCAAACGAGTCACTGCAGCACCTGGAGTTCCTCTTCAGGCTCAGAGAGATGGAGGCCATAATTTTCACGGTACTACTCGTTTGGTTTGCAGTATTAAAATCTACAGTATGTGTTGAAACATCTGAAATTTAACACATAAGTTGGTCTCTTTTGGTACATTTCCATTAAAGTGACTGTTTCTGAATAACAAGACTATGCTCACATTTTATAAACCAACACTGTACAATTTTACATTACGTCTTGCAGGCTGGGTTGTGGTTCACTACAGAAGGCGAACAGAGACTGAAGGACTCTTACACAACAGATGATACTCTGGTGTGCACTGAAAAGTCCTTGCAGCAATTTGATAGATTTCTCACTCAGTCTAAGGTATATTATTTGACTGTCTGTGTTTCTCTGTACATATCAACAATTTGCTTTCATTTCCCTAAGGTTGAAAATGTTTAAATTGCTGCACTGTTGACAGTAAATTGTAGATTCGGTACTTTCATAGAGGAAAGGGATGAAAATAAAAGTTCCACTTGACATCTTATCGTTTATCCCAGGAGAAACAACAGTACGCCCTGTCCCTAGTGAAGGAGGCAGAGGGAGTTGTTGGCATGAGTGATTCCAGCCCTGCAACTGATATTTTTCGGACTCTGGTCAGCACTTTCAAATCCAATATGGATGATTTTATGCTGCGGGCAGAGCAGAGGTACAAAGAACTGGGTGCACTGGTGCATGTGCACCGCTTCTGTGAGCAGGTTTGTGTTTTGTCGTTGCTCCATGTTTTTTCACCATCTGACATTTCTAATTTAAGTCTCTTTCTTTCTTCACTTGCCCTTTGTCTACATCTCTCTGAGTGATTTGTGTTAACCTCTAAATCTAACATGGCTCACTTTTCTTTCTGTCTCTAGGCGTCCGCCCTGGCTAAACAATGCAGTCATTTTTTGGAGAAGGTTGAACAGGGGTGTTACTCAGATCAAACCTTGAGCACACTCCAGATGTATGAAGAGAGATTAGGTGAATTCTCCACCCTGCACTTCCAGTCTCTGAAAGCTAAGGCCTGTGCTGTGGGATCAGGGGGCCCTGGGGGGATGAGTGTGTGGAATGCAGCCTTAGTCCAGTGCCAAGAAGTCAGGCAGCGTCTTGAGGAAATACAGAAGAAGAAAGTCGTAGATAAGAATCAGATCCAGAAGACCACAGCTGCAAGCACTCAAGGGGAAGATGGAGTAATGGAGAAGAGGGAGTTAAGGAGTGAGGTGGGGGCAAATGAATGCTCCTCAACCCAGCAGCTAACCTCTCAGAAAGAGGTAGACAAAATCTCAGAAAGTAAAGGAGAAGCCACCACTGCTGCATGCTTCAACCACCATATTAAACCTGACTTTAAAACGAGGGAGAAAGGAGAAGCACACGCACAGGAGTTACCTGAAGCACTAGTTAAAAATGAGACGATGACTCCTGTTTTTCCACAAAACGGCGACCGTCATCCAGAAAGCAAATGGAGGCCAAGAGAGCACCACAGCGAGGCAGATCTGAGGAGCGCAGACTCCATTGAAGGGGCAGAGGATTTTCCGTCACACGAACCTTTGGGTCGGTCCCATAGTGAGGGCTCATGTGTGAGCTCTCATTTGGCGAGCATCTCCGGCTTTTTACCTTTGAATGTACGACACAAGCACTGTCAGAGCATGATGCAGCCACTGGAACAAAATCTGCAGCCCGTCCAAAATCTGACCATTTCCCATAACGAGAGTTTACAGTCAGGAAACCTGAGCTTCGAGTCAAAAAGAGACAGTAATGAAGCGGCGGGTGAAGGATGCAAAGCCTCCACCCAGAGCCCGAAAGATTTAAAGACCCCAGAGACATTACTCACACCGACAGAAAACAATGGCAGCAATGTTCTGTAAGTGATACCCCTCCTCCCTCAGCTGTAATCTAAAGCACAGTGAGATAGTGTCCAGGACACTGCAAATTACATAGGTTACATTCATGAATTGCACAGTTGTTCACTAGATTCAGAAACAATTTCATCATACCCATAAATAAATAAATGTAAAACTGAGTATGACCCTGAGCTCACCGGAGTTTACTTATGAGCTCAAATAAAAGCAACAATTTTACATTTTTCATTTCCTAAATGTGGATCAGGAAACTGCGGAGGATAATGGAGGAGCTTCAGTCAACAGAGAGGGAGTACGTGAAGGCTCTGGGTTACGTTCGAGAGCACTACTTCTCTGAGCTGGAGAGGGCCGACGTCCCTCAGGATCTCAGGGGCCAGAGGGGGATTGTCTTCGGTAACTTAGAAAAACTGCACGACTTCCACCGACATCACTTCCTCAACGAGTTGGAGAGCTGTGTGAATGAACCCTTCAGAGTGGGACGCTGCTTCCTACGACATGTAGGTGCCACGTGTCTTATTGGTTGTGCACAAAAGTATTGAATTTGACTAAAGGTTTGCTCTGCAAGTGCAGTGGACTTTGTTCAGGAAATCTCCCAATTTTGAAACACATATTATGTTCTAACTTTGACAATAATATTTTAAAATAAAAATGTTATTAAGTAAATTTACTGTTTCTTTAACTTAAGTAATTGTTTCCATGACACAGCCAGGTTCTGGCAGATATGTGTCTGTGTAATTTCAAGTAGTGGTCCATTGTTTCCTGTTTTGAACCAAAACCACAATAATTCAGCATAATAGATTGCTAACAAAGGCCCTTCCAGATGTTTCTTGAATGTAGACTGGTGCTATGTCTTTAGCTTCCAGGGAATCAACACATTCATTAGAAATAAGGAGTATATGTAACTCATGCAGCTGTGAACTGCTATGTTACACTGTGTAATCTACAATTTACACTGTGACACATGCATTGGTGGTGATAATGATGCTGAGTAATGGTCTTTATTTATCCCCTTTATTTTAGAGAGAGAGCTTTGCTTTGTATGCCCTTTACAGCAAGAACAAACCACAGTCGGATAGTCTGCTCATCAATCATGGACTGGCTTTCTTCAAGGTGAGAACAACTGCCAGCCTCCCTTTGCTCTTCTTTCTCTCATTTCTCTTCTCAAAACCACACCATGAATTTTTTTAATCAAGAGGAGAGAGAATTATGTATTTCAATAAGATCAGAGTGAATGGTAGCTGTGCTGTGAGGCTGTACTTAGGCAAAGCAGTGCTTTGAGCTAAACGCCCACAACAACATGCTCACAGTGACAATGACATCATGCTGATGTGTATTGTTTACCATGTTCGCCGTCTTAGCTTACTGTGTTAGCATGCTGACATTTGCTAATTAGCACTGCAAACAAAGTACAGCTGTCATTAAATTTGCAGGTATTCCATCATAAATAAAGGCATTGGACAAATTAAAGTTTTGACTTGATGATCAGGGTAGAATTATTCATCCTGTTGGAAACATGAATATCTGCACCAAATTTCATTGCAATAACTGTAAGAGAAGACATTTCACTGAAAAAAACAGTTTTTTTCATGGCAAAATGTTTTTAAGATATTTCAGTCTAGACTAAAGTGGTGGACTAACAGACCGACAGACAGATCCTTTGAGTCTAGCTGCTACCATGGCTAAAAAGAAATGACCAATGATGTTTAGTCAAATCACCGTATCTTAATCTACACTTCTTTTCAAATAAGTGCAGTACATCTCTGTACACCATTTTAAAGGAGACCTATTATGGTGCATTTCCAGTCATTTATTGTATGTAAGGGCAGAAAATTGTTTTTCTTCTTACACTTATTATCCATTTATGCAAGTACTTATAATAGTGCTATTTTTCTCTTATTATTATTATGTCTTATACATTGTTTAAGCTTCAACGTGTTCCTTTTATTATTATTCTTATTCTGCTAGTCTGTCCACATCTGTAGGGTTTAGGTCGAGGATGTGGAGTTGTTTTCTGTTCCTCTCCTGTTTTGTCTGAGAGCAGGCAGAGGATCTTTTTGTCCCCAAAACATAGATACCCAGACTGTGTAAATGACTATGCACCCCTTTGTTCTGGGCCAGACGTTAGTGACTGTCTTAGAAGACAGAACCTCTGGTCCAGCTGATTTTGTTGTAGTACTTCTCTGTTTATTCTCTTTTGTTAAATAAATTCTTCAAAGACAACAGTTGGTTGTAACTCAATTATTTGCCTAACCTCTCACCAGGAATCTAAATTTCCACGACATTGTAGTTCTGTGACTCCCTTATGACAGCATTGCATGATTCAGAGTGAAATTTCCCCCTCTCAAAGCCTGTCTTTTGATTGGGCAAGACCTGAACCATGTTACCAGGCTCTTGTTGCCGCTGAGCAGTACAGACAGACTGAGCATAGCTGTGCAGAGCAAATGACCATAGGCCTGTATGGAAAACTGGCTCTGTGTAGCTCCTGTGTCCTCATTTGGTTGGTAGAAAAAGCAGTTCAAAACCAAACAGAGCTTCAGAACAGGAAAAAATCTGAAGTTTACGGTCACATGAATTTCTTTTAAATACTTTAACCTCATTATTAGAAGGTTTGGCCATGTTTAACTTGAACATCCAACATCATAACATAGTAGATAAGTCATAAAATATGGAAATGCATAATTAACATTGTGTGTTCTCCAATTTAGATTTAGCAGTATCCTGATAGCTGTTAGTAGTGAATTTTAGCACTGCTGCAGGTTCACTGGTTGCTCTGTGCCCTGTCTTCATACACCAGCAAAAGCAGCTAAAGCTGGGGGATAAGATGGATCTGTGGTCGTACCTGCTGAAGCCTGTGCAGCGGATCAGTAAATACAGCCTGCTGCTGCAGGACATGATGAGGGAGTGTGGTCCTGGACAAGCCAGAGAGATGGCTGAGATCAAGGCCGCCCTGGAGGTCATCCACTTCCAGCTCCGCCACGGCAATAACCTGTTGGCCATGGACGCCATCCAGCACTGTGATGTAAGACAGCCTGTTAATTTTTACTTTTGTCTCACATTGTGAACCCAAAATGTCAAGACCACAAATACAGTACAACAGGTATAGTGTATAGATACAGAATGTATGGTACTCCAGCATTAAGTAACAAAACTGGAATGTTTCCTGCGATGAAGAAATAGGTAGACAAACAGGCAGAGGCAAGACTTTGACAAGGATGATGTGTAGTGAGGGTGATGAGTAGTGTAGTGCACCATTTATTTTGCATATTATATTTTTCATGGAATTTAAAGGGAGGTGTGTGTGTGGGATGATGATCTGGAGTTTCATTATCTGGTGAGCAGAGCCACAGGGAAAGTTGTTGGATTCACAGGAGTTTTGTTGTTTATCTAGTGAACTTTATGGCCTCTCAAAGAAATAATAAAGAAGTTCCTAATATGTTAAGTGTTATATAATGTATAATACAATGTTTATATATACATACGAGATCTCTCTCTATATATATATTATGACTTTTGTTGGGTGTTTTTTTTTACTGTTCTTGAAGAACTGTGTTGCATTTTTGCTGACTACACTTACCAGCCTTGGTGACTTCTTCGTTTGTATACGACAGGTTAATCTGAAGGAGCAGGGGCAGCTGATACGCCAGGATGAGTTCTTGGTGACATTTAGGAAGAAAAAATGTTACCGCCACATTTTCCTCTTTCAAGAACTCATCCTTTTTAGCAAGACCAGGAAGACGGATGTAGGAAATGAAACATACATCTACAAGCAGTCGTTCAAGGTGCACATAATGCTGACACACACTCAATTTCAAATGTTCAAATGTATTACAGCAAGAAAAGGTTTTACTAATGCTACCACTTCCTCTTTACAACAAGTGAGTACAAGATTACTTCCTACATGTACACGCATGCTACAACAGTTCCGTTTGTCTTGTAATACATTTACTCAACACCTAGTCACTTTAATGGGAAGAGGACTGGTCATTTGACCCCGGGTCAAATATTAGAATGAAAAAAAAATACTTGAATAGTACAATATATTTAATGTAGAAAATAACATTCATTACATTGATGAAAATGAAACAGCAGTAATATAATTTACAGCTGCAGAATCAGTTTCACTGAAAAATGTAATTAACTCTAAGTACTTTAACTTAATTTTGCATTATAATCGCAGAATATTAGACTAACACCTATCTGAGCTAACCCATTAACATCAAGGATACACTCCATGTGCAAAACAGTCAGAAGCCAAAAAATTACTGTCCTACAGATGGCTGGTCCGCCCCTGCTTCTGAGATTCACTTTTTTTCACCACATACATAACATTTATTGTGCTGTCCTTTCCATACACTTTCATAGGCTTTCTAACACATTGCATTGCAACATTGTATTGCTACACCCTACAAGCCCAATTAAAATGTCATGGAGTCTTGTCTGTGTTTTGACAAACTTGCCAAACTGCTTGCAATATTTTAAACTGCTGTTGTACATGATTTTTGTTCACATTCAGACGTCAGATATAGGCCTGACCCAAAACAGCGGTGAAAGTGGCCTGTGTTTTGAGATCTGGTTCAGGAAGAGGAAAACCCAGGACACATACACACTTCAAGCAGGTAGGCAGGAAGTGAAGGCCGCCTGGACCATGGACCTGGAGCGGATCCTATGGGAGCAGGCAGTACACAACAGAGGTAACAAATACACAGTATCAAATTACAGATTGGTTTCAAGTTGTGTCCTCAAACAAATCCATAGCAAATCATAGAAAAGAAGAGGCTCATTGATAGAGCCTGGCATGTTCAGAATATATTAATATTTACACCGCCTTTTTGTGCATACGTGAAAACTTGACAATAATTTGATGGTCAGTAATAATTATTTTGGGATGAATGTGTTTATGTTAAAAGACAGAAAACAAAAACAGTTCTTATTGCAGAATAGAGACAGCCATCGGCTGTACCCATTTACTTCAAGTATTTTTGACATTTCAAAGTCAGTGACAGTGACAGTAACAGTGATTTCAATTGTCAATGTGTATTCAACTTCTATATGTGTGTGGTTTTTAGAGGTCCGCATGCAGGAGAGAGTGTTCATGGGTATTGGTAACAAGCCTTTCATGGACATCCAGCCCAGTGATGCAGCTATCAATGACAGAGCTGTCAACTATGTACTGATGGGAAGAGGTAACACACGTTTACTTAGTAATTGATTGAACTTTTATTTTACTAAGTGGATATTGTATAGTTTTCGATTCCCCTTTGGCTTTTCCCAGTTTATCACTCTCCCATCAAACGTATTCTCACCTGGTCTCTGCAGAATACAAGGTGCTATCCACTGTGGGATCATGTGGTTCACAGGACGGGCTTTCCGGGGGGCGTCCCAAATCTGTTGGTTCAGGAAGCAGTTCATCTTCCTCCTCTTCCTCTGGAAGGGGTTCCCTGTCCCCTGAGGGATACCTATGTGGGCCAAAGCGGAAGGTAGTTTCTGGGGGCCTTGGAGGATATGTATCGCCACCTGGAGCTCTGGAGGAGGACGACCTGGACCATGAGAGTGGGAGTCAGAACTTATTGTGTGAGTTTAGCATGTAGAACTAAGAAAATATGTTCCTAACTTATATATGACCAGAATGTTGATGACGGTTTATTGCAAAGGGACTAGAGGTTTAATTGCAATAGTAGACCCAGGAACTTACCATTGACATAGCATTGTGTAATTTAGGGCCCCTGAGCAGCTGCTGGGTATCATGTTTTTAACCTGAAGACACCTTTATAGTTTTATTGCCCTACAATGAGCTCAGAGGTCTGGGTCAACATTTCACAAGGGAAGATTGGTGACACAGCATTTGAACCTTGGCTTTCCAGTTAAAAATTTTACCTCACCACTACGTCACACAGGAATTGAATCATCCATCTGTGCAGCATAGTCAAGTCTTCTCTTTGTTCCAGTGGACAGCTCTGAGTCATCAGGAGAAAGTGTAAGTGGCTTCAGCAGTTCCAGCCACAGCTACCAGTCTGCTATTGGAGGAGAGGTGGAGGACACCTCCTCAGTCTGTGCCTCCACAATCACTGTTAAGGAGGCGGCGGTTGCTCATGGAACTGAGGCCTCTGCAGTCTTCCACAAATCAAATGCTCTGGCAGGATTCCCAGAAAAAACCCAACCACCAGTTGCACCCAAGCCCAAACCTAAACCACAAAACCAGGCCAAGGATCTGCCCTGTGACAAGGTGCAGTCCAAAGCTTACAACCAGTAATTGAGTTATTGTACATGTGTTTAAAAAAATGCAAAGTACTTCTTGTAACCTGGAAGTAAATTACTCACAGATCTATTCATCACTCACTTATTAAATTATCTCTGTCCTCCATATTTCTGCATGCTATATATATATATATATATACATATATATATATATGTATATATATATATTGTATTTTTTTATGTCAGTGATCAGTCGTCTCTAAATTGATAATGTTTATTTGACTCTTTCAGGTTCAGAATGCTATTGTTGGAAAATCCACTGAGGTTTGACTGTGCGCTACGGTACGCCATATTACAATTATACATCACCCATCTTTAAGTAACAAAAAAATAGATTAAAAAGTGAAGAAAATGCTTACAAATTCATAAAGGGAGTGATGGAATGTATGTGAATTGAAAAATTAGTGATACATTTTCAATTGATTTGATAAACTTGATTGCCATTTTATTTGAAACAGTATTGCTCTGATAATCATTTAGATTGTGTCTTCTGCAAAGGTGGAAAGAGTACGTAAATATTCTTCTTAAGTAAAAGTTTGATTACTTTGAGGAACTTTTACTTAAATACAAGTAAACCGGTATACCGGTATAAAAATCTACTCAAGGAAAAGTATTTAAGAATAAATTTACTCAGAGTAAATCTTACCTGGTTATTAATTATTTATATTGATTTAGTATATATTGTATACTTATTATACTTAATTAAATCGCAGTCTTTTGCGACTTGATAAGGGGCACAAAGCCATATTGATTACTCCATTTTAGTTTGTTTGTTAGACACTTTGCAAAAGCAATGGTGCAAAACAACGCTGAACACCTTTTATGTTATAATGTGAAGTTTTGAGAATGTTTGAAACTGCGGTGGAACAGATTAGAGTCTGGCGGGCCGCACTGGACTGGGAAAATAGGAAACATTATATGAAGTCATATCCCTATTTATATTCAAACAGGTGGTAATTTTAATGGGATGTCATAAGTGCTAGCATAATTAATTTATAATTAATATGTGTATATTGTTATTATGTGTGGCATGTAATAAGTTATTTTATCAGAGGGAACGATCGCCGCAAAATTCATGTGCTACTGCCGCTGAGGACTCTCCGCAGCAAATGTCATAATCAGTCTTGTCTTAGAGGCGAGCAGTACTTAGTAACTGCTGTGATTTAAAATGTAGCAAAGTACTCACTTCAAACAAAACATACTTCAGTAAAAGTAAAATTACAGATTATCAAAATGACTTTAAAAAGTACAAGTACGCAAAAAAATACTCAATTACAGTAATGCAAGTAATTGTTATTTGTTACTTTCCGTCTCTGGTCTACTGTCTTCCATTCATCTTTCACATAGCCTAAACCCACTTGATTGACTCAATAGCCCGGTTGATTATCACACCAACACTGTTTCAAATAAAATGACAATCAATGTTTATCACTTTCAATTCAAATAGCCTACATTTCATCACTTCCTTTTTAATTCACAAGCGTTTTCATCACATCCACTTCATTCAGTTCTTCTTTGTTGCTCCCACCCTTGAGGACACTCTCTTTAAATGATTTTGTGTAGTGAATGATGAATGATAAATTTAAGACGAGGAAAGTGATGAAATGAGACCCTTTATATAGCACAACGCGACTGTTCTAATCAAATCAGCTTTAAATGAATCAAATCACTTGATAATTTATCACTCACATCCATTTTTAACCCTCCATGTTTTGATGCACATGCATTTTCAGCACCTCCATTTTTATCGATACATTTTTGTCACTTCCAGCCCTTATACATATTTTGTAAACTAGTATAATGATACAGCTACTTTTTGTACAGTTAGTTATTGTGTGTATATGAATAATAAACTGTTAGTTTAAAGATTTTTTTTTCTACAGATTTGGAGGAAACCCAAGAAAAGCTGAGTGCAGTCTGTTGGTATCAGCATTGAAGATGAAACTATTTAAACAGACATCTTTTTTTATACTGTCACTGTAATCTATCACCACTTTGTAAATAATTATTTTTAATCTCACCACTAAAACAACAGGTCAGGAAAATGTCCATAAATAGACTGCATTTCGAACCTTTGGACTGCATACCTGACATGGCTTTGCATAGTGTGTTGTAAATCAGTCTAGTTTCATATCTCATGCAAAGCATCATAGAGTTGTCTTTCAGACTGTTCCTGTTATTCAAAACATAATGCTTAACTTTACAGTACCCAAAGAATGCGGTTAAATAATCCTGGTGATATAATGTGCTGACTTTTATAAGCATGCCTCATCCCGATCACAGAGGAGTTTAATAAAATATTGTGATGGTGTTTCAAGGATTGTATCACAAAGGCAGTAGACACCTCAGTGCCACATTTTATGTCCCAAATGTATTGACTTTTGTACAGATTTATCCAACATAATTGCAAAATATCCATCTTACTTATTTCGTCTTAAAGTGAAACACATTCACTCTGTCCTTTCTCTTGATTAAAAGTTTTGTATAAACTAATATGTTACTGATATGAAGATAATGATCTGTGTAACAGTTGTATGGTTTTCTATTTGATATACAGACTATTTGCAGTGATAATAAATATGCTGTCTTTGATCTGTTTTTCGTGTTTTTGCAATAAACGTAACCAACATGCTAATGGTCAGCTTGAAATCTCTAAACTCAAATGTTGGTGTGTCGTGAGTTCAGGCTTAAATGCATTAAACTGGTGAGAAAGATCTTTATTTGGTAAGAGAAAAGAGCAGATTCACACTCAAAAGAAATCAGTATTCACATTAAATAACTGAATCTAACTAATGTTAAATTCCCCACCGGGCAACCATCTCTTCACAAAAGGGAAAATCGATTACCAGTTAATCAATTTAGTGAACAAAATGCATCATACACACACAAACCACATAAGAACCAAGTTCTTCATAAATGAAATGTTTAACTAAATACACACACAATAAACTAATAACTATATCAGACATACAAATGAACAGAAAAATGTAACTATGGTGAACACAGCGAACCATTCGAAAACAGGAATACCACTAATATTTACCACTTAAATCATTCGTCAAGGTACAATGTGTCATTCCTGGCCACATGCTCCCTAACAAGGAAGCATTTCACCTCCTCCTCCTCCTCCTCAGCCAGGATCCTGTGCCCTTTTCTAGTCACCTGTAACGCTAGAGCTTAACCTTACAGTAACCTTGTAAATTCAGTTTTAAATGTTTTCTTGGATTAGCGGGGTGTCAGTTCTTCTGCAACAATGAAGTTAAAAGGACCATCACCTTGTGTGATGATCTGCTGGGAGGGGCTCTCTGTCTCTTTGTTTAGACACAATTTACAAATATGTGGAATAAATATGTAATTTTAAAAATACAATAACAAACAGCAGAGATTCTATTTGTTGTGGTTACTGCGGGTGAACAGATTTTGAAAATCAAAATGGTTGACAAGCATGGGATGCATATTTCATCATTTTCAGAATCAGATTAGGAATTATTAATCATCATCAACCTATGTTCTGATATCAAACCTATGTTCATAGGAGATTCTTATTTTTTGTGTCTTATCTGTTCTTATTGCAGCATCAAGCCAATATCACAGGAATCACAAACACAAAAATGTAGAGAATCACTTGATTTTGCCACATTGCTCACTTTTTAAAGAGTGCAACGAATAAAATAACCACCAAGCCACATTTCACTATATCAAGACGTGTCAACTAACAATTGTATTTAAAAGGAAATCTTATACCGAACTACTTGGCCCAACTGTACATACTATATTAGTCAGTGACTAAATTCATCAAGCTACTGTGAAGGTCAAGATCAGCTTTGCGAATTGTGTTAAAATTGGAATATGGACTCTTTTAACATGACAGCCATAAATTTAAGACATTATTTCTGTATTTTTATTGTAACATCAGTTGCCTTTGACAGAAGCAACCCCTGTGTATTTATTATCATTCAGCAATAGTGTGCTGCCTTAATGATTTTCTTTCTTTTTTGTTTTTTAAGGCCTATTTTAAGGGGATGATGCATCTCTGTGTCATTTCAATTCTGAAACTGACATTCTGACTTAACACCCCACATTTTTTTTTGTTTTTCGCACACACATTTATTATTTAATCTGGAAGTGAGTTTGGGTGATAGATGCCACAGTCTCGCTGAAGTAGCCAAGCCTGGTTTGGCAAAGGCACTCAGTCATTTCCACTGTGTGGCTTTGGACAGAGCTCTGTTAATCACAGAATTCACTTCCCTGACATAGTGCCCAACTCTGGAGCCAAGATTTGTGTGTGTGTGTGGTTAATACTAGTCTGCCCAGAGTGCTTCACACATATAACTGGCTTCATCCTGTGTTTTTATTGGCATGGTTTACAAATTCATTATTAGCTTTACTTCAGATACTTGTTGCATTATTACTACTTGTCAAATTTTATAGTGGAAACAGGCAAGTTGATATTTACAAAAGGACAAGTGAGAAAAGGACAAGTGATGTATGTAAGTGCTTCGTGCTCAAAAAGAAACAACAAAAGTTCAAAAGTTGCATTTTTTTGGGTGCATCATTCTGTTGCTACCATATTAGCTTATAATAATAATAATAATAATAATAACAATAATAATAATAATGTGCTATACGAACGGCATAAAATAAAACACACATAAAACATTTGTATAAAAGTTTGTTTTTAACTTGAAGGAGTTCAAGGCTCCAGAGCCTCCGGCCACTGACTTCAGCTCTGTCCCCTTTAGTTTTAAGTTGGGCTTCTGGAACAGACAACTGATATCTGTCTGAGGATCTCAAGGTAGGTGCTGGTGCATGTGGAACTGAGAGGTCAGAGATAAAGCAGGGAGATGGGCCATGAAGAGCCTTAAAAGTAATCAATAAAATTTGAAATATCTATTCTAAAACACAATAGAGGCCAGTATAATGAATCTTAAACAAGGGTGATCATGATTTTGGTTAAAAGTCTGGCGGCTGAGTTCTGGATAGTCTGGATTCGATCAATATATTTTTATTGACTTACTGATTGCTCATTAAAAACAACTAGATCTATTTCTGCATACATAAATTTTACTCCACCCTTTATAATAGTCCTGTGGCTCGACTGATCCACAGACAGTGAGGTCAAAAAGTTTACCAGAGTGTAATTTTCCCCCCGAAAAATCGTGCAATGGCACTTATGTAACGAACGTTTTCTGACTAATACAAGCGAGGACCGGCGAGGACACGCGGGAAGGGGTGTGTTCTGTTTGGGGGTGGGGTGGGGTGGGGTGGGGGATGTGGGGGGGTCGTGTGACGCCCACCATCTGGCTAGCACGAAGAGGACTACAAATAAGACCGGGATATCGTAGCACAGTATTCACATCTGAGCTACAGGTCCACTGTAACACAGTTTATTCAAAGAACACAGCAGCAGTCATGGCTCAAGGTAAGATTAAGGATTACTATTTCTAGTTGACTATTTCAAGTAGACCTGCCATAAACTGTGATATTTAGATAGATTTGGAAACTCTTTGCAAGATAACAGGGTAGCCTACTTGATTTACTAATACGGGTGTTTATGTTAATGTAACTTTAAATGTAAGTCAGTCTCAGTGTATTCTGATGGGGTGTACAGTTTTTTAGTGCCCGACTGAGGAGTTAATGACCAGGAAGACCAAACTTTCACTATGTCTAGGACAATGTCATCACAAAGCATGCTGTAGAGATGCTGTCTGAGGATATCAAAGATGATAAATGAGTTATCACAGCATGCACATGTCATCACCTGCATTAGCTGGTTTCAAAGTAGCAGGAGGTATGTTCATCAGTGATCTAAAGACTGACGCATCTAAAAAATGTTTCATCCTCATGTTTGTGCAAATGATTGTTGCCCCGGGACATTACCACTTATAATAGCAGCAGAGAGCAGTTGGAGCCTAGGTGAACTGCTGCTATCTTAATAGGCACACAGACCAGCCTACAAATAGTTTGCTTTAGGCCCTTGTATAGGCATTCAAAATCTTCCTAAACAAGAATCCAGCCAAACCTTAGTTTGCTCTAAATCACCTCCAGAGGTCGAAAGTGTGGTTGACCCGTGTGTAGGCAAAATGTGCATACCACAAATATCTGAGGAGGGATGTTGGACATAGTACAAAAGGCATCTCATTTTCACTTGTAGAGTGTGTATTTAACAGAGAACCTGTGAACTGGAGCAGACTAGTCTGCGGTCAGAAAAGCTGCTGCTTTTGCCATTCGGTGTATTTCATCTTCATAGTCACAGTATGTCTGTTGGAGCAGCTACCCGCTGTACACAAATACAAACTTACAGCAGAATTTGCATGTAAATAAACACTATATTGGTTTAAAGCGTTTGGTAAAAAATGTGTCTGTGATGGAACTCTTACCTGCAAAACTGGAAACTTATTTTACCTCTGATGGGAGTTTGATTCAAGTGATGTTTATTATACTAGCTTTGGCACCAGTTGACACAAGCTAGATCTTGTTTTAATGTCCTTATTAGGCTTTTGCTGCCCTCAGGGCTGCTTACTGAGGCAGGCCCTCTGTGGTGTGGGGTCATGGTTGGTAAAGTGGGAGTGAAGCGTAGACGTGCAGTGTAGGCTATAAGGTTAGTGAGGACGGCAGGGTAAAGGTTGAGGAATCTCTGCCCATGCATTGATTATTAAAGTGTTGTTGAGGATACAACTTATGTAACCCTGTGAAGAACAAACTGCAAGCTGCTGTAAAATGTATTCAGTTTGGCTTTACACCACACATGCACACCATCTGCTAAATCACAACTACTTCATCTTAAAAGACACATGCTGTTGCTCTGCGGTTTGAGAGAAAATCAAAAAGGCAAAAATGCAAAAGACCCCCATCACTACAGAAAGGATAACGTCAGTTTCCCATTGCACCATTAGTCTCTGTTGTGTCTGAAGCTTTTGGGTCTGGACTTTCATTTGTTAATATCTGTGGTAATTGTTTGCACATTCTGCAAGCTGTTTTATTGGACCATCTTGCCTTGAGGTATGATTACACTAAAACTTCTCTCTTCAAAAGAAAAAAGTGAAAAAAAATCATTATTTCTTGGACCCAATTGAGGTATTTCTTTCTCCAGGTGGTTTCTCAATTAACTGTTAAACAGCATCTGTGCTCCAATGCAATGCTGATATTTATTTGATACAGATCAAATGTGAGCTAAATGACTGGAGAGTATGCGCAGACTAAGCAACAAAGCCCTCATAATCCTCTGACTACTGTGTCTCCAGCTGTCCCAGAATAGATAGCGTTGTCACCTGAAAGGCATTTGCCCCATTAGTTACACTAACGGGCCTTCAGTTAGGATCTAAACTAAGGTCAGGATTGGTAAAACATCAGAGAAATACAGAGGAATTTTTATCCCCCATGTAAAACAGCAGGATGTCTGTGCAGCTTGGTCTTTGTTTGCTCAAGTCTAACCCAACCTTCACACTACCCTCTCACTTCAGTTTCCAAGGCTTTTCTTAACAGCATGGAATAATACAGGGGGAGAGGTTAACCTCCTGACATGTCATTGAGCAGCCCACACAGTAGTGAGGCAGCAGGACGACTGTAGAGGTATTATAGAGGAAGACCGTTCCTCACAAACAGGAAGTCAGAGGGTGGGATTCTCTTAGTCACAACTTGCTCTGGAGAGAAGGAGTGGTTGTGTGTTTGCACACTTCACAGGGAGTGACAGTCTGTCTGTGTTTACCTCTTGTTAAATCCATACAGAAAGCCCTGTGACGCAAAATTATCTTACCATGAATGACTGCGAGTGTACTGCGTGTTCACAGTTTTATTCAGCAGCATTTGCTTTGATGACCAAATAGTAAACCTTGACAAACATTTGACCGGAAAATGCAGTCATTATAAAAGTTTGTTCCGTTTGTTGGAACTAGCTAGGAAAGCAGTTCACTTTTAGAAAATATAAAAAACACAAACATAGCCACAACATGAAAGAATCCAGTCTCCAGTAAACCACAGTTTCTGGTTAATTCACCACGTCTGCCAATTAAAAACGTTATTTGTAATTGTTGAATCTTGTAAATTCTATTAAATATCCCATATCCTATACACAACTATACATTTTACAACTTGTCTACAACTGTTTTCAGTTTTTCTGTTTTAAAAAAAAAACCCCTCTCTTCTTTGAAGCTCTGGACATTGATCGCTGGAACCTGGAGTGTGAGTTCAACAACACTGACCATCGTACTGATCTCAACGGCGTAGATCGTCTGATTGTGAGGAGAGGCCAACCGTTCACAATCAGCCTGTACCTTCGCTCCGGATACTACCAGCCAGGCGTCAGCTCTCTTGACTGCGTTGCAGAAACAGGTGTTGCTTCTTTACCTCTTTACTTTTACATCTTTGTTAACAACGGACACTCATTTGCTTAACTAGTACTATATAACTGAATTCATTTTGTCCATGAGTAATTGTTGTATTATACTGTATTTATACCATTTTTACCTTTCTTTTGGATATTTACATATGTTTTTGTTTTCTGCACTGCATCAAAACATTCAGAAAAGTAAATGAACAAAAGTTTCACAATATGGAAAATGTGTTTAAACGAGAACTCCGGGCAATTTTTAAGTTAATCTTGATCGTTATACCTTTGTGAGTACTGTCTATAGAAAAAAAAAGAGCCGGATTGGTGCTTGCAACACAGAGCTGATACAGCTAAAGCTGCCCAGAGCTCCCACGTAGCTAAAACTGTAGTTATGGGGGCATTTACATAAAGAGTGTCTTTGTGCCTCTTAACAGACACAAAATGCAATTAAAATGTCTGTCCAACATGAACAGGGCTTTTACATGACAGCAAGATGCGTTTAGCAACTTAGCCGTTGTTTAAATTCACCTAAATAGTGATTTAGACGGCTAGCTGTAGTCTCGCTCTTAAGTCCCGTGGGAACTCCGTTCGTTGTTGCCGGGGTGTAACACCAAAATCTGTGACCTATCAGATTCTGTGACTACACCCAAACGACGATGTTTTCCTAACCATAACCAAGTACTTTTGGTACCTAAATCCAACCAAGTAATTTTGGTACCTAAACCCAACCAAGCTACAACTGCTTCACATCGTCAACAAAGCTTCTGGCGCTTAACTTCCCATTTGGGTCACAGAATCTGATAGGTCACACATTTTGGTGTCACAGAGTTGCCACGGGACTTCAGAGCGAGACTGCATTTTGTGACTGTTAAGGGGCACAAAGACACTCTTTATGTAAATGCCCATATGTAAGATTAACTTAAAAAATTGCCCGGAGTTCTCCTTTAATAATGATCCTATATATGAAAAGAAAATGAAGTGAAAACACTGGGGTTGTTGCGTCCTCTCATTCAGGAAGCTAGGGTCACACCGGAACTGTGTTTCTGCTGACATTAATTTTCTTTGCTACCTATTGTGATTTCAAATATGAGAGGGGAAAGGAGTGGTAATATTAGTATAATATTTCCCCTTGTCCAGTGGTCAGTGATACTTCTACTACTTCTGCTTTTACAATGAGCAACACTGAGAGCAGCTGTAAGATGTTCTGTTGGTTTTCTCATTGTTAACCTCAGCACCTCACTTATTGTTATGCGGACTGTTATTGTTGAGCCCCAGATACTGTATTCTCTTGTATTTGCCTTCAAAATACCCTAGAAAACATTGATAAGCCTCTGCCTCTTCTCCTCAGTTCATATTTGGATAAACTTCTAATGTTTAACTGTTTAAACAGGAAGTGGTTCTTGCCAACAGGAAAGCATGTGTATAATCACAGATAACATTATCAAACTTTGAAAGTCAAGTATGTTTTAATGGTTTTGAGTAAGAGACTTAAAACCAGACAATAAGAAGGACGCGATCACACAGCCTGTCCTTGGTTTCGTTGGCTGTACTGGGTGGAAGATGTCAAAGAATTGACTCTTTGCACTGATGTACAAATGATCGCAAGTTTATGTAACTATGAACTGATGTTGCTCAGGGACACTGGAGTCCCTATCAGTTTTGGTCATAATTAGGTGCCATTAGACAGTTATGACAGCTGTTCATACATGAAAGGAGATTCCAGAGATGTTTGAACTAAATTTAGACCGGGTTGGGAAAACAGTGAAAATGTACCCTGTGAGTTTCCAGTCCCAAAACACAAATATTTCACCGAAAAACCAAGCCTTTTCCCACATGTGCACTCAGAGATTTAACCATATTCACTGTTACATGCAGGTCCTCAACCCTCTGAGCAGTATGGCACCAGGGCCTCCTTTGGTCTGTCTACCAACATTGACACTTCCCGCTGGAGCGCCGCTGTCACTAGTCCCCCCGGGGACATGGTTACCCTGTCCATCTGTTCTGCCCCTGATGCACCTATAGGCCGCTATAACTTGACCCTTGGGCGATCAGGGCGGATTGAGTTCGTCCTGCTCTTTAACCCCTGGTGCCCAGGTGGGTAAACAGACCGTACCTCTAGCTGTCATGTAGTGAATCTTAGCAATCTTAGGCTACAAAATGCTGTGATGGTAAAATTTCATTCCAGAGTGGATTTGTGACAGGAGCTATTTAATAGCAGAGCTGAAAGCATTATATAGGGGAAATGTAGTAGTAAATAATAAATAATAATTGTGTGATTTTTGAGCAATAGTTTAACATTTTATCAAAATATCAGAATTATATGAGAACTAATATTTCTCTGTAGCTTAATACTGAACAGACAGACATAAGAGTGGTATTGATCTTCTCATCTAACTGTTGGCAAGAAAGCAAATAGCGTATTCCTTTAAGTCAAGTGGAACTTTCCAATTTTATTAAAATGCTTTAAATAAACTGCAGGGTGAGAAGATATGTGTTTTTTTCAGTTTCCAAGAAATTAAGATCAACACTAACAGTCATGTTCCACTCACGACAGGTAATAGTACGCTCATTGTATTGTTTGTGATGTCTCTTGGCAACAGGAGATGCAGTATATATGGACAATGAGAAGAATTTGGAAGAGTATGTGTTGTCCCAGGATGGAATCATCTTTCGAGGCAGCTACAAACATCCCATATCGACTCCCTGGAACTTTGGCCAGGTACCAACACCAACACCGGCACTGTCCGCCCCATTTCATCTTTCACATATAGTCAACCAGGCGAGCCAACATTGTGCCAGTTTGGTGAAGGAGTTTGAATCTTCTGACAACAGGAAAATATCCACCTGTCAAGTGATTTATGATTTACAAACATGCAGTCATTTATGCACATTCGACACAAATTAATCAACCTATTTATATTGGACAGTGGACAGTCTGGGCCCGATGAATTGAGAGGACTGTTATCCTTTCTAGCCTTTTCTTTGATATCTGATACACTTTGATCAGCCTGGCCTGAGCGGTGCATTACTTGTGCAGCTGTTGAGCTCTACATTGCGGCAGAATTACATCTAATTTGCTGTGTGTTTGCACCTGTTGTTGTTGTTGAAATGTATTCAAAAAGGACATATTTAACCTTGGACCTCCCTTTTGATTATTTTTCTCCAATACTTGTTTTTTTTTCTGCACAGTTTGAAAGTGGAATCCTGGATGTCTGTCTGAGGATTCTGGATATGAATCCTAAATGTTTGAAAAATCCTGGCAAAGACTACTCAGGGAGAAGAAATCCCATCTATGTTTCCAGAGTGATAAGCGCCATGGCAAGTCATATTCATTTCTGATATCTCCATTCACTTTTTATGTTTAGAAAGAGATAAGTACTGCTTTTTTATTTGGATAGATTGGTTACAGTATAGTCTATGGGATAGCAATGATGTAACATAAAAGTAAACATAATAAGCTTAGATTTCATCAAAAAAATATTGGGTGTGCCTGTTAGGTGAATTGTAATGACGACAAAGGAGTGTTGCTGGGAAAATGGACAGATGGCTATGAAGGAGGTGTCAGCCCCATGTTCTGGAAAGGCAGTGTGGAGATTCTGCGCAGCTGGGACACACAAGCCTGTCAGCCTGTTCGCTACGGACAGTGCTGGGTGTTTGCTGCAGTGGCCTGTTCAGGTGAGATAAGATGCGGTGGAGCTTGGTAGCCTATCATTGGAAACACATTTGATTTGTCTCAAACAGACGCAACGTTACACCATCTATGTAAACACAGTTGAGATATAAATTACACCTCCTCTTAGTGACACAATATTCATGTGATTTTGTTTCCTATCCTGTTAGTTTCCAGAGCCCTTGGCATTCCCTGCCGAGTCGTCACCAACTACCTGTCAGCCCACGACAATAACAGCAACCTGGTGATTGAACGCTACATCAACGAAAATGGAGAGCCCATTCAATCGGAAATGATCTGGTAAAAACATACAAGTTTTATGTATGTAGTTTTATACTATTGTGAGAGGCAGTGTTGTATCAACATACTTGGAATACAGTATCATTACATATTCTGAAGAAAAAAGGTATATTAAAACACTGTAATGTAAGGAACTGTGAAGGCTATTTAAAGTGTAAGTTGTTTTCTTCTTCTCTGAAATGTAGCATCAGAAAAAAAATTCATGTGAGTTTTTAATTGCTGTACCTCAATAGGGCAGTTTGATGTCAAATAAAATAAAACTCTCTTAGAGAATAAACAGTCCAGAACGTTATTTAGTCAGATACCTTTCCCATCAGTTTGGAACATCCTCTTCATCTGATTATTAACTACAATTTGACCATACACTGCAATCTAAAACATCTTTGTTCTAACCCTGACAGTAGAGATTTACACAGTAGAGGTAGACTTGTGACTTGAAGCTAACCCGTTTACTGCAGATTTGGCAATGACATCAGACCAAGTGGAGTTAATGAGATGTCTTTACTAAAGTGGCAAAAGCAAAAGTTTACCAAGTGTTGATGGTGTGTATCGTATCTATAGGAATTATCACTGCTGGTTGGAGAACTGGATGACCAGGCCTGACCTTACATCTGATTTTAATGGCTGGCAAGCCAGTGACCCTACACCTCAGGAGAAAAGTGAAGGTAACGATCACTCTGCACCAGTGAACGCATGAGACCATTTATGATCAAGGACGAATCCTCACCATAATGGATCAATCTTTGTTTCTGCACCAATCCCCTTCCCTTAGGAGTGTACTGCTGCGGCCCTGTTCCTGTCAGGGCCATCAAGCAGGGCGAGCTTATGTCCAAGTATGATGCCCCGTTTGTCTTTGCTGAGGTTAACGCTGATGTAATCACCATCATGAAGAAAAAAGACGGCGGCACATCGACGGTCACTACCACTACAGTGGTGGGCCAGAAGATCAGCACAAAGAGTGTGGGCAGTGATGCCAGAGAGGACATCACTCATCTCTACAAGTACCCCGAAGGTAGAGAGTGCAAGTAGACAAACTAAACATCATTAGTTGGTCCTCACCATAAATAGTATGTTATTACAGCACATACAACGTGATCTTAGTTATATACAAACCTCCTCTGCATACCAGCAGGTCACACCAAGGTCAACTGCTCTCATTAAATTCTCACATTCCCAATCAGTATTTGTTTTGTTACTTTTAATGTACACAAAGTCAACTCTTGACTGCCTTTGTTTAAGAAGGTCGGGCTTATGCTCCTTTACTTCTACAGGATGGTTGACTGTTTTAAATGATAAAAACATAAACAAAAACATTTCTTTTATTCAGTGCTTGATTTTGTTGCTTCCATGTCGCCAGGCTCTGATGAAGAGCGGGAGGCTTTCAAGAAGGCCAACCACCAAAACAAGCTGCTCCACCAGCAGGAAAACCAAGGCCTGCACCTCACTATCGATGTCACATCAGACATGAGGAAGGGCTGTGACTTTGATGTGTTTGCTGTGGTCACTAACAACACGCAGAGCGAGAAGAAGTGCCGCCTGCTGTTTGGATCCTGCGCTCTGTCTTACAATGGGTCCCTGGGAGGGAATTGTGGTTTTAAAGATCTCATCAATGTTGAACTTGCACCAAGAGCAGGTGAGCCAAGTAACCATGTGGTGTTTTCATGCGAATGCTTTATACACTTGACTTTTCCCAGCAAGTGTTAAATAATATTGAATGTGTTCTTCTAGAGAGGCGAGTTTCACTAAGGCTGAACTACTCTAAGTACGGTGGCCTAATCACTGAGGACAACTTAATCCGTCTGGCGGCTCTGTTGCTGGACTACACCACCAGCGAGACAACACTGGCAGTGAGAAACATTGTGCTGGACAATCCTGAAATAAAAGTCAGAGTGAGTACAATGACCCCGAACAAGAGATATAGACTTTTGGCTACTGTCAAGCTGTTCCGACAGTATGTATAAACAAAGTTTGGTACAAACAAAAGTGAAGTGCATTGTACTTACTGTTAGAATGTCAATAACTGACACCTGGAGGTGGCTGTGATCTCCAGATCCTGGGTGAACCAAAGCCGAATCGGAAGCTGGCTGCGGAGATCACCCTCCATAACCCTCTGCCAGAGCCTCTGGAGAACTGCTGCTTCAGCATCGAGGGGGCCAACCTCACTGGGGGACGCGTTGTGTCTGAGAGGTTGTATGAATCCCTCCTTATTCAGCTTAACATGATTATTCTTAACTCACAAGGGAGCAGTCATAAATTAGAAACTATTAAACAACTTAGTCGTTGGCCTCTCTGTAGATACAAACATGCATGCAGACTTACGTAGTGAATCACTTAAAAATTTTTTCTTCAAGACAGAGAAGCAAGAAACACTAACCAACTCACCAAGCAAACTCATGGGCAATTATATGGATTCTTTTGGCTTCAATAGTTTTGTGTAATGGAAATTTTTTGTCTCAGTTTGACTTCCAAACTCTGAGATATGTGTTATATTGTTTTTGTGATTTTTTTGCACTGGTCTTGGTCCAGATGCCAGGCTGGATGTGCCCGTGTTTAGTTAGGACAGGAGCCCACTGGTAAAGAAAAACTGAAGCACTGGGAAATACCAGTGAGGTGGCTTGTTATTGCTCCACAATAAACTCTCTATGAGTTGATTTGTATACTTTGTACTTTACATAAATGCACCTTTGAATTTCTAAATGCATGAATATGCATGTTGTGTCTGCGTGATGCATTTTCGTGATCAGTGCACATTTTTGGCTAAAGCCAGTAAGTATTAAAGCATACTTCTTTTGTAATTTCTTGTGTTGCACAGTTAAAACACTAACTCCATAAAAAGTCAAGACTGTCAAGAGCCCTATGTCGACTATAATCAATCGTCTAAATATTTATGCAATCAGAGGAAAGTGATAGTGAAGTCCTCCAGTGTGTGCTACAAATGTAATATTTAAATATTTACTCTTCAGGCTGGGCTCCTCGGTGGGACCTGGGGAAGATGCCAAGGTGAAGATGTACTTCACTCCCACCCATTCTGGGCTGAGAAAGCTGGTGGTCGACTTCGACAGCAACAAGCTGTGTCATGTCAAGGGCTACAGAAATGTCATTATTGGAAAATAAAGCCTTTCATTCTGCAGCATTCCTAATCTGTTTTTTTAACCTTCTAACGATTAGCAAATATACCTTCTTTTGC
The DNA here is from genome assembly GCA_024633595.2 of Lepomis macrochirus. NCBI lineage: Eukaryota > Metazoa > Chordata > Actinopteri > Centrarchiformes > Centrarchidae > Lepomis > Lepomis macrochirus. The sequence goes on along the minus strand of JALXJV020000004.1, from coordinate 29,600,523 downwards.
ACAGTGTTTAATACATAAAATACTTTTCTATACAAACACTTTAGAAGATCAGTGTATATTGCTGATTGTATATCTGTGTTTATTCAAAGCCATAGACAGTTAAATGTGACCTGAGAATGCTTTGTACTAATCAAATCTGTGCATGCAAAACAGAATATGTAATGTGGTCTAGTGATGATTTGTATATTAAGTACTATGTACTATTTTATACTTTTATAATATAATACTTTTTCAATGCTACAATTAAAAGAGTTGTTACACATCTCATTTTCTCTGATAATGAACTAGTCAGACTGTCTTCACACAATGTCTGACCTTGTTGGACAAAATGTGTTGCATGAATGCAATGTGAAGATTTTTATTTTCATTGCACTTAATGCAACAATCTACCATTTACACACTCTACCTAAAGCAAAGGTGATAAGGCATCACCTTTGCTTTAGGTAGGTGAGGTTGTTTCACTTAGATGTTGTTGGCATACAGTGAATATCTCATTGTATTTACTGAAGAGAAGTTAAACAGCACTGATAGCAGTAACCCAACAACCTTGATTCTTTGAAATTAAAAAAGTCTTTACTAGAAGAATAAAAGGAGACACTCCACTGACAGCAGATGTGCTGGTTTTAGTGTTTCACCACATTCCACCATACATATGGATATATTAACGTCATAACTTAATTTCCAACCATTAAGTGTACACTCCTTGTACCTGGGACATGCATCACATTTTTTGCAATAATAGTGTAAAATCATTGTTGTTCATAGCATTCTGCAGTGCTACTTTGTATAATTTGTACTGCTGGTCCTATGCTCAAATTCAAACCACCAATTTTGTGTAAAACATAGTTCTACCATCAATGCAGGCCTGTCTGTGGACACATGAGAATGCAGAAGTGTCATTTATTTTCCTATAGTTACAGGCAGTGCTGCACTCTTCTGGCAATAAAATGTAATTGCAAGAAAGAACATGATTAACCAGACTATCCTAACAAGAACATAATGGAATAACAGATTGAACTAATAGTCCAGTATGTTACATCGAAACTCCCTCAACACTCTTTTAACATGTACACATGACAAAGGTATAAATAAAAGTATTTTGCTTGCTGAAATCGCATATAATGTAGTGTCAAAAGAAATACTCCCAAGTCTTCAGTCTCTTTAGTAATTCACTGAAAAACAAATACTGTATATACTCACAGTGATGTCACAGCAACATTGACTGAGGTTTCTTAGTATGCCGTTTCATCACCAATGAACGTTCACACCTTTCAATGTCTGTAAATTCACTGAAACCTTGATTTAATAAAGTGCTAACTAAATAGCAGAATCATGGCAAAACAGACCAAAGTCATTTCAAACAAATGTATTTAACAGAACAGATACCAAACAGCAGCACTTTCAACAAACACAGTCAAGAGGAGAATGGGATTCAGATGACAAACTCCATAAAGGTTTAGGCAAAAAGTTATATTATGGAGAAGAAAATGATGACAAAAGTTTAGAGTGATTAACACACTATAGTTGTATGTTCCTAAAGCATTTGGTTAAGTTGCACAGAGTAAACTTTATTTAAATTATAACAGTAAAAGTCTACGGTGCTAAATGTGAATATACACAAAAATTGATATTGATATTATCTTGACGTGATGAAGGCATACATTTTTATTTTGACAAACATTCTAGTTGTGGTTTTAAAAGCTAAGTAGTACAGTAAGTAAGTACAGATAGTTTTCTTTCAAAGTGTATTAACTTTAATTACATAAATCAAATCAGTACACTTTACAAAGTTTTCAGATGAATGAAAAAGCTTAATTTATTTTTTATTTTCCTTAGAAAGCATTTACATTGAAATACTGCAGCTTTAGGCATACTGTATGTTTTGCTAAAAGAGAACTGGCACACTGCAAAGGAAATGGCCTGCTGTGTGCCTGTATCAGTGAATTATTATTTATGATATCTGTGATAATTCTGACTCTCAGCTTTCTTCAAAACGTACTGTTACTTTTTGAAGAAAGGTTCTGGGTGCTCGGACACTGGAAGAGTCCTGCTCAGACAAAAAAAACAAAATCAAAGTTCTCTGTTATTAAAGCCTTACTGTCACATTAACATAAATTAAATGCAAATTAAGGCAAATAATAAAGCAACAAAAGGAACACAATCATATATGTACTGTCAATAAAAGTGTGCCCTTTATTGGCATTCAACAGCATTGGCATCCAAACAGCAATATTAAAGATTAAAAGACAAACAAACGTGAATCACAAAGGGTCCAGTTACGTCTGACACCTAAATCCTGGTGATGTGTGTTGCTGATGACCGTCCCTCTGTAGACATAAGTCATGAACATGCAGACAGACAGGCGGGCTGCCCTCTCTAAAGCACACAGCTCTCATTGCAGTCAGTGGTGCTACCAGCGGATCTCCTCTTCTGGTCCCTGCCCTCTGTCTGGTGGTGGGGGTGGGGGTGTTTCCCCTTTGACTGGTACCCTGACACCTTGATGTCATCTGACCCCTGACTTCTCTCAGGCTCCACCTGGAGGTATGCGCAAACACGGTAGTGCTGCGCCACGGTGCCGCTGAAGTCAATGACACGACACTCATACGTGCCCTCGTCTGACGGCTTGACACTGGAGAGACGGAGCTTGTGGGAGATGTTGCTGCCAGCCACTTTTACCACCTAATGGGGACAAAAGATTAGTTCTTATTTAAAGTCATATGGTAGATGTTACATAAATTAAAACTAAACCACTTTTTTCATAAATGTGTGGTTAAGATTTAATAGAGCACCAATTCATTATGTCTTGCAAAAGCTTGGATGTCTCTCATATTCATTTTAATCAAGAAAAATCTGCTAGTTTTCTTTGATATTGTCTTTGCTCTGGGCTAGATGACAGTTGATGCAAGATCAAACTCACACTTATTTTGGTGGCATCTTTGGACGTTTCCTCCAGGGGTACAACCTGCACAGAAATGTGCATGATGCGTTAGCAATAGAAGACTGAGCAAGGCTGCACTTTCCTAAAAACATCTCATGCTAAAAATATCTAATTTCAGCAAAACATTACAGTGGACAAACATGTTTGATGTTTTCTGCAGTTTTCCTTGACAAAACTTAGCTTCCCTGGATTGCTGATCTGTTTTAGTTCTCTGGTGGATGAGCTTTACATATGTTTGTGTGCATGTGTATGTGCATGCTTATATGTGCATGTTTAGAAGTGTATGTGTATGTGTGTATGAGGACACACACTACAGCACCAAGCACGTTAAGCCTCTGAGCAGGAGAATGTGTGTGAATGTGTATGCAGAGGCACAGAGGTATTCTTTTGGGCATAGGTATGAATTATGCATGGAGCAGACAGAGATTTTGAAAATCTATTTCTTTCTCAGTGCCAATTATAGTGTCTAGAGGCACAACAGGGGAGCCTGAGTTCCCCCATCATGGGAGAGAGTCAACCTGTTCCCCCACTGCTGGCAAATGCTAATCAGCAATTATCCCTTCGTTTCCATGCTAGAGGGTTTCTGCCGTGGCTAATATTGCATTTCCCTCAGCCTGATATACAGTAAGCTTTAGGATCTGTCTGAGCAGTTCTGTCCGAATAAATTGAACAGCACAAACCGAAAAAAAGGAAACTGAAATGGACTTTGTAATTCTACTAAACAAATTAACAGTTAAAACTAAATATGGGTTCCTGTGCAAAATAAAGGTGTCACAGATATCATAGTTCTGTCATAGATTGTGTTATCATAGGCTGCTTTCAAACACTATAATCACATCAGATAAATATATCTCAGTGATATGGGAAATTAGATACATTTTGTTTTCTATTTCTTTTTAGAGGAAACCTCACAATACATTGTTTAATGAGATAAAAACAGAAATAGATGTTTTAAACATAAACAATGCAGAAACAATGAGTTGGCTATTCACATATGAAACATTGAGGTCCCAGGCTTTACTTAGGTAAAGCCTGGGAGAAGGGAGATGAGGGAGCCACTTTTCAAAATAAATGTTGGGTGTATAACATTTGAAAAAAAAAAATTAACACAATTCTTTATTCAAATATTTGTATTATTTTTTAATCAATTTAATTGTCAACAACATTACATTTAGCTAACTATTTCAACTGTTGACTATTTTAATTGTAAATCCATTACTATTTTAACTGTTAACTATTTCAACTGTTATTCCATTACTTTTAGCTAAATATTTTAACTCTTGACCCATTATGTTTTGCTATTTCAACTGTGTCTCCATTACTTTTTGCATACTATTTCAATTTCACTAGTTTTCACTATGCTCTCTCTTTAGATATTTGCAGTGTTTCATTAAACCTAACCCGTAACACAAATATGTGGATATTTTTTTCATATCAAACCTCAATTTCTATTTTTAAGTTCAGTTAATTAGTACCTTCTGGCAACAAGTACCCCCGTTGGGAATCATTGCCCGACCCCTTATACATGAATAACAACAAGAAAAAACTTTCTTCCCCTTTCAGCTTACATTATTAGTGATCTGGGCAGGCTTCTCTTGCCAGTCTCTGTGGTCCTTAATGTACCACCACTGGATCTCCAGCGAGTAGGAGGGAGAACCTGCCCCACGGAAGGAACAAGCCATCTCTACATCCTCACCACTCTGCGTTGTGATGTCATGTGGCACCTCTGTAAAGAGAGCTGCGAGAGAAAAAAATAAATAAAAAACTAGGGGAAAATGATGAGCTTAAGACATCTCCAAAATGACAGAAACACAAATCCTCCAGGTTTTCATTTCTCGGGGAGCTAAGTGACAATATTTCACTTGCGATGTTGCTGCATCACACTTCAGCATGAGAAAAACTGTGACACATGCCTATGCCTTAAAGTGTTAGCCAAGAAATTCAGAGATAAGGTATAAACTCAACAAACTAGTGCTACATTTAGTTGAAACAGTTGCTAAGGTTACTCTGTGACCATTTTTGGGTATGATCCATCACGCAAAATCAATTATTTACAGGACTGTATGTAGGTCTAGAGTTCTGTACTTTTAACTCTTAGTCCATTTCTAAATTTCTTCAGATAGGCCTACAGTTGTAGCAAGCTGGGGGCTGAGGGGTTGTGGATGTTGAGCAGACCTAAAGTGGGATACATATGATTCATGTGGTGACTTAAACAAAAGTGTTCTGATTCTAGCAAGGCTACTTTGCTAACCTGAATCGTGTTCATTTAAATCATCTGTATTGTTAATGATTGAAAAATTGAATCCACTTTTGCTGGGGCGCCTTAAACTTTTTTCGGCTTCTGAAGGGGGGCATGATGACAAAAAAGTTTGAGAACTGGTTAAACAGAAGTTTAAAGGAAGCAGAATAGAAACTGAGCTGAAAGATTGTCAAAAACGTTACATAATCCTTCTGTCGATGGTACAGAAGCCGAGCTGTACATTGTACCGATATACTGATTTGGGAAGTGTCATTGCACATCAATCCCACGCACATAAGACAAACCACCTACAAAGAGAACATCATTTTCTCTGGATTGACGTCCAGTAATGGTCAATAATTCAACATAACATCTACACATAGAATCAATACAAACATCACACTAAGGTTATTCTGTACACCATGAAGTGTAATCTCACTATAGTCGGTTTCTAATATTCTAATTCTAAAATAGTTAATAATATTGTATAGTGAAAGTACTGTATAATGCACATAGACCATCTGAGGAGATGTGTATTGATTAAATGTAAATGTACAGTGTGGGGTCATCTTTTCACAACCACTGAACACACATTTCCTCCTCATCTCGCTCATTTGTCTCTTACATCCACTCTCTTAGTCTCACTGATTGCATTGATTAAATATGAATATATTTAAGAAATATTACAGGAACAGGAGTGCTGAACAAATGTTTTTTTCTTTTGTGCAGTTGAGGGCATTTCTCTATATTAAAACAAGGACACAACAGTAGCTATTTTGTTGCTACTTCATTCTTTTATTTCTTTCGTTTGGTCTTATTTGTAGCTCTTGTAGCTTTTGGTATCATCCAAATTCCATATTTTTAATTATATTTTTTTTTTATAAGGCACTTTTATCATATTGATTTGACATAATCTTTGAGCTTAAATACTATTTTCTTCGTTGAACCAAATGTAGCAAAGAACCCCACTGAACAAATAAATAAAATTACGTCAAATTCAAAACTCTGACTCATGGGTCTTTAGTTGCTAGATGCTCCATTAAGTTCCCCAGCTAGTCGCTAACTTTTTTATCAGCTATTTGTCAGGTACTGTAACTACAATAAAGTAAATGTTGTTAGGAATTAACAAGTATGACAAACTGAACCAAAGCTATAAATACTGTTTCAGAAAGATGTAATGACTCCACATCAAAAAACATGCACAACAACAATTCTGCAATTAGAACAAAAATATTTCTTTACATCCTAATTTACTGTTTCCGTTTATATTAATTCATTATTTATTCTGAGGCACACTGTTCTGACTAAAATTCCCCTAAACACATCAGCAACCTCCTAAAAGCTGCTTCACACTCGGGGTAAATAATAAGCTGTCTGTTCCAGCTATAGGTAATATTCTGCCTCTCATCTACAGAATAATTTTCTGTCAGAGAAACCCTATAGAAGACAGACAGACTGAATATATTTAGACCAGGTGAGAAAAGAGAGCAGTCACTCGCTTTTTCTGTAATTCACATTCACTGAGCTGATCCAGTGATGACCAGGAAGGAAAAGGTTGAACGGTGGAGACGGCTTTTGGTCATTTGACTGGCTGGGCCCTCAGGAGTCATGCCCTTGATGCACCTCTGGTTGTGGCCAGGCAGTGGCCTCATTTGTCAGGAGGAGACGTACTTAGGGGACAGAGCCATACATGGGCCAAGAAGCGTAGGGGAAGAGGAAAGATAGGAAAAGAGAGAAAAGGACAGGTGCAGAGGTGAACTGAGGAGAATGTGCTGAGAAGAAAGAGATGAGAAAGATAGATGGAAAAGTGAGTAAAAATAATAGGATATTCTGAGACACACACACACACACACACACCTACACACACACACACACACACACACACACACACACACACACACACACACACACACACACACACACACACACACAGTGAAACAGTGAACTCTGGGTCATCTTTATGATACAAAAGCCTGTTAAGATAAAAATTCCTTTTTGCTGAATAAAAACAACTGTTTCTTTTTCAATGCACAACACATTATATATGCACAAAACCCATCAACACATTCATAATGCAAAAATCTTCACTTATAGGTTCAAAATGAACATACCAAGATTATTCAGTATCAATGTTTGTCAGTATAAATGAAAAAAAGCTTTGCATTTACTTAAGCATCTTTAATTCTTCAGCTGAAAAATAAACTTTTAGAACCCCCTCCAAAATGTCTCCATATTTAGGGTCCCTTTCCATCATTATGTAAGTGTTGAATTGTTGAACACGTGTTTTGTCATGGCAACATGAAGGCCCATCATGTAGGAGCACGCAGCACTTGAAGGTAAAAAACAGAACAATCTAGCCACTTGAGAATAACTCTTCTGTCTAGCTCTCCTCTATTATGCAAATTCTCCTGACATTGAAAAATACGGGGTGAGATACATTTCTGTCAAACTGCGTCTACCTCTCTATTCCTGTTCCCTCTCCATCTTACAGTATGAGTCCTTATTAAGATGCTGACAGATACTAGAGCAGACAACATACTTTCTTCCTGGTTTCTGAAGCTAATGTTAGGGGGTGGCTCTCATGTAGAACAGAAAGTGCACAATTCTCAGACCTGTCAGCTACAAGTGAGTCATGAGATGTTTGCCATATAACACATGGCCTGAAGCTATAACATAAAAACACGTGGCCTGAAGCATTTTTTTTGTTAAAGGGTTATTAGAATATAGAGCTTTTGGAAACAGTAAAAGTAAGCAGTAAAAGTGGAGGAGTCTGTCAAGTTTCTGGGTACCACAATCACCAGCGACCTGAAAGGGGAGACACACTCATCTACTGTCATCAAGCGACCTCACCAGAGGATGTTTTGCCTCAGACTGCTCCAGAAGATGAACTTCTCCTTGAAGGTCCGCACCCAGTTCTACCTCTGAGGGTGTCCTCACCTCCTCCATCCCTGTGTGGTATCCCGCATCCTCCACCCACACCAAACACATACTGGAACACTTTGTGCAAACTGCGAGCGAATTCATAGACCAAGTACAGTGTAGCAGTGTATTATGTATTATTTTTAACTCATATATTCAAGTACTTAACGTGTTTAGATGATGTTGTTTATGGTTAGTTTATACTATGATGGTTGTCCATACTTCAATTTTACCCTGCAACTTGTTTTTATTGAGCTGTATCACCAAGTCAAATTCCTTTGTACAATGTACATTTGGCAAATAAAGAGATTCTGATTCTGATTGACTGATAAATCAGTTAGACCCAGAAGAAACAAATATTTGCCGATATTCTTGTATGGATGTATAAATTGGCTAATACGTAATAAGAAATAGCAGTACAAAGGAATACAATAGAACATATGCTAAACCAGGTTTGAATTTAAAAAGTGTCTCCATTACATAGTTTGTCCACCAGAGGAAGTCTATCACAATATTAGCACGGCTGATGTGAAACAGGGGCGTTTCATATGGACGCTGAAGGGTACCTTTCGTGTAAAATAATTACGCTTTGTCACACTGTCTGAAGGCGTCTGTAATGATGCACTGAGATGAGAACGCGTTGATATTATATATGTTTATACAAATTATGGGGCCTTTAGTCATGCTTCACCATGGTGGAAACTGATGCCATTCAGGTAGTCCTACCCTAAAGCATACCCTGCTTTATCGACTATTTTCCTCTAAATGTAAAACTTTACTAAACGAATATCATGCAGTATTGAAAGGGACTTGAAATGATGATTGAGATCATAAACTCATAATGAAAGTGTTTACTGAGGTAATAAATCAGGTGGGAAGCTTATTTTGCCATTATTTCTGATGTGAACCGGGTTTGCAGTTCACATGCAGTTGAGTTTGCAGCTGAGTCGCCCCCTGCTGGCTGTTGGAAAGAATGCAGGTTTGATGAGTACTTGCTTCCTCTTCCTCAAGGACCCTGAAGTGTCTTTCTATCTTGTTTATTGAAATTGAAATGAGAGAAGCAAATTTGAGTTGAGAGAACTGAAAGTGAAAGTATATTAACAGTTGCAGTTGCAACTAACTATATATATATATATATATATATATATATATATATATATATATATATATATATATATATATATATATATATATATATATAAATAATAATCAGAACTGTAGTGTAAAATTGATGGATTAGTCATGCATGACATTCATAAACAGTAAATAATTGTAATTCATTTGAAACAAATCTTTTGAAAACAGATAACAGAAGGATGCATAGATAACAAGATATCAAAGAAGGCAAATACATGTTGTTTTTTTTTTATATCTGTGCATCTTCTGTGTGAAGCAAAGGGAGACAAAAACATTAAATGCTGCATTGATTTCTTGTGATTTTGCTGCACAGTGGGACATATTTTCTGGGCCAATTTCCTGCAGCGTTAACTGTTCCTTCAGTGCCATTGCAGACTGTAACAATAACACAGCTGGCATAATGATTCACCTTAATCTGATGATGCATGTCTTTCTGATAGCAGGGAAATATTTCAGGATAACAAAGCAACCCAAGAGATACAGAAATAGCATCTTAGGGAAGGTTCTGATGATTTCCGTAAAACTTTGAATAATAGCCCGAGCTTTTATTTGCTAAAATCAGTGAATTGAGCCTGCATTTATTTGGGACAGGCGTCCATATGGGACAGGCCTTTAATTCTTTTTGCAAAAAACTGAAACAGTTTATTTATTTCAAATAGAATAATACTTATGTAACATTCAGACTTAACGAGCAGACTTAACAAGCGCTTCTAAGTTAACGTGAGTCAGCACTTTCCCCCCCTTTTCCTCTCTTGTAGCCATGCAGGTTACACTGGTAAATCTAGAAGAATTAGACTCTGGGTCTTGTTGTTTCAGTTAAATGAACTTAACAGTGGTATTGTGGAGAAGCTAACTGATCTAAGGATGTTCAGCATGTCCATATTGACATATTGATCATACGTTTAAACATTAATATTTGTATTAACCTAAAGCTGGCGACCCCTTGGGGTTTAAGAGGTTTTATACATCCAAAGAACTTCTATAAAAAACAGACCAGACATTCAATTGAGGCAGGCGTGCACATTTGTCAAAATGTGTTCCCACACCAGGCCAGAGAGGAGATCACCTATTTGGGACTTGGCTATTAATTGAAGTTTTATGGTAGATAAAGGATTCAGTAATGAAACAGTAATGTAACCAGACCTATAATTTTCGAAAAACCACCACAGTATAACACTCACAGTAGCAGCTATTTTAGAAGTATATACACACTGTATGTTTCAATTCTGAAGCAGCCAATTATTTATTTCTAGTAAGGCAAAATGAATACTTGAGGAAAGAAAAAATAAATGTCTCTTAATCAACTGATTGCCGCAAATTCATTTTACTCTGATAGGATAAAGAATGAAAATTGAAAAACATATCCTGAAGTGAGCAAAATGTGGAAATGCATTTGTGTCTTTAAACATTGACATTTTATTTATAGTTTCAAGCCAATGATTCTACTGTAAATATTTAAATAACTGTGTTAACTTTATGTTAGAAAAACCATTGTAAGAGTGTTTTACAAGGTGCTGTATGAGTAAAAAAATATTTCATCCTGCACCTTATTCAATCGTATTCTTATTATTTTTAAATTTCTTCTTCTACACAACTTATTATTCAAGACTGGCACTCCTTCTCTGGGATGCCTGATGAAGAGCAAAGAGGGTATGACAAAATGTATCACAATGTCTTGTAATAATGTATTTTTTAACATATGGTGCTACAGCTGAAGCCTGGAATAGCATAGAACTTCACTGTGCATAAAATATATGAGCAAAACAACTGAGGATGGCATTTCAATCATCTGAGTTTTCTTAGTATTCGATGCAGGGTCTGGCACTTTTTTGTCCTCAAGATACAGTATCAACAGCTGGCGGCAGAGCACAGACAGCAGCATTTGTCACTTTGAACAGGCTGTGTTCCCACAGACAAAAATATGTTTGTGAGACACAGTAGCAGAAGACACAAAAACAAGTGAGCACAAGAAAGGATGAAATGGGGAGAAACAAAGAAAAATACTTAAGGTTAATCATAATCTTAATTGAGTATAGTAATGCTAAAAACAGTAGTTTCTTTCAACTGACCGTTAGTTAGATTGTCCAATCATAGTTGGGTGTAGTAAGAGTGATACTCAACATTTTAATGAAAACCAAAAATACAAGAGCAAAAATGTAAATTAAACAGTATGTTTATCTGCTCTAATGTAAGGCACAAATTAGCTAGCATACTGTCTGCTATTCTCATGGTTTTGGGTTGTGGTTGTGTATTTTTTACTCTGTCATGTTTCTGCCATTTCCTTTTGTGTTTATCACTACATGCCTCTATGTTCTTGTTCCTGGTCCTGATGTTTTGTCAGTTGTTCATCTGTTTCTGTGCTGTCTTATTTTGGTAACATTGCCCTTATCCATCTCTGTAAATTTTACTTCCTGCTTTATTTTGGAGTCTTTGTCTAGTGTTCATGTCTAGCTTTGTTCCTGCTGTGTCTGATTAGTCTTTCACCAGGTCACTCCCAGTCTGCTCATTTGCTCCATCAGTATTTAAGCCCTCAGTTCTGTTTTATCTTTGTTGCATCCTCGTCATATGTTGAGTGCTCTGCCGGTGCTCTGTTTCCTTGTTTTTGGATTACTTTGCCGACTTTTGGATTATCTTTCATTTGGATTTACCTTTGTTTGGACTTTTGCCTGCTGTGCTCCCATGTAACCATGTAAGTTTTCATTATAATAATCCCACTAAACTGCAACCTCCAATTGTCTGCATTTGGTTTCCATACCTCTCTTTCCTGTCATTGCACTCAACCTAATCCTGACAACTATAGCACAACCATTGCAGGATTTTTAATGTCATTGCTGTTATCAATATTTGGGAGTTTTAAAAAAAATCAGACAATGACTTATCAGTCAATAGGACTTTTAAAAAAATGAACATGAATATGTTGTTTTTATAAAGAATTCTGACCCAGATACAAACAGTCTCTGGTGGACAAACTGTAAATGGTAAATGGTCTGTACTTGTATAGCACCAGTCTTATGACCAATCAAAGCGCTTTTTACATTATGTCACATTCACCCTTCCACACGCATTTATACAGTGATAAGCAGAGGCTAAGGTGCCAACTGCTCATCAGAATGGAAATAAATATTCATTCACATTCACACACCGATGGCACAGCCACCGGAAGCAATTTGGAGTCAGTGTCTTTCCCAAGGACACTTTGACATGGAGACACCGACCTTCCGGTTAGTGGACGACCTGCCCCTTGAGCCACAGCTGCCCCCATATATGCACAGATACCAATATATAGCTCTATTATTTACAGTATAGTAACGTAACCCAGCATTACTTACTACCAGGTGTATCTATTCTTTTCCGTGAGGTTACAAGTTACTAAAAGAAAAAGAGCCCTTCATGTTATTTCTGTTATTTCTCCACTGTGTGGAAGCTGGTCCTGGGTGCTACTATATCAGTGCATAGGCTCATCTTAGCAGCAGTGTCTTGCTCTATTAGATAAGCCTCAGTCTCATAGCACAATACCATGTATGTATGTATATCAAATGCATTTTTAAAACACCCTTTACAATATTCTCATTTTAAAATTAGTCAGCTGGAGACAGTGTTTTAACCATCTAATTGCTAAAGCAAGCTTGGCTACAACTGATAAAATCTGCAATGTACTGTTGTCATTTCATACCAATAAAAATCAGTGGTCACTGGCTAAAAAAGTCTGCATTTGTCTATCTCTGTCTGAAACCTATGACCCATTGTTAATAAAAATGACCAGGATCTGCCACCTGTATCATTGTATGTGTGCTGTGCAAGCATTAAAGGTTGAGAGGTGTAGCAACAGTAAGTATGGGGAGCAAGGCAAGTAAAATGTAAAAGATTTGCTTTCACAATGACTTAGATTTTGGCATTTGTCTTTGATTCATATAAAAGCAATACATTTTTGGCTGCCGCTTATATGCCACCATTTGTCTTTATTTCATAGACCTAACTGACTGATGAAGACCAAATGTAACAGTGATATAATATTTTTCAGTGTTCTCATAAAACCAACCCTTTACTACTTTTTCAAATACAAGAAACAACCATTTTCTACAACTCACAACCAAAATAGAGTAGGGAGAGGTGGTGAAGAATTAATGAAGCTAGCTGAGTCTCCACAGCCATTTGAAACCACAGTGTGTGAAGTCAAAGTCAAGTCAAGGAGAGAGCTGCACGGGGAGTCCTCAAATACACTCGGGAGTCCAGAGCTACAGTAGGACAGGCTTATAGCTGCAAGGTAATTCCTGCACTTTCCTATTTCCCCAGCCAGCCAATAACAGTCCTATTCTGCAAACACAAGGGTTTTCTCAATTTTTCACCTCTCTCTGTCTCTTGTTAAATCCTTTCTTAGCTCATTCCCTCGCTTAAGGTCTCTCTCTCCAACTCAGTAACATTACCCACAATTCTCCCCCGCTTGTTGTTGAAAACACATCTTTAGTCTTGTATAGCCCTTTCATTCTTACTTTCTACCCATAACAGATTCCTTCTACCTCTTTTCCCCCACTCTAGCCTCTTCTGTACTCTCACCTTCCTTCCACCTTTCAGTTTCCCGCTATAGTTTCTCCTCTGTGTGCCTCTCTTGCTGAGCGGGCAGTCCATGTCTGTTGGCATAAAGAGGTGCTTCCAACTCTCAGAGTAGCTCACTACAACTCCTGGAGCCCTGCCCACTGGCTTTGGCAGGTGTTCAGCACCCTGGGAGACTCACTGCGTGTGGTGCCCTGTGGCTTTTTGTCAGCATCCAGAGTATGTGTATGTAAAATGTAGCTGTGTGGGTGCTGAAATGCATGTTTAAAGACATAATGTGCAAAATTGTCATGTCACAAATGAACAATAATTGTGCTGCTGTGTTTTTCAATTGCATGTTTTATGCAAGCCACAATGCACTGGGTGTCCGTGTATGAGAAAGAAATGGACGAGGTGGAGGCCAAAAGGAGCTTTCCAATGCTCATTTCGCAACATTTAATTCTCTCTAACACGCACAAGCACACATAGATGCATCTCTTCCAACCACACAACCAAAGACCAGGAAATCACTGCAATTGAAAAAAAGATCAAAGGACAAAGTAATGACTCCTTTACCAGATAAAGGACAGAAAAATGAGTGACTCCCCACATTATGTGCTAGCGGCATTAGGGAGGAAATCTGCAGTTTTGCAAATTCGTTTTTCTACTTTCTTTCTTTCATCACACAGATTAAATATAACTGTTGTTATGCTCTTTGAATCCATCCTATAATGAACTTTGCTCATTGATTTGTTTTCCAGTGAAGGGCAAACATCCTCATTAAACTGTGTTAAGAATAAAAGGCAAAATGCAGACACAGAAGAAGACAAAGGGGAGAGGGATCAAGAGGCATTTTTTGCTAGATGTTACAGTATGTAATAGTGTAATACTTAATCTGTAGTATGCGACAGATTCATCTCTAAATTGTAGTTGAGCAAAGACAATAACAAACATAGACGAGCACATGTCCACAAAACATCAGTGGGTCTCTATATAAAGTTAAGCATTTTAGAATATTACACTAAACACTAATCTACATTATTAACTGTGCTCTGAACACGACAAGAGGTGCAATCAAATCCCATACCATCGCCTATGCTACAGTATATTACAGTATACTAAGGATGGGCATCTCAAGCAAAAATACTTTTCGACCATTCTTCAAAGATTGCCACTAGTCTATGTAGTTCGTAACTAGCATATCGGGATTCTCGAAAATCTCATGAATGCAGCTGCTTCACAAAGTAACTGTGATTTGGACAGGTGGTGGCGGTAATGCATCTCTTAGCTGGTTTGGTGAGATTGACAAGAAAACATGGAGGAGGAGTGTGAAATTGTGAATATAGAGCAGGAGTTGACTTCCAAATGAAAGAACAAAATATTGATGAAGTATGTTATAGTTATTTTAAAAAATTAATTAATTGAATTTACAGATCCATTACTGTCGTGATATACACTTTTTTGCATTGCACAGTGTTCTCTGTGTATTCAGTGTGACACACACCCTCCAGTCTGCCTGTTTCATAATCATGAGCTGTGGTATGTAAAACTCACCCAATGTAGTGTAAGTGTATTTGTGAACTGATGCCTGTGGTTTATGAGAGGCCACTCAGAGCTAATTTTGACAACATGTGATCACTAACTGTCACAGGTGGCACTAAAGTGTGAGAGGGAACTTGTCTCTAACTGAATTCAGGAATGAAGGTCTCCAAAGACCCAGGGCCGAAGAGTGGGCTGACCAGGAACATTTTTTTAGCACCAGTCCGGGATACAATTACACTGAAAGCTGATAAACATTAATACTACTTCGCTGCTACTGCTGATTGGAGGACCCCTAAAAATATCAATCAAAGTATAAAATGTATTCATGTCATGAATGCCAAAGATTTTTTGGCAGGTACATTAACTCGTATACCACCATGCATACATCCCAAATCATTAGTACCAACAAACAAATGCTGCACCTTTCCTGCCTCTCTTGTCCTTCCTCATCCTCCTCTCGGCTTTATCGATCTGACAGTTGTCAAATTGCCTTTCCATTTGCTATGCAGGCGCCCTCTTCAACCTGCCAGTGAAACACGACTTGTTGACAAACAGACTGTCTGTCGGTGAGTGCTGTGCCGACGTCAGGCCTTGACAAGCCAGCTCAGCCGACATCCAACTGTTTCCTGACTTTAATCACAGTAGCGTCACCAGAAATCAATCCCGTAACCTTGGTAGAATGCTAAATCAACACAAAAGCTGACTCCACTTTTGCCAAACTGGCAGAGAAAAGAGTGAAAACATACTTCTGATGCGAATATTGACTTCCAGAGAAATCTCAAACACACCACAATGTCTCATTTATAAAGCTATAGCTGGTGCAGAAAAAGTTTGCTCTGGTTTGCCTTTTCTAAGTATAGATTTTCATAAAGGAATTACTGTCAGAACTGTCTTCTAGTAGAGGCAGGAGACCCTTGTTTGAACATCCAAGTACAGTGCATGCATTTTTAAAATGGTCCTCAATGGCATCTTTAACTATATTGCTCAGAAGGCAATGATAGAAATGAGGCCACAAGAACGTAGAGGCGGCTGCTTGCTACCCACCAAAGACTCATTAAAAATAAAAAGGGGAGAAAATAATGAAAGAAAGCAATGCAGTGGAGGACATATAAGGAAATGCATGTATACTGCTCAAGCCCAAAAGAGACCACTCTTAAATACTTTCTCACTTCAGGTCCAAGGCAAAATGAGAGGGATAAATCCAGCCTGAGTGCCAGTGCGAGGTCAATCCATCGATCCTCTCTCTCCCGCTGCCTCCCTGCTATGGAGGGAGCTTGAGCTGTTTGAGGATGACTAAATTACAAAGAGCTTATTAGCATAGAGGAGAAGCAAGTGTGACACCCGTATCTTTGCTTGTCCGTGTGTGTGTGTGTGTGTGCTTGTGTGTGAGTGAGGGAGAGAAGCTTGCAGGGTAAGCTTGTCTCCAACCCTGCAAGCTTCTGTTTCTCTTTGTCAAACCCTTATGTTATTCCATATTTTTCTTATTGTCCACATATCACAAAAAATACTGTCCACATATCACAAAAAATAACATGAAAATAACGTGTTTATCAGTTTGCTAACATCTTTCTCACGTCCAATCGTTCCTACTGAAGACGTAAACCTTAACTAACAGATCACAAACATATACAGTAGCTCCATTCTTCAAAGTCTAAATAATTTCCTAAAACAGCTGGGCACTGTAGTCTCTAGCAAAATGTTATTCAAACAAGATTAAATAGTACATGTATTTGGGACTACTTTAAGCTGCGGATCTATACACACTGGAGCAGCAATCAGACATCATGTGTCTTTTTCCAGTTGGTTTCTATACACAGTAAGTGAGTTGAAAAAAACAACTCAGAGCAGTCCAACGTCATTGCTGTTGTTTTCCCCATTGTCCAATTGGATGACAATAGTGAAGGACAAACTAGTGTGTGGCTGTTACTAAATTCCCAGAGCTATATAATTTTACCAGCCGTTGTTACCGTGATCTGAATAAGAAACAGCAGGCCTGGAGGCGAATAGGTGCAGCACTTGAGATTTGGTTTGTTTTCATTTTTAAAAAAAACTGTACTTTTAGTAAGCTGGTAGCATACACTTCATGGTTTGTGTTAAGCTAACGTTAGCTCACTTTCATCAACATAATCATTGTAACGTTTCGCTAGTTATAAAGAAACAAGTCTCACATAACCTGTCAGATTTTTTTTAGAAACAGTAGGACAGACTTTAAACCAAAATATACCATTGACTTTAAAACAAACATAATGTACCAGAAACAAATGCTTAGCTGCTCGGCAGGACCAATGACTCCATGTAGTTAGTGGCTGTTTTTGTGATGCTAGGTCCAACGATTGACAGCAGTCACACTGTCTAAAGTAACGCTACTCCACGTGTTTTCTCCTCTTGCTGATGGTCCCATGTACATGTATCTCTGTTTTCCTGGGCCGACCTACTATTTGGTAGCAGGCCATGCATGAAATCAGGGAACTGGACGATGTTAACACATACTTTACAGTGTACAGTGTAAAAGTAGTGTAAAAATAAGACAAAGAGAGGATTTTGAAATGAAGGCCTGGCAGCTGTAAGAATTGTATAAAATCCTTCTCTGGGTTAAGTCCAAGCATTTTTCACCTGAAAAGCTGCCACTTTACGGGGACAGCTAGTGAAATCAGGGTCATTAACTCAATGCTTCCATTTGAATCACATCCGTAGGGCACTGAAGAGAAAAAATGAGCCATTGAGAAAAAAAAAAATCAGACACAGTAAATACCAAGACATAAAAACCCAGCTCAACATTGTAACTGCCACCAAGGTGAATGCAAATAGCCCATGAACAGAACCCCTGCGGGAAGAGGTATTTCACTAACTTGAGGAATGGCTTTAATAATCAGTTAAGTCCCAAGGGAACAGTGAATGAAACAACAAGAAGCTCTGGTAAAAGAGAGACAAGTTGCAGATATTTATCTTGATCTTGAAAAGCTTAATCTTGAATGCACATAACCAACTGTTTGGTTAGTGAATATGGGAAAAACCTTCAGGGGTTAAAGCACTTTATACTGGTTTAGAGGCTAGTTTTAACTCAATACATTTTTATTATTAAGTCAGTTTCATTATTAAGTAATTGTATTCTTTTTAATACCTGGATGTTTATCAAGCTACGCCACTTACAGTCAAAGATGAGTCAAATGTTATACCTGCAGTTGTGAACACTACCATCATCCTGACTTACTGTACTATGCAAAGAGATTTCTGTACAGCACAGTTACATATAAACAAATGTGGAAAAGAAACACAATAGCACTGATAAACATAAATAAGAAATCTGGGAATTTGCCAGAAAGTCAATAATATTGTATTTGGTTCAGAATCAGCGGCGGGGCAAACAGACAGGATCCCTGGGGAAATATTCGCCTGCTGCGAGACCTTCAGCTTCCATTCAAGGTGGAAGGTAAAATAATTAAATAAGAAGGGAGCCGGTAATCAAGCAAGCAGCTGTCTGCTTGTTGCTGCGGATACAGCGGCCTGCAGAGTGAATTTTTCATAGCCCTTGGGACACACGACTCAAAGGCTATTTCTGCGTTTCCTCCCAGTGTGTAGCAACGCGAATTAGCACGCGTTGTTTGACTAGACATTGCTGGCGCACTAAGCCCTTTTCAAGAATGCACATTGTACTCCATCTGTACTCCCCAGGGATGACTGACAACATTATGTTTTTCTGTTCAAGTATGTTGCCCTTGAGAAACTTTAAGCGATGTATATGTTTTCATGAGCGAGGACTGTTAGGCCAAAATCCTTACAGACAAGTCATCCCACTTGGCAGCCATCTTGGCAAAGCCAAGCAGTTATTTCAGACAAGTCTCCTATCTCAATGAATGGGGAGAGAGCCAGAACTGCACTTTTACTGGTCACTGGGACATAAAAACTACATGTATAGAATCACCAGTAAAATCTAATAAAAGATAACTTTGCCCAAAATAAGGTTTAAAAAGAATTTTTCCCGACCGGTAATACTGTACTTCTACTACACATGCATCACTTTACCACACGTGCAGTAGAAGTACAGCTGACCCTTATGTCAGTGGAACCACACAGTTGGTTGAAATATGTTTCCCACTTTGGCTGTTAAAAGCAGACAATTGGCTTTCTAGCGGGACGGGTGGGATAATCGCCATCTTTGGTGTTACGGTGATTGAGAGGCGTGTCTCCTCTTCAAAATGTATCTGGTTAAGCACAGCAGTGACAAGGCTGCTTAGAGCACTCTGTCAGGCAAGATGGGTCCAATCTCCAGCAATTCAGAGAACTAAACTGGACGCTGAACTAAGGCTGAAATACTATCACCTTGGCTGAAGTGGAGTTGTAAGTTGAAATATGATTGTAATGCAATAAAATGTAAACTTAATATATTTTAATTAAAGTGAGTCGAAGTGACCTTATGCAACCAGGACCTCATCACAAACATACTGTATATTCTCCACACTCACGAATAATAAACCTCTGTGTCAAAGTAGCTTAATTTCACTGCACATTAATTTGAGCAAAGCCAGCCCACACAACACTAAGTACCTCTGTGTTACAACTTGGGAACAATTCCCTCTGTCTGGGATTTCACTTTTCTAAGACCTTTCTCCTATGAAAAATCCCATGCTATCTTCATTTCTCTGATGGTTCAGAACAAATTTATAGAGCTGATGCTGTTGATATCATGCAAAGAAGCCCACTTCAAATATGAACATTTGATTTTTTCTCTCTCTGTTTACTACAATAGTAAGTTAAAGATCTTTAGGTTCTAGACAAAACAAGCTATTGAAAACAACAAATTGGGGTCAGAGAAAATGTGATTGACATTAAAAAATGTATTGACCAAATGATAAATCAATTATTGGAGAAAATAATTGGAAGATAAATTAATAATGAAAACAATCAGTAGGTGCAGCCATTGGTGTTTTGCTGCTTTTTTTATTTTCACAAAGACAGGAATAAAAAATTTGGCTCTTTTATATAACTGTGTTTTGTCTGCATTCTTAATTAAACAAACCTTACAAGAACGTTGACATTTAATGGTAATCAACAATGAATTAGTCTGAATATCCATTTTAATCAAGATGTTTAGAAAATCCCAATTTCTTTAGGAAATTTTGATTTCACAAAATTTACGCCTCTCTGCAGTATCCTCTCGAGGTGTTTATTTTCTCCCCCATCCTTTCACTCTCCTGCCCTCTCCTATCGAGCCTCCACCTGCACCCTCCGCTGTGAGAGCATGACTGTACAATTTGTTGCCCCCCCCACAGTCAGAGCTTCATTAAATTGAAAGCCAATGCAAACTGCCTGGGCTGGCCGTCCTCATTAAGAGGACACCAAGCAGAGGACTTGCAGAGGATCCCAGACACTTTGGAAGTCTAATGAATTGGTACACGCCCCCACACTGTGAAAGTGGTACGCTCACGGTGGATAACAGGATGAGCGCTGCCAAAGAACACTAACATTGCCACGTCTTGCACTAGAAATGAAGGGTTCAGAATTTATGATGAAACCACCTGTGGCGTCATCATCCCTTTGTGTTATATGTTGTCTACAAAACGAAAACTCACACATGCACAACTAAAACCCACTCTTTCCTGTCTTCACAGGTGAGATTCGACTTACAGGACTGTATGGCAGGTGAGAGTCATACTCTGACACATATGGCCCGCAATGAAGTGACGGTACAGACCATGTAATCTGGTCATTTGTCTTCATACAGAACATATAGTTTTGCATTGCATACGATCCAATCTCCATTTAAGCTTAAGTGGAAGCTGGTGAGCAGGGGCTGACCAGCCCCTGGCCAGTTGTACTTATCTGAAACAAATGATTGAGGGCTGAATCTAACAAGCACTCTCCACAACAGTGCATCCAGCCTCTCTGCTCTACATGACGGCTCAGCTCCCCTCTGCTT
The DNA here is from genome assembly GCA_024633595.2 of Lepomis macrochirus. Lineage (NCBI taxonomy): Eukaryota > Metazoa > Chordata > Actinopteri > Centrarchiformes > Centrarchidae > Lepomis > Lepomis macrochirus. Next base: position 29,579,301 of record JALXJV020000004.1, on the reverse strand, counting down.
GGGCAATTTATCAAAGAGCCAGACTGAAAAAACCCCAACTAAATACAAAATCCAATGGCTTACTTAACCACAAAGGATGCCACAAGTCTTGTTTCTGTTGCTGGAGCTGCTGCGGGTTTTATTTTGTTTTCTAGATCAAGTTATAAAAACCTAAACATGTCCTTTTGCAGAGGAGTTTTCATTCTTGTTAGGACTCCATACCATGAAGCATTTCTTCTTTATGGCCAGTCTGAGACATGCAGTGCGAAAGAGAACAATTATAGCCAATTTTAATTAACTTCCTTTGGGAGAAATGCTACTAATTGATTTTCTAACCTGTCCAAGACAGTCAATCCATTTGGAACAGCTTCACGCTGCATTCATTTGTAGCGATCGAGCTAAAGCTAGCTTGCTTAACAGGGAGGGCTCAAGGGACAATCGTAGAGACACTGTGATGAAGTGGTTATCGTGCAATTTAATTACATAAATCTATGTCTGGAGCTGCAGAGAAAGGCAAGATTGCTAGTAGGTAAAATTGCCCATTATGTTCAAAGGAGCTGACAGGTATAAAAAATAACACATTTTAATTGAAAAAAGAGGTGAAAAAAACTTAAAGTACTTAAGGAACAGAAATAAAAATTTTTTAGCAGCTGTCTGAACGCTATACGTTCTTTCAGAAAAACGTATTTGACAATGCAGCACCTACAGAAAGTAACTGTAAACTCTCTTTGAGGTAAAAATAAAAGATTTAAAGGGGACATTCATACTGTATATGTGGTTTCAGTAAAGTTGAAGATAACTTAATTAGACATTAATTATAAATGTGAAGTAGGCTTTACTGGAGAGTAATTTGGTCTGAATCTTCCTGTTGGTTACGTATCAACATAGGACTCTGCTCTATCATTATCTCCCCCTGCTTCCCCCTTCTCAAAGAAAATACTATCTTACAGCAGGTTTCACAGACTGTTTGTGGTATCAGTGGTGAATGACACTGCCTGGTCAAAATAATAATAAAAGGCAATTTGACATGATAGATCAGCCACCAATATCTATGCCTAATGACAACAATCAAATCTGAGTCACTAGTAGTCCAGAGGAGTACTGAACAAATACAAACTTAACAGTCACCTAGCAGTGAATATAAAATATGGCCACAGGGCATCACAAGCTTTCACCGACCTCTATAAAAAGCATGAATACTTCAGCACGGATCTCCACTCTCCTTTGGGTGCCTACAGGACCTATAATTTGTGTGAAGCACACTGAAGGCACATACCCTTGGCTGTTTTTGCTTTTATTGTTCACATTGGCTTTCAAGTTTCCATTTCATCTGCCTAAACCTTCAGTCATACCTGTGCTATATGCTTCTTACCATAAATTAATCTGGTAACAACATGTTAGTTTGCACTGTTGGACTTGTGTGGGTTTATAGTCTTAGTTGCCTGTATACCCTCAAACAACAAAATACAGTGCAAAGAAATAACATCATTTCCATAATTCTGTAAAGTGTTAAAAATACAAAATGTGTTTTGCACAGAAGATAGTATTTCTAGATGATGGTCTGAGTCACATACCATGTAATCACAATATTCACGATTTGCTTTTGATAGGTGCTTGTGCTGCATGTCATCTCCCTTGCCTTTTCCTCAGGTTTCCTGCCTGTCTGTTGCTACTATGAACCATTAATTGAAAAGCATTTATCTTTCCTGTTTCTGGGAGCTTCAGGTCAGAGAAGAACGTTTGCGTTAGGAAGGTTGGTGGTTCAAATCCCTGATGAGAGGCAATTCTGCCAAAACTCTCAAATACACAAGTGGAGTGCCAAATCGGGATAGCAATGTAACAACACAAAGGTGCAACTTCTTCAACTCTTACAGGTAAACCAACAGCTATTTTTAATTCCCATCCTGATCCTAACAGTCATGCATATAAACAATACAAACAAATACAATATGTGTTGGGGACTGCATAATTTGTATCATTTGTAGTGATGGTATTATAGCCAGTCCTAGTTTTCATCTGATATATCACGATTTCCATGGCAAACTTATTATTTAGTTATCTTAACATTTATCTCAGAGTTACAGCAGTTATTTTTCATTAAGGATTTTATGCAGAAACAATTAAACACACAACTGTCTTGAAGACATAGCCTATTCAACACTATCAGACACAGCATGTGTGCTGAAACACAGTGTCTGATAGTGTTGAACAAATAGGTTGTGTTGAAACTAAAGTCTTAATCATGTGGTGTATGAGTGTGGCTTGTGTATCCCAGCTCTTAATAAGTTATTAAAAGTCATGTCATGTCAGTTCAGTTAGGTCACCAACTTGCATCACTTTCATGTTGACACATTAAAAGAAGATAAAAGTGCGACGTGTTTTTAATCCCCCAGCCCTTAAGCCAGTCACAGACAATAGCAAGACTGCAAAAACTGTCGACTATCTACCTTCATGACAACATTAAACTTTTTAAAAAAAGAAAGCAAATCACCACGAGATCAATCAGTGTTCACTAAACCCCACCCAGTCACTCCTCCTGAGTGAATATTATAATAGGAGCTTCTCCTTCCAGTCTAAATACTACGGTCAACAAACAAAGGCATAAAACAACTCACCATTTCCAGAGACGTGATTGTCCACCTCCCCGTGTGCGACGTTGAGAGCCGCGTTAAGTTGAATGTAAAGTCCCACGTACTGTAAAATCCCTATGATCACTCCAAAGGCTCCCATTGCTTCAGCCGGTATTTCAATCACTTAGGCTATATGAAATTGTCACATTAGGTGGAGAGCATCGATAAAATATCCCCACCGGCGCTGGGCAGCCCTCACAGACATAAAGCTGGAGCTGGAGGTGAGAGACGCTGCTGCTCCACTAGGCTCTGCGGGAGGAGAGACGATGCAGCGAGCGGAGGGAGAAGCAGCGTGGAGACAGGTGCAGCGGCTCACACCGCGAGTCAATTAGGCGGAGGGATCTCACAGAGATGTTAGTGTCGGTGTAAATTTAATTTAATTTCGGCACTAGATTTGAACACTGTTAACTCACTTCAGTATCTCCTTAACCCTAACCAAGGAGACACGTTCATCTGTTTTTTCTGATGGGTATAAAGAAGCAGGGAAACACTTTTCTGTCACTGTCGCTTGTTGTATTTAATTTAAAGATTACTTACTGTCCTCCCACAGGTGACACGTAGCCTACTTTATTACTATGCTTTGGATCCATTTAGTGGGTGATTGTGGGAATGTTTTAACCATTCATTAGTTATGATGACTGGACGTTTTATGTAGGCTCCATTGTTTTATGAAAGCTTCTAAGGTGGGTGTCTGATGTTTTAAATACAGCATACATGTTTTATTTTCAAGTCTCTGTGTGTTCTGTGTTTTACCTGGTTGTAAGACAGCGTTCCCCTTGGGATCAATAAAGTTGAAATTTAAAGAAATAGTTGCATTTGGGAAAATCCACATATGTCTTGCCTAAAGTTACATGAGAAGATTGATGCCACTCTTGTGTTTGTATCTTAAACATGAATCTGGAGCCATTAACTTGTACAGACTGGAAACAGGGGGAAACAGCATGGCTCTCTCCAAAAATTACAAAATCCTCCTACCATCACCTCTAAAGGTCTGTAATTAACACAGTCATATTTCTTTAAATATGTCAGAAACATCCAAACTAGAAAAATCAAGAGATGGTTATACGGTCTAATTGAGAAACCCTTGCTGTATAAGAAAAAAATCTATGGTGTCATAGCCAATAAACTGCCCACCATTATTAAGTGACAGGATTGTTAACCCTGGTGTGAGTGTTATGGGGCCTCCTGTAGACTCTTTTCATGGCAGACATTTTCCACGGTGCAACGACAAGTGGAATAAATCACATTAGTGATGGCCGCATACCATTAAGTGGAGCCAGCACCCGGGCTTTGGTATAGTGCAAGCTCACTGTGACACTCGAATGAAGCCATCATTAATGGTATTATTTACACCTGTGCTTTTCCTGCTTTGACAAGTCAAATTACCTGCAGAGAAAAGTGTCTTTTGGCATGCAGAGGGTTTGCAACCTCCTAATGGTCTTAGAGATGGAATTGAATATTGCCTTTTAATGGTCGCTAGTGTGAAGGCTTACAGGATTTGTGGTGCAGCTGGATACAGCAGAATATAAAACAGGTGGATCAGGGAGTGATGCAACAGTGATCATGATTAAAAACCTGATCTATCAATATTTCTGAAGTATTTTTAGATTCACCTCCACATGATATGGAGGTGGGTAGGTCTGTGTTGAGCAGTCCAGGGCTGACGGTTCATACACACTCTGGGCTCAGTGAAAAGACAAGTGGCCTTTAGCCAGTGTTCCTTCTTTCCCAGATTTATGGCTGAAGAACAACTGTCTCAAATTGGAGAATTAGAAAGAAGGAGAGTATTCACTGCTGTCTCCTTGTCTGTCTGGTATTTTATAAAGAAACAAACATTTACATACACACATTGCATCTTCATACCGTCTATGCACATGGATCATTTCACTCAGTTCTCTTACTTTTAATTAATGAATGCTGTTGCTTAATAATTCACATATGTTTAAGTGGGCTCACATTAAAATAACTAAGACCGTCAAACACTTTTCATCTGATGTAAAAAGACAATCCTGCTGTTTTCTTTCTGGTGGCAAACAATGTAAAATACATGGTAAGAAAATGATGACATGATACTCTGTATCCCTGGGTTTTATCAAGAGAGGTATAATCCCCTCACATTTGCTATGGTGCCTGCATAGGCATTTGTTTTTGCTTGAGTGTGTAATTAATTATTATCAAAGGGAAGAGAGCCATTTATCCTGCTGACTTTGATCCATCTGTGCAAGAGCTTGACATGTGCAGCTCACAGCATGCATTTTAGATTTTCTGGAGGGGGAAGATAACGTTTTTTGAAATTAAAGTTTGAACACTGTTACAAACTGTTATTTTGATCACCCAGGTTTATATGAGTTGTATTAAAGTCATGTGGGGCCATAAAATCAGTGTGTTTGCTCTGACTTTAATAAGGTATTTAATTCCAAGGCACCTGCTGTTGTCTATCTGAGTTAGCAACACTGGAAAATGATTTGTTTGGGGTTTAGACATTTGGGACATCCATAGCTAAAAGCCTGCTCCCTCCACATATGAGCATGAACAGATAGCACCATTTGAAGAGCTCAGAAATCAATTCACAGCTACACAAGAAAAAACAGTTAACCTTAGAGGTCTTCAAAAAACCCTACAATTTTCACTGTGTGCCTGGTCCAAAAGACGCTGTTTATTTTTCCTTTTGGATGGTGCTGCGGTATGCTCTCCGTGTCAACCATGGTTCTCAAGCAAAGAGAAGTGAGGGTGAAATTGAAGCTAATGTATGCAGACGTGAGCCCCTAAGACGGACACCTGGTAGCCCTGAGCTCAGCACCTCCCCAGCACTAACTGCCTCAGACAGCCAGCAGCCAGAGATGAGGTATATATATATATATATGTGTGTGTGTGTGTTTGAGATGATGGTTATACAGCACAGGGTCCTGTTAAAATATAAAATGAAGCGAGCGAACTGGGAGTGTAACTCAACCAGGGAGTGGATTTCAAAGCCGACAGCTTCCATAGAAGCTTCATGACATCCATTATTTATTGAGTTCTCTTTGACACATTCAGCCGCTTCTTACCTGCTGCTTTTAGATAGCAGAACAGAGGAATACGCTCTTTCAGAGCAAATTGATGCATTAAATGTTCAGCAGAGAGTGTACTGCTCTCATTGAATTTAATATTAATACCAGCTACCATACTGTTAATTAAAATTAAATTCATGTTTTTTGCAATTATTGGCAACAGTACAGTTTTTTCTCTATTGTGTACTGTTATAATGTGGATTGACTACAGGTATAGTAACTGCAACTGTAGCCTGGAGTCCCTTGGCAGAAAATCTCATGGGGACCCTATTACTGATTTCCATTGTTATTATATTCCACAACCATATAAATAAAATGATAGAATAAGGCAACTATAACTAGCTAATGATACCAATTTTAGTAGTATATTAAGAGAAATTGCAGCACATGAATTAACCCATTTTTAAAATTCTCACTGTACATCCCAGAGCTGTCATCAAAGAAATTAATTTGTTACAAAAAAGGCTGGTTTCCCCAAACTATCTGTCTAGGCTGTATTATCTAAAGTGTTACATACCTTGTGAGTCTGATGTCCATTAGACACCTTTTCAGGGTGACCAACTTATTGATACTGCTCCTGTAAAACCAAATCAATAAATACATTTTAATAACTGCAACGTGCATATTGTATGTTACCTCACTGCAATAGGTTACTAAACTGTTCCATTGGCATCTATTCCCATTTGAAAATAGCATTTATTTATAGATCTGCATATTTATACATAAAAACAGATCTATGATTTCAGTCCCGCTCACTCCAATTAAATTCTTTTTCTGTCCTGTCCCAGTCCTATGATGAACGGTGAAATTGACTCCCATCCTGTGGGAATCCCACAGGAATCTCGTGACCAACAGAATTCCCTGAAAAACACATCAACCGCTACAATGAATCACCACCTATACCAGGTTGGTTTGGCAATTAAGATATTGTGCCCAATGATGGCTTTTCAATTCAAGCTAAAGCTAACTACATTCTTGAAAAATAGCGACAAAAAAGGGGACAGATGTGAATAACACATCGCCAAATGTACAAGTTGTACAGCATTAAGTTAACTGCTCCTGGCACCCGCTATGGAAGCTTTCTTGTCAGATGAAATGATGTTGGTGGGGCAGATACAATATACTGACTGGGTAGGGCAAATAAAATAAAATAACCGCACCTCCCAAGAAGGAATTAGCTTACACGAACACAAAGTGAGGCTGTGTGAATGAAGTGAAACAAAATGGCTGTTCAGTCCACTTATCAGGCAAGTATAAAACAACACCTGGTAACTTTAGGCCTTGATTATCACTGCTCTGTTTTAATTCCTTTTACTCCTCTTTTTTGTATATTCTATTCCACTACTGAAAGAATAAGTTCTCTTAGTTTTGCACATTAGAATCATAGTTTCTAAACACCCTTGAGGGTTCTTTGCCTTGCCAATTTACCTCTACCCATTAACCCTTCGGTTTCTGAACTCTGATAGATCTATTGCCATTTTAAAATGATTGACAAATAGCAGTGTGTAGCAAATGGCCTCTCCACTCTTTTTTCCAATGCTCTGTTTACCACATCAAATAACAATATATCTTTTGGCTCTTGAGTGCACAGAGATCTCAGGGTGCTCAGCACTTCATGCATATTAAACTGAGCTCCAAGCTTTGGGAACCATATAACCACAGCTTTAATGCAAAAGGTTAGGGCTTAAAATGTGTGCACAGCCACTTGCATGCTCAATCATTTCAATTTTTCAGACTGTTTTGGATCCTACACGATTCTTAGGGATTTGACTCCAAAAGCATGTAAGCCCTAAGGCCTCTCCTCTTCTCTCGCTCTCTTTGCAACGACCAAGCTTTTTAGCATGTAGATGGTGCAGGTATCACCTCCAAAAGCAAGGCTATTTTGTGAGTCAAATGTTGGAAAATGTTTCCTCACCATGGTGAAGACGTGCAGGGCTTACTCTCTGAGAAATATGTCCCTCTTGGGGGTCAAGTGTAGGAGAAAGCTGACTTGAGCAGAGTGAGACTATACCTTCCACATGGGCAAAGCCTCAGCAATCACTGTGCATTGAAAGAACGTCATAAACATCACACAGGGGGAAAAAAAGATTTGCTTCCATTTGGATGACATTTAAATAAAGCAGTCTTGTAACAATCCCTCTATGGATGGAGCAATGTATATGCAACACTAACTGCCTTGGCTTTAAAACTGCAGGATGGTCAGCAGTAAAAACATTTATACAGTGATTTTAAAATGTAATGCAACACAGAACTTGGTGTGTGGTTGAAAAATTAGCCCTCATTTACAGCTGCCAAACCACCCGACTAGAAACTGTCAAACGTATCTTTTGTAGTACCAACTGATGCAACGTCATTTGCCTGCACAAGACCCTTCATGAACATTACACCATGACACTTGTTCTCAACAGGAGAAAAGTATTTTCACACTCCACAGAATTCATCACTTTCCAGTCAGGCAGATCGTTGGCCCGCCTCTCTCCTCTGTCTCTACTTGTCATCTCACTGACCGTTCAGGAAAAATTATATGATGGCAGAAACCTCGCCACCATTTCCTGGTTCACTGCATACGGCTCTGCGCTCCAGTAAATCTTTCCTGTTCATTCCTGGTACAATTTTTACTGGCTGCCACTGAGAAGCGAAGATGTCAACTAGCATCCCGGCAACAGCAGGTGCGGCACATTAACCACCTTTTCTGTTTACCGCTTTCCTCCTGAGGCTAATGTGGCTTGACAGAAACATGAAATGAATAAAGATAGATCAGGGTGTGGTGGCGGTGGTGGTGGTGGTGATAAGTGGATTGGGCATCACATGTAGATGCGATGGTGATGAATATTAGGGGAAAATTCTAATTCGTAAATTAGAATATTTGTCAAATAATGGAGCAATGAAATGAGCTTTGACCAGCAATTATTAACATTATTGAGTGACTACAAACATATTTAAACATAATGTAAAATTTCCTTCTAGTTAATATTTGCTCTTTGCTTTGTAACCACAACCTCTATGGACTCACAGTGCCTGCGAGTCTGTGGGGAGCAGGACAAGCAAGATCTATTCTGGCTATTAAACAGTGCAGTGTTAATACGCCCTCATTAGAGCGAGCTTTTTGAGCAGGAGGTGATGCAATCTTCTCTGCTCTCACTCTCAGCAGCCCTTGGCATTTCAACACAGTGGGCGAAGATTGCAGTCAACTGCTTTTTAATCTTCTACCAATTTACGTCAGTACTGCAGGCTCTGGTTTTTCTCAAGTTCGATTCAGGTTCCTACCGGCCAGCTAAGTCACACCAACCATTTGATCAGCCAAGCGAAAGCACAGTGACTAGACACGTGTGGTGTCCAACAATAATGCTGCGGTGATGTGTTGATAAGAAATCTGCTTGACACTGTTCTTGATCACAAAAGTTTATTAAATCAAAGAGTTCAGCATCAATAACAAGCTCTGCAGCAGCTTGGAGAGTGACCCAGCCCGATAACCACTCTACCTCACTGTACATTACACATAGCTTATATAGGACCTGTTTAGGCATCTATTGGGTAACAGAAAAAGATTTGCAAAGATGTCTGCAAAGTAAGACGCCAACCCCATAGAAGGGTACAGTACTATTTAAAGTTGCAAAACAAGGGGTTAGAAGTCAAATTCCATAAAAGGGTTCAGTTCCTACCTAACCATCAATCACTACTCTCCCCGTAGACTGACCCTCTGTCTTGCTGCTACAGTGTTATTTGAACTGTTGTGAGTGAAATGCATAGGCACTAGACAACTGTTACAGTTAAATACATAAGTACTAGACACTACACACGCAGACCCATATGTGGAACACGTTAAGCCCTCAGCATTATCTTAGAACATTTACACATCAACACATCATCTTGTTTAAATCATTGTATCTTCAGTCATGTCTGCACAAACCTGAAAATGCATCTGTCCAATGTAACTAAAAAGAGCACATTGACAAAAAAAATAGTAGACTACAAGAAATACCATAGCAAGATCTTTATAGGCCTGTCTCTTGTCTGGAACACAGAGGGTTCTTATGAGAAATCATTTGTTTTGGCTACTGTGGGGTGCTAGTTATAGAGTTGTCTGTCTTTGTACATATTTGATGGAGTGAGTCCCTATTTCAAACAACTCTGGGAGCTTTGTTGTCACTTGTAATTATCATGCCCCTTCATAAAGAAAATGAAACAATAGCTTTCCAAAACTGAACTTGTGCTTGACAGTTTCCTCGGGGGTGATGTTTCCTGTCCTACTCTGCTAGCAACTGCAAAGCAAACCCTTCTTCAGCAGCACACTGAAATGTGAGTATTTTGATAACATTTTACCTCACTGACATGTTGAACTACCTGCCTATCTCCATGCATTTGCTATATAGAGAGTTCATTACAATCCACTGCCATCTCACAGTCCGAAGGTTTAAATCATGTGAATGTATGCTTCTGCAGATCACCCACATTTAGTATGCCGTCTTCTATTTATCCCCAGCAGGTCTCACTGTCAGAAAACTGTGAGGACTCAGTGCAGGTACTGTGGCAAAACGTTATTGTTGCCAACACACATCACTCAAATGGGTACGTATATTAAATCTCCAGTTCCAAGAATCATAAAGATGTAGTGTGCAATAAGAAGCACACGGAGAACAATTGAGCTCCATCTGCACATGGCCAGCTAAAAAATGCATTACTTCATTTGTAAGATGGGAAGATTCCCAGCGTGTGTAGGATCCTGCAGTGTATTTCTTCACAGATGAGACTCGTCCCGTGTTCATCAGCATTCCCAAAGACAGACCTCAAGATTCAGGCCGCATTATGCAGAGTCAATCACTTTTTCATTTGCTTGTGTGTGCAGCTACTTAATTCCATCACCATACCCTGTTGTCATGACAACACTATAATACATTTCCATTTCCTTCAAAGGGCAATGAGAGAATCAACAATGAGCGTTCACAGTTGCTGAAATGTACTTGATGGACTGACAGCATGCGAGGACCGTGTCAGTTTTTTGTCTTACATGAAATCTTCATGAAAACATTCTCTTGTGTTTTTGGCCGCAGCATTGGTGCAACGCGTGTGTGATGTATCTGTTTAAACTGAAACAGCATACTTCTGATTTTAGAAAAACATATAAAAATTCCAATCAGAGCCAAGGAAAAAGAAGAAGGCTCTTTGAAGTTGTCCGCCACATTCTCAGCTGTACACACACATGCACCCAACCACGCACACATACACACACCTTTGTGCAAAAAGACACTGCAGAGGACAAGCTTCAGTTCCAGTGGACTGGCTCAGCATCAGTCTTGTAACAGATGGGTTTTTATAGCAGTTTCATGTGCAGCGGTGCCAAGCTCGCCACATAAACTGGCATGTGCTCCAAACTGCCCCTCTGGCGAATTCATGTGTCTTATGAACAACAAGGGTTCTGGTGTAGTGTGCCAAGCTGTAAAAAATCAGCTTAACGGCAGGGCAGAGAGGCAATCGGTGTGGTTCCAACTTTATAGTGATGATAAAACGCAGAACAGGCGTTTCATTCCAAATCTGAAAGATGATGGTTTTGTATTTTCTCCCAGAAACATAAGTGTCTGAGCTGATTAGTTCACAGCGCTACTTCTTTTGGTCATTTCATGACTGGAAAAAGGTTTGTGCTGTCTCATAGACCTACAACTGTAAATTATACTAATGGTAAGGCATTATTATTATATATATTTAGATAGAATACATAATAGAGTTGGCGACAGTGATGTCATACATTTCACAGCTGTCTCAGTAGTTTTCTGTATGTACACTCTGCTGCAACACTTAAGCAATTACTATGGCCATGGGCATAGGAGATACTTCATCAGAGAAAGGAGAGATCACACAGCTGTCCTTCCACACAGTATTGCACATGTTCCTTTTACCTTCACCTCCCCTGTAATCAGATCCCCCAAACAGACAAACACACACTTACCAACTGACCATTCACAAAGCTGCACCCCCCTTAGTTACTGTTGCTATGCATGTCAAGGTTTTCATCCTAGTTTGCAGTTTACACTGATAACACTTATGGCAGATTTAAATCAAAAAGATAAAAACAATTTTCCTTGATTGCTGGTGGATTTTATTGTCTGTAACCAAGGTCGTCATGACCCAAAAGTGAAGCCAAAACATCATGATTGCCTCAGTGTTGGCTGCATAGGTCATAAAGATGGAGTGAAGTGGCTTCCACAGAGTGGGAAAGTACACAATGGATGTCAGCGTGAAAAATACTTTTTTTTTGGTGTTAGCTAATGATACACTTCTTGGAAGTAATGCTGATTTGCAAAGCTAGCTAGCTGGGCATGCCAATGTTTGCAACTTAATTAGCAGACATACACACTATTAAATCCATTTCTTGCATTTTTGCCTGTGTGTTTTTTATTTGTAAAGGCCAAAGAAAAGATACACCACACGCAAAAGTTTGAAGAGTGTCTTATGAGTATCTTACTATTAGGGCCCTTGCTAATTCAATGTGACAAGCCTGCTGAGCCTAGTTATGGTTGCTAAATTTTGATTTGCTTATTTTTGGAGAGGGTTCTAGCGAGCCCTCATTTCTTACTTCAGACACTGTGCATGTCAGCTGGGTAGCAGCATGCATGTAAAAAGGAGAGGTTTTTTCAAATGGATAGCAACACATTGAGGATTCTGATGTGATGTGTTTGAGGTTTGTGTGTGAATGCACATGTCTTGTTCTTCTTAAATCCCAGCTCACAGTCGTTGCCTCTTGCCAGGTTGGCAGAAGTAACCCCACATGGGTCAGTTCATCCACATCTGGCCATCATCCCTGAGAGGAGCATGACAGTTGGCATTTCTGTGGTCCTGTAATTGCTCCTTCAGAGGTTCTGGGGGATCCGGCTCTGCTCTCCAGGTTGAAAGCAGCAGACAGCTGAGTGCATTTATAGAAAAGCTTAAGCTTCATTCATACTGAGCAAGAAGTCATGCACATGCAGGATTACATATACGCCTTGGAGAGATATGAATTATTCATTGTGAGATGCAAGATTTGTTGGACACTAAGCTCATTTCATGCATACATTGATCATAAAAGACCAAATATACAAACTTTGAACAAATATTTGTCAGAACAACAATTGTTCAAGGACAAAGGCAGTCTTGTTCTTATTTTACCTATGCTGCTGAAAAATACAGCTTAAAATGAATAAAGCTGTCTGTAATTGAAGTTTTTTGACAGTGTTATTAGAGATTAGATTATAAGATGTTCATTATATAACTTTAATAGGAAATAAATGCCATGTTTTGAATCTCAAAATGAAAGCTCTAAAAATAATCATTTTGTGCAATAAGTGGAGAATGAAATAAAATAACCAACATTTTGTGAACCGTAGAGGGCTCAAACAAAGCAAGAACAGAGATGAGCTGCTGGTCTTCAGCTGTAGTCAGTGTCATAGCATAATGAAAATAAATGGTGCAATATGTGCTAAGTGGAACCGCTGGGACTAGACAGAAGCAGAACAGTGAGCAGCCAGTAAAACATCACTATAATGCATACAGCAAAATGTTGGGATTCTCACAACTTAATACCAGAGGGAAAAAATATATGTTTTGTAGTGTATAATTTCTCTTTGTTGTCATTTGCAGGTATAGAATTTGTCCCCATGGAGTGACCCCAAATGGTAATTTAAGATAGGGTAGGCAACAGTGGAGAAACCAGGAGGCAGCAAGATTTTGAAACTATCCAAATCAAAAAATCCCACCCCCTTCCTTCAGGCCTTCCTTTAAAGCCACTCCTCCAAAATACATTTTCATGTGCAATGTTTGCACGAGCAGAGTGCACTCAGGTAGGTAGGTAGACAAGCAGGTCATCATATATCGTCAATTCTATTTAGTCATGTGAGACTGGTCATTCCTAAGCGTCTGGTTTGATTGATGACTTATATTGTTTCAATTTCCCCTGAAACATTCAGCCAAATAAATAATTTCCAGTGTTCAAAAGACACTGTGATCATATTCTGGGTTGTTCAATAATAAAAAATTTACAATCAGAATATAAATAAATAGGTCAATAATAAAAAATTTACAATCAGAATATAAATAAATAAAGAAACAAATATTGAATAAATAATAGAAACACCTTCTGCCAGTAGAACTGGTCCTGTGCCTCTGAGCAGGACACTATATAAATACAGAATGCAGGGTGTCCTTCATGCGCAGGTGTTTGTTAAACAGGTAACAGCTACAGAGAGAAAACATGCTGCTCTGCAGTGATATCTGTGAGTCTTTATTAGTATCAGCACAGTACACATATGTGCAGACTCAAATTCCATCAGAAGTCTCTAAAGTTGTTAGATCCGACTGCTGATCCAGCTGTGATCACCTGCTGGTGTCATCAGACACAGACATCATTTCACATGATGCTTCAGAGGAAAGGGTGTCTCATTTCTCTAAAAACATATATCCTCGTTTCTTCTCTCCTTGAGTGGTTTCTGCAAGGACCAGACACAAGTGAGGGAAACATGGATGCAATTAAGAGATTTGGACGTTCTCAGGGATAGAGAGCAATGCAGAGGGCCTGGGATGAGAAAGTGTGACTAAAAAGAAGGACTGAGGAGCAAACTGTGACTTGATTTATTGATTGCTGTAAAGAGTATCTTAACAGATATAACAAAAAATGCTTCTTAAACAACCAACTTAGCTTTAATTTATCAATACAGTGTTAAATTCAGTAGGAGAACTTTAAAAAAGACTCTCTAACTACATGTCTTAGTGAAAAGTAAACTTTGCCCAGGGGAACTTATTAGGCAAATGCTGAAAGCATAGCTCCCACTATTTCTGACCTGTCCTGGACAGGTTTTCTTATCAACTGATTCTGAACAAAATCTTGTTAATTGCTTCCCCATCATACTATTTTCACTGCTGCACAAAGCAGGCAAGAGAAGTCCAATCCATATGGGTATTTCATACCAAGGTTACTAAATCTATATAGGAATAGGAAACAACTAGAAAATACACAGACACTCATATCGAACTTACAAGCTCATAAATAAAGATTTTTTAAAATCAAAATTTTAAATAAAGGTTTTTTAAGGCCACATGTTAGTAATACTGTACACTTCTTTTGTATTAAAATGTGCATAATTGTTAGTTTAAAGAAGCTGCAAGTTCTTTAAACTAACAAGAAATCTTGCACAATATTGATAAAGAAATTCCTGGTTTGACACATTTTCTATTCCTATTCCTCACAGTTGTTTTTCTTTAGATGCCATTACCTGTGAGCATTATGCAAAGCTAATAAGACCTCAAAGCTCAAAGCTCAAAGCTCAAAGCTCAAAGCTCAAAGCTCAAAGCGGACCCCAGCAAGATATTCAGCAAGGAGATAGAGATGTACTTCTGGATGAGTTAGAAAACTGACTATGTCCCCTGAAAAAATGTAAGTACCAAGTAGAAATTCCTTCAATATTCCCTCATTGAGTATCCCAAAAAATATTTTAAGTAAAATTCTGAAAATTAAAGCAAAATGCTGATGAAATTGACGAGTGACACGTAACGCAGCAGCTGTATCTGACACAAGCATTGCAATTACAAATGTGACTATTTGCATGTATAAAATCCAAATGATCATAAATGTTTTCTTATTGATGTAAACATGTAGGATGCTGTGTACATATGTATAGACATATAGATGTGTACTGAGAGAGCAGCTTTACAGGATACCAATCAGTACTATATTCTGTACATTATAATCCCATCATAATGCTACATGGCTCAGCAATACACCTCTCAGTTTTCCTGCAGAACCAAAATCCTTTTTGCTTGAAAGATTTGCTCTTGCTTTTCCTGTCCTTGTGTGCTAAATGTATGCCCTTTTTATGCAAGACTTACAACTCTCAAATTGTGGACACCTTCTCACAATGTTTGCATTGGAAATGTGTTGTAGGTGGCCATTAAAATGCCAGTGCTGTGACAACACCATTAGTACAGATGAACATTGAAAGGTAAAAAAGAGGCAATCATTTCAGAGAGCCTGCTGCTTTGCTGACATTCTGATTAGCCTCAGCTTCCAGATATGTAATGACCTGCCACTGCTACTAATCCATTGCACAGCAGGGGCAGGGCATACCCTCCTCATCCCTGACCCTGAGAAGACCTCTGTTTACATTAAACATAGGATCAGGACCCTTTCAAGTTCAACAGGAATGATATCGAGGTCACTGGTAATGGCTAAAAAAAAGGTTGGCCACATGTATTTACACAAAATAGATGTGCCACTTTTTTTAGGGCTTATCTCTTTATATTTGAGGATTATGTAATGTGAATGCTGTAGCCATTGCAAATATGCAATTCTTTAAACTGCTGACCATGCAGCATAATATACCATTTTCATTTAGGTCTTTTTGGTTGAATTAAATATTCCTATTCCACAGTTATTCCTTATCTGGTTTCAGTAACACCTTACAGGATTGTTATTTCCTAAAAAAAAATCTGTCTCCGAGAATGTTGTTTTAGTTAATTTAGTTTGGCTAGATATCTACATCTCTATTTGACAAAAATGTAAAATTGTACGTTTGCAGACAAATTGACATTTGCATGTTATGCAAACTTGCTGTGCACTGACTAAAAGACTCAAGATTGCACTGGCAGTTAATTGAAATTTAATCACTTGAATTTTTATCTAAAATAAGGGTCTGATTATATGGTTCTTTTAAGAAGACGTCCTTGGAAGACTTATAATAGCAAGTTGACTTGTGTTGTTTTTTATTGGTACATTTTCTGATCCTGGTCTTGTAAGTAAATGGGGTAGACCTGACCAATGTACCGATATGAGCTAATTACGTTTAAATTGATTTATAACAGCTGTTGACGATTAAAAAAGAAATGGAGAGTCAGATCCTTCACTTATGTCATGGTTGTTGCATAGTTTGCCCACCACAGGGCGCTCTGCACCTCCCTGTTAACAACAATGCCACAATGCAGACTAGGCTAATTAGATTAGCCACAAAGTTAACTAATACCATGTTTATCAGTGGAAGAGTGTTAACGTTAATGAGCGGTTAAACTATAGCCTTAAACAGCCTGCGAGCTGCGTGTCTGTGCAGTTGGTGCATTGGAAGAGTGGACATGTAAATAAATGTGAGCTGAACAAATATCTTACATTGCATTCTAGCCAAACAAAGTTATATTGCTCCTCTTTGAAATCTGAAACATCAGTGTGAAATCTCAAAGTCATGTAGTATAGACGGCATGTTGAGCCAGATGGTGGTTAAGAAATTGTTTCTCGTAGCTTTGGATAAGTGCTGGTAAAAGGATAAACTCCATGTGAATATGCTACATGGACAGTAGTTATTACAGCAAATTTAGTGTAAGGTAAACTACACGGGCTTAGTCTCTCGTTCTCTCTGTTTACACTAGGCTGCAAATGAGGCAAGTTCTAGCAGCAAAAACTTACTGATGTGCAAATTTTTAATTGAAAATTAAATTGAGGAGAGGCATTTTTAAACATAAACCATTAAAATACATAACAGATTTTTCTATGTTCTAAGTGTAGTTTACAGGGAAATCATTTTCAAAATCTCGGCTTATAAATCGTTTCTTTTTCACTTTAATATCGGCATCGGCCCTCAAAAACCCATATCGTCGACCTCTAATGTGGTGAACAGTAAATACTGAGTGATCTAGATTATTACCTAACCTTGTTGTACGATGAATTTAATTTTTTGCTTGTGACCCATTAATACTAATTTCCCACCCAGACTGGGAATTTCTAGATAACAGCCATCAGTGAGATGTTTCATAATAACAGTGAGTGTCAGTCAGTCTTTCACGCTGACCCTCTCAACTCTGATTCTAAGTAAATACAGCAAACAGTGAAATAACCAAATGCTTTGTTTTATATCATATTTGTTACAATATGTTGCACATAATGGCTCACTTTATTAAAAGAAAAATCTAGTTTCTTTTTAACATAACATACAATCATGTTAAATGGTAAATGAAAAATAATACTTTTGATATTGGAATTACACCAGATTGTGCAATTGTACAGTGTTAACACGCTCATGCTAAGATAACACCACACAAAGATAAAACATGGGCCATTAAATTGGTGAATGTCATTAGGAAAGAGGATGAGAAGTGGCTGTGGGAAAAGTCTGCCTGTTGAAAGTTGTAATAAAACATCACTTTAAGTGGTTTCCTCGAGGGAACACCAGAGCGCTGAGGTGAAAGTGGTGAGAGAGAGACCAGAGGAAGTGAAGGAAAGCACTGTAGCAGATTTAAAGATAGTGCTGCAGAATAGAGATTGATGAGGCGCTGGAGAGGGAGAGGAAGGTTGAGAGAGGGAAGCAGATACAGAGACAATGGTAACAAATGGTGGGGGAGAGTAAACATAGACAAACACACAAAATAGAGAGAAAATTGATCAAACAGTGGGGCTCATTGAAGGATGCATTGAACATTGAACTGAAGAAAGTGTTCTTTTGAGGGGGGTTATAAGCTGCAGAGTAACTGGTGTATGGTGTCAGTGAATGTCAGTGTAGAACAACTGTTCAAGAGGAAACATCTACAGTCCAATTACTGAGAGAACAAGAGTAGTCACAAGATGCAATGCAGGTTTTATAAAAAGTTATCTCATAATTTATTACAATTATTTGAATTAAAATGTTGGAGAAAATATGTACAGAACATTTTTTTCCAATAACGTTGGTCTTGTTTTCATGCATTTGCTTTGAAAAGGTAGCACAAACACAGACAAAGGACAAAGTTGACTAATACCAATCTAGGATCACATGGTATGTACACTGTTTTATACATGACTAAAACAGGTGAAATGTAAAATCCTAACAGTTCTGAGGTTACAGGTTATAAGAATGTGACATAGCCATAATAAAGTGGTGAAGGTGAGATTAGTCACATTTATCCTGAAAATCTGTGTGCACTACTTTTAACCTTTGGGTACTTATTGTTGGATCTTTCTCATTGTTTTTGCCATAAAAGGAAAAGCACAGGTGTAACTAAACATTAATTAAATGACTCCTTCACGATATGTTTAACACAGTTCCCTTAAATAACCCCATATCGTTCCATAGTCATTCTATTGTTGTGTCAGAACAATGAACCACAACACAATATACAGTCTATGAGGCAAAACCCAGAACCGCCCTTGGGCATATGAACAGAGTTTAAAGTTTCATAAATCCCAGGGGGATGTCAACACAGCGAGGTCAGGCAGGGTTGAGCTTCATCAGCCTTCAGCCACTGTGACACTTCATAGGTTTGCACATAAAAGTGTAAAGGCTCTACATTTCCCCCCTATATAACAAGCCTGCTGTGCCTTTCCTGCCTGAGCCACATGATGATATATTACGGTTTTCAAAATAAAACTTGACTTAAGTATATCGTAAAAATGGAGTAATTATGAATATTATGGGCAGGATAGAGAGAGGATAACTTCCCGTTTTAATCTCTCATCTTTACTGACTCAACCCTTTTTTGTATAGAACCAACTGCAGATATGTTTTAGAGATGAATGAGCAGTCGCTTTATTCGGTTTCTCGTGGTCGTGTATAGCTGCATCATAATTTAAAATGTAAACTGCCTGTTTCTATAATGTGCAGTTATGTTGTTTAGTTTATCCCTCAAAATGACAATAGCTCCTTTACAATAGCCTTTATGATGTATTGTAGTTGAACTCAAATGTAAGGTCTTAACTGTGTCTCATTGTGAACAGATTTCTTTTCCAGGTTTTTCAGACAATAGACACAAGGTTTACAGAGAGATACACATAGTCTCCAATGAGGACACAGAGCATCTGTTTGTGATCCCTTTACAAAAATGGATTTGCACAATTCTGCCTCACTGCCATCAAAGGAACAACAGCCTGCACAGGGGACACAGCAGAAAAGAAATTGATAGATAAGCAGTGAATGAAATGGACACATGCTCACAAATATGGAAGCGTTGTCAACATAGCAATAACATAACAAAATTTGACAAGTGGGAGAAAAGGAATGAGTCGGAGTGTAATTAAAATGTTCGTGACACAGAATACAATTCTGAGATGCTTCACAAAAAAAACCCTGTAATCACTTGGTTGCTATGAGGAGCACATTCCTGCACAGTCGTGGCCATGAACAACATGGATTAGGGGCTGAGGATCACAGTGTGATGCCTCAATTGGAATACAGTGTGTCTGTCTGCATACCAAGCAGTAAACTCTGCGGGCTGCGCTCTGAGGAATTCTCTCACATAAAGACTTCAATCACAGGTTGACCTGTAGTCATTGTGGTAGCTGCTAATGTCAGAGTGTGATTGTTAACAAGAGCAGCCAACAGGAAATGATGCCGTGTTTCAAGGACTTAAATGTAAGCAATATGAGGCTTTAGTCCCACCAAATCTGAGCCAAGCCCTTTTTTTGTTAGGCAAAAATGGATTTTCATAAGAAACACAAAAATTTCTTCTTTCAATTATCTACAGCTGCTATCTGGTTTGTAATCAGCTTCGGCCAGCTGGGTTGTCATCGTCCTCTGAGCTTGAGAGTTTGCTACTGCAGTGTTTTGCCCACTGATTACTGCTGCTGATGCTGCAGAGAGCAGTGCCAGTCACCGAAGCACTGAGCAATGTCAGGTCAACCCATGAAACAATAATGGAAAACTCTGTGTACAATTAAGGGTGACAAAAAGAGGGCTATGACTACAGATTGTTGTGTGGCAGATAATGATGTAATTAAAACACGTTATGGCTGTGAAAACACAAAAACTCAAAATTGTATTCTATGTGGAAGTGATAATAAGCATTTAGCAGTGGTTACATCCTTTTAGGGAAAGCTGATGCACTTCAAAGTAAATGTTTTCAGACACTGTAAGGATGTGGATCCGTCTTTACATGTGATAAAAAGGTCAGTCTTTTGCACATCATCCACAAATTAAATTCTGAATGCAGCATTAAAATATTCCAGTCGACTTACTGCTCTTGCATTCGCTTAGAGGACGTTCATGGCTCAGTCTTGAAACGTTCAAGCTCACTTGAACTTGTTCATAAAAATCCAGGCCTATTTATATGCATGTGCAAATCCACAACATGATTCATCTGGTGTACGGCCAGCAGAGCTGAACATCTTTCACATGCAGTCAGCAATCCATCAGCAGTGCTCTGATCTGCTCATTTGAGATAAAAGAAGTCAGGCCAGCTCTCCAGGGCATTAAGGAGCACTAACACCTTCCACCTCTCAATTCCCCACCATGTAATTCCTGTTAGTGCATCTCAGAAAATACCGCAGGAAAGGGCCAAATGTAATAAAGCAAACCCAAGTGAACATTTCTTCTTTGACCCTTTTTGAATAATTCAAACCTTGAATATAAAATGATTAGCATATCATAGAGGACTACGAAAAGGAAAGTGGAGAGGAACCATAATCAAGAGTTCCTTTACAGTTTTTCACAATTGCTAAAACACTAAACCCCAATCTCTGAACCAAATGCTCAGTGACCTAAACCCATTTGTTGAATCAATCACTCTTTTGGCAAAACCTTAAACAAGTTCAGGTAGTACACAAATCTTATCCACTCTTTTTTTCTATCTCACTCACCGAAACACATTTTGCACTGTGATCCCCTTGCAGGGTTGCGGAGTAACTGATTACATGTAACGGTGTTATGTAATCAGGATACAAAAATAAAGTAACTGTATTATGTTACAGGACAGAAAATAAAATGTAATCTGCTACTCTATGACATCTTGTGTTGCTCTGGTCCAGAATTGGTTCCATGGGCACCCTGAATTTGAAGTCTTACTTCCCCCATACTTCCCCTTCCTGAATCCAATAGAAGAGTTTTGTTTCAGCATGGTGGTGGAAGGTATACGACCTGCGGCCATATGACCGTTTGCCCCTCATTCAGGCCATCGAGCAGGCCTGTGATCATATCGTAGCAGCTTCTGTGCAGGGGTGGATTTGTCACATGAGGCGATTCTTCCAACAGTGCCATGCCAATGAAGACATAGCCTGTGATGTGGATGAAATCTTATGACCTGATCCAGCCAGACAGAGAGATGATGAATAGTTACAGTATTCTTGTTGCTTTTACAGTAGTTTTTCTACTCAGTGTATGTATTTCATGCAATAATTTTTATTTGTCTACAGATTTTATTTGTTTCATTGATTTTGTTGTTTGTTGATTACTGTAACTGATTATGGTAAGAAATACTGTAAATATTGAAATAAATACTTGAAATATTCAGTCTGCAGCATCAGTGTTGTGTAGTGCTTGGTAAGTTTATAGTAGGCCTATTTGTGTACATTCTCCCTATATTTCAAACTAATCATGAAGAATGTTGTTGGTTTGTCATTTTTTAAAAAAATATAAATTATCCCTTACATAACAATGTCTGGCCAAAAATCTAGCACATGCTATTTCCTAAAATTATTTATATATAATTTTTTTTTTACAAATGTGTTTTTTATTTATCACATCAGTGTGAAACTGGCTGCAATGGTGTCTGGTCATTGAGGACTGTGTTGGTTAAATGAAAACTAATAGCATTTTCACAAATATGTGTATATGCTTTGACTGAAGTGTGTTTGTTTTGACAGTATTTGACAAGTGTGTCATTTCGCAAACAATCTAGGAATTATGCAAAATGAGTGTGGTGTTTGGAAAATTGTGATTATATTTTGAAATAAAGAACCTGTTTTTCAAAATTGTGTGTAAACACTTGAAGAAAAAAACTGTAACTGTTATACATGTCCTTCTAAAAAAGGAGACAGCAACAGACTCTGTGACGTTGCCAACGGTAAATATAAATAATCATTAAATCATGCCATACTACATTTAAAAGCATTTCAATGGAAATGAGCGACACAACATCCACTTACTTCCATCTAGCCTTTACACGTAACAACTCCGTCTGCAGTAGAGCTGATGCTGGTCGGAGCCATCAGGGTGAGGAGATTGTGGGCGTGGCCATGCAGCCGGTGCAAACCCATGATTGATAGGTCAAACCCACCAATAGAATCTCTTTATTTTGACCATTTTTGACTCGCTAAACACACGAGTCAAAATTGATAACACATCAATCAGAAGCTTCAATAGACAGATAAAAGGACCAGAGTCAGTTCATCCAGTTATGGAACAATGGATTCAGAGAGATGTCAAAGAAGAGGTAGAGGACACCTGAGAGGAGGAGGAGGAAGAGCAGTATGGAGAGGAGGAAGAGGTAAAGGAAGTGGAACAGTGAGGATGGAGATGAGGAGGTAGAGGAGGGGGAGGCAGGGCAGGAGGAGTAGTGAGGAGGAGGAGTTAGAGGTAGGAGGAGTAGAGAGGAGGAGGTAGAGGTAGGAGGAGTAGGGAAGAGGAGGAGGAGGTGGAGAATGAGGTGTCTCTGGCCTGTCCCAGACCAAAGACAAGATGCTAGGGCAGAATTAGTTGTTTGGTGTGTTGTACTGTACAGTACTAAGAAATAAAAACTGTGCAAATGTTTACATTTGTTATATCTTCTGTTGTGTTCGTCATGCAAAAAGGTTTCTTTACTAATAACCAGTTTTTGTATTGTTTTGAATTTATCTCACCGGTGTGTTAAACTGTGTTGTGGTGTACGTGTGTGTGTGTGTTATTTTGAGAGCTTGTGTGTTATGTCTGATGGCAAAGTTTGTTTTTTTTCACCAAAATTGAATGGTTTTGAGTTGAGAGCTTCATTTTGACGTTTTGATGTTTAGGGAATTGGGTGTGAAGTTGTGGATTTGTATTTAGACTTTCAAGAAAAAGAGGCATAATTTCAAGAAATATGTTTAAGCAATCAAGAAAAATTATAATAAATTAGTTTACTTTTCTGGGTGGTCTTTGGAATTTTGTGTTTGAGCGTGAGCAGCATGAACATCGGACCACAGTACATCCTGTCTATGGGACAATTTCAGCTTTCACTGTGGTGTTCCACTAAGTGGGTCAACATCAACCAGCAACCAGTGATTTGTAAATGTTTACCTTCAACCATAGAGCTCTTACCTCAATCCAATAGGAGGACTTTTTCTCTGCCTGGTTGTGGAAGGTCTATGACCGAAATTCATTTATTAGGGAAAATCTCTTACAGGCAATGGAGTTAGCCTGTGGTGAGATACGTGTGGAGTGTTATTGCAGTAAGGCAGCATCCAGCACACCAGAGGGTTTTCTTCCTTTGGGACAAGGGACAAGGTTGCATGTGATGTGGATGAAGTCCTTTAGCTGGACCCAGCAGAAAGACATGATGCTCATTCACTTTGATTTTGCATCTGCAGAACATTTTTGAGCGTAATGTGCTTTTCAACTAGCTTTTTCCTTGTTTGTTTGGGCTTAAAGGGCTGTATTTTTATGTAAGTGCTGAATATACAGATATTCAATACCGTATTACATGCAGTACTTACAGTATACTATAAATTTACTGTATACTAAGTTGTGATTACA
The DNA here is from genome assembly GCA_024633595.2 of Lepomis macrochirus. NCBI lineage: Eukaryota > Metazoa > Chordata > Actinopteri > Centrarchiformes > Centrarchidae > Lepomis > Lepomis macrochirus. Next base: position 29,555,244 of record JALXJV020000004.1, on the reverse strand, counting down.
ATACTTTTTAAAATTCCTATACGCAAAAAACATTTTCTGTAACTACATACCCTAGACACTGTGTTCTCAGTTTTTTGATGTAGTGTCCAAAGAATGCTCTGCAGTGTTTTACATATTGACTGGCTGTGTGGCTGTACGTGGCTATGTTTTTAAAGCAGTGTTTAATTTTGAGCAATGATCACATTGTTTTGAGGCAATTTTTGATTTTGCCAGAAGAGTCAGTGATTTTGTGAATGTAGTTAAACATTAGGTTTTGTGTCTAAAGTTTCGAGAAAATGGATGAAGGTTTCAAGAAATGTGTCTTAGCAATTGTGAAAAACTGTAACAGACCCGTTGCCTAGCATTGTTTATAATGATCATTGTAAAGCAAAAATAAAAGAAAGAAGAAATAAAGATGCTCTATAAATATATGATCAATATATTCAACATGTGGAGAAACACATCAACCTTTAAACTGACATTTTACAAACAACTGCTTCATTAATGTACTAAAATGCAATACAAGAAAAAAATAGATTTCTGTGGTTTCTCAAGCTAAAAGCTGAAGATTAGAGACTTATTAAGACTTAAGCGGTTTATTGAATATTAATAACTGGCATCATATTATTAACAAATCACTTAGCTAATTCCCTGAAAAGACTGAAATGAACCATAATTAAGCTAATACTACATGATGGCTCATCCATGATTAATATTAGTTAAATTAATATATGATCACCCCCACAATGTATGTAAGTTGGATGTTCTTCAGAAGGAATAATAACTGGGATAAGTGGGTCAGAAAATGGATGGATGGAGACAATGCAGTATTGGTTGTATAAGCTAGCGTTGGTACTCAGTTTTAGCTGGAAGGTAAACCTTATCAATCTGGAAAAAGTGTGGCAGCTCTGAATGACATACCATCTCAATCCACATTGTGCCATGTTCATGTGACAGAAATCTTGTGTTTCCTGTAATTTGTATTATGAAGTTGGCATAAACTGGGGCAGGATAGCACAGCTAAAATAAATTTTGCCTTTACTTCATCAGATTAATGCTCAATACAAACAAGTGTCTATGTCTTTCAAGTGCTACTACATGTTCAGATTTTTTCTTTCTACTTTAACTATCTATCTTGTCTTTTTGCACTTCACTCTCACCCGCTGCTATTCAAGGCTCCATCACACTGCTCAAATTTTCATTTTCTGGTTCCAACAGTTAACAAGGTGGCAAAGAGAAGCAAACCCAAACTCTGAGCCTGTCTAATTTCAACTTGGCAGCATGGTGATAGTCCTCTTTCTTATTTGTAAATGTTTATGACTCTGGTTGTCACTTGCCTCCAGTCGTACAAGATTTGTGGTGCACTTAAACTTGAAAGGAAACAAAGACATGGGGGGGGGGAGAAGAAAGTAGAATCTTAGAATCGGAGAAACATTGTCCTATCCAAATAAAAACACTCAGCCCTAGCAGGGTCTCATTTTCAGCATTGTTTGAGATTCTTCTTTGCTGAATGACCTTTTGAATGCCATTGATGTTTAGCCCAGCAATTCAATATCAGTTATGTTATTTTCCTCTTATCAGCAATGGTTTCTCTTGCAAAGCAGAGACGTCCTAAACACGATACTGCAAAATCTTAATGCTTGATTGCTTTGGAAGGTCTTTGCTGTTGATCCATATGCAACACTATATATACATGTATCTATAATATAGAATTGACTTCATTGTCGCAAATTATTTACTGGTATATAGTTTTCAAGGATTGGCTGTTAACATACACTCATTCAAATTCAGAAGTTTGGTTTTCCTCTCCAAAGCATTTTTCACATACAGTTATGACAATGATCAGTGATCGCACAGTACTTACAGCTTCACTAATGAGCGTTCAAAGAATGTCATAATGCTTGCATGCATTTCCTGCTAATGTAACTGTTTTTATTCCCACTTGAGCACTGTGTTGTTGTTGTTTTTTCCAAACATGATGCATTTAAATGAAACTGGCAGAGCATTAACACATTACAGTGCATGTCTGAATTGGTGCTAATAACTGACCTTGAAAATCACAAGCCTGCTGGTCTCTGTCAGTGGAAATGAGACACTTTATTCTCTGTGCAGGGAAAGCATTTAAAAGTTGATGCTCATGCTCCACTGTGATGTAAATGTTTAAAGTGGCATCTAGAGATGATCATGTCAGTCTGTTGGTTAGTCACTGGGTCCACCACTAGTGGATGAATTGCCATAAAATCCTGAGCCCCCAGAGGAGGAGTCCCTACTTGACTTTGACTTTGGTGATCACCTGACTGTCAGCACCACCACGAGGTTGATGTTTGTGGTTTTCTTGGATTAATTGCTGATTAATTGCTTAAATGAAATTAGGAAAAGCCTTTCATGTGCCACTTGATGAATCATAATAATGTTAGTGATCTGTTGATTTTTTATTTATATTATTGTGGCATCTTCAGGTCAAAATGTTTCAGCTGCACTTTGTGTTAAGTGCTACTTAGTAAATTTTAGCAAATGGTGAAAATTGTAAACAGTATACCTGTTTAACATCAACATGTTAGCATCGTTATTGTGAGCATATTTGCTTGCCGACATTAACATTTAGCTCAAAGCACAGTTTTGCGACGAAACGCGTTCTGTAGAGCTGTTTGACTTTTTAACAATAGTAGAAACATGGCGGCGCAGCAAGGTGGCTTCCATGTAAGACGATGTGCGGTGAATGTAGATCAAAATGCCTCATTCTAAGGTAATAAAAACATAACGGTTCATTATGTAAGGTCTTACACAACTGAAAACCCAGTTATGTATATTATATAGCATTTCTGTCAATAGATCCTTCTAAATATTACATGCTTTTAATTGTAATTGTAAAACCAGTTTTAAGTAAAGCAACCATTTCTCTTTCACCAGCCCACAAAGAATCTACTTGGTGTTTTCAGGTGAACTTGTGCCTGCTTCCAGCTGAAGAGAAAACAAATTCAAGGAGCATCATATAGTAAATTACACCTAATTGGCAGGCTGGTCAACGCCTTGGTGAAAATCCAATACCAAATCTCATTCAGCTGCATTCTTGTACATCTCTGTTTCAATCAGCAAATGAAGAAGCCTCAATAAGATGTGATAAAACTCATACATTTTAACCAGTCCTCTCAGGCGTCCTCTCTCCTCAACTGGCCTGTTTCCAGACCATCGCCTGTCCAGCCCCATCAAGCGGTGAACAGTCAGACACTGCAGGGTTAATCAGTGTCACTAATGGAGGCTGAGCTGCCTGGAGACATGGCCATTACCACTGGAAGGAGGGATGATGGGATATGGGATTGTACAGTCAGGAGGAATTTAAATCGGGCATCCTTCATGCTTGAAGGAAGTTGGAACACTAAGAGAATGCAATTATACACTGAGCAACTTTGACTGTAGAGGCTGATCGAAGAGAGTTGATTACACATTTAGCTTGTGTTGATTTAAAAATAAATTTATATACTGTGCAACTGTATGCCTACAGGTAAAGGAATTTAATAGTGTGTGAAAGAAATTATGTTGATTGTTATATATGATTAATCAAATTTGAATTTGGGTTTTATTCCATTTGACCAGGGTGGGTTAAACCTTTTATAATTTAATCGGAGGATGAACATGTTTCTGATACTTATATATACTTACTGTATATATTCTAAGAAAATCTAAGAATATCAGCCACATTAATAAAAGGAATAGCTCACATTAAAAAAATGCTTATTTGATTTATGAATCTGATGAGAGAAAAGTATAAAGATGAAGGCAGCAGCTGACTGAAAAATCCCTCTAGTCCTTATGCTTAGCTAAGCTAACTTCCTCTTGGCTCTTGCTCCACAATCAGTGCACGGAGATGAGAGTGATATCAATCTTGTCATCTTACCCTTGGTTAGAACGCAAATGAGCATTTCATCCAAATGTCACTATTGCTTCAAGTTAATAAAAACACTCTTGGATAGGTAATAATAAGTAATTTAACCAAGATAACACAATGCTTCACACAATAGTTTATTTGATAAAACTGGTGCTTCAGTGGACTGTCTTTAGTAGAAAATCACAGCAGCATGCTAATGATAGTGCAAGCACTACATTACATTTGAATTAAAGAATGGACCTGTCAGTATGGACACCCATCCTGCAGCAATTAAAATGTTGTCCTTTTCAATGACAGGTTATTTATAAAACATACTGTATGCTTTGGCCGCTCTATGTTGCACTTTTTAATAAGCCGCTGAGATGAGTCCCCGTGAGCTGTAACAATCATAACAGCGTTTGCTGAATATTGAGTGAGCTCTCTGGCAGTCGTTGACATGCAACATCGCAGAGAGTGGAACCAGTAAAGCAGTGTTCTACTGCATGCAGCTGTCGTGCAGAGAGTGCAGCAATATCAGTAAATCTAAGTCAGTCAGGGCCAAATTACCTTTACCCTTGCTCACAGGCACAATAGAGGCCCTAAGTCTCTCCCCTTCCAGTAGACCACCATGGGACCTTATTTCAGAAAAAATATGTACAGTAGTCAAGTGAGATACAACACATTTAGATTTTTGATCCTATTTGAATTGTGCCCTGAATTACACATGAAATATTAAATTCATCCTACTAATAAATATTATTTGTGCACCCAAAACTTGATATAGCCTTACTGTAAGATTCAGGTAAGTGTTAATTCTGAAACATCTGTGTGACTGCGTTTTGTATCTCTGGAGGGTAGCTTTTATGTGTTTTAATATCTTTTGTAGAACAACAGAGTGCCATGAAATGAAGACTTAGCATAAAATATTTGATATTGCGATAAGTTAATTGGTTTTGTCCTTCATGGGAACTGTTGATAATAAAAGATGGAGAATAATGATTATTTATACTCAAGAGGAAAGTATTTGAGCGCAGAGGAGCATCACAGCAAACATTTAATAAAAACAAACATGAAGATACGTAGCTGTGAATCTCTGCCTGCAATGCCAGCTTCTCACTGCCAGCAATGCATCGGGTAGGCTACAGTACACCCAGCTGCTACCTTTCAGCTGAGGTTAACTTTGTTGCTGCACATCAATTTCTGTTTTTGATTTTCTAACGCAACTCATGGCTAAAGTCAAGTGTACTCTCTCTCTCTCTCACACACACACACACACACACACACACACACACACACACACTCAGAACAAGTGGAGAGAAAGTGCAATTATTTTGTACACTTTTCATGAAGTAGAGACCTCTGTTAAAGTTGGCCAGAGGCTGGTGAACTCCAGGTGGACTAGGACTGTCTGTATGACTGATGTTCTGTGGTTGGAGGAGAACAAATGAATTTTCTATATTTGTAGCTGACCATAAAACAGCATAAAGTCCCTTAGACACAGCAGTTCACTACAGCTCAGTGGATCTGAGCAGATGTAGAAGAACAGTGTGCTGACAGAGAAGCTGACCTTTGAATCATCACATTTTATTTTGTATATGGTTTCTAATAAAATAGCAGCTAACAATGAGCTTTTAATGGCTTATTACATAGAATGGGTCAGTTTCACAGAAATAGCTTGAATTAGATTAAATAATTACAGTGGTAACTGTGCAACCTTATTATTTTGACATTGTACTACATTATCTGTGCTTACAGAGTGGTTAAAGCCCTGCAGTGATGGATTATGCAGCATGATCAGTAACTGCCTTAGATGATGAGAGGAAAAGATTTCTCATCTCATTTTACAAAATATGTGTTCACTGGTTTCCTACTTCTCAAATCTCTTTCTTGTTTCTTAAGTTGGTGGAACTAAGGTGTGATGAAAGGATTGCAAGTAAAGGAAGTAGGAAGACATTTGAGGAATTAGGATGTAACCTGTTGTGCCCCGATTCTACACTTCTATGCCTGTTTTCAATATGTATTGTGTTTTAATGCTGGAAAAGCAATAAATAAAGTATGCAGAGCAAATGGAGAAGCTGTATTGAAACAGCGCCGACCCATCAAATCATATCTAATAAATCTTTGGAGAAACGTTTTTGCATTGTTTGTGAACTTGAATTGGCAGTTGACATCTAAAGACACAATTACTATAATAAATATTGTACATATTAGGAATGCACCTGATATTGCCCTGATATTGATACCAGTACCAATACCTGTAAAATGTATAAACTTTATTCCTGTTAGAAAGAGACTGGGAATCTGGCCCCTAGTTTTTAGCTCCATAGCAAAATATCTGGGTCTACTGACTAACTGCTGGCACATCACATAGTACTGAATAGATCTGACCCATAGATCAGCCCCCTTGTCACCGATACCCCAGCTGTTTGAGTCAGTAATGGACCAGTAGCCGATATCAGTATTGGATCGGTGTATCCGTCATACAAATTGTATGCAGTTTTTATACAGTGTGGAATTGTGACGTTAGTCTCCAGGCCTTGTTGTACCACACCTGTCACAACTGTCCAGTCACTCATCACCACATTGTTCGGTCAGCTACCTTGGTATTATCCGTCAGGCCTTTTGCTTGCTTTTTGCGATTCTTCTTTTGGATGATTCCTGTGACTAACTCCTGCTGTCTTGTGCTCCAGGATCATACTCACCTGCCTGCCAGCTCATTGAAATCCTGCCTCACCGCTTCAACACCAACGAACTGCAACCCAGAACCCGCTATCTCCTCCCGCTCAAGCCACTGCCTGCCACTCTCCACCCCATGCATTACCCTCAGCTCACGCCATCTCCATTCTCTGCTTTCGTTAAAATGAAAAATCTTTTTTTCTCTTCAACCTGCTGAGTCTGTAGTCTGCTTCTGGGTCCAAAATGCCTGAAGAGCTGCTGCTCATTTGCACATTAGTTTCTATGCATTATTACTGTATGAACATTAGTTTCCCCCTTTGATTTGGTTTGTTTATGTTGACTGCCTCCGGTTTATCTGTGAATTTGTTTACCCTGTAGGTGGTGTTCCTCCTTCCTGCCTCTTATTGCCTGTCACCCTGACCCATGACCATTAAACCGCCTTTTAACCTGTGCGATTTGTCTGCTTTCTGGTCACACCGTTGTGAAAGTGGTTGGACTTAATTTTAGTCTTTTACCTCAAAAGGTGGATCAGCATGAATAGTCAAGTTTTAGGCTGCACGTGTTAATCTCTCCTCCCTTTCCTCTCTTCTGTTTTCTCCTAATCGAGGTAATCATTTCTCCCTGATAGGTGCCAACACGTTGGCCTGTCGCTGCCTCTTTACGGCCCCCTCCACCTCTGGCACCTCCGTGCCTGTGACACGCTATCATTTTCCCCTCCAGCAGTTTTCAATTTAGATTTCTAAAACCAGCATGTTCTTTATAGACAGCAGGGAAGTAAATCTTAAAAGCTGCTGTGAAAGCACAGTGACAGTGTTTCCTGTAAAGCTTTTTGGTTTGACCCAGGTCATGAGCCAGGCTGATCTGATGGAAGTTGACATCTATTAGTCTAGCATAACCTCACAATCGCCACACAATGTGATTTGATTTATCTTGTTAGATCTGTCCTTTGCTATAAAATAAACTCTTTTAACGAAAAGTGTGCACTGTTCGCCTTAAACAGTGCAAAGTTGTTATAGCGTTTTTTTGGTGCCGTTAAAAGGATCATACATGTATCTGAATGCCAGCTGTTGAAAGATGATGAACATCAGGTGGCAGACTTCAAGCTTAATCAGGCATCTGGCAGGGATTTTGGAGGGGAAGTCTAGATCAGATGCTGTCACAGCTTAATGAAGGAACTCTTTTATTCACCAGCCACTATACGCATATGCAAACAAATAAATGCAAACAAAAAAACACTACACATTTAGTGCACCTATTTACTTAGTTATTTTAGCAACTTTTCTTTACTGGTCATGGTCTTACAGTGGGTGGTAGGCGATTGGTATGTGAGCCCTGCACAGTGCCCATACTACCAAAGTTAGGAATTAGCCTAAAAAAGCTTACAATGGTAGGAATGTGTGTTTTTCAAGAAGCCAGAACGCATGAAAAGTTAGAAGTGTTCAACTGATTCAGTCAGACTTAGAGACATTTGACCTGAAAACCTCTGCTTTGTTAATAGAGCTTGGCTGTAATGTCTAATGTGTACTTATTAACGTAATTAAAACTGACTTACGCAACTGATCAAATTTAAAGGTAGTGGAAAAGCCAGAAGCAAAGCTGCCATACACTGAACCCAGCTTTGTTGATGTTTCTATTGCAGCAAAAACAGCTGTCACTTCCAATTTGGGAGAAAAATGCAAAATAAGAAAGGAAAAGAAATCATTTTATAAAAAAACATCTTATTCCTCAGGTTAAATAATTGTATTTTTGAAGGCACAAATGGTGGGGATATGAAATTGAATTGCAAGAAATGGCTTTTGATTTGCCCGTACAGTGTATACTGCCCAGCATTACCGTGTGTTCACACCAAAAACAGTCCTACGTTAAAAGAACACAAGGGTCTGCTTTGGCAGGCCTATGCTGTCTCAGGTACTGGTGGGACGAGGAAATAATATCCAGGAAGTCCAGTTTGAGTTTAAGTGCATGGGTTTAAAGGGGTTTCTGATGCCAAAACACTTTTATTACACAATTTTAATCCTATGAGGCAGCATTTTGGTTAGTTAGTTATGTTTTAGCTAGTTTTGACATAAAACGAATGAGTGGAATATGTTTTTTCCTCCAAATCAAACAACAAAATTTTACTTTAAGGAAATATCGTTCTTAGGGTTAAAACGACTACTTTGTTGAGGTTACTGGAGCTTCATCGTCGTGGTTGCTATAATAAATCCATCCAGCCAGACCTTTCACCCTATGCTTACTTTGTCCACCTGACTTTCTCCTTTGTTCCCATCATAATTACTATGGTCCGACAAGTTTTTGGCGCACTGCTTGAAATGACTGACATCTGCCTCGTTTTTTCATTCAGTGCTGATGTTTGTCTGAACATGGCCTTTCTTTTACTTAATAAAGTATAACATACCTGTATCAAAAGATGGCATTTCACGATGCATTTTTAATGCCACACTTAACAATCAACATGACACAAATCTGTCTCCCTCCAACAGAAAGAAAGAGAAGCCCCGTGCAATATCCTCTTTGTTTGTGAGTGGTGTGGGCATGTATGATAGAATGACCGGGGGCGATTTTTCCCCTCTGTTGCCATAAAAAAAGCTTAACAGGAAAGAGGGCAAAATGAAACCCCTGAACAATTACCCATTCTTCCACTATGGGATATCTATTACCTGATAAGGTCAGCGCCCATTTGTCTCCTTAAACACCCCGTCAGCTGTTGGCAAGTGGGTGAGCAGGGAGGTTGTGTTGTGATGATCAGACACACGGAGGAACTGGACAGAGGGCGATCACCGGGGTGCCTTAATGAACAGTGGGACTGTTTTTATCAGCACATGCCAGGAGAGATCCTTCATCACCACAACAGACTGGACTCACCTGGGGCTTTATTGTGAAAAGGTTTCTTCCCATTCAGCTGGCAAGTGCACTGAACAGATTTGTCATGTTTTGTCTTGTTCTTGGTTCATTATACTTGGATGGAGCATTCATCATTTGAATTTAGGCCAAGGCTGCACAATTCATCTCTACTGACAGATATATGTATCACATAAGGAAAACTATTAAGGAAATACAAGTACTATAGATTGTGTTTGAATTACTTGTTGTCCAGCTAAACTGGAAAGTGACTATTGTATTTTAGAGAAGCCCTAAAACTAGCCCACATGGATAGCTTGGATATGAAAATGTGTGGTTATTTCCCCTGTTATAGCTTTTAAAAATAGTGTATTCATAATTTAAGACCACTGCCATATTTATTCTCAAGGTGGCTGTTACTCCAGTTGTTGATTTTGTTTTAAAAGACAACCCATCATTGACTGCAACATAAATCTGGTCTTTACTCTGATACTTGCCATAGTCTACTCTCTCCAGTCAGTCTGTACTTGGGTCCACAGCAATATTTGGGTCCACTGAGTTCGGTTAAGTCTAAGGCTATGTGCTGCAAACCTAACTTATCAGCTGAAACCCCAAAAAACCTCGGACACCACAGAGAAAACCAAATCCAGCCCCTGATCCAGTCCCACTCTCCGCCCAGTTGTCAGATTAAAAGCAGATAGCGAGATATAAGACCACTTCCTTCACTCTGTTCAATCTCACTCTTTTTATCTTTTCTCTCAATTATCTACTCATTTCTCACCGTGTAAGTTCTTTTCCTTTTCTTTCTGGAACAGAGCGAAGATCAGGGCTCCGCTGAACACAGTTTCTCCCTACAGGGAGGATTTTAAGCCGGCCTCTGTCCTTCAACGGAATCCCTCGTCTGTCCCTTCTGGGGTGCCAAATTGTTGTGGAAATTATATTCCTGGTGAGGGATTGAGCAAAGAATTAAGTTACAACCAACTGTTGTCTTTGAAGAATTTATTTAACAAAAGCGAATAAACAGAGAAGTACTAAAACACATATACAGCTACAGACCTGCCGCCTAGGGTGGCATCGGGCGTCTGGACCCAAGCAAAGGGATGCATTATCATTTACACTGTCTAGGTTTCTATGTTTTGGGTAACAGAGATCCTCTCTCAGCCTTGAACGAACATTCCTGAAGAGGAGAGGAACAACAAGAGAGGAAAACACAAAACAATCTCACAGCTCTGACCTAAACCCTAGTAAATTTGGACAGACCAACATAAGGAGTATAGGAGGGGAAAGGTTAAGGATAAAAACACAATATAGATAACATAACATATCTATAACAATAATAGTAATAATAATGATAATATTAAAAGATCATATAAAAGGTTAATAAGAGGACACAATTTTCTGCCATGACATCCACTACTCTAATAAGCTGACTATGGGCGTTCACTCTCTAGTTAAACCAACCAGAATTTGCCACAATCTCCAACATCCAATTATGTAGTCACTGTAAAATTTTAATTCTGTTCCCCTCTCTGCTGCTGTCATTTCAGTGAGAGGTCACTGCAACACTCCTCCACCCCATTCATCTCCAGTTTATCATATCCAGGACCAGGTCGAGCTCATCATCATCACCAAGTCCACTCCTCATCTCAGCCAGATATTCAACATTATCTTCACCCATCACCACCGGTGTCTACACTTCATCCACAATGCCTAATGGCTTAACCACCCCCTTTAAATACCATGATGTCACGATGGATTATAATCGCCAAAGAACATCCACATTTTCCATATACACCAAGCACATGCCAATAAAATTATGCATTCACTCAGATGAATTCTCTCCTGATTAAAATACTTTTGCACGTTTTCATATGTTTCATAAATTTCAAAAGAGATATTATGTCATATGTATCTGAATTCTGTAACTCTCACTAAAGTTAGATCTAATTAAAAGTTAACAATGTAGAATTTACTTTACAATTGTTTTCTACCCACTCAGATTCTTATTCATGGTCTGTTACCACTGTTGCTCTAGGTGTCGATATAGGTTTTCATGCAATAGATTGCAAAGTCAAAGAGACCAATCAACATCAGTAAGCCCATTGATGTGTCTGATAATGAGTCCAGACAGCCACTCTCCTCTGGGTCCCAGGGCATAACAACATCAATACACTGCATTTAAAAACTTTTTGCTACACAAACTTGTATTATGGAAATCCTTCTGTTGGTCAAATCCTTAGAACCTACCGATGTAGCTATGATTGAAAATGCTTTATTATGTGTTTGTTCACAAAACATTATACATTGTACAGTAGACTACATACATGTTTAACATTTCAATTTTAAACATTTCAAAAAAGCTTTGCTGATGTTGCTGATATGACAATATGGCAATACCTTAAACATAATTTATATAAATTTAAAAAGCTGCTGATGAAGACCGGTGATGCTTAATAGGGTACATGCTGAAATAGAATGAACCTGTCCATGACAAAATAAACAGGCATGCCATCCTCAAAATCACTACTTAAGTACATTACAAATGAACGAGCTTAAAGGGTCAATCTAAATAAAAATTAAAAAAACAGAAAGAAGAATATTAATTAAAGTCAATAGTTTAACGCCAGAAAAAAGGTTCTAGTTGGCTGTTGGGGTATATGACACTCTAAAGTAAAAGATAAGGTGCAAGAGTGCAGTCTACAGCTAAATACAGTGTCAGCACTATAAAATGCACATGGCTGAGGTCCACTACAGTGGTGGCAGCAGTGAGGCAGCTTTATCCCTACCAAACAACTTTCCCTGTGTGTAATCCAATTAAATTAATTTGATTTGCTAGTAGGCCCTTGTGCACACAGGCCTATTGCAGTGCAGTGTGCTGAGGTATTACACTGTAGGGTAATGTTTCTGTTGTGAATTTATTCTGTACACATGACATCGATTGCATGTCTGCCTGTCCTGGGAGAGGGATCCCTCCTCAGAGCTGGGGTTTTTTCGCCATTCGATTTGAGGGTCTAAGGAAAGCGGATGTTGTACGCTGTACCGTTTGTTAAGCCCCTAGATCCAAATGGTGATTTGGGATATTGAGCTTTATAACTAAAATTGACTTGACTAGTTTCTATATGAATGACACATTGAGTAAAGGGTAAATAATACATTGTAGTGCCACCAGGACTCAAATAGTGGACTCGGTACGGGATAAGAATTAAGAAACCTCCAAACTGAAGTTATTTCCAACTGTGTGTTATCATCTTCCATCTTCCAGTTCATAGAACTTGTTAAATCCAGTTGCTGGACATGACATCACAAGCACCTACCCCCAACAAGTCTTCACACTGTTCAGTCAGTCATTAGCACCCCGTCATCATCATTATAATTTAACATTTTGCAGCATGTGGTAGTTGTAAGGGCAATGAAAGCATGGGGACACAGGTGAGTGCAGGTCTTATCTAGACCCTCCAGCTGTGTCCCAGTTACCCATCACTGCTTCTGGTAACAGGAATTTAGTTCACAGAGTTTAAAATTAGCCCGGGCATCTATCATTTCCCACCGGCTGAATAGGTGGATGTCGGAGACGTGGCACAGGTAATCTGTCTCCACACATCTGTCTGTCCCACCTCAAAGCACCATCAGTCAATTGCACCGCCTTGTCACTGAGGACAGAGCCAGCGCCCACGGAGCAGAGAAATATTGCTGTAGGACACACAAGCAAACACTCATTTAGCGCATAATCTGTGGTGAGCGTCCACAATGGCAAAGGAAGCATCACTCTGCATGCAAAAGAAAATGAATTGAAAAGGCAAGCAGAGTGCTTTTGTTGTCACTTTTTAAGACGTTGACAAAAATGCATATGTGAAAATATAATTGCACTGAACACTGATGATGAAGAACAGCTATTGCATCTACAAAAAATAAGTCCTTAAAATTTTATTTCCATTGAGGCCAAAGCTGCAAGAGCTCGGCTGACATCACGATAAATCTCCCCCCTGTTTAAGAGCTGGAGTGTCTGAACACTGGACAAGAGCTACAACACATAAGCTGGAGGGCACAGGCTGGCAGCGCTAACACAAGGCAGCCGATCACTCAGCTGCTGTCGACCATGTGGGTTAATATACTGTGACAATACACACGTACCTCATTTTGCAGTACCCATAGACAATGGAATCACACACCTGAGGTCCAAGATTGATAAAAACAGCCCAAAAGCAATTTCCTTTGAAAACACATCTTTGTCAAATTGACTTTTTTATATGAGAGCCTTACTCAATTTGAAACTACTATATATGTATAGCCTGTCCTTTTGGTTGCTTTGAAATTTCGTTTAGGTTATTTTCATTCCTTTGAATTCAAAGTTTTATTTAATTTATTTTTAAATATATATATTTTTAAATGTAATTTTGATGGAACTAATAATTGACCTTTAGCAACCATTAGAGCTCACATTACACAGCATAATGCCAGTTAACTATTAGCTGTGTTACATTGACCATAATTCTTCAACCTGATTGAAATAATTCTGATTAGAGATTTCAACTTAACTGTTAAATAAATAAGTTAAATCAATAAATGATCACACATGCGTTTTGCTAAATGTGTTTACATGTCCCAAAGAATTTAATCAGAATATAACTTTTTTGACATGTGCCAAGTGGTTCTGTCTGCTGTGAAGCATCTAATCTGTTGGAAATACAACAGAAGAAAAGGATCCTATTTTATACAGTTGTCAAGATGGACCCACAACGTGTCCTGAGAACTTTGCATTTCTGCTGTTCTGTTTCTGGTGTGTAACAATCCTTAAGTCTTCAACAACAAAGTTGTATCAGCCACAGAATGTTGTTTGTTTTGCTACTGCCACATTTAGGGCCTTCCCAGAAACTCTTTCACGTCACCTAATATTACCCCTAAGCAAAAATGCGCAGAAAGAATATACAGTGTTTACTCCAACCAGAGAGAGACGATAGGATTATTTACATGGTTGGTAGGCACAAAAATGTTCCTATTGAATGGATTATCAAAGCTTTACATCACCCCCCTCAACCCTGAAATTAACAAAATTCCCTCTGATCAAGTGAGCCAGTCTTGCCAGTCTTTTCAAATCAAGGTGGTCACATGAGACATTTCTATTCTGATTGGGCTATTATTCAGAATATTTGTATAATATTAGGGTTCATGTAAACACAGCTAATGATTCCATTATTAACCACTTGAGCAAATATGGTCACTGGAAAATGAGCCTGATGACCAAAAATGAGCAAATTCAGATTTGCATTCACGTCATTATTTGCATGGTGAAGGTCATTATGGACACACATGCAGTAACCCTAATATAGTAGATATCCATGCACACACACACAAACACAGTGATGAATACAAACTCTAAAGAAATTATGAGACCACACTTTGGTATTCAAATAAAAGTTAATATGAATTTGTTATACTTTAGGTTGCATTTGTTCCTGATGTTATGTAGACTGGTAATGTACCGCCCCACGTTTAGCTAATTATAGTCCGATAACTTGTGCCCTAATGATGGGGCAGTGATATTATAAATCCGAACTAGAAAAGATCAGATTTCATGTCACTTGGCCTGTTCACACTGTTATAAAAGATCAGATCTGAGTCATATATGGGAAAAATTAGATTTATGTCACTTTGGCCTGCAGTCTGAACGTATCCTTTCATATGTGGTCCAAATCCGACACAGATCGTATCTTTTTAAATGCGACCTGCGCATGCTGGTCACTTTCAATTCACGGACAGTTCACATTAAAGTCTGACATTGGTCACATTTAAGCAATAATATGAACTGTCAAACAAAAAAATCAGAACTGGGGAAAAAAATCTGAGCATAAATGCTGTAAAGGTGCTGCACATCTACACACGTGTTTTCACTTACTGTGGTTGATTTAGAGCTCTGCCCCCGTTCAAGTTGCAGCTGGCCTGGGAGTTGTTGACCTTATTCTCAAAATGTCAAACAACACAGATATGTGGTTGAGATATTAAACGGGCAGGCAGTTTTGAACATGAACAAAACCTAATAAAACACAGGAGCTGTTAAGGTCTCAGGATTTATAAATTAATTAATGTATCACTGAGGTGAATTGATTCCACATGTACATTTAAAGAGGTTACTTCCCTAAACAAAATACACAAAAGAGGAGGAAAGACTAAATGATGCTTGCATGTGTGTTGAGACAGCAGGGATGATTTTAAATGAGAAAAGTTGATCTACAGGAAAATACCAATTTGAATTACATTATATTCCATTATATTTTTATGCAGGCACTGGTGAAGAAAATCTCACCATAAAGTGTTTAAACCCCCATCTGTGTCACCTCCGATGTTAAAATGAAACCTGTGTCCTTGGTTACATCACCTGAGATCCTCTAGCACCATCAACTTCTTTATGTCATTTTGTGGTGCGTTTCAGTATTATGACTGCTTCACCTTAATAGGTGCAGGATATTGAGAAAGATGATAATCAAGCCAAGACTGTGCAAGCACAGACAAGAGGTCTAATCAGAGACAGTAAGTGAAAACACTTGTGTGGGTTCAGCAGGAATGTAGGATCTTTCAAATGCCATGTCTGTTTAAATGCATTTTTCTGAGAACTCACAGCATGGAGGTATTCTTCATTTGATGACACTCAAAGAGTCTATATGTAATTTTCAGCGGCCACTTGTGGTGCGCTTTTTAGATTGCAACCTGGTGTGAGCTCATACACATGCTCGAACTCATGAGCGAGCAAAATCCAACTCACCAGGAGGCAGCTTCACACAACATGCTGAAAACTCAGGTAAACTCACACTGTAACGTTACAGTAATTTTTTTTATCAGCTTGAGGTTGAACTAATCCAGGCAGTCTGCATGATAATATTACTTTGACTGCATTCAGGCGACTTGATACATTGGCGTTAGCTCGCCTGCCTGCTTTCTGGTAACTAAAATATTTGTCTTTCACCGAGCTTGCTGTTATTCCCCTCCCTCCATTACCTATAACGTGCCTACATACAGTAATACATACTATGCAGCTCGCAGCCACACGTGAGTGAGGACGACAAACACCCGCAGCTACTGTGCCATTCATTATTAACTTTGGCAAAGGTTACTTTAAAAATGTAATCTAGTATAATTACCTATCACTTTAGTTACTTTTGGATTACTTTGAAGCCAAATAGGCAAATTAAGACAAGAGAAGTATCAATGATGCATTTTCTGCTCAGTGTATTTTTAGAGAAACATAGAATAACAAAATTCATGTTTAAATGTTTTTGTATGATATGCTTTGCATCATGTCATCCCAATGGCAGGATCTGGCCCATCAATGACAAAAAATGTGTTTTGTAGGTATTCTTGATGATAATTAAGCATTTGTTAAACCATTTTAAGATGTTAATGACTCATTCTGCAGTTGTTGCATTCATTTAGCATCCAATGAAAAGATTTCTCAATATGAAACTGCTGAAGCATAGTGTTTCTGGGGCTAGGCCACATTGATTACTGTACAAAAACAAATTTTTTCACTGATTTTGGTGAAACTGGATCATATTTGATAGAGAAATACTAGAAATATGGAGAAAATATTTTTCTAGTTTTCTCTCTGATGTCCCCCAGCTGCTCTGCCTCAACTCTGTGATTCCTATTGGACAGATAGCTTTACTTGTAACTGAAGTTAGTTAACAGCTAACTTAATTATCTGCTATTATTAGCTCAATTTGCTGTTCAACCACTGATCAACAGCAAAACATTATTAGATTGACTGTGTTCCTGTTGACTGCTCTGAGTCTAATCAGTAATCAGGCTTTCAGGTCCTGCCATTAATTCGTCAATGTCTGAAGGTCGCATTTTTTCAAATCTCTTTCTACCAGTATTAGAGAGTAAATGGTTAAGTCATTGGTGTGGTATTACGCCTTTTTTGTTTTTCACGTGTTAGTCATACTATTCACAGGTAAAGTCAATGTGTGTGAGACATAAGCAGCCATGAAAGTCCGACATTAAGGTGGTGGAGGGGTGGTTGGGTGGTTTGTGCCCACCCGACCTGGGGGAGCAGACAATGAACCCTTGCTCAGCAGCTTCGAAGTGAACACATCAACAGGACTGAACACAACCTCAGAGACCAACAGGGAATCGAGTAGTGAGATGATTTACACAGTGCTTCTTGATGGATAGCTTTACTTTTTGCTAAGCCTATCTGCCTATATGTGGCTGGTTAGCTTGGTCGGTTAGCCATGCTGCTCTGCCAGTTTACTCAGCCCTGGGGTGCCAAGAGCTAATCGTGGCAAGAAAACCACCTTGTTACTATAGTCCCTGTAGTCAAACTGGCCTCTGACGGTCTAAGAGGATGTGTTCAGTCCAGGTCCAGCTGCCATCTTCACTTACTGATAGCTGGAACCAGTCCTGGTCACACATTTGGTGGTACTATGAATGTAAACATCAATTACAGTCGTTGACTTACAGTAGTTTATAAGCTGTCATTAATTGCATTGCACATTACATAGTTGTGTAAATTACATGGTTGTGTAAATGAAAAACGAGTTACAGTTACAGTATTCCTTATAGCTATGCAGTGTTATAAGCAGCCTGGATTAACGCAGCAGGTGATACAACACTCAATATAACCACGAGTGACTTCAGACTCTAGCTTGGAGACTTGTGAGCATCTCTCTAAAAGGCGCATGAATGATCAAAATTGAGGCATTATTGTATTTTAAAGAGCACATGAATATTCACATTTAAAGGTTTATGAGGAGACAAAGGCCTGCTAAATATAAGACTCTTCAGCTGATTTTTAAACGCGCATTCCACAGTGTTGGTGCCACAACTTGGAATGCACTACAATATAAAAGCGCGAGAAGGTTTTTGCAGCACTACTCATTATTATTACTTATTTCGAGTTGAATCGAGAGCTCATACTTTGAAATGTTCTGAAAGACATTCAAAAGAGTCTGTGACTTGCTTGACACACCTCTTAAAAAATGCTTCAGGAAACGTGATTCCCCTGAATGAGAAGCACAGGACTTTCATCTCCCTGGAGATGCTGGGGAAATGAAAATAAGCATCCATAAGTTGATAGATATAGAGCAATCGCCGGGACGCACACACTCCAGCACATGCTTTATTGTGAGTCAAAGACTGTATAAAAAGCATGAGCATGTGAAACAGTCTCTCCATTGTTAATTTGTTTGAGGGGGAAAATATGTTTGCTCAAGGGCGGACTGAACACACAAGTTTCCAATTGACAGGCTTGTGCATTACTGACTGAGCTAACCGAAACCTAACACTGTGTTTTTAAAGAGGTCATATAATGCACATTTTCAGGTTCAAAATCTTATTTAGGGGTTGTACAGGTTACAGTTTTGCATTGGTTACATTTTTAAAAAACAACATACATGTCAGACTGCACATTGCCGCAGCTCCTCTTTTCACCCTTTGTGTTAAATGCTTTGTTTTAGCTATGGAGTGATACATCTTACCACTACAAGATCTTTGTTGGGAGTTGCACATGCGTAGTTCCTAGTTAAGGACTACTAGCCAATCAGAAGCAGAGTAGGGCAGGTCATGAGAAGCTGGTAAGCACGACTTAGGTTCAGCTGTACATGTTCCCCTTACCAGCTTAGTAATATGGGACCTTTCTCAATCTATTTTCTTGTCTGTACTTGTGTCTTGTGTTCTTGTGAAACATCATCTTTTGTGGCCCAAGTTCTGTCCCAATACACAAGTTTGCATTTTGGCAAGAACGCTTAAAAATCCAGGAATTGTTCTTGACACGCCCATTTTACCGAGGATGCATCGGTTGGTAACTTGTGTAAACTTGACGGCAGAGATATCCCTGCATTCATTTCGGCATTCAAGCGGAAAGAAGCTGAGAGAGAGGCCAACATCAGAACGTTTTGTACTATTTTCATCACTAAATCCACTTCTGAGAATTTTTGAGCCAAAAAATCAACTGTGTAGATGTCAAATATTGACAGTTTTACTAAAAATGATGGCGAATCGAAAATGTGCTCAAACATTGTCGGAATTGTGACACTTAAATCAACTGTCAGCGAGGGGAGCTAGCAAACCAGCCCACGGGGGAAGCAACTGCTGTAAGGTAGTTTTAATGTTCATAACACTGTTATTCTGTCATTATATTCTGAGTACTTTTGTATTAGTAGTAGTTTTAACTTAAATCACGAGACATCTGGATGATGTCTTGTAAAACTTCTAAAAAAATAAACTAATAGAAAGAAAGGGGACTGTCTTTACTTTATTGCTATTATTGTTATTATTATTATTATTAATATTGTTATGTTGGACATTACATTGTTAGTGTACAGTAGAGTTGTGGTCACAGTATTTGCCATTTATTTGCTTTTATTTTATATAATTTTTTATGTATGAGCAAATACATCTTGTTAAGTTGAAACCTACAGCAAATCCGATTCTGAGCTTTTTGTATTGGGGGAGATAAAACCTGGCTGGTATAATAATTAGAGTGATTAAGAGAAATGCAGGTGGCCTCTGTGCTGGGGATATTGTGCAAAACCACCAAGACTGCATTGTCTCAAACTGTCAAACAGCGTTTTGTGTGCTTGTGACATTGCAAGTTCATTCTTCCAAGAACGACAAGCAGGAATGTTTTCCCCAAGAACACAAGTCCGTTCTTTGCATTCTTGGTTTTGAGAAACACCCAGGGACTAAAGCAAGAGTTTCAGTGTGGTTGTAAGAATGATAGAGATGATGTAATACTGAATACAATGAATGGGTTGATGTAAGTTGGGTTGATATAAGTTAAAAGATACTTAAAAATGTCCACAAAAAAGAAAAGTTAAAACTGTCAAGTTAAAATGCTTTAATCATTGCACTGTTTGGTTAAAAAAAACTGATAATTCATTTCTTTATGAAGCAGGAGAAAGTTAAAATGCACTATGACCTGTGAGATCAGTAATCCATTGCTTTTTGGGTAAAAGACGCTAAAAAGATTAATAGGATAAAAAGACCATCTGTGTTTAAAATCCTGTCTTATTTAACTTTTATAACATTTTGGGGAAATGCACCTTAAATTACAATATGCAGTATTTGTTTGTTTACATAAGTTTCACTTTCTTTTTGTGAGTTTTAAATACCAGTTTGTGATTGGAGGATCTGTTTACGATTGCTAATGCCTTGTTCACATGTGGCTTACGTTCGTCTATTACAACATTGGATTTGACTGAAGCTACATTGTCCATGTTATACTTTCTATTTCCCCTTTTACAGGGGCATAACATGGTGAGTTATTAATCTGTGACAAAAGTATCTTTCGTCCATAAAGTTTTAACTGAGCTCTCTCTCTACATCAGAGTAAGAACTTTATGACCATTGACTGCATGGAGGGTGGCTATGGTTCAGCAAAGAGTGTTTTTCCACCGGTGTTTTTGAGGGTGTGTTGGACTACCCGCTTTCAAGCGTTAGACGCGCATTTTGCTGTGTTGTCACATGGATCAAAGGGATCCCTTTAGGGTGGACTTTGGGCTTTTTCACTTTGCAAACCTATTGCATTCACAAAAAAGATATACAACTCAATAAAGGAAAGGGAAAAACCAAAAGCATAATACCACCTGTTTAATTTATCAAACTTATTTGCCAACCCCTGACCTACAGCATTAATAACACTGTAACAACATCACAATGGCAGAGATACTGCTAGATATTCAGTGTTTCCTTAGAACTTAGGTAAAACATAAAACTCTTACAACTCTGATTCAAAACATTTGTTTCTAACATTTCTCAAACCTGCGTGATGATGACTTCCACCCCATTGCTGCACGCATGTGTATCCTGTTTTCGCTGTTGCAGAGCTGAGCAGCATAATCCCTGCGCAAGCAGCTCCGCTGTGTCCCCCACGAGAGCTCCCCGCTGTTGCTGTGGCAGAGCTCCACTCAGTACTGTTCTCTAGTATATTCATTAATTCTGAGCATGTTGTGTGATGCAATTGCTTCAAACACAACGCTGCACTGTCCACAGCAACATACCCGCCTCGTTTGAGGTTGATTGAATGAACGGTTACTGACATAATTGAAATACCAACAGAGAGATGTGGGTCAATTTACAGTGACTGAGACGGTGAAGAAGTGCCTGAGTATAGGTAAAACAAAAATAAATCTATATGAAATGTTACAAATCAAAAAGCTACAGATGATGCTAATGATAGCTGGTGGCCTCTGCCTTGCATCAGGCTAATATAAACAAATCGGTCTACACTTGCTTTGTAACTTTACATCCTTTCTTGCAGGCTAAAATCAACTTTGATGTAATACCGCTGGTACAAAGTATAGTGTTGGGCCTCACAGACTGGTAGAACAAAGAATAGGCATTGTGACATCCTAAAGGCCTGACCACAGCCTGTTGAATTCCCCAAAAGCCCAAACAATGGAAAGCCCAGACGGCCCCTAGTCAATTAAGTCACACCTACCTGTGAACTCTAATTTTAAAATCAAACCAAAGGTTTGTATTGGCTGAAGCTTTCAGGGGGCGGAGTAATCCCAGGAAGTACAGCCATTTTGAATAAAACCGAATATCTCAAACCCCTCTGGGCCATTCTCCGTTCTTCACGGGACTGTAAGGAGGTAAAACAAACCCAGTCTTTACACAACTGAGCAAGCGGTGATAGGAGACACAACTTTGTCAGCGCTGAACTTTCTTTGTTCCTGATTACAGACTTTACACGCTGGACAAGCAACTCTCTAACGCATCATCAGAACCAAGCTGAGACAAGACTCTGCTGGATTTCCTAAAAGGACTGACGCATCTACTCGCTACCAAAGTGACACATAAGAGGCTTTAGTATGTCTGGGCAACAGAAAGTTACGCTGAATTCCTGTGAAGAAGCTCCAAAGGATTTTTAAAGACCATTGTGTCTTGTTTTATTGCTGTGTTTTCCATGCTATGCATGTTGTTTGTGTCCGGTACCACTCGCTGGGCCAAGACTGCATTGTTCCAATTGTGCATCTCCAATTTTTTTAGTTCAGGAGAGAGAGATTTTCCGCCATCTTGATCTTGAAATCACATGGTTTGAACCGCCATCTTGATTCCTAAATCAGCTGGCTTCTTTCTGAACAGGAACCATCCACGTGGTCGGATCCATCCCCTTTCTTAGTCTCTCCCCCTCCTTTGACGCACACACACACACACACACACACACACACACACACACACACACACACACACACACACAATGTTGTATGTTTTTGTATGATTTCATTATTGGCTTTATTTCATTTTTCTTAGAATAGTTAATAGTGTTTTTTTTCATTGATCTCTGCTTGAGTTGAATAAATCCTATTATAATTTTAAGTTATTGCCTGTGATTATTTCTGTATAATGTTGTAGTAAGAGTTGGTTGCCACGGCCAGTGTCTCACCCTTCTCTGTTTGCCATCTATAGGTGGACAAACCTTCTTTTAAGACTGCTCATACTTGGCTCATATTTGGTTATTGGTCCCTGATTCTAGGGTGCTGCCCCATATTTATTAATTATAATTAATAATTTTGATTTTATCAAATTTGAATTAATAATTGTATTAGTATTTCTAGAACATCTTTGATATTAGCTAATAACCAAACCTGACCATATGTTGTAATATGGGTCACGTTAGCTGGTCAAACCTTTCTGATGTTGACAGTGTTTTCACCCGATCTTGATCTGGTACTTTATTTTTATTTTTACATGGACTTTGTGTTGGAGTCTGTGTTGTGGTGGGTGCCGGTGAGATTAAGGTCTTAGCGGACTCCATCTTGTTAGCTGCAGTGTTGTTGCTGTGTGTACGGATTCAGGAGAGGAGAGGGAGCGTGCATGCGTGAAACATACTGGCTGTCAGAGGAAACAGGCAAGAGGCAAAAAAGGTGATTCATTTCATTAAAGAACTACATATATACATACATATTTTAAACTATTCAAATTTGTAATAAAATGTTAATGATAATGTGAAAACAATGTGACAATAATGGGTCATAGCAATAAACCTACCAAGAATATCATCCAAATCTGTAGCTCCCCACGGCTTTACAGGGCTAGTGAGTTTCAGCTCATTGTCTTGGCCTACAAAATTACTGTTTTGGTTCACCACTCACTGCTCTCATAAATGGTGCCATTCTCAGACACAGAAGGCAGCTGTTGACAGTGAAAAAGCTCTCAAAACCAAACAGCAGACAGAAACTAGCTAATGTACATAATGAAGTGTTTAGCAGCTAAAGAGCCAGATATTCAACCTCAGTCATATGGAGGGATTATTTGGTCAGAACTATATGGAGAAAGAAATGTCATCCATCCCTATTTAACTTTCTGTGTTTGGTTTATGTAGATTCTTCTTTCTGCAAATGCTAACTTTTCGTTTACATGTAGTCAAATACAGTAATTACAGGAGATCCCATATCATGCCACATGTGGATGATCTCCTGTTTAACAGAAATAGCTGCAGAGGTGTCTTGTATAAAGCACAACAGCAGACATTTGTTTACTTTGCTGAATGTTTGCTCATGGTGTTTACTAATTTATTATTGCATGATAAAACATAATGTTTACTAACTTAAAAGCATGTAAACAGAGGCATGTCTTGTGAACACTTACATGAAAACTGACATTCAGTTTACATTTTTGCTGGAAGGAAAAATATAGTTATGACATAGTTATCATAACATTAGATGGCCATCGCATCGCACTATAAATGCATTAGGGGTCTTGAAAATTGCAACATGATGCTCAGTATCTGGCTTCCTCCTGGTAGTTCTACACACACACACACACACACACACACACACACACACACACACACACACACACACACACACTCACACCTCGTTAGAACCTGACAAAGACACTAAGTGATTTGACCCTTATCCACTCAACATGCAGCACACTGCTCATCAGTGTTCCCAATCGTGGCTGCTAATATTCACTGGTATCGATTGAGGTGTCAAGGTTTGTGGAAGGTGTAATGTTTATTGATCGTGGTGCTGGGCTCGGGTTAAGGGTAAGGTCAATCTTTTCAATCACTCCTGAGGATTTCTTCCAGACCTGTAGAAGAGTCCCCCTCAATCAATGGCTCATTACTGTGCTTCTTCACGTAGCAGCCGGGACAGATAGAGTTTTAGAATATTTTACTGAGGTACAATTACTGTAACTAAATTACTATATTGACCCAAGTAAAATTACTTTTGTAAAAATATACTAAGTAAAAAGTCAGTAATATGGCACTTGGCAGCCTGTGCATACAGCTGATTTTCAATTATACAACCACCTTCCTCAGTGTGGCCTCACTCGAAAAACCAAAAAAGAGGACAGCAGATAATTAAACAAAAATGATTGGCAAGAAATAAAAAGAACTATGAACACTGTGGTGGGTTCAACAAGCATTATTTACCCACATAAGTTAAATAACTTGCCAATTTACTACCAGCAGAATAAAAATCAGCAAAGCAAACTACACAGTGATGAGCAATACGCTGTGTTGCCTGACAGCACTGACAATCTCCTCTGTGCGATGACTTCCAACATCCATCTATCAGTGAGTTTCTTGTACTCACCTGTCTGAACATCATTGAGTCAGTGAGTCTTGCACTGTGAAGACCTCCGTAATGTGGTCTATATTCAACTTCTCTGCTCATTTATTCTCAAAGCATAATGTAACCAGTCCGCTCAACCTCTCTGTCCCACGACACTCCTCAAAGCTTTCAAACATTTTGAGCTAAATGAGTCTCCGTCAAAGCGATTAACATTCAAAAAAGTAAGAATGGCCTCATTCACTAAAAGAAAACGTTCCTCAGTGAACTCAGAAGTCACAGCTGGAGGATCCACCATGAGTATTTTAGCTTTTAGCTTTTAGCCAGTATGACATCTTGTGAAATATATAGTGCATTTGTCTGCTCAAAACATTGTTGGCGCTTTTTTGCTCAACCAGCAGCATTGTTGGTACCATGCTTGATTACTGACTTTATTTTTGTGCATTGATTTGAGAATAAGCTTAATAATGTTTATCATCAGGAAAAATAAAGAAAGTCACCAAAGACAAAACAGAATAATCCAGTGTAATAACTTTACTACTCTCCTGCAGAGCTAGTGCTCAGCTCTAAGGGGTTACATTACCTGTTTTTTGAGATATATTGTCTGGTGCTGTAGACAGAAAAATTTTCGACATAGAACAGTAAGGACAAACTGCCTATAGACCATACTTTCAGCTTCTCAGATATGTGGCCACTGCTTTTCCATTCTTCTGCTCCCCCATTTGTCCCTCGAGCACAATGTTACTGATGTAACATTGCTTAATTAGTGATACGTGTTAATTACTGCCTCATATTCTGTATCAAGGGTGTCTTAATTGTCTAGATGTTCACTAGCATCAACAGTTACATGATGATGTAGCTGGTTTTGTGTGAACATCAATGTTTGCAACTTCTGAATTAGCCTTGCCAGAACAGTGCCTTGTATCATCATAATGTGTCAACTTGACTTCCTTTGGGACCAAATCCAACAATTAATGCTCACTGCCAACACTCTTGCCCTCAGGTGAAGACGAAAAAAGGATTGTTCTTGTTAACCTGCCAATACAGACTTTGAGTGCATGAGGCACATTTAAAAATAAACCACTGTGTGCAGAAAAAAAATGCAGTTCAATCAACACAGTACATTTTACATGTGATAGAGGTCTAAGCATGAAAACATGCATTTCACTTCCATATTCAAACTGCAACTCCTAAACCTTCAAGGCCTTTTTACATTATCCTCCTACCTGATTAAGATAATAAGGGTGCTATTAGTTTGGAAGAATATGTGTCATTTGTGATTTGGTATATTTCTCTGTGTTGTTGGTGCTTACTCTGTGTTTCTCCATCTCTGTGAGGGCAATATCCTGACTGCTTACAGTGACAATAGCCTACACACACACCTGGCTCTGGATGTGAGTCTGTCAGCAACTCAGAAGGTTGCATGTCATGTAAGGTAACTTGTATGCAATTCATGTTTTTTATGTTTTCTGGGTGTTTTGCCTTTGGTTTTTCAATTTAGCTTCCAGTCCACCTCATTATTGAGACTCCTGACATCTGCCTTTACCGTGTCTTATTTTGGTGTCACTGTACATTTAGTAATGACATGGTAATAGTGAGAATGAAATGGTAGGAGGGTTTGGGGGCATCCGATTTTTTAATTTTAAATAAAGCACTTAAAATAGATTTAAATCTAATATTACCCTGATATACCCATTGTTAACACCTGTCACCTCACAGGCACACTACGGACTCATTTAGGCCGCATCCACAC
The DNA here is from genome assembly GCA_024633595.2 of Lepomis macrochirus. Lineage (NCBI taxonomy): Eukaryota > Metazoa > Chordata > Actinopteri > Centrarchiformes > Centrarchidae > Lepomis > Lepomis macrochirus. Next base: position 29,528,612 of record JALXJV020000004.1, on the reverse strand, counting down.
TGCTACGTTGTGATTTTAAAACAACTCAACTCAGTCCCCATTTCCCTGCCGTCATGCTCGCTTCTTCTGACAAGCAAGTGTCACCGGAGGGCTCAGTTGACCAGAGAGGACCCAGACTGGCAGATGAACAGGCTTTAACTTCAACAAAAGCAAAGCTGCCGCACAGATAGTCCATTAGGACAGCACACCACTCAGCACGTTCCTCTTTTCCTCACGGCACCTGCCTCCACCAGATTCTGTTACTGCCCTTGGACCCAGCTTGACTGCGGTATCTAAGGTCATGTTGCTTACATCCAGCATGGCAGATTAACAGCCAGCCCAAATACTCACCGGTGCAATCGTCATGCAAACCTCCACACCCACTATTCACTTGCAGGTGACGTTAAAACACACACTCACAACCACACCTCGATTGTAATCCTCTTCCACAGGTTGGTGTGTGGTCTGCTGCTATGTATGCCGGGAACTGCTGTGGAGTGTGCTGAATGTCAGAGGTGTTTCAAATAAATGTTTGTCTTTTCGTCTTAATAAGTGCAATACTACATGAGAAACCATATGCAATGCTCTTCCACTTAATGGCATGCTGACCAGCTACATACAGTACAGATGGGATAAAAATGTGCTTTTCTTTCTGACAGTGCATTTCCTTTTCTTCTTGGATGTTTAAAGGTCTGCCTGTCAAGATGAGAGCTAGTGAGCACAGAGTAGCTCGGGTTTTGTTTGTAGCAGAGAATGGGATTAATTACTTTATTGCCAAGCTGTTTTTCCAGTTTTTATGTAATCTCACTGAGTGGTGACATAGTGAGTAAGGCTTTGTCGAATTAAAAGGTTTATAAATCCTGGTTTTGATGTTTACTAGAACTGACAATGTAAAGATGACAAACCAAGCAGAAAGTGAGTAGTGGAAAAGTGGCAGAGCACTGCCCCCATGTGACATCTCAGCGTAAAAACGTCAACTTGCAAGTAAATTCCATAAGTTTGAAGAAGGAGGCTCTGTTTTCCCTTGTCTTAAAGATGATGAGAGGCAATCATTTTAGTTCTCAGATTGATTTTATTGAGGTGTATTTGATGTGTTGCAACATTCATCAGTCATGTTGATAGGATGACTTTCACAAAATAAATCTGGTTTCAACATAGTTTTATCTTGAAGGCAAAATAAGGCAAAACTAAACAGGGAAACATGCAAATATTGGTCAGTGACTTCTTCCACATACTAATCAGTACTCAAATGCAGGAGTGAATATGTCAACTTTTCTTTTTAATAGACTCTTCTGGAACTGGTTGTTGAGACTGTGGATTTGGTGAGAGCACCACCATAACCACCACCAAAGCCGAATCCACCACCAGAGCTGAATCCCGTGCTGGAGCTGGAGCTGGAGAAACCTGAAGCAGAAAGAAAACAAACAGGCAAGTGTTATCATTTATCCATCTGTCAGTGTAGTCTGTTGGTTCTGGTATCATTTATGATGACGATGTTTAAACTCTGAAACTTACCACCACCTCCAGAGGTCTGCTGCACATGGATGGTTGCATTGGAGCCTCCACTGGCCAGTCTGATGGTGAAATAATGAAGAGTTACTGTTTAATTCAGACTTGAAGCTGATGCGGCAGCCATGAAACTACATTGAATATTCAAGTTTGTCCCACCTGGTCTCCTCTCCTTCCAGCAGTTTCCTGTAGGTGGCGATTTCAATGTCCAGAGCCAGCTTGACATTCATCAGCTCCTGGTATTCGCGCACCTGGCGGGCCATGTCCTGCTTGGCTCTCTGCAGAGCATCCTCCAGGTCCTTGATGCGGAGCTTGGCATCCTTCACTGCCAGCTCACCACGCTCCTCAGCCTCTGCAATCTGAGCCTCAAGGTTGGCCCTCTGTGGAAAATTATGTCACAGATGGTTTAATAACGCCAAATGCTTTTATTCAGTGTGCTGGGTTCATAATAAGACCTCATCCTTGAGAAATTCTTCAAATATACCTGTCCCTTGACAGCCTCTATCTCATTCTGAAGACGGAGATCATGCGGTTCAGCTCAGCAATCTCAGCCTTGGTTGTGCGCAGGTCATCACCATACTGTCCGGCAGAGCTCTGCATCTCCTCATACTAAAATGAAAATATGACAAGGTGTATCAACAACGTGATCCAGAAGGTTGGCAGAGGTGTTGCAAGTGTATGTAAAGACACAGGGGATAAACCTGGGCTTTGCCTTTTACTCACCTTCTGTTTGTACCAGGTCTCTGCTTCAGCCTTGCTGCGGTTGGCAATGTCCTCATACTGAGCACGCACTTCAGCCACAATGGCATCCATGTCCAAGTTACGGCTGTTGTCCATCTCCACGATGACGGAGGTGTCCTTGATCTGGCCCTGCAACTCACGAAGCTCCTACAGATCCAACAGTTGTTCAGTTAACTCTTGATGATCATCAGCTTTAACTCAACTGGTTATATTATATTGAAGTAGGTAGAATTAGACAATGTAGATACATACAGCCTCATAGACGGCCCTGAGGAAGTTGATCTCATCCTGAAGAGCATCGGCCTTGGCTTCCAGCTCCACCTTGTTCATGTAGGCAGCATCAACGTCCTGGAAAGAAAATGATGTACAAACAGGAAGTGTTAAATATGGGCCCATTGTAGTAAACTCCAGGATAAAATTGAAGGACCATTCGTACCTTCTTCAGGAGCACAAACTCGTTCTCTGCAGCTGCACGGTTGCTGATTTCATCTTCATACCTGTTTGAACACAAGGCAACACTTTAGTGCATCTGCTCCATTTTCAACACTCACTATATCAGGTACATGTTATATCTAGTGACAATGTCAGGCAAACACTTACTTCCTCTTGAAGTCCTCAACCAGGCCCTGCATGTTCCTCAGCTCTCCCTCCAGCTTGCCCTTCTCATTGCCCAGCCCGTCGAGCTGTCTGCGCAGGTTGGCAATGTAGGCCTCAAACATGCCCTCGATGTTGGAGCGGGTGGTGGTCTGGTCCTGCAGGAGGCTCCATTTGGTCTCCAGCATCTTGTTCTGCTGCTCCAGGAAACGGACCTGTGGAGACACAAAACCAGGGAAGACAGTCAGATGTTGTTTAAAAAGCATTTTAAATATGTATTTAATGATGCATATCCATAACAACCAGGTGATACATGCAATGTGCAAAAGACAGACTTTGGCATAGTCCACAAAGATCCCTATTTTCTCTGCCAGTCTCCCAGGTAAGGGATAGTTGAGTCACTGTAATATAATTCCCATCACCAAGGCTATAGGCCATGTCTGAGCCTGTAGATTGAGTTGCTGGTATAAAATGGGGTCACAGAGCAACAGACTTTGAGATTTTAACTTAACTCTCTTAACTCTCTTTATTTAACAGGGACATTGCACAACAAATGTGTTACACAAAACAGAGATAGCTACAAGCTAATTTTCATCTGCAGTCCCTGGACAAAGGCAAAATAACAGCAGGTACAATGGACAAAGAGCATTCTTACTAATAAAAATAAAAAAATAAAATACAACTCCAACAGGAGAAGCACCTCAACAAACATAAAATTACAATATATACAAAACATTTCTAATCCAATTTTTATTTTTTTTATTTTTTAAAAATTTAAAATTTTTATTATTATTATTATTTTTTTTTTAACCTTTTCCTATACTTAACACTACCCTAATAAACCAGATTTGTGTTAATGTTCACAAATCTGTCCATCTTTCAACCACTTCAAGTTGAGTTTAAACTGCTGCAAGGTATTACTCTCACGAACAGTTAATGGCAACACATTCCACATCCCCACAGCTTTCACAGAGAAACAATTCTGTCCAAAGGTAGAGGATCTGAAATTGATATAACAATCTCCTCTAGAGGAGGCTCGCGTTGTTCTAAGTCCTACCTCTTCACAAGATTTCACAAACATTCTCAGTGGCTGAGGGGCCAGATCATGAAGAATTTTATATACTAAATTAACATTCGAAAACAAAACAAAGTTTTCAAAAGTCAATAATCCATATTTCTTCACAATGTTACAGTAGTGATATGAAACTGTTTTTTTATCTAAGATTTTAAGTGCCTGTTTATACAAGCTTTGAAGTGGTTGTAACACAGAAGAGTTTGATAGAGACCAAGTTGTGATACAGTATGTAAAATGTGAAAATATCATTGCATGCATATAGAGCCTGGCTGCGTCTGTGCTCATTTGTGGGTGAATATATCTGAACTCGCGATAAATTAAATTTTCACGGTTTTATCAATTTTTTGAAACATGCTTTTTAAATGACATTGTCCTATCCAACTCTACACCTAAATACTTAACAAACTCCGCTTCTTGAATCATTGTTCCTCCTACCCTAATTTCCGGTGCAGCATTAGAAATACTCCTTATTGAAAAAAACATACTAACAGTTTTACTAAAATTTAATATCAATCGCGATTGTACCATCCAATCTGAGATTTTTTCCATCGCTCCCTGGAGCACAGCTGCTGCTTTCTGACTTGATTTTGCATGGACATATATCACAGCATCATCAGCGTACATTTAATTTTAATGAACTTTTAAGTAAAAATAACATGGATCTAGTTTCATTAAACATCTCTTTATGCAGAATGATATTATTATACTATATACTAATGTTTTATCTTTCTAGTAATTTCTAGTCTTTCTAGTACTTTTCTTTTGGCAGCTGCTAGAAGTAAATGTAGCCCAGGGAGATAAGATAATGAGGCCAACAGTCAATTGTACATCCCAAAGTCACACAGAGCTCACAGGAACCAACCTTGTCGATGAAGGAAGCAAAGCGGTTGTTCAGGGTCTTGATCTGCTCCTTCTCCTGGGTGCGGACAGCCTGGATGGTGGGGTCGATCTCCAGGTTCAGGGGGGCCAGCAGGCTCTGGTTGACTTGGACAGCTGTGATCGGTGGGGGCACGAAACTGCCTGATGTTTGGCTAGAAGAAAAGCCATAACTAGAGCCAGAACCACTACCCATTGCAGACATACTAAAACCAGCACTAGAGCCAACGCCACCGTAACTGGTTCTTTTGACGGAGTAGCTGCTTCCTGCTCCTGCAAAGGACCTCCTGGTGCTGCTGCCTGAGCTTGTGACTGAGTATGCCTTCCTCATTGTGTTTGCAGGTAAAGGTTGCCAACTCTGAGCAGAGAAGAACTGAAGTTGAGCAGGATTCAAAGGAGAGCCAAGTCCCTCTGAGTGTCTGATTGCAGACTCTGCCTGCTTTTATGGAACACAGGGGAGGGTCCTCTTCAGCCACTTCAAACCTGTACTCTTACTTTTGCTGTCCAGCCGCCCCTCCACCTCAGCCTGCAGCCCTCAGGCTCTGAATGATAGGAATGGCATATCCTGTAAAACAGGTAGGGAGGGTTAGGGTTACATGACCTTCACTGGGACAGCCTGAAGGGGAGGAGCGCTAGAGGTAAAGAAGTAGAATGCAAATGTGATTATGTGAGGAAAGAGAGCCAGTTTCTGTGTGTAACCCCTGTAGTTTACTTAGTGGTCACAGGGCAGTGAAATGAACATTGTTCCACTGTCCATGCTGTTTCACAATAGGCTTGAATATAAACCATGTTCATACACAATATTTCAGTATTTGGAGCATGAAATATGTAATATCTAGAGTAGTTTACATAGCTGTCATTTACACTAGGGAGTCCCCACCACACTTTGTAATGGCTGATTTTCTCCTCACGACTTTATGAAAGCATTTATTTCAAATGTTCTGAAAAGTAGCTTACACCAAAAATGTTAACTAATAAATGAAAGTGCTTTGAGAAAGATTTATTTGCACAATAAGAAAACATGCAAAGCAATTTAAATATAGAAGATAGAAATGTGCATTGTCCAAAAAGTGAGAGCCTGCTGATTACTGCCTCTTATTCTGTTACGTTTTTATGAATTATCACCTGCCAGCTGAATTTATTTTTTCTTTTAATAAATGAAGACATTTCCACCCTAAATTGGAGTAGAAAATGTCTCCAGAATGCAGGTAATGCAGGTAAGTGTTTAATGCTCAAAATCTGTGAGAAGGACCCCAAGACCCCCACACATATATCTCTGCTTTTCATAGTTCTTCAAAATAGTGTTAACAATCTTTTTTCATCTTGTCTTGTGCTGAGCATCGTCAGACCCCTAATCTGAGCCCTTATGTATGTCCCTGCCACTTTTCAAAACAAATGCCCTTGCTACTTTGACTTTTTTCACACTTCACATGTGATAATAAATTTAACATTTAAGTGCAATATTCCAAAAGGAAACATTTTTCAGTTTACTCAGCTACGTTTGAATGACAGCAGTAGTTACTAGTCACTTGTCAGACACTTTTTAATCATCTGGATAATGAGTTCTTTTACTTTTGATACATAAGTACATTTTGGTGCTAATAGTGGTTACAAAGTTTAACTTAACAAAAACGTATCAATTTTAAATACACGGTGGTATTGCTACGTTTACCTAAGTAATTATTTTCTTTATGATTTTTGACAACGCCAATTTGTATCTCTCTAATCCTTGAATTTATGTGGAAAGTAAAATGTTATATTTAATGCTGTCTTTAACTTTACTGCTTACTTTAGCAACATCTCTTAACTAATGTAGGAACTAGGAAAAGGCTTTTTCCCCTTGTCTTTGCATCATATTATCATTACTTTACTCTTTCAATATTAAATCTGATATCAAAATCAGCATCATAAAGGGAGAATACAATATAGTGTATAACAGATGTTGATGACCAGCTCTGCGGAGAGAAAATCTAACCAAATCATCTGCATGTTAAATAATTTATTATAAGATTACCTCAAAACACCACCTGGTTTACAAACATTTAACTGCCCAAACAAGTCATCCATATGCTCTACAAGTTGAACAAGAATGGACACTGTAACCCTACTGGTTAGGTGGGTTAGTGCTCCATCCTACTCTTTTGAGGTGGAGCACTACCCCACCCAATCTGCATGGTATCATATGCATAATAATACACAGGAATCCTGAGATCCTGAATATATATTCAGATACTTGCTAATCATGCATTCTTTTAGCCAAGCTGTTATGGTGTTACAACATTCACTGAATGTAAATATGTTCTTTTAATTTATTCCTCTTACAAATGAAAAGTTAAATTCATAAGAAACAACACATACTGGTACTCAGTTCAGAACATTCAGAGGTTTTGCTGCTAAGGTGCTGGTATGATGATGATGATTTTAACTAAACAGTAAACAAGTTTTGCATTTTCCATCATCCCGTATTTGTTATTTGTAGTCGCAGTGTCTGTTGTTCAGCAAAAGTCACATCGTCTCGCTTTCATTGCAATTCTCAAGAAAATAGTTTTACATTGTTGAACATCTCTGCTCTCCAAATCTGACAAGCTCTTCTTTTACTTTAAAAAAGCATATCCCATAAAATACAGTAACTCATACGATACCAACACATTAAGAGCATTTACAGTATATTATTCTCAAGATGTTAAGCCACAATTTGTGCGACAAGGACCGTAAAGGGCCCTTCCCACAGAGTTTAACAAATGAATATAAGCAGTAAAGGAAAACAGTAGTAATATCAGCATAATATTTTCAATAAAGTAAATTGTCACATCATTGCAAATTTAAAGAGGTTAAATGTTACAAATATTAATAAATATTTGCTTAATATGTTTATAAATAGTGTCAATGATAGCCAACTCTGAGAGTGTGTGGACAAGTATTACTAAAAAATTGTGGGGACTTTCACAAAGCAACAGGGCCATGCTATATCAGCCACCCTGAAGAACAATGCAGATCAGCAGTCTCCAGTGTTTGCAAATCTGCTTCAAATCCTCCAGCATCATTCCTGTCCCCCAAAAAACAAGGACCTCCCTATGTTTAAAGAAGCAGGCTCTGTTCTTCCTTTTCTTTCATTTATCACAACAATTATGAGAGTGAGAGGCAATCTTTTTAGTTCTCAGATTTAGTTTATTGAGATGTATTTGATGTGTTGCAAAATTCATCAGTCATGTTGATAAAAAAAGACTTTCACAAAATAAATCTGGTTTCAATATAGTTTTATCTTGAAGGCAAGGGAAGGCAAAACTAAGCAGGGAAACATTTGACAGGAAACAGCAAAAAGAACAAGCCAGAAGCCAAAAAGTTCAAAGGTAAATATGTAAAGTCATACAACTTTCAAATTATTGTATTGCTTCAGGGATCAAATTTGGTCAGGAACTTAGGAACTTTCTAAGTAAATCTTTTGCTCCGACAAAAGGCAATCTCGTACTTGTACTTGTGCATGTGTGACAATAAAAGCTAATCTAATCTAATCTAATCTAAATTAACTCTTGCACACTTGTCTTAGGTATAATGTGAACAACTTTTCACAGGATTAACCAGTGTATATATTATGTTGTTCTCTACTTTGTTCAGTCTGCACAAACATTTTTAAATAAGAACACTTATCACAGGTTGAAATGTGGGTATGTCTGTGCCAGCAAACATATCACCAATGGTTAAAATGTGACCCACACAGACTATAGTCAAATTTTTGTCTGTGTATTTATCTTCTTTTTATGTAAAATTGGGATTAGAAATGTATTTATCAGTTTTTGAATGGATTGGTGTTGGATCCTGTCCCGACCAGCAGGGAGCACTAGTGGAGTATGTCTATCTCAGGGAATGCCTTTGCAAACTCTTTTTCAGCATATGTGCCAGGCATGTAATTCATAATTGTTATGAATAGGCGCCATCCTTGGTTCCGGTGTCTAGATCATATAATACATGCATGGTTTATGTGGTTACTAGTTAAGCTCCTGGGCCATGGTCTGTATAGACTTTTGATGTAAAAGTCTTGGTGGATTAAACAAGTGTTTAGTAGTAGTATTAAACAACTGATTTGCTTTGATACGGAGATCCCACTGTCAACGTGGAAACACCAGCATGCCGGCTGTGGCTTTTCACACAGACATGTTCGGGCTGTTACTTCAATGTTCCTGGCTCATACAGCCGATTTGGAACAAAAAATGCAGGAAAAAAGGCGTTAATGTTATCTGGTGCAATATATAATACGTAACGTTAAGGCTTTCCACATTACTTCACCAGATAATGCCATCTACATTACTAAGCTGTGTATTATGTCAAAGTGTTGATGTTAGCCTGCAAGAAATGATGTAATGCTGCAAAGCAAATGTGGAGCGATTTGATCCTGCAAGCCTTGATGCAAGACAGGAGCATCCAGTTACCACTGTTTGCTTCATAATGTTTAAATTAGATTTACTGGTGTTTTACTGATACTCAGGTACACAGCTTCTCCACCGTCTCCTTCGAAGTACTAGACTGTTGGTTCACAACCTCACTGCTAAATACCACTAAATGGGGTGTTGCATGTGCAGTCGAGAGCTTGCGTCTTCTTCATACTTTGATGTTTTTGAACTGAACATAAACATCAATCATGCACTTGAATAAAACACTGTAAAAGAATCTATATGTAAGATAAATGCAGACTACCATGCTAATAAATAAAACTACTCAAGCTTGAAACAGTAGAAAATTCCTCAGCACATTTAATTGATTTGATCCATTCCTCTTTACAAAAAATGTTGTCATTTGCCAGTTGAGATAATTCAAATTCTCCATCTAAGGTCACTATACTTTGACAACATAGACTGTATAAAATGCTTGAAAATTACCCTTTTTAATGTGTATGGTCACAATTTGTGCGACAAGGACTGTAAAGGGCCCTTCCCACAGAGTTTAACAAATGAATATAAGCAGTAAAGGAAAACAGTAGTAATATCAGCATAATATTTTCAATAAAGTAAATTGTCACATCATTGCAAATTTAAAGAGGTTAAATGTTACAAATATTAATAAATATTTGCTTAATATGTTTATAAATAGTGTCAATGATAGCCAACTCTGAGAGTGTGTGGACAAGTATTACTAAAAAATTGTGGGGACTTTCACAAAGCAACAGGGCCATGCTATATCAGCCACCCTGAAGAACAGTGCAGATCAATCAGCATCATTCCTGTCCCCCAAAAAACAAGGACCTCCCTATGTTTAAAGAAGCAGGCTCTGTTCTTCCTTTTCTTTCATTTATCACAACAATTATGAGAGTGAGAGGCAATCTTTTTAGTTCTCAGATTTAGTTTATTGAGATGTATTTGATGTGTTGCAAAATTCATCAGTCATGTTGATAAAAAAAGACTTTCACAAAATAAATCTGGTTTCAATATAGTTTTATCTTGAAGGCAAGGGAAGGCAAAACTAAGCAGGGAAACATTTGACAGGAAACAGCAAAAAGAACAAGCCAGAAGCCAAAAAGTTCAAAGGTAAATATGTAAAGTCATACAACTTTCAAATTATTGTATTGCTTCAGGGATCAAATTTGGTCAGGAACTTACTCTCCTTAATAATATGAGCACTAAGATGAAGGAGTGCAGACATCAACTAAAAACATACTGCCCATGTCAGATACAGTGCAAAAAGTCAAAGTTGACATGTTAGAGGGCAGATTTTTAAACTCTTTCCTTGCTTAGTTTTACTACTCTACCAAAACATTTGTTTTCCTTTTTTCTTATTTCATGGATGTGAGTGCAGAAAGAAAACCAATTTTGCCTTGATCACTGATCTGGCCCTTGAGTGTTTAAGGTCATTTGTACCTTCAGAGAATCTCATCTGATTTTGGGGATATTCAGCTCTCTTGTTGAACATGCTTTCCAGTATTGTGTAGCACCATAAAAGAGTACAGATTTAGATCAAATGTAAGAGTTTCTGAAGCAGAAGATGGACGGCTCTCTTTTTTAATAGACTCTCCTGGAACTGGTTGTTGAGACTGTGGATTTGGTGAGAGCACCACCATAACCACCACCAAAGCCGAATCCACCACCAGAGCTGAATCCCGTGCTGGAGCTGGAGCTGGAGAAACCTGAAGCAGAAAGAAAACAAACAGGCAAGTGTTATCATTTATCCATCTGTCAGTGTAGTCTGTTGGTTCTGGTATCATTTATGATGACGATGTTTAATTTCTGAAACTTACCACCACCTCCAGAGGTCTGCTGCACATGGATGGTTGCATTGGAGCCTCCACTGGCCAGTCTAATGGTGAAATAATGAAGAGTTACTGTTTAATTCAGACTTGAAACTGATGCGGCAGCCATGAAACTACAATACATTGAATATTCAAGTTTGTCCCACCTGGTCTCCTCTCCTTCCAGCAGTTTCCTGTAGGTGGCGATTTCAATGTCCAAAGCCAGCTTGACATTCATCAGCTCCTGGTATTCGCAGCACCTGGCGGGCCATGTCCTGCTTGGCTCTCTGCAGAGCATCCTCCAGGTCCTTGATGCGGAGCTTGGCATCCTTCACTGCCAGCTCACCACGCTCCTCAGCCTCTGCAATCTGAGCCTCAAGGTTGGCCCTCTGTGGAAAATTATGTCACAGATGGTTTAATAACGCCAAATGCTTTTATTCAGTGTGCTGGGTTCATAATAAGACCTCATCCTTGAGAAATTCTTCAAATATACCTGTCCCTTGACAGCCTCTATCTCATTCTGAAGACGAGAGAACATGCGGTTCAACTCAGCAATCTCAGCCTTGGTTGTGCGCAGGTCATCACCATACTGTCCGGCAGAGCTCTGCATCTCCTCATACTAAAATGAAAATATGACAAGGTGTATCAACAACGTGATCCAGAAGGTTGGCAGAGGTGTTGCAAGTGTATGTAAAGACACAGGGGATAAACCTGGGCTTTGCCTTTTACTCACCTTCTGTTTGTACCAGGTCTCTGCTTCAGCCTTGCTGCGGTTGGCAATGTCCTCGTACTGAGCACGCACTTCAGCCACAATGGCATCCATGTCCAAGTTACGGCTGTTGTCCATCTCCACGATGACGGAGGTGTCCTTGATCTGGCCCTGCAACTCACGAAGCTCCTACAGATCCAACAGTTGTTCAGTTAACTCTTGATGATCATCAGCTTTAACTCAAATGGTTATATTATATTGAAGTAGGTGGAATTAGACAATGTAGATACATACAGCCTCATAGACGGCCCTGAGGAAGTTGATCTCATCCTGAAGAGCATCGGCCTTGGCTTCCAGCTCCACCTTGTTCATGTAGGCAGCATCAACGTCCTGGAAAGAAAATGATGTACAAACAGGAAGTGTTAAATATGGGCCCATTGTAGTAAACTCCAGGATAAAATTGAAGGACCACCTTGATGTATTCGCACCTTCTTCAGGAGCACAAACTCGTTCTCTGCAGCTGCACGGTTGCTGATTTCATCTTCATACCTGTTTGAACACAAGGCAACACTTTAGTGCATCTGCTCCATTTTCAACACTCACTATATCAGGTACATGTTATATCTAGTGACAATGTCAGGCAAACACTTACTTCCTCTTGAAGTCCTCAACCAGGCCCTGCATGTTCCTCAGCTCTCCCTCCAGCTTGCCCTTCTCATTGCCCAGCCTGTCGAGCTGTCTGCGCAGGTTGGCAATGTAGGCCTCAAACATGCCCTCGATGTTGGAGCGGGTGGTGGTCTGGTCCTGCAGGAGGCTCCATTTGGTCTCCAGCATCTTGTTCTGCTGCTCCAGGAAACGAACCTGTGGAGACACAAAACCAGGGAAGACAGTCAGATGTTGTTTAAAAAGCATTTTAAATATGTATTTAATGATGCATATCCATAACAACCAGGTGATACATGCAATGTGCAAAAGACAGACTTTGGCATAGTCCAGAAAGATCCCTATTTTCTCTGCCAGTCTCCCAGGTAAGGGATAGTTGAGTCACTGTAATATAATTCCCATCACCAAGGCTATAGGCCATGTCTGAGCCTGTAGATTGAGTTGCTGGTATAAAATGGGGTCACAGAGCAACAGACTTTGAGATTTTAATGAACTTTTAAGTAAAAATAACATGTATGGATCTAGTTTCATTAAACATCTCTTTATGCAGAATGATATTATTATACTATATACTAATGTTTTATCTTTCTAGTAATTTCTAGTCTTTCTAGTACTTTACTTTTGGCAGCTGCTAGAAGTAAATGTAGCCCAGGGAGATAAGATAATGAGGCCAACAGTCAATTGTACATCCCAAAGTCACACAGAGCTCACAGGAACCAACCTTGTCGATGAAGGAAGCAAAGCGGTTGTTCAGGGTCTTGATCTGCTCCTTCTCCTGGGTGCGGACAGCCTGGATGGTGGGGTCGATCTCCAGGTTCAGGGGGGCCAGCAGGCTCTGGTTGACTTGGACAGCTGTGATCGGTGGGGGCACAAAACTGCCTGATGTTTGGCTAGAAGAAAAGCCATAACTAGAGCCAGGACCACTACCCATTGCAGACATACTAAAACCAGCACTAGAGCCAACGCCACCGTAACTGGTTCTTTTGACGGAGTAGCTGCTTTCTGCTCCTGCAAAGGACCTCCTGGTGCTGCTGCCTGAGCTTGTGACTGAGTATGCCTTCCTCATTGTGTTTGCAGGTAAAGGTTGCCAACTCTGAGCAGAGAAGAACTGAAGTTGAGCAGGATTCAAAGGAGAGCCAAGTCCCTCTGAGTGTCTGATTGCAGACTCTGCCTGCTTTTATGGAACACAGGGAGGGTCCCTTCAGCCACTTCAAACCTGTACTCTTACTTTTGCTGTCCAGCCGCCCCTCCACCTCAGCCTGCAGCCCTCAGGCTCTGAATGATAGGAATGGCATATCCTGTAAAACAGGTAGGGAGGGTTAGGGTTACATGACCTTTACTGGGACAGCCTGAAGGGGAGGAGCTCTAGAGGTAAGAAGTAGAATGCAAATGTGATTATGTGAGGAAAGAGAGCCAGTTTCTGTGTGTAACCCCTGTAGTTTAGCTGGTGGTCACAGGGCACTGAAATGAACATTGTCCCACTGTCCATGCTTTTAGGGAATTTCTTAATTACTCTTTTCACAGTAGCCTTGGACATAAACCACGTTCACTCACACTTTTTCAGTATTTGGAACATGGTGTAACACATTTAAAATATGCAAAACGTAGACTACTTTAACTTCTTAATAAACCATTTTCAATGTACTTTTGCTTTTGATACCTAAGTACATTGTGCTGCTAATGAGGCTTACAAAGTTTTCCTTGAATAAAATGTTTAATTTTTAAATACACGTTGGTATTGCTACTTTACTTAAGTAATTTTAAAAAATATATATTTTTGACACTGTTGTTTGACAATTTATGTGGAAAGTAAAATGTTATATTTAATGCTGTATTTTACTTTACTGCTTACCTTAGCAACTCTCTAATTTACTAATGTAGGAAAATGTTTATTCCCCTCATCTTCACATCATTATTTTACTGTTTTTAATATTAAATGTGATATCAAAATCATCACCATAAAGGGTGAATACAATAGTCAACAGATGATGACCAGCACTGCAGAGAGAAAATCCAACCAAATCATCTGCATGTTAAATCATTATTTACTATAAGATTACATCAAAACACCAGCTGGTTTACAAGCATTTGACTGCCCAAACAATGCTCATCCATATGCTCTACAAGTTGAACAAGAATGGGCACTGTAACCCTAACCATGCAGGTTAGGTGGGGTAGTGCTCCATCTGACTCTTTTGAGATGTAGCACTACCCCACCCAACCTGCATGGTCTCATATGCATTACTCTACACAATATTGAAATCCTGAATATATAGTTCTTAATCATGCATGATTTTAGTCAAGCTGTTGTTTGTGGTGTTACTACATTCACTGAAAGTAAGCAAATGTTTTAAAGGGAGACTGTGTAACTTTTTAAAAAACAAATAACAAATTCTTCCTCTTAAAAATGAAAAGTTAAATTCATAAGAAACAACACACACCAATACTCAGTTCAGTACACTCAGAGGTGTGTGGCCCTCCACCCTGAGTCTAAGTTCTGGTCCACGTTTCTGCCTGTTAAAGGGAAGTTTTTCCTAGTGACTGCTGCCAAGTTCTAGCTCATGGTGGGAATTGTTAGGGCTCTATAAATAATATTACAAAGAGAGAGGTCAAGACCTGGTCGATATGAAGATGAATGAGATTACCTCTTTGATGAAATGAACTATATAAATAAAATCTAACTGAATTATATTGAATGACCAGTTTATCTTTGCTGATGTTAGCAACCTTTAGGTAAATACTACTGTAATACTGAATTTGCTTCATGGCTCCTCTTCCCTTAAGCTATTATTACCATAGCTTAATATTTTCCATCATCCCGTATTTGTTATTTGTAGTCGCAGTGTCCGTTGTTCAGCAAAAGTTACATCGCCTCGCTTTGAGCAAATGACCATTGCAATTCTCAAGACAACATTTTTACATTGTTGAACGTCTCTGCTCTCCAAATCTGAATCTGTTTAAAGTATGACAAGCTCTTCTTTTACTTTAAAAAAGCATATCCCATAAAATACAGTAACTCAAACAATACCAACACATTAAAAACACTTACAGATGCACAGATAAAATCCTGCACATTTGTCTTAAGTATAACATAACTTTTCACAGGATTAACCAGTGTATCTATTATGTTGTTCTCTACTTTGTTCAGTCTGCACAAACATTTTTAAATAAAAACACTTAGAGGTTGAAATGTGGGTATGTCTGTGCCAGCAAACATATCACCAATGGTGAAAATGTGACCCACACAGAATATAGTCACATTTTTTGTCTGTGTATTTATCTTCTTTTTTTGAAAAATTGGGATTAGAATTATATTTATCAGTTTTTGAATGGATTGGTGTTGGATCCTGTCTCGACCAGCAGGGAGCACTAGTGGAGTATGTCTATCTCAGGGAATGCCTTTGCAAACTCTTTTTCAGCATATGTGCCAGGCATGTAATTCATAATTGTTATGAATAGGCGCCATCGTTGGTGTCTAGATCATATAATACATGCATGTTTTATATGGTTAGCCTACTAGTTAAGCTCCTGGGCCATGGTCTGTATAGACTTTTGATGTAAAAGTCTTGGTGGATTAAACAAGTGTTTAGTACGGAGATCCCACTGTCAACGTGGAAACACCAGCATGCCGGCTGTGGCTTTTCACACAGACATGTTCCGGTTGAACTTCAATGTTCCTGGCTCATACAGCCGATTTGGCACAATACTTGCGGGAAAAAAGGTGCTAATGTTATCTGGTGCAATCAGTGTAGTCTACGTGATGCGCAGGTATATGCCGCATACCCACTAGGAATAGTCAAAGATTTCTGTATTAAAATAGTGAGATGATACGTAACAACATCGTTTTGTGGCAGAACTTTCACACGTTCGTTCTTAAGTTCACCCTGTTTGTGTTGTGAAACTCTGAACTGACGTTTGGGGCTACCGTGGCCTGTGACCGGGATCTAACGTCAGCTACCTAACAACCACACAGCTGCGTGGCGGTCACTCTGCGCACGTTTGAAATGAACTATTGTGAATCAGTAAAGGAGATGTGAAACGATAGCAAACTCTCAACAACATTCTCAGAGTTTTGGTAAGCCTGCAGCTAAAGTTGCTGCCGCTCTGAGTGACACTGCAGCTCCAGCAGATGACACGAATGTTAAAGTTACTGAAACACAGAAAACGACAGATGTTATCGTAACGTTACGTGAAAATAGCTTACCAGAAACGATTGGACTGTCCTCAGCCAAATTGGAGCTACATCTTTCATACATGTCCCCCCCACATTTCAAAATCTATGTTTTGTCCCCCTCACTTTTTTCCTCCGGCGATTTCGGAGTTGGCTCATAGCGGTTTGAATGACAGTCAATCAATCAATCACACACTCCCCATCAGAAATAGACTAAATAAACGGTTGAAACGCGGACAGAAATCATGTCGGCCGATAGAAAACATGCGATAGAAGGCAAAGGTGGTGCTGAAAAAAAGTTACGGGAGAATAAAAAAGAGTTCGCTCAGGAGGGTGCAGCAAAGTGCCTCAATATTCCGTTTATTTTGTGCTGCTGTTACTTACAGTCTACCTGAAGACAGCAGTGAGGACTCCTGCTGCAGGGTGGGTAGGAACTTGTTACAAATAACTTAAATTTGCAAAAATAAATATTTAAAAAAAAAAAAAAAAGGTAATCGGCTCCTTTTCACGTTCACACCTTTTAAAAACTGCATCTTTATACTCTTTCCTCCAGTATATTATTTAGGCCAGTAATCTACTTTTAATTTCACTACATTTTCCATTCATACCTTTTATAACTTAACCAGTCTGTATCTGCATTTTGCTTCATTAACCGAAATGATCCAGGCTGTGCGCGCTGTTACGCAGAAGAGCGCCTGGTGTCGGGCGCTCCTCACAGTCACAGAGCTGGGCAGATGCAAACATTTAGAAAATCAAGCAAATGTTTTTTTAGTTTAAGGTTTTATTGGTCTAATAATATAACTGAAAATCAGTGAGCGCACACATTGCACTGCTGGCCGTGTTGGAAAGCAGCCTGTGTCGCTGCGCATTTAACATATTTGATTGCAGAGCGCCGGAGCGCAGCACTTCATCTCGCTCGTCTCTCTCACCGTATCTCTCGCTCCGCTGCACAAATCTGTCCAACACAACGCTGTCAGTGTCGGAGACCCAGCTTGAAAAAGTTATTAGCCAGCATGCAAGGAGCCTAGCTAAAAAGGAGAGCTGAGTTAATGTTAGAATGCAGCTGGATTTTCGAGGCTAGCACGCTGTATATAGCTGGCAGCTGGTAGTCAATGTCGATGCACGCACGCCCCCCTAACCCCCGCCACAGTTACACTGTCATTCTATGGGAAACACTGATCACTGGATTGATTCTGATACATTAACAGTATCCTGTTGTTGAAATGAGCATCGCTTTCTTTTGATGGATATGACCCTGTTTTTTCCCACATCAGTTACTATGTGTTTTATGGTGATGTCCGACGGTGAGTCCATAAACAGAATGTCGCCGGTGAAACTAATCTTTCACTCATCAGCTACCAGCTGTTATTTATTCAGGAAACAATCATTTTTGTAATGCAGAGAGAGAGAGAGAGAGAGAGAGGAGAGAGAGAGTGTGGTTGGATAAAACAGTCCTTTTGGGTTTTACGCATGACGCACAGCTTCCCTGCTTCAACAACGAGCTGCTCCGTGTTTCTGCCACAATAATTATCTGTGTTGTAAAGATTATTTAGATGCTTTAGGAATAATCAGATTGTTTTGGCTGCCTGTGCTGCTGCAAGTACTTTGGTTGGCTACATCTCCATAATAAAAGATTCAATAGTGGCTGGGCAGCAAGCTGATATTTTAAAGTGATCTTATCAACACCTTCATGGAGATTTAAAAAGGAAAATAATTGTATAATAGAGAGAGAGAGAGAGAGAGAGAGAAAATTTGGTGGATAAAACAGCCCTGTTTGGTTTTACGCATGAAGCACAGCTTCCTCTGTATGCAGGTTTACCTGCTTCATCTTGACCTTTCCTGATGTGGACACATCGGGGCTGTGATCCTGTGCACAAAAAACATCCCTACACTACCATGGATAGTAGTGGTGCAACAGGTTGCAGAATCTGTGGCATGGATCCCGTCCGCACGGTGGAGCACGCAGGTGGTCCGCGGATTGATTGCAAAGTTTATGATTTATCCTGTTTGACCTCTCAAAATATTCCTTTATTCTGGAAATGCCAGAGAACCCAGTTAGATTCTGTGCAGAACTTTGAACATGAGCAGAAAACCTGCTGAAACACAGGAGCAGGAGTTTCTAACTGAATTAAAATTATTAAATTTTTTACAGGAGAAACATATCTGAAAGCTGAGAGCTGCTCTGCATTATATTTTGTTACAATTTTAGATTTTGAATTGTTTTATTAAACCTTTATAAAACCAGAACAAATATTTTTCCAACAGTGTCATGGCCAAAGCAGGCAGGAGTACAATTGTACATTTAAGATGGGAATAAATAATCAGTTACAAGGTCATAAAATGTCAAAATGTTCTCAAATATTCACCACAATTCAGCACGCATCTGAAGGCAGAATTACCAGCCTTCAAGTCATTTAAAAGCAACAGTGAAACAAAGATACAGACCCCTGTGGGCTACCTCAATTTTGTGTGTCCCTTTACATAATAATAAATGGATGCAGAAAATGCAGAAATTGGTGTAAAAAAACACCAGAATGCAGGAAACTAAGTGTTTAACATTCAAACAATTTTCTGGGGGGGGCCCTCAGACCCCCCGGGTTCACACTGTCACAGTTTTGTTGTTATATATGGCTATAGGATTTAGACACAACATCACAATTTAGCAGACATGACACAGTTAAAAGTGTT
Organism: Lepomis macrochirus; assembly: GCA_024633595.2. Classification (NCBI taxonomy): domain Eukaryota; kingdom Metazoa; phylum Chordata; class Actinopteri; order Centrarchiformes; family Centrarchidae; genus Lepomis; species Lepomis macrochirus. Next base: position 29,509,390 of record JALXJV020000004.1, on the reverse strand, counting down.
GCCTTGTTGTGCCATATAAGTAGAGTATGTTTACTATTGCTTTAATGCTTGGTGGAGGTTTCAATTACTATGTGAAGATATGAAGTTTTGTGGGCTGGGCTAAGCCCCCAATGTTTCAAGATCCTAACAAGGCCCCTGCCCCCGAACCCTCCTAGCATTTCTGCGTCCCCCCCACATTCAAAATCGTTCCTACGCCCCTGTTAAAACATGAAATTATACATACATTTTATAAATAAATAGTATTTTATGACTGTCCCCATGTTTTTGTCCTGTCCTGTCACGTTTACATAAAACATTATATAAAAAGTGTGCAATACGCCTTTAAAGTTATGACTCAGTGTAATTGACCTAATTTGACCTAGATGATGCTAAAATTCATAGAGGTGAGTTTTGTCATTGAATTTTAAACATTTTAAGCTTTATTAGAATGTTTTTGAGGAGGAGGATGAGCTAAAGGGTCAGGCTCTGTCACGCTAATATTCTCAGAAAAGAATAACATTTTTGCACATCCAAAATATGTCAATAAAGGTTACTGAAATTTCTAGCTTGCAAGCTAACGATTTTTCAGTTAGCATATTAACATGCTGAGCAATGGCAGTTAAAATGGCTGACTGTCAGGCCCTGTCACAGTCCTGTGTGACAGGGCCTGACTGCCCTGTGACACGGCCTGACAAATGAATGGCATCGTTCCTTTTATTTCTATTTCTAATAAATAATATGTATTTATCGTATGCCCTAGTAAAAAATTATTTGAATAAATAGACATTGCACTATAAATTTGAAGATTTTTATGCTTATAGACAAAAGATTTGAATGAAATCTACTCCAGAATACAAGAGCCAGGACACTTACAGGACAACTTTGTTCCACATATATTTTACTCTTGCTTAGTGTTATAACGTTAGTTTAGGTTGACAAAACAATCTCACCTCAACGTAGCTGTTATAATGCTTTTGATCATGATCTTCATCAGTAGATTGATTTTGCCAATTCAAAGAATTATGGACGCTCAAATGTTCTCATTTTTAAATCTAAATGTTAATTTTCATCCTAAATGCATAATTTTTATTAGGGATGTCCAGATCCGATCACGAGATCGGAAATCGGGCCTAATCACGTTGTTTCAGACTCGATTGGAATCGGACGTTACCTCCTGATCAGGACTTGGATATAAATGTATATATATTCTCATGTTTTTATTTACTGTTGCACTAAAATCCAAAATTAAGAATTTATGTTATTTATTACTTGATGGTTCAAGCTACCTCACAGAAGTGCTCTGTTTGTTAACAGAGTTGTTGAATGTTAAAGGGGCCCATGCTGGAACAGACGTCTCGTCGCCAGGCTGGACATGTTGGAGCAGACACCTCCCGTCAGCAGGCTGAGGCGTGAAATGGAGACTGCACCTGAACTGGTCGAGCGCAGCGGCTGAGTGCACCGGAAATGGAGATCTGTATATCCCTGAAATGGTGGACGTCCTCTATGGTTTGCAGTAGTCTTCAGCACCATGGTCTGGACGCCATGGTACATTCGTGGCCGATTCATGGTACATTCAGGTCCCTCTGAGGAGAGACCTGCTGTCCCAGGCGTAGGGCCGGGTTCTTCACCCTTGCCCCGCCGTGTGGCGACTGTGGGTCTGGCCCCTGAGGGGGCAAGGTACCTAGAGGCGGGTCTAACAGCCGGAGCAGTCGAGACCCTCCTTAGCTCCGTGTGGCCCTGTCCACACGGAGGATGTACGGCCTAAAGTGGAACGTTTTCTCCACATGGTGCAGAGAACGCATGGTGAACCCGGTTACCTGCCCAGTGGTTCAGGTGCTATAGTTTCTACAGGACCGCTTCTCTGCGGGCCTTTCCCCATCCACCCTCAAGGTTTACGTGGCAGCCATCTCAGCTTTCCACGCTCCTTCAAGGGATGGGTCTCTGGGGAGGCTTCCCCTAGTTGTGCGATTCCTCCATGGGACCCGGAGGATGAGACCTGCAACTCGCCCCAGAGTTCCCACCTGGGATCTGGCAGTGGTTCTTGAAGCATTGGCTGAGGCCTCCTTCGAACCCATCGAGTCGGCTGAGGCCAAGTACCTGACCCTGAAGATGGCCTTTCTCCTCGCTATCACCTCTCTGAGGAGGGTGGGGGACCTCCAGGCTGTTTTGATTACTCCTCAATGCCTGGAGTTTGCTCCAGGAGACATGAGGGCCATCCTGCACCCCTTTCCGGGATACATTCCTAAGGTGCAGTCCAACAGGATGGGGCCCGTGGTACTGCAGGCGTTTCGTCCTCCACCTCATGTGACGGCGAAGAACGGGAGACTTCATTTGCTCTGCCCTGTCAGAGCACTGAGTATTTACACTCTGAGGTCCTCCCGGTGGAAGAAGGCAGACCAGTTGCTGGTGTGTTTCGGGTCCCCCAAGGCTGGGCTCCCAGCTTCCAAACATACAATCAGCAACTGGATTGTTCAGACTATTCCCTGGCCTATCAGGTGCGCAATTGCCTTCACCTATGGCTGTAAGGGCTCACTCCACGAGAGGCATGTCAGCCTCCACGGCTCTCCTCTCTGGAGCATCTCTCCAGGAGGTTTGTGATGCAGCTGGCTGTGCCACTCCTCACACTTTCATCCGGTTCTATAGTCTGGACCTTCCCTCCGCACCCGGCACCCGAGAGCTCTCCTCCTAGTCGTGCCCACAGGTTGCCTGCACGCTAGGGCAGACGGGGGTTCAGCGCGGCATAGTGGGTATCTCGTTCCCATAGTGTCGTCACCGACGCAGTTCGAGTTCCCCTCGAAGGGGAACGTCTCGGGTTACGTAAGTAACCCTTGTTCCCCGAGAGACACTGCGTCGGTTCGCTGCACCTCTCTCCGCCTGGAGTGCCTTGCTTCATAGTAAAGAGCTAATGTACCTATGTGCCGGCGTGCTTATATACACCTACGGTTATGCTGTCACATGCTACCGTTCTCACTAAGCCAGTAGGATTGGAGTAGTTTTCATTCGCATTCAGCCCTGCCACGCCTAAAGGCGTTCCCATAGTGTCGTCACCGACGCAGTGTCTCATTCCCCTTTCTCAGGGAACAAGAGTTACCTACGTAACCCGAGACGTTCCTGGATGCTTGCTCATGCATTTAAGCTGATACAGTAGGCCTACATGACCTAGAAGATAAGTGAGCTTGAGAGGATGTGGACCACTTTTGGTGTCCTCAGTGCTAATATTCTGTATGAATGAGTTTTGGTGATAGAACAGCACATAGGCCTGTGTTCATTGTTATTACTGCTACTGAAAAGCCTCAGTTTTCCATTATTGTTAATAATAGTTGCAACTTGCACTGTGAAATGTGCATTAAAAATTGCCAGCTGATAAACCCAGATTCATATAACATCTAAGGCTAAATGTAGTTGAGTTAGATGGTGAATAACACTAAAAACATTAGACATTTCCACCATAAATTGGTGCAGAAAATGTCACCAGCATGCAGGAAATTAAATGTTTAATGCTCAAGATCTTCTGGGGGAAGACCCTCGGGCCCTCTAATTGTGTACTCATCAATGAATATTTTTTTGAATACTATTAAAATATCTTCTGGGGGGGTGTGAGGTTGGGAGGGAATACTCACAGTATACTCACTAGAAAAAATAGCTAGCCACTGGGTGCAATATATTATACGTAACGTTAAGGCTTTCCACATTACTTCACCAGATAATGCCATCCACATTACTAAGCTGTGTATTATGTCAAAGTGTTGATGTTAGCCTGCAAGAAATGAGGTAATGCTGCAAAGCAAATGTGGAGCGATTTGATCCTGCAAGCCTTGATGCAAGACAGGAGCATCCAGTTACCGCTGTTTGCTTTGTAATGTTTAAATTAGATTTATTGGTGTTTTACTGATACTCAGGTAATCTGCATGTAAGATAAATGCAGACTACCATGCTAATGAATAAAACTACTCAAGCTTGAAACAGTAGAAAATTCCTCAGCACATTTAATTGATTTGATCCATTCCTCTTTACAAAAAATGTTGTCATTTGCCAGTTGAGATAATTCAAATTCTCCATCTAAGGTCACTATACTTTGACAACATAGACTGTATAAAATGCTTTAAAATGACCCTTTTTAATGTGTATGGCCACAATTTGTGCGACAAGGAACGTAAAGGGCCCTTCCCACAGAGTTTAACAAATGAATATAAGCAGTAAAGGAAAACAGTAGTAATATCAGCATAATATTTTCAATAAAGTAAATTGTCACATCATTGCAAATTTAAAGAGGTTAAATGTTACAAATATTAATAAATATTTGCTTAATATGTTTATAAATAGTGTCAATGATAGCCAACTCTGAGAGTGTGTGGACAAGTATTACTAAAAAATTGTGGGGACTTTCACAAAGCAACAGGGCCATGCTATATCAGCCACCCTGAAGAACAGTGCAGATCAGCAGTCTCCAGTGTTTGCAAATCTGCTTCAAATCCTCCAGCATCATTCCTGTCCCCCAAAAAACAAGGACCTCCCTATGTTTAAAGAAGCAGGCTCTGTTCTTCCTTTTCTTTCATTTATCACAACAATTATGAGAGTGAGAGGCAATCTTTTTAGTTCTCAGATTTAGTTTATTGAGATGTATTTGATGTGTTGCAAAATTCATCAGTCATGTTGATAAAAAAAGACTTTCACAAAATAAATCTGGTTACAATATAGTTTTATCTTGAAGGCAAGGGAAGGCAAAACTAAGCAGGGAAACATTTGACAGGAAACAGCAAAAAGAACAAGCCAGAAGCCAAAAAGTTCAAAGGTAAATATGTAAAGTCATACAACTTTCAAATTATTGTATTGCTTCAGGGATCAAATTTGGTCAGGAACTTACTCTCCTTAATAATATGAGCACTAAGATGAAGGAGTGCAGACATCAACTAAAAACATACTGCCCATGTCAGATACAGTGCAAAAAGTCAAAGTTGACATGTTAGAGGACAGATTTTTAAACTCTTTCCTTGCTTAGTTTTACTACTCTACCAAAACATTTGTTTTCCTTTTTTCTTATTTCATGGATGTGAGTGCAGAAAGAAAACCAATTTTGCCTTGATCACTGAGCTGGCCCTTGAGTGTTTAAGGTCATTTGTACCTTCAGAGAATCTCATCTGATTTTGGGGATATTCAGCTCTCTTGTTGAACATGCTTTCCAGTATTGTGTAGCACCATAAAAGAGTACAGATTTAGATCAAATGTAAGAGTTTCTGAAGCAGAAGATGGACGGCTCTCTTTTTTAATAGACTCTCCTGGAACTGGTTGTTGAGACTGTGGATTTGGTGAGAGCACCACCATAACCACCACCAAAGCCGAATCCACCACCAGAGCTGAATCCCGTGCTGGAGCTGGAGCTGGAGAAACCTGAAGCAGAAAGAAAACAAACAGGCAAGTGTTATCATTTATCCATCTGTCAGTGTAGTCTGTTGGTTCTGGTATCATTTATGATGACGATGTTTAATTTCTGAAACTTACCACCACCTCCAGAGGTCTGCTGCACATGGATGGTTGCATTGGAGCCTCCACTGGCCAGTCTAATGGTGAAATAATGAAGAGTTACTGTTTAATTCAGACTTGAAGCTGATGCGGCAGCCATGAAACTACAGTACATTGAATATTCAAGTTTGTCCCACCTGGTCTCCTCTCCTTCCAGCAGTTTCCTGTAGGTGGCGATTTCAATGTCCAAAGCCAGCTTGACATTCATCAGCTCCTGGTATTCGCGCACCTGGCGGGCCATGTCCTGCTTGGCTCTCTGCAGAGCATCCTCCAGGTCCTTGATGCGGAGCTTGGCATCCTTCACTGCCAGCTCACCACGCTCCTCAGCCTCTGCAATCTGAGCCTCAAGGTTGGCCCTCTGTGGAAAATTATGTCACAGATGGTTTAATAATGCCAAATGCTTTTATTCAGTGTGCTGGGTTCATAATAAGACCTCATCCTTGAGAAATTCTTCAAATATACCTGTCCCTTGACAGCCTCTATCTCATTCTGAAGACGGGAGATCATGCGGTTCAGCTCAGCAATCTCAGCCTTGGTTGTGCGCAGGTCATCACCATACTGTCCGGCAGAGCTCTGCATCTCCTCATACTAAAATGAAAATATGACAAGGTGTATCAACAACGTGATCCAGAAGGTTGGCAGAGGTGTTGCAAGTGTATGTAAAGACACAGGGGATAAACCTGGGCTTTGCCTTTTACTCACCTTCTGTTTGTACCAGGTCTCTGCTTCAGCCTTGCTGCGGTTGGCAATGTCCTCATACTGAGCACGCACTTCAGCCACAATGGCATCCATGTCCAAGTTACGGCTGTTGTCCATCTCCACGATGACGGAGGTGTCCTTGATCTGGCCCTGCAGCTCACGAAGCTCCTACAGATCCAACAGTTGTTCAGTTAACTCTTGATGATCATCAGCTTTAACTCAAATGGTTATATTATATTGAAGTAGGTGGAATTAGACAATGTAGCTACATACAGCCTCATAGACGGCCCTGAGGAAGTTGATCTCATCCTGAAGAGCATCGGCCTTGGCTTCCAGCTCCACCTTGTTCATGTAGGCAGCATCAACGTCCTGGAAAGAAAATGATGTACAAACAGGAAGTGTTAAATATAGTCACATTGTAGTAAAACTAGCCAGGATAAAATTGAAGGACCACCTTGATGTATTCGCACCTTCTTCAGGAGCACAAACTCGTTCTCTGCAGCTGCACGTTTGTTGATTTCGTCTTCATACCTGTTTGAACACAAGGCAACACTTTAGTGCATCTGCTCCATTTTCAACACTCACTATATCAGGTACATGTTATATCTAGTGACAATGTCAGGCAAACACTTACTTCCTCTTGAAGTCCTCAACCAGGCCCTGCATGTTCCTCAGCTCTCCCTCCAGCTTGCCCTTCTCATTGCCCAGCCCGTCGAGCTGTCTGCGCAGGTTGGCAATGTAGGCCTCAAACATGCCCTCGATGTTGGAGCGGGTGGTGGTCTGGTCCTGCAGGAGGCTCCATTTGGTCTCCAGCATCTTGTTCTGCTGCTCCAGGAAACGAACCTGTGGAGACACAAAACCAGGGAAGACAGTCAGATGTTGTTTTAAAAAAATGTTTATATGTAATGACCAATATCCATAGCAACCAGGTGATTCAATGTTCAAATGACAGACTTTGGTAAAGATCCCTATTTTCTCTGCCTGTCTCCCAGGTAAGGGATGGGTGAGTCACTGCAATATTTTCCCCACCACCAGGGCTATAGGTCCTTTCTGAGTGTTTAGATTGAGTTACAGATGGAGTTGCATTTGTAAAATGAGGTCACAAAGCTTTTTCATAAATAAGTTTGAATCCCAGATTAGTGACAGATAATATTCACCGCTCTCTTGCTTTGTCAGTTAAAGGAACTTGTTTGCATCTAGTGAGCAGTGCTCAACAGTTTCATTAAACATGTCTTTATGCAGAATGATATTATTATACTATATACTAATGTTTTAACTTTCTAGTAATTTATTTTCAATTACAGATTGAAGGATAATAATAAGACACTTTACTTTTGGCAGCTGCTAGAAGTAAATGTAGCCCAGGGAGATAAGATAATGAGGCCAACAGTCAATTGTACATCCCAAAGTCACACAGAGCTCACAGGAACCAACCTTGTCGATGAAGGAAGCAAAGCGGTTGTTCAGGGTCTTGATCTGCTCCTTCTCCTGGGTGCGGACTGCCTGGATGGTGGGGTCGATCTCCAGGTTCAGGGGGGCCAGCAGGCTCTGGTTGACTTGGACAGCTGTGATCGGTGGGGGCACAAAACTGCCTGATGTTTGGCTAGAAGAAAAGCCATAACTAGAGCCAGGACCACTACCCATTGCAGACATACTAAAACCAGCACTAGAGCCAACGCCACCGTAACTGGTTCTTTTGACGGAGTAGCTGCTTTCTGCTCCTGCAAAGGACCTCCTGGTGCTGCTGCCTGAGCTTGTGACTGAGTATGCCTTCCTCATTGTGTTTGCTGGTAAAGGTTGTCAACTCTGAGCAGAGAAGAACTGAAGTTGAGCAGAATTCAAAGGAGAGCCAATTCCCTCTGAGTGTCTGATTGCAGACTCTGCCTGCTTTTATGGTTGTACTGAACAAAGGGGAGGGTCCTCTTCAGCCACTTCAAACCTGTACTCTTACTCTACAGCGCTCAGGCTCTGAATGATAGGAATGAATGACCCTCCCTACCTGTTTTGCAGGTAGGGAGGGTCATTCACCCCTATTCACCCCTGGGTGAGGGTTACATAACTTCACTGGGACAGCCTGAAGGGGAAGAGAGCTAGAGGTAAGAAGTAGAATGCAAATGTGATTATGTGAGGAAAGAGAGCCTCTTTCAGTGTGTAACCCCTGTAGTTCTTTTTTGTTCAAGTTTTATCAGTTGCTTGTTTAAAGGTGGGGTATGCAATTCTGAATCAGTACCCCTTTATGTGAATTACAGCTCACATCTCACAGTCTACTAGCTGTCCATTCTGTTTGTGCACTGAAAAAAAATTCAGTGTTTGTACACAGCCCTTGCTCTGCAAATTGGAAATAAACAATGTCGCCAACAACTGCCATACAACACTATTCCAGCTGTTCCAGACATGATTTGTGTGTGGTTGTTGTACAGTCTATATCATGGTATTGGATTTCTTCAAATTCGCTTACTCCACCTTTAAGTCAGTACAATCTAAGGTTTGAGTCACTTCACTCAGTTTTGGACCCATTAGGTCTGAGATCAGTATTTTCTCTGCATGAGTTTTAGTTTTTGGTGCACTAGATTATAATAAAAGCAAAAGCAATGTTGTACTTTTATCTTGCTTCAAACCACGATCTGACACACATTGTTAATTTCTTACACAACTCACATTTTACAATAAGTGCAACATAACGGTGCATATATTTTTTTTATCTTCAAATAAACAAAACAAATAAAATAGTTTTAACCACTGGTAGTACTTCACCAGAACTGACTGTCTGCATTGAAAAGAGTTAGCCACCATTCTGCAATAGTGTAAAAGTACTAGATTAGCAGCAAAATAAATAAAAAAACATACATCAAGATAAAATTAGAATTATATTAAATTAGCTAATTAGAATTAGAATTATATTAAAATAGCGAATTCCATAAAATATAACTTATAACTGAACTGACACCTGCACCAAAAAGTTACCTAGTAATTTTACAGCATTATTATTTTAATGTTACACATGGCTACGTTGTACTTTTCCTCTGCCATATGTTTACTCAACTATGTAGTATTATTTTCTTTATAATTTTTGACAACATCAGTGTGTATCACTCTCATTCTTGAATTCATATGGATAGTAAAATGTTATATTTAATGCTGTATTTAACTTTACTGTTTACTTTAGCAACACTTCTTATTAACTGTAAGAACTAGGAAATAATTTCCCCCCTCGTCTTTGCACCATATTATCATTAATTTACTCTTTTCAACATTAAAACTGATATCAAAAATTGCAAGACATTGGGAGAATACAATATAGTCAACAGATGTTGATGAGCAGCACTGCAGGGAGAAAATCTAACCAAATCTTCTGCATGTTAAATCATTTTTTATTATAAGATTACCTCAAAACACCACCTGTTTTACAAGTATTTAACTGCCCAAACAAGTCATCCATGTGGTCTACAAGTTGAACAAGAATGGACACAGTAACCCTAACCATACAGGTTTGGTGGGGTAGTTCTCCATTCCAATCTTTTAAAGGAGCACTACCCCACCTAACCCGCATGTTCTCATAGGCATAATAATACACAAGAATGCAGAGATCCTGAATAGATATATAGGTACTTTTATCATGCATTCTTTTGGCCAAGCTATTATTTGTGGTGTTACAACATTCACTGAATGCAAACATATGTTGTTTTAAAGGGAGATTGTGTAACTTTCAAGAACACTATACCCACAGTACTAAGAAAGATTTCTTTTCTCACCACCTTTTCAAAAGCCATAAAACGGTGGCTACTGGACAATCAAATATGTCGTCATAATTTGTAGTAGTGCTTCTGACATTGTTTTTACATATTCATGTCCGCACATGCTGATGTATTTTACATTTCATATTGTTCGTGCTTTGATGTTTTATCCATGCTCTTGTGTTGTCTGCTTATGATTATATGTGTATGTTTTTTTTTTCTGTATGCCATGCCAGGGACTTTAGATGAAAATTAGTCTGTACAGCTAAATCAGGCTCATTTAAATTTTGGACATTGTCCTTATGTTCATTAATGTGCATTGTCCCTTTGAATAAATAAACAAACAAACATTGCAGTGTATTAAATGACCTGTCAAATGCTTCTCTCTCATCTTTACTGATCAAGATCAAGACATTTATGTCTTGTTGTGTTTCTTACTCTACTTACTCTACTAGCATAGCCACTTACACATTGCTGTGTTGTAGTTATCCTCCACTATATTTCACAGGGAAGCTTTGTTCTGTCTTCTCAACTACATTTATTTGACAGCTATAGTTACTAGTTCCTATAAACAAAGAGGTGAAGGTAGTGATCCTTCGACAGCCCCAGCTCACAAGTCCAAGGCATCTACCTTTACCATGAACTGTCAAGAGAGATCAGCAAAGGTGAATAGGAGTAGACGTGAAATGTAGCTGTAACTCAACAAAAGCCTTATGGGCTGCCCACAACCTCACAAAACCAAAAGGCATAGAAAGTACCCATTATGTCCACTAGGAGGACTGAAGGCTGTCTTCCATTTATTCCCATCCCTGATACCGACACGGTTATAATGCAGTTCTAAGGTCAAGTTTGGAAAGATGGCAGCCCCTTGCAGAAATTCAAAAGGGATCAGTGGTAGACCAAGACTTGTTTTGGACATTGATATAATTGGGTCCTCAATAGTCGATACAGAGCTGGAGGGATAAATGATGACTTTAGCCAGAGAATCATTGATAAGTTTATGTTAATAGCTGGTCTTTGGTGGAGCTGCAGCAAAAAGAAGATCAATGCCACAGTCATTTACAGAAGCATTGTGTGGTTCTGTAGAGACCCCACAGCTCTAGCAAATAAGCTGTTTCTCACTCTATTGGTGCAGGATGAGCAGCGTTTCAAAACAGGGAATGTGTGGTATTCCTGATAATGCTCCTAGCCTTCTGCCCCAGTTGACTGGCATATAGAGTGTCATGGCTTTGGAGATCCATCCCAACAATGCACCGAGCAACCTTCACCAAATAATACAAGGATTGAGTTTGAGCTCAGATTGATAGTTTATCAGTTAAGGATTACCAAGAGTAAGAGTAATTTTCTTGCTTCTTTCTGCGGGGAAATAGATGAATCAACTGTAATCGTTTGGAAGGTGATGTGACGGCATGTGCCTTGTATCATTATTATGACTTAACTTGAAATCCTCTGAAACCAAATACTACAATTAATTGCCCATTGCCAGCACTGTCGCCCTTAGGTGAAGATGAAGAAAGGAATTTTCTTGTTAATGTACAGGTTAAGCAAGACAGTGAGATAAGCTAAATTACTGTACTCAGGGAAACTACAACACCAGTTATCAGCCAACCACTGCTTTTGTCTGGAGGGTACTCAAACAAATTACCTACAAATCTAATGCACTCCATTAACGACATCCACAAACTGAACAAGTGCGAATGCCAATTTGAAAGACAATGGAGCATTCTAGGATCATCCCAATTGACTGCATTGACCAGCTCCACCTCCCCTACCTCAACAGGGACCTGGGCCCCTCAACAACTGCCCACCCCAGAGGTTCACCCCTCCCCAATGACTCTCTTCATCCTGGAGAGGGATGTCATCAGATCACATCACAATCATGGTTTTGATATTTACTAGAAAAAAAAATGTAGAGTTATGCACTGTAGATACATATCTGGCAGACTGCAAAATCAAGCAGGAAGAGAGTAGTGGAAAAGTGGCACAGCACTGCCCCATGTGACATTTCAGTGTGAAAATGTCATCTTGTTGTAAATGTAAAAAACTCCCTAAGTTTGAAGAAGCAAGCTCTGTTCTCCCTTCTCTATAATTTATCAAAACAATAATGAGAGTGAGATGAAATCATTTTAGTTGTCAAATTATTTTATTGAGATGTATTTGATGTGTTGCAACATCAGTCATGTTGCTTTCACCAAATAAATCTGGTTTTACATAGTTTTATCTCGAAAACAAAATAAGGCAAAACTAAGCAGGGAAACATTAAACAGGAAACAGCAAAAACAACAATTAGCCAGAAGCCAATCAGTTCAAAGTTAAACTGTACACATGCAAAGTCACACAACTTTAATATTTTTCAGTCATGTTGTTAAAAAGACTTTCACAAAATAAATCTGTTTTCAACATAGTTTTATCTTGAAAGTAAGGGAAGGCAAAAAGAAAGAAAAAAATAACAAGCCGGTGGCCAATCAGTTCAATACAGCCTATGGTTTGAAGTTAAACTGTATACAAGTAAAGTCACATAACTTTCAAATTTTTGTATTGCTTCAGGCATCAAACTTGGTCAGTAACTTGGTCCCCTTACTAATAAAGACATCAACCAAAAACATCCTGCCCATGTCAGATACAGTACAAAAAGTCAAAGTTGAAAAGTTAGAGTGCAGATTTTTTAACTCTTTCCTTGCTTAGTTTTACCACTCTTTCAAAACCTTTTTATTTCTTGGATGTCAGAGCAGAAAGAAAACCTTCAGAAAGTCTCAGTTTTTTTGAAAACTGATTTGGGGGATATTCAGCTCTCTTGTTGAATATACTTTACAGTATTGTGTAGCACCATGAAAGGGTACATAAAGGGTGAGTTAGATCACATTTAAGAGTTTCTGTAGCAAAAGAGGGACAGCTTTCTCTTTTTAATGGGTTCTATTGGAACTGGTTGTGACAGGACCTGGTAAGAGCACCACCATAACCACCACCGGAGCTGAATCCCCTGCTGGATCCGGAACTAGAGAAACCTGGAGCAGGAAAAAACGGGGAAGTGTGTACAGTACAAAAAGTCAAAGTCGTCAAGATAGAGATTTTCAAATTGTTTCCTTGCTTAGTTTTAGAAAGACTCCATCCAAACTTTCTTTTTTCCTGACCGTTTTCTTGTGCATTAAGAAACAGTATAGTGTATCACTACAAATCAACTTTAAGAGTGGAATAGGAAGCAGGACAGTTTTTCTTTTTAATAGACCCCCCTGGAACTGGTGCTTGAGACTGTGGACTTGGTACGAGCATCACCATAACCACCACTATAGCCAAATCCACCACCAGAGCTGAATCCCCTGCTGGAGCTGGAGCTGGAGCTGGAGAAACCTGGAACAGGAAGAAAACAAACAGGTAAGTGTTATCATTTATTGATCTGTCACTGTAGTCGTAGTTGGTTCTGGTATCACTTAATGATGATGATGTTTAAACTCTGAAATTTACCACCACCTCCAGAGATCTGCTGCACATGGATGTTTGCATTGGAGCCTCCACTGGCCAGTCTAATGGTGAAACAGAAGAGGAGATTTACTGTTTAATTCAGACTTGAAGCTGATGATGCAGCCATGAAACTACATTAAATATTCAAGTTTGTCCCACCTGGTCTCCTCTCCTTCCAGAAGTTTCCTGTAGGTGGCGATTTCAATGTCCAAAGCCAGCTTGACATTCATCAGCTCCTGGTATTCGCGCACCTGGCGGGCCATGTCCTGCTTGGCTCTCTGCAGAGCATCCTCCAGGTTCTTGATGCACAGCTTGGCATCCTTCACTGCCAGCTCACCATGCTTCTCAGCCTCTGCAATCTGAGCCTCAAGGTTGGCCCTCTGTGGAAAATTATGTCACAGATGGTTTAATAACGCCAAATGCTTTTATTCAGTGTGCTGGGTTCATAATAAGACCTCATCCTTGAGAAATTCTTCAAATATACCTGTCCCTTGACAGCCTCTATCTCATTCTGAAGACGAGAGAACATGCGGTTCAACTCAGCAATCTCAGCCTTGGTTGTGCGCAGGTCATCACCATACTGTCCGGCAGAGCTCTGCATCTCCTCATACTAAAATGAAAAAAATTGACAAGGTGTATCAACAACCAGAGGTGGGTAGAGTAGCCAAAAACTGTACTGAAGTAAAAGACAAGTCATCATCTCCTGATTAGATAACCTGCCACATATACAGCAGGACAATATTCCCAGTGTGTATCATCAAATGTGATTACAAAATATTGCATTAATATTATAGTCTGTTAGAACTCCAATAAGTAAATATAATATAGTTTTGTCCCCAATATTACATTATAATTTGGCAAACAAATCAAATTAGATAATGCCGTTATGTTACATAATTTAATCCCTGGTAACAAGGCGTGTTCCCTTTTGCACTTTGACCAGGAAGGTAATCTGTGGTTGAAACATTACATCAAGGGGGTAGGAGCGACTTTGAACCTGGGCCTGGGAGAGATGATAAAATGCCCCCCCCAGTCATTTAACTAAACTTGTAACCTCGTTCTCCTCATCCTGTGACCTCTGTCCTCTTCTTCGTAAAGTACTGTGGGGAGCTCATCTCTCATTCTTGAGAATTTTAGAGTACATAACTAATCATCAATTTTACCATAAACTGAACTCAAGTATAATTAAATTTATTTCATCTGCTGTGCATCAGCTTAGAAACAGCTGCAGTCCAGCATGGATATTTTAAGGGAATGCAATTTGCTTTGATTTAGCTTTTTTGTTTAATACAATTATTATCCCTTTGTAAATCTACACAAACTTCTTGATAAGAAAACATCACTTGCTGCCAAGCCTACTATTGTTGTGATGGATTGTAAATTATTTTAGAACATTACAGCCTAAATTGTTATCATTAATTGCATTGTCATCACTTAACTTTACACTATAAAATAACACTTTCAGATCACGATAATGTGAAGACTCTATAGCTCTGAGTGTGTGTGTGTGTGTGTGTGTAAGTAGGCACATGTGCTCTGTGAGAAGAATGTGCACAGCAATACATCACAATACATACAATCATCAAAAACACCAGCAAGGGAAAATGTAGAAGAAGAATTACTGAGAATTGTGTTACAAAACATATATAAATATAGTCCATACAGTAGGAATGTCCTGCCTTTAGTACACAGCACAAAAGACACCAGCTTATTCCACAAAGTCAGGTTTTTGGTGAAAATATTATGATCAGCAGCGGGCATACCTAGGTCATTATTTTTGATCATTTTGGTATCCTTAATTAGTAATCATTAATCATTCTTAATTAATCATTCTTAATCATTTTATTATCCTTTATTAGAGTTAATCATTAATTATTCTTAGTCTGTTTATTAATTATTCTTACTTACTTCTTGATTTTTGTACATGTGCCTTATTTTCTACTTAGAAGTGCTGTGCTGTAATTATGAATGCAGTAATAAGCTCACTGTAGTTAAGATCCCTGAGTGTGAGCATTGACAGCAGACACTGAGATTATGCATACCTTGTTCAGCTGTTATCTACTGCAGATTTATGACAGCAGGAGAGGCTGCGGGTGTTCAAAATCTGCTGTGACAAGTGCATGCTTTGGTCTACTGTTATCTACTGTTGTTATGATGAACTGCTGATGTGTTTGTCTGCTGATATTAAGACTACATGTTTAAGACTACATGCTTAATTACTGATTAAGGGGTTGATTGTCAACTTCTAACCTCTGATCCTTATAGGTAGTGTGAGCTTTGAGTTAACCTGCTTATAGCATCATGTGAGCATTTGGTAAACTTGCTGAAGGAGCATTTGCTAGCTTTGCATGGCAGAATGGGTGAGCTTCTGAGGCAGAAAGTGGATGAACAAATGATGATAAGCAGAAAGTATAAAACAGCCAGCATAACAACATATTACTGTAAGAAACTAAGCATTAATGAAAGGCACAGCACTACATGTTATTCCTGTAGTAATTTTTTAAGAAATATAAGCGTGTGTCACATTACGCATGCATAACTTTTGAAAAGATGGTGAGATTTCAGTTGAAATGTAAAATGATGAATTTCTTATCCTGTAATATAAAAATATAGAAAGTCAACAACACAGAATGAGTGATAGCTGGAAAATGTTGTTAAAGCAACACGTGCAAGTAGCATAAAAACAGAGGATAAAAAATCCATCATAAAGAAAGGAAGGGGCACACCAGCCTAGAAGGGATATATAAGGCTATCTGCAGACCATAGGGTTGACTTCATCCTCCGACCTAGTTTACCTGTCCTGTTTTGGAATAAACTCTTTTTTCGCCGACTCTAGACCATCTCCAGAGAAGTTTTTGACTGCAAACTTATGGACTATAGTGGAAAGCTAAAGGAATATTTTTGACAAAGTTTATAAAGCCTGGTCGCACATCTGACCCAACAGTTGCCTGTATCTTTTATTATGGACATGTTGCCAACCAAACCACTTGCTTTGCAATCGCACAGGCAGCCAATATAATCTGATTATTCTTAAAGCATGTATGAACATAATCTTTACAACGCAAAGAATTATTGTGGCAGTAACATGAGAGCAGCTAGTTGTTGAAGCTATACAGAGGAAGCTGTGCGTCACGCGTCAAGCCCGACTGTGTTATCCACCCATATTTTCTCTTTCTCTCTGTGAATCTCAGAAATTACTGTTTGATGTAACAGCTGGTAGCTGCTGAGTGAAAGATTAGTTTCACCTGCGACATTCTGTTTTAGGGACTCACCTTGGGCATAGTTATAAAGTAACCAATGTGTATTAGAAAAAAGAAACAAGCTAATGTCCATAAAAAGAAAGCGATGCAACAAGCTAGGGTACTGTCAATCAGTCCAGCGATCATCTGACTTAGGCCTGACTTACTAATATCCCGAATAAAGAGTACTGAATTCCGTGTGCATTCTAATATATTGCGCGTGCACTTTTAGGACATGTTATGGGTGATTCACTAAGAATTACTGCGCAGACAGGAGCAAACACAAATGGAGATGGGAGTATTTAAATGAGGGTTTGTTTAAAAAATGTACCTGCCCATCCTGCCAGAGATTGCACAACTTGGGACAGCACACCTGAAAAAATGTAAAAGTAGAATGACCCAGACGAGGAAATGCTAGCAGATTCATCCAGCCAGAGGGAACAATCACCCACCGTCCGCACCGTGCCCCGTCGCTCCGCGATCTCCTGTCCTGGCCCTGTACGGCCCAACGTCCCATTCCCTCTCTGATACCTACAATGGGTTGTGTCGATATTACGACCGGCGCGCTGTGAAGTGATCGTTCCCTTTGGCTGGATGAATTTTACGCGTGATCCGTGCACTACTACAACTTTCCAAATTCTTCCATCTCACGGAGAAAAGAAGTCAGGTCGAAACGAAATTTGCTTTATAGCCTATGCATGAATGTTATTACAACAATTTTGCCAATGCTAAAGAGAAAAAATCTATTCATATAGTTCATTGAATAAATAAAATAAAATAAAATAAAATAAAATATTGACCTGTCCAGCAGTGGTGTAGTCTACGTGATACGCAGGTATACGCCGTATACCCAGTAGGAATAGTCAAAGATTTCCGTATACCCACTTAAAACAGCGAGATGATACGTAACAACATCGTTTAGTGCAGAACTTCCACACGTTCATTAATAAATTCACCCCGTCTGTGTTGCGAAGCTCTGAACTGACGTTTGCGGCTTCCGTGGCCTGTGACCGGGATCTGACGTCAGCTACCAAACAGCTGTGTGGCGGTCACTCGGCGCACGTTTGAAATTAACTAATGTGAATCACTGAAGGAGATGTGAAACGCGAGCAAACGCAAACTAAAGTCTTTTAGTGTTTCCGTAAGCCTGCAGAAGCTGCTGCCGCTCCGAGTGACACCATGACAGGAACGTTAAAGTTACTGAAACACAGAACACGAGCCAGATGAGGCTGATGTTATCATAACGTTACCTGGTGAGTGAAAATAGCTTATAGGCCTGTGTTATCATTAACGCTGTCAGTAACAGAACTGTAACAGCATTACTGGTCTATTGTGTGTGTGTGTGTGTGTGTGTGTGTGTGTGTGTGTGTGTGTGTGTGTGTGTGTACAGTAGCAGTTCCTGGATGCTGGCTCATGCATTTAAGCTGATAAAGTATATATCCTACGTTTTGGAAGATAAGTGAGCCTGTGAGGATGTGGACCCCTTTTGGTGTCCTCAGTCCTAATATTCTGTAATGAATGAGTTTTGGTGATAGAACTGCACACAGGCCTGTGTTCATTGTTATTACTGCTACTGAAAAGCCTCAGCTTTCCATTATTGTTAATAGCAGTTGCAACTTGCACTGTGAAATGTGCATTGAAAATTGCTAGATAAACTCAGATTCATATAACATCTAAATGTGGCTGTGTTAGATGGTGATTAACACGAAACATTAGACATTTACACCAAAACATTGGTGCAGAAAATGTGTCCAGAATGCAGGAAATTAAATGTTTAATGCTCAAAATTACAGACCCCCCAATCGTGTACTCATCAATGAATATTTTTAAAAATACTATTAAAATATCTTCTAGTCTTGATCTCGTGACCTCAATATTCTGGATTGTCACATCTCATATGCTAAGTGTTTTGTCACAAAGCTAATCTGAGCCCTAAAATCTAACCACCACGTTTGAATACAAAGTGACGCCTTTCCCACCTGTAACTCTCATTGGCTGTTAAAGTCTTTGCGTTGTTGATAACACAGCCTAAGCAGTCCTTCAGATTGCTCTCTATTACATGTACATGCATACTATTAGTGAGGGATGGGGACGGGATCACGGTATACTCACTAGAAAAAAATAGACTACACCACTGCTGTCCAGGGTGTACCCCGCCTTTCGTCCTATGCCAGCTGGGATAGGCTCCAGCCCCCCCGCGACCCTGTACGCAGGATAAGAGGTTGACGATGGATGGATGGAAAATAACTGTATTTCAATACATTGGATCTAACATTGTGAATTTCTCTTTCATTACGGCTGTGTCTCCTTCTGGCAACAATAACAGAAGCCCTCTCTGCACACCTGGCGGTGTAACACCAAAATCTGTGACCTATCAGATTCTGTGACCAAAACCCAAACGACGATGTTTTCCTAACCATAACCAAGTACTTTTAGTACCTAAACCCAACCAAGTACTTTTAGTACCTAAACCCAACCAGACACTTTTGGTACCTAAACCCAACCAACCCACAGCTGCTTCATATCGTCAACAAAGCCTCAGGCGCTTAACTTCCCATTTGGGTCACAGAATCCGATAGGTCACAGATTTTGGTGTCACACCGGCAAGTGAAATACTTTTACTTTCAATTAACAGCTATCAAAGCACATTAAGTCTCTGCAGAACAAATGTATACTACACTATGGGCCTGATTTAATAAAGTTTGCGTGAGTAAAAAACGTGTGCAAAGTTGATATCACCAGCAAATTAGTACGTAAACTGATCTACTAACGGTATGCACGCAAAATGACGTCTTTTAAAAGCAGAAGATAGCACGTGTTGTTCAATTAGTGCATTTGCCTAAATTAATATGCAATTTGGGGCGTAACATGCAAATACATTTATCTACTACACGCAATGTGATCTACCAACCCTAATTTCAAGTGAGTGTAACAGCCTCTGTATTTAATATGTATGAAAGGAAGGTGCAAACCGCTGTGACACCAAAATCTGTGACCTATCCGGCATGTGAAAGAGTTGGAAAGAGCGATGCAGGCTGCTTTTCAACACGGCCACCAGTCCCGTGGTGTGCGCTCACTGGATTTAAGTTGTATTAGTAGAACAATAAATCCTTAAACAGAAAAGGTTTTTTTTTTTTTCTAAACGTTTGCATCTTCCCAGCACATTCATATCTTTGACAAGCGCCCAGACCAGGTCTATACTGCGTTACTGCGCACAGCCTGAATGACACCTCATTTCGGTTAGTAAAGCAAAATGCAGATAACAGGCTGGTGAATTTATGAAGGTATGAATAGAAAACACAGCGAAATTAACAGTAGGTTACTGGCCCAAAGACAATACTGGAGTAAAGAAGAAAAGTACAGTTTTAAAAATAGAATGTGAAAAGTTGCCAATGACTTTTATTTTATTTATTTATTTTGCAAATTTGCTTTACTTGAAACAAGTTCATACCCATCCTGCAGCAGGCGTCCTCACTATTGACTTCAGGTAGAAGAATCAGCAGCACAAAAGAAAACTCTTTTTTTGAGGCACTTGGCTGCACTTGCCTCCAGCAACGTCTTTTTTTCTCCCTCAACTTGTGTGTTGTTGTGTTGTGTGGCATGTTTTCTATACATGGTTTTGTCTGCAGTTTCAACCTTTTAATTATGGCTGATGTGGAGTGTGTGCTTGATTGATAGCCAATCATAGTAAACTATGCGCCAACTCCGACAGCGCTGAAGGCAGGCAGGCAATGCGAATATAACACTGGAAACACATCCACAAGAAACAAGAATAGTTTGTCTTTTTTTGTGCGTGAATAATTGGTTTGTCTTCATCAGGTTACACCAGGGACGTTTTTGATTTATGATTTTGATATATTTTTGATTGAAGTGTATGAAATGTGTTAGCATGTGCCTCACCACCTTCCCTTGCTTAGTCCATTATTATTGGCACTGTCATGTCATAAAGTGCTTTGACCAGAGCCTAAGCACACACACCTATGGCACCACCTAGGAAAATTCTTCTATGGGGCCCTCCAACCTGACTTGTGAGCCATGTAAATAATTTGCCACTGCTGCACAGTCACACCTGACACTGCAGTGCTCTGACTACCACCTCTCCTTTAAAACAGTGTGTCTCTGTAATAAACCTGAATGGAAACCTCTTCTAGAAAACACCACTGCTGATTTGAATAAACCTCTGCACTAACTCAGTCCTCCATTAGGGTCTGAGCTGCTTTTATCTGATGATACCTGAAGACGTCTGGCTGTGCTTTCACTGGCTGAGGCTGCCTGTATTTCACCTGGGTCTGTGTGACCTGCTAAAACATCTGGACTCAGTACTGAATGTGGATCAGCCGTGCTTGTACTGGCTTATGATCCAGCACATACTCTACTGACAAACTTCAGCATAGATCCTGTAAATTATAGATATCAATTCTTGCAAGACATTATTGTTAGCAGCTGATTCAAGACCATTCAAACTGGCTGGAAAGATGTACATACATATTGCCCACCCAGTCTGCTAATCGATATTTTAAAAGTCAATGTGAATCCACTGCTTTCCATCTTGCATTAGTCCAGTGTTGTAACTAACCCTTCACTGAGAGACAGGTTATTATTGTCTCGTTTTAAAATGATGTGTGCCTGAGGAGTGCATCACATCCATGTGTTGTCTAGGCTGGTCCCACTAATGTTGTTGCTGGAATGCAATAAGGTCCGGCTGCACACTGTAGTACTGCTCAGCTCGATGTACGCATTTCGCATCATAAGCATTTCGTGCACGCGCACATGCATATGAGCACATGTTCACGCGCGAAGTGGTTTTCTTTAAACATCTTTACACGTCGGCGACTCAGCTGGGTTGGCAAGACAGACAGGGAGAGATTCACTGCAGCTATATATGCTACTCACATCATGTCATCTTATTTTCTCTTCTTGTGCACAGAAGAATAGTCCGTCTTAGTCCTCTCAATAACTTTACAAATACTCGCTTTCAACATTGACTTATTTTTTTTATTTTACATAAACCGGTAGTTTTATTTTGAAATTTTAACCGGACGTTGCATATATATTATTGCTACCTTGATCGGACGTTGCAGATGTTGCCAATTGTTGCTGACTTGACTGTGCAGCCCTACACGTCCACATGGATACAGGAGCATGTGCCCCAGAAAAAATGGTCTAGCAACACCTATGGGCTACACCAATGAGCATGACTAGTTAAATGCAGACTGCTCATACACTGTTAGCTTTAATGTAATGTCAGAATGCAGGAGGAAGTTTTAAGCAGATAAACCTCAGCTTTGATTGTCACTCACCTTCTGTTTGTACCAGGTCTCTGCTTCAGCCTTGCTGCGGTTGGCAATGTCCTCGTACTGAGCACGCACTTCAGCCACAATGGCATCCATGTCCAAGTTACGGCTGTTGTCCATCTCCACAACAACGGAGGTTTCCTTGATCTGGCTCTGCAGCTCACGAAGCTCCTACAGAACTAATAGTTAGTTCACAACAGTTAACTTTTGATGATCATGAGTTTTAAGTTAAATAGTAGGTGGAATTAGACAATATAGCCTAGATAGCCTGCATACAGCCTCATAGACGGCCCTGAGGAAGTTGATCTCATCCTGAAGAGCATTGGCCTTGGCTTCCAGCTCCATCATGTTTATGTAAGCAGCATCAACGTCCTGGAAAGAAAATGATGTACAAATAGTGCTGTTAAATCCCAGGATAGATAAAATTGAAGGACCAGCTTGATGTATTCGCACCTTCTTCAGGAGCACAAACTTGTTCTCTGCAGTTGCACGTTTGTTGATTTCATCTTCATACCTGTTTGAACACAAGGCAACACTTTAGTGCATCTGCTCCATTTTCAACACTCACTATATCAGGTACATGTTATAACTAGTGACCATGTCATGCAAACACTTACTTCCTCTTGAAGTCCTCAACCTGGCCCTGCATGTTCCTCAGCTCTCCCTCCAGCTTGCCCTTCTCATTGCCCAGCCCATCAAGCTGTCTGCGCAGGTTGGCAATGTAGGCCTCAAACATGCCCTCGATTTTGGAGCGGGTGGGGGTCTCGTCTTGGAGGAGGCTCCATTTGGTCTCCAGCTTCTTGTTCTGCTGCTCCAGGAAACAGACCTGTGGAGACACAAAACCAGGGAAGACAGTCAGATGATTAAAATAATGGGCTTTAGCATAGTTCAGAAAGGTCCCTATTTTCTCTGCCAGTCTCCCAGGTAAGAGATGGTTGAGTCACTGCAATATAATCCCCACCCATGTTTAGATAGGGCTACAGGCCAGCTGTTACCTTTGGTAGATTTTGGATAGAGTTGCTAGTGTAAGATAGGGTCACATTAAGCAACAGACTTTGAAATTTTTATAGACTTTTCTAATCACAGAGGCTGTAAATGAGTAACAAATATAACATCACTGAGATAAGATTCACCGCTCTCTTGCTTTACCACTAGTGAGCAGAGCTCAACAGTTTCATTAAACATCTCATTAAGCAGAATGATATTATTATACTATATACTAATGTGTTAACTTTCTAGTTATTTCTTTTCAATTAGAGATTGAAAGAGAATAATGACACGCTTTACTTTTGACAGCTGCTAGAAGTAAATGTAGCCCAGGGAGATAAGATAATGAGGCCAACAGTCAATTGTACATCACAAAGTCACAGAGCTCACAGGAACCAACCTTGTCGATGAAGGAAGCAAAGCGGTTGTTCAGGGCCTTGATCTGCTCCTTCTCCTGGGTGCGGACTGCCTGGATGGTGGGGTCGATCTCCAGGTTCAGGGGGGCCAGCAGGCTCTGGTTGACTTGGACAGCTGTGATCGGTGGGGGCACGAAACTGCCTGATGTTTGGCTAGAAGAAAAGCCATAACCAGAGCCGGAACCAACATGCGCTGCAGCTATAGTAAAACCAGCACCAAAACCAGCACCAACACTATAGCTAATACCACCAGTTCTATTGCGGGAGTAGCTGCTTCCTGGTCCTGCAAAGGACATTCTGGGTCTGCTACCAGAGCTTGAGACCGAGTATGCCTTCCTCATCATGTTTGCAGGTAAAGGTTGTCGAGCAGAGGAGAACTGAAGTTGAGCAGAATTCAAAAGGAGAGCCAAGTCTTTCTGAGTGTCTGACTGCAAAGTCTACATAATTTTATGGTTATGCTGAACAAAGGGGAGGGTCCTCTTTAGCCACTTCAACCACATATGCTGTCTAGCCTCCCCTCCACCTCAGCCTAGAGCCCTCAGGCTCTGATTGACAGGAATGGCGTATCCTATAAAACAGGCAGGGAGGGTTTGTCAGAAGATAAGCCGTGACACAATCTTCACTGGGACACTCTGAAGGGGAAGAGAGCTAGAGGTAAAGAAGTGAAGTGAAAATGTGAACATGTGAGGAAAGAGAGCCTCTTTGAGTGTGTAACCCCTGTAGTTTACTTAGTGATCACCGGGTAATGAGTGAAATGAACACTGTACCACGCTCTGTGCTGGTGTTGAAAAGCAGTCTGCATTGCTCTTTCCAACTCTTTCACAGGTAGGCAAGTTAAATACTTTCACTTTCGATTAACGGCAAATTAAAGCATATTAAGTCTCTGCAGAGCAAATGAAGACTACCCTACACACTGTAAAATCTAAGTCTGATGACTTTATACAAAGTGCAGTTCTCCTCTTTTGTGTTCAAGTTTCCTCAGTTGTTACAGTTTTTTTTAAATTGCTAACAAGCATTTTTCAGTACTGAGTTGACTTTTTCAAAACTCTTCACACAGTGAGCACAACATAAGTCTATGTGGACCAAACTGAGACTGACTCTTGCCTTGTTGTAATACAAAATGCATTGATTTAACACAAAAGACAATCAATGACCACATCTTTCAAAAGTCACAAATTCTTTTTCTCACTTAGTCAGCTACCAGAAAAACCACGTGTATTCACAACCAATTTTGCAAATGCTTACATAGTCTTTTCAAAACTGTTACATTTAAGTTGGAATGGACAAATGGACAGCAATTTGCCAAATTACAAACCCCAAGTTTGTTGTGAGTTTATGTAGTGAGATAGTATTGACTGAAATTATGTGAATAATACCAACGACAGGTCATTCCTATCTCACTTAGAGTCCTATATAGGTGAAAAGATCTCATTACCACCTATACAAGGAGACATCTTTGGAATGTTTTGTTACACCTCCATTTCAAAATGGGGCCTGCAAGAGATAGAGGAGAAAGGGTGGTACAGAGAGGAAGAGGATTCTGCATGCGTGGTGGTGTAAGACAACAGCGGAGATGACCAAGAGCTGTGGTCTCTGATGACATCAGGGCTACTGTGGTAACCAGCTAATCAACCATGGGCTATCACTGGTCTCTTTCTGGCGCAGCCAAATATGGCCCACTCAACAGTGGCATCAATTATCAGAATTTTCCAGTGAACCAACAGGTAAAATGTGTATTCTAAAAAGGCGTAACTGTTTATTACCAAAATAATATTTTTTTTCAGTTGCTGACCAGCGTTTACCTGAACTTAAGATACTTTTTTGAAACTCTTAACACAGCAACACCCTTACCTCACAAAAGTAGCTAAATAGTACATTTTCTGCTCAAAACAACATTTTGTTCTTTAAACACCAATTTTACATTTCAAAATGCAAAAAAAACATTGTCTATATACACAAACTCTGTCAAAACGCAACAAACCCGACTCCAAATAAAATCATTCTGTCAAAACACTAGCACATGTTCTTTCCAAGAGGACCAGATCAATCATAGCACAACAACTATCTAAATACAAACATTTGTGAAATCACGATCACAATGTGAAATCCATTGTTTTTTGTAATTCAGTTTACTTTATTCTGTAAACCACCCTACATTTTTGACTTGAGGGGTGAATGTGTGCATTTTTGACAACAAACAACAAAAGTGAATGAGTCATCTATACTTTATTGAATGTATTGTAAGAAAAAATGTAAGTGACAGAATTCTATAAGTAAAGTTTTAATAGCAACATGAAATTGCAGGCAGGGATCAACATGTGTGAAATACTGTCAAATACATTTACGTTCCTTCTCGGCCAGTGTGCTCCTCCTACACCATCTGGCCCTGCCATCTCTACACAAAGCAATTTCAGTCCCAACTGTTCTCATCTGTAACATCACAATGGTGAAACAAACTACCACATGCCATCAGAGCAGGGGTGCCCCTCTCTAACTTCAAGAAGCTCATGAAAACCCATCTCTTCTGATAACACCTCTTATAACATCACTAACCCCTAATCTCTGCACTTCATGTGCTGTTCTTCTTCTATCTCCTTACAATTCTCTTGTATTGATTGCACTATTCGTTAACTTTAATTTCTTTCCCTGGGTATTGATGCTGGACGTGCTACTGTAATCGCTCTTCCTAGTGTTTATTGTTACTTTTGGATCTCTTACTGGATCGATGCTTGTTGCATTTTGTTTCTCATATGTAAGTTGCTTTAGATAAAGGTGTCAAATGAGTAAATGTAAATGCACATTTACATTGAAACAAAAAATGCAAAGAAGGGATATAACCAAAAATGCCTGTCCCATTCTAATCCCTATCTTCAGTCTTTGGCCACTTGTTCTCATCCACATGACATCTACTTTCATGCACCTTACAGTTTTTTTCAATCACTAACAAGCACTTACCCATACTTCAGATACTTTTTCTATACTCTTAACATAGACTTACACCTACAAAACACAATTGGCCAAGTGGATCATTTTCTTCTCAAAAACACATTTTGTTATTTTGTTAAATATATACTAACTCTTCATTTCAAAATAGAACACATTTTTCTCTGCACACACTATCTGTACCAAAACACTGAAATCTGACTCAAAATGAAAATATTCTGTCAAAGAATGACACTTGTTTTCACTTCACAAAGTACATGCAGTCAATCAAAGTACACCAGGTTTCAAAAATACTGGCTATTGTTGACATTACAAAAACTACATAGACTTTTATGTTTCAGTTTTACAGGTATTTGCATGCAAAACATGCAATCCACCGTTTTTACACTAAATTTCTTGGTTGGTAACTGTATGTCCACAGTAATGTTCACATTCAAAAGCATTCCAGTAAAAAGCTTTACTGTTTACTACAGGAGGTACAGTAGAAACGCGGTATGTTAGAACAGAAAAACTTTTACAGTATTTCTTACAGTGAACAAAATATCCGTGAAACATACAAGACCATTCTGAACAAAAAAACAACAGCAAAAAGTCCAGATAAAAATTGGGGGAACTAAAAAAAAAAAGCACAACATTGCTGTATCTAATCTCTGCGATCTTCAGGGTTAGGCCACATGTTTTCGTCAACATCACATCTGATATTATCCAAGGCGATGCACCTGGGATAAAACCACTTGGTATGCCGGATCCACCCTTGACAATCCTGAACTGTGATGTCCCTGCAGCCAGCATCCATAGCTTCAAGGAGGGACATCTGGTCATGTGGCTGATGGTCATAAACCTTCCACCTCCATGCTTAAAAGAACTCCTCTATGGGGTTGAGGAAAAGTGAATAGGGTGGAAGGAAGAGACTTACCAGTCTTGGGTGAACTCCAAACCATGTTGTTATTGCTTGCGAATGATGGAAAGTCACATTGTCCCAGGTAATTACAACAAAGGTCCTCATGTTTTCACCCTCCCGATCCTGCTCTGGAACCAGGCGCTGGTGGAGATCATTGAGAAAGGCAAGGATGCGCTCAGTATTATAGGGTCCAACCTGACATCTGTAAAGGACTAATCCTGCATATGCAATTGATGCACACATGGTAATGTTTGCCCCCTCTCTGTCCTGGCACATCAACTGTGGCCCTTTTTCCAATTACATTTCGTCCACGTCGACGCCCTTTTGGCCAGATTGAATCCTGCCTCATCTATGTATATGAATTCATGAGGGGCCTGGTTGGCCTCCACTTCCAAAACTCTCTGAAACAAAGTTTATGTAAATCATGTCATTACTGTAATCCATACTGTAACGTATTACTGTGTAGGTTACCTACTTGCAAAGTGCAAAGCTTATAGAACTGGACTTTGAATTGAATATACACTATACCTGGACATATTGTTGTCGTAGCTCCTTGACTCTCTCACTGTTCCTCTCAAAGGGAACAGTGTAGAGCTGCTTCATCCGCACTCTGTGTTTGGACAATGTCCGTGTAATGGTTGTGAGGCTGATGCTATCGATGTTATCAAATATCTCATGGTCCTCCACAATTCTAGTTTGAATTTCACGCAGTTTTATTGCATTGTTTGCAACAACTATTTCTACAATGGCAAACTCTTGATCATTATTGAGGAGCTTTCCTCTTCCCCCAGAGGGTGGAAGACGTTGCATTCTTTAGAGGGACAAAAAAATTAAACATATGCATTACTGTATGACCTTATTGAAATGTCAAGTGAGAATAGAAACAATCCATGTAAAATGCAATACTTACCTGTTGGTTTGTTGAAAGATGCGTATAATGGAGGCAACCGTTGACCGCCTCAAATTGGGCTGCACTCTTTCACCAGTCTCTCTTAGTGAAAGACCGTGGTTGATTACATAGTCAATGATAGTGGCACAAATTTCATCACTGACTATTGTTCTTGGAGCCCTTGAAATGCCACCACCAAGCATTCTTACACCTCTACCTTGCCCTCTCCCTGGCCCTGCTCCTCTCACTGCTCCTGCATCTCTCTTTGCTCCTGCACCTCTCACTGGGCCTGCTCTTCTCCCTGGGCCCCTTGCTCTTACTCTTCCTCGTCCAGACATTACAGTGTTTGTCTTTTTCTGTTTCTGTTTCCAAAAACATCACTCCTCAAAGTCCTCCTTTTATATATAAGTGTCAGTGTAATAGAAGAAAAAACCCTGCCACTAAGTCTAAGCCAGACTGGAATCAGCTGTGGTTGGCCCAATTTACCCAACATAAATCAGCTGTGTGTCAATTATTTAAATGTTTGTTTATTATCAGCCGAGATATATTGTTTTCGAACTGATATCATTGCAGAAACAGAGGTTTTTATACTGTATCTAAGGTTTGGAATATTGTTTTTGCTATTGTGGGATGGTGTGTGTTAACATTCGCAAATACTACAAAAACAATCCATAATTTTGTTGGGATGTATAGCTTGTCTGTTAAGAAAATTTAAGCATTGTGGAAATGTCTTCACTGACTGCGAATTGTGTGAAAACAACATGAAATGTGTGAACGGTATGGCCACAAAAGACCGATGCTGTGCTAACTGTGTTTAGAGTTTTAAAAATGTGACAACTGATTGGACAAACGCTTGTTAGCGACTGAAAAAAACTGTAATTGTATGGTATGAACAGGCCAATGCTGGGCTAATTCTATTCTATTTTTATATTAAAATGTGACTTGGACAAAAGGACGTTTTCAGTTGTAAAAACTAAAATCTATTGCTTGTGTGTAGGCTGTGTGTAGGCTAAACCTTGTATTTCTTCTTTAGGACCCAACGACTAACCCCCACAGGGGGGATTTCTTTTAGAGAGTCATGGAGCTGGAAGGCCATCACACACACCGTGTATTTATCTACGTGGACTTGGCCAAAACACAGTGGCGAAGACAGAATTTCTTTGGCAAAAGAGCTAAAGTGGGTGTCCCAGGCCAAAGGGGTGCCAATGTTACCATGTGTGCAGTGATATCCTCTAATGGAGTGCTGCTACACAGATGCAAAAGACTGGTGAAGTAACTTTGTTTTGTTTTTTAAGCAAGCGTTTACAGTGCTGACTGTTGTTTCCCTTTCAATTTCATTTATTGTAGTTTATTTTTTAATTACTTGATGGCAAAGATAAAACAACAGTGAAGCTTTTCCTGTTTTCCTCTTGCATTTTGATAACTTCTTGTTGTATACTATTATACATTCTATAAACACTTATCATTGTTACTGTACTTCATAATGGGAACATTATTTACTATAAAATAAGACAATGTACACATTTCTTATACCAGCAACAATGTATATAAATACTGTACACACACACACAAACACAATAAAAAACACAAAATAATTTACTACTTCAAAGACGATGCATCTACTGTAATGCTACCTGTTGTTAGTGTTTTTTTAGGTAATTATGTTATGAGTGATGAAATGTTGCTGTTGGAGAGAAGTACTGCTGGTGTTTTTGTAAAATTATTTGATAATGAAATAAGTATCTAGTGTTTTGATAGTTTTGGTGCATTTTGGGTGTGAAATTAACTGTTGTGCAAGCTGCATGTTGGTACAGACGACAGTGTGAAGAGTTTTGAAAAAGTAAAATCAGTACTGAAAAATGCTTGTTAGCAATTGTAAAAAACTGTAATATAACTTAGTACTTTTTTCGGTTTGAGTCACTTCAGTCATTTTCTGACTTATTCATAGGTCTAAGATCAGTAATCGTTCTGGTTAAGTTGTGGTTCTGGGTGTAAGCAACCGGAATATTGGGTTTTTTATCTTGTCTCAAACAGTTAACTGATGTATTGTACGCATCTTTGATTTCTTGCACACCTCACATTTTATAATAAATGTAACATTTAGGTGCATTGTTTAAAAATCTTTTCTTCCTATGAACAAATAAAACTGTTATTAACACTGTCAGAACATGACAGCCAATCTGCAAGATTGAAAGATTGAAAGATTCTGGCACTGTTCTGCAGTAGTGTAAAAGTACGCAATTAGCAGCAGAATTAAAGATATCTCTGAAATTTCATATATTTTCAAGTTCAAATGAGTTTCTCATTTGCTTCACACTCTTTTCCGCATATGCTCTTGTTGTCTTTTCCTTTTCTGTGTAGTGTTGAAATTTCACTCTGCGATCTAACAAATACTAGACCAAAAATTTGTTTTTGTAGAAAATGAAAATAATGCCGAAAATAAAATAAAAATCTAATGGTTTATTTCATATATTAACATAAAATTAGAACTATATTAAAAATAGCAATACCTATAGCCATAAAATTAGAAGTACATGAGTCACAGTACATGAGATACGATATCAATGCAATGTTTTTAAATATCACTCTCTACCGAGACAATTTAGTATTTATTTCAGTAACCTAAATATACACGAAAGAATATATTCATACAGAAAAAAACAGTAGCACCACAAAAATACAAGCTTTAGTGTTCTACAAATAAGCTTCAGCGTAATGTTTTATTATCTAATTATGTTAAATACATATATTTAGTTACTCTTTAAGCCTCTTTTTCAGTTAAGTCTCATGATTGAAATATATATGGTGTTGCTCTATCTGGTGGCAGGAAGCAACCAATGATAAAAAGAGAATAATCCAATTAAACTGACTGACTCTGCATGCTTTAGCTGCACAGCTTATGTGTTAATACTCTCCAGCAGGAGGTGCTCATTTATAAGGAGTCACCTTTTTTGAGATACTGTATATTGTCTGGTTCTACTGAAAGAGAAATGGATAACTGTAGAACAATAACACCAGTGATCCTCTTTGAGGACAATACTGCCTATTGATCATACCTTCAGCTTCATTTGGGTATGCAATGATCAGTTCTGTTAAATTCTTCTGCTCCCCCCTTTGTGCTGTTAAGCACAATGTTATAGATAATTCAATTATCTTTATTGCCACAATACTCAGGTGCAATGAAATTTTGCATGGCTTCTGTGTTGTAATTAGAATAAAAAATAAACAAATAAATAAAAGCAGTAACAGAAAAAACAACAGCTTAATATTTCAGACAAATTACACATCTTTGCAAATTTACAGAGGCTGAATGTTGTAAATATTCAGACCGTTCTAATCTCAGGGTGTCCAATACCAACGCTTTCAGAAAAAGTGACTAAGCGTAGTTATGTGACGCTAAAGGTACCTTTCAGCATCTGTGTGAGATGCTCCTGGATGTGCTAGCTTGCTAAGTTTGTGTTAAAGGTCCTGACAGCCCCCCCGAAGCCCCCTAGCTTTACCATAACCATCAGAAATGTTAGTGCCTAAAACTTAGTCACTGACTTTTCGCATGTTGACCGGCTAACCCTAAAGCTGTAGGAGGTAGCCTAGCATAGGGTTAGCCTCCTTTGTGTTGCTGCAACCCCTAGCAAATGGTGACGTTTCATACGTGTGCCTTTAGTGTCAAATAATTACGCTTTGTCACGCTGTCTGAAAGCTAAATCTGTATTTATAAATAGTGTCTGTGGTAACAGTTTCTGAGGGTGGGTGTGTGTGTATCATAGTGTTTGATTTGGACGGGTATTACTAATGGTGTGGGGACCAAAATCTGTTTACTCACATTGTGGGGCTCGCTTCCTTATGGGAACAAATAGAGTTATAGTTGTTCGTTTTATCAATTTATTGCTTTACTTTTTTATTATGTTTTGTGAGGTGACTAGAAAGATGTGTTGTCTGTATGTGCAAGCAAGTATTCTAGTTTGGCCTAGGAGGCTTCTCATAGTCACACCTCTCCCCTACTCCAAAATCTTCAAAGAGTCACCTTCCCCGACTACCACGCTGACACCCCCCTCACCGACCGCTCACCTGCATTCACGATCTGTGAAGTCTGTTTACTGGTTACCACATAGCCTATTATTTATTCATCATTCTCTATTTCAGAGCTGATCATAAATACATACGTACATATACATGTACTGTATACCAAATCTACCTACCTCAGGTAAATAATTCCTGCACATAATATTTATTTATTCCAGCATCCTTTGGACTATGCTCCATTGCACTGTGTACATGTGTACATGTATGCATGTGTATGACATGTACACAATAATAAGAATAAGAATGATAATGATAATAATAACTTACTCCTGCATCCTTTGCACTCTGCTCACTGCACTATTTGTCAATCTGTCTATATTGTGTTTGTTTATAGTGTGTATATTGGTTTTCTCTATACTGTAGCCTGTGTTTGATTTTATTATTGTATTATTGTATTATTATTGTATTATTGTATAAGTAAGGACATTGTGAGCAATGTACAATCCTGAGTCAATATCCTTGTATGTGTATACCTGGAAAACAATCTGATTCTGATTCTGATATCCCATAGCCCACAATCAGTAGCCCCTAACGCAAATTATAACAGTTTAGGGTGAAGACTTGGGTTAGGGCTAGGGATAGGGTTAGGCAAGTATTGGTTAGGGTTAGGATACGTTTCCAGGGAATTAAATAAAGTCAATGTAATGTCTCCAAAAGTGAGGGAAACACAACTTTGTGTGTCTAAGGTAAGGTACTTTCTTGTCACATACATGAAGCGACATTCATTCCCTGCATTTAACCCATCCCTCAAGGAGCAGTGGGCAGACACTGTACAGACCAACTCCAGATCTGAGCCAGTGAATTGGTCAATGGTACTGACTGGAGAACCTAATCTAGCAAGTTTTTGATAGCGGGAGAAACTGGAACATGCAAAATGCACAGAAAGGCCCAGGACAACCAGGGTTCAAACTCCGTTCTTGCAGTCCCTGTGCTATCCCCCGCACTGCCACACACTGGGTATGTGTCACAGTTCTTGATGTCTTTCTGTGTGTGCCCTCTCACTTCTTGTAACCTGCTCTCTGGTTGAACAGGTAGACATATGCTGGAGGCCACAGCTCTGGTTTCGTAAGCTGTTCCTCATTCTATTGGTGTTGCATCTTATTGTCCTGAAACATTTGCCAGGCAGCAGCAGTTCAAACAGGGAGTGGCCTGGGTGTGTGGTATCCCAGATAATGCTCCTAGCCTTTTGCCTCTGTTGACTGGCATAGATAGTGTCCAAATTTTGGAGCTCCATTCCAACAATGCCCTGGGCTGCCTTCACTTCACGATACAAGTGATATTTGTTTGAGTTTGAGCTGAGATTACCTCAGTAAGTCAGTCAGTAAGGAATAATGCAGGATTCATAACAGCAGGACGAGTTGCATCTTTCTATGTGGAAAAGTTGCATCAACTGTCATCCTAATGGTGATGTGATGGCATGTGCCTTGTATTATTTGCATGAGTCACGTTGAATTCCTCTTGGACCATTTTCAACAATTAATGCTAATTGGCAGCCCTCTTACCCTTAGGTGAAGATGAAGAAAGGATTGTTCTTGTTAACCTGCCAATAGAGAGTATGAGTGCATGAGGCACACTTAAAAATAAACCATTGTGTGTGCAGAGAAAAATGCAGTTCCATCAAAGCAGGATATTTTTTACTCAATAGACACGTGATAGAAGAATAAAAGCATGCAAAATCAAGCTACAACTCCTGAACACTCAAGGCCTTTTTAGATTCTCCTCCTACCTGATTATTAAGATAATATGGGTGCTAGTTTGAAAGAAAATATGTCAATGGTTTCTTGGTTTCTTTCTCTATATTGTTGGTGGAATAGTGCTTACTCTATGTGTTTGCAAGCATCCTGACTGCTAACAGTGACAGTACACATACCCTTGAATTGGCCCTGAATGTGAAGCAGGAAGGCCTATGAATTCCCTGTGAGGTTAAATATTTAGATTTTTTGTTGTTTTTGCAGGCAGATGAGTCTTGAAGGCTAAATGTTTTGTCAGCTTTTTATGTTTTGGTTTTTCTTACAGTTCATTTTAACAGAACATCTTCAGAGTTATTAAATGCACTATTAAGCTATATAGCTTATTCGCAGGTTACAGAGCATTTGCACAGTTTTCATTTAACATTTGAACTGCAAGAGCTATTGTTTTTGGGACTAATTGAAGAAAGGCCATGTTTTTTCTGTTTGTATGTGATCTCATTGAATTGTAAGGCTTTGCGGATTCAAAAGCTTTATGAATCTTGGTTTTGTTATTTATTAAAAATGACAATCTTGAGTTGAAATACTTTAGGAAGAGTTGTGGGAAAGTGGCACTGCCCCGATGTGACACCTTAACGTGAAAATATCATCTTGCTGTTAAGACTAAAAACCTCCCTAAACTTGAAGGAGGCTCTGTTCTCCCTTGTCTTTAATTTATCAAAAGAATTATGAGAGTGAGAGACAATCATTTTAATTCTCAGATTTATTTTATTGAGATGAATTTGATGTGTTGCAACATTCATCAGTCATGTTGACTTGAGACTGAAGACTTTCACAAAATAAATCTGGTTTCAACATAGTTTTATCTTGAAGGCAAGGTAAGGCAAAACTAAGCAGGGAAACATTTGAAAGGAAACAGGAAAAAGAACAAGCCAGAAGCCAATCAGTTCAAAGTTAAACTGTAAACATGTAAAGTCACAGAACTTTTTGCATTTCTTAAGGTTCAAATTCGGTCAGTAACTTGCTCACATAAGTAATATGAGCACTCAAATGTGTGAAAACATCAACAGAAAATATCCTGCCCGTGTCAGATACAATACAAAAAAGTCAAAGTTGACAAGATAGAGTGCGGATTTTTCAAACACTTTCCTTGCTTAGTTTTACCACTCTATCAAAACCTTTCTTTGTTTTCCTTTTTTTCTTATTTTGTGGATGTCAGTGCAGAAAGAAAACAAAATTTGCCTTGATCACTGACCTGGTTTGTGAGTGTTTAAGGTCATTTGTAGCTTCAGAAACTCTCAGATTTTAGGAATCTGATATTGGGGATATTCAGCTCTCCTGTTGAACATGCTTTACAGTGTTGCGTAGCACCATGAAAGGGTACAGATTTAGATCAAATGCAAGAGTTTCTGAAGCGGAAGAGGGACGGCTCTCTTTTTTAATAGACTCTCCTGGAACTGGTTGTTGAGACTGTGGACTTTGTGAGAGTACCACCATAACCACCACCATAGCCGAATCCACCACCAGAGCTGAATCCACTGCCGGAGCCGAATCCCCCACTGGAGCTGGAGCTGGAGAAACCTGAAGCAGGAAGAACAGGCAAGTGTTATCATTTATCAATCTGTCAGTGTAGTCTGTTGGTTCTGGTATCACTTATGATGTCGATGTTTAAAATCTGAAACTTACCACCACCTCCAGAGGTCTGCTGCACATGGATGGTTGCACTGGAGCCTCCACTGGCCAGTCTAATGGTGAAATAATGAAGAGTTGCTGTTTAATCCAGACTTTAAGCTGATGATGCAGCCATGAAACTACATTGAATATTCATGTTTGTCCCACCTGGTCTCCTCTCCTTCCAGCAGTTTCCTGTAGGTGGCGATTTCGATGTCCAGAGCCAGCTTGACATTCATCAGCTCCTGGTATTCGCGCACCTGGCGGGCCATGTCCTGCTTGGCTCTCTGCAGAGCATCCTCCAGGTCCTTGATGCGGAGCTTGGCATCCTTCACTGCCAGCTCACCACGCTCCTCAGCCTCTGCAATCTGAGCCTCAAGGTTGGCCCTCTGTGGAAAATTATGTCACAGATGGTTTAATAACGCCAAATGCTTTTATTCAGTGTGCTGGGTTCATAATAAGACCTCATCCTTGAGAAATTCTTCAAATATACCTGTCCCTTGACAGCCTCTATCTCATTCTGAAGACGGGAGATCATGCGGTTCAGCTCAGCAATCTCAGCCTTGGTTGTGCGCAGGTCATCACCATACTGTCCGGCAGAGCTCTGCATCTCCTCATACTAAAATGAAAATATGACAAGGTGTATCAACAACGTGATCCAGAAGGTTGGCAGAGGTGTTGCAAGTGTATGTAAAGACACAGGGGATAAACCTGGGCTTTGCCTTTTACTCACCTTCTGTTTGTACCAGGTCTCTGCTTCAGCCTTGCTGCGGTTGGCAATGTCCTCGTACTGAGCACGCACTTCAGCCACAATGGCATCCATGTCCAAGTTACGGCTGTTGTCCATCTCCACGATGACGGAGGTGTCCTTGATCTGGCCCTGCAGCTCACGAAGCTCCTACAGATCCAACAGTTGTTCAGTTAACTCTTGATGATCATCAGCTTTAACTCAACTGGTTATATTATATTGAAGTAGGTGGAATTAGACAATGTAGCTACATACAGCCTCATAGACGGCCCTGAGGAAGTTGATCTCATCCTGAAGAGCATCGGCCTTTGCTTCCAGCTCCACCTTGTTCATGTAGGCAGCATCAACGTCCTGGAAAGAAAATGATGTACAAATAGGAAGTGTTAAATCTAGTCACATCATATTAAAATTAGACAGAAAAAATTGAAGGACCATCTTGATGTATTCGCACCTTCTTCAGGAGCACAAACTCGTTCTCTGCAGCTGCACGTTTGTTGATTTCGTCTTCATACCTGTTTGAACACAAGGCAACACTTTAGTGCATCTGCTCCATTTTTAACACTCACTATATCAGGTACATGTTATATCTAGTGACAATGTCAGGCAAACACTTACTTCCTCTTGAAGTCCTCAACCAGGCCCTGCATGTTCCTCAGCTCTCCCTCCAGCTTGCCCTTCTCATTGCCCAGCCCGTCGAGCTGTCTGCGCAGGTTGGCAATGTAGGCCTCAAACATGCCCTCGATGTTGGAGCGGGTGGTGGTCTGGTCCTGCAGGAGGCTCCATTTGGTCTCCAGCATCTTGTTCTGCTGCTCCAGGAAACGGACCTGTGGAGACACAAAACCAGGGAAGATTGTCAGATGTTGTTTAAAACCATTTTTATATATATTGATGCATACCCATAACAACCAGGTGATACAGGCAATGTGCAAAAGACAGACTTTGGCATGATCCAGAAAGATCCCTGTTTTCTCTGCTGGTATCCCAGATAAGGGAAGGTGTGAGTCACTGCAATATTATCACCATCACCAGGGCTATAAACCGTTTCTGAGCCTGTCTAAGGAATTATAGATAGAGTTGCTTTTGTAAAATGGTGTATGAATATAGTTTGTCTAGTAGTTTAATTGTGAACTCTTTGATGCTACTCCTAAATTGTTTTGGTTCAGTTGTTCTTTAAAGAGAAGGATCAGTTCTAAAAGGATTTGACGGGTGTGTCATTGTAGTATCAGGTTTTAAAATGCCTCACCTTTACCTGCATGTCTGATTAGATAGCTACATTTGTGAATTGCCACACCCCAGTCACAACAATTGCAACTCATGATTGCACACCTTTGTGTGCTTGTTGTTCAAGGGTTTTTATGCTATGATTTTCAAACCTTTTGGTCCTTTGAATGTAAATAGTGTACATATCTTCTTTCTAAATAATGTATTAAGTTCTATTCAGATCTTACATGTGTATGTGGCTTTAAGTGTTTCACCTGTTGTATCTCTACTTTGGCTATGACTCATCCCACATGCTCTGCTGAGCTGTGAACGGCATACAGTCAGTCCAGCCATAAAAAAAACTAGGTGTGGCAAACTGCAGTAGACAAAGCATTACAGTAACATGGGATGAATGCTTTGTTTTGTGAGTCTTTGTCTAAGTGTGAACTTCTAGTGTTCACAGAGTCTCAATCTACATTAATGAAATCACTATATAACTTGCATGCCAGTATCAACACAAATGTGTGACAGTAGCATAAAAAAGAAGTCAAAGTTTATTTACTCTCTTTACTTTGCATTCTTGTCGCCCATAACAACCAGATGATGAGAAATGACAGACTTTGGACTGTGTGTGGGCAGAGTGCAGATAGATCTCTGTTTTCTCTCCCAGGTAAGGGATGAGTGAGTCACTGCATTATAATCCCCACCTATGTTTAGATAGTGGGCAGAGTGGCCGCTACAGGCTCAGACAGGGCTACATGCCAGCTGTTACCTTTGGTAGATTTTGGTCAGAGTTTTAAAAAACTTTTCTAATCCCAGCGGCTGTAAATCATTGATGAATTTAACATCACAGAGATAAGATTTACAGCTTTCTTGCTTTGTCAGTAACAGGTTTGCCTCTAGAGAGCACTCCTCAACAGTTTCATTAAACATCTCATTAAGCAGACTGATGTTACCATACTATATGCTATATCTTCAAACTATCTTGTCCTTTCTTTCCAGTTACAGGTTGAGGAAGAAAAAGATGATTCACTTTTGACAGCTGCTAGAAGTAAATGTAGCCCTGAGAGATAAGATTAAGAGTACATCACAAAGTCACACAGAGCTCACAAGAACCAACCTTGTCAATAAAGGAAGCAAAGCGGTTGTTCAGGGTCTTGATCTGCTCCTTCTCCTGGGTGCGGACTGCCTGGATGTTGGGGTCAATCTCCAGGTTCAGGGGGGCCAGCAGGCTCTGGTTGACTTGGACAGCTGTGATCGGTGGGGGCACGAAACCACCTGACATTTGGCTAGAAGAAAAGCCATAACCAGACCCGGAACCACCACCCAATGAAGACATACCAAAACTACCACCAGCGCTAAAACCAGCACCAGCACCAGCACCAAACCCAGAACCAGCACTAGAGCCAAGACCACCATAAGTGGTTCTTTTGACAGAGTAGCTGCTTCCTGGTCCTGCAAAGGACCTCCTGGTGCTGCTGCCAGAGCTTGTGACTGAGTATGCCTTCCTCATTGTGTTTGCAGGTAAAGGTTGTCAACTCTGAGCAGAGAAGAACTGAAGATCAGCAGGATTCAAAAGGAGAGCCAAGTCCCTCTGAGTGTCTGACTGCAAAGTCTGCCTGCTTTTATGGTTGTGCTGAACAAGGGGGAGGGTCCTCTTCAGCCACTGCAACCAGTACTCTTACTTTTGCTGTCCAGCCTCCTCCCCACCTCAACCTACAGCCCTCAGGCTCTGAATGACAGGAATGGCGTATCCTGTAAAACAGGTAGGGAGGGTTTGTCAGAAGATAAGCCGTGACACGCCCTTCATTGGGACAGTCTGCAGGGGAAGAGAGTGAGAGGTAAAGTGCGGTTAAAATGTGAATCTGTGAGGGAAAAGAGCTTTTTTTAAGTGTGTAACCCCTGTAGTTTACTAAGTAGTAACAGGGCAGTGAAATTAATATGGTACTACTATCTGCTAACTGTGCTTTTAGGGAATACCTGTGAATGAAAATAACACAATAATCTACTGGGTTAGTGCTCAAGTGTTTTTTTTAATTTGATTTATACATAAAATAAAATTTGAATAACATTAAAAATAGCAATCGCCATAAAATACATAAACTCATACCAACACTTAAAAAACATGTATATCATTTTCAAGATGCAAAAATAAACTCCTACTTTTAATCTTATAAGACTAAAGATATGCGTGCAGGGCTGTAGGTGTCATTTATCACTACTCATTTTACATGGTTTATCTCTTGACCAAAACAAACATAGGTAGATGATAAAGTCAGAAACTAATCTAAAAGGGGGAGTATGTTAAACATTCAAATCTTTAGAGCAGTAACGTGATCATTTGTTAGCTGCTCACTGCTTGCTTTGGGACTTCTTCAGACCATTGCCATCTTTGTCTGTTTTCAATACGCACCAGTCAATAAATTTAAATGCTCTTGTTAACTTTAGGCAAGTAAAACAAATTGTTGTTGGTTTCAGGGTACAAAGAAACCCACATTAATTGACAGTGAGAGACAGGAGAACACTTTGTGAAGCCATTTTCCACCATTACTACCTCCCTATAAATTTCGCTGCAGTAGAACATCACACTACTTCCTGTTTTGGTACGGCATCGAAACACATTTAGTTTTAAAGTTTTATTGTGTGTTTTTAGTGTTTCTGTTTTTAAAACAGAAATGACACATTCTGACAAGTTCATAAACTGCAAAAAAACACTGGTGCTCATTTCAGTATACTCTGCTACAGCGGTCTTGTTCTGGTGTGCTCAGTTTATCATGGCTAATGTTAGCCCCTTGTGCGACTATTACAATAGCTTATCATTTGACCTAAAAGCTATTTAGCCCAAGTTACAGTCTCGCTTTATTGTTCATTTTCAGAATGAACGTCTACTCACTTGACACATTTATGCATTTGCTGTCTGCATGATCATTTCTAGCAAATTGCCACGCAAAAGTATAATACATTTTGGGGGTTTTGGACCACCCTTATTCTGGTGAAACAATCCTGCACATGAATTCTGCATCCATCTGATGTGCATTAGAAATTTAGTGGTAGTGTTCTCATTTGATGTATGTCACCACACCCAGTTGTTTTCTGACTCAAACACTACCGCACTTGTTTCTTCCCTCTGCACCTTTAGTGTAGGTGAGGCCTGCATTCTTTTTCTTCCATTAACAACGTTTCACATGCACATGCCTTTAATTTCTACCATGGTGTGGAACTTTACTCTGAAGCTCAAGTCTATTGAGCTTCAACAACAGCTATTTTGAGAAATGTAAATGATAGTTTTGCTTCTTAGTAGCCAACTTTGAACTTCTAAGCGAGGCATAGGACTTTTATGAACAACTGAGAATGGTGTGATCTGTTACTTATCCACAACCTCCCACACACAAACACAGTCAAACACCTGTATCTCTCTCACTGTTTTCTTGTGCTGTGCCAGATTCTAACACCAATACTCAATGCACATATTTGAGTGTCACATGATGCCAATAAATCACAACAATAGCGATGGCAAAGCAGAGTGAGGCCCCGCCAGCTGGAACACAGCCCCAACCCTTAACAGTCTCATTATTGAGAAGTTCAATAAACATGGATTAAGAGTGGTGAGGTTAAGACAAAGACAAATTCCAGAGAAGATCTGGTTGCAGATGTTACCTGAAGCAAGCTGAAGTTACAGATCACAAATGTCATCGGTCAGGGCTGTCATAAAACTAGAACTCAAGCCTGGTCAAGCCGGGATTACCTAAAGCAAGTCAACATGCAGAACCTCACTCATCAAGTTAAAGTGCCTGTGACTAGGTATGTGAGATGGCGGTGTGCATGTTTTTGCATATAGGCTTATGAATCTTGAGTAAAAATTTAAAATGAG
This sequence comes from Lepomis macrochirus, assembly GCA_024633595.2. NCBI lineage: Eukaryota > Metazoa > Chordata > Actinopteri > Centrarchiformes > Centrarchidae > Lepomis > Lepomis macrochirus. Next base: position 29,468,072 of record JALXJV020000004.1, on the reverse strand, counting down.
GCCATGTGTGTCAGTAGGTGGGGCAGCCAGTGGTTATTATTTCATGCAGTGTAACAATTCTGCATCCATCTGTTAACGTGTTTATGCACCATTACAAAAATGCATTGAATAAGAATTCACCCACTGGAACAGTACTTAAGATAATGTCATTTAAGTCACACCAGAAGCATTCTTTTCCTCTTTTATTTAAAACAATTTACAATTTAGGTCAGAGGTCAAATAGGTGTAGCCAGCATCTCCATGTCATATTTACATGACATAAACTAATACAGATATACATTTGTGTTGCAGCAGTCTAATCAGTTGGTGATTTGTTGATTTTTAACAGGTGGAAAGGCCCAATGGGAGCAGCCTAAGATTACGCTTTGCTACTCGTCACTTTGACCGTGAAGTTGACGCTACTTTGTAGAGTAGTTATGCTTCAATATAGTATAGAATTGGGTATTTATAGTGTAGAGAATACTATAGTTCCAAGACAGAGCTGAAGGGCAGGACTGAGAGAAAAAGGCACAATTATGAATCTGTCTGCTTCTTCAGTACAGTTCAGCCACTAATATTTGAAAGCTTGCACAAACCTAAATGAGATACAGGATCAATAAGTCAGGAAGACTAGACTAACATATTATTACGGAATGGAGAGGGGGTGGTATGTTAACCAGGGGGATTTATTTTGATAAAACTAGCACCCATAGCAAAACATATTTTGCAAGGTGCAGAAGAAAGTACTGAGGGTTTTGTTGTCCTTGCAAGCATGTATTACAATATGTGGCGGCAATTCACACACACAAATCTTTTACCATCTCGCTCTGTGCATTCCATCCATACTCGCTTAACTGCACATCACGCACATCACTAAAAATCCAGTTACTTACATAGTGTTGGAAATACAAAGGCTATTCAGTAGATTTCAAGATAACTGTAAGCAATCTGTGCTAAAAAAAATTGTGCCTTTAAACACACTGGTTAACATTCCTGAATGCAGTGTCCTTGGTTGCATATGCTTGCAAATGAAAGACATGCTCCCCCCTATTTTTCAAAACAAAACAGTTGTAGTAAAAGTGGAGAATGAAGAGAATGAAGGTGTTTTTTTACAGCTGTTAATTTCTATACACGCAAAGGTCACTGATGGAGATTTCACTTACACAACAGAGAATTCCTCTTGTCAAGTGTGTGGCTTCATGTCTCTAGCTTTAGGCGGTGTGATCTCAACTTTCCATTGCTATTTTAACAGCATTGCCTCTGGATGCTGAAACCTGTTGGACAGCTAAAGGGTAATTTTCTTGTTTGTTTTAAATTGCTTAGTTAACATACTTGACAAAAACACATTTACCTGTTAATGCAACAGTTTGATGACACAGTGGCCGGTGATCATTTTTCTTGGCTTTTTCAACTGATTCCATAATTAAAATTAAAGCTGCAAGCAGCATTGGGTGGGCCCTCACATGTGTAGCACATTGAGTTGTGAGGTGACCGCGTTGCAGATTCTGGAGCTCTGCCGGTGTGTCTGTGAATTTGCTAATTGCTTCAGACGCTGCACAAAGGTGTTAATCATCAATCAATCATTTCCTTTGTCCTCTTTGTGGCGCTACAAAGCACTTGGTGCTATGGCTATGACTGAATAATAGCATGTAGATGTGTGTGGGGCATAACTGTTATCAAGCATGTAAAGTTTGGTGCAGATGTGAGCATGTACACTGCAACAACTTCCTCTTTCATCATTGATTTTGGATGTACATCTTAAATCAGTGAGATTAGACTAGACAGCAAAAATCTGTCAGTCAGATTAATTCTCTAGGAGGAGTTTGTTAAGATTCTGTAAATTATCCAAATGACCTAAAATTCAAAATGACTGACTTCCTATTGGGTTTAGGACATCACTCCAACAGGTTTTTTAGTTTATCTGGACATGATACATGTGCCACAGAAATTTTGTACATGTAGGTGAAACTTGCTCGGGGGCTACTTCTTTGAAGGTCACTTCCTATTGCCAATAGGTGGCGACTACGACGATTATGACTATAGGCGAATGTTGGCATGTACATGTGTTTAGGACAGGACTCTTATTAAACGTGTAAAATCTGGTACAGATCTGAGCAAGTACAGTCAAGATGACAACTTAGCGCTGCTAACTGCAAACTCACAAGTTTTACAACATGGCTTCAATGTGTTAAGTGTTTTCTGGGACGGTTTTGAAGCTGATATGGCTAACCTACTTGGAGTAGTACATTACAGCGTGAAACCTGTCGTTTCCTGTTGCAGGTGGCGCTAAGACTTTGAGTGAATATTGGCATGTGGATGTATTCAGGACGGGACTCTTATTGTACATGTAAACTTTGGTGCAGATGTGAGCATGTATACTGAAGTTATCACAACCTCCTGTTTCATAGCAAATCATGATTTTTGACGGCACGCCACAGCCAAGCTGGGTGGCTGATAATAACCGTTTGTACAACTTTTAATTGTCAATGTGTTTAGAGTGCACAGCGAAAATTTGAAGTTGATTAGACTAATTCCTTAGGAGGAATTTGTTAAAGTACAAAGAGTGTAAATCGCCAAAAATGACCATTAAATCCAAAATGGCCAACTTACTGTTGGGTGTTGTGCATGGCTCCAAGAGGCTTTTTTGTACATCTGGATGTGATACACGTACCACATAAGTTTTGTACACGTAGGTCAAACACACCCATGCGTAATAACCATAAAATATGAATTTTTTTGCCCTGCCTGAATTATGTGCAAAGTTTGGTGAGTTTTCATATATGTTTAGGCCCCCAAAATTGAGGTTACTTTGCAGAAAGAAAGAAAGAAAAAAAGAAAGAAAGAAAAAAAATCTCTTCAATTTCGCTATGGACCTCGCACAGTTCATGCTCAAGCCCTAATCATTACTCTACAACTACTATTATGTCTAGTGCTACATATATCTAACAACAAGTACAGTACTGCACATCTTTCCATCATTTTAACTTTCCTTAGAGCATAGCTTTTGCAAATTCTTTCAAATTGTTGATTCAGTCACCTTCCTATCTGGTGTGCATCAGCTTTGGGTGGAGCACATTCTTGTCAAAATAAGCCACATGTTGTGAAAGTCTGAAAGTCATGAACCTTTGTAAACACCATAAGACAGTGACTCACAATAGAGAAACCTATAAAACCTATAATAGATTCGACCAATCATAGTATAACCTCAGATGTCATGCTTGGACAAAGGTCACACCAGAATATTTTGTTATCATGTTGACTGACGACAAAATCAAGACCTTTTCTAAGGGATCACATTTTTATGGTGTTTTTAGGCTCTTTTGGCAAAATGCCTTCCCATTTTAAGAATGACTGAGCTTAGCAGCAACATATTTTACATTTAGGCATGTAGGTCTTGGATCATTGGGCGTAAAAAAAAAAATATTTTCCTAGTAAATACTGATGTGGAGGAAAAAGTATATAAGAATGTATATTATTATATTTAGCATATGACAATGCATGGCATAGTTATGAAAAATCATATAAGAAATCTTTAATCATGAGAACATGATACCCTAAATATTAATGGAATGTTAAGAATTCAAACTGAAGGACAGAGTGACTGGTTAGACTGGTATCTGTGGTTCTTTGCCAGTGAAGAGAGCCTTTTACCGTCTATCTACAGTATCTGTCTACAGTATCTATCTATCTATCTATCTATCTATCTATCTATCTATCTATCTATCTATCTATCTATCTATCTATCTATCTATCTATCTATCTATCTATCTATCTATCTATCTATAGAGAGAGAGATCTATCATTAATCTATATTTTCAATATGACGTTGCAGACAGGGCTCACAGTGCTGTGTTCACTAGAGCTAGAGCTTCATTACAAAGTTCCGGAAATTCAAAAAGCCCAAATTCCTGTCAGATCTGAATGAGTATAATCAAACTATTCATTGACTATTCATGGGAAGAATAATGAACGAGCACAAAAGAGAAAATCTGAAGCCTTTTGACACACAAACACACCCCTCCATGCTTGTTTTGGCATCCTGGTAAGGTTGTAGGTGTGTTCATCATGAGGGAGCGTTTGTAGTTTAATCTGGGCCTCACAGTCTCACCACCTGCAAAAAAGTACACACCCTTGCAACACAGCGGCCGCTGGTCATGCATGGAAATATCTTGCGGCAGCCAAGTGAAGCTAATGTGGTTAACCTGCAATAAAAGTGTAGAGTGAAACTCTCTCAGAGAATGTCTCACTAACAAGCTTAGTTTCCAGTATTTAGTGAATTTACACAGAGTTGCAAGGTCAACACTTTGTTGGCATGCTAAGACATTTCGAAACACATCCACACTGTTTGCCTAAAATGTCACCATGAGATAGTACTATTCTGAACCTTAACACCTTGCTTATAGCCCACACACACCGCCTCACTATAATTGTGAGAGGGAGACAGGCATGGGAACCCTGGCTCAAACTGCAGTCTGACTGGATGACTCACTATACGTCATGTAAATTGTCTAGCCAAATAAAAACCTAGCAACAGATTCACTAGTTTGCTTGTGTGAGTGAGACGTTCACAACACCTGCTTCTGCATAAAGTCACACACAGTTTATGTAGTTGCATAGTCTGGTTTTGTGTTCTTTTGTTTAAACAGTTGTGCTACATTGATCATCATCAAGGATTAAAAAAATAATCAGTCAGGGTCACAGATTAGCAGACTTGCTTGTTTGATCTCTGATTTCTCACCTAGCAAACCCAATCATAAGGTCAAAGTTTCAATTTGGTCAATATTTTGGTTTGTGAAACAAATGCCTGCAAAATTACTGAAGTTAAACTCCTGTATATATCAGCGTCTTACACAGGACAGATAACACAGTGGACGTGAGCTGTGGTGCTGGGCTTGTCTAAGCAGGTCTGTTCTGCCTGCAGTGAACACATTCCTAGGACACCACCCACCCAATCACTCTCAGTACTGTCAATGGCCTCACAGTGACTCAATATAGCATACGGTAAAAGTCTACACACCCACCACAGATTTCAAAAGACATTAGTAGAATGTATATGTTTTGTACATACACACAAACCTTCAACCTACAATTGCTTCTTAAAAGCTGTGGCTGCTCAGTAGCTGTTCAGTTAAAGACCCTTTTGAAAGGTGTGAAACCTTTTTGGTCTTGCGACTGAACCTCCCATCTCAGAGAATTATAGGAAAAACCAACATTAAGTGTCACGGAGTCAGGCCACCACGAGCCTCAACAACAGTTTCAGTGCTCCTTGCCAAGTCTTTGAGATTCTGTTGGAGGGATGAACATCATTCCGCCTTAATATATCCCCCCATTTATATGAAAAAAAGACAGCATCTTTCATAGGTGTGCAACTTGGTTGAGATCTGATGACTGTTAAGGCCCTAGCATTTTAGTCATTTTCAAACTCACCAAAGCATTCAGTGAACCCTGGCACACAGAAGGATCTGCATTTGATTTGTTTCTCCACTCTTTTATTCTGCTTTTTCCCTTGTGTACTGTTTGCAGTCAAGCAGGCATTTTGGGGGTAAAGCAGATTAATTGGAAAACTATCTGAATATCATAAAACAGTGGAGCATACACAGGAAATAACTGATAAATCTGTTTTCTGTTATCGGACAAGATCCTTTCCCACAATCCTCTATGACAGATGTGTATCTACCCCTCTGTGTTTGTATCTACCCCCTGTTATTGTTTCTGCAGTGCCTAGCAACCACTGACTTGTCATTACATACTCATCACATTATAAGTTCCCTTTTTAGTCATTGATGTATGTGTGTGTGTGTGTGTGTGTGTGTGTGTGTGTGTGTGTGTGTGTGTGTGTGTGTGTGTGTGTGTGCGTGAAAGCATGGTTTTTATCCTAAAGTTTGTAAGTTTGTAAGTAAAGTTTGCAAATGTAGATATAAACATTAAATGAGTAGAAGAAAAAGGACAAACAATTGAACAATTGAAAATGTCAGAACCCTAACAGTAGACTACTAAACACATACTGTACCTGATTACTTGCGTCTTTGAACTGGTGAAAGGAAAGTAAGAATTTGTCATCGAACCAACCCCTCCTTTTTTGGCCTTACACCTTTAGAACGCCAGTTTTGATAGAAGGAAATTGTTAAGTTGTGCTCATAAACCATACTTGGCAACCTTTGCAGCTGGCAAACGTATTAGCACTCAAATCGTTAAACTGTAAAACTGGATTCACACAATAACTTAAGAGAGTCAAAGAAAGTATGATAACTTTTAAAATTGAAAAAAACAAAACAAATAACACGGTTGTTTGAGGTTGAAGTGATGAAATTACAGTATATGTACAAGAGACGTGTTTATGCTGTTTTTAAAAAGAGGGTAGTTAACATGAGTGAACTCAAACCATGTTAAACTTCATGTAACAACCCATTGAAACCTGCTGAAAGTTTCTCCCAAAATAAAGGATTAACTCTAATGATGTCAGGCATCAACATTAACTTCTTTGTTTAAGATCGTTGGGTTGAACATGGATTTGTTAAGTTAGGCGTGGACTGGGTTTAAGCCACAATAAAAAAATTCCCAAACACCCTAAAAGCTTCCCCTTAGAGGATAATACCCTTCATAATAAGAAAGTTTTGTACAGATGTTCATAGAGTCCCAACATAAGTGGGGTTAAAACAATTTCCTAATCTGAACGTCAGTGGGGTCAAATAATAATAAATGACAACACCCTTATCCATAGCAACATCGTTTCAGAGAGCTGGCATCAACATGCACCTCACTTATTAAAAAAAGTATTTTGTGCTTGGCATTTGGAAAGTTACTCATTGGAAAAACAATCTCTTTTTTCTATTTCTTAAACATATTAATTATACTTAGATAAATGAAATGTAAAATCGGTGTTCACCCATTCAAAAGTTTGACACACCCATGCATTTTTTACAGTGAAAGTTATGTGCAAGAGAGTGATAAACAGAGAGAGTGTTTGTGCACACCCATTTTTCCATCAGGGCCAGTGATTAAGTTTACAGGACAGCCCCATACCTAAACTATCTCACTATGAGTGTTCTGCAGATTACAAAGTGAAAAAAGCCCTGCAGTAGTTCTGCACACACCTTCTATGGCAAGTTCAGCGTATTACACTCCCTGACTGTGAGTTACCGAATGATGATGATTGAGCTGCATGTCAGAGTGACAACACACATTATTAAATGTCACTTTTTGGAACAGCTTTTGTTGACAGCGTGATTTCTGTTGCCAGTAAAGTGAACTGAAAAATCTGAGAAACTTTTTTTGACATTGCAAACAGTAGACACTCATGCTGCCGCACATAAAAATTGTTGACAACCAAGTTAAAAAGACATAGCGCAATACAAGAAAAAATATGTATCTCTGTGGGAATAAGTGAGGAATTAGGAAGGATATCTTTGTTGTTGTGAACAACAAAAGTTGTTGTGAACAACAAAAGACAATGTGATTGCCTTCCTAATTAATTATTAAGTCAGAACAAACAGGTTTGCCACTGTACTGCTATCATACATGTGAAATACAATGCTGATCTTATCATTTGTGACCATAAAAATCTATCGAAGTTGAATACCATCAATCACGTAGAGCTACATACCCAGACACAAACCTTAGGGCAGGTCAGCTTATAATGTCAGATCATGGCTTAGATAGTTGGAACCAAACTGGTTGAGCTGACAACTTGTCCGAGAGTAATTTAACCGAAAGTGTCTTTCCACCCTCGCCTTCAGGGGATGATCCTTGCAGGGACTGAACAACTTGGCAATCAGTTTCAGTGGAAAATGACAGGTGACCTCCGACCTTCTCTGACAGGTCGTGGAAAGACAATGTTTGACCCACACTCTAAACTGTGATATTGTCACAACAACCATATGAAAAATGCATTAAAAGATGTTAGAGGGGTTTCATGGGATATGGAGTTTTTTGATCTACATTTTTTAAAGCACTAAAACATTTAAGTTGCAATCTGCTCAGGTCGTTATAGAAAAGCTGAACAGGGATAACAATGTTTCTCTGTCTTTTCTATAGTTTTATTCTCTTTCTTACTTAGTCCCCATCTGGGATCTTAAATTGATTTTTTTTAATCTCTCTTCCTCTCTGTTTATCTGTCCTCTACTCTGTGTTTTTCTCTCTTACTAGCACTCACATTCAATCAGCTACTCTGCATCATAGTACCTTCAACTGAATTTGGCTGGAGCGGGCAGTTGATGGAGGAGGAGGTGGGTTGAGGCTGGCATCATGCACAATCATGTCTTAAGTCTCTAGTGACACATTGACCTCTCTGACATTTTGATAAACAGGGCTGGACCTAAAAAGTAAAAGACAATCAGAGACTGGAGTCAACTGCACACAAAGCAAAACAGACATACAGCATGCAAGAGCTGCTGTTAGTTATATGGTAAATTTTGAGGTATTGTTGAAGTCCACACAAGATTATTTGCATATAGAGAGTATTATAAGGTGTGTCAGTTAGTTTTTCTCTGACACAACATTCCAGGCAAACCTGCTCAAAAACACAACACTGGCACAATACAGCCTCATAAATCAACACCCCTGCGCGACGCTGGATTAAATATACTTTAGAGGTGCTAAATTACTGCTTCTGTCTGGGATACAGCCTGGGGACCATACATGCTTCTTTATTTTTTTAGAGTTCATTTGGCATTTTTGACTTTATTCCACAGTTTGACAGCAGAGAAAGGCAGAAAATGTGGAGACAGACCAAGAAGACAAGTATGCAGCCAGCTTGAATTGAACTAAGGATTTCAGTAACCCTGATCTGGTGGCCTGTATAGTAGGGATGTCCATATTTATCACAATGTAATAAATATGGGGCCAATGTAATATGCATCTTGATGCATTGACAATGATCCGTTACATTAAAGATACATTTGAAGCAACTACCAATGTTTACTATATGATTCACACCTTTTGCAATTCGACATGATTTTATTCAAAACAATGCGATTCAATGTGATACGATATGATGCAAAAGAAAAAGCATGAGCTATGCAATTCATTGTGGTACAGAGAGTCTGATTTGATTTGATTGTATAAATCATAAATTAACTAAATCATAAATTACTTCACATATCTGTTTCTTGTAACTCTGTAAGCATCTAGTTTATGCAGTTTCTTCTTAAACTATAAAAAATGTATCTGACAAAAGATAAAACCAGGACTTTGCCTTAAACCATCCTTCTTTCCTGTTTTTTTTCCTCCAGTTACACTTGTATAAGACCTCACACATTTAACAGTTAAACAGTTATGGGAAGTTGCAATACTTTGCTCACAAGTCTTGATAGCAGTAATGCTGGAGCCAGCTAGAGCTGAATCCAAGTGGTGGGGGTATAGGCTCTCACACCATGTCACCACTTCAGGAGAGTAAGTTTTAGGTTAGTCGTGCTGCCTGTGTACTTTATGGCAGTACATCATATTTTGCTTGTATCTTGTGTCTCCTGAAAAATTCAAAGTGTCTCCAAACATTCGAGACATTGTAGGAATTTGGATGAACATGTACATGTGCTCTTCCTCCTCCATGTTAATCTGATGTGACCTCGGCCTCCATAGTAGCTGACAGGCAGTATTAGAGATGAGTGAAACACCAGGAGTAATGATTCTAAATTTAACCAATTTGCCAACCAATCACATTTTTAAATGATACAGACATAAGGACTCCACAAATCATTTTATAGAAATAAATTGGATTTTATCAATGCAGAGATTTTAGGAACAAGTTCATCCTAAATTGTAGACAATGTAAACTTTTTTAATCTGGCCAGTCGCATCTTGAACTTTTATGCCGGCGCACTAAAGCCAATTGGTGAATCTTGCCCTCCCTACTGGACTACACTTAGAGGATGTGTATATGCACACTATAACCCAGTGAATAATCAGATTAAGGTTATAGTTTAGTTTAATCATTCAAACTGACACAAAGCAGTCTGCTTTGTCATGTATAAACACGTTTGGTTTATGAAATGTCTCCTCCCTCTACAGCTTTCTCGCAGCAGTTTTCTCTCTGTTTTTGCCTCTCTCTGACTTCAAACATTGCACATCCAAATGCTGTAACAATGGAGGAGGACCGAGCTGTGGCAATAATCCCCCAAGGAGCCACAATGAAGTCCAGAAGCACACATTAAAGACTGCTGTGAAAGTAAAGGTGAGGTCCAAAGAAGAGGAAGAGAAAAGAAGACAATGAAAGTATACAGAGATGGAATGATTCAAATAATGTCTCACTGCCAACAAGACTGTTTGGCCTTCATGTGCAAGAGAATGTGATGAAAGTCAAGTTAAGAGTTTTTTTTACCCACACACACGTGTTTACCTGTAGTGATGATTTTTACATCAAGATCATTAATCATTGATCATTGTGATCAATGATCAATGATGTGTGATCAATGATCAGTGATGTGATCAAATCATTGATCACTATGTCAACAAGAAATCCGCTGTCTGATACCATCATGATCTAGCCATTTGTGATTGTATACGGTTGGGCTGTGGCTCTAAGTAACTCCGGAAACATCTCCCAAGGCTGAATACTTTCTACCACTTAGAGCTACACACCCATACACCAACTTTGGAACCTCAGATCATAGCATAGATAGCTTGAAGCAAACTGGTCGGGCTGACAGGTTGGTCCTACTGTGAAGGCCCCAGAGTAATAAGTAACCACCCTCATCTTCAAGAGTTGCCCCGCAGGGACTGAATGACATGAATCACAGAGCCCCTCAGGCCACAATGAACCCCACTGCGTCTCTGACATGTGGTAAAAACTGAGAGGGGTGTAACAGTGAAGGCATAAATAACATACTGTGAAGGTACCATCTTTATATCTTCATTTGATCAAACAACTTATTACAGTTTTTCTCAGTCGCTTTGGTGCATTTCTCCGAAACAGGTAGTACAAACGGCACAAGACAGTGGATTACCTGCAAAAGCCCATAACTTGCTCAAAATCCTTAGTCTATCTCTCAAAAGCAAATCTTTATATCTATCTATAGATATATAGATATATATAGGTATATAGATATATAGATATAGATATATATATAGATATAGGTATATAGATATATAGATATATAGATATATAGATATATAGATATAGATATATAGATATAGATATATATATAGGATATCAATGAAGTATTTTAATTTTATTTTAACTTTGATTTTTGATAACGTGTTCAACCATTTTGCATGTAGTGACTAATGCAATGAACTTATGCCAAGATGTTTTGGGGGGTAAGATTTTTCAACAGAGACTGGTATAATTCATTGTGATCAGCAGGACATAAGCAATTGATAATGTATGAAGCAGCAGACAATTGTACATAATCATTTGCATCAGTGTGTCAAAGTATTTGCAATATGTTCAAAGCAATGAGAAAGTGCTTTATCATATGTGCAAGTGACGAGATGATGTGGAGGTTGAACAATTAGTTTTGAGAATTTCAATTCTGATCTGAGAAATGCACCAAAGCGTCTGAGAAAAACTGTAACCATTATGTACAAGAGTATGTCTGTTCACCTTCCATCTCCATCTTCTGCCCTCTGAGCATTGCATGAGCATCCTAAATGGCAGACAGCACATGTCAGGATCATCACCAACAAATACTCCTATGATAATATACATGGCCCCAGGTTTTCTGTTTGTCACTTAGTAAGGGGTCATCTGTTCACCAATAATGTACAGACAGCTCAAGTTGTGCTCACACATGACAAGCTCTCATCAAAAGCACCTTTACAACGTGGAGTTCAATGCAAGCTTTGAAAAAGGCCTCCCTCTCCCTCTGTCAGCACTGCTACAGCTTCATTGTTCCGCAGGTATCCCCACAGCCATCACTGCTGCTGCTGCTTCTTTGCTTTAGTCAGCTCCACCATCATCTCCTGCATCTACCTGCACGGTCTAACTTCACTCTTTAGAGAAAGACTCAAACATTTACTTTAATGCTTTGCTGTTTTTACATGTTAACATACTTTTCTATGTGAGTTGACTGACTGAACGTGATATAAGAATATGGCACCACAATAACACAATGGTAACTCAAACTAAAACTCTTAAATCTAAATTTCAAGGTTCAGTAACCATGCAGGACCAGCTTTACTTGATATGGTGCTTCAGTGTTGCCAAAACAAATTTGCAATTAATTGCAGGCTATAGAAGATTTTGTGTGGGCAATGTAACAAAAAAACACGTCAGACACAAAGTTAAGAGTCCCAAAATAACTCAAGAGTGAAGTTTTTATGAACTCGTCCTAATAACATGAAGTATTGATTTGTGAAAAAAAGTTGGTGGAGAATGACTGAATACAAGAAGTTCAAATAAAACAGAATTTATTAGCTTAGTATATTAAAAATAGATAACGATTGATGGGTTCTGATAAAAGGGGATTATGAAAAGATGATTGCAATGTTGTATTCCATAATTATGGTCAGTGATAATTCTCTTGCAATTATTGTGTCAACTTAGACTAATGATAATTTGTTAAATAGTGTTTTTCAATAAAATTATCATTTCAATGTTTAGTGTTTATGGCACATATGGGATTTATTTGTCACATGACAGGTCAATGAATTGTGTGTAAGGAAACAGTAAAAAGCTTTAGACATCACCCTGATTGAGTAAAACATAATGAAAAAGATAGGTGTTGTTGGATAATTAATAGGGATGTCCAGATCCGATTACGAGATCGGAAATCGGGCCCAATCACATAGTTTCAGACTCGATCGGAATCGGAGGTTACCTCCCCATCAGGACTCAGATATAAATGTATATATATGTATATATAGATGTGCTTTGCAAACACTGAGCCACTTTTATTTTTGTATTTGTTTACATGCCTGCCAGGTATTTTGAGGAGCTATTTGTTTTTATCTTAGACTTTTTTTATATTTACTGTTGCACTAAAGTCCAAAAGTGAAGAATTTATGTTATTTTTTACTTGATTGTTCAAGCTACCTCACAGAAGTGCTCTGTTTGTTAACAGAGCTGTTGAATGTTAAAATAAGGTGAATTAAATAAAAAACAAGGAACATATTGGATCTGTTTCTTCGCTCTTCTTTATTCTTTTTTTAAGTATTAAAGAAGTATCAGATCTGGACTCGGTATCGGTAGATACTCAAAATCAAATGACTCGGACTCGGACTCGAGGGCAAAAAAACCTGATCGTGACATCCCTAATAATTAATACATTATGTGGCAGATTTTGAGAAGACGTGGCAAGTTTCTTGCAGCCGAACCTACAAAGGCAAATTTTTTCATAAAGCAATTGTTTTTGTGGTTGTTGTTGTTGCTTTGGTTTTAATGCAAGAAAAGGGACACACCTGAACCAGGCATCCATAAAGCCAAATACTCATCCTGTCCACACTGATCTTGATCCTCCATCTGTCTGTAGTCTCCGCCCTTAGCCTGCAGAGGAATTCAGAACTGTTACCCAAGCCAAGCTTTTTTTTTCATGGTTTAAAAAAACACTTGTCAGTCTTGCCTTTTTTATGTCAAGTCTTGTAAAGACAAATCCTGGATGTGGCTAATTTATATAGTTATTCTTGGTTATATTGCCGCTGGTGTAGATTTAGTATACTGAGACTATTAAATCTGACAGTTTACATGACTAAATCATGGAACCCTGGAGAGAAAGCAAACACTAATCGTTTTATAACAAGCTATCATTTTGTTTAATTGGAATTAAGTATAATTGACTACATGAGGACAGATTTCACATTTGTTACTTTGTTATTGGGCACAATAGAAAGATTAATTTAAACCAGCATGTAGCCATTTTGCATGAAACACTTTATTGGTCTCATTGAGAAAAAGGTTTGCCTTTGATAAGCTCTTGCACTGACTCATTGCTGACTCAGGTCCTCAGTATGAAGTTTATCTTTCTGTAATCATGCCCGGTGTCTGATACTGTCCAGTTTTAAAGATGTAACGCGAGCTGCCGTGCAAACCTGCACTGACATGTTGGGAGCATGGAAAATCTGAAGCCCTGTCAAACTGATGTTCCCAAAAGAACTACATTAAACAAATATACAGTTTAAATACTCAATTAGTATTAGTATATAGCTTGAAGAGGGCCAAAAACTGTTCTGATAAAGATAAAACAAAGAACTACACAAGCATTTCTACACCAACATTTGCCTTGCAGGCAGTTGGATGGAGCAGAGAGAAAACATTCGCTTGATTTTCTTTTCTCATTGAGTTGCAAACGTATTTACTCTGGAGACAGCCTTGGGGAATTCTAACACTCTGTATTTGACAGAGACATATTGTAAAGATTACATAACATAAAAGTAAAACTGGTACATGTGATTACACGCTATGCTGTTAACCCCAGGTTAGAATGAGGAATGGGGGAAGGGGCGTGGGCTGCACATCAGTCAGCAGTGGAGCCAAGTTTCATTCAATTTCTCATTTCACTTGTCACTGTTGCCTCAACCCATGTGTCACACTTACACATCAAAAACTATTTGCAAAACAAAGGTTTTATTGAAGATGGGTATTTGTTAGGTTTACCTCATCACACTGACCTGCTACAACACATAGAACATTGCACATTAGGTCAGCAGGACTGCAGAGAGGAGGAGCCTGCATGATCCTAGTTCAGTGTGTCATTTGAAAAATAAGTAGTAGTAGAGTAGTGCCGTGCCTCCTAGGGGCAGATTGGACAACTGTTAATGAATGAACAAATGTTGCATCATTTTTAATCAATGAAATGAGATTCTGGATACACCAAGTGGTTTGCATCTCCTGTAACCAGCAGACCTAGTAGCAGAATCTCCAGCAGCTGCAGCACCATAGATATGCCTTTGTTCCAGCACAGTTTGTTTGTTCGGCAGAAGCTGTCAGAGAAGATTCCTGTGCAGGGCTAACCCTCAGATTGGTTCCCCAAAGACACTCAATGGTTCAAGCCTCAGGCACTGAAACGGTTACATAAAACAGAGTAAAAATGGTTCATGATTAAATAAGTTGTATTTGAACAGTGAAAAGTACATTTTACCACAGAGCATACATTTTGAGCCAAACAATGCATTTTTGTTTGTGGACACTAATTGCAGCCGTGCATTTAAACCTTTGACCAAAACATTATTACAATGAAAGTATCTGCACTGTTCATCAACTGATTAGTGGAGTAGCCTACTCAATGTTTGCAAGGGATGTGCAAGTTGACACTGTTGCATAGAAGGAGTCTGAACTGTAGTGGCAACCAGGTACGTTTACTTTCAACGTCTGTAGTTTTAGAATTTTAAGGTACTATAATACATACACCTGTAAAGCTCACTAATTAACATGTTATTACTTATTTGTTTTATCCGCACAAAATCCATGCAAAAACGGCAATTAGTTATGTGCTGGTGCTGGGGGCATAACTTCCTAGAGTCTTTGCTGATTGCCTGGCCACTGCTCAGAGAGCTCAGATAAGCTATCCGGCCTAATATTTAACAGACACATTTTCAGTAGCTTTGTGTATCTAACAGTACAATGGCCCTGAAAGCTCAAAACCCTGCAACGTAAGAAAATATATGCAAATAGAAGAAAACAACTTCATCAGTTTGACAACACATGTGCAGCATTTAGAAAAAAAAACACTAAAAGTAGAAAAATAACACAACCAAATACCAAAAACCCAAACAAAATTCAACATAAATATGCTGCAAGTCACACAGAACCAAAGGGGAAATAGTAGATGTCTCTATGGAAAACGAACTGAACACGCCCAGACACACCTGGAACCTATTTGTTGCTTTTGTTTGTACTTAAGTTAACTGTCCTAGTGGTGTTGGAAAATGAGCAAAGCGTAGTTGCGTCTTCTTCCAACAGAACTGCTAAATGTGTGCATGGGATGGTGATGCTGTTTCCTTCATTTGCTTGTGTTTTGCTAATTTGCATGTGTTTTCTCATGGCCATCATGTAAAAGTCAGATATGAGAGTGGTATCAATCGCTGCCAGAAAGCAAATAAGTGCATTCCCTAAAATGTTGAAACTATCCGCTATCAGCTGTTTCAGGTCAGCTGTTACAACTATTGTTGTGAACATATTTGGGTGTACAGACTGTATTTGCGGTATTATTTTTCATGCAGTTACCTGATCATGCCTTTAAAACTGAAAATGCTTCAGTTTGCCCCAGTGTGCCTGTATGTCAGCAGTGAAGAGTTCTGGTAAGAGTGATGAACTGTGGGTGGCATTGTTGCAGTTTTCTGTCTTCATGGGACTTCATGAGAGGTTGTATGGCCTTGGGTGTGGCACCACCACCCATAATTCATGTTCAAACCTGTTCGTCTACAGCTGAAATGGCCTCTTAGGTAATCATTTGCTGAAAGAGAAAAACTACCTTATTCCTCAGATAGATCACACACATTACCTCAGTGAACACACAGACTCTCACACATAATAGCCTTTTGCACAAGTTGCACGAGTGTCATATCCCTTAACATAACTCTTGGTGTATTTAAATCAGACCGTGTGTTAGATATGTTTATTTTGTGTGAACTTAAATGTATACTTTTTTACAGCAAGTGATTTAAGAGGTATGACATTTGTTGACATGTAAGAGTGCATGACCTTCAGTTCATCTTGTTGAAGAGAAGTTCCTGAATTAGCAGTGTACCTGGACCGAGTCAGGCTAGGACTTGTCAGGTGTTCCAGGAAATGTCATGTTTTTCTGTGGCACTTCTGTGGCTAAAATTACTAGTAATAGCAGTGTGCATGTTTCAAAATTGATCTCACTACACTGGGCATGAGCGTGCCAGTGGAAACTTGAAGCCAATTGTCTTACAGTTGCAGAAGATTTGGCAAAGAAAAAAATACTACTACAGACAACGAACCACACCAGAGATTTTTTTTTGCATGGGCTGACAACGAGGTTACTGGAAGTAACACAGGAGTGCAAAGAGATTGTGGCTGCAGAAAACATACTGGGAGTCGTTGCAAAGAAAATATTTTAATACTGTGCAAATAATAATACTATTTATTATTTGCATGACTTGTACAAGGCACAAGGTAAAGTAGGCTACAGGGCTATAAGACCTAATCAGAAGCCAAATGTGACTGTTTGCATCAATTTTAAAGTCCTCTGTTTTCTGTCCGCATTAAAACGCAACGCCAGAGTTTTAAAATCAAAACAGGGTCAGCAGCATTTTCAAACTTCTCCATTTTAGGTCTTCAGGTTTGCCATTTTAGTCTGGCGTAGCAACATGCCAAAAGATCTGTGTTTTAAAATGAAAACATAGCAGTGTGGCTCTAGTTTAAGGGGCCATGGGACAGATTATGTCAATGAGGGCCCTCACAACCATAGAAGTACAAGGATGTGTGTGTGTGTGTGTGTGTGTGTGTGTGTGTGTGTGTGTGTGTGTGTGTGTGTGTGTGTGTGTGTGTGTGTGTGTGTGTGTGTGTTTGTTTAGATCCATATAGGTACTGTAAAATCAGCTACTCTTCTTGGAGTCCGTGTACTGTACTTTACAATCCTTAAATGGAAAAAACAAGACAAGACTTAACATTACTCGTATCAAACACCATTACAAAACAATGCAATCATTCAATCCATCTAGTAGCCTACAATAGACAGCTCTGCATAACTGTATCTCCTCATAGAGATCTAAAGTAACACACCTCTTCTAACTAAGTGTGGGTGTTTGTGTGTGTTGACACAGAATAAATGAATAAAGATAGCAAGCCCTATCAGGCAAATGTTTTCCCACCACACCTTTTCATTTGTCTTTTCCAAGAGTAAGGCATGAGTGTTTCCTATCAAATGTTTAAACAATAATTAAAAATAAAAAGCTGAGTTTTTTTTACAAAAAGTGTAACTAGCTAAGACTTATATTGTGCCATATACAATCCAACAAAACACAAGCGAAACTGTTGGAAGAAGATTTATTGTGGAGCAAACAGGACCCCGGGTGTTGCCAACAGTAATGCATGGAAAAAGGGGTTTCTATGTAGAGGTTTATTAAGACTTTTGTGACTGATTTTCATCTTAATTTACTGTTTATATACAGCAAGTTTAGCATAAGGAGTTTGTTTTCGCGATGTCTATGTCCCCAAATGTCTCCTATCAGATGAATATTAGGCTAGACTGTGAATTACAGGTTGCTGTGTCAGTAGTGCTTTGAGGGAAGGACAATATGGAGCACCAGAGGAATACCCATACAATAGTGCCACCTGTTGGTAAACCCAGTATGGTGCAATGATCGCTGAATGAGTCAAAGCACAGTTGACAGTTTAGAAATTCTTGACCCACAAGAGTTTACAGAAACCTGGACAAAGACCTGTCCATTTGCACTACAGTAAAAACAAAGACATTTTTTGGTGGAGGTGAACAAATGATTAAAGAACTGGACAATAAAAGTAGGAGTAATTGTGCTTTTTTAACCTCCAAGATCAATCATAAATCTGCCAAAACACGGGGGAAGGGAAAAGCATCATTCCTCAGCCACAGCCTCAGGCTCCACTTGCTCCTGCTCCTTCGTCTCCACAGCGGTTAGCTCCTCGGTTGCTGCGTGCTGCTGCTCCTCTTCCTTCTTCACCTCCTCCGTCTTCTCCTCGGTCTTGATCATCACAGCCTCTGTCTTGGTGACTGTGGTGCTCTTCAACATTGCACCTTCAAGGGCAGCGGCAGAACCACTGCTAGCTTTGACTCCATCAAAGGTGCGGCTGACGTAGGACGGGGTTCGGGAGCTCTCCAGGCCGTAGGCATTGTAGTTCATGGCTGCACATTCAGAAGTGAAAGACAGTCATTGCCACAGATAAAAAGTAGAGGGGAAAGAGTTGACATTTGGATATCTTTATGTATGTGTAAGGGCCTCTTACACATGATCTTCAGCATGACAATGGAAAGTTTAAAAACACAAAAATCTTCTCCAGGTTACATTGACGGAGGTAATTAACTTTACCTGTGATGACATCCTTGCAGTGGTGCCAAGGATGGGCTTGTCACATAAACTATTTTATTGAAGGTGTCTGACCAGACAGAATATTGCAGTTGTGATGTGGATGACAGACCTGTTGTTTTCCTTTGAGACACTAGTATGTAAGTTTGATGATTGCATGAACAGTTTTGAGAAAACAACAGTTGTTTCCCTTTTTTTCTCTTTTTTTTGCAAAATCAAAACAACACAGTTTTGTTATTTGTGTCATCTATTCTCAAGTCCAGGCTTTTGTTTCTAACAATGCATCAAAATAATGGAGAAAAACTTCCCCGTGTCATTAGGTTGTTAGAGTTGTACTGTATTCATTATATCTTATGACATTAATTATTTTGTTGCCTGAGACCTTGAAGAGAAATTATCCTGTTAGTGTTACTACACATAGAATATGTGATCATTGTTCCAGCTTTTTATATCGCTTTCATGGGTTTATAATAGAATATGGAAAAAATAAAACAGTGAAACACTTTGTTCCAAGATATAACATGTACTTACAAGTCTGCTTGGATACAGTGGTCTTGATTCCAATTGCTAACCTGTAGAGAAAAACAAAAAAAGTCAAGAGCAAGCAGTATACCATGAGATATACAGAATAAAACTCCTGCATCACTTCCACAGGTTGGTGCACAAGTGTGCTGCCAATAACATTTTACCTGTCCTCCTCTCCTTCCAGCAGTTTCCTGTAGGTGGCGATCTCTATGTCCAGAGCCAGCTTCACATTCATCAGTTCCTGGTATTGGCGGACTTGCAGGGCCATATCCTGCTTGGCTCTCTGGAGAGCTTCCTCCAGGTCTCTGATGCGGAGTTTAGCGTCCTTCACTGCCAGCTCACCACGCTCCTCAGCCTCTGCAATTTGAGCTTCCAAACTGTTTCGCTAAGAGTAGAGGGGGAAGTGTAGTACAAAAATTTAAAAGTCTTTATAAGTCCAGATGCTACTAACATAGTTTGCACAATTACTACTGAATATAAATATAAATCTCTAAGTCTCACCTGTGATTTAACCATGTCAATTTCAGACTGGAGCCTCAATATCTTGCGGTTCATGTCAGCGATCTCAGCCTTGGATGACTTCAGGTCATCACCATATCTACCTGCTGACTGCTGCATTTCTTCATACTGGAACAGACGTGGACAAGTCAGGCTGACTTCAAAATGCAACAGATAATCCAGATACATTTTAGTTGTCTAAAACAAAGTTTTTTTGGCAAGGTCAAGGGAATATTCTTCACCCTCACCATATTTCACTGGTGAAAGTCAAGCACTGTGCTTCTAAGAACAGGAGGGCTTGGTACACTCAGTATTAAATGTACAACAACAGAAAGTCAGCTGGAGAGACAGTCCTCACTGATGATGGAGTGCAGGTTGAAGGCTTTAACTTCAGATCACACAAAGAGTGGTCTCACCTTAGTCTGGTACCATGACTCAGCCTCGGCTCTGCTACGGTTGGCGATGTCTTCATACTGGGCGCGCACTTCAGCGACTATGGCGTCCATGTCTAGGTTACGGCTGTTGTCCATCTCCACTACCACGGATGTGTCCTTGATCTGACCCTGCAGCTCGTTGATTTCCTACACAGGTAGGATAATACATCAACATAAGCAGAGAAGTGGTAAAATATCATTTTTAAATTTCCCTTTGTGTCAAGATGACATTAATGTGTGTGCGACAGAAAAGTGAAATAAGGTTATTACTGCATCGAAGATCTGCCTCAGGAACTCAATTTCATCAGAGAGCCCGTCCAGTTTGGCTTCCAGGTCCACTTTGATCATATATGCTGCATCAGTGTCCTGCACAGGAAAAGACGACATGGAAAATGTGGATTCCTGCATGTGGCCCTGAGGTTCAAATGGCAATTGTGTGGGCTTGATGTGTTCATAGGCTAATTATAGTTTCAAGATATGTTAGAAAACCTAAACAGACCTTCTTTGTGAGAACAAAGTTGTTCTCACACTCATTGCGCTTGTTGATCTCATCCTCATACCTGGAAAATAAGAGAGTTTTATTTTAATCTTTTCAATTTCATCTGAATCACATAATAGAAAAAAAATTCATTTTTAAATGTACTCAGTCCTGCACTGGGAGGCAGCAGAAACACACTGTAAACACAACACTGACATAATTATTACCTTTCGACGTGCATGTGAGCAAACAGTTGGAATTCATTTTGGGTGTGTTTCTGGCCATGTGGCAAGTCCAATATTCACTGTCGTTGTGGCTAGGTTCTAACTGCTGAGGGAAATATCTGGCTCTTTAGTTGCTAAATCCCCTGTGTTCATCAGTGTTCTGTGTTCACTTGCTGACTTTGTCTGGTTGTTTGGTGCGCACGCAGTGTAGAGCTCATACAGTGAGTTTTTATAGCTTTTCTCCTGAACAGCTACCCACTTCCACTGAAAACTACACTGATGAGAGGAGTGAGAGTGAATTGATTAGTAGTATTAATTAGTTGCGGGTGAACATCAAAGCAAAGAACTGAAATATGCTAAAGTGCTCTGCAGTGCTGAGAGAAAGAGCTTTGAGTCTTTGAGGGTTTGTCAATTGAGGGACACCTTCAACATTACATGTATTCATTTTCCATTGTTAATATAAAAGTACTGATTGGAGCAGCTTTAAAAGAAAAATAGAATTAAATAGATGTGATTTCCTCAGCAGCAATCTGCATCTAAAGGAACAGATTTCTGTCAGTGGAAAGAAAACGAGAAAAGAGCCTGCTGTGACTGAAAATCTTGCTGATGAACTGTACAGCTGGACAAAATGGTTTGTAGAGCTGACTGAAACTACAGAGTCTGGGGATAATGCTGTGGGTTTGTCACTACGAGCACATCCTTTAATATATCAGTAGCCATTTCATCCATTATTAATAAAAAGACAGTGAGCTGATTTAAGGGGTTAGGGCAACACTAAAGGTTAAAATCCTCTAAACCACTCACTTGCTTTTGAAGTCCTCAACCAGGCCAGTCATATGGTACAGGTCGGACTCTAGTTTGACTTTTTCGTGACCCAAGTTGTCTAGCTGCTTACGCAAGTTTGCAATGTAGGCTTCGAACATGGCATCGACGTTGGAGCGAGACGTGGTCTGTTCCTGCAGAAGTTTCCACTTGGTCTCAAGCATTTTGTTCTGCTGTTCCAGGAAGCGTACCTGCAGAAAAAAGGTAAATGAAATGTCAATTTTTTGAAAATATTTAATAAATAGTTCTATGCCTGTCGGTCATACAGGAATGGCCATGAGAGGATCGATAGTGATACGCTGATTTTCAGACTTGATGTATGACTATACGTATGACAGGCTGATGAATAACTGAATGGGAAGATGGCACTGCACAAACATCCAACTTCTTGTTATAAGACAGAATTATCTTCCACATAACTCTATGCGATCAGTGAGACATATGCAGTGTGGACAGAGGAAGAACGCATGTCGGTGAGTGACTCAGAAAACAAGAATGGATTCATTTTGTTTGAGTGACAAAGACCAGCATGAAGATTGACTGAAATAAAAATGACTAATTGAATTTCTCCCACCTCCAACACACTCTAAATGTCACATCAATTACTCCGCCTTCAATTCCAACCCATAGTGCCATGTTTCAACACAAAGAGGCACTGTTTCCCAACTGTGACACGGTTCGCTCCTTTGCAACTTTTCCATTCAGCGTCCCGACCCTGGGAGGGGTCCTGCCATCACTCAGCAAACATGATGAGAAACATATACTGATGGTATGTAGAAGAACGAGAGAGAGCTTTGTTTTTCGATCTAGTCTCAGCAGGACTGACAGTTTGCAGTTTAACTTCTATCCAGGGTGCCTCGTTAAACGAGAAAGGCCGATAAGTGCAGGCCCCTGTCTGATAAGATAGCTGTGTCAGATACTTCAGTAATCTAAGTTTAATGATGGCTGTATAACAATGATTCATGCTACTGTCAAGAAAATGTCTCTCTTGAGTATACAGCCTCATAAAGTGGGCATTGTTCAGGTTACTGATCTTGTCTTAGGTGGGTGGTTTTTACTATAGAGATCTGCTCCACTTGTAATTAACAAGCCAGTTTCATGCAAACCTTTCCATGACCAGTCCCATTCTTGTTTGTCCTGTAAGTGTTTACAGTGTTGTCTACTTCCACAACTACTAAATCTCTTTTTGCAGGATATTGCTCACATTGCCATACAAGCAAAATTCTTCTGCTCTTCATCCCTGCCCTGCATGTACTCTGTTTTCAGGTTGATCCTCTTATGCGAGCTCTATGATCTCACCTGAGATTGAAAACATGTGAGGAAGCTAAGCCATTACTCAGAACAGCCTGTATCCCCCACAGACTCACTGTGCATGGATTTTAGCAGACTGCATATTGTTGTGTACACAGCTTCCACAGGGATTGTTTCAAAGATGATCTCCTTTGTGAAATCATATCTGTATCACCTTGAGCTATTTTGGCGTGCAACAAACTAATTTCCTCTGGAGTGCTGGAGTTATTTTTCAACTCTGTGTGGAATTTAATAGCTTTATGCCAACAGTCATAGTAACCAACAAGAACACTTGAAACAAAACCCATGAAGCAACATGCAATATGTGCTGTTTGTTACTATTGTTGCATTTGTCCCCATGTTATAAAGGACAAAACATCCTGCTAGGATGAAGGTGTTTATCTAATCATAAATTAACTGACCTTGTCAATAAAGGAAGCAAAGCGATTGTTCAGGGTCTTGATCTGCTCCTTCTCCTGGGTGCGGATCACCTGGATGGTGGGGTCAATCTCCAGATTCAAGGGGGCCAGCAGGCTCTTGTTCACAGTCACTGCTGTGATGGGGGCCACCATTTCATTGGCCATGCCACCTCCCACACCTCCACCAAAGCCCAGATAGCCAAACTCTACTCCACCTCCTCTTTGTCCAGACCCCCCAGCAACATACCCACCAGCCATCTTAAACCCCCCAGCGCCCATGGTGGCACCACTGCTGCCCACTCCCCCATAGGAGCTGCGGACAGCGTAGCTCTGCCTGCCACTGCCCACACCACGACCACCATAGCCGGAGAAGGAGCGGCTGCTGAAGCTCTGGGATGGGCTCCTGGAGGACGACACAGTGGAGAAGGTAGTGGTCTTCATTGCTCTGACAGACATGTTCACAGAGGGAGTCTTGTAGTAGTGACTTGGTGTAAGATGAGAGACTCTGCAGAGAGAAGGAGATTCAGGCAGATAGACCCTCCCTGGTCATGGTGCTATATATCAGAGCATGGGAGGGACCCTGCTGAGGTGCGATTGGTTGGTGTCCTTAACAGGGGAGTGAAGGGCGAGTTGGGGGGGATGACGGAATCTCAGGAAAGAAAATCGCATCATGTTACACATTTACAGCACACAAAGAGTGTAAGAGAGAGCACAAGAATTACATAATAGTAAGTGTGCCAGTTTCCATAAAACTACTGCAGAAACACTGGGAGACTCTTTGAGTCTTATCTTGAGTAGTTTCCATACCTGAAACATTACATTACTTTATGTCATCGTGACAGACATTCCCCTTTTTTGCCTCCATAAAATTATACTGTATGTTAAACAAAGTTTAAATCTTTGTTGTATACTCTGCACACAAGCACACTAACACACACACACACACACTAACACACACGCAACACCAGAATATGAAGTCAAACCTTGGGTATAATGAACAGGCACATCATTTCTACTTTACAACAGTTCTCATAGATGTGACATATTGCAAAGTAAATTGTGGTTGCCCAGTGTGATGTGCTTTATGTGTTTGTGGGCAGTGACTCTCAGTGGGTCTCATAATCGTGGGAGAACCAGATTTACTCACTGAATGTTCCACTATCTATATGACTTCTATATGAAGTGTATAAAGAGTAGATGTGTTGCAACAAATCTTTGCATGAAACACATGAAAAAAGCAAAGAAGGTAAGTAGACTTTTATAGGTAGGACCATCTAAAACTTTAAAGTAAAAGCCTGTGTTTAAAGCCTGCACATTGCACAATTAGAAGGTGCAGTGGTGGGCTGGACATTTCTGTTGTAAGCTATGACCAAACCACTGCACACACACATGCACAAGGACTGTTGATGAGCATTCCTTCCATATCAGCCATGTCAAAAGCAAACAGAGTTTGTCTTTTTCTTTTACTGTGAACCCCACCTTAGTCTTAACAGTTTTCCCTATCCATAAAGATACTTATAGATACCCATAAAAACACAACAATAAAATCCTGAGCCTGCACGTGATAGATAGATAGATAGATAGATAGATAGATAGATAGATAGATAGATAGATAGATAGATAGATAGATAGATAGATAGATAGATAGATAGATAGATAGATAGATAGATAGATAGATAGATAGATAGATAGATAGATAGATAGATAGATAGATAGATAGATAGATAGAGTGAGTACTTGTGTATCTGTTTCTGCGATTGCACATATCATATAAAACACATTTTATGGAGTATGGCCTTATTATTTTGTGACAGTTTTATTTAAAACATGAGCCTCAGTGTGGAAATCATGAATTCATTTGTCACTGGGCAGATTATGACTCATGCTCTTTTCAGAGCAGTTCAATGACGGTTGCCTATTTTGTACCAGAATAAACCCCTTGCTCCCTTAACCAGCGTTTTCACCACACCCCTATTCTTTTGTTTTAAATGGTTCTGAAAAAAAAACAAACGTAAACACCTATTTGCCAGCTAATGAAAAGAGCCGAATCCCAAGGTGCTGTGTGGTGTGGAATTGGCACATGTTGTGGAAAGTACATCTTAACAACCTGAAAGGGACTTTCATGGTTTGGACCAATCAGAAAATGCATGTTTTGCTTGGCTTGCCTCAAACAGTGACGTGACTCTTCACAATGGAGCCGGTGTGCTAAACTTGGACGCCACCATATATGTGCAAGTTAACCAGTTTTTCTAACAGAGCTGTATTTATTTCGTGTTTGATTATTTAAACGAGTTTAAAGTTGCTTTTCTCCTTTCCCCAGATAAGATTCTTTCTGCATGACGAATGTAGGGAATTTAAGAAGCTAACCCTCTGACCTTAGATCTCTTAAGAGCCCAGTGATGTTTTGGTTTGTACGAAGCTGCTATATGACACATCAAGTCAGGAATGTGCTGAGGGAGACACATACATGCTACAAGACAGAGAGGAGGTGTGGGGGGTGGGGGGAAGATGAGCAAGTGGGGGGAAATGAGAATACAATTAGCAAAGATAAGAAATAAACCTATTTCACAACCACTGACAGATTGACTGAGATGTTCGGTAAGAATTGGGCGGGATCTATGATCATGTACCGTAATCTTAAACAGGCTGAAGGCTATGGCAAAGATGATGTCATCACTGCTGCAAACAATTACATTAAAGACTAAATTAAGCTCAAGTTAAAGGCTGAAGTTGAGGTGAAAGTGTTGAAAATAGGGAAATTCAGAATAAAATGAAAAGGTAACGATAAATGCCACAAAAGTGATTATGTTTTTAGCTTTGGACTTTGTAGCATTTAGAAGGACCATGCAATGCCTTCAAAACTATCAGTAAAATCAGTTATAAATCTCCCTTCCTGCTTCGCCCTGTGATGCCTGTTCAAACAGAGAGTCGCCAGCACAGACGTGAAGGAAACAAGATGACATGGTGCTTGGAGTAAAACAATGGGTGTACACATGTAATCATTGCATCAAGTCAGAGAGAAAAGTACAAAAAAACTTCCAAAAAAGAGGCTTCCACAGTGGGTTAGTTTGCTTTGAGACTCATGACCTCTAGTGACTGAGGGATGGAAGTGTGTTTTCAGCCCAGGAAATTCCACAGGAGGAGTGGCATGATGTGTTCACGTGGTATCGTCATTGTTTCTCATTGACCCTATCTCATGAAACCTGATCCATACTAGAGGATGTTGCTGAAGTTTTAGCTATACTCGTGGCAAGGCTCTATGGATGGCGATATTAGTGTGTCCTTACACCACTCTGCTCCAGATGGAAATATCTCAGCAACTATTGGATGCGTTGAAAGGAAATTGGCAGAGACAATACATTTTAATATATTTGGTGATCCCTTAACTTTGCATTATGACCAAATACCTGCAAAATATGCAGTCCTATCAGTCTAGGCTGTACTTTGTATTCAGTGCTAATTATCCAGCACTGCTGTCTTTGTTTGTATCCCTATTGACACTGCATGTCATAAGTTGTTTAACTTTTCTTCACACATATCTAAATTAATGTAACTTTACAATTCTAAAAAGATAAATCTGGCAATTTTAGATTTTTAGACTCATGTAGTAAAGTTGCTCAGTTAAGAGACAGTTTTATGCCCTTAAATGAAATGAATCATTTGCGTCCACATGAGAAATGGGAGTATAGGTGACTCTCCACTAGAAGTTCTTACTCACTGCTTTTTTATGTCTTCCTGTGAAATGTCTTTGCACTAGAAATGGACATGACATCTCACAGAGAAATGTCTCTTAGTCAACACATTTCACTAACCTCTGATGCATGACCCTTGTAAATGGTCTGTAAATGACCCATGTCATTTACAGACCTGGCCATAAAACTGGAATATAGGTATATATCAAAAAGAACAACACCACAACAACAAATTGCCTCTTTTGGTGCTTACTGACCATCTTGGGTGGGTCAGTGAGGAAGTGAACAAGAGAGGAAGGGAGGATGTAAGGAAGCAAGTATGTCTGAGGGCGTCACACTCACATGCATTTCCGCATTCCTTCTTGCATCTGTCAGGGTGTACACAATTATATGCATATGCATCTATGCAAATAGAGATTTTAGACATTGTATATAAGCATGTAAGAGTTCTCATTCTACACTGAAGCTGGGCGAAAGGAAACCAAAGAAAAAGAGGGAGGGAGGTGCAGTTCATTCGAGGCCACGCTCGGCTGAGAGTGGTTATAATCTGACAGTTGTCCAAGATTTGTGAAGCACATAAACTCCTGTGGTAGTTTCCAGATTCCTGCTGTGTGTTGCTATGACTCACAGACTCAAGCTTCTCCTCTTTAGCTCCCCTTTTTCCCAGTATTATGAGAGCAAGGGCAATGCGATTTAGACCCAGATATTGCCCTTGGGGAAATAAAATCTGGGGAGTTATCGTTCACCAAAAAAGTCTCTACATGGATACCTGGTGTAAGCAGGAATCAAAGATAGGTGCCATGCAAAATGCTAGATAGGTTGAATAGCACTGTTGATCAAGGCAGTTCACTGTCGTGAGTTAATTTCCTGTTTTTCAGGGTCAGGGGAGGTGAGGTAAAATGTTGCCAATGTACATGCAAACAAACAAGACAGACTAGACACTGTCATGAGGTATGAGTCATTCTGGTTTAATCCTTCGTTCCTCTTTAATTCTGCCTGTCCTCATTACAGGTCACTTATCAGTGATTCCTTTGCTTTTTGCTTCTCTTTGCTATTCTGTTTTTTGCCCTTTGGTTGAGTTTTACTAAAAGAATTAAATAAAGTGTGAGAAACACTGAAACCCAATCATCCATGAAGGTGAGGTAAGATTAGGAAAGAAAAGAACTAGGTTGTATGAAGCTCAGGAGGGTGTTTGAACAGTTGCCAGTTTCCCCTGGGGGTGGTTCATTTGGTTTTGTTATCCAGTTTTCAGGGGCCCAGTGTGAAAGTCCTAGGACCAGTAGTCATTTTGAAAATTTGATGCAGAAAAAAAACCAATAAATGTAGCATTATAGTAAGTATTAATCATGATTATGTTGACCACTGTTTTTGTTTTGTGACTCTTTCCTTTGATTCTGATTTTTTCCTCTGTAGTTCACAAAGGATCAATGAAAAAGAACAATTCAAAGGCAGTTCTCATGACAGATACCACAGATAAGGTTTCAAAGATAATAGTTCAAAATCCTCAATAGAACTGATTTAGACAGATAATCGCCTGTAGTACGATTAGTGAAAGAGGACAGCTTTTCTTTACTTCTGAATGTATTCTGAACAATGTGCTATTGGCTTACTTTTGCTCTTTATGCATCTCATCTCTCCTCTTGTCTTCTGGGTATCTTTGAAGCTTGAGTGCCCTTAGGCTTTCCCTGTTCAGTATCCAGCTTCCATTGTTAACACTGTTGTTGGTGTTGAATGTGATTGTGATTGCAGCCATCAGTAAAGAAAACATGCCCCACCACCCTCTGTTTAACTAAAATAATCAGTACTGCAGCTGCTGTATCTCACATTCCGTTCAGTCAAGATAGGAAAGTAGGCGCAAATCTGTTTATTATGGGGGCCAACTGACCACAAACAGAGAAACTATGCAGGGAATGGTAGACAGTATGCCTTTTATGGGCAAACCAAAGGAATTTGGTTGCATGTGTACAAAGTAGACCTTATTTTGTAAAGGAGTATTCTACCCTTTAACTTTTTTAATTCTGACCCAGCTTTCTCTGTTAAAGCGTGTAATTTACCCTGGACAACATGTCTATTACTGCTTTCTTTCCTTTGTTGTGCATTGTAGTTTATGTGGTCTCTGTAGTTTAATCAAATGAATTCAATGAAATAAGCCCTGGTTGATCAACTGTGAACGTTTTTCAGTGTTTTCAACTGAAAAAAATACTTCACGCGTTTCCTTGGAGATAGAAAAACACATTGTCGTTTTTTACTGTCTCCAAGGGAAAAAAAATAGAACAAGTGGGTGAATGAGAGCATGAGAGAGCAGGGGGGAGCAGGAAGAGAAGACTGGGGCGATGTGAAAGTGGGCAGGGTCTGAGAGACCAGCTGTGGCTGAGTGAGAAGTAGGACTATAAGTTCCCCACTTCCCGCTGCCAGCGTCACTTTCTAAGCCGGCCAGCAGTGAGTCTCCACATCTAATTTTTCACTTCAATCTTTGCCGCCGTGTCTAAACTTCATCAAAATGAGCTACAGAAGATCCAACGTGCAGCAGATCTCCATGACCCGCTCCACACCCCAGTACCGTGCTGCCAGCATTTATGGTGGTGCCGGTGGACAGGGGGCCCGCATTTCCTCCGTGTCCACATCTTCCCTGCGGTCTGGTGCTCCAGTCATCTCTTCCTCCTCTGCCTTCAGGGTAAGCAGTGGAGTCGGTGGTGGGATGGGTGGTGGTATGGGCTCAAGTTTTGGTGGTGGCAGTGCATCCATGTCATCTAGTGGTGGGATCATGGGCAACGAGAGGGGAGCCATGCAGAACTTGAACGACCGCCTGGCCAACTACCTGGAGACGGTGAGGAACCTGGAACAGGCCAACAAGGAGCTGGAGATGAAGATCAGGGAGGCCTTGGAGAAGGGGGGGCCCGACACGAGAGACTACAGCAAGTATGAACACATCATAGATGACCTACGCAAACAGGTAGGCATGCCAATGAAAAATGATCATTAAAATACACAAGTGGAAGTGTGAAATATCTAAAACAAAGAGATACAATGAGAAAGGTGTGGGTAATGTTTAAATGCTTCAGAAATCCTTGATGGGGCCTTTAATATGAGAATCAATGAGTGCCCTCACTCTGTCACTCATTCTGTTTCAAAAGTTTCTGTAGCAGTAAGTTTTATCAGTGTACTCATTATTTCTATAATGCCTGATGTGGAACATTAAGAATCAGAATGTCTATGCTGAGAAAGGCAGCATTTTCTTTGTAGGCTATCCAATTTCTTTCCGGAGAATGAAGGGTGTGGTTGCTAAGCACTAACCCTCCCCCATAAACCTTGTTCGTGCCACAAACTGGCCAGGACTTCCTGTGATGAATCACTAACATGTGGGTATCATGAGGGAGAGACTAAGAAAAGCCCTCAAAAATCCTTCACCAGAAAAAAAAGCATTTCCAAATGGTCCTGCTTGCAAAGGGTGATTCTACAAGCATTATCTGGCGTAGGAGGGTCTCAATGTGAAACAGATGTGTGGTAGTGACATACACACACACACACAGGATCTCGGACTAACAGAGTGAGTGCTTGTGTGTGCGCACACATAGCTGCGCGTGAGTGCACTGGTTGTATAACAATCAGCTCCAGTCAGCAGAGCCAAATGTCACATTCTTTTGCAGACTCTCAATCTTCAAGGTCACTGATTGATGGCGGCACTGTGTTGTTCACATAAAGAGACAGAATGCCACTGACACATAAGAAAGTTTTAAACTCACAAACACACTCAGGCACAAAGAATTTTTCAACCACTGCACACAAACACATTCAGTGTACAGTAATTCAAAATAAATTACAGATGAAGACAGTGCAGATGGGTGAAAATTGGAGAGAAGAAAAACCTCTCTGTATGACTTATTCAGACAGGAAACCCATTTTTCCAACAGTGCTAAAACAAACCAGATTCTGTTTTGGCACAGGAACATTCCCTCTTCCTGTCCTCCCTGCGGTTCCTCTTTTCACTGAATGTTACTATGGATTCAGCCATGTTGTGGCCCTAGCCTGTAATCTGACTCTGAGGCTTAACATAAGGGAAAAAGTGATTCACATCATTTAATTCTGAAGCTGTGTTCACTGCTACCTCATAGCATTTGAGTGGAGCAGACTACTAAGTTATTCATTAAATGAAGAGGCTTGTGGTTAAACAATTGTGTTCTTTGTAACCAGCAAAAAGTATAGATGAAAAACTAACTAAAACAACTGGGAAAAAATGTCATCTGATAAAAGCCTGAGTCATAAATTCTTTTTTTTTCTGTCCAGATCTTTGATAAGATTTCGGAGAATGCTCGTTTTGTGCTCCAGATCGACAATGCCCGGCTTGCTGCTGACGACTTTAAAGTAAAGTATGTTGATTAAAATGTAATCTTAGAGTTATTTATGTTGTTTTACATATGAAGTTTATGTAAAGGAAGCACATCTAAGCTCACTCCCACATGCTGTGGAAAGGCAGGCTTTGGAGTCAAAAGGTATGGACTATGCAAATGGAAAGCCCGTACAGAGTTTTTTTACAGTTCATGTGGTCTAATTTCTAAAGGATTTTAGTAACAGCAGGTTTGTGACTGAAGCATTTCATTAGTTGTGCCATTTTGTAACTATACTTTACAGCATGGATAACAGTGATTTTGTGCCTGTACACTCCTACAGGTTCGACAATGAGATGGCAATCCGTCAGTCTGTGGAGGCCGACATTGCTGGGCTGAAGAAAGTCATAGATGACACCAACATGACCCGGATGAACATTGAGAGTGAGATTGAAGCTGTGAGGGAGGAGCTCATCTTCTTAAAGAAGAACCATGAGAATGTGAGTTTACACCCAGTAGATAATCGCACCTTACTGTTTGGTGCACTGGCTCACAAGTTCTTGTTCATTTCTCTCTTTCTGTCTGTCCTATAGGAGGTGATGGAGCTGAGGAATCAGATCTCCCAGTCAGGCGTGCAAGTAGACGTTGACGCTCCCAAAGGTCAGGACCTGGCCCAGATCATGGAGGAAGTTAGGAGCAACTATGAGAAGATTGCTGTTAAGAATGCAGAGGACCTCAAACGATGGCATGAAAATCAGGTGATGCCAAGTTAAAAAGGTTTATCATTTATGTAATACACTTCCAGCAACTATCTCACATCTTGTTGGTTAATACCCTTTCCCCGTCTCCTTGACAGATTGTGGAAGTGCAGGCGCAGGTTTCACAGAACACAGAAGCTCTCCATGGGGCCCAGATGGAGAAGAGTGACTTATCCAGACAGATACAAACCCTGGAAATTGAACTTGCATCCCAACAGAGCTTAGTAAGCATGCCTTTTACAACCACATATTTTCTATTCTGTTTGTTTGTTTTCTCTTTATTTGTGAAACACATGAAATAAGATAATCCTCTCATTAGAGTCTAAATCCTTGTTTGAGATCCTTCTTTAAAATACCCAGACCATTACACAGCACCCACTCAGATTTTTGTCATATCTGTTTGTACAGCAGCAAATATTTCACAACGATTTTTTTTTTAAAAAGGGTGGGACTTTCCCATGTTCTCCTAAATTAGACTTGCTTGCCTAAAATGTCTTTGGCATTCTTTTGATTCCTCCTTTTCAATCCTTTATCAGAAAGCCTCCTTAGATGACACATTACACAACACAGAGATGCGAAACAACATGGAAATGGAGAAGTACAACACCCTTATTATCCATCTGGAGGAGGAGCTGACCAACTTGCGTGCAAATATCCAGCATCAGACCCAAGAGTATGAGGCGCTGCTCAACATGAAGATGAAACTAGAGGCCGAGATTGCCACTTACAAGAGTCTGCTGGATGGTGGAGACTTCAAGTAAGAAAAAAACAGATCGAGGCAAGGTGATGATGGTGGTGGAGGTGAATACTAAAATCACTTGTTATCATGGTTTGCATGGCCAAGAATATATATGATAAAGCGAGGCAGTAGTTCCAGTCAGCTAACAAGACACGTACAGCATGAATATTTTGAAAGTCAAAATGTTTAATTTGTGTTTTGGACAGGCTCCAGGATGCACTGGATGAGCTGGCGGCCTCAATCTAATTCAGAACAAAGACACTGGGACCCTCCCAACAGTGAAAGCAGAACCACCCACAACTATCCATTATGGAAAAAATAAAGGCACACCACAGTGAAAAACAAAGCAGCTATTGCCTGACCTGACAGCAAAATAAAAAAAATAAAACCCCTTATCACTTTGGTTGTGTGTTTGTTATTTTGACATATTGTAAGAGCATGTTTGTAATGAGGTTATGTCTTATCAATTGCACTCATCATAGCCCTAAAAAAATAGACTAGTTTAAAGGAATGACATGATTTTGTTAGATAGATGATTAGATAGTTTTAAAAATATTGTTGGTATTATTGTTTGTCAAGTCGTCAATGCACACGTTCAGGATACTTAAAGCTGCCTTGATTGAGGTTTGGCCACTAGGGGGCAGAAGAACTTCAATATAAGTGAGCAGACACACAGACCTGTAATTTTATAACCTCTTACATCTGCTGTGGTGTTAACATGCTAGCAAACACATCTAGCAAGCACAGGGCGATATCATTTTTCTGTTATTGATGTTTCTGGTCTGATGACAAATGAACACCAATGCCAAAACCACTGACTTACTTTTGAAATTTGCGCCATTTCAAATCCAAAAATCAGCTGATTTTGAGTCAGCCTATTTTCCGCAGAAGCGAGGCAAGGAGGTCGAAGCCTTTCGGCACGACTTGGGAGGCTTTGTCTGGGAATCCTCATACACAGTGATGTCACCGGTCAGTACGTGCATACTCACCTGTCCGTACTCTGTCAGTCCTTAACTGTTTATCCTCATCCGTCTGTTCTCACCCTCCTGCCTGTCCTGTCCGTCTGTCCTCATCAGTCAGTCCTCACCCATCCCTCACCTCTGTCGCTTGCAGTGCTGGTTGTTGCTCCTGATCAGCTGGGCCTTGATGTGTTTTCCCAGCGTGTTGTTGTGATTTGATGCCCAGTGTCTCAGGAAGCTGGTGGTGAAATGGTCCTCCAGGTGACAGGGACGACTCAGGACTATCTTCACCATCTCCTCACTTGGCCTGGGACACACAGAGACGTTAACAGGGACCCAGGAGTCTCAACAAGTGTCCAGGTGTGTTCCTGTCGTACTTCTCTCTGCGGAGCAGCAGCAGCAGACAGGACAAGGCCTCCCGGTGTTCTAGGAACACAAAGACAAAGGAGTCAGAGGACTGTGAAGACTGGAAGACAGGGGCCCTTTCCTGGACACCACTCACCTGCATGGCAATGATGGTCTCCAGGGGGATTCTGTCAGCCAGGAGCAGCTGGCAACTAGAAGGTCTCCCAGTCTAGAGACTAAACTATGGACACACAAAGAAGATGACGCGAGGACAGGTGGAAGGTTTCTCACTGAGAATGTTGAGCACAGAGTCCTTCCTGAGCATCACCTATCATCATGTGACACATCAATTCCTGCAGCTGTAACACAGAGGCCCGCTTACTGAACACAACCTGAATTAGAACCAGCAGAACCAGACTAAAGGTTCTGCAGAGGTGAGTCCTGATTAGCTGTTACCTGTGTGGAGTCGATGACAGCTACGATCATGTTGACCAGCTAAACACTCCACAACGTCTCATCTGGGAACTGAACCAAGATAGAAACATTCAGATCTGGATCTGTGTGTGTGTCAGTGTAGATGGAGGGGGTGATGTAGCAGAGCAGCCAGACGTCGCCCTCCTGACACACCTTCATGGTTTCAGAATTTAATATTTTAAATACAGCTATATGCTCTTTTTAGAGCAGCAACATTAATGTCTACATCATAATACTGAGTGATATTTAGAAAGAATAAAAACTCAGCCTGTATCATTCCTCCTCCTCTCTGCTGTTATTCACTGCGTGCAGGTAACGTACCTGGTAGAAGGAGGAGCAGCTGGTTTGTCTCAGCCAGCAGCAATGTGCAAATTTTAAGGCTGCAGGCACACAGCTTTCTATTTAGCTTGTTTAACATTTGGGTGATTGCCAAGTTAACATTAGCTGTGCTAGTAAACAACACAGCCCACATGATGACAGTCTTTTTACTTGGGAAGATTTTATTGCATGTACAGTAGGCCTAATGAGGGTAAGTGTCAACAGCTCAAGTAGTTTAGAGCGAACTTAACTGCACTGTCTCCACCATGACGGCGTGTGTGTGTGTGTGTGTGTGTGTGTGTGTGTGTGTGTGTGTGTGTGTGTGTGTGTGTGTGTGTGTGTGTGTGTGTGTGTGTGTGTGTCTCAACAAAGATCAGCAGAGGCTGCAGCCTAATGATAAACACTCCTGGGCCCGTTTAATACCCCGTTTCGGTGCCATCACTAGAAACACTACCTTTCTTATCCATCATGTCTCAAGATAAATCAGATTAGACACTCAAGACATAACATTATAGGACCCACTAGTCTCAATAGCAGTATTGATAAGCTCGGACCTTACTGATTTTCGGGTTTTGAGAAATTTTGGAACCGGGTCCTTTTAGAACTGGGTCTCGATCCCCATCCCTACATAGCACTAGCCAAACTGACCAGTATGTTAGCCATTAGTCAGCACGCCAGTTAAGTTCACCAACTAGCCCAGAGTCGTCACCGAGATTCTGGTCGGACCTGTAAACTAATGCAGTTACTGTTTGTACCAAACTCCATTTCATTTAAAGAACACACGCTGGCATTGGACAATGTCAATAATGAATCACTGGGACAGGCTACGTAATTGACAAGCTGGCATGCGGTGCACCTGCTGCCACGAAAAAGAATCATGGGTGGAAATATCCAGAAAAATTCAGAGTTCTGTGTCTTTTCTTCGACTTTATAAAACCCAACTCACTGACTTTGGTGTGAGAGACCCGGGTGACCCACTGTGACCCATCCACCAATGTGTCCCTGAGCAAGACACTTAACCCCTAGTTGCTCCAGAGGCATGCGACCTCTGACATGAGCAGCAATTGTAAGTTGCTTTGGATAAAAGTGTCAGCTAAAAGTGTGAGAGAAGACTATCAAATTCTCATTTGGTAGATGCTTTTATCCAAAGCAACTTAGATTTCAGGAACAACGTACAAGCATTAACAAAGCAAGATTAATTTAACTAGCTAACATATCTACTAAACACACTTTTGAAAGGCTGTGAAAGTAAATCAGTAAGTTAACACTAGTAAATAGTACTTATTCATGTGACACCAATTTGCTACATCTTTGAAGGAATGCCCGCGAATTGTTTGCAGGGAAATCTACAGTACATCAAGTTAAAGCTAGCTTGTTTAACGTTATCAACTCCTCACACGTAGACTCTGACATTTTAACTGATATATGGAAGATTACAAATATTACAACAAAATTACTCTTCCATGATGACAATGTTACCTCTTGCCAACACGGTACCTAGTTTGACATTAACTAGTAAGTTACTAACCTTCTCAATTTAATGGCACATTTAAGCTACTGGTCATATTAGCCCTTTGAAATTCTGTTTAAAGATAAAACCAGCCAGGTGGAGTTTATGGTGAACATCAACATCAACAATTTATTCTACAACACTGCTTCGGTTAAAATATAAAACCATGATTTAAAAAGTAGCAGAGACATACCACATAAGACTGCTGACTTGACAGCTGTCCTAAAAATGACCATTGACACCTTGCACAAGGAGGGCAAGACACAAAAGGTCATTGCCAAAGAGGCTGGCTGTCCCTGAAGCCTGGGACGTCTGGTCACCCTATGTGATGTAGGTTATGATAGGTATAATGCAAATCACAAACTATAAATATGATAGCGAAGCGGAAACAGATAGTGAGAGTAAAGTCATATATTTTAATAATACCGGAGACAGTATGTGGAGTCAGTTTGTCAGTTTGCCGCATTCCTTAGTTATGCTAACGTTAGCAACTGTTAGCTACCGTAAGCCTTTACCAGACAGTCGTCAACACTTTTGTAAGAGCAGCCCCAATTTTTCATCTGGGGCTGCTCTTACATGCGCTTTTATGGAAGCTCATTGCATTCACCAAAGAAAAAAAAATTGGGAGCCTTATCTCATAATTAGGAGATCAGGATGTCGTAATTATGAGAAAAGATGTCATAATTACGATGATGCCACAACACTTAGTTGTAGAAATGCAGTTTTGCATAATTTTGTGGAATTTTAATATTCAATAATATTCAATAACTTCACTGCTACTGCTAAGGGGTGGTGATGGAGCAGTGGATAAGACACATGCCTTTGTGTTCTACAAGTGTTGTAGTATCAAAAGCAGGATATCACTGACATGTGAGGTGATTTTTGAGACACTACAGCCTTTAACAGTGTAGTTATTGAATATTAAAAATAGGCCTACCTAATATTAGGTATGCAAAAGTCTTTCTTCCCCCAAACTAAGTGTTGCAGTATAACCAGCAGTATATCATCAATGTGTAAGGTGATTTGGGGGGCACTACATTGTTTAAGTGTGAAGTTATTGAATATCTCTGCAGAATGTGTTTTCAGCATTGCACTTTGTAGACGGTCCCTGCGCACTCTTCTCACAGCCGGCTGCACGTAGAGACCAATGTTATTTGTGCCGCTCCTAGGAAGACTCATTTATGTGAAAATGTTCTTGTAGCTTGTTGTCTACTTAACTACGATACTAAAGAGGTGTTGTTTGTGTTTTAAACACGTTTTGCTTATGAGTTATTGTTTTATTAAATGTTATACGAGAACTCCTCTAATTTTGAGATTTTCAAGTCAATATCAGTTGGAACTATGTAATTATAATGTATTTAATATGTTGATATTTACCTTCTGTTGTAATCTGTTTTAATAGATCTGTCTTTTCAATTGTACCTGAGCGTTGAGTTTCCTCGAGCTTCAAAGACATTTCGGGAAGATGTATCCTGAAATAGTGTTGATGCATGGCTGAATGTGTCATTTTATCAGCGGTGAATCTAATAAATCCCTCAGCCCTTCAATTGCAGAAACAAGTTGCCTCATCTGAAGTGGCTGTAATATGTATTTGTAAAGAAATATTTTTCCACTGTGGTAATGAAAGTTGGAGAGGAATGTTCCGTTTTTATTTAAATTTAATTTTTATTTTTTGGTCATTTTGGCATATGTAGTTTGTGGTCTGGTGAACTGTACTGCGTTATAAACAGCTGGGTCTCTTTTATTTAGCATGGTCTCACTGATATAAATGGGATAGAGAAAATATCAGAAACATTTCAGTGTTTACATGGCCTTTACTTTAAAAACTAATCAAAAGTTGGTGTTCATATATTGTGTACCCATTAAGGACTATAGAGAGTGCTACTGAAGGAATTTCATCATGCCCATTATCACCTGACTTGTGAAAGCAGCTCTGATGTTGGTGAGTCTGATAAACTATACATTTATATGTTTGCAGGTGTTTGCTGAGTTCATCGCTTTACAAATGTCAACCTATGCAACCAATTCTACAGCGAGTTTGAGAGAGGCCAAGAGAGCAGAGGCCCTGCAGAGATCCTCAGGAGTTATGACCTTCAGGTAAGTTTAAGATTAGCTTTGCTGTAGCTACAATGTTGATCACATAATGGTCAGTCAATACAGATTAGGACCTCTGTACTATAATAGTGAAATTTCTAAGTGATATTGTCTTGTGATGAATAGGAGGATAGAGCCATCTACTTTCAATTGTCATTTCTCATTTGCATTTAATTTTTGTAAATTTTCCGGTACATGATCACTTTAAAAGCCATTTACAAGCTTATTTTTAAATTCTTGGGCTGCCCTGAACACATTACCCAAGACAGAAAATCCTCAATTTCGCTCAGATTTTATGCGCTCAGCATGACTTTTTATTTTTCTGTCCGTCCAAGAGACCAACTCCATCCTTGATCGGTTGCCATACGGTCTACTGACAGTTGCAGAAACACAAACAGAGGGAGATATACTATAGGCCTTCTCCACAAACAGCTCATCTACCGTTGTTACCACAGAATTGTGGGTGAAAAAATGAGTATGTGTATCCAAAGTATAACAAAGAAGAAACAGACATCAGAACATGGCAGGCAAGTGACCCTAGATGCCACAGGCATGTACCCACTAACGAGGACAATAGACAAGTTGTTATGGGTGTGTGTAGAAGTCTGAACACAAAAGCACGACAGAACCAAGAAGCGATGCTATTAATTGAAATAGCATCTACAGACTATTTATTGAAATAGTCAGGATAGCGTGGGAGTGGAGAGTGGTCCAGAGCGGGGAGTCCGTGCATAACACCGGTTGAGGTGAGGCAGGTGGGCAGGCAAATGACTGGCGGGGCGGATTCTGGAAAGCGAAGGAGAACACGCAAGTGTCAGAAATAGCAAGGGAAAATTCACAAGAACTAAACTAACTCACTACTAGAGAAGGCCAGGGTGTGTACCACAGGGGATACAAAGACGATCTGGCGAACACTGGCGTGCTGGACTGGGGTAGATAACAGGTAGCTGATTGCGAACGACGTGCAGGTGTGTGAGAGCGAAGAGCCAGACCCAGGAACCTGCAGACAGACAGACTCACAGGGAAAACAGACAAACAGAGACAATAGGATGGGCAAACAACAGAGAACACAAGGTAAACAGAGGAGGGGAACCGCTGGGTATAACATAAGTTGAGCAGAATGAAGTATATGGTGCATGGATCTCAGAACCTAAATTCCCCATATGAGCACACAGGATTTTAGGACGCTAAGTTTAGTTGAAGCTAAATGATACATTCTCTCTAACAGCCAACACGGGGCGACTCCACTGGATCGTATGTGATCTCAGTCACTAGTTTTTAATGAACATCATGTTGTGTTCTTCAACACCGCATGATGTTCATTTAGTAAATTATGGTCCCATTTAGAGGAAAATAGACCAGAAAGCAAGAGAGGCTTTAGGATGGGGCTAACTTGTGATTGACAAGTCACTATGTGTGACCCAAAATGGTACCCCATGGATGTTCAGTCTGTGTTCAGGACCGAGCTGAACACCTCTTTTCTTTCAGCAGGTAGGCTGGAATAAAATACAGCTGCACATTACTTTCTATAAATTGAACTAAAAGACATTCTGTTA
This sequence comes from Lepomis macrochirus, assembly GCA_024633595.2. Lineage (NCBI taxonomy): Eukaryota > Metazoa > Chordata > Actinopteri > Centrarchiformes > Centrarchidae > Lepomis > Lepomis macrochirus. Next base: position 29,427,733 of record JALXJV020000004.1, on the reverse strand, counting down.
GCTTTCTGCTCAGCTTCCAGTCTGAAGGGGAGATGTCTGCTTCACTTCTCCAGCCGTCTGGGAACAGATTTTTGTTGGTCTGGAGAAGTTGAAGCATTTATTACCTGACACACTGACACCGTACTTTTACTGCCAGAATATTTTCCTCCCCTGAGATGACAGGTTTCCGCGGGGTCTTAAAAAGTCTAAAATTTCAAAATAAAAATTTATGGTCTTAAAAAGTCTTCAATTCTCTAAAGTTTGTGTTCTAGGTCTTAAATAATTTTAAACGGGTATCGTTAGACCTTTTAAGCTAATGAGGAGATTATTCTTTTGGATTTTGATGTAGGTGGTTCTCATGTTGCCTATTATTTATTTTAATTTCTACAAATGTATAAAGCAGTAAATATAGACAAAAGGCAAACATGAATAATCCTATCAGTAATGATTCTGAGGTCATGTGTTTTCTTGCCATTATAAGGTGGTGAGGCTCAAAAGAGCTTGGTGCTGTGAAATGAATGTAAAATCATTGTGGAGAGCATCAAAACTAACCAAATTATTTTCCCAGATCTAATGGTTATAATTCAGTAGATTTATTTAGCAAGTTTGGCTTTTGGGTTGAAGTTTATTTTCACGTCAGCAGCATGGTCAGCAGGTGCATCGCATGCGAGCTTGTTAATTATGTAGTTTATCAATGTCATCGTCCATCCCAGTGATTCATTGTTGACATCATCTGATGCCAATTTTGTAGACATCACTCTAACCTAATTTTAATACATAGATCTTTGTGTGTTTCTTTTTTAAGTCATGATATAGGTTTTAAATTTCATTCATAATAGTTAAAAGTCTTAAAGTCTTAAATCAGACCAAGTGAAACCTGCAGAAACCGTGATATTGTTCCATTACCTTGTCTATCTGACTTAACAATTTGCATAGTGTGGGACATCTTTTTTTTAAACAGTCTTTATTTGCTTATGATTCCATAAAACTCCACATTTAGAGCTCCCTTTTATATTATTTATTTAAAAGTGCTGCTGATGGAATAAAATTATGCATAGTCACTTTTTCCACAAAACACAGTAAAGTAAGTAGTAAAAAGAAATTTTATTTAGCTCAAGATTCAAGTTGTTATCACTTAACACCAAAAATTAAGAATCTGGAAATGGAGAATGTTCAATATTATTGCAAAAATTAATGAAAACAAACTGATTATCAAAATTGTTGCTGGTCAATTATCTGATCAAGCAGTCAGTTACTTTGTCTATTCAGCTTTATGCAAGATGTGTCTTATTTTGTGTCTGTTAAATGTAGAAATGACGGAGAATGTTGTGAGAGGATGATACTTATAGAGAACTTGGATAGTAATAATGGAGTTGTATTTATATTTTTGAGGACCACTATCTGAAAATGGGCATTTTGTAAATTTCACACTGTTGACTAGTAGTAATTTTGTTGAGTGAGTGTCCATTAGAATTTGAGTCTAGCGCAATTAATTTTAATGAGTAGATTTCTGTCAGAGTATAAGTTGTGCACAGTAAAAGTTATTGAGTAAAGAACAAGTGGAATTTAATTTTAATAAGCATCAGTGGATCAATGTAATTTAGTATGCGAAAATTAAAGGGTTTTTTAAAATGTATATTTAAGTTGAGGTTTACTCAAAAATATGATTACCAGAAGTTTGAGATAATCAGTTTCCACAAGTATTTTGAGTATTCTGAACTTTTTCGGGTTTACAGTGTAGGGGCATATAGCTGGCAGCCCTTTGGGCTCAATCAACTCTTCTTGTTTGAAGCTTTAATAGACTGGTTTATGAAGATGAAAAATTTGATTTTGTAATTTGAAATACAGTGCAAGCCTATTTTTATATTTCTATATTATTATGGAGGAAAGTAATTAAATACTCAATTACTGCTGCACTTTTAAGGTACTTGTACTTTAGCTGAGTATTTCCATGTAATGCTACTTTATACATTGTAAATTGTATCTTTTTGCTCCACTGCATTCATTTGACAGTTGTAGTTAGGATAGTAGTTTCCCAATAACGATTTTACATAAGAAATATAAATAGGGGCTATAATGCATTATAAACTAACTATGCAACAGTATCATTGAAGAGTAAGCATCACCTTTAACATTAAAATGCTGCTCACGTATTAGTGTAATAATATAATATAACACCGTGAAACGGTGTAAATATGCAATAATCACATAATCCTAGAATCAGGACAGTACTCATTTGACAACTGATTGCTCTTAGTTGTTCAAGCAGTTCCCTTCAGTTAGAGCTAATGTATATGATTCTTTGATCAACTTACATTTGATAGAATTAAATTTCAAAAAATGTTGCCATGAACTGGTAAAAGTCACAGTGATATCATAGACTGTAAAACTAGTGATAGTGAGTGATATATGATATATATGTATGCACATTTGCAGTCAAGCACCAAACAATATAAAACTAGGACTTATGATTTCTTTAAATTTTTTAATTGTTAATTTCACCACTATTTTATCGGTTTAACTAAGAATATTAGGCAGATACATGTTAACATTTAAAGCTGCAAAGATGTTTTTGGAAAAGTAGTACTTGGTGACTGCCATATGAGAGAAATAAATGAACCGTGAGAGTTACAGCTAACGTTAGTTCAGTGACAGATGTGACAGAAACGTGTGATAAGGTAAAGGAAAGACGGGTAAAGGAAATACAATTGTAGCTGAACAGATGTGGGTGAGTAAACAAGGGAGGAGACGCTCCCGTGAACGGCGATGCGCGCTCCCGATAATAAACCTCTGACGCCTTCATCCGGGAACTACTACGAACTCGCTCTCCAACATGGCGGCGTCAGGTGAGGTTTATGAGGGTGAACGATCCGAGTGGTTTGGGGGGGATATCAGCAGGTTTTACATCGATAAAATTAACCACATCACGTTTGGGGATTGTTAATACCTCGTGTTGTTGATTCGAGTCGTTGTCCCGCGTGTATAAACAGGTTCGTCGGTTGTTTTGGCCCGGTAAAGACGTAACTGCTGGGGGAAGGCGAATGAACGACTTGCACAACCTGAACATTTTACCCTAACGTTGCAGATTACATGCGGTCTTTCCCCGTGAAACTTGTTATTGGTGTGATTGGGTTGTCCGCTTTTAGAGTTACACGGTATTTTAAGTTTTGGTCGTTGTATGACATGTTGTGAAATGTTTCTAACTGCGTGCAGAGCTGGCACATTGTATCCCCGTAGCGGAGCTCGCCGTGGCGCTCTGAGCAGATAAGCATCGGGCGCAAGCGCGTTTCGTGGAAGAGGGGTTGGGCCGAGGAGACCGGGCAGCCCGAGGAGGCTCCCCACGTGTGAAGCCTAGCTCCCTGGTATCAGTGTTTCATGAAACGGGGCTGCTGGGTCGCATCCTAAACACTTCCCTGGTAGCTTTACAACTTTGAGCCGTCCCATCCGGTCGACCAAGTCCTTCTCCGATGATGGCGCACTTGGATCTTGGCGCTGCGACGTGCACTAGGCCCTAAAACCTAGCCAGCTAAGCAGGGAGACTTCCCCCATCAGCAGTCCTTTGCTGACTAAGCCCGCATAGGCATAAAGACAAAAGCGACCTGCGTAGATAGCAAACAAACAACCTGCATGTTTAGCCCAGCTGTCGGGCCTCACAGTTGTTATGCTCTTGTAGCTTAAGCATAAGTCAGTACAGCCAAAAGTAAATCTTACGCAGCTCCCGGCGTGCTAATGTCACATTAGTGCTAAGCGCTAAGAAAACTAACGTTACTGACAGTCAGTACATCATTTTTTAGTTTTAGAGTGTACAAGCAGTCAGGGTCTGTTAATTGTAAACAATGCCTTAGCATTGTGTACTGGGAAAGAGTTGTTGGCTGTTTTCTCTCTCTCTGTATAGGTTTTGTAACGATGTGTGTAAAGAATGTCCTGACGGCCGGGATTTTCACAATAAAGCTCACAGCAAGCTTTGTAGGCCCCCTTTTTCTGACCAAAACAAACCAGACCTGCTCTATGAGATGAACTGTTTACCATTCAAACAGACATAATGAGGATTGTTCTGGATTACATGACGCATTGATTCAGACACCAAGATACAGTCCTAACGGGCGGCCCTGCGGTTTGAATGTGTCAATTATTTCACCTGAGTCTTGCAGCTGTGCAGATAGAGGCGATCCTCCTCTGGCCTGCAACACAGTGACCGCTTGACCCACAGACCACTCCCTGTGTGTTTGTTTTAGTATTAGGAAAATAAGTCAGTGTTTTTGTTGTCACATTCACATCTTGCATGGCTAGACAACATCTCACTACAAATAGTGGCAGTTTACACAGAGATGCAGCTGTCGACATGCGGGGAGACTCATGAACCTTTGAAAACTCACCATTCTTTTGGTGTTTTAAGGAATGAATCTGCTAAAATGACTATATTTCATATGTCATCACTGTATTGATACTGTAATCAGCATATTTTTACACACAATGTGTAATATTTGTGTCTATTCTCAAACTCACTGTGAGGGAGGGAGGCACAGGTAGTTTTCCAAATGAATAAGATAAATGCATCAAATGAAGGTTACCTTTATACATTCCTATTTCAAACCAAAGGCTGGGGTGTGGATAAAGACTTTGAATACTTCTCTGACACACACACACCTACCTAGATGAGGAACAAACCTATTGCCTTACATGTTTCTTCCATGGCTGACTATTTACTGTTGTGTTCATCTCCCTTCTAGCTAAGAAGAAGAATAAGAAGGGGAAGACACTCACCCTGACTGACTTCCTGGCAGAGGACACTGGCGGCAGCAGTGCAGTCCCCAGCTACCCAACCAAAACCACTAGCTGGGCAGATGAAACTGACGACCTGGAGGGAGATGGTGAGCACACACTGAAGTAAACGTGTAAAGTCTTTATCGCTCATCGCATGCCTTTTTCCTTTTAACAGTGGTAGAAATCGAGATCATGTCTTTACTACTCAGGTAGTCTCTTAGTTGAGTGGAGAGAAATGAAAATGCATTGGTACCCCAGTGACATCAACATGGTCTGATACTTGACTGAATGTAAAATGGGCGACTGCATTTCTGTTTTAAATGTAAATGATGCGGCAAAGTGGTATTAATCTTTTTATTTTTCACGTCTTATTGATGCATACAGCATAGTAAGAAAAGGTCAGGATTGGTGAACTATGTCTTAGCACCAGTTTTTCAGTATGAATATTACAACACTGAGTGCCTGCTGATACAATGGTGATGATCATATTGTCCACTAAGCCCTTTTAATGCATGTTGTGTAAGATAGCTGAACATGCCCATGAACATACACACACATTGTTAAATTTATAAAGTAAGGAAATGCTTCCAAATAATGACCGTTCAGCCTGTAGACTGCTTTTTGCGATGTAAAACTTAAGTGTCTTTCAGATTGAGTAATGACACGTCTGAGCTCCATAAGTCAACTATAAGCGTACCCACTGCGCTGTTTTCCAAGTGCTTTGAAAGGAATCCCATTAATTTGCTTGTACAGACTTGAGATGGCCGTTTTGAATATGAAATGTCATATGTCATGGATTGAGGTCCTAGATGGATAATTCAATGATTTTTGCTCTCTGGATGGAGTTTCTCATGCGCCCTGGCAGTTTTCCCTTGTGGTTTATACAACTTTGTCATGTTCCTTCACATGATGTGTCTACACATGTTTCTGTCAAATCTGTGGACACAAGACATCAAACTACACATCACATCAAATACTTACATGTCAATGTAATTATTCAGTGAAATTTCTGCGTCTATTGACTTATTATGCCAAACACAGTGTGGGTTTTTTTTCACTATTTTTGGCCGATAAATTTCAGTGTCGAACAATCAGTGTATCCCTCATACAAATGGTGCCATACGAGTACATGACATTTCTGGTTAATTACACTTAATATCTTTTTATATTTGTTTTAATAATTGACCCACGTTTTTTGGCTAGCGTCAGTCCTAATACTGATTCTCTGTCTATATTTACTTCACAGAACAATAACACAATACGCATTCTAATAAATACACTTGTCTCAGAACACTTAAAATGTCTGCATAAATATAAAAGAATTTGACAGTAAAGTGGTTTCCAGTCAGCTGTAACTATTTCTCAATCCGAGTCATTTTTCAATAGGAGTTTGGCATTTACTGTAGTGTCTCTTTTTTGTATTGGATATTTATGTGTAGTAATGCCTGTATTATTGCACTAAGATTCATTGTTGTGAAGTCTTTGTTGTCATTTTTTTGTGTCAAAATAGAAGAACTCCTGGATTTAATGGACCAACAGAAAATAATCAGGTCTTGTTCGGTAACTGAAGGGACGTTTTAGGATAGCATTTGTTTTGAAATATTCCCTCTTCTCATTTCTCCAGTCTCAACTTCATGGCACACGGAGGAGGATACTTACCGGGCGCCACCCATTGACCGCTCCATCCTGCCCACAGCGCCTCGCTCAGCTCGTGAACCCAATATTGACCGGTCCCGACTGCCCCGCAGCCCACCTTACACAGCTTTCCTGGGCAACCTGCCCTATGATGTCACTGAGGACTCGATCAAAGACTTCTTCCGCGGCTTGGCAGTAAGTGTAGCAGGCAAACACACGGGCACTGTGGGGCACAAAGCACATAACACTTGCCAGTGTTTTGTAAGGCAACGCAAACGGTAAAACTCAAGTAAAACATTTCAGTTGCAGTCTGTATAGCAGCTGTAACTGCTCTTAATTTACCTGAACATCTTGTCAAGCTAGTCATTCTCATCAATATTCAATTACACCTGTAATTAAAATCTGTATTTCTGAAGTATTTTAGTCCTGGCTGACATACTGTCCTTGGGACTGCTGTGGTTTAGACACTACAGGATGTGTGTATTTCTTTAGTAGTAGCAGGGAGACACACAGGTCAATTTTGTTTTGCCTTTGTATCTATAGACAGACATTTGAGTAGGGTCCTAATGTTGCTCAGCAGGTATGTTATATCTGGGGGGGCATCAAAGGAACACTTACAACATTGGGGAAATTCGCTGGTTACATACGTTCATATACAATACAAACAGATAGCAAAGAAATACACATATTCAGAATATACAGATGTGACAGATAGGAACATTGCACTGGTCATGGTATGAAGGTAGTGGCACCGTGGAAAAAAGAAAAAAAAATATTAGTGCTTATTGAAAGATTCCTCATGCAGCCAGAAAAAAACAAGCTTTTACATTTAACAGAGCTTCCAAAAGCCAAGCTGGTCGAATTAGTGTTTCAGTAACTGCAAAACAGAGTCATAAAACTCTTTAAACCCTTGTAAACTTCTCATTCAGCACCTTACACACATACTTTTTTTGTTCAAATATTGCTTAATAATTCACTTCTCATGTCCTCTTGTGGCCTCTGGCTTGTTGCGACCCTTTACTTAAAATGGTCACAATGTTGGTGAGAAAACTTCACTGATGTCACACTAAAGTTACCTTCAGCAGTGGTGTCCTGAAATTGATGACAAACATTCTCATCTGGCATTTCCTCCATCAAGTCAACCCATATGTTCCATATACGTGATTTGCATACTACTCTTTGTTCATACCCTCTTGTTTGGGTGAATGGTACAATGTTAGACGATGACCGGTGCATTCTCTGTTTTATGCTACTCTATCACTATTTTCATCTCCAGATCAGTGCTGTGCGTCTGCCTCGAGAGCCCAGTAACCCAGAGAGGCTGAAGGGTTTTGGCTATGCTGAATTTGATGACGTGGATTCCCTCCTGAGGGCCCTTAGTCTCAATGAGGAGGTGAGAGGATTCAACAGGAACCTGGTTTTATATTACATGAGTGTATGACTGTACGTGTAGTTGCATTGCACAGTACAATCTTTGGTTAGGATTTATTTATTGGCCTCACTGCAAAATGACAAAGATCTATAGTTGTAGTAATTACATAGTTTCTTTGTGATAAAAATGTATATGGGAAAATCACAAACTTGTTTGTCTCCTCTATCTGTTCATGCCAACAGAACCTGGGAAACCGAAGGATCCGTGTGGATATTGCAGACCAGTCTAATGATAAAGGTGTGATGCTACCTTTGTTTTTTTGCTGTGACACCTCGCCACTAGTGTGCCATTGCAAGGCTCCTCTCTGCCTTTGTTGTCATTTAGCAAATTGGAGTATGTCCCTCTGCCCTTATATTTTAAAATTAAACTTCTCCTTAATTAGTTAGGGGTACCAGCAGAGCTGGGAACCCTATTGTAATCGTTCTCGTTTTTATTATTATTCTTCCATACGATTTCGCCTAATTCCAGTACTGCAGCCTAGACGGTAAGTGCTACAGGTATGAAATTTTCAGGGTTAGTTCAGACCCATAAGACGACGGCATACGAAAAAATTTGCACACTTCTACCGCTAGGGGGCGCTACAAGCAAGGTCCAAAACATTGCACATTCAAGTCGCCGTAACTCCCACATACAAAAGCGCATATTCAAAAACCTTATATCCACGCGTTCGGGGGATGGAGCTGAATCTCCTGGTATAGGCCACGCCCATTTCCGCCTAGACTTTTATTTGCGCAAAATCGCGAAAACTGACTAGCCGGCTGAAATTAACTCCTCCGAAACCGCAAGTCCGATTGACACCAAATTTGGCACAGGCAATCTCTGGACATACATCATACAGGCTTGTGCTCCCCAGATTGATACGCAAAAAACTCTTCCGGCTATAAGCTAACGAATACTCACGCAAAACGCTAGTAACAGGAAATGATGTCATATCTTCGCTCTGCAAGGGCCGATCGACACCAAACTCGGAGGACTTATGTGGGACGCCCCCCTGAAGGCCTGTGCAAAACCTGGTGCAACTAGCCTCTAGGTGGCGTTGTTTAACGCGAAAAATTAGTTCTGGTATAACCACAAGTCGTATTGACGTGAAAGTTGTGCCAAATTGTTCAGCATGGTCCACTGACTTCAGGCACCAAAGTGGACCTTAATATGCCCATAGGTGGCGCTGTTATTGCAGATTAAACACGAAAAAAATAATCCCATTGACTTACATTCATTTTATATCTCCAGAACCGCAGGTCCGATTGACACCAAATTTGGGTCAAATCTTCCCTGTGGGCCCCTGATGACACCTGACAAATTTGGTGAAATTCGGCCAAAAGGTGGCGATATAATGGAAGCTGGAATGCCATGAAAAAGCCCATTGAAATGAATGGGATTTCAAACCACGCCACAATTTGCCTAGGTTTGGAATGGCCGATCAACACCAAACTTGGGGACCTTATGCAGCATGACTTCCAAAAGGTCTGTGTGACATTTGGTGTCAATCGGCTAAAAGGTGACTCTATTATTAATTTAAGAAAAAACACTCCCATTCACTTACATGCATTTTATATCTCCGTAACCACAAGTGTGATTCACACCAAATTTGGGTTAAATGTTCCCACTGGGTCCCTGATGACACCTGAAAAATTTGGTGCAAATCGGCCTAAAGATGGCGCTGTAATCGATGCTGAAATCTATCGCTAAATCCCATTCATTCCAATGGCATTTTCAAACGCGGGACATTTTGCCTCTGTTTGGAATGGCCTGTCGAGACCTAACTCAGGGTGCAGGGCGCCCGGGACGACTCACGCGCCCTCAGCGGGGCGAGGGTGCGAGTTGCGCCGGGGGGCTTGGACCCTGTTTTCAACTGCTTGCAGTTCTAGTCTCCTCTTCTTTTTCTTCACACCTCAGAGAGAGACAGTGGAATGATGGGAGGCAGAGACAGGGGAAGGATGTCGGACATGGGTCCTGACAAGACAGACACTGACTGGAGGGCCCGGCCCAGTGCAGACGCCGACGATGGACCTCCCAAGAGAGATGATGCCTTTGGAGAGAGTGAGTCAGAATTGGCTTTGTTTGTGCTTCAACATCCGTACTTCTTTCACACTTGACTTGATAGAGGCGGATCTGTTTCTTAGAGTGGATATAACGTTAGTGATACTAACTGGGGTAAAACCGAAACTACTTTCGTGTCCTTGGAGAATTTTAGTTGGAACAATTTGGTAAAGTAAACTGTCTATTCATAAGTTTCTAAACTCACTTCCTTGACTTTCCTGAAACATCACTACAGGGTCTGGATAATGCCCAGCTTCTCACTTGTAAAACATGCTAAAGTTTTAAAATGCTAAAGTCCGAAAATGTTGACTGCAGAGATTACTGCATGTCTTCCATCCAAACCCTGTTTGATGTTCAAACAGAACCCAGTCAAACAGTTCATTAGAGGAATTTCACATGTGAAACCGCATTGTTGTTCTATTATAATTCTTGCAGGATCACGAGACCGTTATGAGTCGGGAGGTTACAGAGATGGACCACGACGGGACAATGACCGCTATGAAGGAGGAAGAGACCGTTACCGGGATCGCTATGACGACAGGGACCGCAGAGAGTTTGATAGAGGAGGTGTGTTGTGCTTGTTCGGAGCCTGTCTTGGGATTACGTTGTCTGATACATGGCTGTATCAGCTGTTGTTTGGCCTGCTGTTCATAAAATCCCCAAAATATTCTTTAACATACCTAATCACGTCATCGTCTTATGTGACTCCTTTAATTGTCCCACTGCAGCCTTGACTGGGCTCGTAAACACTTACACACCTCCGCTTTCATCTCTCACCAGTTTTCTCTCCTTTCCTCCTTCCATCCTTGTAGGTTTTGACTCTCGTGGTGGTGGAGGTGGCCGTCGTGCCTTTGGCAGTGGCTTCCGCCGCGATTATGACGACAGTCGGGGTAGCAGTGATCGTTATGGAGACCGGGATCGTTATGGAGACCGGGATCGTTACGGAGATCGTGACGAGAGGCGGGATGAGAGGCGTGAGGAAAGAGGTGAGAGTTCAATGTGTGTGTACACACACACAAACGCACAACGTTTGGGCAGCATTATTTATTAACTGGTCATCTCCAATAAGGTTATCGAGTGTTTGTGTTTGGCTGAGTTACATTTGTAATTTTGTTTGTTCAATATTTAATAAAAATTCAGTAATGTAAATAAAAACTCATGTTTAAAGTTAGAAATTATGTTGACATACTTTCACAGTCTCGTCTGTTTCTGTAATTAAGCTTGGTTTGTTTTGTCTCAGGAGTAGAGGCTGACTAACACCATCTTCAGATATTCATAGCCACACAATTCCATGTTAATATTATAATTTCCTGTTCCCCCTGCAGGTCCTCAGCAGAGACCCAAGTTGAACCTTAAGCCCCGTAGCGTGCCCAAGGAAGAGGAAGCAAGCAGCGGCGGCGGTGGAACTTCCCCAGCTGCAGCTCCGAGCTCCGGCAGCAGGGCATCATCCATCTTTGGTGCGGCCAAGCCTGTTGACACAGCAGCCAAGGAGAGGGAGGTGGAGGAGAGGCTGAAGAAAGAGGAAGAGAGGCTGCAAAGGCAGCTGGAAGAGGACAAAGGCCGGGGACCCGACAGAAAGATGCGAGACAGGTCAGTGGTTGATGGAGTTGGTGGCAACTGAATGTGTGTTATTTATAAAGTCAGCTATTTTTAAACATTCCCTACTGTGGGGGAGTTCATGGTGTTTATTTGTTTATCCTTTTACATATTTCAGGAAGATAATTTTTATAACACAGCAAATTCAGCACATGATTGTTGTAGATCCATTTTTTTGGAGGGGGGGCACTTGGAGAATGGGGACAGAAAATTCATTTATTTACACACAATATGAATTTTGTCTAAATTAACATGATATGACAACAAGAATCCATGTGAATGTGTACAGTGGAAAAAAATATTTGGTGTGTAGTTCCTCTTTAACTGCTTTAGCTTTTTAGCAGCGGCGGCACACTTTGCATCACAAAGCACTAATCTCAGAAGTGTCACATTATTCATCTCACTGGAGTCTCTAAGCCTTTTCTTTTGTTTTCAGGGACCCAAGCTGGCGTAATGAGGAATCTCATACTGAGCGATCTCGCACAGCAAGCGAGTCTTCACAGCCAGGAAGCACTTCTGGAAGAGGTGAGATTCATCTTTTATTTTGAAAGCTTGCCTTCAGGAATCTGGTTTCTCCTTGTAAACCTTGAGAGGCAACATTGAGCTCTTAGGTTACTATATGTCCAGTCTTTGTCCTTTTTTTATATATATAAAACTTTTATTCAGTACATAATTATCATTATAGGACCTATAGGATCAGTCACATCAGTCATGTGACCCTGTAAACCATCAAAACTTCAGTCTTTATCAAAGTTCTAATGTTGAGTACCTTAAGACTTTTTTTTTCTTAAATGCTGCCTTCATTTTTTACTGGGAGAACTTATAACATTTTCTGTGTTTAGAAAAATACATTTTAAGCAAAACAACCAATACAAACTAAAAATGGCAAATATCTTATCAAGGGGTAAACACTTTGGAAAATAATCCTCAGTGACGTAAAAAAGTTAGAAAAAACAGGCTTCTCTTTTCATCTACCAGGGTCCCGGTGTCGAGATGGCGAGCGCTCTGGGGACAATGAGGTGTTCAGTGGGAGAGAAGGTGAGCCCTCCTCCCCTGGGACCTCCCCGCTGCCCGCCTCTACCGGCTCCTCCAAGGAGCCCCTGAAGGTGATGCCCGCTCCTCCTCCTAAGGAAAATGTCTGGGCCAAGAGAAGCGCGCAGCCAGCACAGGCTCTAGCGATGGTGATGGCCGACCTCTAGTCCCTCCTGTCTCCCCTGGTGGTTCAGCTCCTCCCAAGCTCAGGTGAGAACACAATTGTGGCATACTGTGAGTTAGGAAACCTGTCACGAACGTACTGCTCAGCTCCAGAATGAGCTATCAGACGTTTTTTGAAAAGTTCAACATGCAAGTGTTTTGTATGCTTGTCCCTGACTTTTCTCACTTTATCTTTAGCTCTCCAGGTTCTGCGGATGATTTGGGATGTGGAAAAGGTAAGGCCTACTGATGAGACCAAACTCAGTGTAGACTATAAATACAATTGAACAAATCATGTCAGTGTGACTCTCGCACACAACTTTAAAAGGATAGACATTCAAAGAAGGAAGACGCGTGTGTTAACAAAAAACACTGACATTCATCTGTAAAAATGTGACAAAGGAAACTGAACAAGACTCACAGCCACATTAAGCAACCTTATGAGATTGTAAAAATCAATACATGCAAAGAAACAAAAAAGGTGGTTGGATGAAAATGAGACAACTTTGCTGTTTTGTTGCTGAAAAGAAATGAAAGTGGTTTCAAACTGTTGTGTGGCCCAGAAAAGGCAACTGAGGTTTGCATGAAACCAGGGATCTGGGGTTTTCAATTCAGGGCCGTAAATGTTAAAACTTCATCATACAGACAAAAAGTCAATTCCCTACATGAGTTATATTAGAGAATCCCAGTGTTTCTCATTGAGACTAAGCTGACTTCCATTATAAGTTAAAGAGCAGCTTTTATCCTTACTTTTTGCACTATATAATTGTATCACAATGAACATGTTGGGCAAAGCGAGAACGTGTCTGAAAGGAGCAGGTCATCTTCCAGAGTATTTATTGTAAGGGGAGCACAAAAATATGTCTCGTGTTAGTAGTCTGCGTTGTTTTGCAAATCAAAATTACATCTTTGGTGCAGAATAATATGTTAATGCACCACAATTCTGATTTAACGTAAAATCTCAAGTTCATACTCGTGCAATCTGGCCAAATGTGAAAACAGTGAAGACCTACATAATGTGCAGTGCTCTATTGGAATAGGACTTTTTTATTGTTTTGTAAACCTTTTGGCTCACTTTTCAAGCCAATATCAAATTTAAAGGAAATTAATTCCACTGTACAAGCTAAGCTTGCATTCAAGCAGTTGTGCACCTCTCAATTGGCCCTACATCAGTGACTAACACTTTTTGAATCCAACCCAGTGGCTTTTTATGCTGCAGTGTGTTGTGAGTGTAGTCTACTGTCTAAAGTCCAACAACCCCCCCTTCACTCAACTGTCTGGCTTCTCCTTTAAGATGAGAACAAGGCTGAAGGTGTGCGTCGGGACCGAGGGCCCCCACGGGCAAGAGGGGGGCCTGCAGGGCCTGGAGCAGGGCGGGGCCGAGGAGAGGGGCCCAACAGAGACCGAAGAAAGGAGGCCGACAGGTCAGCCAACCAAAGCTAGCAATTCGAAAGTTCTTAATGAGACAAGGAGGACATTTACTGGGCATCTGTAAAGAGTGGCCTATGCTCAGTTGTTCAACTGATGACACAGTCATTGTTCATAGTGTTGTGGACCCTCCTTTTCTACAGCAGATAGTTCCAATCCCCATGAATGTAGCACAGGAAATGATCAGTTTCAGCACTAAAACATCAACAGTAAATTGGAACTTAAATTTGGGACATTGCTGAAATTTATTTAGTGTTTTTTTTTTTTTCTCTCTCTCTGAAAATGAGGACTGAGCACGGTGTGAACTGGGTGCCAAGCAGCTTGTAGATTAGTTAGTTTTCAAATTATGTAAATGAACATAATTTGTGCTCCTTTAGTTTGTCTTTTTAGTTGTGTTTTGAACTATGTGTGCAGGGTTCATTGCAAAGGGTCAGCTTTCCAGCACAGGGTCTGTCGATAAAATTTAAAACCTTCGTGTTCATTCTGATTGTAGAAAGGATAACAGAAGAGACCGAGACTCCAGACCACCCCCAGAGCCAAAGAAATTTGAAGAAACCCCAACCCCCGTAAGTCCTTCACTGCCAAGGTTTAGTCAGCCTTTGATGTCACCCGAATTATAATTCCTTAAAGGGTTTCCCTAAATCCCAGAGTCCCCCGGTACAGCCGTCATTAGTCATAAAATAATTGACCCTAATGTTTCATGCTCCTTAAAGTTGACATCTTTTCTCTTGCATAAGCTAGATTTGTTTAGTGTCCAAAGCTTACTGCACTGATCACGTTCTGTTTTTGTTTTGCCTCTTTCAGAAGTTCAGCTCAGCCAGTAAGTATGCCGCTTTGCTAATGGACGGAGATGATGCAGAGGACGTAGAATAGAGCGAAATTGACGAGACGGCGCCTGAAAGTGCAAGGAGAAAACGCCGAATGCAGGAAAAAAATAATCTCACATAGCTTATGAAAAAAACTCCACATGGAAGAGGCTCCTGGGAGGACATCACTCCCTACCTTCTTTCCTCCTACAAACCTGTCCTTTACTTTCAAAACACCCACCCTCCCCTCTACCTGCCCTCCCCTGACCCTCCTTCTGGACTATTCCGCTTCTGAAGAATAGTCACATACTGGACTTGTTTTAAATGGAAAAAGCGGAGTAGCTGACACGTGGAAAAGTGATGGATAACATTGAATTAATTGTAATAAATAAATGAAAAAAGTGGGGAAAAAATGAATTTGTATATTTGTGAATCACAGTTTTAGCGAGGTCGGAGGTTATCAAAAGATGTAGCTTAGTGCAACCTGTTTTTGTTATTTTTAAATCAACTTTTGACTTGCATAATTCATTATTATTACAGTCCCCTGTTATTCGTTAGAAAATAATTTGGTATTAGATAATTATTCTAAACCAATCTCTTAAGTCAGATTTATGAAGTCATGAAAATCAGTCTTCCTACACTAACAGTCATGAATGTTAAGTCTGGTGACTAATTTAAAAACCTCTGTCAATCATGTGTGTACCATTCAACACAGTATTACAAGAGAGGAATGTGTAATACATAGACTACAGTAATGCAGGAGTGACCGCTACAAGTGCCATTACTATCGCCCCAATCATTGTACAGATGTCTCTTTCTACACCACCTGATGAAATAATCAAATCAATTAAAGGCTCCTGATGGTCGTTTACAGCCGTCTTAAAGGTTCTCCACAGCTGTCCAAATCATTCACTCTTGCTGACGTGAGGAGTCCAAGTGTTTGAGGAAAGTTTGCAGTTGCTTATAGTAGGGTGTGAGCATTTGCATGAGATTACATGAAGCTGTCTTCCAATTTGCAATAAATTGGGGTCATTATGTAAATTCAAATAGTATGTGGTCATTGTATATGTATGCATTACAGGAGCGATTCAGGCCAAGGGTTAAAAAAACTGATCATGTGTGTAAACTACCTGTTTAAAGCTTGCTTTGTGCTTGTCTCTAATAGTTAAAAGTTACAGACGAGCCAAATTGTCATGCAGCTCCTCTTTGTTGCCTGCAGTTAACCTGACTAGGCCCTACACACGTTTGTGACGGCGCTGTATTTTAAATTAACCACGAAACCAGTGTCAGTCGAATGATGGTGAGTTGCAACATCAAGCGTATCACTTTGATGTGCAACCACAGTAGAGTTCCTCCACTTGCTGTTCTTCTAGTGTGGTCTGAGACAGACTATTTCTTAAGTCTCAAGCCTCCCCCCTGCTGAGGGCCGACTCCTGGTGGCAGCTGGTTAGGATCCTGCTGAGCTTCACATCCCACACACACAGACACAGTGGGCATCCACTTTGTTGTGAGATAAGACTCTAGACCCCTTAGCACCAATCTTTAGTGTTTTCAATAGACATTATATAGACAGCATATAGAGACTGACTGGGAATGCTGAGTGGCAGCAAGCAAAATGACCTGCCAATCACTGTTTAATGTTAAGAGTAGTTCAATACCTGTTACGAACAAATCTGTCGTGCACATTCATTTCAAAGTAAATTGTTTATATCAAAGTGTCAGACAAAAAAGCTGAATCTCTGTAGTATCAACCACCTGTGTGGACATGTAAACATACGGTCATATGATTATATACTTAAACTTTCAATTGGGTTTTAATTTAATATTTTTTTCACATTACTATTGTGTGTTTATTTGTATCTACATCTTTGTGAATGGTGGCACTTAGTAAGGGAAATCGGTAAGATAAAAGTGTTGAAATCACGTCATCTAGGAGGAAAAAAAACTGAAAATAGAACATTAGGAACTCGTAACTATTATTTTGTGCATTCAGTGTAGTTCTGCATGATTTCAAAGTCAGTAAAGAGTTTCTCTTCATTGTGAGGTTACTAAGTGTGTGTGTGTGTGTGTGTGTGTGTATATCCTGTGATGAAATAACTATTGTAATCAAGGAAACTTTTGGAGTACTCAAACTTTACCTGAGAATTTTCATTGTATGCCATTTATACTTCACTATACTTAAGTAAAAAGAGGGCCACATCTTAGAGCTTAAACATGTGTTGGCCCTACCTACCCACCAACCAGCCAGGCAACAAGGGCGAATGAGCAGCTGGTCCACACAGGAGGGTCTTTCCTTCCTCCACTTCAAGCCACATGACTGGAGTTTACGTCACTGGCGTCCCTAGATGATGTATCAAGTGAAATTTGCATCACATGTGTACAAACTTCGTATGTGTAATCCGTAATGGTCAACTACATGTGTTTGCTGATGCCATCATTGGAGCTGCAATACACAGGCATCTCTGAAGCTGTTGAAAGTCCTACTCAATGCATTTTGTCTGCTGCCTAATTTAGCCCTCAGTCCCGGATTTGTCTCACTTTAAACCAAGGACCGCTTTGTACAGTCGAACCAGGGGCTAAAAACATGGTTTTAGAAAGGGCTTATTGTTGGAGATTTTCCCCTCACACCCCTAAAACCTCCATCTTAAAGCAGTATTTTGTCTGGAGAACCCAGTCAGAGGAAATACAGATGTGTGTGTGTGTGTGTGTGTGTGTGTGTGTGTGACAGAGAGAGAGCTGTAGTCTGAAGGAATTTAACCAGGGGAGAAGCAGATTTGAGATTTAGGCACAAAGTCTATCATTGTTTTCATTTCATTGGAGAGACCAACTGAAGGACTGAAGAGAGGACATTAATGTTGTTGTCGTGTGTCCTATCGAACAGGGTGGTGGAGTTCATCACAGCTAACAGTTTCATTGCATGTATATATATATATAGAAGTAAGAAAGATCCTGGTTGACAAAAGAAAGTAGGCCTCAAGTCTCAACCAGGCGTTCACTAAAAAACCCAGGCGAGCGGATAGTTAAAAAAAGTCCTCACTTCCTTTCCAACAAGCAGAGAGGAGGGAGTAGTGGGATCTAGCTCACAGTATGTTCTCATGAGCAAAGTTCCAGAGTCTAGAGGGATGACGTGTGTGAAAGAAGCTGTATCCACTAACTCCCCCATGAGGAAGAAGAGAGAGGGGCTTAAGTGAAGCCAAAGGAAAGGGGAAGGGCTTGACATCAACAAGCCAAAACAGCTGCCCCCTTCTACCCCCCTAGAGAGACAGCAAGAGGAGAGAGGAGGGTCTGTGAGTGTGGAGCAGGAGAGAGCGGTGTAGAAGACATTTGAGGGTCTGTAGAGGCGATGAGGAGAGAGGGAGGTATTGGAAAGTGGAAAGCGGGAAAGGAAGTGAGAGGTGGTGAGTGTATGCCTGCGTGCTTTCAGAGAGAGGACTGCCAGAGAGGAAAGGGACAGGGAAGAGTGTAAGAGGAGGGAGGGAGGGGGTAGGCAGTGGACGGCCTGTGCTTGGTGACACTTCTTGGAGGGGAGAAAGAGGGGTTGTAAGAGGAGAGGGCAAAGAGAGGAGGGAGGGAAAAAAAGTCATCTGGAGTGGATTTCAAGGCAGGACAAGCTGTCAGAGAGAAGGGCAGAGGTGTGAGGAGTCACTGGGGAAGAAGGAACATGTTGGAGGGGAAGACATTGGCTGTCGTAGAAACATAAGGAGGACCTTCAAAATATGAAGCACTGAGAGGAGGAGGAGGAGGAGGAGGAGAAAAGAGGGACCTAAAGCACTTTGTCTGGACCGAGCGGATAAGATTCGAGGAAATTAAAAGATACAAGGCAAAACAGGAAGTATGGGGTGCGTTCACAGTACGAGCACTGGCCAGATGAAGAAACCTTATACTGACACAGGAAGAATCCACATAAAGGCAGACCCCGAGTTACATCCTGAAGTCCTCCAACTTTCTCAGGTAGGTGAATAACTGCTCCTCAGGGAACTGTACGCAGTCTGGTTGCACACTACAGTACGTTGAATACATTTGCAGCTGAAGGCAACGAGCAAAAGATCATGATAGGAATAAAGCATGTTGGTGCTGGATGTTTGGATGTGCACATTGTTGTTGCAGTTGTTTCAAACAGCCGTAGGTATTGCTTACTGTTTGCCATGTGACTTTGTTTAACTGTTCCCCACTATATTCACCACATAGTAGTCGACCGAAGGAATGCAAAGAATTGCCACAATGTTTCCAAATTAGATAAAGCCCGGACTCAAAAGCAGCTCCCCCTTTCTCTCTTTTCCCTCTCTCTCTCTCTCTCCCCCTTACGAAATATTCCTCCTCTCCGTTAAATAGAACAGAAGCATCTCATGCCGCACATGTTTGCATACCAAAGGATAAACACGTGTTTTGCACGTCCCATTTAGACCTGGAAGTATGTTTGTAGATCGTTAAAAGTATTTGATTTTGATGGCCTGGTCCCTCCCACCGTGTACAAAAGAACCAGAGGCAATGAACGGAGAAGAAAGTGACGCAGACAGTAGTGGACGATCCACTTTTTCAAGTCCCTCGGGGGTCAAGGTTCAAGAGGAAGTGGTGTAAGTTACTGTCCGGTTCCGATCCGCCGTCTCTCTGTCTCCTGGCTCTATTTAGGAACATGTGTGGATTTAGGAGCAAGCCACATTGCTGCACACGTAAAGCCTCTGGAGGACTTTTATAGTAACAAAAATAAAAGTGTCTGTTGCTTTAGCACCAAGGCGCTCCACACCAGAATGTGTGCATTCTCACAATCACCCTCTGGCATGCTGTAGCCTATGTCAGAGTACAAAATAATGTCACTTTTAGTTTGTCCAGTAATCTAAACACTTTTATTTTGCACAAAACAATTGTATCTAACTGGAAGGATTTTTGTGCACTGTGTGTATAGTTTCCCACAGTGCTGCGGGGTGCAGTGAACTTCTGGATCTTGCTGGAACAAAAACATTACTCAGATCACATGTGGCTTCAAATCCCCTAAAGCCCTGATTGTGTGTGTCTGTCTGAATTTCTTTGTGTGTGTGTGTGTGTGTGTGTGTGTGTGTGTGTGTGTGTAGAGAGAGAGAGAGAGAGAGAGAGGTGTTAGACCATGCCAAATTATGATAACATAGTCCCAGCTGAATGGGTGGACTCTGCAGGAGAGGAATGAAATGTGTCATACATGCAGTTTAGGAGCTCTTTATGTTGTTTGTAGTGTTTTTTTCTCTCTGTCTCTCTCTCTCTCACACACAAACACAGACTCATTCCCACACCTATTTTCAGCATTTTCATGGCTGTTTAGAGGTGACACCCCCGTACTCACGCAGGTTATAAATAACCTGCCAGAGCTAGAGCATACCCCGGGCTCGCCACCTGCTCCCGTCCCTTGCTGAGTGGATCATGTGTGTGTGTGTGTTTGTGTGTTACCCAAAGCTAGAGGATGTGGCTCCTGCTCTCCAGCATGTCATCACCAGTGAGGTGTCACTGAATAAAATACTGACGCAGGCTGAGGTATTTAATGCAGAGGGGGTGTCTCACTGTATTCTGTATTAATTTACTGTGTGTGGGTATGCGTGTGTTGCAGATGAATATTATTACCATTTTAATGGGTTAACACAGTGTGTATATAAAAGGTTTTTAATGCATTTAGGCACATGGCAGAGAAGTTAGGAATCAACATGGCAATAACACAGATATTACAGAGTCACATAATTGTAATTTGCTCTCTTCCAAATTAGTGAAACAGTGATTTAATGTGACACTCAGCTTGAACTTTCTACATTAACTTTGTCTCTATGGATGAGTTGTTTTGGGAAAAAAAACTTAAAATGCTACTGCTGCTGTCCTCACAGTAATTAAAAGCCCATGCAGCCGCAGTCATAAAGAAATCCATTATGCTGCTGTTGGGGCCTGACCCTCTCCTCATCTCCATGTTGGAAGTGGAAGGGCTTCGGGCTCTCTGCAGTGGTCAGAGATGCTTGTAGAATGACATAGACTTTGGCAGCAAAAATCCAAATGGGGCGGGGTTCTTTAATACTGCAATGCAATACTGCAACACCGCTGATGGTCATGAGAGCCTCTGGAGAGTGAATGTCCACTCAACCTAAGTTCCATTTACTGGTACAAAAAGTAAATATACACCTGTACAGTCCCATGCAGTCCGTATTCAGTCCAATTTCAAAAAATCCCAACTTAAAATGTTCATTATTAAATCAAACAAATACTATTATCAAAGCTTTATACGGAAGCCCGAAAAAAACATACAATCATACATTTTTTTTACCCCGTTTTCGTGTGATAACGAGTTAATATAATTTGTTTTCTAGAGATCTTGAGTTATTTATGTCATTATCTCGAAATAACACATTTTTCAAGTTTCAATTTTCTCAAGATCTTGAGATTACAAAACTTTGTTTTTTCAAGATAATGACATAATTAATTTGAGATCTCGAGAAAACAAAACAATAGTCTAGTATATTTAGTGATTGCAGGAAACATCCTTCGGTGTACTAATGTCAGAGGAGCAGGAGAATACTGATCACTGCATCATCTCTCAATACATACAGCATCTCTTCTAACAAGTCCTGACACAAGCTGAAATAGCTTTATGCCTTGCTGTTACATATAGTATAACCATTGGTATGCATCATCTAAGAAGACAGTTAGCAAGGCTACAGTTTTATCAGAGGCCCATCACATTTAATTCATTATTGTTTTCTTGAGATCTCGAATTACTTATGTCATTATCTCTGGTAAACAATGTTTGGTTATCTCGCGACCTCGAGAAAATGATCCTGTTATCTCAGGGAACACAACTAAATTTGTTACTTCAAGATAATGACATAAATAACATGAGATCTCAAGAGAAAAAATTATAGTAACTCAAGGGAAAACAGAGTAAATAAAATGTATGAGGGGGTGGTGATGGTGTAGTGGATAAAACACTTTGGTGTGGGAGACACTTAACCTCTATTGCTGCAGAAGCGTGTGACTTCTAACATATATAGCAATGGTAAGTCGCTCTGTATAAAACGTCAGCTAAATGGATGTAATTTAATGTATGAATGTAGGGCCTCTTAGACTTTCTGTAGTTTCACAATGATAGTATTGTCACAATTATTTTTCAGCAGTTTCATTTTATTTTTTTGAATGGCATGTATGGTGTTTTTTTTAAAATACGTTAGGCTAGTTGTAGAAAAAAAAAAAAAAAAAGGTTCATTGCCAACCTTTCATCACACTTGATGTTAGCACTAGGAAACACAATCCTTACCTATCCACCTGAAAACCTTTAATATGTACCCACAGATAAAATGTGCACGGAATGACCATCTTTAATGTTAAATAATCCACTAATTTGCTAAAAAATTGTTAGTTGTAGTAGTCAGGGGTTTAACTGCTCAATTTGAGGTTTATAATTTTTGTCTAATAAGCTTCCAAAGTAATAATATGAAATAAAGGCATTTAAATAGATGGTGTGTGTGTGTGTGTGTGTATCTACATAGATTAAGATATGATTCGGTTATCTTAAGGGACCTGTGTCCTCTTGTGATTTGGATATTGAGCTCTAGGTCTGCATTCATTAGGTCATTCAAAAGAAGTTATCTCCCACCATTTTCAACAAAGTATAAATGTCAGTCCTTTGTTGGAGGGCTGCACTATTACTACTTGTCCACTAGGTGGTGTCCTTGACTCGTCCTGAGTTTTCAGTTTGAACTTCACACTGACGCAAGATGAGTTACTCTGATGCAGGGCTGGACTGGGACAAAAAATCGTCCCTGGCATTTTCGGTCTTGGTGGCCCACGAAAATCGGTCAGACTCCTCTCACCAATACACCATCGTTCCCTTTAAGGGGTCAGATTAGGGGTGTGATGAAACACTGATAGGTGACATTGCACAAGACTGATGTCCATGACCACAAGACAAGAATATATTTTAATAGACCTACTATTTAAAAGAAAAAATATATATAGTTGAAATATTGAATGGTGGGTCCTCACCCAGAAGAGTTTGAGCATTAAACACTTAATTTTCTGCATTCTGGAGACATTTCCTGGACCAAGTTATGGTGGAAATGTCTTTATTTTTATAAAGGGAAGCACAATATTCAGGTGGCTGGTGACAATTCATAATATAAAAATATCATAAAATATAATGCAGTAATCAGTAGCTTATTATTTTTTGAACAGTGCAGAGGTTTCTTCTATTGCATTGCAGGTTTTCCTATTGTGCAAATAAACCTTTTTCATAGCATTTGTATTTGTTATCAACATTTCTTGGTGCAAGCTATTTTTCAGAACATTTTTTAACAAATGCTTTCAAAAAGTGGTGGCTACACGTTCCCAGCATCCCAACTGTAAATGACCCTACCCCTCCTCCTCTCTACAGGTTGAGCTACTCCATGCTTACCGCTTCATCTCCTCTCTCTCTCTCACTTGGCCCTGTCACTTTGTCCCTCTGTTTCGCTAACGCACGCCTCCTCTCTTGCCTGGCAGTGGCCACCACAGGTCTTTTATTCCTTCAAGTGCCTGTACCTGCACAACGCAGGGTACTGCAACTGATGTTGAAGCGTCTGCTGTTATTTATAAGTAAATAATTTACGTTACACCGGCCCCAAAGGTGCGTCGGCGCCAGATTACCAGTCCAGCCCTGCTCTGATGCGGTTTCAACAATGAACTGATGAAGTCGTGTTTATCTGAAATGAAATGTTAAACTTTTCGGCTGAGATGGTTGTGTCCTGAGATAATTCACAGACCTTTAAGAAGGAGATTAACTTGGCCCGGTGTCTGCTGACCCAGTGTCGGCTTTAATGGACCTCATTCCGCTCATTCTGCAATACACCAATGCACATATGTCAATTCACTGCTGTATGTGGGTAAATAAATATTAGAGAGTGGCTTTGATGTCATGTCTCTATAAAAGCCACATTCTTAGTGATATTTATTTCAATGTACTACTAATTGGCTCAAATGTGCAACCACAAAACCCAAA
The DNA here is from genome assembly GCA_024633595.2 of Lepomis macrochirus. Taxonomy (NCBI): domain Eukaryota; kingdom Metazoa; phylum Chordata; class Actinopteri; order Centrarchiformes; family Centrarchidae; genus Lepomis; species Lepomis macrochirus. The sequence continues at coordinate 29,403,879 of JALXJV020000004.1, read as the reverse complement.
CACATATGTAAAAATGGAAAAACATTTGCAATGCAAAAAACAATGCAATGTCTATTGGTCATATGCCACTCAACTGTGACTTTATATATTGAGGTTAATTTGGTATTTTTAACCCTTGTAATATCACCATGTTACTCATTTAATTTTAAATATGATACTTAGGTAAGTAATTTCATACGGTTTAATTTTTCTCTATGTGGAGAGAAAGTGATTCTGATCAAAGTTGTATCTTTCATTTTCAGTGAGTCTGGTCCAACTAACTCCTCCTTACTGAAAGTTCTACATTTTTCCCTTCAGGTGACCTCAGGTTATGTTTATGAGCGTTTATGTACAGCAACTCAGTGGGCCAATCGATTCGAGCTCCAAAAACACAAGTTATGTAATAACATTTCAAATGTAAATGGCTGGAGGGGAGGGGGGAGGGACGATCATCCTCTCCTCTCATATGCCCTCTTTTTGTCAGGTTCATCTATCTATCATCTCTGCTCCTTTACACACACACACACACACACACACACACACACACACACACACACACACAACTCCCACTAGTACACACACACAGCGGACGTCACAGTTAACAGCAGCTTCCATTCATCATAAGAGCAGAGGACATATGTCAATAGTCAGTGTTACTTTGCTTTGATTATAAGATCAATACATACAGTATAATGGTAATGTGTCCTGTCCATGCTTGAGCATCTCATCAGTCCAGGTCAGTGACCAAATAAAAAACAGTTTTTCCAAATGAGAGGGTTTTTGTTGTTTGATCTAACGACATAATTACATTTTTAAAATAAATTAATTTCAATTGTAATGAATTCCTTCACTTCTTTTTGTAAATAAGATCAGAGATGTTAGGACAAACATCTCACCATCACTTTCTCAGAACTCTGCATATGACCTGTCTTCTGCTCATTCTTGGTCCTCTTTTAAACCTGTGACATTACAGGACATCACCTCTCTGCTACATACCCTCGTCTTGTCCTATAGATGTTCTCCCTACTGTGCTATTTGTACAAGCGTTCGATTCTATTGGCCCCTATTGTGGAGATGATTAATACTTCACTTTTAACTGTGGTCACACAGTGGCAGAATGGCAGAATCAAACTGTTGTTTTAGAAATCCAGATTTTTTTCTTTGTTTAGTCACCAATGCTCTGATTTGTTGACTGTATAGTTAAAGGTATAATTCATTAATTGACTATAGGCAGTCATGAGCCTATAGGGTTATCAGCCAAATCTGCTGATCCCTTCGCCATTACCGAGCTGTAGCTTCAGCTGGTTGTTTAACTGTCCGGCCCACAACTTTATTGTTCTGGTTCACTCTCACCGTGCTTATAACATCGTTTTCAACTGTAGCAGGCAGCTGTTTTCAGTGAAAAAGCTCAAAAAGCACACTGTAAATTACCTGCTCACCACCAAATGACAGGCAGACAAGGTTGCTGCTAACCGCAGTGGACATCCTTTCCTCCCCAGAACAACAACCTTACAGGTCGATTAATATATCTTATTGCAACCAATATGTATTTTTTAATTAGGCCACAACTTCTAGTGGCAGAAGAAGTCAGGTAATGTAGTAAACAGGGCAACAAAGTATTTGTAAGGAAGTGGTGGGGTGCATATATTAGTCAAGTAAACTCAAGAGACAGAGGTTTGATAAACCTTCCAGTATAATCTGCACTAACTGTAAGTGAATTAAAAATTAAAAATTGACCAAAAAAAGTGTTTAAAGAAGCAAGAAGCATTTGTTTTTCTGAGGATTGTAAAGTGTAGTTGAAGGGAATCAGCTCCACTTATCTTCATATTATGTATCTACACAGAGCCCAAGGTAGGGCTGCATAAAACATCAATTATACATTTCTAGTCATAATGGATTTAGACTGCGTACACTCCACTTTAGAGACATGGCTGTTTCATAATACATTGCACTTAATAGAATGAGTTTCCTTCCACTCTCAATTCAAGATGGTAGGAGAAGTGAGACTCTGGTGTTGGATAGTCAATAAATAAGTGTTTGTCAGAGTGTGAGTCCAAACTGGCACGCATGCACCTTCACCTTCTACAGTTAAATTCAATGCCCCTCCTGTTTGGAAAAACCCAGGCACTGGAAAAAGCAAAAAAATGGCAGAGTTGAGAAATATTTTTCAAGACCAGAGAAATGCATCGAGCCATTTAACAGGAAAAGAAACAGCAGTGTGTGCAGGTACGCTGTTTCTGGCCCTCCACCTTTCCCATTGCGTCATACACACACACACACACACACACATACACAAACATCCCTCCTGTTTCCAGGCACCTCCCCCTCCTCCTCTGCTCAAGGAAAGATTTAATGGTTTAATGTGCTTCACATGCTGTCAGAAGGCATTGCTTTGGGAGGGTATTAACATAACTTTATATAAACATTGTCCTACTTCTTTTCACTGGGACGGTTGAGTATTGGTTTATAAAAAGTCAAATCCATGGATTATGACTCAGGGTGTTAGATTTTTTTGGCTTTTGAGCACTGGGACTGTGTGTGTGCAAGATGTTTTTTCCAGGGTTAAAGCTTTATTTTCTCCTTTATCATCTAAATTATACTCTTATCAAGTATCACTCATTAAATGTAGGATATTCTTAGCATATTAAATCTTTCAGCCACTAACATACAGTAGTATGAGTAGAGATTTGAGAGAGACAGCAACAGTCACAGTGGGTCTGTCTGTGTCACATTTACCTCAGTCTCTTTCTTTGCTGTGCCCACATAGGCTCCTGTCTCGTGTTTACACAGCTGCCACGATGGGCCAATATGGTGCCACCTTGCAGTTATAGAAAGCCTGTCATCTAAAAAGAGAGACACCAGCTCCTTCAACCAGACAAAGAGTGACTAAAATGACACCAAAATCAATATATGTTAAATATTGGACAGTCACAGAGTATTGCCTCATAGTTTTGGTTACAAACCTGCTTTAGGTTTGCTTGAATGTTTTGTTTCTCTGTGGGTATATGGCAAAAGGTGTGTCCTGAACTGTTGGTTAAACTATATATTATTTTGAGGGCATAGTTTATTGTAATATTATTATTATTTTACACATTCCTATAGATATTACATTGTTATGAGGAGGATGCTAGAGTTAGCTAAATGCTAAGTTTAGCATTCAGCTAAAATGTTGGTATGCTAGCGTTGGCTAAATGACTGTTAGTATGCCAACATGCTCACAGTGAAAATGCCAACAATCTGGTGTTTATCAGACATGTCTACCATGTTCGTCGTCTAAGTGTTAGCATGCTAACATTTGCTACATTAGCGTTAAACACAAAATAACGTTATAGTTAAGTCTAAGGAAAGCCATTAGTTTCGCAAGAATTTGGTCATCATCAAATTCAAATTTTGACCTGATGTTTGCACCCACAGGAAAAGTCAGGGGTTCCCCAATGTCAATAAGATTCATCTGCAGGGGAATACAAATGTCAGTATCAAATTGCATGGTAAACCTTTTGATAGTATATCAGTTTGGACAGACACATCTAGGGACCTGAAAAAGCCAACAGCATCACAATGAACACCCAATCTACATATTCAGTGCATTCAGCTTACCTGTGTCATACAGCACATTAGAGAGGTTGGCAACACTGAAAGCTTCTTATTTTTCATCATCTTAGCCGGCCCACAGACTGAGGAGACAGAATGAGGACAAGTTAAAACACAAGACAACAGGATGCCTTAAAAACAGCGTGATATGACTGGTGTTTTTAGTGGAGGAAGCAGAATGTACAGCAGTTAGAGCATCAGTGCTCATGCTGGTGTGTCACTGAACCACCACACATCTGTACTGACAGCAGCCACCCAGGAGAAAGTGACTGTCTAGGGCTTCAGGTGGAACAATGCTGGAATAAAATGCTTCAAGACACGTGGGAAAACTGTTAAAACTGAAAATGTCACAACCACATCCTCAGCATAAAGTGCATTTTATCATGGGGGCATTCGTGCAGTTTCAGTCTTGATCAGATTTGACTCCTGTGTGTCTGCAGCTTGCCAAAGCAGGGAGCCACAACTTCACAGAAAGGAGCTTCAAGAGGAAACGGGTGTGCGAAGTGTGCAAGCAGAACATCGACAACCCCGGGGCTTTCTGCAGGGGTGAGTCCATGTCTCAGTCAGACCCAGAGACACAACTGACCAGCATGGATACACATCTAGACCTGACATAGATGAGCTCACCCTGACTGCCTTCTCTCAAACCTGGCTGACAGAGTAAAACATGTTTTTTACCTCTGTGCTCTCTTTACTCTGTGCAGAATGCAAGGTTGCAGTTCACAAGACATGTGAAGGCAAGGTAAGAAAATGCATTTCCTTACTAAATCCATCACAGATTACACACTTTACCTTACCTTACCCGGTCAGAAGTTTCCACTGTTAATATGGTGTGAGTCTAAGTGGAGTTAGCCATGTGCACTGACCTAGATGTCTGGTTAAAGAAGGCCTCCCCCCTTAACTACAACAAGCCAGGTTGCTGAGTAATTCACTTATGTGTTGCTGCTCCAGAGAGTCCTCAAGCACCCAGAAGTCTCAGTGATAGTTCAAAGTTTCTCTCTAATACAGCTTGATATAGAGATTTGTGCTTATTAAAGAATAATATTTTACACAATATTCTGATAGTCATTAACATGGTCTGTGAGAAGTGCTCCCAGGTTGATCGGAAGGGGGCAGTAGTGAGTTATAAGTTGTTTCAGTGGGGGTCAGAAGAGGAAAAAATACAAGAAGCAGCACAGCTCAGGGAGATGACACCTTGCAGAGAAAAACTGACTAACAAGACTTGTCTGTTTGTGTGCCTATCTGTCAGGTTGTATAGATCAGTAGCCGCGGTTTAGGGTTTGTCACACAAGGCATTCCCTCTTTTTCTCTACATAGCTCGTTCTTTTTATTTCTCTGTCAAATTATTATTCTGTATTTACAGCAATATTGTCACGGCATTAAAGCTCCACACTGTTCACACCTAATGTAAGAGGTGTGCGAAACAAATCTTATTTTAGTGTTGCAGTCATTGTACAACCCAAAATATCCATCGATCTGCAGTTCAATATTAGCCAGCTGGTTAACACTGGTACATTTACAGAAATATTGATTAATACAATTAAATTACATTAAAGATAAGACTTTGCTGCTACAGTGGAGGTGATTGCAGAACATTTTAATGCATTGCATCAGTGGCAAATGCATGAGAAATCGCCCCTTGTCAGTATTTTGCACTGCCATTAAACAATCACTTGTACAGGGTCAAATTCATGACAGAGGAGGCAGGGAAACCATTTTGTCCACCTTACTAGATGAGACTGCAATGCAATCTATTGTGCTTTGAGTTAGGTATTTGTTGTTTTTTGGACCTCGAGTGAATTCTTTGATCATAGGAGGACAGGTTTGCACTGTGTAACAGAGAAGCACACTCTCTGTTCACAGCTTATGTCAAACCACTGGCTGTGCTCTCCTGTGACCTCGCTCAAAGCAGCTCAGTGTCACACAACATTAGTGAGTCCACGACTTTGCCCTGACTGTCCAGCAGCGCAAACACTGAGACACAAGGGGACCCATCACTTTTATTTCTCAGCTCTTCAGGTCAGCTCAAATCCCGTAGGGTTTATAACGGGGGGAAAGTTTGCCTCCCTTCTCTTCCTCCTCCTCCTCCACACACATACACGGTAATGGTGTACGACTGGGCACTACCAGCTGTTGTGGCTGACCAGCATGTATTAAAAGAGGATTATTATTTTTGTCATACTCGTCCCCCTGGTCACCACGGCGATAGCCGAAAACAACTCTTGGTGGCTGAACGAGAGGCAGGCGTAGTGGACGAGAGTGGACATCGTCACACAAGGACGATGATCAATTTGGAAGTCTGAGCGGGTAAATTTAGAAAATAACAAGAGTGCCGTAGATGCCTGCCAGTGACTGATCTGGGCGCACACACACACAAATAAGTGAGAGGAGAGGCAGCTGGGGAGACAGGCTGTGTGTGTGTGTGTGTGTGTATTTAGTCCCATTTGGGGGTATTCATAAATAAAGGGGAACATTGGGTCAAGGCTTCAAATTGCTACAAGGCTGCTTCATGTCACGCTATGCTCTCACTGTATGTTCATTTCTATGAGTTTCTATGAGTTTCTCATATGTCAACATATTGCTACTTTTCTTTGTCATGTCTTTCATCTCTTGCATCTCACTGTCATCATCTTTTTTTATCTTATTAAATTTCTCCTTTTCCTGATATTTTATAGTCAAAGCTAAAGCTTCTCCTACCAGCTCTGTCGCATTTTTTTCCTGTCTTTTCAAGTCTTATGTGCTTTCATCAGTGTGTTATGCCACCTTAGAACCATCTTCAGAACAGTCACCGCTAAAGTTCCAGGGGTTTTTTCTAGCATCTTCTTTCTATTTGTATGTCTCATCAACTGAATTTCCATCTAATTCTGCCTCTTTGTGCTGCCACCACTTCATACTGCCTCTTGTCGCCGACATCCGCACCCTTTGACTTTGCAGGGTGGCCCTGTGTGGTGTACTGATGCGTGTGTGTGTGTGTGTGTGAGTGCACGCACAGTTGACGTGGTTTACTGTCTCTTTGCGTACGACACATGCAGAGCGAGAGGGGAAAGCTATGTTGCATGTGCTGCTGGCACAGTGGGAGTGTGTGTTATCGTGAGGGAGGGAGGTAAAGGGAGTTGGTGAGAGAGTGAGCGGAGAGAGGGAGGGAGTGTATCCCACTCCACAGACAGGACTGCTCTGAGGCAGAGGGCTGAAAGACTGAAGCTGCTTGTTGAAAGGTAAAAACACCCTCTGCGCTGTATTTACTGAATTAAGCTTTGTATTTAGTTTACTCACATACTCTCAGCACAGCGGTTCTCACTTTTAATGTATTTGTGTATTTTTTTCTTTTCTATGGAGTAGCAATCTAACAAAGCCTCTTCACAGTGTTTGCTCTGATAAAGCAGCATGTGATTGTGCATGTTATTCCATTAAAGCTGTAGCCAGAGAGCTCTTGCTTTTCCCAGAAAGAGGATTTCGTTTACTGTGATTAAGGCAAGTGCAGAAAATGAAGCTCCTGCTGTGACCTACAAAAAATACACAGATTTTAATTTTTAATACCACAGAGTGAATTCATAAGAATTACTTTTTAATGAGATAGTGGTCACTTTATGTGAAGTTTAGGTAAGGAACTAAACCCTATGTAAAAAAAAATGTTTTGTGAAACTTGCAGCCACGCTGTGACTGGTTTTGGGATACATTAGACATGTGTGTGGTTATGGGCATGTTTCTGTCTGCTCATTTTACTCATTTATGGGCATTTGCAAGTGTCTGCCTACACCAGCGTACACAACCTCTCTTACTTTTAATTTTATCAAGATTTATATAAATGGCTATTTCCCACATTATATATCCACCTCAACACTGTGGGTACATATCTGTATTGAATAATGTGTATAGATAATCATCTATGACCAAAGGGCACCTGACAGAGACAAATGGCTGTATCCCATGGCCCAGTCAGCTGTCCTAACATCATCTGATGGATCCTAATGTTGCGTAGTGAAATACAGATGGTGACTGCTCCTACTCACCAGCTGTTCTCCTAATGTCTAATGCTGATTTATGAATTGATATAGCAATAATGAAGTTATATGAACTATCTGCTTGTGTAATAAGCAAGGGTTGTACATAATAGTGTTGTCCATTAGTCCTAATTAACACCAATGGAGCTGGAACAGATCAAAAAAGTTGCCTGCATAGTTGCAACTTTTACATAAACCTATGACGTAAACAGTCTTCATACAATTCCCAAATAAGTAAAGGTGACACTGTTTTTAAAATACTTAAAACTTTAGCATTTCTCCTGTTATTCATCAGCAGTATGCTGATATTGTAAGATATATCGGTCTCGTCCTGATTTCATGAGTTTCTGTTCCTTCTCTCTTATGTGGTGTCTTGAGGAACATGGCAACAAATGTCACGTTTCTCAATCTTTCCTGTTGATCGTGTCTCACCACGGGACACCGAGTGGACACGTTGACCTGTGGTAGCTCTACGTGTCATTGGACATGAATGAGAAGGTAGAAACAGCAAAGTCGATGGAGCACTCAGCAGGACGGTGGCTGAAGTGGATGTTGTGAATAGAAAATCCTGTCTGTGTAACTTGATTAAGGTGGTGACTTACTGATGTTGCATTGTTGCTATTTATACCCATCACTGCCATGATGCACTATGTACAAATAATTATCATGGTTAATTAAATTTTACTGCTTTCTCGTCTTATCAATAATAAAGTATTACGGGGAATATACACACACACGCACACACAAGGGTGCACGCAGTGTTTATATTTACCCATTGCTTTTCATTTCCTGTGAGCCGAAGCCAAGTGATAAGTGCGCAGCAAGCCGTGTTTAATATTCAGGCAATTATGTATTTCCTAATTCATGGCTGGATCATAACAATGTCTTTAAAATAATTTGAACTTAGAAGGCGACATTTATAATATATTTCCTTTGAAAATGCATGGATATAGACAGTATGTTATGATAAATGTATGTGTTATTTTTCAATGATTGGATGTTAAATGTTGTTAGGCAAAAGTGCCAAAGGCCCAAATACAAGTGCATGTTGCCGTGATGCAGTCCCGCTAGTCATTGTGTGAGTTGTAGTACATATCCATTGCCCGCTCTCTTCAAAATGTCATCACTGCTGCTGCCAGAGAGGCGAGTATATTTATGAGATGACTGATGGACAAATAGACAAAACAAGTCTTTAAGTGTTCTGAGGGATGTATGGTCTAAAATAAGGAGCTCTATCAAAATAGCTCTGTGAAATCTCTCTGCTCTGTGTCAGTGGTCAGCCTGTTCAGCTGTTGACATCTCTCTCCCATCCAGCGCTCGCTCTCACTTTTCTGTCTGCGTTTCTGTTTGCCTCGCCTCTTTCCTCCTTCCTGATGCCCTTTTCCTCCCTCTTCCAAGCTCTGTCTATATCTCCACTCCCTGGACAGTTTGTTTTCTACTTTGAGCCCTGATCCGTGCTTCCTCTTGTTCCCTCCTTCTCCGGGCCAGTTACATGTTGACTTGCCCCTGCTATGTGTGATGCTTATCGAAGTATCATCTGATGTTTATTCAGGGAGAGGACATACTTGTATCTCACGGCAGGGATGATTGTGGTTATCCTGTTCTCCCCGGGCAATGAGAAGTGGAGAGAGGCGGGGTGTGAGGTGGCAGGAGAAGGGTAAGCAGAGGGGGGTGACAGACTGTAGGGATTTAGGAAATGGAGAAATGAGGGATCAAAGATGAGAGAAAACGGAAGAAAGACAGAGCGATAATGAGAGAAAAAAAGAGAGGGGGATGCCATACTTTCTTGTGAAGCCTTAACCACAGCCACGCCTAAATTTGCCCTCTGGTACCCTGGGTCATTTAGTTTTCAGTGGACTTTTTGTCTTTTTTTGTGAGACCATAGAACTTGGAATACGCCATGGTTATTTTTCTTTTCCAGTTTCAAATGGGAAGGCTTACTCATTTCTCCCTTTCCAGAGTGTGATGTAAGCTCTGAGTTGACTGTCAGAATAAAACTCGCCCCTCCTGGATGGCATACCAACGCCTGTGTCCCAAACACTAACATTTATCTCCCACTTCCTCGTTACTGACTCAGCCGTTCCGGCATATCTCTGAGTTGGATTTCCTCTCCCTGGAATAGGAGTGATGATTCAAGATGTAGCAGTGACAACGTTAAAGATTCGTGCCGCAGTCACTCTGTTGAAGAGGGAATTAACAGCCAGAAACCTCTTAAGGAAGGTCCACTGTAGATTACGTAGATTAATGTTGATAAATCTGTCAATTTATTTGATAATCAGATAGGATGAAAATGTCAGAAAGGAGTGAGAAATGCACAGAGAGCAAGACGGTGTCTTAACAAAATAGTCAGATTTAGGGAATAACATGTTTGCTTCTGTGCCAAGAGTTCGATGAGAGAATCCATCCCCATCTCATGTCACTCAGTTCAATATGAAGCTGGAGCCAGCAGCTGGTTAGCAAATTGTAAACACAACATTGACTTATCATCACCTTTTAAGTTGATATGATGAACTTGTTAGCAAACAATTGCTTATTTACATATCCAGCAGCTACAGGCAACATTATCATTAATTTGGTCGCTAACTGTGTCTTGTCTGCTGTTAAATACTGAGAAGGTAGTGTACAATGGGTTTTTAGAGCTTTTTCATTGAAATCAGCTGCCTGCTACAGCTAAAAACAACGCTATGAGAGTGGTGGTTGTGAACCAAAACAGTGAAGTTGTTGGCCGGACAGCTAAACAATGATGCTGAAACATGCTATGAATGACCCCTTTCACATTAGTTAAATTGTTTTCACATCTTCAGATAATACACTTGTTATAAAAATATTATATATAGCTGGTGGAAAGTGGATTTTCTTTTGCCATTGGACAGGGCCAGGCTAGCTGTATGCCCCTGCATACACTCTGTATGCTAAGCTAACATTCAAGTGGCAGCAGCTTCATATTTATCCAACCAACATGAGAGTGCTATCTTCCAATCTGCAAAGGCATAAAGCCGTATTCATACAAACAGCCAAAGTTAAGCAGATAAAAGTGACACATTCTTACATTTGAGAAGCGGAAACTAGAAAATGTCTGTCACTTTTTCTTGATAAATGAAGTGTTACTTATTGAACAGGGCAAACAGAACCACTAAACAGACAGGGCATGCAGTACACTAAGGGTCAGTCCGTCCCTGAGGGTGGGCTCGGGCGCTGTCATTGGCACCTCAGTAAATGCTTGCTGACGAGCAGGACAAACTGAACCAGATGGCTTTGTTCCCTGTGGCTCCAGCATACAGTCCGCATGCATTAATGAAGACCCTGAGGCTGGCAGAGCTACCAAAGACACATGTATACAGTCTATGTGTGTGTGTGTGTGTGTGTGTGTGTGTGTGTGTGTGTGTGTGTGTGTGTCTGTGTCTGCGTTTGTATGTGTGTGAACCTAGGTTGACCAGCGCTGACATCCTGTTGCAAATTGCTTCCTGTTGACTCTAGTGTCTTCCTCCTCTGCCTTTATGCTGCATGTCAGTGATCTCTGCCTCTAGGTTCAACCCTCGTCTTCTTTTGTACGCATGTGTGTGTGTCCGTGTTTATGTTTACGCATGGGCCCACATGTGTATGTTGTGTCTGTCTCCTACTGTTCCTTCCTGGAGCCGACCACTTTATCCACTTAACTACCGTTATTAAACCTATTAAGAGAGGAGCTCTCCCCTATGGCTGAATCTCAGTGCTCTTTCATTTCCTACTGTAGGTTTTATAACATGTTTGTGATCTGTCTTTGTACATTTACACACTGGAAAGCACAGACTACGCTCGTGCTGTGGTGGAATGTGAAAAGAACTGACTGTGTCAGGCGAATGTAAATAGAACAAACAAGAATCCACTCAAGACCTGAGAAATCATGGATATTAACGAATCTAGTATGTTAGTATGTTGGCTGTCTGCCTGTAGGAGACCTGCATGACAATAATCACATAATGACGTGACCTTGTCTGTTCAGCGTGCACTTATTTTGTTCAATGTTCTCTGCCATGCAGTAACCAATTACAGCATGCCCTTTTCCCCTTCCCTCCCCTATTTACTCATTTCTCCCTGGAACGCATGTCTGTTGTATGTTACCCCCACTATTCCCCATCACACACTCTTAAACTCACTGTCAGTCTTTCTCTGTAGTCCCCTTCGGTAATGTTGTTCTCCATTTTGTGTATGACAGAGTCTGTGCGTGCCATGAAATAAGAAAGCTATTATCTGTATGTATGACACATTTTTTTGGACAATTTTGTAAAAGAAATTGAACTTATCAACATGTAATGTTCCAGGTGACATTGCTCCTCTTGGAAATGTACAACACTAAAATAAGTTAATAGAACTGAAGATACATGATAAGTTGTGTTCTGTTTCAGAAACTCATTCATCTAAATAACAGCACATAAATGACCATCGTGGCTGTTTTTAGCCACTTAGCAACAAATGAAATAGGTTATTAGTGTAAATTTTGAATCCTGCAGGCAGACTTTGGTCTCACTTAAGAAAAATCCACTACAGGATCATGATGCAGCAGCTGCGGCAGGCTGTCACATTGTTAAAAATGAATTTATCAAACGTTGCCTCCGTTTTGATGTCATTTCAACAATGTCGTGTCAGTGTTGCCGGCATGACGAAGTGATATGCCCATAAGACACTTGGAATATTCTGCATCTACTGAATAGAGACAAAAACAAATCAACCTCAACTGTCAGGGACTGTTCGTGGAAATCAAATACCTTTACAATTAAATTTCTCTGGAGCTTGGACCAAAACTTCTTTGACAGTTGTTGCGAGCATTATGTGCCGTCATATTTAGAGCAAGGATGGTTTACAAATGAGTCCTTAAAACCAGCATCTGCCTGGAAGTTATGCCACCAATCTAAAAATTGAAATAAAAAATGTAGTAAAGAAAACAATACTTATCGTTCCTTTTGTTTGTTCTGTCAACATATAACTCCTGGTGAGTGTTTTTCTGCATAGTCGCTGTTGTTTTCCTGAGGCTGTTTCAGCTGCAGATCACTGTGATTGAGGAGCATCTGACTTGTTAACCTGTTGCCTGACACCTGTCAGCACTGGCCAGCCCTCAGCCACAGAGGGCAGCTCTGCTGTCAATCAATCTCATGGGCTACTTCAAAGGTCAGATGCTGACAGGGTGTCACCTGTCAAGGTTTACAGTCGGAGCTCATAGGTGTGCTGTAATACTGAATGTTTGTTTACATTTCTCAGCTCATTTCCTTCATTTTCCATATGTTAATTTATTAATGTAGATCTTTTTAATTTTTTCACCTTGTTTTTATTCATTTGATCTGATTGGCATTATAATGAGACAAATTAAATGAGAAACAAGCCCCTGACATACCAGTTTTCAACTAGCTTTTCACTGCTTGTCAGGGTCAACTGTTATCCTCATAATAAACAACCCAGTCTATTTGTATACTAGTGGCTATAGCCTGTTTCAATGACCTCAGCTTCCCTCTGTCTCTCTTTCTCAGTGTGTACGTGTGTTTGTGGTTTTGGCAAGTTACTGTTGGCTCACTAGCAGGCCACAAGAACTGCACGCCACATGTAGAGTCTTCCTTCTCTAAACTTTGTCCGTCTCTCTCCCCTCTTTCTTCTTTACGAGGCAAAAAACACAATCAATCATTTTTATTGAGTAAACTGAGCACTTCTGCTTATTCGACTATCTGGTCACCACAATAAAAACCTGTTAGTTTAACAGTGAGCGAAAATGTCTTCAAGTTCTTTACACATCTGAAGACGTGTGTGTAGGTGTTTGATGTGTGTACCTCCTGTGTGTATGTGTGTGTGTGTGTGTGTGTGTGTGTGTGTGTGTGCGTGTGTGTGCACGTATCACTAACTCATCATGTTGAACAGCAAAATATGTGCTGACAGTCTCTTCCTCAAACCAGCTGCTGCAGATGACAAAAAAAGTGAGAATGAATCTTCCTATCCTCTTCATCAGCTCTTCATCCTTCCTCATCCTCCCATCTTTCTATCCCTTCATCTGCGCTGCTGGAACAGCACCAAGAGCATTAAACCAAACACATGACTGGGCATGTGTTTGGTTTACTCCCAGTTTGGGTTTGGGGGTGTGTGTGTGTGTGTGTGTGTGTGTGTGTGTGTGTGTGTGTGTGTGTGTGTGTGTGTGTGTGTGTGTGTGTGTGTGTGTGTGTGTGTGTGTGTGTGTGTGTGTGTGTGTGTGTGTGTGTGTGTGTGTGTGTGTGTGTGTGTGTGTGTGGTGATGTGACTGCTGCAAAAGCCAAACATGTGCTCTTTCTCCTTCAGGTGACTTCCACCTGCACCCCAACAACAGAACTGGTAAGTGTGTGTACATGTACTTGAGAAAGTAGTTTTATAGTAAGGAAATCAATCAGTCTTTGCAGTAGAGTTATTCTTTTCTAACTGTTTCTCAGCACGGCTCCACTAAATCCACACCACAGAAGAAGAGAGGCTCCCTACCAAGGTACCACGAAGCCTAAATCACACATCAGTCAACAGAAAATAGGGGACACAGAAATAAAGCTCTGACTGTCTTGCTGGATAGCTGTTGTGGCAGCACTAAAACAATGACTTTTCATAATATCCAGGAATAAAGGTGTGGAACAAGTGATGGAGCATGTGATGGAGCGCCACTATGACTTTGATCTCACCTACATCACGGAGAGGATCATCTCTGTCTTCTTCCCGCCAGACCTGGAGGAGCCACGGTACCGCAGAAACCTGCAGGAAGTGGCCTCCATGCTTAAATCGAAGCACCAAGACAAGTTCTTGGTTAGTCATAAAACTGAAAACATAAGGAATATAAACTTAACGTTGTAAATTGTCTCCTAAAGAACTGAATAATTGTGCAGTCAATTTTCGTGCAGTCAAATTTAGGTCAAAAAGTTTTTTTAAAGGAAATTAAACAGGTTTTATTTGGGTACTTGTGTAACTATCCAGAAAGGTTTTTGCCTTGAGTCCTCACATGTGATAGATTGGGACTATTAACTACCATTACCTTCCTTCCACTGTTTCCTTTACGTGCATTTTTTTCTTGTACGTTTTGCTCAGTTTGTGGTTGATATGTAAAAATACATTTGTGTTATCTCCTTATGTGTCTCTACCTTTTCCAGCTATTGAATTTATCAGAGAAGAGACATGACATCACCAGACTTAACCCAAAGGTACAAGTATTTCCTTTTTTAAAGATGACACTGCTTACGTTACCAAGACAAAACAGAGATACACTCACTATGAGTGTGATCACTTTGAATTTTCAAGGTTAATGGACAAACCTGAAAAAGCTTTCCTCCTCTGTGGTTCAGGTGCAGGATTACGGCTGGCCTGATCTTCACGCTCCACCACTGGATAGGATTTGCGCTGTTTGTAAAGCCATGGAGACCTGGCTGATCTCTGACCCCCACAATGTGGTGGTTCTCCACTGCAAGGTCAGTGCAACCTAAATCCACAGCTGCTTGCTTTGCTGTGAACAATTTAAAACAGTGGTGAAAAGCTAACTTTGATCTTTGTTCCGGCAGGGGAACAAAGGCAAGACGGGGGTCATCGTGGCAGCCTACATGCACTACAGCAAGATATCAGCTGGGTAATCTGCGTCATTATCAATCTAACAAGGCACTCGATGTACGGCAACACGTGTAAAGAGCAGTCATCCATGTTGAATTTACGCCTGCCCTCAAAGCTGCATTTTAATCAAGAAAAATCGGACATCTACCTCTAAAATTGCTGACATGCATCACCAGAGTGAAACATTTCAAACCTTACAACTACACCCTGGTGCCTCAATAATTTCACAGTTATATTTTGTTGCTGTCACGGCCAAAACTATCTTTCATCCCCTTCAGTGATAGTTTGGTCAATGTGGTCACTGCAGTGCTGCAACTGACAAGCATTGTATTATCCAATTATATGCAGATTATTTTTTTCAATTAATTATTTGATCTGTATAATATCAGAAAATATTGAAAAATGCCACAGTTTTTACAAAGTTGCCATATTTATATTGATGGGTTTGTCCAAAAAGTCACAATCCCAAAGCAAATAGTTTCAGTTTATCATTATAAAGAATAAGAAAACCTGTAAATATTTAATATGAGAAGCTAAAACCAATGCATTTTTGCATAATTTGTTAAAAAAAAATACTCTCTACACTGTTGATTGACTAATCAATCATGTTCCTCATCACTGTCCTTTCTCATCTTAATTTTTGTTGGCAATCTCTAACATGAGAAATGGAAATGTCCAAAATGCCAATAAAGAATAGATTACATTGGTAGGCAGTCACCCACAATCATGATTTAGTCCAGGCATACACATTACTCATTACCTCCAAAAGACACTATAACTTCCTAATTTTTGCTTGTGCAGATCTGTACTAAAGCATTTATCAATTCACTTCTGTCCACAGAGCAGACCATGCTCTCACCACCCTAGCAATGAGAAAGTTCTGTGAAGACAAAGTCTCCTCTTCCCTAGAGCCCTCTCAGAACAGGTGTGACACACTCATATATTTTGTATAGCCTCCTCTGCCATATATTACTTCCTGTGCCGCTTCTGCTGTCATAACCTCAGCCGCTCCCTGCTCACATTACATAATTTCCCCACCTCTCGTCTTCAGGTACATCTACTACTTTGGCGGTTTGCTATCCGGTACCATCAAAATGAACAGCAGTCCTCTGTTCCTCCACCAGATCCTCATTCCATCACTGCCAAACTTCCAGGCAGGAGGAGGTCAGTATTACGCACACTAATCTCGTATAATAGCTTGGACTGCTGTTATGGTAATTGTTAGCTTTGAATAGTGAACAAAAAGTATTTAACAGCGTAAAAGAATGAAAAAACAATGAAGCCTTTCTCCATCTATAAATGCTTCCCCCTTTCTACTGTTTTCTCCTCAACTTCTTTCTGTATCCTCAGGTTTCTACCCTTTCCTGAAAATCTACCAGGCTCTACAGCTGGTCTACACTTCAGGCATCTAGTAAGTTCAAGGCCAGTTGTTCAGCTGCACGGTGTTTGCGGGCAGACGCCTTTACTTCCCCTGTCCAACTGACAGATGTTGTCTATACAGGCCACTGTCTGTGTTTAGGTGTAGGCTGGTCTGTGCTTATGTTAAAGCTGATGTTGTTTACAACTGTTTTATCCAACTGAGACATGTTTGACTGGTTTTATATGGTTTCTTTTTTGTTCTGTGTGTGTTTCCAGTGATCCTCAGAGCTCCAGGGCAAGGAAGCTGTGTGTGACTATGGAGCCAGCGCTATTATTAAAGGGGGACATAATGGTGAGAAATAGCTCATCTTAAACTGTATGTCACTAATTACAAACCTTACATTGATTTGAATCATATCCATATATACACACTACTACAATAACCACAATACCTCAATTGTTTTTATACACTTTGATAACTTTGCTTTTAAGTGCTTGATTATTTTTAAACCACTTAAGCTAAAGATCCTCTATAGACTATGAACAACATGCATGCATAATTGTTTTCTTATGCTGTCTTACATGTCTTTCTGAGAGGGTAAAAACATTCAAAGCCCTTAGTGACCTAGAGAGACACGTACTGTGGGTACTTTATTAAACTCGGAGGGTAATCGCCTTGAAGACATATGATCCAACAGAGCAACCAATTATAACAATCATATAACCCATGTGCTTGTCTAACGCTTGTCTACTAATATATCAACACTTTGAGATATTTTGTTTGAAAATGGGCTTTAGTAGTTGTTTGTACATTACACTCATACCTGCATCCTTCTCTGCAGGTGAAGTGCTACCACCGGCGGAGTCGAGCATCAGAGAGGGAGGTGGTGTTCAGAGTCCAGTTCCACACCTGCACTGTTCACGGAGCCCAGCTGTGGTTTGGCAAGACTGAACTGGACCTGGCCTGCACAGGTATAAAAAACAGAAGCTCACCAGTTTCTGAGGAAATGCACAGAATAACAAGTAGCAGCAGTTTTACATTTCTGGACAGAAGGCACCACAGAGGAGTGTAGCGTGAAGGTTATTTATGCTACCTGTGCATAGGAAAAAACAGATTGTTTAGACTTACTACTATATTGTAAACTTATGGAAATCCCCTGATGTATATTTCTATTGCTTCTTTAAAATGGTTCACATGGCTGTTTAATTCAATACCTCCTTGTTTTTCCGACTATTGTGGTGTTTGTGTGTATTTTAAGACAAATATCAAATGACAGTGTCAGTTTAAATGAAACAGTAGTACTTCTACATGGCTCAGTAAGCAGCTCTTGTCTCATGACAAGTGCTACATGCCACCACATCTATTTGAAGTGTTATGTTCCCATTATAAGAGTGAAAGCCAGAATCTTTATTTATTGACTTTGGTATTTCCACTTTTGCTTGAATGTTTTTAATCAGTCTCTGTAGTTTCGGTCTGGATATTTTTGTCATTGTCTTTATGCCGGTCTTTCTGTAGATGACAGGTTCCCTCCAGATGCTACTGTCGAGTTTCTCTTCACCAATGGCCCAGAAAAAATGAAAGGTGAATATTATCAACTGTCTGTCTGTCACTGCATCCTTTATTGCATTTCAGTGCATTTCGGTCATTCTCATTAGTGCATCGGCCCAATCTCTTTCATTACATTCATGGCAGTCATTTTCATATGCTTCACATCAAAATGTCTGCTTACCAAGGTCGAGAATACCGCAAGAATGACACCTTCATCAAAGTGGACTACAACACTTCAGACCCTGTGGTCAGATGGGATTCTTATGAGAACTTCAACCTGCACCACCAAGACAGCATAGAAAGTAAGATATGTACCACACACACACACACAGGTGTTAAAAAATAAGATGGTAAAATCAAACATCATATCCCAATCTCTTCTTGTTTCTGTCAGATATCTGTCATACGAAGGGCCCTCTGGACGGCAGCTTGTACGCCCAGGTGAAGAAGCGTCGCGGGCTGGGCTCGACTGCCTCGGCAGCATCACTCAACGGATGCCTCATTAGCAGCCCAACAGTCAAGCCTCAAACTCCCAGCCAGCCCCAGCCTCTAACCTACATCTCTGACTCCTCAGTCACTTCTGATCACCTGGAAGAAGCCTCTATGTACATAAACCACCCAGAAAGACAGAACACTGACTGTCCATTGAGGAGAGGAGAGGGGGAAGTTGGAGCAAATGAGCAAACAAGAGGGAAAGAAAAGGACAGAGAGACGGCAATTTTGGATGATGATGACCCATCAAGTCCTGGGGGCTTGAGGCGAGAGCCGTCATGCTGTGGTCGAGCAGGTACAAAGTGTGGCGATGTCGGATGGGAGAGGGAACGAGGGCCCTGCCTTCCTAACGGGCATTGTCTCGGCCGTTGCAACAGTATTAAAAACCATCCAAAAAGCCAAACGATGCCGGCCTTAACGTCCAAATCTGTGTCTCCGCCTCCTCATTCAACTCATATGGAACTGTGCCATCGCCACAGTGCCCATCCTTTACCCGAGTTACCATGGGAACGTCCACCCCCACCCCTGCCCTGTCTCCACAGGCCTTGCTACCCTTATTCCACCCTGGAACACACCCACCCACACAGCCACACCCTCCCAGCCTCAAACAGACTCTGTACCGGTGAAGAGTGTCACCTCTTCCATTATTCCAGCCACAATCCAGCCTCCCATCTCTCCCATCAGTCACTGCCCTCGAGCCCTTACAGGGAAATGTTCTTCAGCCCTCCAGCACCGTCCCCTGGTTGCCCATGTCGGGACTGCTCCAGCAGGCGAGAGCACCAATCCACCTCAGTCAGATCATTCCACTCTTTGCACCCTGACCAATCAGAAAGCCCACACTGGTCCCAAGGAGCAGGGTTACAACGAACAAGAGAGGTGTCCCCACTATGGGAAAATGAAAATCCATGGGAGGTGGCAAAAGAGGCAGAATTCTGGCAGAGCAAATCAGCGATGCCAACATTTCGTGTGTGCCACTCCCCTTTGGATCAGGGTCCAATCCCGGAGCAACCTCGATATGCCATTGGACCTCACCCGGGATACCCAAGCCCCCACTCTCTGATAGAGGTGCGGGATGGAGGCAGCAGTGGGTACCACACCCCTCCACAGCCGCGCCACTCCTGTCCCTGCTCTCCTTATCAGTCCTCCCCAGCCGAGAGCCATGAGAGCCGGGGTTACGCCTCAGGGTACCACTCTGGATCAGCCTCGCCTCTGCCTGCTGGTAGCCCCTCTCCTTGTAGAGGCAGGTTGCCCGAGACCCTCTCTGGATCTAGAGACCAGCAGCCCGCTGAGCATCACAAAGGTGAATGGATACAGTGGGGACTCTTTTACTTCTTGTATCACTTATTTTTCTAATTTTTGTTATAACTTCAACTCATGTTGTTTTATCTCTCTTCTCAAAGTGGAAAAGCCCAAGAGTGATGTGGAGGATGACATATCCCAGGGCTCAGAGGCGAAATCGGACTCCAATTGCCTGTCAAGCACCCCTGGACTGGACTCTGACAATGACTACACAATTATTGGAAGCAGCCCGACACACACAGAATACAGGTGGGTGAAACTTTCAGACATCTACCAATGCTGAAAATAAAATTACATTTCTCTAGATTTGTAGATAATTATCTTGTTTTTCCCATACTTTGCCTTTTCCTTAGTGTAACTGCTGACAGCCCTGCGCAAAGCCAAGAAACCTCTGCACATCTGGAGTCCAACACAAATAGCAGCAAAACTGTCACATCAGTACCAAGAGAACTGCAAACCCAAAGTTCCAACATATCCATAAGCTCCGCACAACCCTCAAGTGAGCCAAGTTTGAGCTCTGATGGTAAGATTGGTGCAACAGGAAGTGCAGAGGGATCTAACCAATTACAGACCTCAAACTATGCGACTGTCATCATACCTCCAGTCCAAGTGCAACTGAATGGCTCTGCCCTTCCTAGCAATACCCCATCTGGCAGCAGCAGAGTTGTATCCATGAACCCTTCAGCCAGTCTCACTTCTAGTCCTTCCACCACTTCCCCCAATACTCCCGTTGGCTCCCCAGACCTCCAGTCTTCTCCCCAGCGCTCCACATCAGCTACAGAGGTAGCAGGACAAAGACTGACTCCGGACAGAGACAGCTCCACTGACACCAAACCACCGTCACCTGTGCCCGACGGATATCACACACCAACCTTCCCCATAGCATCCTATTACTACCCATTACTAAATGTCCCTCATGTACCATACACCGGGTACACTGCAGTCACCATCCCCGCCATCCAACCACCACTCCCAGAGAAGAAAAGGCTTTCAGGCTCACCAGGATCCCTGAACGGACACAACTCTCTACTCCGGGCCTCCTCATCTCCTTCCCCCACGCACCACGTCACTTTCTCCCCCTCTGTGGGAGAGGAAAGACAGGGGTCTGTGCAGCAGAGCTGTAGGGAGGAGGCAGACATCAGGGTCAATGCCAAGTTTGTCCAGGACAGCTCCAAGTACTGGTACAAACCAGGTATCTCCAGAGACCAAGGTGAGGGTTATAATGAGGAACGTCTGTATTTGTCATTACCAAACATTTCAGTCGTCTTTGACCATTAATGTTTAGTTGATAGAGTAGAGTGAAACTTTATACCAGAAACAGCATAGTGACCTTAGACATGCAACCCATATATTGTCATTACTGCAACCCTTATTTAGCACTACAACACCCCTACTATAATGTGTCCTCTCTACCATAGCCATAGCTGTTTTGAAGGACAAGGAGCCAGGAACTTTCCTCATCAGAGACAGTAACTCCTTCCAGGGGGCCTACGGCCTGGCTCTCAAGGTGGCCACCCCACCTCCTAATGCCAATATCATTGGCAGCAAAGGTATCCATTATGAATGTGTTGTTAATATCAATTATATACCTTCCAATAGGCCGTTTTAACATGTCACAGTGAAGAAGAAAAAAGCACAAGTGTAAGTACTAAAAGTAATGCTGGCTGAATTCCATTTAGCTGCATCAGTTCAGGTTCAAGCAACAACTGTGATTTTGCTACTATGACAAGTCAACAAACGATGTATAGAATACTTCGATGCCAGTATATGTAGGCCTACTTGAAGGGTTAAGTAATTACATTACATTTTCCTTCATCTACTAAGCCTGTTCTAACATCTGAAGTGACTGCTGATGTCACGGTTTGGTGTTCGAGGCAGGTTGTGAGGACCCAAATGCAAGACATGCAGAGCAGAGCAGGTGAAGTTCAAAAAGGGGAATTTATTGGCAAACTAAAGGCGAGCTCACTTCTGGCAGAGTGGCTGATACAGAGTCCAAAAACAAAACCAGAGATCCAAAAGGGAAACAAAAAACAAACTCCAAAGAACCAAAGACAGGGCATGAGACGAGACAGCGCAAAATAGGCAACTTACTGTGACAACTTGTGAACACTGAACAATGACCGGACAAAGACAAGACAGAAACACCAGGTATATATACACAGGGGTAACGAGAGCAGGGCGGGAGCAACACAGGTGACGGGAATCAGGGGAAAATGAGGGAGGTAGGCAGACAGAGATAACAAAGGGGACAGACGGAACACTGGACAGGCAGACATGGGGCAAAACACTAGAGACAAGAACTATAGGACTAAGAACTAACATACTAGACAAGACAGACACTAAGAACTAATACATGAAACTGTGACAGAACTGAAATCAGGAAAATACTAAAACACAGACTAACAGATACAGGATAAACTCATAACTAAACAGAACAGATGACTAGACTAACATGAAGATACAAAACCAAAACCCTCAGAACAAAACCCAAAAACACAGCACACAGGACAGGATCGTGACAGCTGATTGGTTTGGTTGGTTTGAGATAATTGCCAGCAAATAAATGTTCTAAATCACAGAAAACAAACAATCAAGATTTTAAGTAGTTTAATTACTTATGAAGAAGTTCATGATCCAATCATGTGTAATTAAATTTACCTTGTAAAAGTGCTTTTTGTTGTTGTTGTAATGAAGAAGTAAAACAATATCCAATATTTAGGGCTGTTTTTTTAACCAACCCAAGAACAACTAATGTCAATGGTAGACATACCTTTTTATGTATTTCTGATGCATTCTGCCATGCATGAAATGAAAAACACAAATGAGGCACGACCGTGATCAAATGACATTATGGTTTTGGTAAGTCTGTCTAGAAATCAGAATCTTATATTTCTTGTATTATTGTTCATTCATCTTTGTGGAATATGCTCTGCAGCAAGACAGCCTGCCTTATTTTTCATCCTCGTTGCCTGCCTTCTCCCCCTCCCCTCCGCTCTCCTAGGGGATCCTCTGGAACAGCTGGTGAGACACTTCCTCATCGAGACAGGGCCACGGGGAGTGAAGATCAAGGGCTGTCAGAATGAGTCCTACTTCGGTCAGTTATGTTGGAGACACAACTGCTGCAATACGTTTCACATATTTTGTTGTATACAAGATACTGAAACTGATTGACAAGTGTTTTGTTTTTATTTCCTTCTTACCGACTCCCCTTTGTTTCTTTCTTTTTAATGCCTTCTAACCTGTCAAAAATAATAATCCGACTTACCTATTTTCTCTTTCTGTCTTTGTCTTAGGAAGTTTATCTGCCCTGGTGTATCAGCATTCAATTACTCCCATCTCTCTTCCATGTGCTCTTCACATCCCTGAAAAAGGTAAATTAGTGTCAGTACATTTAGATGTTGTGCTTTTTAGTCCCAAATTAATTCCGCCTTTTCAAATAAGATTTATTTATTAAGCAAGAACAAGTACACTTCAAAGAAGAGCAGTTTATTACAACAGTTACAGACTGGATCCTCAATAATTTAGATCATATCGTTACGTAATGGAAGACTTTCATATTTCAGATTTGGTCGGGGAGCTTCAGGAGATGCAGCCTGCATCAAACACCAGCACAGCGGCTGACCTCCTCAAACAAGGAGCAGGTAGCACGTTTTGTTTTGTTTTTTTGTTGATTCTGTATTATTTGACTTTCAATAGAGGACCTCTCTCATGTGCAATGCAATAGTTGCAGTTCTTATATTTGACCAGCAGAGATCGCTGAAGGCTTGTGTTTTCGTAGCACTGAGCCATAACAACACCTGTGCTTATGTGAGTCTGTATTTTCTCATCTCTCGCACAAACAAGCTTGCAACGTGCTGTATCTTAACTCTGTGGAAACAGAGTCATTGACGGGGCCGGAGGCAGTTTCCAAGGCAACCAAGTGTACTTTGGCTCTGAGTCCACGTCCAGTGGCAACAATGGTCCACTTCAAAGTGTCCGCTCAGGGCATCACTCTAACAGACAGCAAAAGAAGGTAAATCGTAGACACATCAATCTTACTTCTCAGCAACATTATGACATTTTCAGTTCAGTTCAGTGGGTGTAACTGGTAACTTATAAAAATTGGTAATTGTTGTTGCGTTAAACTTGTTGTGCATGACTAGTTTGACATAAAACTTGATAGTATCCTTAAAGCTAATGCCAAAGACCACTGAGTCATAATAATGTTTGTGTTTACACAGGCTGTTTTTCAGAAGACACTACCCAATCAGCAGTGTGACTTTCAGCAGTGTTGACCCCCAAAACCAGAGGTGGGTCACTGAGACGAACATAAAAAACACTGACAGTCTGATCTTAATAAAAACTATATGTGCTTCTACATGTTGCTGATTATCTTTAGTAAATGCCGTAACATGTGCGTGCTTGCTGCTGCTGCACAAATACTTTCTGTATTTACTTATATTTTCTAAATATAAGTTCCCTGTGTGAACTCATCTGTGTGATGAGTGTCTGCAAGGGTGATTTAAACTGCTAGTCAGGGCCTACTGTTTGCAAAACAGTCTCCATGTCTTTGTTATTCATGTTTTACTACGTTTTGTCTCTGTGTCTCTATCTGTGTACCCGTGCTTCAGGTGGACTAATTCTGATAGCACGTCAAGCAAGTAAGTGCTTACGTCACTGTGTTTTTCTTTGCTAGTAATATTACCGACTGAGCGAATATGTGCTCTTTTGCATGGCAATTAATCACAATCAGATTATGCTTTACTCTGACTTCTTGAGACAAAATTTGGTTCTTGTCAGTGTCAAATATCATTTTGTCTTCCATCTTTTGACGTCCAGTGTCTCCCTTTTTGCTGCAGGATGTTTGGCTTTGTGGCGAGGCGGACAGGCAGTGCTACCGAGAACGTGTGTCACCTGTTTGCAGAGATGGATCCCGAGCAGCCAGCTGTGGCCATTGTCAACTTTATCAACAAAGTTATGCTGGGACCACAGCTACACAGATGAGAGGCGAGGAGAATTTGAAATCTCTGGACTTTTTGCAATCTGGGGGAGATATGGATATGATTGTGACAGATTTATCAATCAAGTGTGTGTGTGTAACTACATTTTTGCTTGCATTTATACAGGTGGCACCAATGTGCTCTGCTGTATGACTGTTTTTTATAACAGAATCCAGATCTGACAGATACACAGAAAGTACTGTTTATAAGTCAGTTTACAGAGTAAACAGTTAGAGAGGAATGTTTCGATATGCCAAAGACTGACATAACTTTAGTAACCTTTGCCAAATGAGATTGAGGTAAGAGTTTTGGGAGTGTTTTTGTTTGGTTTGGTTTGTTTTCTTGCCATTGCTAAAGTTGTTATTTTATTTGTTATCCTGTTCACACAATGTACCACAAATTTCACAAACTGTGTGAGTGACAATCCATGTACCACAGTGTTATTTGGATTAAAGTGTCTCTACATTGACATTTAAAGCTGAAGGGAAAACAGTTCAGAAGGGCTTAGACAATGTAATAGAATGTAAGAGTCGCGGTTTAAGTGTTAGTGGCATCATGGTAATTTAAATATGCAATGTGAGGCAGCGATTAAGTGAAAGAGGTTATGTATTTTGATTATCTAATCAGAAAGTTCTTCGGCTACAGTATTTTATGCATATTTGTAACAATTAGCATTTAGTTATCGCTGTAACTTTACTATTAAAAGTGCATTTTTGTTGAAGTGATAACCACAGATGTAGTACCGTATTATGCAAAACTTACCTACAATTTAAAACAGAATGATAGACGATTTAATAAAATGTTGTGTAGCTACTACATTAGCAAGTAAAAGGGAGGTCAGCCTTAAAACTGAATTAACAAATGTAATGTAAAAGTTCATAGACATAACATGAATATTTACAACTTTTCTACAGCTACAAAAAACAAAAAGCCATACTTTGTGAAATTTAAAGTGTCATGGACTCAAAGGCCGTGCTCATATGAGAAAATCTACAATGTCTGCTACTCTGGTAATGTCATTATAAAAAGAGCCAGTGCAAGTCTCTCCATATCACAGATTAGTCTTGACCCTGTTTATATGCCTATTTAACTAACCAATATCTATGACAACACATAATAATAAGTGAGTTATGTTTAATGGGGAGTTTCAGTTTAAGCCAAAGACTCTGTTATCGTGTAAAGATATTTGTTTGTTTTTTAACACATTTTTGTTGTTTGGTATTTGTGCGTTTTCTATAAACGGATACAGTATTTACACGAGTTCAGCACAATCATTATTTTTCATAATGTATTTTTATGTAAAAGAAGTAATATATTTAAGAATGGTATGTCATATTTGACAGGAAATTTGAGTAATAAAATCACATCAAATGCAATTGTGTGCTTCATCATTTAAAGGCTAAAATATGTTTTAAGACATTTTATTGCTTATCTTGAAGACCTAGTCATATATTTGTTGTTACCTTTTTTTGCAGTTGGCTAAGGGAAGGTACAGCTATTATAGCTATATATATTTTTAGCTATTGCTATTAACCATGAAACAGCATGACTCATGACACATGCATTCATACCTTCTATTTCTTCTTCTTTGAGGTTTTAGAGCACTTGGTATCCTTAATGTTGCATTACTGACTCCTTGTAGTCTTCCTCATGTCGTGTAATTAGTCCAGTAGCTCCCATAAAACAAAACATTTTCTGCCTTCCACTGTCTCCACACTATTTTTTACACTGAGCTCTATTTGCCCTGTTTTCTGTAATTGTGCATTCCTCACTTTTCTTTCTTCTGCATATGTTCTGCATGTTAGTATGATATGTTCCGTAACAAGTCGTGTTATTTAACAAAAAAAACTGCAGCCAAACTCTTTATGTACATGAGATTTTCTTATCTCATCCTCCAAGCTGCCCCATTCTCTCCTCAGTCAGTTTTGGTGCGTCTCCACCATACCCCTTCTTCCAGTAGCTCCTCTAGCCACTCATTACCCATCCGTTTTCATCAATTTACACACGTGTTATCTCAAGGCAATAGCTCTACTATGCCGTCTCACTAGCATCATTCCCACGTTTTCTTAGTGGAGAAACGATTAACACTTTTTTAACACTTTCTTCCAGCTCACTGAGATTCTTCCTTCCACTCATATTTCATTAAATAATAACATGCTCTTCAGTCCCCTAATACTTAAACGTGTCAACATGACGTAAAACATCATTTCCAGGTGCAGTGATAAATGGGACACTACGTAAATCCTCAATGTTATTATTTCTTTCATGTAACTCCTGCTTTACGATTAACTTAATATTACTACCAATTCCTTTCAGTAGAGAGTTTAAAAGGATGAGGTCCCACCGAGATTTGAACTCGGATCGCTGGATTCAAAGTCCAGAGTGCTAACCATTACACCATGGGACCAGCTCCGCTACCTTCGGCCACAGAACAGCATTTAAGTTTAAATTCTCATATCCCGTTGTCATTGTTTGTACCTGTCTAGTCTGTGATTTAGAACATTCGCTCTTCGGTTTCATGTCTTACCAAACGGTACGATACTAGGAGGATTAAACTCTTAATCAGAGTGACAGCTGTACCGTCTTTTAGCATTGCTAGTTAGCTAACTTAAGCTAACCTAGCCAAATCTACTACGCTAACGAACTTCGCTGTGCGTGCTGTCCTATGCTGGTGACAGACAGCAGCGTCGAGCATAGACTGTATAGGCGTCGAGGTGTGGAATTACAGGTAGCTTGTTATTAACATACGCATCAATCTGCAGGTGCAGGCAGTCAACCGCGTCTGTCTAACCGAGCCTGCCGATATGTGTTATCATCCTATGGTGTTATCACACATGACTGAAGGTTTCAGTGTGCTAGCAAGCTAGCTAGCTACTGTTTATCCGAGTTCGGTTTCTCAAAGTAAAAGCTGTATTTTCAAAATAAAAGTTTAGATAATTGCTAAAACTGTAAAATTATTTATAGTCTTATTTTTAATATGCGGCAACATTTTAACAGCAGTTTTGTAACAGATTCTCTCTTTTACTCCTTATTCTCTTCTTCTTTTTTTTGAGGAAGCAATTTCCAACTGTAAACGTGCTAGTGCTGAACACTGGACCATAATCAAAAACTTTCAATTGACTTGTTTCAAATGATAAACATTCAGAAATATAATGTAACTGCTCTTGAAAAAGAGTAATGTATATCTGTTGAGGAAAACAAAATCAGAAAGGCTTCAACAGTTACTACCTTGGTGCTTTTAAATAACCTGCACTGCTCCAGTGGAGCTGCTCAGTGACCAAGGGTAAAAGATTGTTTGCACTGGTGTGAATGGGGTTGGTTGGTTGGTTCATACAGTACACACAACCAAGACACAGAGACTATTATAAGGTGTTCAGCACCTAATAATTAACCAGATATGGAAGTGTTTTTTGAGCCCAGCTGTTTTGCAGATTCTCAGTCCAACTCTACTCTCATCACTTCATCCAGTTGGTTTGAAAGCTATAATGAGCTACTTAGTTAATATAAGATAATATCGTAAAATTCCCATGCTTATTTATTTTTCCATTGTTGCTGAGGAACAATAAAGGCTAAACTTTGGTGTGATTGCTTGGAAATAACTGGTTGCATAGCAATATATTTCATTTGGACACTCAGCAATTCCTGGCTGACTTTCTCTGTGCCATTTTTAAAAATTCAACACCGTACGATATAGCACTAGTGTTGATGTTGTGCTGTTTTAGCCCATGGACCCTTGTGTAATTGTGCAGTACAGTAATGATTAGTTGCCAAGTCCTCCCTCATCCTCCCAGAAGAGGGAACTAGAGGGACTTTAATAGATATAGGCTTCTTGACTAGTCAGATCTCCCTATTGCAAGTCCCTGCTAGGAAAACAGTAGGACTATGGTATATGAGGTTTAAAGTTTTTCTGTCTGTGAATGAAAGATCACAGTCAATCTTACCGCATCAATAACTTTCAGAACTGAATCATGTAGCAACTGTAATAGGCCTGTTTTTAATAAGTCCTATTATTATAATACTTTATGAAGTCTAAGAACTAAAGGAGCTATGTCCCCAACCCCCCCCCTCGGCTATCTTCTGAGGAATTATAAAAAGAAAAAGAACCTTTGGTCTCTTAAGTAAATATTTGAAGGAGACAAAGGAATCCCAACAATGATCAAGATTTGCTGCAAAACCAAACTTAAAAGATATCTGTTTGTTTGAGTATGAGCCCACACAGTGCTAATACTAAACGATAAGTCACACATTAAAACAACTTCTGTATGTACTGTATGTCATTTACTATTTGAA
Source organism: Lepomis macrochirus (assembly GCA_024633595.2). Taxonomy (NCBI): domain Eukaryota; kingdom Metazoa; phylum Chordata; class Actinopteri; order Centrarchiformes; family Centrarchidae; genus Lepomis; species Lepomis macrochirus. The sequence continues at coordinate 29,374,768 of JALXJV020000004.1, read as the reverse complement.
CTGTTGTGTAAAGCTTTTCACAGGCCTGCTCACTTTTTTAACTATATATACATATATATATATATATATATATATATATATATATATATATACATATATATATATATATATATAGGTAAGTACATCGGTTTATTATTAATGCTTTGACAAGATTATATTCGATTATATTTTATTAATTGCTTATTGTCAAGTCTTACATCAAGAATGATCATTTACAAGTGCATTTATTCATATACATTAATAAAGTACAGTTTTGAGGTCCTTGTACTTTACTGGAATATTTAATTATGTATATTTAAAAATATGCTTAGTCCACTACATTTCAGATGGTAATAAACTCCACTACTTTAATTTGCTGCAGATTCAATTCAATTAATCCAATTGCATATTACACATCTAGATCGGCTAGAACATTGAAGTAAAACAGTACAGTACACTATAGGACAGTACAGGACAATGGAAAACAGTACAAAAACTGTATTACAAACTACTAAACACTACATACAGAATAAAGAGAGACAGAAATTACATATGGTACAAAACAGTACAATGTAGGCGGTAAAGGCAGGATGTAAGTGAGTGATATTTGGTTGTGAATTTAATAGTCTGATGGCACTGGGGACGACGCTGTTCTGAACCTGCTAGCTCTGGAAATAGTTTGTGGCTAGGGACAAGTATGGTCTCGGATGAGTCTGTGGGCCTCCTTCAAGTGTCTCTTGTGGTAAATGTCCCGGAGGGTTGGTCAGTTATTGCCTGTGCGAAGCTATGCTGTTTACATCACCTGCTGTACAGCTTTACAGTCCAGGGTGGTGCAACACGGACACCACACAGTGATGCAGCTGCTACAGATACTCTCACATGTAGAAGAAGGTCGTGAGGATCTATGGAGCCATGCTGAATTTACTAGTCAACAACACACCGTATTGCTGATTCAAGGGAACTTGAAACTGCTGTCTCTCTCCACTCAAGGCATATTGATGAGAATGAAGCAGTTTCCTCCTTGTCCACAATTATCTCTTTCACCTAGTTGTCCTGGCACCATATTTAAGGGTCTTACCTCTGCATTGTATGCAAGAAACCTGTTATTCCTTACTGGACACATGTCTGAATTTTACAAATATACTACTGTTTAGTAGATGACATTTCAGGAATCAATATATTGCTGAAAAACCAGACATAATCCGATTTTGTTTCTTCTTCCACGAAAGCTTGGCTGTGCTAAAGGCTGTGGTGTCAGAAAGTGAGGCTGTGATGTGCCACACTGTTATGTGTGATGAGGGAGAAGTGGCATGGGCTTGAGTGCTGAAAATGAGTCGAAGAAGTGCCAATCTTCACCACCAGCCGTCTGCCTGTCAGCAAGTCCAGGATTCAGTTGGGCATGGCTTCAAGTGGGTTGGTGCACCTGAGGGCTCTGCTCACATTAGCTGTGGACACAGTGAGTGCTCTTTATTATACTGTGTCATTCTTGCTGTAATTCTCAAAACGTGTGTAGGATGTGTTCTGCTTATTTGGGAGGGAGGTGGATAAATGTGACACACAGCTGGGCTTCCCCAAGTAACGGATGATTGACAAGGTCAAGTAAGATTTTAGACATGTGATGTTTGATCACGTTTTCATTTATTTGTTGTAGATGAAATTATGTCCTTATTTCTTATCTGATGTACCTTTACCTGATGAAGCTGCATGTGGGTTTGCATATGTGTGTGAAACCCAGATAAAGCCTTGTAAAATCTGATTATAATTTGTGCTACGTTGCGTTTGTGCAACATGATCATTTTGTTTCCTGAGAAAACAATCAATTTTGGAGGACATGATTTTCATGTCTGTCATCCTGCTATTGTTTATGATGTTACCATTTCATTTTTTGCACATATAGTCCCACCTGCTGTGCTGTGTAATTTCATTTTGCACACCCCATCAGCAAATTATTTTCTTTATCTTTAAAGTTTTAGTTAATTTTATTGTGGTGAGAATAACAACGTCATAATGAACTAATGTTCACTTTACAATAAATTAATCTCCTGTAAATCTGCAGCCACATTACTGCGTTGATGTGCATACTAACATGTGTGTTCAACTGATGTTTACATGAACTATGCTGTCCCTTTGCACTATAGAATAGCCTAAAGTAAAAATCTGTCTGTTGGCATATGCCAGTATACCCTTACAATACTAGTTATGTTTGCACCAGCACCACAAATACTAATTCCTGATTATTTAATTTTAATTGTAGTAGGTCAAGTATTTATGATTTTCACTCTCCTGGTTCAGACAGGGAGCCAGCTCACTGCGAAGGTCCGGAGCATCTGATGACACAAAATGGCTGTGCCAGGATACCTGTCTGTCATGGGTGTTGTGGAGCCAAATAAATCCCCATTAGCAGAGCAGCTTGATCCAATGCTGGTGCCAGACTTGGAGACTGCCCAAGCCACAGGACAAGGATCAACTCTCCATGAGCATGAACCTAACACCCACACACTTTACTACTAGTTACTGCACATGAATCAATGGTTAACTAGCTTATGGCACATGCCTATAGTGCCTGAGGGCTCATGATATGCTGAGGTTAAAACAGAATGCAGAACAGGGCATAACTAAGTCTAGAGTTGACACTGAACTTTGCACACGTGTGCGTGAATCGGTTTTATGGTGGAGAGAAATGGAGGGGTTTGTGAGAGTGCACAATGTCTGATTCACATTTGATAAACAGAACAGAGCAGATTATGTGGCTTAATTCATACATTTTGTTAATTGAGGGGGGTAGGCGCACTAAACTATGGTTTCATTATTTTGTTTATTGCTATAATCTGTTTTTTAAATGACTCATAATCTGTTCCAGCTCTTGCTGTTTCCAGTTATATGCCATCCATCCCTCCAGCTTCCAGTTATATAATTTTTCACACTTAAAGATAATTGCAAGATAAGCACAAACAGATTTGAGATGGGACAGAAATACTAAGGTAGTAAAACTCTTTGTATTTGTAAAATGTATTTCAAAAATAAATTATGTCAACTTAAAAAACAAATGGCCTTGTAAAACGTCAGAAATGATCGTAGGCTACTGCTTAAAAGGCAGCTTCAGTTATACCACAGGAAATAATCATTATGTTGCAATGCCTAGATCTGTATTGCCTTTAGTATCTGCACAGTTCTACCTCTTTGTTTTTTTAGTCTGCAGCAGAACTAAAGAACGATTATTTGGAAGAGGATAAATGTGACCGGATGGGGCCCTCCTCTCTCTTTCCCTCTCCCCTTCGTATCTGTCGTCTTTACTGTGTTTATATTATAGACACACCCCTGACCTTCATCCAGGCCCCCTACGCTAGCCCCACCACACACACACACACACACACACACACACACACACACACACATACACCACCATCATTAACAACACGTACCGGAGTCCCTGTGTGCACACAACAGTAAATGGAGAAATGCCACCTAAATAAAGAATAAGTGGGTCAAATAATAGATATTTCACCAATTTGAAAAGCTCAGAACATGAGCAATAATTGCAGAGTGTGATCGTGTAATGGAGTTGTTTAATGGATCTATTTTTAGCATACTCGGCCATCTCTCATGTTTTGTAAATGTATGGCAAGCTCGCCATGCAGCGGCACTGCTTCCCAGCCTACCACTGTACTGCAGAGTAGACACACCCCTCAAGTGCACACGCCTCACTGCACACATTTGTAAAGTGCCAGAGAAATAATGAAGTAAAATGCTTAAAATTATATATTTAGGACCAGACACCGCTCACAGTATTATTTCAACTGCGTGATATCGATAGTGATGGTGTTATGGCTGATTTAAGTTTCATGAACAGGGCTCTAAGCCTTTAGCTTGCAAAACAAAGACTCTCCGGTGCACGAGAGAAACACGACCGCAACGGGGCGATTTCCACCTATTGAGACACCGCGCGGTGTCTAATGTTAGCACGGTAATCCCCACGCCGCGTGTCCGCTGATCGAGGGATCAGACGCAAAACGATGTTGCTTTAAACCTCACGCGGTCAAAGTTGTTTACCTCTTCGTTACCTGTGACGTCACGACACACCCCTGTTTGAGGTGGCGACTCCCCGCGTAATGGGCATCGGAACCGACCAAACAGAGGCCGGATGGGCCGAAATGCCACCAACCACAACAAGAGAGACACGCCGAGCCCACCTGTGATTGGTTAACGGAGGGGCTGGGGGGAAATCCCTCTTTCCCGTAGAGCTCCTGAAGAGGGGGCGGCGCATAACAAAAAGTAATGGCCATCTATTTGGGTCCTGAAGAAGGAGGGGTATTTCTTGTCTAACTATCGTATGTGCGATTGAGTTTTCTTCGTGCCGTTGTCCGCCAGTGATATCCAGTTGCTCCTTCACCGTTTTCCGTTTGACGCTCGTCGGCTTCATTCGCAGAACGGTTAATACGCTGGCTGAAGTTGGTGCCGCGTTTTAGGGTTAACGCAGGCTGCTAGCCACGCTAACGTTAGCTACCACCAGCGCTGCTGTCTGCGAGAGCCAACGTCTGGAAGGGCGTACGAGTTTGACGTTTTCTCCCCGAAGTCTCCTCACATTTTCTGAGTTTAGTTCTACGCGGGTCCTTGTTCCTCAACGCTAACACGGCCAGTCAACATGGAGGGGGCACACTTTGCGAGAGCGTGAAGACGGCGACACACGGCGACTAAAGAGGATTAAAAAGCAGCTCTGCCTTGATGGGGAAAAGTTGAGTTGAGGTAAGAAACTCGCTTGCACAGGAGGAATGCTAAAGTCGAGACTTGAGTTTCTTGTCATTTCTGTTGCACAAGACCGCAGAAGAAGCAGGTTTAACACAGTTTTAGTCTGTTATTTAATCAACGTTTTCTGCCTACGTAGTTGCCTTGACGTTATGCACGTTGATTGCCACTGAGTGTGTATGTTGCTGTAGAAAATAATTCAGCGTTACATAAACAGAGCAACTGTGGGTCAGGTACTAGGCCCACTCAGTGACTTGCGACATGCCATTTTGCTTTTGTATTGAACAGGATTAACAACTTGGAATAAACTGAAGAAAGCTTTCAAGTGTTACCTATTGCACACGGGCATGCTAAAACATCAGGTGAGACTTTTTTTTTTTGCTTTGAAGTCATACCTGGTGATGTTTATATTGACAGTCCTATTGTCTTTGAAAAAAGACACCGAAATTCTCTATCCACGTGTAATTAATTATTAAATAATGTTGCTTTGAAGTTAAACATTTTTGCACATATTTCCTGGGATTGGTGCAGTCTCATGATTTCACTATGATTCTTTAACTCTTATCACACACGTGGGAAAAAGTCTCTTTAAGAATAAGGTACGTGATCTATGAATTATTGTGAATTTTGCAAATAATAAGATTATCATATCAATTTACTGATATGTCATTTGAAATTTCTGAATTGGAAATATCAATTCTTTAAAACTCTAGTTAATTTAATACGATCTGTCATGATGTGACCTAAATCAGTGACACTGACTCTAAAGGCTGTGTAATGAAATTCTGCAGAACTGAAAATGAAATCGTCTATACAGTCAATAGGATGTTTTCTGTCCAAATGAGAGCATTTTTTCATACCATTACATAGTGAAAATTCACCCCATGAGTTATTGATTTTAACTACAAGCTCTTTAGTAACCTCTAAAAACACAGTGTATTATCAACTGAACTTTTTATTGCCTTGATCAAAACATGATAAAATGGAGATAAGCTGAAAGTGTCTGCTCTCTTGTCATGTTACAGTTATGATTTCCCTGTATTAGATTGACTATCTACAACAATTTTTTTGAGTTTGGAAGGATTTCTCTGTCACTTTCACAAACACACACACAGAGTTGTGTTGTAGAATTATTTATACAGCTGCAAGTATTTATATTTTTACACCCTTAACCACTCACTTCGTAATCACCACTGGCTGATAATCAAGGATCAAGGATCAAGGTAATTTATTTATCATCATATTATCACTATACAACACACGGCTGTACAACAACATGAAAGTTTGTAGTCCCCAAATGCTACACACACAGAACATAACAGATAATTAGATTTATATTAGAATAGGGTAACATAAAAAAAACAATATAAGCCTGTACAGTTATTTATATACACACATATACACCTGAGAAATAACTATGCAGTACATTTTTTTTAATTTGCATCTGAGAATGTAAACAGACATCAATAATGACATAATTTATGACATCATTAATTACCATGAGCATCTTGTCTTTTTTTATGACTGAAATTTAAAATGCCCAAAGCTCTTTTCTCTCTACCGCTCAACACTTCAAAGAAAATCTGAAGGGACCAAACACAGCCAACAGCAAGGAGCATATATATTCCTACCTATTTTCCAGTGAGCTTAGTGCCATAATTCTCACACCTATCAATTTCTGTTTATGAAACAGTTTGACACCTGAAAAATAGCAGGTAGGATGTTGTTTTTATGTCAGCTGCTTCATTGCCTGTTTTTAGAAAGGGGGGAAAAAAGCTTTGCCCCTTCTCATCAACGTAGCCGACTTGAGATCAACGGTCACATATGCTCTGGATTTATATGATGTGGAAATTTACGAGAACCTGTGTTATTTGGGACAGAATGGAGAGTGAGATTCAAAAGCTGAAGCAAACCAGGTTTGCTTCAGCTTTTGAATCAATTTTTAATTAACTTGTCAGTCGAAGTGAGAACAGACCTGCGCTGAGAAGCTACGACATGAGCTGGGTTTGGGTCTTTTATTGACACTGTAGCACGTTGTTCACGAAGCTGTGTGCTGGTGATGGTACAGTCCATTAGGTCTCCTGTACAGTTATCCCCTTTCGTGACTACAGTAATTGGTCGCTTCCTCTCACATGTAACCCTATAGAAAGAAAGGGGCTGTTGTAGTTAACTGTAAAGGCCCACTTGTACATGCGCGCTGTTTGACACATATGTTCAGTTGCCTTTGAGACTAATGAAGTGTTAAGTTCCCTCTAATGTCTTTGGGTCCTCAATTACCTCCTGTGGTTGATGCTTTCTAGGCCAAGTACACATTACATATATTTCTTGTAGGCTATATATAAAAAAAATCCTCTTGGAAACAAAATATATGTCACTGTTTGATATCTAGGTCAGTGGATGTATATCCACTGACATGTGTATCAAATTTTAGTACAATTGTATGTTTTTTCACCTTTTTAAAGTTGGCTTTTTTATTAGAAATACTTATGCAAGTACTTTCTTGGATTTAATATTTTTTAAGAGAAATATTTCCTGAAAGAGAGACAGCATTTTATGGAGGTTATATAACTTTTTACTTGTGGGGCTAAGTGCATTTGCACCCACCTCACCCACATGTCTGTTGTCTGTCCGGTTCTGTCCAGTTGGCTTTCTGCGCGCACGACTCGAGAATGTGCGTTCTCTGTCAAATTCGGCATAGACATAAACAGGACTTTTGGTGTGTGTTTGAGTGGGCCTCTCCCTGCCTCGTCTCTTTCCCCTCTCCAGAGTCCAGCAAGGGGCCCAGCATAAGGGGGCAGGCTGCCGTCACTGCCTCTCTCTTCCCTTGCAGGCCGGCACTGGGGCCTGGGCAGGGGAGGTGGGGGGGCAGTGGTGCAGAGACCATAGGGCTGGACACGGGACATGAGACCCCCCAACCCTTCCACCCCAGTTTAGCCCATCCTGTGTGGGGCACAGGTCACCTTGTCATGTGCTATTACTGCTGCTGTAACATGCTGCCTGTGATCATAGGAAAAGAGCATGAGATAGACCCGTGGAGGCTGCGGGAGGGAGAACGAGAGGGAGAGAGAGGGAAGCGAAGGGACAGGACTCGACTAGTCTGCTCAGCCAGTTGTTTAGCTGCATTACAGACTCGGTTTGTCTACTTTGTTGTTGTTAGGTCCACATTGTCTCTTTTTGTCCATTGTTCTGGTTCCTCTATCTGTTCTCCCTGTGTTTTGTTTTTTACCCCCCTAAGAAAACTTCTAAACACCAAGCAGATTTCAATTAAACTCCTTCATGATCATGTTTTCTTTTAATTGTTCTTGTTTTTGCCAGCCCCACCTTTCTACTCCCATTACATTTTTTCCCTTTTCACCCTCTTTCTGCCAGCATTGCGGACCCAAAAGTGCTTCTACGTGTGAATCACAACACCATGTATTTCCATTGTAGCCCAGCTCTCTCTGCAGCCCGGGTCATTCCAGATCTTATTTGTTTTATGTCTCTTCTGTACTCGTAGTGACCCAGCCCGTGGTATGCAGTAAAACACATCGCCTTATGTTTTCTTCGTTCAACACTCTCCCCAACTGCTCTCCCTGTCTTTTTCTCTCTCTCTCTCTCTCTCTCTGTCTCTCTCCCTCTCTCTCTCTGTCCTCCTTTTAAATATTTCTCTCGCTGTCTTTTTTTCCCCTTTAAGAGAAACTTTTGGCAGCATGGAACAATTTCAGAACCATTTGTGGGATTGCGTCATGTGATGTAGACAGAGGGTGCTCATTGGACTGTCGGAGAGGACCTCCTTCTCCCACTCAGAAGTTCCACAGCAATCCGTCTCTTTCCTCCAGTGCTCTTATAGGTCTGGATGTGATTCCGACTCCGACTCTTATGTGTTGGGATGTGGTCTGTAAGCTCATTGCTGACATTCTTGGGACGTGATGCCAGAAGTTTTTTATTTCCCGCTTTCCCCTCTCTTCACTGCGCAGTTAAAACGATCCCTCCTTGAAATGCTGTCTGGATACTTCTCGTTTACCTCTTTCCTCTTCACTTTGATATAGCTTTGCCATGTCTTCAATCGCATATCATTTTAACGCCCAGGCACTAATGGCAACCACTTAATTAGGTTTGTTAGATGGTGGGCTGTTGGTAGACGCTGGGTTTTATAATCACTTGATATTGACTTTGATGAAAGGTAATCTAACATCTGGGCCGTGGTCCAAACCTTTTTCACAGCTGAAGTCTCACTTATGTCTTTGCTGTACGCAGCACCTGACAAGGAAAACCAGTAGCCACTTTTCTGTCTGGTAATCACATACTTAGACAATGGTGCAGCTAGAAAATGAAATGGCGTGTAAAACAGAAGGAAATAAGCTACCATATGATTGGTATTGGACTCCTGCCATGGTCCACCTTGGCACTTACCCCAGTATGAATATTTCACAGCAGCCTAAACTCACTGTAGGTGCAGTAACTGCAGCAGTAATGCACAGAGCCATGAATTACTATAGTCAGAGGACTCCTCGTGCAGCATCACCAGCAGTGATGTTGTTACAACTTCTCGTATTAGCACTCTCTACTCTCTGTTCACACTGTCTGTAGTCGAGGCCTAATTTCACATTGATTGACATCTAGTGTCAACTAATTAGAGGGTGCAAGTTAGAGGTTTCCATTTGGCACGCTGGGATGCAGATGGTTCAAACAGTTTACACTGATAAACGTGACACCAGTTGTGTCATTGGTAGGATATTCCTTCAACGCCACCAGAGTGAAAAAAACTGGCAGGTGTTCATGAATGAATATTCAATCGCTTGACTTTTTATTTAGTGTAGGTTAGGCTCCGGTTATTAAAGACATTCTGTGACATGACAAGACGAGTGGTTTTTCACACATGTTGATCCTAATTCAGGCCAGACCACCAAGAGCACTAGGCCATTTATCTTTAGAATTGATGACTGGGCATTAAGGCTTCTGCACACAGTGTCACGTCTTTCAAATCCAACCTGGGACCAGTTCTAACGCCAGTCCCTGGATTATGAGACACATGCGTGTCATTTCAGCCGTGATGTGAATAAATCAAAGTAGGAAAAGATGAGTCACCGCTCCACTGCATGCTAAGTAGCACTTGTTCTCCCTCCATTAATTTGTTGGGTTAAAAGAAGGGGAAACTCCCTTGCCTCTCCTCCAGCTGCACCACCAAAATTGGGGTAATGTCTTTATTTTACAGCTTTCACCACCCAGTTAAAATGACAAGCTGGAGTCAGTTTGCGGTACTGTGCATAATTACAGCAGGCCTCATCTCTTGCTCATCGGCCACTGTCGCTGTGTCACTCAGACTCCCAAGCTCCAGGCTTCCACTGCACATCGCTTTTCCTTCCTTTTTATCAGTTGATTTCTCAGATTGAATCCATAAATACTTTGTTACTTATTAATGTTATGTAGTTGTGGAGCAAAAGTGCAATCAGTAAAAAATGTGCTTATTTTAATTCTACTGTCAACTTTATCTGAAAAGAACTGTAAAGTTGTCAGTACTTTTACTTGTGCCTAAACGATTAGTCTTTCATTAATAGGTTAGTTAATAGACGAAACACTAATCAGCAACTATTTTGATTATCTAACAGAGTTCCTAGCTTCTTTATTCAGTTTTATACCATTGTAATTGATTATCTTTTAGTTTTAGACCGTATGTTGGATGAAATAAGACATTTGAGCTTCAGAGGGAAATCCTCCCCTGTTTTTTCATGTTTTAGGGATCAACCAAGGACCTAATCATCAGATTCATCGATCATAAACATCATTATTTGCAGCCCTAGTCATTACATTGTTGGATTTTGTCCATCCTCCCCTACAAACCTCAAAAACAAAATAGCCGTCCTAGTTTTCAGTGTTATTGCTCATTGGGTGAGCAGGGGGTGTGGTGGTTGTCACATGTGGTGTTATCCGTCCTCCTGTGCCTTTTAAGGATAAAAGAGACTTGCATTCAGTATATCAATACCAGTCTTTCTCATACATACAATTTAGTTCGCCAGCCAAGTGATGTTTTTCCTTGTGACATGTCCTCTCTCTCACACACAACACGTTTTCTCCTTGATTTTTAAAATGGGAGTGAAGCAACACAAACAGAAATAAATCATACTATAATTGTGATTCCAGTATGAATAGCAACCGCCCAGCTGTCAGACATGAGACATTTATTTATATTTAGCCATTAACTGAAGTGGCTTATGTGTATTTTTAGCCATCTTTTTAAATCACTAAAACGGGCTGTTTGTATTGATCGCTTCTCTCTGGGCCACTGATGTGCGCCCGCTCCTCATACTATTCTTCTCTCATAGACAAAACACACACAAAGCACGGGTACGCTTTGAGACAAAGAAAGTCAGTGTGACAAAGAGGTCACCCCTCCCCTCCTCGCCATATCTGTATATATCCCTGACTGCTTTTGCTCCCATCTCTCCAGCGTCCCCTCCACCGCACTCCTCGCTGGCCTGCTTCTCTCGTGCGTCCCCCTCTCCTCCTACACCACTGTCACAGCTTTCTCCTGTGGGCTGGCACTTCCTCTGTCAGACTGCAAACGGCCATTCAGAGGGCAAGACATGATAACTCACCTGAATTATCTGTGAAGTGATGTGTGATGGACACATACAGTGTAAAAACATGGCACTAATTTAATAACATGATGAGATGATTAGAGAAGCCATAGGCGTTCAATGTAGAGGCGTTCAATGTAAACACAGTTCAGTTTTAAACCTATATTTTTGCACTTACTACCAAGTAGATATCAGTTCAACTAAGTGCAAAGTTATGAAGTCTCTCCTGCACACTGTTACCACTGCTTTGAGGGAGAGAGAGCACAGGCAACGTAAGAGATTCAAAGTATTTTACATAAACCAACGTAGCAGCTGTAACGCTCAGGTAGAAGTTGTTCATGCTCAAGAGATTTGTCCCCCTTCAGCTGGTGTAAGCTTATTCCGACTCATACTGGTCATGTGGCTGACATGAGCTACTTTAATTACTCTCAGTAGCTCTACACTTCACGTATACGTGCAACTTTCACGGTTGTTCACTGACTGTGATTGTCAATGTTTTATCTTCCTTTTTCTTTTTTGACACAGATATGTGTCACAATCAACAGCATCTCCTAACGTGTCGATCCCTGTTTTAAATTTAAAAAGACTGAAGTCATAATGAACAGCATAAGATTAAAACAACCTGTTTGGATTTAATCTCTACATGGTCTATTCTCCCTAAAAGTTGAGGTATATGTAATAATAAATCTGCAACATTAGACAGATAAAAGATTTTTAAAAAGGACTGCTTTGTTTGAGGAGCAATTTTTGTACGTTCCTAAACAGCAAAGTCATCATTATGTTCTGTGTAAATAATGTGTTGTGCAGTCATGTTTGATTAGGTTATGGAAAGAAAAGTGCATGGTAGAAAGGGAGTTTGAAAAAATGGCTAGACATCCATCTCCAAAGTAGCAAAAGACTTTTCTGGTTAATTTTAGGTTTTCAGTGCTCAATCACATTGAAATAATTAGCAATAGTCAAGTTTTGTTTGTTTTTTTTAACTTAAGAACTCTCTCGCTCTTTCTTTTCTCTGTCTCAGTCACTCTGTCTGTCTTTGTCTCATGCTCTCTCTCTGTCAGTCTGTCTCTCTCTGTCTTTGTCCTTATCTCTTTTATGTAGGAGTTGTAAAGTAGGACATATTGTTTAAATTCCCATCCCAAGGCCTGATATTGTTACCAGTAAAAACCAGTGCTTGTTTGCAGTGTGCATATGTCATTGCAGTCTGTGAGCTTGGTTTGACCAGTTGTTCAGTATTATAAACTACACATCAATAGGTACTGGATCATTAGGAATGGCAGGGATTATTATATAATTGAAAACAAAAAGCCATACAATTATTGTAATAAATATCATTAATAAAGCAGCTGTCTGAATTTAAGATTTAATTAGATTTAGATTAGATCTTATTTTAAAGATCATACATTTTTAGTCCCCCTGAGTAGTCTAAGCTGAGGCTAACACTTCCTAAGACTTTTTAAATATAAAATAAAATATTTCTTTTGTTGTGAGTAGGTATAAAACAATAATTTGATTGCTATATTATGTTGATAGAAAGTTAAAGGAAAGAAGACATGTCCTAGTAAAGTTGGTTGAAAAGTTTGGCTTTGAGGAAAAAAGTGAGGAAAAAGTAAATCTGGAATCTCTGAATTTTAAAACATCCAAAGAAATGTTTCAGACTCGTTAAACTCCTAGTCCATTTCTCACTGCCTCTCTGTATGCTCAGTGTGTTCTTAACATCATATGTCTGCCAAAAACACACTGCTCCTGTTTGCAGTGAGCAGCAAATCTGTTTACCACCTGAGAGGTTTGTAGTTCCAACAGGTTTGAGTTCAACAGTTGTTTGCTCCAAAAGTTGCTGGACTCCAAGTTGATAAACTTTTGCCGCAGTGCACTATTCAAAACACATGACAGCATAGCTGCAACTAATGATTATTTCTGTCTTAATCTGTTGATTATTTTCTCAATTAATCGATTAGTTGTGTAGTCTAAAAAGTCATAAAACTGTCAAACATGTCAGTGTTTCCCGAAGCCCAAGAAGACTTCCTTAAAAATGACCTATTAATCAATTATTAAAATAGTTACCAATTAATGTAATAGTTACAACTAATCTATTATAAACTAATATAATATATACTTATTATTGTTTAATCGTTGCAGCCCTACGTGACAGTGGTTTTCTAATCTGCAATCTACAAGCACCGTGGTTAAAGATGCTTCTTATCAAATGTTAAAATTTGTACTTGGCTGCTTGTCATGGAGCAGGACTCAACCCTGTAAGCTAGTCAGAAATTCACAGTCTTACTGTTTTATCCTTTGGCTTTGTGCCAGCGTAACACATGAGAAATATTTGGCATTGTTACTGCAGTGGCAGATTTGATTGATGCTGCCGAACGCCGTACACACACTGTGTATGTCATTGAGCAGTGAGACATTCAGTAGAGTAGCCTAGAGCTCAACGCCTGTTCCCTGGCTTCGCGTGCTCGAGGCTGGAATGAGTACAGATCTGGTCTAATAACCCGATGCATTATTTAGCGCTCTCTCAATACTACCGTGCATTTAGTGTAATGGCCTGTCAAGGCTGAATGCAATCACAGAGGACTGACTTCACTGATGAGATGGTGATATAGTAAGGTAAATGGGTGTTTTTTTTCCTGTTGGTTCACAGTGAGTGATGAGTGTGAACGCCTGCTGGGACTGGTTTGACTACACACAGTAGAACAGATTTGATGTTTTACAACGGGCTGTGTCATTTATACTGGTCAGTGTTGTGTAACATTTCATTACATGGTAGCAAATTAATATTTTGTGGCTATTATGTTAGACCTGCCAAAAACACTAATTATATAGTTAAACCAGCCATAGACAATGCACTTTTTCTGTTGGACCGTGGATGTACTCTGTATGCTCATAATGTGTCACCTCTCCAAACGTCTGCAGGACTCCCGTTTTAATACTCTATGTGAGAATGACTGGCACCCACCACCACCCTTTTTTTCATTACACAACCCGATGATTTCTGTGTTTATGGGCCAGCCTAGTACAATCACTCAGAATACAGAGCTACTAAAGTAATCATTTTTAACAGACACCCCAGATGAGTTTGCAACAGCACAAGGGGGTTTTAAAACTCGTCTTTGACAGACAAATTGGCAGTCGTGTCATGGAGAGAGTGGCTGGACTTACATAGAAGATGCGTTTTCCTGTGAAATCAGTTTTATGAAAGAACCATGATTTAGAAACAGTATTTTTACGACACCGTTGGTGTCTGGAAGTATCCTGTTCATTTTTTGGTGCTATCATCCAAACAAGCTTCAGAGTCAGGATCACATTATTTGGGCTACATGCAGTGTGAGCCTTTGCACTGTAAAACCTCTTCCCATTCATATATAACATCACCTGGATGGTAAGTGTTTTCATATAGTAAATAGCCTGAGGGCCTTTTCATGACCGTGTTGAAATAGGATTAGTCCATGGATACATCAAGATGACATGAAATTTGAAATAATAAAATTTGATGATTAGTGCAGCTTTCGTTGCGTGGTATGTCATTCTGAAGGACCATTGACTCATCATGTGTACTTGTCTTTTTGCACAAAGTATGTATGAGAGGGTGGGGGAAAGAAATATGTTGTGCGCTGAAACAGTTGTGTTAAACGGGAGAGTTTAGGATATGCCAAGTGAGTGTAAATGGTTTCCTGAGTGCAAATAAAATGTTATGTTTGTACAGTGTAGATTTAACCCAGTACATCATTTTTTCCCCCCCTTGTATAATGTGAGAAATTACTGCTCTGCTTTGAGTTTTCTCTACATCAGTTATCCAGAGCTCACTGTTTCGGGAGCCCTGTGATGAAGCCAGACAGCCTTAAGTGTTTTCCCATCAGCCCATGAGTTTTCACTTCGACCTGTCTGCTGAATTCACTCCACAAATATTTACTGTTGTACAGTTGCTGCTACCTCTAGACGTGTGCACACTTACTGTTTCACTTTACTCTAGCAGTCGTCGTATTAGATGATCCTGGCTGGAGCCACTGCTGTCCGTGATGCAGAAAGGCAATGACTAGATGCTCCGTTTCATTTCTTCTTCTGACCTTTGTCCTGGTAATAGAAGTGCCCAGAAACTGAATTTGGTTAACAGACATGTTGTTCATATTCAGAGTTTAATTAAACAGAAAAACAACTGAAATAATAATGCAGTTGTTGTAGTTTGGATTTTTAGCAGGACCCGTGTTTTTTAATTAGACATGACTAATGGAGTGATCTGTCAAAACATTTTAAATTATTCAGCTGGGCCTTTTACCCCATTGGCTGGTGATTTGTGAGTTTGTTGAGGTTTGCATCGGTTTAGTTACCCTCCCTTCCCTCGGCCCTCCATCTCCTTCCATCATTTGCTTCGCTTTCACTCTGCAGTGGAAGCAAAGAAAAGAGTAAGAAAGGAGCTTTGTGAAAAGGACAGTGAATGTTTGTTTATGAGGATGCTAGCCTTGCGGTGACATGCCTTTTTCCCTCCCTCTCACGAGGCCGTTAAATGAAATAGATACTCAGAGCACTATGTAATCAAATGTAACCCAGATCCAGCATTTTGGAGTGGAACAACGGTTTTTCCACTTGATTCATATGGCTCAGCTTCCTCGGCCCAGGATAAAAACACTGGAGTTGACTTCATCTCCAAAGGGTGGACTGGGCATGTGAATTTGTCCTGAAGGAAGGGACACTGTTTGGTTAGCATGGAGACAGGTGGAAAGAGATGTCTCACTTTTTGTGGGGTTTTTACAGCAGCTTTGTAAGAAGAAAAAAAGTTCAATCATTATCACATAATTAGAAGGCACTCAGAGAGCCCAAGGCCAATAGTCCAGTCTTCTATGATATGCAAATCTGCAAGTGCAACCACTCTTTATGGATATGGATATATTTCCAAATCTATTAGAGTACAAAAAAATATCAGATTACAGTATGTCCAAAATTCTCTCTTCACCCCGTTTATTCACTTTTATTAATAAATTGCTTAATTCCTCACTAACAGTATACAATTTCCACAACATCACACAGCTCAGAAAATCCAGCAGCAGGTACCTGCTGCATGTGTTTCTACGGTGATGTTTGAGGTGGCTGTTATGTTTGGTTGTATGTTTAGTCGCCATTCACTTTAATTATAACGGGTTCCTACGTGTGCGGCAATTTCAGATCATTTTTCTAGACCTATCTTGCAATGTTAATAAAAGTGGCAAAATAATTTGTGTGTCTGCCCCAGGATTCAGATCTGCTCCAAAATGTAATGGTCTCTTTCTTGGCTCACCTTTCTAGTAGTTGTTCTGTAATCCTGCTGACAGACAAACAAACAGCACCAGAAGCATAACCTGCTTTTTAAATGACTTTTAGCATTTTATTCTCATATCTTGTGTAACATTGAACAGATTATTGTTTGCAGAAAATATTCTTAAATTTAATTCAGATGTTAGATGTTGGCAGTCTAATTCACTTTTTTTTTCTTCTGGTTTTGTGCTTGTTGGGGGCAAAGTTATTGAGCAAGTGAAAAGTTTATATAACCAGAAGCTGATGTCTCTCTTATTTTTCTTCCTCCATTTGCCCTTTTTTTGTAAAGTGATGGAGTCCACGGTTGTGAGTACATCCACTCTGGCCCCTGATGAGTTTGATAGGAATGTGCCGCGGATCTGCGGCGTGTGCGGCGACAAAGCCACCGGCTTCCACTTCAACGCCATGACCTGTGAGGGCTGCAAGGGTTTTTTCAGGTACGGATTTGCATATGCGAGGTCACAGATACGCTGTAAAGCAGATGCTAATTGACTTATATACTGCGCACAGATATGTACACTCACACTAAGTAGGCCTTGTGTTGCAGAACAATAGCTCATATCGCCCTGCTGAAAACGCAAAGATGCATATTAACCAAGTTATTGACATATTAGTATACAAACACATGTCTGAACTTGCACATATAATGGCCACCCACAAACACACACGCACACATTAAATGTAATTACCACCCACAGTTGCATAAGAACACACACAAAACCACGGACAACATTCGAGTTCACACTAATGCCCAGCAGCAGGTAGAGAATACTAATGAGCTTGGTCCTATAGTTAATGTGTTGGCTGTTGCCTGCTCAGTCATACACAGGAGTTTCTAATTTAACTAAAGACAGAACTAGAGCAGGTCGTGATTTTGTGAGCTTGTATGTGTTTGATGTGTCGGCCCTTTTGCGTCTGTTCCTCTCGACAGTGTTGATATTTAAAGGGAGAGGATGAAAAAGACGGATGTTTAATAATCTCCTTCCTCATCTCTCAGCTGGCCCTTGTTTGAACTCTCACCAAGCATGCTTATCTGTGTGTTTTTGCTCACTACTTATGTGTAAATTGTCGTACATACATGTCCACCACTGACTAAATCATTATGATTTGCGTCACCGTCTGGCAAGACTCTTTTTGGCAGTCGTCCATATTTATGCTGTTTCATTCAGTCCCGGGCTTGAAGGGCAGAAATATTTATCCAGTACTACCATGATTATTGTTTGTGCAAAACCCTTTGAAAGGTTTCGCAGTGCTATATTTGTTCAATTCAAATTGTTTGCACAGAGTGAACAAAATTTTTAACATCAGCTCTTTGAATTTTGCTTTTGTGTGTTTATAAACAGATATGTCTGTGTATTTAAGACTGGAAAATTTATACAATTTCTTTAGGCGCAGTATGAAGCGCAAGGCCGCCTTCACGTGTCCCTTTAACGGCAGTTGCACCATCACCAAGGACAACAGGCGCCACTGCCAGGCCTGCCGGCTCAAACGCTGTGTGGACATTGGCATGATGAAAGAGTGTGAGTATGACAGGTTACCTAAATGTGTTAGAGCAATATTCTAACCTTACACCATGTGATTTACTGCATGTCTTTAAAGTGCGGGGTTATTTAGGTTTTGCAGGTTGATCCCAGTTTACAGTCAATTATTCAATTAGTGTAAATAGGATCTACGATAGGATCATTTGACGAAGAGTTTACGTGGTTGCCCAACACTGTGGACTAAAGCAAGACCACCCTCCCATGTAGACAAATTACACATTTATATATCCTACTGTATATAAATTACATTAAATCTGCTTTTCTTATTTCTTTTCCTTGGATGGATAGTAAAATTTACACAACTGCTATTTGCAGTTTTTGGGGGCTACTGTCCCTATTTTATATATTATGTAATATTTGGACAGGGGTCAAGTATCTCTGGGTCTTTGCCCCATTACAGTGTTTGCATGTACTATTTGAACTAGAGGAGCCTCCCCACATTGTATACAGTAAGTACATCTGAAGTTTAAACACCTGCTGTTATGTTCAATCTAGCGAGGCCTCTTCTCTCCACACGGTCTTGTTTATTTTCTTGGTCTGTAAATAGCAGGTACATTTTTTTCTTATTTTCTCCTGATATCCGGATATTGTCCACACTGGTCTCTTTTAAGCGAAGGCCTCTCACTTCCGGCTGAATGCTCTTTCCCCAGAGTACTGCTGGGCATACTACAAGAGTGGTGGTACTGGCACGACGATTTACTGTATGTGAATGGGAGCCATTGGCATTGCTGTTGCAAAAACAGCAGCATGTTGTTGAGACCCAGCTCTCTCTCCCTCCCTCTCGCTCTCTCTGTCTCCGTGAGCTAATTCAGTGGCTAGAACAACAAGGAGCAAACAGAACAAAGACAATGCATTCAGTTGTTCAGTGCACCAGGGGTCTCCATATGGACCTGTCCCCCCCTCCCATTCTATTCCTCTAGAGAATAACAACCCCCCTCCTCCACCCAACACCACATTGACATAGCTGTCATCACAAGGTAAAACATACTGAAAAGCTTAAAAAGCAGTGAACTTACAACCTATTTGGATGGTATACCTGTATTCTGTTATTTTAGTTATCTTAAACTCATCGCCCCCCACCTCTAGTCTTGCTTTTACCCCACCTGCTTTCCGTATATGCAAATAAAACTATTTTCTCTCTGCGTGTTTTTGCTAGTTTGTTTTTCCTGTGAGTGTAATACGCTCCCTCTTTGTCTCTTTACACTTGCAACTTCAGTCATTCTGACAGATGAGGAAGTGCAGAGAAAGAAGGACCTGATTCAACGGAGGAAGGATGAGGAGGCACAGCGTGAAGCAGAGAGGGAGGCACGGCGGCCCCGGCTTACCGACGAACAGAGTCAGGTCATCGCCACGCTGGTGGAGGCACACCACAAAACATATGATGACTCCTACTCCGACTTCTGCCGCTTCAGGGTAAGTTACTTAATACAATGAATGTCACTGACAATTATTATTATTATTATTATTATTATCATATTAACATTTTGCTTTCAGATATATTTCGATTTGCTTTTTATACAAGGTACAAGTAGGGTTGGGTATCGTTTCAATTTTATCAATTGTGATTCTTCTTATGGATTCTTATCTCACCTGTGTTTTGTACCTGAGTATGAAACATTGCTACTGTTAGCGGTAAATGGATCTGGGGCATCATTGTAGCTGGGAGACGACAAAACGTTAAACACGGTGCATTCCTTCAGATTCACGCCATGTTGAAGTAAATACTTCGTCATATTGGAGGTGCTTCCTTCCTGACACAAAATCTATCTACTGCAGGTGTTGCATTTTGCTGTCATTATCTTTTTTTTTTTATTTAACAGAAGCTAAGCCAAACATTTGAGCGCTTGCTGCGGTCAACCATGGACCAGTAATGTAAACAGAAGGACTCTCTTCTCGCATACTTTGTTGACTGCATAACAACTGAGTTGACATTATGTCTGTGTAGCAGGTCCTGGCAGATAAGTGCAACTTTTTTAGACTGTAAAATGCGCACTGCCGATCAGTCGGCAGCATGACTGAAATATACGCATAACATTAGGAGGAGTGCTGACGATGAATTAATGAGTCTCACAGTCTGATGGAAGAAGCAGTCTGGTGACAGCAGATACTTCTGTATCCAGACTCTTTTTCAGACAGCAGCAGGGTGAACAGACTCTGGCTGGGTGGGAACTGTCTTTTAGTATCTTTCGGGCTGCACAGGCACCTTACCTCGCTGATGCTTGGTAGATGATTCCCAGTGATCTTCTGAGTGGTTTTAATCACCTTCTGCAGAGCCCTTTGGTCCTGGGCCATACACATCCCATGTAGGGCTGGGCAATAAAACAATAACAATAGTTATTGTGATGTAATTTTCCTCAATTTAAATACAATAAATGTTTAATATAAATCAGAATCCGCACTTAATTTTGTATTAAAATATTTATTCTGTTGTAGAAAAAGGACTGAATAAAGATTGTACTTAATTTTAATCATGCACATTTGTTGGAAAAAGATTTTTTCTACGACAGATTTGTGAAATAATCCACTGTAGTGATCTGGTTTCTTCAACATTCCCTCAGAAGCGAAAATCTGCCTGTAAACTTGAAAGGAGTAATGATTAGACATTTAATGTAATAATTATCAGTATCAACTGATTATTTTTTATCGTGATAACATTTTTGGCTAAATCATCCACCCTAATTCAACGCCAGTTTCTGATGATTCCAGCCAGGATGCTTTCATCCTCTGTAAAAGTTGAACAACTTGGCACACTTCTGCCTTCTTGTGTTTCCTTAAAAAAGTTTCTGTGCTTACAGATAACAACAGAAATTTCAAACAGAATAGACATACAGCTGCTATTGTTAGTGTTAAGACTGATGGAACAGCTGTGTTAGAGTCGCATCAACAGTAATGCTGCTGTGTACTTGCTGTTTGCCTCTTCCAGAGTCCCATGAAATATCAATATTGACATTAATTTCAAATGAGGGACCTTTACATTACCTTGTATGTTACATTAACCAGCATACTTGCAGCATTTCGTTGTTGTTTTTTCTGCTCCAGCTTTACAGCGTTGCCTGTCAACAGCAGTCATGTTTTGCATTGTTTACGCACAAATCTCACAGCCAGTGGTCCATCTCTCCACGGAAACTCTGTGTTGAATTACCCTCAAACACCTCTGTCCTTACAGGCGTCTATCCTGTGCTGTTCTCTAACAGATTTCCATCCACACAAAACACACACACACGGCCATACTCTAGTCCACGAATTTGATTGTCAAATATTCAAATATAAATAATAGTTTCCATCAAATGGCTTATCAGTTTGTTTTTTTATTTTTGGTGACTGGACTTATTAAGAATCCTCCTTCATGTGTGCCCTTTTCGCCTGTCTAGCCTCCTGTGCGCGAGGGCCCGGTGACGCGTAGCGCCAGCAGAGCTGCCTCTCTCCACTCTCTGTCTGATGCCTCCTCTGACTCCTTCAGTCACTCTCCAGGTAAGAGAAACACCCTTCACTTAAAATCATGTGAAAACACTGACTATCTGGGACTTCAGTTTCTTCGTAGGAATTATCAAGAAACAAATTTCCTATTTAAAAAAAGGACAAATAAGATGTCCACTCACTAAAATTGTAACTGTCCTGTTAAAGAAAAACAGCCTAAGTTTCGATAGAAAATGAAACTATCTCATACTCAGTTGGCAGACATGTTATATTAAACATATCAACAGAGTTTGTACTTGACTTCAATGCAATGTTCCAGATCAGCTGTTTGCGTGTTGGCTTATATCATTTGTTGCTTTACTGAGAATCCAGTGGAAATTCTGTGAATAACCTGCCCCCGGCCCCAACCCCCACCTGACTCCTACTTGCAAACATCAGTTCATTAATGCATCCGTCGCTAATGGGTTGAACACAGCGAGGAGCACGGTCACGTGGCCCACCACCAACACTCAGGGGAGACGAAGGAGTCAAAACAACCCCAGCTAGCTCTGCATGCTTCACATGTTGTCGTAGCTGTCATCTAAGCTTTCATCTCACTCCTACTGACCTGACACTCGTGTATTTTCACATGATCTTTCCGTCAACAAGCCCTCTCTATTCCTTTTCTCTTGGTTCTCTCAGCCAAGTATGTCTATTCATGAAGGAACAGTGTAAGATTTTCTTTTCCGTCTTCTCTACTTTCTTCTTCCATTTTCTTGCTCACTGCAGAGTCAGTAGACACCAAAATGAACTTCAACAACCTGCTGATGATGTACCACGAGCAAGGCAGCAGCCCCGACTCCAGTGAGGAGGAGGGTTCCAGCTTCTCCATGCTGCCCCACCTGGCTGACCTGGTGTCCTATAGCATCCAGAAGGTTATTGGCTTTGCCAAGATGATCCCTGGGTTCAGGTGTGTGTTTGTGTGGAGAGCATCTGTCTAACTGTCTGTCATAGTTTTGACTCTGTCACTCTGCATTAGTTGTTAACAACTCACAAAAATTCATGTCTGGAGAATTTCAGACAAAAGATTTTCTTACCAAATTCACAATGACCAGTATAAGTTGGCAAGAAGACATGTTTGTTAACAAATAATTACTTTGTAGTAACGACGTGTTGATGATTAGGTCTTGGACTGTACTGTCTGGCAAACCACTGTGAGATAGAGGAGTGGGTACAATTTTCAAAACTCATCTGTTTTTATTTACGTGTCTCTGAGTGACTCCTTACCTAAATGTGTGTTGAAGACTTTGTACACCATTTGTTTTTCTGCCCGATTAGTCGATACTGTGCCCCAGTGATGGCTGACGTCTAAAGGCCATAGATTACTGACAGGCTGTATATTACACATAGCTGACACATTGTGGAAAATATTTTCATGTTCCTTCACTGGATGAGGTTGTTTTTGTAAAATTCAGCGCTTGAAGTGTGTTAGTAATTGACTGCATAGCCTTAGAGGAAGCCACTCTTCTAGTACTGAGCAGTCACCTGTCTGTCTTGCACCCTCAGGCTGTCTTATCAGATTGTCACACATTTTTCAAAAGCACCTATTACAGGAAAGACTTGTCTTTTGTTTGAAGTCCGATTCTTAAGAGAGATTAACCGCAATACAATATCTTAACTCTGAAAACAGAATACAGTAAATAGTTATTATAAAGGCAAATCAACAGCGTCTTTTTCACTGTTTCTTCCCCACCTTCCACAGATGGCAACACTTGCCTTTCAGCGTGGTGTTGTTGTTTTTTGTCTCACTGTGTTGACAGGGACAAACGTTCAGTGTCTTGGGGGTCACCCCTAAGTTGAGGCTAAAACGAGTTGGTGCCTGTATTTCCTGAAAGTTGTCCTTCCCACTGGCAGCAAGTGATGAATGTGGTCGGATTACCTTTGGAATGTTTGTCCACTTATGATCTCCTCCCTAAGCCCTGAAAAACCTCCCCAGACCTCCCCTAAAGATCTGCAGCTTTTAGCTCATGTATCCTGCTTGCTCTGTTAGTTTCATTTCATGTACATTTAAAGATGTGTCATAACATCATTAGATGCAGGTCTTTACTGTGACCAGTTAAAGATCAGCTTGAATAGATATTTATCAGATGTGTTTTCCACACACCAATCACAGCAGGACAAAATAAAAGAATGTTTTGGATGTTTTTATGTCTTCTTGCAGAGCATTATTACTACAACAGTTCAGTTCATCAGTTGTACAATTATACAACTGATGAACTGATGAACCGACATAAACAAGCTGAATGGTCGGTCTTGGACTGTTTGAATCTTTACTTGTTTACCCGTTGCTGTATCAGTTTCCTCTAAACGTAAACATAATCAACGCTACATGACAAAGGTTATTTGAGAACTATTACTTTAATAGAGAATTATTTGTGGTTCATTAACTTAGCAGGTGATATCTTACCCTGCAGGGAGCTGACTGCAGAGGACCAGATCGCCCTGCTCAAGTCCAGCGCCATTGAGGTGATCATGCTGCGCTCAAATCAGAGTTTCAACCTGGAAGACATGTCCTGGAGCTGTGGTGGGCCTGACTTTAAATACCAGATCAGTGATGTCACCAAAGGTCAGTCTAAATGATGTCATGTGTACAGTTTGACTGATTAGTGTAGTGTTTAGGACTATTTATACGCATGCTTGCACATGTCACTCATCGCATAGGTGAAGAAAAGACGCTCATGTTAAACATTAACACATTTACTCGGAGCTTGAAGAAAGAAAGCAGCCTGTCGTTGTTAAGGAGGCGACCGGATCATTGGTGTGGGAGTACAGATAAAGTTATTGGCGGTGGCCTGTGTACACACCCATAGGAAAAGGATGCTAATGCACGTTTTTCAGCAAAACCAATCTAACATATCCGCAAAAGCCCCTGTGGGCATGGCTTTCATTTGCCTTTCAAACAAGACCCCTCTCTCTCGCGGGCTTGCTCTCTCCAGGATCAGCCAAAGAATGTCACTCCTGACCTGCTCACCACACAAAACAACCACTGTCTGGAGCAGGAGAAGCAGCTCTGTTGTGCTCTTCCTAAAATATCACCGAATAGTTGATGTGAACATGACTGGAATACTGATGTGTGCTTCTCGTGCAGTAATTGATAGAATACAAGTTATAGTTTACGATGAATGAAAGAAGTTTAACTCCTTTTCACAGCAGTGGCTACTTTAAAAGTTTCACGGATCACGGAAGCTAAAGTTACTGCTGTGTATCGTTAAAAAAGTCACAATACAATACCTGAATGTCTATACCGATCAAAGTGATACTTTTGTTTAGTAAATACGTTTTTCCCAACATGCAACTTTTCAAAAACCCATATCTTTTAAAATGTAATTAGTGTAATATTGTCTCAACACAAACAAACTTTACCACCTAAATAAAATCAGGGCAAAAGTAAGTTATTATTTATTTAGATTTAATTTATTAATTACAAAGATTAATTAATCTGAAAAAGCATTTGTTGCTAACATATTCCTCGCTACAGGCACAATTCTGTCGGCGCTCAGAAAGCATTGGGGTTCAATACACATCTCGGGCTAAATAATGAGAAAACACAGGTACAGTCAAGATAATCAATGAAAACTTTAGATCAGTATGGTTTTGGTTCCTCATTTACACATCCACATACCTCCACCCCACCCTCCAAGAAATGGTTTATACACTGATCTGAATTCAGATTAGCTCATTAAATTAACTCTCAGCCGGTTCTTAATGAAAACAAACCTGAGAACGCATGCAGGAAAAAATCCTCTCCAGAGATGATTCCAACAGGCAAAGTGAAATATTAATGAGGGACGGTAACCTTCCCTGGAGGGCCTTTCTTCTGTGATATAGTATGTTCGATGTGCGCCACAAACAGTAATGATGTGTTGCGTCCTTTGTAGCGGGCCACACACTGGAGCTGCTGGAGCCGCTAGTGAAGTTCCAGGTGGGCTTGAAGAAGCTCAACCTGCATGAGGAGGAACATGTGCTGCTGATGGCCATCTGCTTGCTTTCTCCAGGTACCGTAGGTCTGGCTGTGTGGAGGAGGGAACATGTAGAGGGTCATCATGAATTGCTTGAGTCATCTCGTTTGCCTCTTCTTCTTTCTTTTTTTTCCAATAGAGAATATATTCATTATAGTTTTTATTGAGGCAAAAGGTCAACTGAAACATTCGAAGCATTGTTGCCATCTGTCACTCAAAATAAATCATGTTGAGGTGCAGGTCTGAATTTTTAAAGGGTTTGGCCTTTGTCTGAACACAGCTTCGTGTGTAGGGAATGTATTTGCAGATGTGTATATATTATACATGTACACGCAAGCATGTGTAACAAAGTGGATATTTGCATTCCTTTGTGTAAATGAGGCACCTCATTAACAATGCATATATGTGCTCTCCCTGATCTAAAATTACCAAGCCACCTGAGCAGCGGTGGAAATACAAACACAAAGTTCATGCAATTTTATGGTAATTTACAGTTGTACATCTAAAATTGTTTTCTGGGATTATTAATATTTCACAATAAACCCAAAAAATTATAATCCTGTTTTTGTATTAAGGTTTCTATATTAATTGTTAATTTCTGGCGCGTTTTAGTTTATGTAACAACCACAAATATCTCTCCTCTCTGCAGACCGCCCAGGTGTGCAGGACCACGCACGAATCGAAGCCCTCCAAGACCGACTGTCCGAGACCCTGCAGGCCTACATCCAGCTTCACCACCCAGGAGGACGGCTGATTTATGCCAAGATGATCCAGAAGCTGGCCGACCTGCGCAGCCTCAACGAGGAGCACTCCAAACAGTACCGCTCGCTCTCCTTCCAGCCGGAGCACAGCATGCAGCTCACCCCGCTGGTGCTGGAGGTGTTCGGCAGCGAAGTCTCCTAGAGGCCGGCTCAGAACCTGGGCGGTGAAGAGGAAGCTAGAGACAAGAGCCCTCGGGGTTAAAATGTAGGGAGAGAGCCGAGGTGTGGCGTATGAAGCGAGTGGAGGAGAGAACGTGGTGTGTGTGTATGTGTGTGTCTGCATGCTTGTGTTGGGTGTGTGGTTTTGTGTGTGTCTTGTCTGAAGAAGTCTATGTTGGCGTAAAGGCCAAGGTTATATGGAGAGCAAGCAGGTGTTAAGAGACACAGCAAACAAGGAAGCTTCATATAATACAAATTAAACTATACATACAACTTCTGCCTATATACAGTGTTTTTGTCTGTATTTAAATCAACAAACAAGCTGCTTTCAAATGTCTGGACATTTTGTGTGTGTACATGACGTGCACACGCCAACACAACAAAGCATTCTCAGTTATTCACTTAGCCATTCAGTTGAGCTACCTCTTGTTTTTACCGGGGTTGTTTTCTACATCACCTACGTAAAACAGCAACTTTTACACAGAACAATTTAGATACAGTACGGACGACATTTCATTTTATCAGTGCAAACGCAGTGCCTGCACATTACTTGGAATTCTTTGATGTATCAGAAATCTTGTCTTTTGTTTTTTTCATCTGCTTCTCTCCAGGGCAGCATAATGTATATGATGTATACAATTCAAACACATGCCTTTCACCTTTTCACCAAAGGTATGGTCAACGACTTTCTTACAAGGCTTCCAGCACCTAAAAATAACATTGCTGCTCCGTGGCTCGATTCACGCATGCCTCACAGCCTATGAAGGAAGCTGTCATTATTTAGGTTTGCTGCAGCAACAGAACAGTCTGCCGTTTAGTGAGGTTTTGAAGACGACTTTGGGGTGCCTGGTTTTCGAGGTTAGAATTAGCCACTAAATGTGTTAGCTACTTTTACACTGCTAACTGTCAATCAAACCAAGCCTGCATTAAGGCTTGTTACTCTCTTTTGAAATTTGTTTTTCATTCTTCTCTTCTGTTTTGTTGTTTATTTCCCTGTAAATAGTTAATTACTACCACATATATCCTAAGCACTGTTATATACCACCTTTTACTCAAGCCTATGTATTGATATACAATATCTATATGATCACAGATTTTAAAGGGCTAATTTGCCAAATCTAACTGGAATAGTAAATCGAGGCCAAAGCAACGGGCCTGTCTTGTTAATATATAGCTGCATACCATGCTTGGAATTGGCATATATACTGTTGTAATTGCAATGGATGCTTTTTGTTTTCTAAGCTATTTCTTCACCTTTAAAAACAATTCCATGAATTGTTCCTCCTCAGTATACCGTGAGCTCGGTGGGTGGAGAGCTTGGGAAGCTGCTTCAGACCTCCACAGATATCACACCCCTTTCTTTTCTGACAGGGAAGTGGATTTTCTAGAATGTCTGAGGGCTTGGTTGTGGTGGTGCGCTCTGGTACACCCAGGCCCTCCTGTTTGATGATGTATGCTGCGCAGCCCTCTAGTGGCTGCATTGTGTAAATACCAGGTATATATACAGTATATACATATAATATGTCCGCCGCTGTACATAGGGCTACATAGATATTTCTCAAGGCAAATCTTTTCAGAAATATATATGCAACTACAATATTGACCCTTCCTTTTCTTTTTTGATTCATTATCACTGCATTCTGAGACACTATGCTTCTTTTTTTGACTTTGATCATGTTTTTTGGTGAAAAGGAGTTGGGATTGGCTTAAACAGGGATTGCTTGTGTATTTGACTCAGTCAAATTATTTTTTGTTTAGTGGTGGGTTGATGTTTTACCTATTTTCCAAGGTTTATTTTTAGAAAGAGGACAAGCTAAAACATACCGTGCTGCTCTCTAATATAAGCCATATAGACCACCAAGCTAGTTATACATCTGATACATTACAGTGCATTGAAATGATGACTCCAGAGCCATGGATATTCTCATTATATAATCTCCTAAACTCATATGCTATTTATCCATGGCTTTCGGAAGATAAGCTTGTTTATGATAGGAACTCATATGCTGTCTCTCTGCTGTCAGTCATCTTTGGCTTGTGCTTCATCAGACAGCATCTAATGGCTTGTAAAACCAAACTGTCTAGAGGATTTAAACGCTTAGGTTTAGAGGTCAGTAATGTATGGCTTGCTGCATGTGGGATTATTCTAAAATTATATGCGACGACATCTTCCCTTTATAGCAAGACAATTTCCCCAAAGAAGTGTCAAGTCAGATTCCCACCAAGTTCAGGTGATTTCACAAGATGCAACTTGGCTCAAAGGAATAATTTGCAGAGATGACACGAAAGTCTCAAACTTTATTTTTGTCTTCTATTTGCTGTGTGGCAAAAGACATCTATTAAAACACTTCCTGTGATTGGCCATATGGGGCTCCTATGTCAGACCGAGGACCTCCTTCAGTGGAAAATGGTGTGAGAGAGAGAGAGAGAGCGCATACATCTGTTGTTGAACTGAGCTGGACTATGCTCTCACAACTGCTTGTGAGACCTTTTGACAGTTTGTTGCTTTAATTTGTTTAGTTCACTTTTTTTTTTTTAACCTACCATAGGATTTTAGGTCCGTTCTCCGTCACTGTGATACTCTATAAGCTGACAGTCGGGGCTGGATATGTAGATTATCTGCATAGCACAGATAGGTAAATAGTTTTAGGATGTTTCCATATTCACCTAATTATAATGAGTTTGGTTTTCTTTAAGAAAACCATTGGGATTGTTTAGTGATATATAATTTAAAATTAAATTCCATATATGTCCCACAAATCACCCTGCTGTGATTGAACTTTAAGAAGTTGAGGCTCGAGGGTCTTTAGGCAGTACCACTCATGTATAGTATGTCAGTTTGATGAGGGGTATGATGTGCTTGGTTACTGAACACTGACTTTTGAAGTTTTGAAAAGTCTCCATGTTGATTTTCTCTGAATACATACTTCGGGATGTAGATCTGGGGTTTGATTTTGTTCTGTTTTGTTTGTGAGATAGAGATGTGGTGTTGATTTGTGTATGTTTAATACAGTGGAAAGTTTGGTGAACATGTAAGTGCCACAGGGAGAGTTCCCTCCACACAAGAACAGGGTAAAAGGGGAGTTGCTCTTGGGGATTTTAAAAAAAAAAAAAAAAACTGACCAGGAAGAGTCTTGAGGATGTATCATATAGCCGCTAATTTAACAAGTAGATTTCATTCAGTATTGCATAGCATCAAGGGGAATTATCACTTTTCGTAAGAAGGGAAACCCCCTTTTTCCCCTTTTATGACTAAATGAATGAACATTTAATGTGATTAAATGTTGTTTTTGGGACCTTTTTCCCCATTTAATTCCCCACCCACATACTGTACATAACATGCAAATACATTTAAATCTAAATGTGGTGCATCCCCAGAGATTCCTGTTTGGTTTTACCATGGTAGGCTGCTCAGAATCCGTAAGTTCTTAACTCTGCATTGTGGTTGTTCTAATACTGGAACTTGAAAACCATATGTCAGCGGAAACCCGCCACAAATTAGATGGATCCATCTTTGGTGAGATTTCCCCCATGATTGGCAACATAACACCGTAACAATGCCTGCAATATACAACTTATGGTACACTATCACCAGCAAGCTTTACAGTTTATCATGTTAGTAGACATTTTTAAAGTTTTTTGTATAACTGTTGCTATTATAATTCCTGTCTATAAAACACATATGGTATAATTCATAGAAAACAGTAGGCCATCTCCCATGCAAAGGCTTTCAAGTCTTTTATTTTTTGTTCCTCCCATTAGGACAGGGATTGTAATGGAATCAACTTAATGTAGTTCTTACAAAAAGGAGTGTCCGCAATGGATGTACACCATAATCTACCTAAAAAACCTACCTCTTTTAGCTCAGATTTTGCTTTAGCATTAAGCATTTGCCTCTGTTTTTACTTTTGTAATATTTGTATTCGTGTTGGTATTTATTGCTGTCTAATGAGTCATACTTAAATGATTACCTCAGAGATATCTCACAGATTTGGGAGAGTCCAGCTAATGAAGTCCTACATTTTTTTTTGGGGTGGGGGTGGTTTGTACAGTTTTTTTTTTTCTTCTCAGACTTAGTATTCCCGTTTTTTTGTTTTTTGTTTGTTTTTTTTACGCACAAGATACCAGGAGTGTTTTAAATATAGTGCCTGCACTCTGACCAGCGGGGCTCAGACTGGGTAGGTTGAGGCTGAATTTACTCCACAAAAGGAAATCCATCTCTGCATCTTTGTCCTTTCGTTCTTTCCTTGGGATATCTTGGTAATTTTCTGCAACGGGTGCAGTTAATCTTGTTGCCACGTTGCTGATGTCTACCTTTTCATTATAGCCCTTAAGGGCAACCTGAAGAGGGCGACTTTGCGGAGTGAATGCAGTTGTAAAGAAGGAATGATCTGAAAGACTTTGTGGCAGTAGGAGAAACGAGAGGTGTGTTTGAGCTCCGCTTGGTACTGTTTAGCATGGTCTTTGCTCTGTAGTACGGCATCCTTACCTGGTCTCTCTTATTTGCCTCATCATTTCCTCCATATACCCTCTTTTGTCTTCACTTCTCCTTCTATCCTAAAGTCTGCTCCCGCACCTTCATCATTCCCTGCCGATGTTTTGTTTAAACAAGGGGAATTAGGAGAAGTGAAATCCTCAGTATCCATGCAATGCTGCTTTTATCTGGAGCATCGCCAAGTTGTGCATTATTGACGCTACACAATGTGGACAGCGTCCAAAGTGTTGGTCACTTTGGCTCATTGGAAGATTGTGTCTTTTGAAAACGTGTGCAACTTAGTGATGCTTATGTTGGGGGGTGGGGATTCCTTTCAGATCCTAGTATCATATTAACGGAGCAACTACTCACTTTGGTGAATTTAAACCAAGTTTTTTGTTTTTTTGTTTTTTTTTGTATTCATGTCAAACTGCTTCAGGTAAACACTGAATGAAATAAGAGAGTTTTTATTGATCAGTGAATACTGAGGAACATTGTCGCCATGGTCACACCTACCCTGAGCTGTGTGCCATAATAAGACCCTTTTAATGCAGGGGAGGGTGTTAATGAAGCTGGCTTCAGATGTTCCCCAGCTTAATTTGGATGGGACAGTTTTCTGAGTATTAGATTGGCTTCATACTCGGTACTCTGTCAGCCATGTGTATTGATCTGTGTATAAGGAGCAAATTTGAATTTGGCATTGAATTCTTACCCTGCATTGTGAACCCAAATCATGCCACATTCAATTTATATGCCTGAACCAACAAAAGCACTTAATGTAATGTTTGTAATACATGCATACTGATAAATCTACTAGCCATAAACTGCCTGTGTAGGTCAGCATGATATGGCTACAATTATTGAAAAAAGTTACGTCACTTAAATTCTAATGTAATTGCGATTTATCTTTTGTCTCCTTTTTTTTTTCAAAGATCTTCTTTTTTTCTATTATAAATTGGTGATTATGTAATGTTATTTTTGTCCGATGTTTTCCAAATCAAAAATAAACAGTTGTACATAGCAGTGGGCTTCTGTGTGATTTAGTTTTTTTTAATACATTTGCTCTTCATCATTGCTACATATCGTTTTGAAATAGCTACTTAGAAACTATGTATATTAGAATAAATGAATGTGCACACAAGAACATTTGCAAATACACCCACAATACCAGTTATAGAGGATTCATGCAGGGGCGGATTGGCCACCTGGCAATTCTGGCAAATGCCAGAGGGGCCGGTCCATTTGTTTTGAGGGGGCCCAGTCACATTAATAATATCAGTGTTTCAAACATGTAGGCTTTGCTTGGGCAGGTTAGGACCATTTAAGCATTGTGCAGGAAACAGTGGCTATCTATTAGACTATGTATAGACACGACCAGTACGTTTGTTCGAAGACTCCTCATTAACAACAGCCTCCTGTAGAATGGAATCGATGGAAATCGAGTGCTGGCATTCGCACTTTAAACATAGCCACTGCTGATGGAGGAAATACAGGAGAGAGAAAAGAGGTAGGGCAAGCCACTGTGTTTGCAGCAGAGGTGTAGAGAGCAGAGAGCAGATTCAAGTAGGCCAGTGAGTAAACACAAAATAAAGGTGGAGAATGAAGTAGAATTAAAATTGTTAAATAAGAAATACCCTAAACTACCAGAAATAGAAATATATTTTCATTGTGTGGGAAACACTGAATATATATAAATAAATTGTTTTTACAGGACGACGTAGGGCTGGACAGTAAAACAACAATAATTATCGCTATATCATTTTTTTCAATAACAATATAACAAATGTTCAATAAATATACAATACATTTTTTTATTCACTTGTATCATACACGAATTAGAACTTTTTTTAATTAAGATGTTTATTTTGTTGAGGGAAAAGGACTGGAAAAGATTTTTATTATAATTGTGTTGAATGTTCTACCTCAGATTTGTGAAGTGATCCACTGTTTGGCCTCAAGTTTTGCCCATAAAGAAAAGTTTAAACCACAATTAACCATCAGGTTTCTTCAGCTTTCAATCAGGTGCAAAAATCAGCCTTAAAATTCGAAAGAAATAATGATTTGATACTTATTTTGGTAATTATAGATATTATACAGCCGGGTCGTCTAGTACGAGTGAGTACTAGTGAGGCTACTGTAGGCCTAGCACAGACAGGGAGGAGGGTGAACTCTGCCATAGAGAAAGACATTAACAGCAGACAAACAGAGAGCACACAAATCTACAATACAGTCAGCTAGCCATTGTTTTAACTGTGTGTAAATTTGTTGTAAATGTGTGCTCTTCAGAAACTATTGAGCATTGGGTGCTAGTCACATATATTAAATGTTACAAATCTGTTACATACACTTGGCCTACTGCTTATATTATTACCCCATCTGTACACAAATGTAGCTTAAGTAGTGAATGTACTGTGTGTTCGAGAGTGAGGATGCGTGGTAATGTGGGCTGGTGTGACCACAGTGCCTGGGCTAAATATTTGTCCCGGTCCGCCCCTGGTTTTATGAGAAAGTGTGCTGTGCCATGCAGACGGGGTCGAGCCACTTTCTTAAAATGTTTCACCTGATTGTGATGAAAAGGGGAGAAAAGGTTTGACTCCACTAGACTTACACCTAAACCTGTGTGCACAGCACACAACACAATTTAAGATAAGACAGAACTTCATTCATCCCACAGGAAATTATGTTAAAGATGCTTTATGACCATTATATAGTTTAAACATACTATCTATAGGCCTGCATAGCAAAATAAGATGTACAGTCTGAGCAAATACGGACGCTTTGACAAAGCCTGACAGAGTGTCTATATTTGTATGTATGAGAACCTGGGCTTTCAAGTAACTCTCCAATGCAACATATCCACCGTTATGTGATGTACTTATTTCAACTCAAAACACAATGTTTTCGTATACCTAATCAAGCAGTTTTGGTGAAATCCATGATCTTTTCCAAAACCTAACTAAGACGCTGAAGTCCTAAAGATATTAAAAGCCGTCTCATACGGATGCTGAAGGGTTCGCTTTGTCAGGCTTTCTCAACGTGTCCGTGTTTGACGCCCTGAGATGAGAAAATTTTGGGTGTACATACATACTAAAATAAAATTGAGTGAAACCGCAAAAGTGGGGGAATGCAAAACAAACTAACATATAAATGAGTGTGCAACACATTAATGAAAGTACAGTGCACTGGTTACAGTCTTAAAGGACTGAATAAACTGCAGACTTTTTTGCTAATTCCATACACATACATAAATGCCAGAACGATTATAAATAATTTAGTAGGCTTCACTGACCTCCAGTGTTATTGTTGCTTCTTCAAGCAATGTTAGTTAGATATACTGACACATTTCTGTTTCTATTCTTGTTTCATTATATTTGTTCATAATTCAGTTTTAGGAAAGTATAAGTAGCAAATCCTGTCTGTCTTTCCTTTACTCATAAACAATATTATCTTTTTCTTAGATTTTTCTCCTTTCAAGTTTTTTAAGTTGGTCTTACTTCATTCTTGAACTTTCAATACGTTCAAGCTGTCATTTCGCCACTAGAGGGCACTGTCTCTCATTACATGCTCATTGACCTAATGACCTCTCTGATGTGAAGCTAATGCCAGCCAGAAACAGTTAAGCTCATGTTGGTCATACTGGACGACCTCGCCACAAAGTTGTGGTGTGTGTGTGTGTGTGTGTGTGTGTATGTGTGTAGGGAAACACAGTGCTTGCTAAATGCACACAGCAGGCTTGCATGAAGATTTATCTGACACATGTACAATATGTCGGAAGAGATTTGAGCTCACCTCAGCTCACATCTCTCCAGCTGGTCATGGTATGGAACAAGATTGCACGAGTGGTGATCTGCAGGGGGGAACAAATAAAAGGTTATCAGAGAAATCCAGTCATTGCGCGACAGTTAATTGTCAGCCCTGGTACGAAGCAGAGGCACTTCTTTTGCCTGCTGATAAGGTTTGCGCTTATGCGGTCTGCTGAGCCGTTGTGTCTGTGCAAGAGGTTAGTTGAAGGAAAAGAGAGGCTCTGGTTGCAGCAACATCCCTTAGGTGAGGCTGCATTATCTCACAACAGAGCAACGAAAAACAAAACTGTTCACCCTGTACTTTTCCAAAGGGGTGGTATTTCTGGAATGAACAATCCCCTCCATAGTTAACAACCATTAATGACAAGTAGCAAACTCTAAAGGCAAACCGGCAACAGTACAATTTCAGGATGTCTATATGTCCAGTCTGTAAAGTCTTTCAAAACTCACAGTTCTCAGTTCCTTCAGATGCTGAATTATTGCTGAGGAGATCAGTTTAATTCCATACATCCTTTAAAGCTGCACAAAACAACATTTTTCTACAAACAGTTGCTCAGCTCAATAACATGTAATGTGAAAGGGGTCGCTTATATTGACAAACTCACTGTCATCCTGCAGTCTGTAGTCCGCCACAGCTCTACAGAGCATTTTAGCATATTTCAGCTCTTTGTTTTGGTCTTCTAGCCTGCGGCTATAGTGTTTTGGTTC
Organism: Lepomis macrochirus; assembly: GCA_024633595.2. Lineage (NCBI taxonomy): Eukaryota > Metazoa > Chordata > Actinopteri > Centrarchiformes > Centrarchidae > Lepomis > Lepomis macrochirus. The sequence goes on along the minus strand of JALXJV020000004.1, from coordinate 29,339,339 downwards.
AGTCTTGCTCTCATCAGCATTATTTTTAGCTGCAAAAGAAAGCTGTTTCAGTGAAAAAACTGAACTGTCTACCTGCCGAGCACCTGAAGGGACAGTTAAAGTTAACAATTAGCTGGTGAACCATAGTGGTGAACATGGTTGCGCATTTAGCAGCTAAAGAGCCAGATATTTCCCTCAGGAGTTGGTGGGACCAAAACAGAACTAAAAGAAGAGTGGATGGACTTACATCCATGGCCGGAAACACAACTCCAAATGAATGTTAATATTGCTCTGTGACACGTTTGCCACAGTAACTTTATAAGATGTTAATATGACAGTGCTTACAGCTTGTTTGCTACTCCAAAGTGGCCAAACAGTCAATTAATGGGGCTATCTGTGGTTTTTCAATGAAAGCACTTATTAATAGATCAAATTTTTACTTCTGTCAGTGGGCTCAAACCAGTCCACTAACATCAAAAAACAACCAGCTCCTAGCAAAACATAGACTCCAACATAACCTCCACGCAAGGTTTCAAAACAAAAATAAAGGTTTATGTGCTGAAGGCTGTCTGTCTACATAAAGCCCCTTTAAATTCATGTTCAATAAATACTTTACTTACGAATCTGATTCCAGATTCTCAAATTTGTGTCATGGAAGTTTTCTCTGAAGGACAACTACATTCTACATAATGTGACAAAGGTGTGATTAAATAATACGCAAAGACCAGGGTCGCACCAGGACAGTTTCTTGGTATGGCACTACCCGGCTTCAGTTTTTGGGTGACGCACAGACAAGTCATGGGTAGTCACTAGATAAAGAAGTACACACACACACACACTGCAGTGTGGCCCCAGTGTACAAGCACAATAGGGAGGTCCTGAAAGGTATTTCTGTCTGTGGGGGTATAAATACTAACATGTTGTGCCTTCCTATTATCAGAGACTGATACTGTAGCTCTGAGCAGCACATGTGCACACTGATAGACTGCGGCCTTTGTATGAAATATAACTGTATTTTTTTCTGTGTATGCCCCTACCATAAAATGGAGTGTTTTATTTTTGCGCCCCAGCTTGGGGTATGACTGTTCAGTTGGCACATAGCCGCCTGCAGGGGGATGTCAGTTGTGACTTTCCAGTAATAACAAGGGCGTGTTGTTTTCTGTGTGCATATCTCTTGTACGTCTGTGTGTGTGTGAGGCAGACACAGGGAGAGGGAGAGTTTTATTTCAAACCAAACAGCCAGTCACGATGAGAAGACAAAGCAAAAAAACGATGCAGTCGGGTCAGTAATGTGAAGCTCATGTTACGCATTGAACGTCTGCGTGTGAGCCTATGGGGCGAAATAGAGAGGAGCCTTTTTTCCTCTTTTCTATTGATTCTGTGCCCACTTATCTAGATTGGATGTTGGATGCCCTTTATGCAAGTCATCCAAATATCATTAGGGCTAAACCCACCATGTGGTTTTGGTTCAGAATGTCAGGAACGCATGCATGGCCCGTGGATGTTTCTCTTCTCTCAGGCCCTCCGTGGGGCAAAATAACATTCTCTGCTCTCACAGAGCTGAAGGTGGAGGCACCCAGAAAATACATACATACAGAACATCAATAAACCTGCATTTTATGACAGATTCTGAGCTGTACCATCTTCACTGCAAACAGTAGCATCGCATGCAAGTACTGACTGAGTGCAGGGGCCGCAGTGTGAATATTGTTATTGTTTATTATTAAAAAGCTGGGTGATCTATGTGGAACACAGAGAAGATCACATTTTACAATTGTTTTAAGAAAAAAAAATGCTAATTACACTGAGAAAAAAGTATTTTTTAATCATCTTTCCCTGAGCTGGACATTGTTTCAAAGAGGGAAGAAAAACATCTTGGCTTTTTTAAAATGTCAGTTGATTTTGTGCCCTCCTTAGTTTCCAGGCAAGAAGAGGGCAGAGCTGGAAGAAGCTGTGTGTGTGTGTGTGTGTGTGTGTGTGTGTGTGTGTGTGTGCGTGTGTGCGTGCGTGCGTGCGTGCGTGCGTGCGTGCGTGCGTGCGTGCGTGTGTGTGTGTGTGTGTAAGGAAGTGTGTGTGTAAGGAAGTGTTCTCCTTGGAAAATAATGGCTGCAAAGTCACATTAATGGCCAAACATTTCCTCCGTGTTTTCCCGTGCCCTATATTTATACTCTCAGAGTAGGCACACACACACACACACACACACACACATACAGAGCATGCCACTGTGTTTATTCACTTCTTAGCCACTTAAGTCATGCGGTTTCTATAATGGCTCTGATTTGATTATACATGGAGTTTAGGTGGAAAGTTGGAAGAAGCACTGATTTATTTCTAAGGTGTGTGCATATAAACACAGATTTAACTTAAATTGCGGTTTCCGTTCATTGAGTTATTTATAAGTTAAATACATATTTGTGTTTAAGTCAAAATTACTGATGAAATGTGTCCAGAACACACATAAATAAAAAAAACCACACACTTTTCACTTCTTTTTCTTCTTTGAGCTATTTGTCTGCACTCTATTATTGCTTTTGCTTGCGTTATTTATAACTCTTTACTTGCCTTGTGAGCTAAGGTCATCATTTAAGTAGATTTAAAGGTATTGTTGCGACTATCACTAAAGAAAAACGGGAGAAAACTTGATGACACGCACACAATGATACTTCAATACATTCCCGACAGACCGGTTAACCCATTTATTTTCCATTTCATAGCGATGCACAACAGGTCCACTTAACTATTGTTTCATACATCCATGCAAAGAAAACACAACGGCACCAGACAAAACAAATGCACCATTGTACATTTAAATGCGGCCAACAGAAAATTTAACTCCTAAGCTTACCCTACCCCCATAATCACTCAAACCAAATCAGGTGAACAGGTGAGTGCACCTACTTCTAACCACATCCCACACACCCACAAACACACCCACCACCCAAGTGCCAATGCAGTGTGCCAATACAAATGAAGAACATGAATATGCAACCAACTTAGATTTGTGGCTCCTACAGCTATTCATGGTAGATAACATAATTTTTCTGCTGCTGTGCAGACTTCCGTGAGCCCAGCAAGCCATACATCCTCTTACTGTATAGTCCGCTGAGCAAGGCATTAATCTAATGAGTATTTTGCTTCATTCAGTTTAAGGTAGCCCACCATATGCTGTCATTTTGGGAACAGGGGAAATCTGACAGGGAAAGTGAACTAACTGCCATCAGTGTGTCTTTTGAGTGAGAAATTTAAGGCCACAACTGGAACAGTATATACTAGTTCCACCAGACTTAAATGTGTGCATCTGTGTGAATTAAAAGTAGGACTTTGCTATAATAAAGAATCCTGCACGTACAGCAGAACATTTCTAAATAATGGTCGGAAAAATCAAAACAAATTCAACAACCTGATTAACATTTCTGAGATTAGGTAAAATCCTAGACAAGGGAAAAACTCCTGAGCGTGTAGTGACACACTTAGAGGTTTCAGTTGTTTTTCTCTCTCAACATTAGTGCACATATATAAATGGAAGGACAGAATCACCTTACTTTTGACAGCCTTCTCAGCATTGTTTACTTAATTCATGTAGGTTGAAAATAGTCCCTGTAGTACCACAATGAGCTGTTACCTAGTCTGAGAACCAGTGAAAGTCTTACACCTTTTTGATGTTTAGAAAAGTAGTGAAAGTTATTATGAAACTGAGAAAGAGTTCCTTAAGTCACTAAGAATCCTGCAGCACTCGTTTTGTGATTCACACTCAACGTCACGTCAGTGTCCAAGCTGGTAAGTTGTCTTACAATAAAAACCTGTCATTTCCTGTATCACCGCTGTACAGACTTCATCCAAATGCACAAGAATTATTCGGTCCATTTACTATTGTTATATGCTGTCTACTCTGTTTACTTCACATATTGTAAAGCCCTGTGATTTTGGGCTATACATAACTGACACGGCTTTGATCACTGTTGTTATGTGCATTTTTAAAGTGGCATGGCTCAAGGGATGGCAGTGTCAGTCAGTCCACCACTTTTATCAAGAGTGACAACAATATTGTATGTTTGCCGTTGCCCTTGCCGTTGGAACAGTTGTACTGACATTGCTGGTCCCCAGAGAATTAATCCTAGACTTTACTGAACTAATGACCCCACCAGGAGGTCTAAGATCTCAACATCTAATCAATGGGTTGGCACAAAATATTGTTCAGACATTCATGTTCCCCTCAGGCTGAATTGTAATAACTTTGATCTGCTGACCTGATCATCTAGAGACACTATCAGGTTGTTTTTGACCAAAAACCACTGACATTCCAATCAGCTTCAGCTGTGAACGTGTTAATTGTTACTAAACATCAGCATGTTTAGTAACATGCAGAAGTCTTGTTTACACTTAAGCAAATCCTTTCCATTAAATACACAAGAGAATATAATGTGAAAAGAAAGAAAAATGGCCACACAACAGTAGCAATGATGCTGTTTTGTGAAAACAAACACTGAAAACGTGCATCATATATGGCATTAATAGCACCATGAATACACTTGTTTCAATTTATAAGTGCAGTAAATATAAAGTGAGGGGAGAGGTAGCCACCTGACTAGTGTGTGCTCTTTGCTTGTGTTTGTGTTTGTGTGTTTGCGTTAATATGATCTTAAATGTCACTGTGTGGTGCTCAAGCCGATTGTGTCTCTGTGGTTTCCTGAACACTTAGCATCTCAGGCTTGGCGAAGATCACTCACAAATACAGCACAGATGAGCCACATGTCAGATGAACAGGTTTATGGATAAACCAAAGTACAAGTTTCTTATTGGAGTCAAGTGTTCTACTAGGTCTGTGAGCTTGCGTGTCTGCTCATTGGTTTTTCGGCAGTGGGACGGTGGCCGTGCAAACCAGGTCACTTTAGGTGGATCTAGCAATGTTTCCCTTTGTGTGTGTGTGTTGTGACGCGTCTATGCATTTGCGATGCGTGTGAATGTACAATGCGATGTTGATGTACATTCCACTGTGTAATCAGTCAGATGAACGTGTGTGTGTGTAAAGTGAGAAGCTCTTTGGTTTGAAGCATCTGCTGCGAGGCATTTTCTTAGTAAAAACCACAGAGAGCGTTTCTGATCACAGCTGGAGGCAGGGGGACACTTGTCGACCTCCTCATCAGCACTGTGGCCGCCCTGGCCTACATACAACAGAGAGACAGTCAGAATACACATCAACAGAGCGTGGACGAAAATATCAACGGTAAAAAGTCAGTATTATGGACAAAATCTGATTGGGTTATTTTTATATAGACTGTTAAAAGCTGCACAACAAAAACACAAAGTTCAGTCTGCTTCACCCTCTTATTTTCCCATACTTTATCATCCTCTCGATCTCTCCTTCACTGTCTTCTCAAGTTTATAATTACCCCATACACACACACACACACACACACACACACACACACACAACACACACACACACACACATGAAGGTTTTATTTTAGTTCTGACTGAAATCTTATTTATTTTCATACCAAAGAGAGCGAGAAGAAAATAAGAGAAGGAAATAAATCTAGTACCACCGCCAAGTTGATATGGTGAAGTTGTTAGCTAACAGTTGCCAGTTGGCACATCCAACAGATACAGAGCTGAGTGCAAATGCAATATACACTCAGCTCCGGTTTAGTCTCCGCTAACCCCTGAGGGAAGTATCTGTCTTTATAGCTGTTAAATACTCCACTATGTTCACCAGCTCATCAGTAACTTTGTCAGTCCGCTTTTTGGTGCTTGACAGTGAGTTTTTTCACTGAAAACAGCTGCCTGCTGCAGCCAAAAACAATGCTGAGGAGAGCACAGTGAGAGTGAACCAAAGTAGTGAGGGTGCTCAAAAAAGTGTATTTAAAAATGCTAAGACACTCTGTAGAGCTAAAGCAGCTAGCAGAGTTAGATAAGAATTCTCAGTCAGTTCATTACTACTAGTTCCAACTTTTTTTAAACATAGTTATTTGATCCACTGGTAATAAAAATATTGATAATAGCAGTCCTATCTAATCTAAACCCTAAACTCCCATTGAAAATCTCCCCGATAGTATCCTTTAATACTTAAAATCATAAGAGGGCATAAGAGGGATTGATATTAACCTAACCATGGTTGAAATTATGTTAATAATATTTTTATATCTGTAGGCCTAGTTTCCATGTTCACACTTCTAAATTCTTTCTATTGCAGCAAGATAAACTGATCTGATTTTCTTGACAAAAAATATTTTAAGAAGATATCTCTCTGGGCCCATTCTTAAATAAGGCCTTATGGCGCCTTTCCATATTTGGATTTTAAAATTTTACAGTCTAATGTTTAATTTTTACTGACTTTCACACACAAAAAGGAAACAAGCATGCAATGGTGACAGGCGACACAATTGCAGTGAGAATGTGTTCAACAACTGATGTATTAAGGTTGCAAGACAGATAAGAGACAGTACAGGTGGCCAATGTGTGTATGTCTGTGTTTGTGTGTTTGTGTGTGTGTGTGTGTGTGTGTGTGTGTGTATTGTGGTGATTGTGGGGGGGGTTCTGCATTTCCGCCAGCTCACAGGTGCACCGTGACATGTAGCCCTTGCACAACCTTGATCTCACATGCACACACACACACACACACACACACACACTCACACTTCAGATGCTGCGATAAGTGTCACCTCCAACCACGGCGACTGTGGTATTTTCAGTAGAGATATGAAGAGGAGGGGATTTCACAAGAAGTGAAGCTTCAGATGTAAAAACTCTCTAAACAAAGTGTGTAAGTGGGATCCAGGTGTGTGTTGAAAGTGTAGCGTATCAACATTTCTGGAGCAACACAAAGAAAGGAACTAAAAATTCATGTTGAATGGTCTCTAAATCTGACTAAAACACTTATGCACATTTGTGTTGTGTGTTTGCATGTGTCTCCGTGCGCGTGCATGATTGTGCATGTTTGTATCTATATTACATGTGTGGCGCCGCGGTCTCCTGGCTGTATCTCATGATTGTGGGTTTTTTGCCGTGCTGTTTTTTTTTCATGCTATTTTCTCTCCCCTCACTGTGCGTACGCAGAATAAAAATGTAGCTTGTCTTCTGAAAAATGGGAGTGGCACAATTAACCACTTGCAGATGCTTTCTAGCATAAAAATACAGACAGAGACAGACACAGAAACATAACGTACAGATGTATATCAGGTGTATGCCAGGTCTCTCCTCAAAAAGGTGGTTAGCAGCTCGTAAAAGTGTTGAGGTGTAAATTTATGCGGAGAAGTATGTGGGAAATGAACACACCAGCATCAAGCTATGTTTCCACGGTCCAACTTTAACATATGAAGATGTTTTAGATCCAAAACCAATTAGCCAGTACCATCGAAGCCAGGGTGACTTCATGGTATTTCCATTACCTCCAACATACAAACACATACATGCACACACACACGCACACACACATGCACAAGGCACAAGGGGTCTGCAGTTTGTCGTCCTTGCATTGGCCTTGTTCATTTAGCCTCTCGCAGCCCTTTAAGTTCCCAAGGCTGTTTCATTACAGAGAGCCCACTTAATCAGAGGCACATCCACCCAATAGCGGATCGGTTCTGCAACAGCTGAGCAAAACATCTGCTGGGCTCCCAGTCCCAGCCAGGACGCTCTGGGGTTGATTTAGACCAATGTTTGACATAAACCGATAAATTTGTTGATTCCACTTCCAGAAATGTCCACCCTCTCCACATACTGTAACTCTTAGTAAGTTTTTCCCCCCTTTTTTTCACCATCTCTGCTGTGGCTGTACCTCGCCCCTCTTCTGTGAATCAACTGCCCCCCACCTTCCTGTTTCCCTCCTCTATACAGCTGTTCCCTTGCCTCATGTTGCACATTCTTTCATTCTTTAGGGCTCTGGCTGTCAGGGACCCATTACTTTCCTTCCTGCGGTGTGTGTGTGTATGTGAGAGAGAGAGAGAGAGAGAGAGAGAGAGAGAGGGGGAATGTAACAATTTGAAAGGGATCTAGAGCCTGAAAGACAGAGTACAGCTGCAGAGCCCCCTTACACACACATACACTTCCCCAGCTGTTTGTCTCTCGCCAATTACTGCGGTCCCTGCTCGTCTTGTCCCTTAGTCCTCCCCCCCAGTCCCATAAGCACCTTCCTACTCCTGCTATTTTTAGCTTGAGAAACGAAGACAGACTGGGGGGCCCCTTCACGGCCTAATCACGGCATCCACTGAGGGGCCGCTGCCTTCATATTTTCAGCGCTCAGCCTCCCCCTCCTTTTTTAAAAATTTTTTTTTACCTGTCCTGCCTAGCAGCCTGGTATACAGTATGATGAGCTGGATACCATATTTTCCAGAGAGATTTTACTTTAATAGGAGAGTATTAATATACTCCTTTGCCTGTTTTATTGTTTATTTAATGTTGCATTGATTTGTCACCGGGCAGGTGACAGGGGGGCAGATATGGGGATGGAGGGGCACAAACATCACACAAACAGACAGCACAGACAGAACCTGCAAGAGAACGGAGGGCTTGGGGCGGAGAAAAACACAAACAAACAAACAAAAAGACAACCAGCCGAACAGCAGCAATAAACAGCTGACAAAGGAAGACAACTAAGAGAGAAACAGAAACAGAAGAAGCCTCCCCCTCCTTTGTCTCCCACTCTTCAAACTTCCCTCGCCATCCTCCCCATTTTTTGGACATAGGCACAGGTAATATATTTGGGAATGCTAAACAAAGGAAAAGTGCAACACAAAATTCTAGTGTGAACCTCCGGGTCTGAAAAGTGAAGCCAGTGGGATAGTGCCTGCATTCTTTCTAATAGCCAGCAGGGGCAACTCCACCAGAGTGTAGACAGATTGTATAGAAGTAATGACAAAATGACCCTACTTCTCACTTGATTTATAACCTCAGTGAACACTTTCCTAATAAGCTTGTGGTCACAGTTGCTAGTCCCATGTCTTCTTCAATACAGCATGATGTTCATTTAGTAAATTACGGCCCCATTTAGAAGAAAATAGACGATAAAGCAGGGGATCCTTTAGGGCGGTGCTACCTTAAGATTGACAAGTCTACATCCACTTCTTTTATACAGTTTATGACAAAAACAGGCACCAATCTGACAAACAACAGAGCAATTAGCCAGTGTTTGGTCTGCTGGAACAACCGTGACCTTTTCAGGAAACTCCCCCTTCCTGTGAGAAACGGGTCGGCTCGCCGCTGAGGCTGATTAAAGGCTGAGAAGCACAACAGCCAGAATTCTTGGAAGCGTGTGAGCGTGTTTGACACAGTTTGTGTGTCAAGAGGTAATCACAACCCCTGTATGAGTTGTCAACCTTTGTGGTTTCGACAGCAACAGTGTAGTGTGTTATGGTGTTTGTTGTTTTGGTTTTTAACCCCAATACTAAACCAAGTATTGAAAAGTGTCAGGTATTGAAAACTGGCATTGAATGTCTTGCCCGATTCATTTTTGTGTTTACTTAAAGGAAGTCTGGTTGTATTCTACATTTTGTCAACAAATTGCATTCAGACTAGCCTGGGACCAGACAAATCTGTCGAGCTCATGTTTAATTTGATCCGGCAGATATGTCTGGCCCCTTGCCATTATAATGGATTTCCACTAGTCCTGGATCAGGTCGGGTCAATCACTACCGTTAATGTAATATGAGGCAGGTTTGATATGATGACTGAGAGAGAGGAGTGTCACTGGTCCAGTTTGGAAAAGTGAGATGTGACATGGTTCGCTTCTCTGATTGGTTGTAGGTTCATCCAATTGCGTCCATTGGCAGTTCACAGGGCCACAGTACCATAAGAAATGCCTACTGCATGACACGCCCTCTAAATGGTCACACCGTGGTTAGGTTTAGGCACAAAACTATTGGTTACATTTAGGTTAAAAAATACATTAATCTCAGATCAAAGAGGTTCCAGACAAGCACGCATTTGCAAATTAATCTGTCGATGACAGGCTAATGAAAGATCAGAACCAACAACAATGAACTGATCCAACAACTAACGAGTATTATTCATATAGTGGAGTCCTGACATAGCATCCACTTAGTGAGAAAATTCCACTGTTGCTCAAAAACATTAAAAACACAAGGCAACAATAATTATGGACACCCATAGTTCATTTTAAGTAAATCTGTCACACCATCTATTATTGAAAATAGTCCCCAACAAATGCATTATTTATTCCTGTTTGAGTATGGCTTGTCAAAAAACAACTTTACCCCGGTGTTTAAGGAAACACTGCTTTATGTTAAACAAAAAAAATGGTTGTGCAGAAAAGCATGCTTATATTTCTACAAGGCCCCCAAAACTCTGCACTACTAGCGAAACATTTCAACTGATGCCCAGAACTAAGGTTAACGTACAGATAAGTTTTTGGAGGCAACTCTGAAGCTGAAGCAAGAAGTTTTGAAACATTGTCCACATAGCAGAAATGTTCTGCACATGCCATGGGGTTAATCATAAAGTAGATAAGTTGAAATGCATAATGGGAAAAAAAGATGGTCACTCACATGCTGATAAGATATTTCCAGTATTTTCCTCGACTGCTCTGGCAGATAAAGGCTCTCCCCTTTCCTACTGCTCCTCCTCCCTCTGATCTTTTAACGGCCTGTGTGCACCTCATGTTTCCAGATGATGCAGATCCTATTGTATTCCTCAAGGACTCCTAACCTGCTTCTTATCAGAGTTAACGTCCTTTTTTTGGTGTCTCCTTTCCCTCTCTGTGCTCCAAATTGAACAGTTTAACTATTTGTATCAACTTAACCATGGCCTTGTGAATGCCCAACTCCCATTGATTACACCAGATTGTGAGGAATTTTCTGTTAGTATGTCTTGAAAAGTGAGTTCATGAAATGCAGATTATTTCTTTTATGCATGTTAAAACCCACATGGTCTAATAGTGGCTAAATGAATATTCTAGGAGGTCGACTATCTGGAAATTAAATTAAAAGTGTTGATAACACAGACAATGGCATTTCCTTAAAGTCAAGACATCTTTTGGTATAATTTTAATGAGGATGGTACAATGAGAATTTCTTTTACAAAAATAAGATAATAGCAACCATCAATTTGTTGCTTTTTTGCTTTTGTATGTACTTTGAAAGTTTGCACATCCCACCCCTCCTCTTTTCGGAAAGTTTGTTTGAGGAGAAACCGAGACCAGGACAAGCCAACCTCAGAATCCCTCTCACTTGCATGAGGACAAAGGGTCATAACACCCAAACACGAGTTTCCTTTGGTCAGTATATTTTCCCAAAGGATGAAGTTACACTTGAACCAGAAAGCTAATCCATAGCTGCTAGCGCAGTAGTGGAAGGAGCCAGACCACACAGCAGTTGAGGTCAGGAGGGTTGTCGACCTTTTTAGTTTCATTTCTCTTCCACAAACACAGAGAATCATGGAGCTCGCTCTCCCTAAAATTAACTTAGGTTAATTCAACTTAACAGGACTAATGTGTGGTGGCTTAGCTGCAGTCCTCAGTCTGCTACTGCCTTGCTATGTCTACTGAAAGGTTTTTCAGTTTGTGGTAGATCAGATGAAAGATGTCTGAATTCAATAATTGCAGAATAAAACATGATAATGATATTCCCCCATTGGGGAAATACTACATTCAGAGATCTTAACATCTTAAAGAAGAAGTGGAAAGAATTTCACAAAGTTACATTTTTTAGGTGCCTCTAAGCATGCAGGAGGAATAGTTGTCAAAGGTTTTATATGTTACTACCAACGATAATGTCGCACAAAGCTGATTTTCTAGTCAAAATAAAATAATGGATTAATTCAAACAATAATCAGCAGTTAACAGCACCCCTACTTTTGAGGATCTTTAAAATAATTTAATGAGAGTATAATTGCAGAATATTATCAGTTTATCATCATGTCATCATGGGATTATGTTTTTCAGTTTCAAAAAGGCTTTACAGTAGCTTAGATAAAGCCATGTGTCCTCTAAATAAGTTGTAAAAGCTCATGTATCCACTGCTGGACTAAATCAGAAATGAATTTTATGGCCAAACTAAACATTTGTTGAGCATGTGCTCCATCCTCATCCCATGACTTATTGTTATGTTTCATCCAAACGTACTAAACACAGGCTCAGCCTTTTTGAGCTCCCCTCTGTTGTAGTTTTATATGAATGAATCTCCGGCTCACGGATCTCAGTGGTGACAAATCTGTGAGAAAACCACATGCAGTTATTTTTTTCCGCCAGTATTTCCGGGGAAATGTACGTTTACCAGAATGACTGTAGAAAATCCGTACATTTATATCAGGAAGTTCTAACCTGTGTTCGCTCCTGACGCAGTTTCTCACATTAAAATGCAGGCCAAGAATGTTTAAGGCTATCGGTATGTTCACAGAGATAAGATCACACAGAAACAAACCACTAGAATAAGCTAAAAGTATATTACACTGTTAAATCACCAACATCCTGGCGGTTTTCTGCCTTGTTAATTTCACTCAGGCTGAAATTTAATTGCTGGGGTGAAATATATATCGCTTTGTGTAAGTAATCACACTGAATTCTCAATTGGTGTGTTTGAACAGAAGTAAGAACTGGACTGGGTCATGGAGTTTAAAAAACAGAGCTCATACTATAGTTATCTGCCTTTGATAAGCACCATGAGTCAACTTCTGCCTTCACATAACTGGTAATAAAAAAATAAAAAAGTAAAATAAAAGTTATACATGCTGTATGTCATGTATTTGAATCTGACAGTTGGGATACTTTAGGACAGAAGTTTACACACAGGAACAGTACAGGAAAATAGGTAACTTCTAAATAGTCTGTGGATTGTCACACTTATTTCTTGCTGAAACAACTTACAAGTAAACATACAAATTAGCATCTAAATTAAACTGATTAAGGTTATAAATTACATTTAAAAGAAGAAACTATCAACACGAGCAACTAATTTGCTTTGTAGATTTTTGTTTACAGTGTTGCTGGTCTCACTTTAACAAGCACAGTGTGATGCCCCTATAATATGTCTTAACTTGTAATTCTCAAAGCGGCTTTCTTATTTTAATCCTGTGTACTTTGTGCATCCTAAAGCAACACTTCCTGCTATTGTCTGTCAGACACAAGCGACTACACAATCTGTCGCTCTCTCTTTCTCTGTCTCCCCTACACACACACAACCTCCATTCCCCCCCTCCCTTTCCTCGCTATCTCCATCCCCGGAGCTTCTGGTGCAGAGGCAGCACTGACAAAAGGTTACATGGGGCTGATAGGGCAGAGCAACTGTGTCTTCTCTGAAAAAAAAGAATTAGGGGGAGTGATTATGTGAGAGAGAGAGAGAGAGAGAGAGACAGAGAGAGAGAGAGAGAGAGAGTTAAGCTCACACGAGAGGAAGCGCAAGACAGAAAAGTCAGAGGGAGCCTGTTGTGTCAAGCAGTTGACTGTGACTCCCTCTGTCAGTGCACAGCCGGGCGCCAGCGTTGCAGCACCACTCCCCTGTCAAAGCAGGATCTATCTTCCCTACCGGCCTGTCCGACTGCTGCCTTTGTGATTGACTGGGCTGCTGTGGTAGCACGGAGGGACCTCTCACTGGATGTCAGCACCCAAAACCGGTAGGTGATGTTGCACATTTGCACAAAAACATTATCTATGAAACAATAACAGCTGTGTACAAAAAAGTGTTCACTGACTGAACTGAAGATTCTCGATCCAGTTGTTGCTTTGGTTCATCTTCACTGTTACTACAGCTTTGGTTGGCTTTAGCTGAGAGAAGCTTGGGTTTACTCTAGGTTCAGTGCAGCAGCTACCCAGTACACTGATATCACCGCAAATGCTTTACCATCATGCAGACATGTAAAATGTGCAAGACATTGTGGTGAGCAAAAGTGGGTGTTTTTTTGTCTGTTTTTTTTGTTTGGTTTTAGAAGTGTTGCTCCTCAAGATGGGGAAGGGGAGAAAATTGGAAACAGACCCACCCACCCTGGAGAGCTAGCTAGTCTGTCCATGAAAAGTATCAGAGTGCAACAGTCCCTCACTGCAAAGCTGAGGGAGACGAGCTCAGAGATGATAGCAAGCATTTGTTCAAAAACAGGGCTGGAAAGTGGTTTGGTGGACACAGTGCGAGTTAATGAAGTTGCTGCCACAACACTGGCTGTCCTCTGTGCTGAGTAACTGTACTTTCAAGAAAGGACACTTCAAACTAAGGAGCAAAAAATGAAAAAATGTTGATGTTCTTGAGATGTCAAATCTTGCTTGTTCATGCATGCCCACAGACACATAGAAATCTCGACCAGCCCTGTCCATCACATTATTACAGCCACATGCTTAAAACAGTATTATTAGAGCAGAAATTATTAGAAAATAGGTTAAAAAGTTAGTAGAGTCTGCAGTATAGCAGGTTTAGTTTTCCACCCACTCCTTCCTTGCTTTTGTGCACTCTACATAAATCTTGCAGCATAAGATGAAATGCTGGCCTCAGCCTTTGCTTGCTCTCTCGCCCAAAACACTAAACTTTCGCTCTATTTTTACCCTCTCGTGCTGTTCCATTTTTAGAGACTTGTCTACGTGGTTTGTTGGGCTATAAATCAGACTCTAACGCCTCTGTGTTCGCTCTGAAAATAATGGGGGTATGATGACACTCATGACATTCATAGTTTATTTGGCCTTTGTGGTGATGAACACATATTTTATTGGAAATTTAGTACTCTAAAAAACTCTAGCAAGCCAGAGCTTAAAGAATACAGACTCACCTTGGATATATACCACCCTGTACAAACTTATATTCATGTTATTAGAAATTCTAGGAAGTCAACATTTCAGCGTTTTACGATCACTCAACTGTACCTCAGGTTACCTGATGATCAAATGAATGCTTTTAATTTAAATCCATTCACATTCAAAATTAGTCTCCAAAGCCATTAAAATTAGGTTATTAGCTAAATGCACCTTGTTTCATTCTATGTATGAAACTATGTACATAACATAGTACTATGTACTATGTATCTTCTTTCATACTATGAATGAAACAAGGTGGTATGGTGGTGGTATGGCTCACAGATTTATAGTAAGTGAATGAGAGCTGAAATTATTTAGTTTGATTTTAGATTAGCTTAATAATACAAAAAAAGGGCTAAAATTTCGATAACTGATTAATCCCTCTGAATTTTAGTAAACTGAATATCTTTGGATTTTGGATAATTTGTAAGGCAAAACAAGACATTTGTTCTTCTTGGGGACATATAGGATTGATTGATTAATCAAAACATTTGATTAATTGATAATGAAAAGTAAGAACATGATAAAAAAAACTTAAAGCTGTGTTTAATTTTATGAGGGGAGAACAAATAAATGTCCTGTGCATGATGGCTAGCAGCCAAACTGTATAGATGACTTGATGAGCTTGACAGTGTATATTTCTGTCACTGTGATAAATCATCAAACTGTGGGTTTGTTTGGTTTGTAAAGGTCGCGGGGCGGCGGGTTAAGAGGCCACAGTCGGCTGGAAGTGGTCCCTGGCACATACGTAACTCTCCCTCTCTCAGGGTCACTGAATCAGACCACATCTCTGTGAGGGAGTCATGTCACCGGTGTCTAAATCAAGCTGAGTGGGTGTCAGAGAAAGGAACAGATGGATTGTTAACAATGTTGTGGGATTTAGTTTCAAAGATGTGACACTTCTTCTCTCTCATGATACGTTTCTAAGTGTATATACAAGATGGAGCTTATTTGTCTTTAGATACTTGACTTAAATTGTATCAAAAAGTGTCTGTCCACAATGTAATGATTTCAATTACCAGTCTCATTGTTCACATTTTCCAAACTGCTGAGGGACAAGTGCAGTAATTTGGCTTTAAGGTAGGCCAAAAGTATGGTGATCCAAAACAGATCACCTCTCATTAAGTCCTCACTGATCTTAAGAGGGTGTTTCATCACAGCGGAGGCTGCTGACTCAGGTCAAGTGAGCACTTTAAAGGGATGAAGAAGGAGCTCGAGATCAATGGTTGATGCATGTGATACTAATGAGTGACCAACAGTAAGGTTTTGTCATGGAGGAAACAGTTTCAGTAAATAATTTCAGAAATTACGGTGCAGAGATTGAAAAAACTTACCAGGAAATAGAAAGTTAATGATAACTTGTTGCAATTCCCACTTTACTCTCTGTTACATACCATCCAGTTAATGAGTTCAGTGGCACAAGGACTGTTGAAAATGTTTTGTTTCTCTCATTATATTTGGCTATTGGACGTTAACTCAATAAAACTTCTTAATGTGTCTAAAGTCTAAACAACAATCATCATCATAAGATTTTTTTCTAAATGAGCATTAAGTTTACAGCAGCTCCAGCGAAATCTCCATCACACCGGTTACTTCAGTTTGACATGTATAGTGCTTTAAAAGGCATGTCACAAACTTTTCAAAGGGGCACACACGGTTCTGAACTCTATGCTTTGACCTTTTCCAACACGTGCGCACACCGTAGTGTGAAGGCGTCGTAAAGCAACACTTTCCAGCATCACAGACAGTTTCCAGAGAAACTAGACGAGCACTGACTGCTATCTATCCCCTCTGTGGGTTGACTTTGCTTTGCTGTTGGGAATGGAAAGGCTTTAGAGGCTACCCACCGCTGTGAGCAGCCTCCAGCGCCTTCTCAGTTCAAAGTCACCGCACAGCTGCTAGCTCGAGCTTAGCGGGGCCAACCTGAACACGTGCAAAGTACTTTATTACACAAAGTGTGTGAAAACAAAAAGATGACGCATTTCCACAACCACTATTTTACATAATGCAAGGGAACTTTTTTCTTTTATGCATACAACAAGGCAACAATCTGTAGATTCTTAGTTTAGTTGAATTTTTCTTTTTTTGCATTCCACATTAACTGGCGGTTCGAAGCAGCATGAATTTATTTTTTGGCCATTTTTGGGCAGTGGAACAAGCTGTAAACACAACACTGACAAATATGTTTTGGTCTCCACCCACTAGTGAAGGATCTGGCTCTTTAGCTGCTAAATGCTCCATTATGTTCACCAGCTAGTCACTAACTTTGTATGTCTGCTGTTTGGTGCTGGGCAGGTAGTGAAAAGTGGGTTTGTTTCAAAAAAACAAACAAAACCTGCAAGCTGCTGCTGGAAACAGCGCTGATGAGAGCAACTAAAAGAGACTCAACCAAAACAATAAAGCTGCAGTAAAACTAAAATAGTGAGCTAAAAAAAGCTCATCTCTGTAGGGTCATTATGACGAGTGACCCTTTCACATACAACACAGTAATGACAACAAACACAAACAAAGAACAACTGACACAGTAGTTAGAAGACAATTAAAAAGTCAAACTGAAAGAAAGAAAGAAAGAAAGAAAGAAAGAAAGAAAGAAAGAAAGAAAGAAAGAAAGAAAGAAAGAAAGAAAGAAAGAAAGAAAGAAAAATAGGTGGAAAGTAGGCTGCATGTATGGCTGTGTTGTGTGTGTCAGGTCTCTGAATGAGTGCGTACGTGTGTGTCTGCAAGGTAGGATGACCCCCTGTATAGTACAAAACAAATTCTTGTTTGCGGACCCCCAGCCTCCACCCATTACCAGGAAATCTGTTTGACTGATAACTCACACATTCCACGGGTCACAATAATGTACGCTGGCATTTCCGTCTGTGACTCCTCCAATGTCACGCACATGATCCACATCAACTTTCAATATCAGAGAGCAATTACACACTCGCACCACACTACAAAAGTCACCGCTGGGCGTTTGTTTTGATATATGAGTGTGTCTACGCCGCTGCCCTGGAGGCATCCCAGTGTTGGCCTTTGCCCGGTTGTGCATCTTAATCATTCGTAGCCCTGCCTTTTGCACTCTCTAATCACTTTCTCACTCTCCCTATCTTTTTCCTAACTCCCTCCTTTTCGTTCATTCATTTTGGCAATCTGCCCAGCAACTGCTGCTCCCTCCATCACCGTAGTGCCTGACTGCATTCCTCTCATTCCTACTGGCTTCCTGTGACTGGAAGACGAGTGAGCCCTACTGGCCACAAAACTCCACCTTTTAGTCCTACCCATGTATGCTATATGGGTCTTTCCCCTTCCTCACTGTTCTGTTTTAAAAAAAGTATGAAATTGAATATACACGAATGTCAGGTGACAAGATTTTGAAGTTGATTCTTCCACAGCATCTTGCTCGTGTTCTTATTGTAGTGTAAAGTGGGGATGTTTTAATGATTATACAGATCAAAACACTCAAGTGCTACCCAGCAGTGGCTCTGCCCTTATGAGGACAGAGGCGGTGTAGAAATAGTGTGAGGGGGAAAGATAAGAAGGGAGAGCTCTATTGACATCTGATGATGACATGTTAACAGAAAAACAAATGTTTGTGCCAACTTGATCAGTCCTGTTAATAAAAAACTGAGTGACCACTATGTAGCCTTATTGTATTAGATATTGTTTTAAATTTTAGCATACCCCTGGATCTTTTGAATATTTTATTCTTATCTTTGCATACACCTATTCGCATATGCCCTGTATACCATTTCATCATTGGCTATCAGGCACTTTAATTTGTATATTAAGATGTGCATGGTGACAAATATATCCCTAACATCAAAGTACAGCATTTACAACTGTTCTAACTGCTGTTCTTGGGTAACTTTTGAGTACTTCTCAAAATTGGCACATACTTTCAGCTATCATCTCCTACATGTATCATTTTAGATTGATTATAATTTGAACAAGTTGTGCCATAACTTTAAGCTGACCTATGTTGACATGATAATATGGATGGTGACGTGTTGATAATGGGTCGTGGCATTATTTGGAAAGTCCATAAAAAAGTGAATATATACAGATTCAGATTTTCAAACAGGGGAGCTAATTTCGTTGGAAATGTAACTAAAGTAGTTACCAAGCACTCACTAAATATGTCAAGAGAAGAAGCTCTGTCTCAAGCAAGTGCTGTTCAAAATGGAAGATCTGCTATGAAATTCAAATTGCTTGCACGTATCTCAAATTATTCAGGCCACAGTCAACCCCGTGACTGGGGGATGGACTGTTAAAGCCCTGCCAAGAGCACATGGGAAAAGACTTACTGTTGTTGAAATTAGACTTGAGTGTTGTTGATAGCAAGTTTTTAACACCATAACTCCCCCCTTAGGTACACAATTTAACTGAACAACAGCAAACTTATTGACTTGTCATCTTTTACTAGTTGGTTTGTCCCTAATTGGCTTCACTTCATAAATCCAATGATGTACTTTTTTGCCAGTGGTTGGATTTTCTACAAGCTGGATGAGGAAACTCTGAGAGACAGTGAGAGTTCAGTTTGGGAGAGGACATGTGAGAATGTGCATCACTGTGTAAATTAAGGGTCAATTTGTTGTTGTTGTGTGTGTGTGTGTGTGTGTGTGTGTGTGTGTGTGTGTGTGTGTGTGTGTGTGTGTGTGTGTGTGTCTATGCATTCCAAATAATTTTAAAACTTTATTGTCCACAGAGTTGGTTTCACAAGGATACCAAAATAAAAATAAAATAAAATAGGGGGGGGAGACTAAAAGTACAGAATAAACACATTGGCACAAAACAAATTCATAAAGCTACGGCTTACAGTGTAAAAGACTTTTTACATGCTCTTACAGGTTGTGAGGGCTCTTCAGCATTCTCCTGCACAAAGAAGATCAAATTTGATGGTCAAATAAATGTCCTTGTGAAATAAACTATTTTGTTTGTTTGATTTAACTTGTTCTGTTCTTGAAATTTTTAAATACTTAATTGTAGTAATAGCAAAACTAGAATAATACATTAAGGTTTTTATTTGCTCATAAGGATTTTTCATTTTGCTTATTTCTTTTTTAATGATTCATTCTGGTGTGTGAATATCGCTCCAGGCTAAGAGGGAACTTGCGTCATGTACCAGCAAACTGGGGACAAGGAGTGTGGACCTTTTTTCCCTGCTACATGCATGAACAAACACATTGCATTTCTGAGGATACAAATACATTATAAAATGGATTGAAACCTTATGCTTCTTTAGAGACTGAATACTTTTTCTAGTAAAAGTCTGTTTTGAGTGATTAACTTAAATGAAAAGAACTGTTCTTGTTGCTGACCAATTTATTTCCTTTTGCTTGTAAAATCATTTTTATGCCTATTTAATCCTTCATTTTAATACAGTGTATCAAGCTTGAAACTAGTTAAGACATACAGTAAAGCGAACCTTCACATTTTGTTACAAAAAGATAAGATCAGAGCATGTTTAAGGAGACCGGTTCCTTCAGGTAGCCTGTTAGAAATGTGTCTAGGCCTGCAAGCCATTCACACTATGGAGGAGTGTGAAAAAACGACGCAATGTGAGTCGTTAAAATTCCTGCACTCGCCTGCAGGGGCAGTGCTGAATATGGCTTTTAGCAATCACACCTGCAGGTCCCCTCTTTGGCTAAAATTGAAATTTAATTCATCAGAGGGTACCTCCAAAAGTTGACCTGTTGAGGAGGATGTGTAAGGAAGCAACAATAGGCTGCACACACACACACACACACACACACACACACACACACACACACACACACACACACACACACACACAGGGCATCCTTACCCGGCGGAGTTCAGCAGATGGAGCCCTCACACCAGCAGCGCGCACACGGATGAAAGTGAGACTCGCAGCAGGTTTTATCAGCAGTTTCACCACCGACAGACAGACTCGTTGGGGAGGCAGATAAGCGGAGAGCAGCTTTCGGTG
Organism: Lepomis macrochirus; assembly: GCA_024633595.2. NCBI lineage: Eukaryota > Metazoa > Chordata > Actinopteri > Centrarchiformes > Centrarchidae > Lepomis > Lepomis macrochirus. Next base: position 29,318,703 of record JALXJV020000004.1, on the reverse strand, counting down.
ACGGCGGACAGTCTTTCTCTTACGTAAGCTAATTAAGCTGCCGAAACATTTTGAAGCGCTGAGCCTTGCTTTCTGTATATGAAGTTACAACTTAGGCTACAGCTTTGACAGCCGCGCGTGCTGACGGGTGGAGCCAGCGTTTCTGATTTTAGTACAAAAGAGCAGCCAGCTAACTGACAACCACGACCACATTAGTCAGACAACACTTAATATGACCAGGGAAGACAGTTGGACTAAGTTCGTATGCGTCTTTTATTCTTTCTGACTTGGTACCTTACAACTGGCTGTCAGCCCCTCCTGAAACTGGAAATGCGTCGCGTTTGAGCTTCACCCCTAAAAGGTAGGCGAAGTGTATTAAATTACTAACGCGCACTGTGAAGTACTTTAAAGAAATATACTATAGCCTATATACTGTGTGGCCTAACCTTCCTCAAAAATGATATTGACTATTGCTTTACGGCTTTCTTCTGTACCAGAACTCATGCTGATACAGGCTACTTGAGGTACTTGAGCGGAACTGTGTCGTTTATTAACTTGTTTTGTGGTGAAAATGTGAATCCGCCCACTATAAACCGCGTTAAATCCACTTTATCCTTCTGGCATGCATCCAAACTCGACAGGTGTGAAAGCTCACCTGGCTGAGATTTACATTGGCAGTTAGATATTTTCCCTTTCATTTAAAGAAAAATGTACTAATTCATTAAAAAATGGCCATAATAATTTCCAGAATCAGAGACAGTGTACTCTTAATCCTAATGAGGACATGAACCTGAGCTGGATGCTGCAGCATGAGTTAATAAATACCTTATTACCTGCCTGATTGACTGCCTGTAACTCAAGGTGCTCTATTAATTATCCTAATTTGACAGGTAACATGACTACTTTAAGACGATAAATAGGACAAATAATAGTGTCATTATGGTATTAAGGCCTCATTGTGAGTGCTAGTGTAAAATTTCCTACATAACGTCATTGAAAAGTTTGACTCATTCACTACTAGGCAACAAATGTTTGGTTGTTTGATGGACCGGGTGGGCAGCTGTGTTTGAGTGTGTGTGTGTGTGCTGTATTATGACAGAAGTCGTAAAGATTGTTAGATCCCACCCAAGCCCCTTCAGTCCCTAGAAAATGAAAACACACACACACGGCGGCCATGCGTGAAATAATGTTCTCATGTGTCCAGGTTCCTTCTCTGGACGGGATGAGGTCATAGCCTTAGTGCTGTTGTGGGGATACAGTTACATTAGTTTCATGTGGGCCAAGCCAGAGGAATCGACACCACCTACACCCCTCTGCCCCCTTTCTGTTGCCTATTAGATCTGTCCCTCACTCCCTCATTTTTTCCTCTCATCATCTCAGATAACCAGCCATGGTCATTATTGCTTTGAATGGGTAAATGTCCACCTGTGTGCGTGCATGGTTGTTGGTGGTTTATGGTTTGTGTGTGTGTTTACAAAAGCATATCTGCATGAATAAAGGCTTTGATCATAATGACCAGCCCTTTATGCTACACGATCAGTGTCATCTTACTCAAACTTCTGATCACACGGGCCCCTTTGCTCCACAGGTTGTTTTAGCCTCTGGGTTTTGTTTTGTCATAGAACAGGTCTCATATGGCTGAAGGTTCAAGTGACTTATGAAAGTGAATTATCAAAATGTTCTGAATAATAGATTTAACTGTTAATTCTTGAGATTTTGGTGAAATGGGACTTCAAATTTCTTGTTTTGTCCAAAAAGTTTTGATTTTATTTCTTAAAAAATGACAAATAATGAATTACCAAAGTAGTTGCCAATTCATTTTTTATCTCTCAGTTAACTGATTAAACAACTAATCGCTTCAGTGTGGGACACACATTCACAATGTCTTTAATGCCTTCATGCCTTGTCTTTGATCAATGGTTTAACCGTAGTTGAGCAAACACTGATAGAGACGTGTATTTTATTCGCTTTTTTACTGACCCCTATGTTGACCCCAGATGGTCCTTTACATTTACAGTAAGAAGCACAACAAAGACAAAGTCATATTTAATGATCAGGCCATCATCAGGTATCCATTATGGGTATACCTTTGTGCTGCAGGCTAGTTGTGAAAGTGAATACCAGCCTTTTCCCAGGACAGATAACCTTTAAAAGTCCCCAGTGTTTTCCCAATGTGAGCCACAGCAATGCACTGACAATAGGGACAGTGTTCTGTACTAGCCAGGGCCCCAGATCACATTTCCTGTTCCTGATTTAAGATCAACTCAGCTGACTAGTGATACACTCTACTCCTCAAAAACACAGCAACAGGACCATCGCTCCGCTTGTGTATCATGCGAGTGTGTTTGTTTGTGTGTGTGTGTGTGTGTGTGTGTGTGTGTGTGTGTGTGTGTTGAGCGAGAGAGACAGAGGACGAAGAAGATGGAGAGTGTTAGGGAAATCAAGTTCAAACGCACAGTAACACTATCAAAACCAGCAGTAAAAGCAGGATTGTAGGACCAGAAGACAGTAACCTTATTCTCACGCACTGCAGGGTGTATTTGAAACAAAGAAGCCCTTCTGTTTACATAACCTAATGTGCAATAATAGAGAGTTATACATAGTAGTGCAGACAAATGGACGACTTGCAGTAGGAAGTGGGCATGAGAACCTGTTTTCTCAGTCAAATCATCCTTGCCAGCGTTGGATTTTCCATGTAAAAAAACAAATATGTCAGTATATGTCAGTATTTCTGTGTGTGCGCGTGTGTGTGTGTTTGGGTGTGTAAAAGCCCCTGGTAACATCTGGTATTAGCACGATCACAGAGCAGGGATGGATGTTTGTAGGTGGAGGTGAGTTGCACAGACCACTAACCTAAATCAGTCCATAATTAGATGATCAGTCACTGTTCCTTTTGAAATACGTAAAGGAAGTCAGCTGGTTTTCCCGTCAGGTCAAATGGTGGCTCATGTCTTAATTTGCATAATTGAGGGCAATGTTAAGGTGGGTAATTTGTGTGTGGTGTGCCTGAATGATGTGGTGTGTATTAGTTCTAATGTACTGTGCCGACACTGGCAGCACCTGATAGATCATGACTGCATTCTTTTAGCAGCAACACATTGTGGGTGTCCCTGGGCAAGGGTTTCGGTCTCATGCCAACCTTATGACAGCAGCCTTGGCCAAATTTAGCTCAGTTTTCCCCCTCCAAAAAAGACGACCCTTTGCAACCCGCTGGAGAGAAAAAATGAAGCCATTTCAACAATTGTCGGTCTGTTTTGCTTGTGAGAAATCAAGCTGGAGAATCACACTAAAGAGCATGCTAGCTTGTGACACTCAAAACTCCACAGAGAGGTGGTGACCCCCCATCGTTTTTCCCGCTCTGCCTCAGGGACACAACATCAAGAGCAGTTTTATAATTGTCTGACCTTTGAACTCTGGGCTGAAGAGAGTTTAGTACAAAACAGCACTGGTGACTATGAGAGAAAGAAATAACTAGATCATAAAGGAATCCAATATTTGCTTGTGCTATTATCCTGGGTGTAGGAATGTATGGCTTATGTTGTGGCATAATGAGTTGTTACTTCATAAGCCTTGGGGAGGGAAAGGAAATGAGCTGTATGCCTCACAGAGCTTATTGCAACAAACGGCAAACATCTGATAGTGACACATCGGCCACAAAGTCTTTGGCTTGACAAAGATTTCTGACAAGGATGTGCAGTATGATTTTGTGGATTCATTAATTCATTTTGTAAACTTGAAATTGCGGCGTATTTCTGTTCACATGTTGGGACATAGCCAGTATCATCACGGTCAGCTCAGTGCGGCTGTTGTAAACTTTCTCTCTATCCACATCCATTTGTAGCTGATATACGTGCGGCTGAAGTTATTGACAGCCACTCGCACACACACGCCATACACATACTGAAGCAAGTGTTGGCAATTGGGAATGCTATTAATACACTTACAAGCTGCATACTCATAAAAACAAGTGGCGTGATGCTATTAATATGTCGAGAAACAGCAACGCACAAACTCAATGTCATCAAACGTGTGCACTTGCATGATTACACGCAGTAACACAAGTGTTTACTGACAGGTGACACTAAAAATAACCCGGCATGGTTACATATACTGAAAGTTGCACAAAGAGCTCCAGTGTTTCTCTAAAAGAAACAAATGGGCACTATTAATACACTGGCACCAACACACGGCCGAACTGATGCACTGATACGCGTGTACACGCACCATCAACTGTCGCACAAGCAGATCCTACTTATGCAAACACAAAGACCTGCTGTGTACACTCAAAAGAAACAACTGCAAGCTATTAATATCTTGGCGCGTATAGGATGGACACACACAAGCATGCGCGCATACGGACGCACACACGAGGAGATTGATACTCCAGCTGCTCGGAAGCAGAGGGACAGAATGTCCCCAGCAGCTGTGGATTCCTCCAAACGTGAGGACGGGGGAGGGACAGTGAAAAGGACAGAGGGATAGGTGGTGGGCTGTGCTGTCATAAAGTTGGTTATGTATGTGTGAGTGTGTCCGTTAATACACAAAGAATTTAAACACAGCACAAGTTGGCATGGTTGATATCTTAATAGAAATATATTTATATTTCACCTGACATTTTGTCTCTGAACTCTTTTCTGCTTTGTTGCTCACCTCACCAGGCATAAACCTCAAGCTCTGCTGCCAGTGTTTATGTATACAAAATAGTAACTAGCATTTAACTTGATGTGTGACCTCCAAACTTAACTCCATCCAGTACCACTGCAGAGTTCACGCCAGCCCAACAATAAACAAAGAACATTTTAGGGCCACAGTGTGGATATAAATAATGCTGGAGGACATCTGTAACTCTCAGGCTACAGAAATGAGCCAGTGAAGCCATTCAACCAAAATAGCAGCTTCTTCTTGCCTAAATGAACCAAGAGGATGTTATGGTGCAGACTAACTTTAGAAACAGGAAGTCACTGTTTCTGTGTGAGCGTGCTTCTGTGTGTGTGTGTGTGTGTGTGTGTGTGTGTGTGTGTGTGTGTGTGTGTGTGTGTGTGTGTGTGTGTGTGTGCACGCATGCACTAGCATAGCCTATGCATGTGTGCAGGTGTGTGTGTTAGTGCTTCTGTGTGTCTGTGTGTTGCTGCAGAAAGCACACAGAAAGAGGATGATGGTTGTGAAACAAATATGCTATTACAGAAACCAGAAGTTTGTCTCCTGCCTATTTTTAGCACCACAGCGCTGAAATGAGAGACACAGAAGCATGCACACAGATCTTATCTAGATGCAGTTGTCCTTATTCTTTTTTAAAACGTTCCAGATTTTATCATTTAAATAGCATTTCTTTTCAGTTTTGAAATATGTATCTGATTAAAAATACTGTTGCAGTACTTTTTTGTAATGTGATATTGAAACAAGTACGTACTGTCTCTGGTAATGTAACTCTTTTCTAAGGTGGTAGATAGTAAGTAATCTGCAGTGTTTGAAACCTTTCAGGGTCAGGGTGGAAGAAACCTTAGTTGGCTCTTTGAATGCGGTGACCAATCTTCTGTTGTGTCCAGTCATGTAATGAGTCACGCTGTTAACGGCCTAAAGTCGAAGCTTTAGTGTCAGTACTAGAAACTCAGACGCATTTGTGTTAAGTGGAGTGGCTTTTCTTTTAAACTTGCAGAAAGATACACAATGTGTCACAATAGACAATGTGTCTCTAGGAGGACCTTTAGTGTCACACTGATGTAGAATTCACATACGTATGGTTGCTGCAGCCTGGCCTTTGCTGTATTTTCAGTGTAAAAATATACCGCAGGTGTTTCTTTTCTGTTTAGATGAGAAGTAAGACCGACTTCCTGATCATTTCCTTTCTCTCAGGGGAGCTGACTTGTTTGGTAATCGCATGTGTGTGTGTGTGTGTGTGTGTGTATGTGTGTGTGGGTGTGTGTGAAAGAGAGAGAGAGAGTGTTTGCAGTATTTCAGTCCCCACTACCACCGTCCCGCTGCTCCCATGATTGTCTGATTTCCTTTGAAAACACACAAACATTCTTCTGGTAATACACACTGTTCTGCTGTAACGGGTTCTTCCTGTTGCACCTTTCACTTTATAGAAATTACACTAAAAAGACCTCTGAAGCATTTAAAACAAACCCTGTCAATTGCAGTGCAATGTAGCAGTGACATATTGTCATGCAGGCAGCTGAAAGCAGGGCAGGTTGAAATATTTCTCTCTGAGATCAAGTTTTGTCTGACATGTGTTCCTCGAGTTACCTGGCAAGGTAGGATTCCAGTGTCGTAGGAGATCTGTACAGGGCAAGAAGCATGTGAAGTGCATGCATTGCGTGCATCAAAGTTTTTGTTTTCCCTGTCTCACATATACAGCAAACATTTGTTCATGGCTGTTCCCATGAACAAATAATGTTGTTATTATGAACTGTGGACAACAGAACTGAAACCACTTGGCTTAAACTGTCGCTATTATCTTGTACTGTAAATAGTTCTGGTCTTATTAACTCACTGCCTGTTTTTTCATGTTCTGCTGTGTGTAAGTCTCACTTGACCTGAAGTAATAAGACCGTGGGAGTGTTTTCTTCTTCAGAGGAATTTTGTCAACCCGAAACGCCTTCACAGACATGATTATTTCTCTCTGAGTCAGTTTTGCTGTTGGGAATGAGGGCTAAATAACGCTGCCTGTGTCTGCACGACTCACAGTAATGCTCCTGCAGGAGGGAAGTTCAGTGGGACTTGTGTGCAGCCTGTGTATTGAGGTTTGTTTTGGCCTATTTTTGTTGCACTGCTGAAAGTTAGATCTGATAATGTTGTCTCTGTAACATATGGAAGTGTTGTGGGCTTCATAAAAGACACTGAACCATTTTTGCCAGAGCTACTGTTAATTTTAATTGTAGATTTTAAACACTGAGCTTTGAAAACTCTGTGTCTTTGACTCTCGAAACAGCATCTACTTGACTTATCTGCATCTGTTTCTTTGGCATTTAGATTTTTCTCCTTTTTTCTTGTGTGCCTTATCAGTGTAGTTGGTTTGAAAATCTAATCTTCTATTTGTGAACTCTTGGATACCTCACAAAACAAGTGAATACCTACAGTGCAAGGATGTTTTTCTGAGGGACTGAGATGTGAGAGGTAGTGTCGTCATTGCAAAGTTGTTACTGTGTTACAGTGCTGTCCACAGCACGTCATTCAACAGGATATGCTAGTAAACATGCCAGAAACATCCACTTACAGGAATTATGTGAGTAATGTTGAGTAATATTTTGGGTTGCAATCATTCTGTCACACGGTTTCAGTAAATTTCCACGTCCATCCGTCTCTCCCACTGTCCCCCTTACCCAGAGGGAGCAAGGTGTCTCCTTCCACACTGTATCAGTCTACGCTTTTGTATCAGTACCGAAAACAGTCTTTATCATGTTTATTGGTTTCAGGTGTCGTGGCATTGACACTTGAAAACAGTATCAAGTTGTCTGTGAGCTTGCATATGTTTTTGTCTTGTTGTTACGGTGCATCACAAAAATGCAAGGCTGATGTGTCCTCACTACCAGTTATCATTAGCCATCCTGTCCGTCTAACGTTTTATAGGTCATGCCACCAGGGCCATATGCAGTTAAATCGTTCGAGGTGAAGGTTTCTCTAACATATTTACAGTGGCCAATGAATTGGAAAAAATGGGTCAAAACCTTTTCACAACTCCCCTACACCTATAAAAAGACATCTGTCTTTAGTTAGGACACTGAGGCTTGGTTCAATTGTATCACATGTGCTAAATTTAACTTTTATTTAGTTCTTTTAAATAAAATCTAGAAAGGGAGATGACAGATTGATATACCTGACACAAATGCCTTGATCAAACAATGTTCAAAATCCAACTCCCTACCCTGTTTCCTTCATTCTTTCTTTTGTGCCACTAACACCCCTAACACACACAAACATCCCTCTATTTCTTTTTTGCTTTGCTGAATGCTGTGTTGGACAATGGCCAGTTCACTTGAGGCAGGAAGACTTGAATGAAATGAAAAATGACTGGTGAACGTGCAGAGTTCAAGTACAAGTACACATCTGGGCATACACTTATGCCAAATAAACTGAGTGCACTCTTGATCATGTTTACGTAAAGCACAAGCAGTAAACGGTATTCCAATTGTTCTCAGGCTTCTTCTGTGAATAACTGTTAAAAACATTTGTGTTGTTAACTGGGCATCTAAGATGTTTGCACTACTTTTAACACTAGTGAAGATGATCTATCTTTGACCAGCATGCAGAACATTGAAAATACAAGCTGGGAAAAAAACGACTAGTATCTATGTATCTATGAAGTAGCACATTATCCAGAGAGACATCCTGACATTGTTACCAACAAGCATAGACAGTGGAAATCTGTCAACATACTGATGTGTTACGTTCTCCCTCTCTCTCCTTCTGTAGTGGACGTGATCATCAGCAATAAAGTTCCATTATCCATACATGGGGAGAAGCCCATGGACTTAAGTGTGACCCAGAGGCTGTTACATCCAGGCCAAGATTCGGCCATGCTGGCCCCTCGCCCTCCCTTTTTCCTGGGACACCTCACCTCTCAGCATTGCTCGCAGTTTTCCCAGCAGCACTTGCAGGTAAGGACAAATGTTGTTGTGTGGGGTTTTTTTGGCCATTTTAAAGAGGTGGTATTATGCTTTTTGGCTTTTTCCCTCTCCTTTATTGAGTTATATATCTTTTTTGTGCATGTAATAGGTTTGCAAAGTGAAAAAGCCCAAAGGGAGTTCCCATCTCCCACAGAAAACGCTGCTCTGAACTGCCTGAAAACAGCTTGTTTGTAGTCCAGCCGTTTTCCTTTCATCCCTGGGACGTCACAAGAATGAAAGCAAAATGAGCGTCATATAACTCTCGCCAAGCAGCTAGTCTGACACGCTCTCAAAAACACCGGTGGAAAAATACTGAGCTGTAGCACACACCTCACCTCTCCCTTCCAAACACTAGCTACCCTCCAGACAGTCAATGGACATAAAGTTGTTACTGTGATGTAGAGACAGAGCTCAGTAATACTTTTTGGATAACTCACCACTCTGAAACTCTTGCTCCAGTCCATGTTGCTAAGCTGGAAAGGGGATAAACAGCTGAACCGAAGCCTTGTTTACAGGCTTCTCACTGACCCGCCCTTCTCTGCTCCTGATTGGCTAGTAGTCCTTAACTAGGAACTGCGTATATGCAACTCCCAATAAAGGTCATGTAGAGGCAAGATGTATCACTCCATAGCTAAAACGAAGCCTTCAACACAGGGTGAAAATAGGAGCTGCAGCAGTGTGTAGTATGACAAAATATGGTGGTTTTTGAAAATTAAACAATGTAAACCTGTTCTGGTACAACCCCTAAATAAGATTTTGAACCTGAAAATTACCATAATACCACCTCTTTAAGTAATCAAAATAAGCACCTCTTTGTTATCCATATCTTCAGCATTCAGTACAGGAACAGATTATAAATATGACTAAGTACACTTATGAAATTTCGGCGCCATGTCGAGTCTTGCCACATCTGCCAACATTTGCACATCATCGCATCAGCATTTTATTTGGGTGAGGATGAGATGCAATACAAAATGCACAGACTGAAAGGCAGTCATACCTCCTGCCACATCAACCACAAGAACAAGCCAGCTGCTTTTGCCACAAGCCTTTACACAGGTTGAATGCTCAGCAGAAATGAGTAAGAAGCAGGTCAGGTTACTGTAAACAGACCACCTTCTCAGCATTAGAGTCTGATCAATCATAACATGGATCGGCCGGCCGGGGCTGCTGTAGAGATATTTGTTTACTCGTCAGAGAATGTGGCAGTAGCAGTGTTTGTCTGTTCCCCATGCAGTCTGGACGGTTCAATGTTAACATCTATTCTACATCTATTTTCTTCCCTCTCAGTATAACATCGAACAAACACAAAAAGAGATGGAGGGGAAAAGTGGAGAGCTACAACAGCTGATACGAAAGAGTAAAAATGAGCAGAGTGAGTATGACATGCAACGTATTTCTCCATTCTGTAAAGAGTGTTTTCATAGGTTCTCTGAAAGACCTTTTGGTTGTTGACGTTCTCTTCATCTGAGTCATAGCACACTGTAGGTTTCAATGAAAAATAGGGGGATTTCCAACTGTACTGTGATGTATTCTCAGATTCCAAGGAAATTTGTACTCATATACTTGTTTCAGGAAACACTTTTAACATGTATTTTTACCATGTAGAGGAAATGAGGAGAGCTTAGTGAAAAGTGGCAAATATCCTGGATATCTAATATCTACTTCAGAAGTCTCCTGACTTACTGATACTACAGTAAGATACAGTACTTTGTGAAGAAAAACTGTTCAGATTTCACTATCAAAAATATTATAATTTTATTATCAGCCCCACTGTTGACTGTAGGTCTACCGATATAATGTACTGTATAATTTGTGTTGTATTGTAAATCGTTGTCTACCTATTTCCTGATGAAGTGACTTAATTGACTGGTAGGTGCCGTGTCCAGTCCTCTGGTAAGGAAAAAACTTCGGGAACACATAATTATGAAGAGCCAGCCCACTCATGACAGGGTTACTCCAAACCACAACCACAGCAGTCCTTCACCAGGATACAGGTGAGAGCGACAAACAGACCTGGCAATATTCATGCTCAATGAACTTAGACTGTTAGAACTGCAAACGTGGCATTGCTTTGCCACAAAATACAACTAACATTTCATTGTTGTAATACAGCAGAGCTTCAGAAGGCCTGTTCGTTTTCTGATTTTATTAAAGTAAAATTAAAATTAAAAAAATGAACAAACTTTTCATACCCACTCCTGCAGGAAGTCTGTCCAATTTTGTTTTCATTTTTTAAACTTTTTTTGTTACCTAGGCTTCCGGTTCCTGACATGTCCCCAAAGCCTCAGCCTACACCCTGTGACCAGCGTAAAGACCTCTCCCTGCGCAGGACAGGTGTGAAACCTCTGGCTATTTGTGTCTGTAATGGGGGTTCCCACCGTGAGGCTCAGGCTGTGAAAGCCACTGGTGATTTTCCATTTCAGGACTGCCTTGCTCTGTGTAATTTAAGTTGGACTCAAAGTGGGATATTTTGTTCGGTGGGATACTTCCCCGTGTCTCAGCAAACCATCATTACGCTGCATATTCTGGACTAGAGAATGAGAAAGTGAGGGAGAGAATCAATGTACACAAAATGTCCTTTCCAGAGGGATGAATGAATCTCATAAAGCACCAGGCCTGCAGGGCCAGAGAGAGACAAACAGTCGAGAAACAACAGCGAGACATAAAAAACAGTAGTTACATAACTTTAACAGAAGTATGTGTAAAATGAACTGCGTGAGAGTCCAGGGCAGGTCTCCCTCACAGTGTGAATGAGAGTGGTAGTGGTTTCGTCTTCCTGTACATCTGTACACTAACCATTCAAAATGCCATTGTTTATTTGCGTTGCCCTAGAACCCTTAGGTGCCAGCACACACACACACCCTCCAGTGCTTTTTTTGGCCCAGCGACAGCACAAAGCTGCCTTTTATCTGCTCTGAGCCAGCCACTGATTGATTGTTTTGTTTGGGCTACTGGAGCCTGACCAATGTAAACATGGACCTTTTTTTATGCTATTGACCAGGTCTGAGGTATTTGCTTGGTTCAGCTGTGCTGCAGATTGCTTTAAGTTGGTTTTCTTGTGGAAATTGAGTATGTCATTATAGTATGTGCGATACTGAGTGAGTGTATTCTTGCCAATCAAGTTCTGTGAGTTTGAAAAGCTATAGGTGTCTTTTCCTTTTTATGAGGCCTTAGGAATAATTATATCCATATCTGTGTGTGTTCTTCTTCACATATTCATTTGTGTATATTTGTGTGTGTGTGCAGTCTCAGAGCCCACTCTGAAGTGGAAGTTAAAGAAGCTCATCAGCACAAGGCCAAACCCGCTGCAGCGTAAGACCAGTGCCCCTCCAGCTGTGAAGCACAGGACAGAAACTCTGGGTAGAGTATCTATATTTAGTGGGAACGCTCTCATGATCTTAAGCTTCTGGGGTTTTTTGCACTGCTCTTTTAGCTCTTTTTAAAGTTGGTGCTGTTTGGATGTGCCGTTTCTATCTCTGTTACTTTTCAATGTGAGACAACACATACTGTACTGACGCAGTGTGAATAATTTTCTAACTTGTTATGTTTGTCTTTTGGTGCTGTACGAACACATTTGTTCTGACAGTGCTGGCTATCATGAGTTGATAGGCGTGTCTCAATTGTGTCACCCAGACTCCTCTCCCAGCAGCACCCCAGCCTCGGGGAGCAGCTCACCCAACGACAGTCTCCATTCAGATAATGGGGCCCTCCCACTGGCTCATGAGGTGAGACCTCTTATATTTATATTATAGTAATTTAGTAGATTTTACTATCCACATTACCATATAAAGAGTGCACAGCTTAGGGTTCAGTGTCCTGTTCAAGCACACATTAACACAATACTGGGGACAAGAGAGGGTCAACCTTCAAACTTCTTATCTTCCCATTATATTTTTAAACAGTAAAAACATATAGTCCTACTTACGGTATGATGATGCAAGTGTCAACCACCAACAGTTGACTAATAATAGAGTGTTAAATGCAGTACATTAATGGTGCCTGATGCGTTAAACAGGGAGATTTGAGAAGGCCAGTTGGCCCATCGTACACATATTAGCTGATCACTCCTCATTTAATAAAAACATTAATATAAATGCTTTTCTATTTAGTAAATGTACTATAATTTACCTTGCTGGTTACAGCTATAGTGCAGGTTTATCAGTTTCTAACACACAAGACTTGTATAATAACTCTCAGCCCATTGCTCTATATGTCCCTAATTTACTTTGTAAATGTGTGCTTTTTGTTGGATTATGTGATCATTTGCATGAGATTATCTGTACCAGATAAAAAAATTCATGACTATTACTGTCTCATTCAGGCACAGAGATTGCTGCTGAAGGATGGTAGTTTGGCTCATTTCACCTTGCCCCCCAACCCCACTGCCATGCCCAACATCACTGCCGGACTTCCTGCACAGGTGGGCAACAGTACTTTCTAGGGTTTCCTTCAGAATCAATATTTAAACTGTTTAAGCGTTTTGTTTCACAACAAAAACTACAAATATGTTCCAGAATCATGCATCCATTTAAAGGATGACTTATAAATGAATAAATTTACAGATCATAGATAGACATCATGCTATGAATTAGTGTAAAGATTCAATGTCTAAGACAGTGACTGCACTCTTGAACACATATAGAAACATGTGGTATATTCAGGCTTTCACTTCCCTCTTGATTTCTGTGGCACTTTCATATCTTGTGAATCAGTCATGTGGTAGTTCACTCCCTTGATTACATTGTTAGTATGTTTGTCGATGAGTCTACATGCGAACAGCTCAAGCCCTCGCCCTATGCACTAACCCTGCCTTTTGCTCAGTGGTGTTAAGCTGCATTCACAGCGAGGGCTTCCCTAATCCCTAGTTACCCCTGAAGTATTTCTTATTCTTACATATACTTCTTCTTTTCTCTGCAAATAGTTGTATTATAACTTGCACTGTCTATTCCATATATATATATATTTCTACATTTATTTATGTCAACTGTACGTTTGTCTATGAGTAGCACCTGATCACCAAAGCAAATTCCTCGTATGTGTAAAACACTACTTGGCAATAAAGCTCCTACTGATTATGATTATGATTCTTACCATCATCTACCCCCCCACCAGGCTGACCCACGTGTAGCGAGGTCACTGGCACTATCTGCTTTGCATCAGGTCTACCTGCCTCTGGAAGGAAGCAGTCCAGCCATGGCTCAGCGTCTGCAGCCTGTGCTCATTGTGGAACCACCTATGGGACGGTTGCACTCCCAACTTGTCTCTCGTGAGTTGTGTGATTCTAAATGTGTTGTACAGCAGAAACAGAAATATCTCTGATGTGCACATCTGAACATGAGAACGTGTGAAAAATCCTTATTATGCTGGAACCATAAAACATTTAGGGACTTTATTGTGAAGTGTCAGCTTTTATTTTGTCATCTGTAATCAGGAAGTGATGTTAGTCATGCAGCTTTAGTAAAACCTTATAAGTTAGTGGTAGATGTTTTGAGTATGAGCAATTTATAGCCATGCTTTTTCAGTTCTCTTCCTGTGACATTAGTAGTGAGAAGTTGGTCAATATGTGAGCTATATATTGAAAAAAACTGTTTATTGCAGTACTCTAATTGTATTTAAGATGATCTATGTCAGTGATTCTCAAAGTGAAGTCCAGGGACCCCCAGGGGTCCTTGACGGGGTTCCAGAAGATTCACAGCAAAAAATAATTTTCCTTACAATTCTATCCATAAGTAGCACAGTGACAGATTGTCTGACTATTTTCGTCACGGGTTTCATACACATATATCAGATGAGGGACCCTGGGACACATCTTATCAAATGGGGGTCCATGGTCTATATTGTGTTAGTTTTGGGGTCCCTGATGTGAAAAAGTTTGAGAACCACTGGTCTATTTAAGTGCTTACCTGTAAATGTAAGAGAAGCATTATCAACAAATTCTAAATTGTCACGTTCATAATACTCCAGCCCATACCAGCCATGTTGTCAGCTATCTGATGCTTTCCATCCAGGTAGCAGTCAATATGCTACAAATCAAATCCACCATCAGGTCATACTACATCGGTGTCACTACCTTTCAACATACTTCCTGGATAATAGTCATCCCAGTCCCTCCACTCTAGTGATGACATTGTCAGAGTTAACATAGGGTAAAAATAGGGATCTACTAAATTTATTGCAGGCGCTTTCTGCAGAGAGCACCCCAAGAAAGATGAGAGCCTTTGGTACCTTTCAGTGATGTTTGTCCCTTCATAAAGACAGACTTTATCTAGATGAGCTGTGGACATTTTAAAGAGCACCCACAGCCTACTGGCGTGCTACATCAAGCTCTACAAATTGCCTCAAATAAGGCAGATGTCATGGGGGGTCGAGTCAATGTTACTTATTTGCCATCAGAAGAATATGTATCAGGGAAGGCACATTACAGAAGGTGCTATGCATGCAAATGGTTTATAGATAGAGGGTGCAAAGAGAGCAATTGCCAGCCGTATTGTAAATGTGAAATATGTGGAAAAACACGTGGCAGGGTAGAGCAGCAACAGATGACTGAGTACCCCCAGGTCATCTACGACAGGAACCTCACTTTACGTGTGTAGGTTGGATGTTTTGGGGCCAAGTGTTAGCAGACACATTCTGGCAAGGGTGGCAGCAGAATATATATGAGTTTGAGGAGATGTGTTGTTGCTAAAAAGATGAACAAGCTTGAAGAAATGAGTTGTCCATGGAAGGATAATTAAGACCTTTCAAAGCTAGAACACTTTAGAGAGGAAAGTGGTAATGGTGAGGTCCCACAAACCCCCTGGGACTTACCCCAGACCTGTTTCCTGAGGTCGAATGTAGTAAACAGGAGGTGGCCGGGGTAACTTAACATAACGTAACATAAAAGATCAAGGGACTCGATTGTGACTCTCCTTGCTTGTTAGTCTTACATGTTTTGAATGAGTAGATTTTGTTTATAAACGTGGTGGTTGTTTTTTATGTGTATATTGAAAGGAAATTAATTATTGCTCATATTTGATTGTAAGTTAAATTGCTTACCTGTGTAAGAGGCGCTTTATCAGTTGTTTTTATTTTTGTAACTTTTTGTTGCAGTTTCACCTTTTCATCATTTAAATCCTGCCAATCTTGGCAAACTATTAACAACACTAATAATAGAGCTTTTACAGACATTTTAACTTGTTATAGCGCATGTGTAACTAAGGAAATCAATAATAAGGCAAGTTAAGGGTCCTGGTGTTGTGCATCCTGGTTCACCGGCAATGCTTACATAAGTGGAGCAGAGCCATCAGTGTCATGTAACACCTGCTCTTCTCCTGCTAAAACAAGGCAAAATGTCTGCTGTCTATACATTTTAGATCAGAGACTGTAGGAACATTTATGCCCTCTGTCTTGTACTACATTTCTTTTGCCTGAATATTATATACAGCACTAGGGCGCCCTCTACTAGGCTCTGGATGGTGATGCAGTTTTTTTCCCATACACCTTATAATTCTCTTTCCATTTCCACTTCTTTGCCTTCCTATGTACCCATACCCCTCTGCCTCCTCTTCTTCTGTCTGCCCTCATCTTTATTAAGCTGCTTCTCGTGTCTCCTCCTCTCTGCAGTTCACGGTTTGAGCTCCATTCCTTTGCTGCAGCAGCAGCAGCAGCAGCATCATCACCCGCAGCAGCGTCACCTTTCCAGAAGGGAAGGCTTGGTCACTTTGCCCTCCCACAGACCCCTGGAGCGAACACGCTCAGAGCCTCCCCCCTACAGCCACTCGCCCCTTACTCTGCATACCAGCCATCACTCACACAACCAGCACCACCTGACCCAGCAGTACCACAAGAGTGGGCTGGAAAGGTTCAAGCCGAATGCACAGCTGAGCAAGGTGAGCTGGCGCAGGCGTGGACACTAGCATGCTGCACACAAATGAAAAAAATAGTTCTAATACTGACAGTGGTAGGTCTTTGTGAGATTGATTCTGTGGAGAAAACAATTAAAGAATTGACTAAATATAGAAATAATTTCGTCAGTAGTACACAAATGCACATTAATACGAGTTTCAGCAATTTTAAGACTTGTAAACACTGTAAAACTTATACCTTACATTAGCCGACAAGCAAGTCCATTAAGAAGCCTCGTCTGACACAGATCCCATCGGAGGAGATGGACCTGGAGGAGATCGGATCAGGATCTGGTTCGGGGCCAGGGTCCGTGTGTGAATCAGAACTGGGCTCAGTGTGTGAAGACAGCTACCGCAGGAGACAGAGCACTGCCAGCACAGACTCAGTTTACGACACAGAGTCCAATGCCTCTTCGCGGGAGAGCTTGATTGAACCCTCACATTCTCTCAGTCAGGTACTAATATAAACACACACACACACACGCAGCTTTCCTGAGGAATGATGACTTTTTAAAGAAAATCTCCATAGTGTTTTAATATTCTTTTTGGTACTGGAAGAAAAAGTATGTTGATGTATGACTTCAGCAGCATAACTGTTAATGTTTTGTGAACCTTGATGGTACTGATGAGTGTCAATTACCAGATTCACAGGTCATGCATGTTTTACCCTCCAATGAAGCTCTTACTTATTAATGTTTGCACAATTGTGTTTAATATTTAGAATTTAGTTTTTAATTGAATTAATCATGTGTACCTAAATGTGGACCTTTGTAAACATGCATCCCCTGTGCTAATGTAAATGAATTCACTAAGTTGAGCCATGTTTTTGACATCAGAGGGCGCTGTAGCTTTATATATACAGTATATATATGTATTCAAGATGAAAAGAGCGAGAACAGTATTGTGGCAGCATGCTTGGCAATTCTGACTTTTCTTCTTCAGTTGCTTGTTCTAGACAAGCAGTGTTAAATTAACCAAATAATGAGTAGTTGCAGCGTACTAAAGAGAGGCATTTGACTTATGACTATGTGGAAGTTTACTCCAGTTAGGTTTTGCCGTGTGCGGGTGCTGATGAATGAGCCTGTTCTTCTCTTTACTCACTGACCTCGGAACCACAGAGGCAGGTGATCCTTAGAACAGGTCTCCAGCTGGACCCTCTAGGTGTACCTGCCCTCATCTGGCCTCACCAGCCTCTGGTTCGGACCCAGTCCTCCCCAGCCTCCACCTCCCTACCTCCTCCTCCACATCCACCTACAACCATACCTTCACTATCACTGTCCAGCCCTGCTGCAGACATCCAGCTACGCTTTACCACAGGTGAGGGCCACCTTTGTAATCAGGAAAATATGAAAATAAGCCATGAATCATTACCTGGTGATGTATTTTAGTTACAATTCATGTACAATTGGATCATGAAATGCTCAGGAAGGAAAAAAGGAAAGGTTAAGACATTGTGTGTGTGTGTGTGTGTGTGTGTGTGTGTGTGTGTGTGTGTGTGTGTGTGTGTGTGTGTGTGTGTGTGTGTGTACCTAGGTCTTGTTTATGATGCTCAGATGCAAAAGCACCAGTGTACCTGTGGGGACAACAGCCGCCACCCTGAGCATGCTGGGAGGGTCCAGAGCATCTGGTCCAGACTCCACGAAAGAGGTCTCAGGAGCCAGTGTGAGGTATAGCTCACACACAGACATACACACACATACACTATACATCCTGGCAGCTGCATTCCCCCAAAGTCAGTATTATATGTAGTATATATGTCTGTGTGTGTGTAGCGTATCCGCAGTAGGAAGGCCACTCTAGAGGAGCTGCAGTCAGTCCATTCTGAGAAGCATGTGCTTCTGTTCGGCACCAACCCGCTCAACC
Organism: Lepomis macrochirus; assembly: GCA_024633595.2. NCBI lineage: Eukaryota > Metazoa > Chordata > Actinopteri > Centrarchiformes > Centrarchidae > Lepomis > Lepomis macrochirus. Next base: position 29,300,369 of record JALXJV020000004.1, on the reverse strand, counting down.
GCCTCAAGCTGGACAATCGCAAGCTGGCTGGTAATAATGATGAAAAAGCTATAATAACACTGTTATAATAATACTAATAATATAAACATCCATGACAGTTGAATGCCATGAATTATCTCCTGCAGGAATCTTATCTCAACGGATCTTTGTGATGTTACCATGTGGTGGAGTTGGGGTGAGTGCCACGCATGCACACACATACACACACACGCACAGATGTCACAGACCCCCTTAAAACACAAGTCATGTGGGAATCTTTCCACTTATCTAATTGCATTACTGAACAGCAAACATTACATGGCTGATTATGCCTCATTACACAATTAAGCTAATAATACTACAAATTGCTAATTCTATTGTTTTTGGCTAAGGTAACTTTGAAACGCAATCAGAAATGGCTGTACAAAGGTGAAATATGGAAGAAAGAGAGGGGAGGAAAGGAAGAAAGGGGGTATACATAGAAACTGCTGCTGGAGGGGTATGTGCCAGTGAAACTGGATTTTATTTGGAGGGAGTGGGTGTGGGCAAGCATGGGCTGAGAATACAGAGCAAGATAAAATGTGTAGGTAGGGGTGCAGAATAGATTCAGTTTAACAATGGGCTATGAGAGAATGAGGATAAAAAAGGAACTAAAGATGTTTTCTACTCCGATATGGCGAACCACAGACAATGACTATGAGAAACTGTCGTGAAGCACAATCAGAGGAGAGGGGGTAGGAAAAGAAGAAAGGGGGTGGGTGTCAGTTGATAAGACGACTGATCTGCCTGGATTTCCGGGCCCTTGGCTGCTCTGGTGGAGAGGGGTGATTGGAACAAGATGGCAAAGTCTGTGATAAAAGAGAAAAGAGAAAGAAAAATTCCTTTGATTTCATTGTTCTACCACAGCACACCACCCATGTGAGTTGTGAAACATGGACTAACATTGAAACACAAGACAAGGTTTATAAAGACAATAGATGCAACAAACACAAAGTGGATGGGAAATAAAGAAGTCTCTCAGCGATTGTTAGCATCCACAGAAGGTAAATGTCCACCATCATAGGGTTTTATTTATTTTTTTATACACTTAAAGAATAATTATTCCTGTCATTTAATGTGTCAAAATAAATGAAGTGCAGTCAAAAGTTAACTTCAGCGAGTTCGATTAACAGAACTGCAAATAGTCAACTCCTTACTGGCCGACATCAGCTAGACCAAATAAAATGTGGTAAACCTGCGGACTGAGGTTTTCCAGTGGGACTGTCAGTTAAAAATCTGCAATCTAGTCTGACTGGCTTTTAGTAATTCTTTTATTGGTTGAAACGGCCGAGGCCAAGTCCAGGTTTGATGAGTCTGTTAAACTATTTGTGAGAAACAAAAACAAAGAGTTTTTAAAAACATGCAGAAACTGTCTAACCATTCAAACAGAAGTCAATTCAACATCTGAGGCTGACTTTTGAACTGACTTTACATGTCTCCTCACTGTTTTACCGACAGGTAGACATCGATACAGTCTGGAATGAACTTCACACATCAGCAGCTTCCCGTATTGCTGCAGGATGTGTCACAGACCTGGCACTGAAGGTGGCACAGGGAGAGCTGAAGGTGTGTATTTGTTAACAAATATCTTATCAACAAATACCATGTGTTTTCTCAGGAATTTCAGATCTGTGGGGTAAACAACTATTATTATACAGTATAGTATAGCTTTGGTAACGCCTCTAGGTAGCTGCTGCCTGCAGAATTTAACAAACAGCATAGACAACACCATTACCACGTGTAAGCTTAAAGATGTGTGCATGTGTGCTGTGGTAGACACTGAAAGCAGCAAGGTGTTAAAGTTTTTGCTCTACACTCACAGAATGGCTTTGCAGTAGTGAGGCCCCCTGGACATCATGCAAACCACTCCTCCCCTCTGTAAGTACAGCAGCATACACACACACACACACACACACACATGCATACATACCAGAGCCAGGAGGTCTCTGCAAACTGTTTCAAAGGATTTATTAAAGATCAGCTAGACTTCTGAGCAAGAGAGAGAGAGAGAGAGAGAGAGCCCATGTCTCTCTGTTTTAATGTGTCTGAGTTTGTGTGATGTGTTCTACCTACCTGATGCCCGAGGCAAACTACCGCCTCTGCTCAGTTTCTTTTAAACTTTCAAGACACAGAGCAAAGCACCTAGATGTGCTTGTGTTGGTATTTGTGTAGACGTGTGCATTTGTGTAAGTAACCGCATTCAGCTGGGACTGTGTGTGTGTGTGTGCTCAGCTGTGCTTCTCACTGGTTATTTATGGGACAATAATGACTTTTCTTGATGAGCAGAGTTTGGACAGCATATATGATATACCGTCCCGCACCCAGAGTTTACGACCCATGCTGACGCTGCCACTTCCAACATTCCTCCATTGTTTTTCATACATCAACACTTTTTTTGCATACCTTTTCTGTAGACAGTGAGTGTTGTGGGAACTGCTGCGCCAAGTTGTGAGGTCATTTTTCTGAAATCATCTCACACGTCTTGCCAGCTATTTACACTATGTTATCATCTGAAATGTGAAGTCAATTTTATGATAAGCTTGGTTTTCTGTTTGTCACAAAATGTGCGGGTTCTGCATTTCTCGGGAGTGCAAGATTTTAGACTCAGCATAATGTTCTAATGTGAGAAGCCATTTTTGTTTGTCAGCAGTGGAGGATGAAATATAAAACAACTTGATATGAAACATCCTCATTTCTCTAATATTTCGCAGTAAATGTTTGCCCGGCAGGACGTTCTCTCCATGACTTGCACATTAAAGTCAGGGCTGTGATTGTCACAACCTGGACTGAATAGCCACAACAGAACTTGAGACACGTCTTAGAGGTTCCTAAGGTCCTTATGGTGATTCTATGATATTAATTTGCTGAAGATGTCATGATAAACACATGTGGCTGCCTCTTTTCCTGTCTGTTTGTCCACAGGGGCTTCTGTTTCTTCAACTCTGTGGCCATCGCTGCCAAACAGCTCCAACACAAACTCAACGTCAGCAAGATCCTCATCGTGGACTGGGTGAGGGCTCCATGACCTGATCCCCACATGGACAGAAATAAACAGACAAAAACACACATGCACAGGCACACAAACGTATCGCAGCCATAAGCAAGGCCCCAGAAGCCGAGCGGCCCTCTACAGTAGCACTCCTATTTGTCATTTAGTTCATTTAGGCACCGGTATCTCTGGTCTCCATGTGTAGATCTGAACTGTCACGTGCCCTTAGAGTTGACACAGAGGTATACACACTGTCATATGAACATGCACCCGCACACATGTGCAGATACTGATCCGCAGCCAGGTGGTCGTCTCTGTTCGCCATGTGTGTGTATATGAGCCTGCATCGTGTCTTTACGCACGCCGAGCTGACATATTGCTGCATCAAACAATAATTACTACCTGCTTCACCAAAAAGCCTCTATGATTAAAACACATTTGCTGTTGATAAGGAAAAGCCTTGAAGGTTTTTACAGACATTGCTCTCTGCATTTTATGTTTTTATGTAAACATAGAAGATGGACTATGAAGTTCTAAAACGTTTTTTTGTGATTTGTCAGTCAGTGAACGAATATGTGAATCTGTCATGGTTTTATTCACGTGTGAAATACCTACTTCAGGGTCCTTAGCAACTCCTTAACCTGTCATTCAATCATTGTCCAGGATGTTCACCATGGCAACGGCACCCAGGAAGCTTTCTATAATGACCCAAATGTGCTGTACATTTCCCTGCACCGCTATGACGACGGCAACTTCTTTCCTGGTAGTGGACACCCCAGAGAGGTGGGTAGTCTTCCACCGCCATGCGTTGTTTTTCTGCTTTTGTGTTGTCATGGTGATGTCTGGGAGCTTGTGTGTCTCTGCATGTACCTTGATTCTTGTAAACACGATAGCTTAAGAGCAACACGTGCACGCTGAGAAACTTGCACGCTTATAACACTTGTTCTCTTTTTAGAGTAGATAATCTGAGTAGATTCTGGATATATAATACAAACATTTGTTATTTTACTCTCTAAGGATACAGAGTTCATAGAAATACCACCCATGTGTCTTGTGAAGATAGATATGTTGGCATAGAAATATTTGGTAATTACGTGATTCCAGTGGGACATTAGGGAGCTTAAGAGCCTTGTGTTTAGCATATACTTGTCAAAACAGGGAGAATTATTATAACAATAAATCCAGGAATAATCTACAAGATTTAAAGCCCCAATTATAACCTCAATTTGGTCATGATTGATTTTCATCATCGCAGAGTCTGAACTGCGTGGGGAGAGAAAAAAATGGAACAGTATGATTATGTTATCTTGCAGCGTACAGGTTTTTAGGATTAAAATGTCTTGCCAATGATTGGGCCTCAGACCAGTCGGAGCTGTCACAATTAGATCAAACATATTTTTACACCACTGGAATCCCAGCAATGTGATCTTGAGCTGGTTACAATATGAATCCCAACACACAGAGCTCGTCTGGGAGTTTAATCTGAAAAAAGTATTTTCAACGTCATTTCAAATTTCTGTTATAGTTTTAGTGTTTTTAACATAAATAACTTACAATTTAGAATATCATATTAGCTGAAGATGCTACAAATGCGTTTATCCAGTGAACTCACTGTAAGCCTATCACGCTTTGATTTTGTGTATCTACTGCAGGTTTATTTCCCTAGTTCTAGTTTACGTCCTTTGGATCAGAGCTTCACAACAGGATGTGTACAGTCCAATTGCATGCCTATGTTTGAATACAGGAAATTGTGATGCCTATGAATTCTGCCTGCGGTCTTCCCAGAAACCAAGTGTGATGACTATCCCCAGTCAGATGAATTGACCCCAACCCACGGTGGCATCCACCACCCATTCAATCCCCCACATCCCCTCCTCTTATTCTCCCATCCTCCCCCACAATAATGAGGATAAAATAGTCAATGTTTTCCCATAAAATCCCCTGATGAAGGACGGTACATAAAACGCTCTGCTGGCTTGGATGTGGCTTTGCCTTAAGTGGCCCCTCAACCTCTGTTGAGCAGTGTGGTAAACCTCTGGAGTCTCGCTGTCCCCCGTGTAGGTATATAACACACCATGGGGTAGGGGTGTGATGTCATAGCCATAACAGAGAGTGCAGAACACCACACAGAAACCAGTGAAGGCCTAATCCAGTCCAGCAACTCTTGAAACATGAAAGAGAGAAAGGACAGAGAGACTTGGAGCAATAGCAGGAACCGTGTGTGTGTGTGTGTGCGCGTGTGCGTGTGCATGCGGGTACATTACCAGTTGGCAGAGGACAGGAGGCCTCATGTGTTTTTCGTTTGCCCTGTGAACATCCCGTCCACTGAGAGAAGAATGGAGACAGACGCTTTGCGATGCTCATCAGCATTCTTTCAAACATCCTCTCACACCCATACGCACACATGCACGCACACACACACACAAAGGAAATTACCAGGCTTTGTTGCCAAGAGTATGTCAATCCACCTCCTCAGTCTCCCCTCAAACTGACACATTGACTGATGGTGAAAGGCTTAGAGAACAGCTAAATGGCTGCTAGCAGGACTACAAAGAGAGAGGAATCCTTAAAACTTCTTTCCAAGACCCGGGCCTCAGTTCACTCCCAAATATGTGAGGTCAAACTGAGAGAACCTCCATTGACTCTGCCTGGCATTTGGGTGTACACACCAATCTCAATACAGCAAAAAAGAATTCAAAATCATTTACAGTAGTATACCATGTATGTTTTATTAGATGTGTCATACATACCAAATCTATTAAACTTCAAATATACATAACACACAGCATAGAGTCATTCCAATTATATACAAATAATACATTTTCAATATATAAATAGAACATTTCACAAAATACCGAATGTGATTCTAATGCGTTGTTTTTTATATGTTAGGCAACACTTGCCAAATGTAAAATATTTCCCAGTATAGCTGTAGCCTAAAGCTTGGGAATCATAAACGGGTGTAGCTCTGTTGTGGCTCAGAGTGATTTATAAGGCCATTTGACAAATTGTATCAAAATCAAAATGGAGGGACAGGGGTGTTGAATTAATAGCCATCCGTCTTTCATTTAGGATCATAATCACTCCCTGGTGTTGCCTTAAAGACATTCAGTCACTTTTCCTCCATTGCTGCAATGCAAGGTTTTGCAACAGGCGTGCTGATTTTGTGAACATTTGACACAAATCTGTCATCGTCATGCAGTTTCTCAACTTTCACTGGGACTCATTAACTTTCTTGACATTCCCAGAGTCTCACTTTCTCTCTCCCTTTTCTCTCTCTCTCCCTCCATCCAGGTGGGTGCAGGTGCAGGCGAGGGCTTCAATGTGAATGTAGCATGGACAGGGGGTTTGAACCCTCCCATGGGTGACGCCGAGTACCTGGCTGCATTCAGGTAAAGACTGTCTCTATTAACCACATTATATTTCATTCCATACTGTAGTGCTTTACAATTTAAAATCTAAAATGAAAAATTAAAGTTGTGGCATGCTCAAAAACATTTGCATACATCACATTCAACCATTCACAAAAGCACAACATGGTTGAGTGACAACATGGTGAGAATGTTTCACTACTTCCTAGGCCGCCATAAGGTATCCACCACTGAGGATATTACTTTGGTATCTTATTTACCAAAGTTTCATGACAGTAACATATAGTGTTGCTTGTAAGGGTGTCCGGGTTGGTGGGTTCAAGTTGAAAGCTCAGTGACAGAAGAGTCAGCAGCTGAACAGCAACTTTTTAAATGCAACGATTAGTTGTTTACATATTACAGTTTGCAAGCTACCAGTAGGTCACTACGTGCTGCTGACAACACAAATTCACCCATTTTCAGTCCAGTCAAATACGTGGATTACCCTCTTCACTCCCACGCAAAACAATAATTTGCCCATCAGCTTTCAATCAAATGAGTTACGCCATTGTCAAGGCTGTGATTGTATGCCATCAGTGAACAGTCATCAGTCACGCATTCTCCAACATTAATTCATCTGTACAGACCGAGCTTCTGGATTCCCAGCTCGCTCACGCCGGTCTCTTCCCATACAGTCCTTGTTACAGTCCAACAAACTATGTTTCAAGTGCAGTCACTTCCAGACACTTTGGCTGCCTATGTGTAAAACAGGCAGACCAGCACACATCTGAGGTCCAGCACACTACTGCAATAAAGGGAGAGCACAATTAAACAACAAGCAGCAGCTGAGACAGTTCTCTCTCTGGCACTGCTCACCTGAGCCACGTTGCCACCTCTCACACCTGCAGCTGAAGGCCAACCACACCTACCTCCACAATAGATTATACTGTAATGTCAGATCTTGTATTATCTCAAGCAGGGTTTATATCTGATTCCTGATTTCCTCTGGAGAAAAATGGTTGGCACTAATCTAATGTCTACAATTAACAGTGGATAGAAAAGGTCTACACACCCCTGTTGTTTTACATCATAAGAACCATTGCATTTTAACAGGGGTGTCTTTTTCTATCCACTGTATGTTAAATGGACAAAACATTGATATGGCAACTCTATAAAAGCAAAACCATACAGTGATGTGTTAGTGAAACACCTTTGCTCTCACCACATTTTTCATTTCATTCAAGCCATTTTTTCCCTGAATGAATATAGTTTCTGCTCCACACTACTATGAACTGAAAGAGTGTTTCTGTCAGTAATACTGGCTAGCTGCCAGATGATTAAACAGTATGTGAGCTCTACCCGATTCTGCATGCAGCAGACACAGTGGGTGGGCCCCTCGTCAAAGGAAAGATGCTAATGAGCTAACCTATACTGGTAAAATCCATAGAGCCAATAGACAGGCTTGGAAACACTAAGTCCAGTGTTTACTGGAGCACTGGATGCTAATTAAGAAACAACTGGTCTTCCTGAGAAGGCGTCTGGTTTTGGTATTTTTCCTCCAGTTTGGGAAATGGCAAGTGTTTTCATGTGCAAAACTTCCTCAGTTAACCACACTGTAGTACTGTACCGTATTGTGTGTTACCCCTAGCTTTCATACAGGGCAAAGTTTGCCCTGTATGAAAGCTCTTTGTAGAAGGAGTCTCCTGGTGGTCCAGTGGTTTGAGGCACATACCATGTAGCTCTGATGTCCGGAGTACATATCCGGCCGAAAACTTTTGTCACATGTCATCATGGGGAACAACCCCATGTTTACTGCCACTGTCAACTATCTAATTAAGGCAAAAAAATTCCACAGTGAGAGCATCAATGTTATTTGGATTTGCAAAACTGCAGCGAAATAGTCAAGATTTTTCAAAAGCGCAATGCATGAAACAGCACAGGAGGGATTTCTGTAAAAACATACAAAAACAAATGTTTAATAATAATTTGTCAGTGGACTTGTCAGCCGCCGTTCTGTGCATTACGTGGTGAGAATAAATGCACAACACACTATACAGACAAAATTTAATGCATCATTGGTTCATGTTTACGCAATTAAGTATCTAGTCCGGTGCCAGTTCTGTAATTCAATTTGAATACATGATTTAGACGGCGGGGTGTTCCAGACTGTGTGTTTCTCTTCAGCATGGAACAGAAAACTAGCCAGAGTGCAGTTGTTGATGATGTGTTTCTGTTTTTGGGTGTATGTTAGTGACAGAGGAAATATTGTGGTCGAGAGTGGTGGTGGGACTCTAGTACAATCAAGAGAAAGCTCAGCTGCGTCGAGATTAAGTGTCATGACGTAGTGTGTGTGTGTGTGTGTGTGTGTGTGTGTGTGTGTGTGTGTGTGTGGAGGATTACTAAGGTGGTCAGAACTGAAGGTCAGTCTAATCACCAGTAGCACTGCACATACATAAAATCTAGTTTCAGAGGAAGAGCATGAGTGTGTCTGTATTTTAGCCTGCTGCTTAGAACGTATGTGTGCATGCACATATTTTCATGTGCATTTCTAGGTGGCTACTGACGAATGACAAAACTGTGGAGGAGAGGAGAGCAGAAGAGAGGAGAAGAAGTGGGGGGTGCATTGTTAGGGAATCCAAAGGCGGCGTAATTAGGCCCAATGGATCCCAGATGGCTGGCTGTCAGTGACGTGAGAAGAGGGACGAGCTCCTAATAGGAACCAGACGCACACAAACGCCTTTGAACTGCCGCTGCGAAAGAGAGAGAGAGAGAGAGAGAGAGAGAGAGTGGAAGAGAGCGAGAGAATCAAAAGCGGCATGGGCTCTGCGCTCTTGCTAAATAACTGGCAGCAGGAGAAGAGAGGAAGTGAGGAGGAGAGCATAGAAGCGAGGAAAGTGGTCTCCCCTGAACAGAATATACACTATATGGGCTCCGTCCATATATGTCAAGGGTCTCATTTTTATCTGCTTGTGTCACTTGCAAAAACAGAGACCTTTCAGCTACCTGCCTAAAGTTGTGGGATTTCTTTAAACCTTTGCTTGTTTTTGAACTTCATATATCCAGGAAAGAGCTTGCGCTTTTTTCCCGCAGTGCTCTGCTTCACATTTAAACAGTTGCACACGTTCACACCTGGGCGCTACCCCACCTTCTATAGTGTTGGCCATGTACCAGGAGCGGATCAAGAACACAGATCAAGCACTTGGAACATTCGAGCCTTTGATAATTTATCTTTCATCATTTTCAAATGGATAGAGTTTACAATGAAGTAAATGTTTGCAGTTAACAATCCAGAAAAGTCTTACATTGGACTAGTGGTCGCAAATCAATCACTTCAACTACGCAGTGATTCTGTTTTTGTTTTTTACTTTACAGGCAACTTAAGATTCTGTTCAATACAATAAGTCATCTTTTTAAGTCTGTTCTAACGTTAAATCTATCCCACAACGACTTCCTCCCTCGCCTTATTATATTGTATTCACTGTTCCAAGTTCTGATTTTTCTTTTCACAAATTATAAACACCTGTTGAAAACATGAATTGTAATTTCAGCTAGGCCACAGGGCTTGAATGAAGGTAACATACGATGCAGTATTTGGTTTACAGCACGCTGTTTCCTCTCTCCCTCCTCAGAGCCGTGGTGATGCCCATTGCCCACGAGTTTTCCCCAGATGTGGTGCTGGTGTCAGCTGGCTTCGATGCTGTGGAGGGACATTCATCACCACTGGGAGGCTACAAGGTCACAGCCAAGTGTAAGGCTCAGTCAGCCCTTCTTTCACATGTGACACACATACATATATATCTATGAAAAATCAAACAAACTACCGCACACTAATCTGACTTTACTACCTTTATTGCCAAAAAACAGATACATATAGACTTATCTTTTGATATTTATACATATCTATTTTTGCTTCTGGTTAGAATCAATATCTGGTTGTTCTGCAGTTTATTTTAAAATACTTATTTTGAATGCAGCGCAATATCAGATACCAAGCTTAATAGGTAGCTCCAACTAATTTGTGGGACAAACTGCAGAATTATAAAGTTAAATTTTCTAAAGGTTTAATTATAAAGGTTGGTTATTCCTCACAGACTGTTTTCAGGTGGATAAATCTGAACTAATGATGGTGACACCATCATGTAAACATTCACAACAGTTTTGTGAGTTAGAGGCTGGCATGGAAAATGACTACTGTTCACCAAAACTTTGTTAATGTTAATCCTTTAATCTCGTTAATCAATATTTAGTGAGGAAGTAATTTTCTGGCTCAACCTGTGTGTGTGTTGCTCTCTACCAGGTTTTGGCTTCCTGACCCGTCAACTGATGTCACTAGCTGGGGGTCGGGTGGTCCTGGCTCTAGAGGGGGGACATGACCTCAAAGCCATCTGTGATGCCTCTGAAGCCTGCGTCAGTGCCTTGCTGGGCATGGAGGTGAGATCTGTGTGTGTGTACCTTACATGAATGTGTATCTTTGAATAGACACAGTATGTTCCACCCTCTAACCATTCACTCTGGGTTGTTTCCCAGGTGGAGCCTCTGTCGCAGTCCGTGTTGGACCAGAAGCCTTGTGAAAATGCTGTCCAGTCGCTGCAGAGAGTCATCCAGGTTCAAGGTGAGAACTGACACCTCAACACAACACAACCTGTAGAATCCAGAGCCCTCAGCAGCATGTCAGTCAGAGGGTTTGCAGTACTCTGAGAAAAATATATACATACACAAGTCTTCAATACAATGTGCTGATCAGTGTGTGAAATAGTCTATGAAAGACAGCACTCAGGTTTTCATCCTATATGCCCATGGGAAGATGTTTTTTGGTCCTTCGGTTTCCAGTTATGCAAACACGGCGCTCACCTGCAAAGCTCAGAATGGGAATCCACCGTTACCGGCAATTACCTCTAAATCAATTCCAGACTCGCAACCTGACTAGCAGGCTCGTCAGATATGTTAGGCAAAAACTGTAGGGCTGCACTGGTGCTAGTGCTTTACTGTTGGAAGCACTTAGAAGAAAGTCAAAAGGTGGCAGGTTTTCTCTGCCATCACTTGCTGTTTCCTCTAAATTTGTTTCCATCTTTCTTTATCTAACCTGCAACTGCACAGTTTCTCCTTTACTCTCCTCCAGCTCCTTTATCTGTCTCAGTTGCCTTTGCTTCCTCATAAACACCTTTCAAATGTCACAATATGAGAAAAATATATTTCCAGCAGCTTCGAAGTGAATACATTTCCAATACACACTAACAATAGAAATTAAATAATTTGTTTTGGCCACGCTATTATTGCTCCTTGGTGGTGGCTTAAGTATATGCTTTATTTGAAGATGAGAACCATTTTATTTCATTATATCTTTTTATGTGACGATGAAAACCATATTATCATCATTATCTTGTTACTGCTGTTTATGTTCTCCCAAACGCAAATCCAAAAAATGTGTATATGTGTATTTTAAATATGGATATAAATTACTGTAAAGGCCTATATTGTTTTACTTTTATATGTTCCTATATTCTAATATAATTTTAATGATTTGTTATGTTCTGTGTGTCTAGCATGAAGGGATTACATACTTTCATTTTTATTGTACAACCTTGTGTTGTATAATGTTGAATAAACTACCTTGAACCTTGAGAAGTACACCTGTTACTGTGGTCCAGCTTATAGTTACACCACCATGTTCACCGCTTTATACATGAGAGGATTGTCACGTCGATTTTTATTAATGTAGCCCCAAATCACACAGGGCTTCTGCATACTTGTGTTTAGACCCTCAATTCAGACAAGGAAAACTCCACAAAACATCTTTAGCGTGAAATAAAAGCACCTCAAGAAAAACATCAGGAGGTGGGATGGCATAAAGTCATGACAGTTACATGTTACAGTTGCAGGGGTTTACAGTAAACATATCAGGGTGTCCAAAGAAACTTTAAAATGCTGTATTTGAATTGAATAGATGTTTGTTTTTCCTACTACGTGACGTTTTATTTTACATAAAAAAACATTTGATTTAAAGCAGTTTGATTTAAAAAATAATTATTGAATATTTATCATGTTAGGGAAATATTTTTTCAATTTTTAATCTGCTTTTCTAGTTTGAAGTTTCCATCAGTTACAATTAACAGAAAATAATTCTATTTTTACTTGAAAGCTGTCAAGTCCTTTTTGCATTTCCTTTCTCTATGGCTTTGGTCTCTTTATTGCTCCACTTAGCACCTCCCTCTGTCTCCTCATCCCTTCTGCTCTCTGGCCACCTCTCCTCCTTTACACCCCTGTCTCCCATCCCTCCCTCCAGCCGTCCCACACACAGACAGACACACTCACACGCACACACGGCCGCCCTGGCTCCAATTATCTTCAAACACTTCTCTGGCACACGACCTTCGCAACATCCTCTCTTGATTGCGCACAAATGTTATCCCAACCAAATTAGATTAATTAAAAATATTTGCAAAGCCACAAGAATGTTAAGCCCATAATTTAGGCCCGGGGTGAAATATATGTGAGTTGCATGCACAGCCAGAACACACACACGCTCACAGATGAACACATTTGCAAACACTGATTGATTTTACTTCCACTGTGTGTCACAGGACTCAGGCCTGAGAGAACAGATTGAATTTGAGTTTACATTTCTGAAATGATCAGCATGGATATTTAGACCACCGGCTGTTTATATCACAGTCAATGCTTATATTTGGATCAAACGGCTACAACTGGCGGATCAAACACCAAAGGACTGCTTTTTAATAATGCAGTGCAGGCACTTCCCTCAAGGAACAATTCAGGATGAAAACAACTGAAATACAGACAACTGAGGCCATTAATCTTTCTCTCTTTCTCCTTCTTCGTCTCCCTCTTTTTTTACCTTCTTGCTTCCTGCAGGTGAGTACTGGCAGAGTGTGAAGGATTCCGCCTCCACAGTGGATCTTTCTTACCTGCAGGCGCAGAGACGACGGCTTAGACGAGACTCGGACAGCGAGGCCATCAGCGCCATCGCCTCGTTGTCGATGGGAGCTATCCCCTCTGACAAGTAGGGACGACATCATGTTTAATATCTTGTGCTATGGCAACATTACAATACCGCGCTTCGTGTATCATAACATCTTTCTCTTGTTTATTAAGGAAACAGCCGGAAAAACAGACAGACAAAGGTGATTCCCGCTGAAGAAGGAGTCTCCTGTACTTTGCCTTCAACCAAGTCTCAATGGAAACAAACACACGCACACACACACACACACACACATAGAGCTATGCATTTGGACATCAGAGGAAGCAGATGTCCTCCTGAGTTCGACCACTGTATTCATCACCTCACAAAAACTCCTCCACCTGCATTACTACTGGCTGCAGTCTGACCACTCTGATTCAAACACACACTGAGGAACAACATTCATATTCTCATGACGGGTCAACAGGCTTTTCCTGAAGGAAAACTGGCCTCTGAGCTGAAAAAAGCTGAAAAGAAAGATTAATGAAGGATCGTCACTCTCTTGTAGCACTGAGAGCTGATAATATGACGTAGCATGAACACACACTTGACAAAGCGCAGGTCTGCAACTTTAAACATTCAGCTTGTGAAAGACTCCCACAAAGCCCAAAACAGACCGCTCAGACTCTCGTAACCTTGAAGGCGGGGTCAGAGGTCACGTCGGCTTATTGGAGCCAATCACTCAGAGCGGAAGGAGTCGTCCCCGCAGGACGTGCCAGTGAAGGAGAAGGAGAGCAGACATATCCTCTGCACTTAAAACGCGTCCCGCTATGATGACGTCATTTTTCTGCAGGTGACAAAGATCCAATGAAGGAAAAGTTTCTGATCGTTGCACTGTACCGTTCTGTAATGTGAACCGGACAAGGTGGAAGAGACGCAGCCACATGTTGGCAATCAAACATCTTGTTTGCTCTTATTTTTAGCCTCCTTGAATATTCATTTGTTTGACCTGTGGCACACATTTTTGAGAACGAGATCAAGGAAGAGTGAAGCTACAGTGAAGTCTGAGATACATATGTTTTATATGGTTTTGTATGTCCACATATTTTCTTAAATCTTTTTTTCTTTCTTTCTTGGCCTGTCAGGTGAGCACATGCAGCAAAACTGTAGATCACTGTAGTTATTATTATCGCTCCCCGGCAGATAAAAGGCGACACAGTACTCTTTTATGAAACGCATCTTAAATGACATACTGTAGTTTGCATCGTGGCATTAGTCACAATATAGAGCTAATACATCTAGTCATTGTCATATGAATATCAGGGGAGAAAGTAATAACTCTGAAACGCTCCTTAAAGAGATTCTGTACATGTCAGCAAAGACAGAAATCACCCATGGTGCCTCAGTGCTGCATGAATCCTCAGAAATGATTGTATATGTGACAATGCAGATCCCACTTTCTCTGTAATGAAATCTATTCCAAAGACTTTTTGACAATCACACACTTAAAGTGCACTTACAACGCCCTCAGGAAGGGAGGAGTGACTTGGGTCTTAAAATCTGAACGTTGATAATATTTGTCAAGTGGACCAGTGTTTCTTCCGGTGGATGAGCATTCCTGCTGTATTTTGTGAATGTTGTACTTTCTCTCACGTACTTTAATTTCTTTCATAACAAGCACGAACTGAACTTTGTTCGTCACTGACGAAGCAGTGTTTGTCGGGGAGGTTTTGCTCCCCCGGACCAAACAGCGACCTTTTAGCAGTAAGGATGAAGCGATAATACTGAGATAGTTGAATATCCACACAGTACAATTGGACACAGGTTAAGCCCAACCAAAGTTTATGAGAACAATGTGCTGTTCCTGGACTGGCATGGCTTAAAGAACTTCAAAGACTTTGGAGAGTTTGTGAATGTTCCATTTTTCTATCCAAACAGTTGAACAGTACCAAAAGTACAGGACGGATATATAAACAAATTCATTTCTCAAAAAAAAAAAAAATCTACATGACTTCTATTTATACGTTCAGATTCTGTGTCTTTGAAGTGCTCTTTGCATGTCTAACATAATATTGACGGTGCTATGGATTTTTTTTAATACAGTATGTTTGCTTTCTTTCTTTCTTTATGTTGCATTGTGTATGCAACTCAAAACCTGTCAAATCTTTGTACATGCAATGAAAATGTGAAAACAAGTGACGGTGAGAAAGCGCAGAGCAGTTCCAGCTGCGTATCATGTAGGAAAGTCCGACAAAGGAGTGTAGCTTTAAGTAGTTTACGAGAACATTCATGAGAGTGACCTGACCTATGTAAAGTCTTATCTTTTGTCTTAATTAATGCAAATGACTGATTTTTGGATTTGATATCAAAAATGAACCCTGTGCGTACTTAGAGACCAAATTATCAGCCCGCGTGCCTTGAAGTATCATGTTGACCAACCTGTGTGAGGGTAGCCTTAATAAAAAAACTGGATCTTAATTAAAACGGAAAAGTCCAGTTTTCTCATAACTGACTCTGTTTTTATTTCTGTACAGTGTAAATAATGACTGTTTTTTTGGTCTGCCTTTGTCTTTTTTACTATTTTTGTTTCTCAAAAAATCCTTATTAAAGGTAAATTATATACGTTTGAATAAGATCATTCATTTATTCTTGTTTTATTTTATTTGCGCAAATTCACTACAACCTCCTCACATCTGAATTACTACTAAATGCTAAACATGTAACGCACTATTCCTTAGATTATCAAAAGATTACACTCAAATACAGTATTGAGAAATGTTTTATTGTCCACAGGAGCTGACACAATAAAGATTATCAAAAGCAAAAAAAAACACTACAAAAGAAACATGATCAAACAGTAATTGGACTACTTATGGTTTCAAATGCATCCTCTATACTATGGCTGGAATCACTTCATCATCCATTTTACAACTTTCTGCTTTTACTTTTGCATTATTTAGTACAAAAAATGCTCACAGCAAGTTCGCAAAGATATTTCTCAAAGCTGCAGGAAAAAGACATACAGATTTTCTTGCATTTTAAAATACAACTTTCTGCAACGCTCACTAATAACTGAAGTGAAAAGAAGCAGAAGAGGAATAGTGGCTGAACTGTGATCAGTGGTTTAAGATATTTTCCCATGGACATTTTTCATTATAGCCAAGTGTAATGCATGAGCAGAGTTAAAGTAATACAGTGTGCTTACACCAACTTCACAAACATACACTTTAAAACCCCCAAAATACACAAAAAGCTATCCAGTTACTACAGCACAACAAAGTAGGAGATCTGCGATTCCTCGTGCTCCTCTTTTTCCCACAAGACTGTGCTTTGAGAGCCCGAGTGATTAGCTTATTAGCATTTTTGCTGTAAACATTCATTGGCTGTGACCGCCCCCTAACCATCACTGTGCCATTATCATTAGTCATCTTAATGTCTGTCTGGCAGTGAGTCATCCGAAGTGAAGAGTCACGTGGATGGTGGTTATCACGGTGTTACCCAAGGCACTCGAACCAGCAGCCATTTTGTTTCATTGTCAACGCAGGCCAGCTGTTTGTTATGTTCTTGTTTTTGTCATTCAAAATGTTCAGCGCTTGACTGTCATGTCTCCTCACCGGTGTTTCAGAAACACAAAGTGAAAACTGTTAGAGTCAAGCTGTAAGAATACATCTCATGAGTGTCATGAGCCGAGCATGTGTCCAGAGAAAGAGAGAAAAAAAAGGTTTTTTTATAGATCAAAAAATGGGGGATTGTCTGGTAAGGCAAGAACAAATTTCTTCTTTGAGTGTAGAGAATTTTCCATTTGTCGGTTTTCTGCAGAGATGAGAAACAGAGATGAGTTAACATAACGCTTCTAGATAAGAAGACAATTCAAACTGGTGTATCATTCTGAAGCGGTGGCATATTTGTGCAAAAACTAACTTTTTGAGATGTGTTGTTGAGGTTATAAAATGTGTCTACAAACAAACAAACAAACACTTCTGTTTAGTGGAAAGTGGAAAAGTCCATACAGCTCCTTAATTTCTCCTCTCTTGTTTTAACAAGTAAACATTTCATGTGGAGCCTCTCTTGGTTCTCCCAAATTACAGTGTGACTTTCTGTGCTTCAAGAAAGACACACAGAGAGAAGAAGAATTCCAGCAAGAAAGAGTTAGACATGTGTTTGTGGGTGTCATCCCGTCACATAAGTGAATGTGTAAATTGACAGCTTTCAGTGCAGGGCAACTTTTATTCAATGTTCACATCTGTATTTGTGTTTTTTACACAAAAGTTATTTTTGAAACACATTTATCTTTTTCTGGTTATAAGATATTTAGTTACAATCCTTAAGACTTTCATGAAATCAAAACCCCATTTCTGATTCTACTTGTGGTCTGTGGTTTTTTTTTTTTGCAGTAGCCATTTAATGTATTTATATTCAGTAATTACCTCCCTATATTGTAGTTTTTATTGGTAGTGGCGGAGTCCGCCACTCCTGCACTGGATTCAGATTGCCTACCTAAGCACAAGAGATTCACAGGAAACTCTTTTAAGGCTGCTTCTAGAGATTTTTGGGCGAGAATTTCTTTTCATTTTACACTTAAAATGCTTGAAACTTTTATTTTAAATTATCTCTTAATCTGTTCCTCTGAATTGTAGGTGCATGTAAATGTTTGACAGATCCTGATGCATTTTGAACCCAAGACATGTGGTGTTTTGTTGCCTACGTGTCAAACCAGAAGTCATTCCTCCCTGGCTCTCTATCCCAGCAGCTGTCTGAGCAAGGCCAACACATACAGATTCATCCTCAAGCACATATGCATTGCAGCAGTCAAAAGTACAGACACTAATATACACCCGCACACACAACCCTGCCACCTGCGCTCGGCTCACGGTTTGGCTCTCTAAAAATAAAGATAACTATCAGAAGCCACAACTTCTGGATGAGGCTTTTAAAACACAGATGAGCCACGAAGGACTTTACATCTGGTCCCAGATCAGTCCGGAGTGAAAGCCAGAGATTTAATATGCACAGAAGAGCATCCAACAGCAGGTCGGTCCAAACTGTAAAACACACACACACTCACGGACGCAGCAGAGCCAAGGGTTCCGGCAGAGGAAAGAGCAGTGACAGGCATTTTGATTATAGTATAAACAGAAGGGAGAGGATTGTTTTTTCCAACTCAAACAGAACAATCCTCTCAATCTCATCCCGAGCCAGACACCCACACTTCCTAAAATCATTCTCATCAAAATGCACAAAACTGTCCGCTGTGCATTTATGTCCGTGTGTGTGCACGCTACAGACTCTCAAGGAAAATATTAAAGCTTCTTCTGCACTGAAAGTACAAAATAGTAGATATACTTGTACTTTTAATGAAGCATACTGATGGTGTAAACCAAGATCAAAACAATTATCTTATTTTCTTTTTAAAAACTGTGCTGCGTGGACAAAATATCAGCAATGCAATCTAATACACCTACATGAATCACAGCCTTAACACAGTCTCAACAAAAACTGAGCATTGACACACTTTGATACATTATCAGGTGTTCCAACGTTTTGTCCAACTCAAAATAACAAACTAACATGGAGGAGATGTATGATTTTTAGAGGAACTTAAAAAGAGGCAGCAACATTAATATTTGGAGATTCTGTGGGGATCTTTGATGAGTTCCTGTGTGAGTGATGCACTACTATACATGTCATTTAACCCATGTCTACACACTTTTAAATTACACCACACACACAGTCTTGCACGCATTCACACTCTGTGTCTGATGTTTCTCAGCCTCTTTCTAAACTCATCTCTCTCCTAAACCTAGACATTCAAGTCAGTTTGATGCCTTGAATTTCTAGCACTTTCTGTGGCGGCCCCTGCAGAGCTGATGATAACAGGCAGACCAGGCAAAGTGGTAGGTAATAACTACCGCACTGCGTTCAAGGACACACCGCTCCACGTGCAGGGGCCTTGGAATTCCATCCACATCACTGACTGGAGCCCTCGACGTCTGCTGCAGAGGCCACTGGAGGTTCAATATTAAAGCGGAGTGGAACACCTGCAGTGTGCACATGGCCCGCGGCTGCATGTGTGTGCGTCTGGACAGTGTAATGTGCAGTATATATATGTTGTATCCAGCCTGTGTAGTAGTACTTGTAGCTAGTATCACTTGGGCTTCACTGATTCCTGCAGAGTGAAAAAATGTGTGTGAATGCTTGTCATAATTTCTGTCTGCTCAAAGATCTGTCAGTGTGTTTGCGTGTGTGTCTGTGTGCCTGTTTGAAATGTGTTTACCCTGACCTGTCATCTACCTGATGAAAAAGTGTGTATTTCCCTGCAGCACAGCAGCTCAGATTTATCTCTACATGGCCTCTGCACCTCTTCACATTTCAGCCCGTCACTCTTTCTTTCATTTAAATGCTTATCTTGTATGTTGTCATTTTATTTTGAAGGACGTTCTGGCTGGCTTTTTGCAAAAATTAAACTGTAAGCCTTACAAAACAAAAACCAGGAGATGGGTGAGATACGATCACTGAAACACCATCTGCGAGTGTATTCCTGTTTACTGATCTGCAGGTGTGTTGACACACACACACACATAAACACACATAAACACTCACATATGCTTGTGCACGCTGCTGCACATGTAATTAAAGCTCATTACATACACAAATACACACCAGTGCACACATACATGCGTGGACACACACACACACACACACACACACACACACACAGGCCTGTGTGCATGACCCTAACCCTGGTACACACACCTTCCCTAATACCTCACAACTGTTTCCAATCTAAAGGTTCCTGCTTGTCTGGGCCCCGGCGGGGCCTGATTGCACGATACAAGATCCTGAGGAGAGAGGGCAAGGCTGCAGGGGAGAGAGAGAGAGAGAGGGAGGGAGAGAGAGAGAGATGTGCCTCCACTTATTTCTCTTCACTCTCCTTTTCTTTTCCTCCTTTCATGCTGTACCTGTGCAGGAATCTGGTGTCTGTTAAAATGTTTGACAGAAAACAGACCCTGTGTGAAGTCGGTCCTACAGATTCTGGAGGAAAACATTTGTCTTAAATACATCAGAGGTCTGTCAAAGCTGAGGAGTTTAGATTGTGATGATGATAAAGTGCAGTTAGTTCATTTTAATTAATAAAGTGAAACAACCACACATTTTTTTCTTTAAATCAGTGCTCAGAAGCTATTGTATTAATTGTGTTGTTTTTGGTCTTATTTATTGTGGCCATGACTTCACAGAAGTGTTGTTACTGTTGATGAGAGTTTGGGAGTTTATTCCTGATGTGCTTGTGAGGACTAAAAGGTTTATATACATGTAGGCAGAGAGCTTTGTTCATATACTGTAAGTATACAGTTCATAGTTCTTATACCTGTTTTTACTAATGTTTTAAAATTATTATTTGCAGGATATCTCATTTGCACATTTTTATATTTTGTGAAGCATTTAGTATTATAGTACATGATATATTCTATACAAACTTTTATATAATATACATTACGTTTAAGTTTTATATATATTACGTGTAAGTTAAAATTATTTGGATTTGTTTTTTAGTTTTTGTGATTATTATTATTTTTAATATATTTAATTACTTTTATTCAACAGGAAATGTCTCTTGACAGTGACATCTGCAGGAGTCCCACCCAAAATGTCAGAATAGTTTTCACAAACAGAATCAACACGTGATTTGATTCGATAACTGTTATCTGTTATGTTATCTGAGCTACAAAACATTTATTAATTTAATCAGTTTTATGTAAGAGACACTTACTAAATGTCAGCCAATAATTAACAGAATATTATACTTCCAAAATAAGTTTAGTTTTTAAGTGTCTCTACTGAAAATAATGGGTTTGGACAAAAGAAATTCACATTAGAAGATCAGAATAAGACATTTAATTTGTGAAATAATATAGCTAAGGTGATCTGTTCCAAAACATTGTCATATAGCTTGGAGAAATATTTTGTAGATTTGAATAAAAATGTCAAAAGTTTCACATATATAGACAAAGTTCATGTTATATTTACACACCTGAAAGCAAACTTTATAGTTATAAATGTGAAAACTAATATTCCTGTATGTAAACAGAGGCCCACTTTGTATATGTTGATGTGTGGTAATCGCACACATTTCAACTGTTTATAATTCTATTGAGGTGTTAGATCTTATAGCATTTATAAATGTATAAATTATATGTTTATGCATAATTATAAGTGTGCAACAATTTTTCTTTAAATTCTTTAACCTGAACCCGTCTGTGGTCAAGTCTTCCAAAGAAAGCCTTTTCATAATAGTCTGTATATCACACAATGATTTATAAAAAAAAGTTTAGAACATGTTGATGTTTTTATTTGCTCTTTGCTTTTATTTTAACAGGATACTTCAAGAGATCTTTTAGTAAGTGACCGGCACAGATTTGTAGATGTGTTTTTTTTTTTCTGCCTGTGTATTTTGTTTGTGAAGTCCGTGTGCGGCATTTATTTGTTGAGCTGAAAGGCTCAAAATGATGTGCTGACACACTCTTGAGGTTATTTTGAACATGGAAAGAAATACTAAGTCACATTAAACATGTCAATGTGCCGATGACATTGTGAGTACAGAAGTGTGTGTATATATGTGCATGTTTGCAGGATTTCTGCATGCGTTCGTGCAAGTATTTGTACACAGCTTTCTCTGTAAGTGTGTGTTTTTGATATTTTGTCCATACCTGAAGGGCTGCGGTGGAGTGTCTTGTTCCACTGGACTAAACTCTAGGACAGACAGGGGAGGGCAGTAGAAGTGAAAACAATGGAAGGGAACAGGGTGAACTAAGAGAGTGACAAAGATCCAACTGGTGTAGGAGATGGATTGAACCATTACGGAGCACATAGATTGAGCAGGAATGTGTGCAAAGGTTTGAGATGAAAAGGTTAAGATCGGATCGAAAGGGAAGAATTCAGAGGTTCAGAGGTCAGGAAATGGGTGCACACACAGACAGAGGTGGTGGGGTGAACATATGGACACGAAGGGGTTTAGGAGAGAAGTTCGAAGGGATCCTAGTGGCTGGTGGACATGGCCCAAGCCCCCTCCATCCTCCAGACGGAGAAGGCGTAGCTCAGTCTTTCGTGGGCCAGATAGTTGCAGCTGGCCAGCTTGGCGTCCATCTCGTCGCTCTGCAGCACCTGGTAGAGGAAGTCGATGTAGCGTGAGGCTAGCTTCAGGATCTGGATCTTGCTCAGCTTGTCTGAAGGTAGTGTGGGGATGATCTTGCGTAGAGAGGCGTAAGCGTCGTTCAGGGACTGAGTGCGTTGACGCTCCCGCACGTTGGCGATGACACGCTGAGAGTGGAGGTCCTCAAAGGGCTGGTCGAGTCTGGGCCCCAGCGACGTTGGGGCCAACGACACAACTGTCGAAGGGCTTTTCTTTGGCCTCTTCGGCCCAGATGGCAGAAGGCTGTTGGGGCTGCCGGTGCTGCTCTCCTCAGCCTGACCGAGACTGTCCTTCTTTGGGTAAGGGGAACGTTTTCGATTTCCTTGTTGGTGGGTCTTCTTCGAACCTCTTTCCAGTTCCTCTTCGCTGGCCCCAAGACCTCCTTCAGGGGAGTTGGTGCAGGACACCTCTTCTCTCATTGTACTGTCCACCAACAACCTTTCAACCTCCACTGCAAAGACAGGGCGCTGTGATGCCCTCTTTTAAACGACAACAAACCTGAACTTGACAAGCCTGTGTAACAAAAGTCTTCTCTTTCATAAAAGAAAGTTACGGCTTCTGAAGCTCCATCGGCTTGCACGTCGCTCTGGCTGTCCTGTTTCCCGGTTACCTAGTTAAATTTCTCACTTTCACATTCCCCTCTCAACCTGGCAGACAGAACAACAACAAACCATCTGACAGGCAGGTCCACCTCCGCCTCTTTTATACCCAAACGCTAACTCGGGCCTGCGGGCAGTTCTCTTTGGCTAAGCGGACTTCCAGAAGGAGTGGTTCGGCCTGAGCCAGGCGGAGAAGCAGGAAGTGTGCGTAAGCTGGGCGGGCAATAGAGGAAGGGGGTAAGTGGCCCTCTCAGCCAATAAGAGGTGCTGTGTCTAATGTTGCAGAGATGTCTGAGGCTTTATGGGTTCCAGATTTGGGCTGGAGTGTCAGTCCGCATGCACCCTTGTGTCTGCATTCTCTAAACTTTTTATTTCTGACAGTCATCAGTGTAAACTTTAATACTGGATACTTATTATACGGCATTTTTTATGAACACACATTTTTAAAAGGTTTTTTTCTGCAACAAATGTATATAATAAAAGTCCCCAATCATGTGTGTTGATACAGTGCTTATTTTGTCCTTTAAATTGAGAAGAGTTCACACAAACGTTTGTCTGCCATGGTTTTTATCATGCAGATAACCAGACACTATAAAAACAAATCTGTTAAACCACGGGTCACAACGTCATTGAAAATACTGCAGATTAAAAAAGACTGAAGGAAGATTTATAGGTTAAACAATGCACTTTATGATGTGGCATTTATGTTTATAAATGGCACAAATTATACTATTTATGTTCTTTCCTTTTTAAGTCCTGCAAAATTTTTCATAAATCTGTCTGACCACAGCAGTTTTAAGTAGATCTAAGAGAAAATGTGAGGTTGTGCAAGTGCAAATCCTGGAAATACTTTCACGCGTTGAGCTTTGTCATGATATGCGATTGTTTCCTTAATCACTGATGTACACAAAACTCCTTAAAGTCATCCGTTATCTAACACCTGACCAGTGCTTGGTTTAGAGAACTTCTTAGTGAATAAACACCTCTAACATCACTGCTGACATCAGCTAAGGAAGGGTGCACAGGTAGGACCCTAAACAACCCCTGACCTCAGTGGCCCAGTGACCTCAGTCTGCAGAGGTGAGAGAGCACCTAATTGTGCCATCCACAGCCTCAGGGCAGAGCACACATGTTCCACCTCCACACCGCGAACCCATCTGGGTCTGCAGCCACTTACAGACATTTTCTACATGTTGGCAGTCATGACACAGCAGACAAGTCATCTTAAGAAAATGGCAAGACGCAGTCCAAATTTGTGTTTGTTCAGACACGAAGGTATAACAACCTACAGTTTGAACAAATTACTAAATCTTGCGTAAGTCTACCTTTGAATCCAAATCAGTTTCCCAACATTGTGTCTGTTTATACCTTCATGCGTCATGACTTGAGTGACTCATGTGTGGATCACTGCAGAGAAATCTTGTGGGGAGTTTTCCGTTGCTCCAAGCTGCAGAAATTTGGTACTTTTTGATGACAGCATGCTTTATGATAGCCTTTGCATTTCAACACCTCCAAACATTTTTTATTTTGAGGGGTTTTACAAGAGTAGTTTAATCTTTCATGTTTTGCGGAGAGAAGACGTTCAAGAAACTCGTGTTACTTACAAAACAAAGGTTTCTTGGGTTGTAAGTAAACCTCATATCATTCTTGACACGCTGCTTGACAGCTTCTAGCTGACAATTTGGGAGAGATTGCCGCGGCTTTTAAAGGAGCGTATGTGCAGAGAGCAGTTCAGAAGATCTTTGATGAGCCCCGTGATTGCACTGGTTTACATTTCATTCAGAGAGGGACGTTGAACGGAAAGTAGCTCGATCCCAGTTGGGTTCAATCAACTTGGAAGAGAAAAAAACAACTCACATCAAAAACAACTCTGGCCATCAAAGCAAGGCCATGTACAGAGACAGTGAATTATATGAGGTTGTATTTACATAACAGGCTAAGTCAACTCAAGGATTAACTGGTATTAGAAGTGAGGCTTATTGGGAGCTCTGGTGGAGACAGTGGAGGGACAGGGAAGTCATTGTTGCTGAGGCTAATATCGGGAGCTGCCGATTACCTTTAGCGAAAGCGTGGCTTTGTGCCACCATCATGGAAAAAATGAGCTAACAAAGCGGGTAGGCCTACAGGAATGTCGTGGCGCATGGAGGAACAGAAGGGGAGAGAAAAGATTGGGAGAGAGAGAATGGGAGAAGAATAAGAAAAGGGGAAAAAGAAAAGGAGAAGAAAGGAGAGGGAGAAGGGGGAAAAAAGTGAGGCTGTACAAACAGAACCAGATGCAGGAGTGTGGAGACTCGTTTGATCTCTGTCCTCATAGGCTGATTGATGTTGCACATTTCATTTCCTTGTCAGAGTCTTGACATAATGTTTCACTAAACACTCAGGCCCTGCTCTCGTCTTCGTTTTATTTCCACAGGGGTCATAATTAACCCTTTCTGGAGCTGAAAATAGATCATACACATATCAGTATATATCTATATATATATTGGCTTATACACACACACAGGTGGTAGCATTGGGGTGGGGTGGGGGCTGCTTGGATATCAAAGAATTCAGATGTATTGTCTGTTTCTGTCTCTTCAACATATGGTTTGGTCCTGACTGAAATACTGCACTGAAGAGCAGCCATGTTGAAACTTTTGAAGTTCTCTCAGGAAAAAAAGGAAAACAGTTTCTTTAAGTTCGTAATGCAGTCAATTCAATTACTGCACCATATTCTGAAAGGTCGAAGAGCTGCGGTGACGTACTCAGCTGGTATTACCAATCATAAACGATGCGTCTGGAAATCCACAATGGCTTGACAAAAGGAACTAATCATTAAATTCCTCCTCACCGTCACCCCGGGAGTTTCTTCACCCTCCTGGTTGCTGTTATTGATGTTTGCACACAGCCCACTACACCCTCCTCCACCCCATGCCCACCCTTTCACGGCTCCATCCCTCCCGAGGAGCCTATAGTGGCACAAAGGCAGACATCTGGGACCCATTTCCCCCCTGGAGAAGCCCTTCCTGTGGGGTATCCACTTAGAGGGGTTCGGGTGGGGAGGTGGAGGCATGGTATGTGGGGGATGGTGGTGATGGGACTTGGGGTGAAGTGGGGGGCTCAGGACGAGAGGTGTGGATGACAAGCAAATAATGCTAACTGTGTAAGGGTGTAGATTTTCCGGTTAAAGGCTCAATATTTGACCATCAGTGAACACAGAATCAAGTCTTCACCTGCATTTTCTAGCTCACAAGCAGATGGAATTGTTTGACACACTGGTAAATACGCTTATTTGCTTTTTGTGCTGAGAACTAGATGAGTTGATTGAAGGCAGTCTCATTTCTGTCTGTTAAATATGAAGCTGAAACTGATAGTTGTTTAGCTTAGCTTAAAAACTGGAAACAGCTAGCCTGTCTCTGTCCAAAAAACCTTTAACTGACACTTTTCATCTAGCTTATTTACATTTTACCTTACAAAAAATCAAAGTGTAGTTGAAGTTGTAATTGTAGGTGGACAGTCTATGTGCAAAACTTACTGGCTGCTAGCTTCAGCTTCATACTGACCATGCGTACAGACTTGTCATCCAACAACTCAAGGAAGTGAATAACCATATTTCCCAGAATATCAAACTATTTCATTAAGTGATACATCTTAAATGACAGATCCAAAATGTAAAGAGATTACATAGAAAACTGAGTTTGTGAGAATGTGCCAACAAAGGCAACACAGAAACGTGTTTATAGGACTTTTAACTTATTTGACTGATAAGCCAACATGGACAAGAAGTCCTTAAAGGCCCTGAAAACCAGTTTTCTAAATCAGCTTCTCATTATTAATCATGGGCTCTTACACAAAATGTTCTGACAAAGTTGGAACAGCTTTCGTTGTTTCGCATGAGAGATTTCTGTCTGTGCTCCTCTGGTCTCCGATGGAAGAAGGTGATATCTGTGTACCTTTCACAGTATTTGAATCAAAGTCAAAAATGTGTTTGTGCTCATGTTGACAGGCCACAATATCCAATCTGATCTCAAGGTGAGACTGTTTGTCAGATGTTTATAGATACCTAATGTATGTGTTTTTTTCAAATGTAAAAAGTGCAACACTTCCCTCCCCCACTGCGTGCAAGCCTATATTATTCTTGTTTAGCTGTGACTTATCTTCCCGTATTAGAGCGTAATTTATCATAATATTTAGTGCTCAAGCTTCCTTCAAATGTCCCTGCTTTCATGTGCAATTTAGCCAATATCCTGTTCTGGCTCTGATTACAGTGTTTAAGTGCTTGGGTTCGTCCATGGCACATTACAAACAGTCCCAGTGGAGCACACAGCTGAGCTGGGGATACAGCATGCTGGGCTGGTGTACACTGAGCAACAGTGCATAAGCATGGCTTATTGTGGGACGTCCAGTGAAGCAGTGCACGATGGTTAGGAGCAGACATCCACTCTGTGTAGTTGAGACCAATTAAAGTACCACTTTCTAATAAGACACTCCTTTTTAAAAAAGTTTTTTTAAGTTGTAGTAGCTTTATTAATGTGAAAATAATTCTATAATAATAATTTACAAATGCTTTATTGATCATTTAAAATCAATTAATAAGAATTAATTTGGGGTTACCAGGTTGTGACAAACCTTTCCCTTTGCAGTTGAAAATGTCAGTAATCATCATTAAATTCCTAATGAGTTATTCATTAATTTCAAGATTTTGGACCAAATACTACGGCACTGCCAGAAGGAAAGTCATCATATGGTCCAACCAGTCACAACCTGGCAACCCAAAGGTTTTTATTATTTTTGGCTTAAAACTTTTCTAGAAGGCCTTACTAAGTTAACATTAATGGACCTAATTAGTTACAACATATAAAGCCATTTTAAAGGGTGCCTTATTAAAATATGGCATCCAAGTTTCTTGGACACAGAAGCAAAGGACATACACTAGACATACAGTCAAAAAACGGTGGCAGATGTCACATAACACTAGATGTGTTTGTGTGCATGTGTGTGAGTGGGAAAGGTTGCTCGAAGGTTGCATCACATCATGTCCATATGTGCAAGTAGCGGGTCATATGATCTTCGCGTGTATGTGATAATGTGATACAGGGGCAACACAAAAGGAGAACAGTTGGATAGTAACTTCTATGTGGATAAAAAGGGTTTTAAACTTTGCATTTCTGTTAAACCCGTTACCATACATGACATACATGAAAACACCGTTTATTACAGTTGTAAGTCCATAATGCTGACTCCAATCAGCCAGGCAGAAAGACGCTGACGTGATTGAGCACTATATATAGCAAATCAACACATGAAAGTAATTTTTGCTGCCGAGTCAGCTAATCAAATTCAATGTGCTAGGCTCCCTTTCTTTGTAAACACTAAGACTCACTGAGTCAGCAGATCAGGGCTGACCATGTGGCCACTGGGGGTGGAAAATCCTGTTTCAGCGTGAACTTCACAAATGAGCTTATCAAGCCACAAGACTGATGCTCACAGGAGAACTTTTTAACAACAACTGTGCACCTGAGCGCTGACAACAAAATAGATGTACGGTGATGAGGCCCGATGAAAATATAAAATCTCTATATTTACACCAATGCAGTAGAGGACTATTGACAGGACAGAAATCAAACCCACCATCAGGTGAAATGTAGATCAGATACTCTCCATCACTATCAGCCTGGGCAACAAAACACCTTTTTGACTCTCTACAAACACCGTTCCTTGTTTGAAAACCAAAAATCCCACTCCAGAAATCAATTTCAACATAATTTCTTCAGGCTATGCCTGTCAGGGAGTCACACGTCACTGTCTCCAAGCTCACACTTCAAATACTGGTTACTGGAAGCAGTGTCAACCTGGGATCTCCTGGATTAGGCACTATCACGCATCCACTCCTTTCAGATTTACAGCAAGGCACTGTCTGCAAGGTAGAGAGGAATGCTGCATTTCTACAACAGAGCTATTGCATTAGAAATATCAACAGAGCCAGCTTCAAAGGGGTGCGCCTTCACATTGAATCAATCCCCACTTCCATTAGATTAGATGAATTCACCAAAGTTACATTGCGCTAACGTTTCTTTATGGTTTCCCAAATCCCTCGTTCTGGTTCTGGTTCCCCCTGTGAAGCCACTTCAAACAGCCTCTGCCATGGCATATCCCTTTGTGCTCTAAAACAGCAAATATGTGTCTCTCTAAAATGTTTCAGATGCGAGCTTGCAGTGGTCCCAGAGGCACAGACAGCATCGCACTCAGAAACACAAGAGTCAGAGAAAGAAAAAGAAAACAATAGCTGAGTGTAAAGGTAGGGCATCTACACAACAGGCAGGTCTGGAGTGAGAGTCTCACAGACTTATGGGTGATGGGAGGAGGTGATAAAGACACACAAATTCAGAGATAAAGGGAAAAAGAAAGGAAAGGAAAAATCAGATAGTGTGGGAGAAATCCTGCAGCAGTAAATCATTGTGGTAATAAGGAGAGACGGGAGGAGAAGGGGGGCTGCAAAGGTCTAGAAACATATGTTTCAGTTTGTAAATAAAACAGTAAATTGCTATGGATATTGCTTAAATATCTGTGGGCTTTGTACCACGCTTTGCGGAAGTTCCTCGGAAATCATTCTGGGACTGCCTTCTTAAAATGCCAAAGCGGCTTCTTAATGTCAAAGAGGCCATCTGGTTCTCGACCAATTCAAGATGTTTGCTTTTCATTTTGCTTTTTTTCCATCCTGATGCATCTTTTTTTAGATCAAATGCTTCACTTTTTGTATTATTAATACCAATGTTCATATTTCACAATGAAACTGTTAGCCAGCACGCATCACAGACATAAGTCAAAGCAGTGAATCCCTTTTATTATGGGTGGGAAGTAACTAAGTACTTAGTTACTCAAGTGGGGGAATATGAAACTTTTTACTCCACTACATTTATCAGACAAATATAGTTACTGGTAAGAACAACATTTTGAACATTATGAAACCTTTTGAATAAGATGCATTGTTATAGATTAAACTACACGATATTTGAAGTTGTTAACAATAAAATGCTGCTTATGCAACAGTAATGTTAACCAGTGCTATCATATAAATGAGCCATTCTGCCATTACAAATTAATTTTCCTTTTTATACTTTTAGTACATTTTGTTGTTTGCTTGTACTTCCACTAATGTAAAATTATGAGTGCAGGACTTTCACTTTTAATCAAGATTTCTATAGTGTGTTATTGCTTAAGTAAAAAATCTCAGTACTTCATCCACCGCTGCCTTCGATAGACTGATGATAAACTAGAAATACCGACACAGAGAACGCTGAAAACAGTTCTGGAGTAAGTATTAAAATTACATTAAAAGTATTTACTTTTACTTTGGTCAGTATAAAAACCCTCAAAAAGCAAAAGTACAGACGTATAAGCAATAAAATGTACTGAAAGCTACTGGAGTAAAAGTATGTGTCAATGTTGTAGTATTACATTACTGGATTAGTGATACATTAACATGTAAGCAGTACTTTAATGTTGCAGTTGCTCAAGACTGAGGTAATTTTAACTATACGTTTAGTCTGTAAAAATGCATCATATCTTGAAAATACATCATATGTTTGTAAAATATGAACTGGAAAAGTAGTAACTACATCTACTGAAAAATGTATGTGAAAAGTGCAACATTTCCCTCTGAAGTGTAGTGGAGTAGACGTATAAAATACACAAATAATGTACAAGGACCTTAAAATTGTACTCAATGTCTGGCTGACTGAAAAAATTGAAATCTGCTGTATCTGTATTTTAGAGTGTCGGCGAGTACACATAGATATATGTCTGAGAGTAGACAGGTGGATGCTCAAAAAGATATAGTTTGTGTCCTTCTCAGATAATTCTGACATAATCTGCTGAAAAGGTGTGCGTGTGTACAATGCAAAGGAATACTTTCCGCTGTAGGTTGTTTGCTATAGATGTTGCTTTGTTGCTCTTTAGTACCTACTTGTGCAGGATGTTTAGGATAGCTGTGTTATTTGAATGTATAAACTATTGTTTCCAGCCTCACCGCACTCCGCCAGACAGCCAGTCAACACTTGAGACAACTTCCTTCCTTGATTTGGGTAGAAAGGAGTCCCATAATTGAATAAAACGAGACCCTCCCTCTCTTTACATACCACACACACACACACACACACACACACACACACACACACACACACACAGGTTTTACAGGCTGGTGTATAAACTTAATAGGACGCATTTGGTTCCAAAGCCCCCAGCTTGCTCAGTGGAAAGTGAGCCGGATTGTTTTTCAGTTTCTTAATGTTGAAGTTTAT
Source organism: Lepomis macrochirus (assembly GCA_024633595.2). Classification (NCBI taxonomy): domain Eukaryota; kingdom Metazoa; phylum Chordata; class Actinopteri; order Centrarchiformes; family Centrarchidae; genus Lepomis; species Lepomis macrochirus. Next base: position 29,269,028 of record JALXJV020000004.1, on the reverse strand, counting down.
AACGGCCAGATAAAAAATGTTGCCATGGTGATTTAACCACAACATTGCAATTACCTTGATGCAATGAGACTCTGGGGGCTTACAAACAAACCAGTGTAATGCAATTAAGATATAAGTACCACCAAAAATGTCCTTAAAACACAGAGGAAGGATGCAGGAAAGCAACAAAGTGAGTGAAATAATGATAGTGGCTTCTTAAGGATCAAAGTTACTGATTCTTCTAGTAAATAATTAAACACTGTGCCAGATTCACTTTCTTTTATGCTGCAGGATGGATTCAAGAGACACATTTTTCCACCAGATATTGTCCTGTAACTGAATAACTTAATGAGTTATAATGCACCCAACACTGATAGCGTGGTAATAATTCAGTCACATAATTTTCAAATCAACTTCAAAGTCTTTGTATCAGGCGGCTGCTTTAACAAAATCATACACCAAAAACTATCTGCACCCACCCCCAACTTTCCCTTTGAGGGACAAAACAAAAATGTGGATGGGTGGAATAATTGCCTGACTTCAAAGTGCAGGTTATTGACCTGCATTTACTGTTGCGATTGCAGTGCTGTGAGGTGTTTTTTTCTTCCTACGTGTGGCTTGGGTGGGTGGGAAGAGTGGTTCATTCCTCTCACGGCGCAAATCCCACTCTAATGCCCAAATCTGACCCCCCTGACCTGAGCCTAGTGGGAAGAAGAATGTGTAGTACCTTCAATCTGCCTCTGTGACACTTTCTCATGTTACATTAAAGTCACAAGGCTCATGAAGAAATAATAACGTTTTTTGCCTTTTAATTCCTTTGCAAAGCATGAAGGAATTCAAAGCTTTGGAGGAACAGAAACTTTTAAAATAACATACACACACATTCCTTCTTTAAAAAAAAAGAGGAACAGTTAATTAGCCACTGACATGTCTTTTTTCAGATTTGACTGCAAAAACACACCAATGCACAGAGAATGTGAAAAAATAACCAACACATTTTAATAACGCGACTCTCAGGCAGACTCTTAAACAAACACATTCTCACTACATTCACTTAAGTGATGCATGTGTATACACAACTAACATGGTAATGTTCAGAGATAAGCATTTAAAGGAAAATAATCTCATTAAGCAACAATATAAATGACAAATGGTTCAGATCAGGACAATATAACATAAAGCAACACGCATGCATTTTAGTGGTATCACTACTGTCATGAATTATAGCCTATAAAAATAATTGAGGCCTATAATATTGATATTACACATATTTTCTTTGAGTGTTTATATGTTTGTCACACTAATAAAAATAATACAAAAATCATTCTATACAATAAAAATGCCCCTTCATAGTTCAGAATATATTGAACCAGGACATGTGGTGTTTATTTGGGATTGGACATGAAGGCCTTCATGTTGATGCTGCAGGACTTTGGGTGACCTGGCCTCTGCAAAACCCTGACATGCACGCTCTGTTTAAGCGGCGCTTGGATGTACATCAACTTTGAAGCGTTGTATTCACCACAGGATTGACGCCTTGTGATATACAGATTTCATCACTTTTCACCACTGTATAGGCAACAGGTGGTGGAGGGAAAAAATGTCCGTAATGTAATGTAATTCACTGAATCAGAAAAAAGCCAAGAGAAATAAATATAATAGCTAAGATGTAAGTTGGACGTCAGCATATAGTGTTGAATTGTTGGAAGGGTGTTGCCCTCTGGTGGCTACAGTATGAAACTGCAACTGATACTTACCACTGAGGAGGGTGTTCACTGAGTCACGGTTAAAAATGATTTATTTTGTTATGAGGAAAGTGTGCAGATGCATGACTAAGCAGAATGCTAAGGAAGTGAAAGTGTAAAATCTATTGAGGATCACAGATAATAGGGCTGATTTGTCAGTAAAGTGGCCAAGTCAACAATAAACCCTGGTCACATAATAAAAAAAAAAGAGGAGTAACTAGGCTCAGGGTGCTCGTCCACAACACAAAATATTTCAACTTCCCCTCTGATTCCTCTTATAATGTCCTCCATCCCTTTTTGAGCTGTGACACTCTCAGGCTGGGAATCCAACACAGTGAATGTACTCCAAAGTCTGCGTAGTTCCCGGAAGTTGAAGTGCCCTTAGAAGTCACTGAGGATGCTGATATCGGCAAACTCTTTGCGGTAGCGGTGAGCACACAGGGCGAGCAGAAAGGACCACTTCAAGCTCATGAAGCTCCACACACATGAAAGGTAGAGACTCCGAGGGTCAGTCATGGCTTTGGGAGGCAGAGACACAGATTAGGGTCAGACCAGACCGGTGTATTTTTCATATTCATTATAATGGCGCCAAGTTGTGAGTACAAAAGTTCTTCCCTGAAAGTGAAAAACATCACACATTTATCAAGTGACTGCCTCTCCCCTTACTACAATTTGAATAACCTTTGACAGCAACTCACATCACATGATTGATCACATGTATGCTCTGAGCAAGAGATAAGAATTTACTCTACTGATTCTTCCATAGTTATCAGTCTTTTAGAAAGACAACATAGTATAATATTCTGCAAATACATTTGTGAAGTTAATTTGTGTATGTGATATCCTCACTATTTCCAGTAACAATATGAAATGAAAAATATATTTATAAAGTATAAATTGGGATAAAATAAAAGGAAAGTAGCTGAAATGCAAACACAAAGAAAACCAAACTGGAGCAGGAAAGAAGTTCTGCTGCTGGTAAGCAAGGTACAACAAGGAAATCATATAATGAGGAGAATTTAGTACCACACTGAGAAAATGTGTGGCATATGAGAATGCCAGCTTTATTCTCATTAATACCTCATACATATAAGAAAACGAAAAAGTGTTGTAACATCCTATCAAGTGTTCCAATCAAATGCAATTAGACGGCTAACACTACCCTGTTTCTGAATTATACAAATTGCTCCAGCTAACATATTGTACAATCACTCCAGAACATGTCTCAGAAGGTGTGTGATCTATTTCTGTAATGCAGCCAACTTGGATCTACTCTTAACCAAGTGAAGACATCTGGACCTCTCTTAAAGGGAGGCTAACGCCAATTCCAGGTGACATTGGGCAAAAGGCAGAGTACACCGTGGACAGGTCTCCAGTCCATCACAAAGAACCCAAAAAATAATACAAATAAAAGGTACAAGGATGAAATGGAGAGTTTCCCATTATTGGTAGCCTTGATGAATGAAACAGCACTGCATGCTGCATTTTATGTCCAAGGAATTTCTTTGACATTGTCTTAACTGGAGAAACTTGCTCCGCCAGTTTCCCTCAGGATTGTCAAAGGGAATTCTGGGAATTGAAGGAAATCTGAACATGAAGTAGAACTAAAAGAGGCTCAACCAGTCGTCTGATTGATCAATTCATCCAGGTTCTGGATGATCCTGTATCGTTTAGTAATTTTTGATTATTGTGATTATTTACAGAAATACAACATCAACTGTGACATAAGTGATCCTTGAGTGTTTGATCTTTCCTCAGTGAGCCTATTACCTATTGAAATGTTGAGGCAGTCAGTCAAGTGTGTTCAGTGAGATGACAAACAGCAGCTGGTCTGACTACACCGCAGTGCATTAGGTAATGAACAGTGTGCACATCAAGCTATGTGAAACAGGAAAGCGTTGTGGAAAAACTTACACTCCTTGTTCTTGATCGCAACAGACAGGAAAGTGATGAAGGCCACGACTGCCAACAGGGAGAAGAAAACCCCCATAAAGAAGAAGAACTTGAGGCCCTTAAGCCAGGTCCTCCAGTAGTCCTGCAGGTACATTATGTGAGTCATCAGGGTCCAAAGTGCCAGCACACCTGAGGGACACACACGACCCAGCCAGTTAGCTTTCAGAAGACTTAGATCACTTTTTAGAAAGCATGCTGGTGGTGGTTTCTCTTTTCTTTCTTTATTAAAGCCATGTCATGAAAATGTTTATGTGAATGTTAGTTTAAAAATCATACATTTGTAAAATAAATTGGCATTGTCAGTAACCATGGGCTTCAACATGCAAAACCACCTTTAAAGACAACACAAGTACAGCTGATGTGAACTGATCACAGGTTAACAGAAACAGAATTTGGATGATCATGAAAGTATGGTGGAATATCAGTGGGTGATTTTCAGTGCCATCGTGACACAGCATGTTGCCAATTGCTGAGTCAATAAATCACACTTCTTTCCCCTTTCATTTTCTTATAGCCAGGGTGTTGTGAATCCCATCCCTACCCCAACCCGACTTTCGCCCAACAAATAACCTTCCCTGAGTCTGGAACTGTAACAGAAGGAACTGAGCTGTGGCAAACCGAACAGCCGCACAGTATAGTGTTTCCACTGAAGGTGGGTGCACACAGTGCAGAGAGTGAACAGTTCAATTTTCATGCATGTTCATGCATCATGTTTAATTTAGTTGAGGAATAAATAGGATTTGTTATCAGTGTATTATCAAAGCTGGCATGGAACAGGTTGCAGCCAGTATGGCGCCAGTATAATAATAAATTATAGCTTTATTTGTATAGAACTTTTTAACATGTAACAAGTAACAAAGTGCTTTACAGCAGCCAAAGTAATACATAAAACAAGTCAGTAAACAATTAAAGGAAAAATAAATGGTGCACACGAAAGCAATTTTGTATAAATGAGCCTTCGGAAGTGAGATAAAACCAGGAACAGACTCTGCAAGCCTGACTGTCCCAGACTGTAAGTCCCTGTCTCCTTTGGTTTTTAGCCTAGAACTTGAAATAGTTAGCAGTGCCCTACCAGAGGATCTCAGTCTGCGTCCTGGCTCATAGGGGGATAAACGCTCAGAGATATATGAAGGCATCAACCCATGTCTGTCCTTAAAAGTAATAATAAGAATTTTAAAATCAATCCGAAAAGGAACAGGCAGCCAACAGTGCCAGGATGCTGAAACTGAGGTGAGCTGCAGCAGTGTGTCAGAGAATGTTCATGGGCTCTCTCAACAATGCTACGCTGACAGACAGGTGGTAAATTAAAGGAAGCCAACATAAAGTGACTTAGTAAGGTCTTGGGCCATCACATGCCATATTAACAAATGCAATGCACCCTGGCATTTCTACAAGTCTCTGGAAGTCTACTGCAGGGGTGGACATCAGTCTTTCAAAAGATTTATCTCTGTTTGGTGTTTTGATGAAGGTGGTGGAGAGCACTGTCTAACTCGTCAGTCTAACTCCCATAGTGTTCAGTTGGGTTGAGCTCTGGTGACTGGGCATTAAACCATTCAATTACCCCTCGTGCACTCCCATAAGCAGAGAAATGTTTCATCATAAGATAAAGGCGATCACTCGGAACAACTTTGTATTGACTTGCAGTGACCTGTGCCTCTGATAGACCAAGTGGACCCAAACTATGCCAGCAAAATGCCCCCCACTGCATAACAGAGCCACCAGGCCCCCTCACTGTGAGGATCAAGTATTTATCTTTGTTACAAGGGTATTATGCACTGCATGGATACTATAATATTCTCTCCGTGTTTTGCTCACGCCCGACTGTTCATGCTGGCAGTCTGATCACGTCCTGCTTTGAAAGTCAGATTCTCAGATCCTAAGGAGTTGTTTTTCCTTACACATCACACTAATGCGTGAGCATCATGGTCATTAAGTGTGTGCTGCCCACCACAATTTCCGACCCTATTTACTTGCTGATGGCTTTCTCATAAATCTAAATGCAGATGTCGCTGAAGTCAAAATCAGAATCAACTCGGCCTTTGTATCCATTTGTATCCATGCCACAGAGCATGACTGGATGTCAACTGCTTAATTGTACCATGCAGTGCACGTTTGAGGAACCATCTGCATTTGTTATGTGTCTCCACTCATTCATTTCGGTTTTTCCATTTATTTGTCTGTATGATTATTGGTCTTTTTTTCACCATCTTTAATTAAAAAAATCACAAAAGAGTCCAAACAAGTCAGTTTGATCTTTGGGAACGTAACACACAGCACACACTGTGAACAGATGAGTGCAGAGGTTGTAGATATGGACTTGAAAACCTCAACAGCGGCTCAAAGGTCAGATTAACGGAAACAACGTGTAACCCATTGCATAACTCTGCATAAAGCCAGTTATTCTATCTCTTTTTCTAGACTGAACTCATTCATTTGGGTTTTTCCTTTTACTTGTTTGTATTGATTTGCCATAACACATGACACTGGGCACAGGTTTGTATTAAACCGAAACCTCTGCTCCATTGTAACACTTTAAGTGTAAAATCTGAACCACAGTTAGAAATTACTCCAAACTAAAAGGATCATACTACTGACGTGTGACTGCAGTAACATTTACTCTACATTAATACCAACCATATGCCTTCAGTTTTATGTGTTGTTGTGCCTTCCAAGCAAACTGTGGTTTCTGTTCATTCCACTACAATATAAAAAATGAGCTTGCAGACTAGAAATGAATGACAACCAACGAAAGTGAAACACTACAACACACTTTCACAAGTAGTGTAAAAATAATATAAAGTATGGTTGATTTATGAAATAAAAACATTAGAGAACTGCTATGGTCCTTGGTCCTATAATTTCTATTATGCTGAAGAAAACTGCCATAATCCCCCACAAAATCTCTAATGTGTGGCCCATGTTTTCATATTTCTGGACTTTAGAATACCTTCTCTATCATTTTAGGTAAAAAGTTGTACACAATCTGAACCCATATAAGGACAAATAATCAGATGGAAATATACTGTCCTTATATTAAACGATTAATAATTTCTCTTAATTGAATGACAGTGTTGATCAGTTCTGCCCTTCAAAAACAAGTCTGAGCTGTGATCTCCGTCACTCATCTTGCAACCGGTAGGTTCAGTAACTGGAGCACGCGGTAAAAGGACACCGCACAGACAGACACACAGTGTTTGTGTTGAGTCTACCTGACAGTCCTCCCATGGCTGCAGTCCACGGCTGTCTGAACGCGATGTTCCACACCAGGAAAGCAGAAAACCCCATGATCATACCAAACGAGGCATAGCCGATACTAACGTATGTTTTGTTAACAGCCATTATCACGAAAACAAAGGCGGTAGGAAAAGCGGCGACACAAGACGAGAGCAGAGTGTTAGAGACAGACAGAGGGCAGCGAGAAGGTAATTTCAAAACAACTGCATCCGGTTTAAGTGCAAAGTATCTCACGCGGACAAAATGTGACAAACTGTGTGTCCTGCTGACTAATGACTGTTGTCACTTCTCGTTGTCACACACACAGGGCAAGTGTGTAAGTAAGGGTGAAACATGACAAAGCGTTTCCCATGAGAAGAGTGGTTTTGTATCCAGCTGCAAAAAAACATTGTACCACCCTACGTCATCTGATATTAACCAGACACCCTGCTCAGTCTGTGTCACGTGCTGAGTGACCACAGCGCCCTCTGCAGCAGGAGCAGAAGAAAACGGAACATTTCAACTATCTCCACATGAGCCCCTGTGTTCTGACCATGAGACTGGCTTTACCTCATTAACGTTTGGGGTGCCGTAGACCCCAACGTATACTCTATGTTGAAAAAAAAAACCCAATCAACCAACTTTAAAATATTTTTGATGGTGATAAAATCAGGAAATTACCGTAACATTTATTTGTCAAGACACCACATAAGCAAAATGTTCACGCTTTATATGAAGTAACAAAAATACAGAAGTTATGCTTCATTTTCTGTCGTGGTATTATGAAGCATAGTTTGAAATCAAGTTCATGAGACATTCTTAAAAACTGTAGTTAAGTGATGATCATGCTGATTTGATTTGTTTTTGAGCTGAGCATAGACTACAAAAGCATTGAAGACTACTGACATATGTACTGTGGTTTGAATCAAAGGAAATTTAACATTTGTGCTGACCTTTGAAACCGTGGTACATCTTATACTGCAGCATACAGTGACCAAAAACTTACCGAACATCAAAAACATCAAGCACGCTGGAGCTGAAACGTATGGAAAAAGGCAATATTTTTGTAAGAAAATGTTCATGGGGTGGAAACTGACATTCTTGCAGAGTGGCGCAGGGACAACATTCTACTCCTCAACATCGGCAAAACCAAGGAATGGTCATGATTTTATGAAAAAGGAGGCAAAGGCACACCACTGTCTACATCAGTGGAGTAGGTGACGGTTTCAAGTTCCAGGGAAACATCATAAAGAACCTGACACGGTCAGCTGGTGAAGAAAGCTCAGCTGTATTTCTTAAGGAAACTCAAGAAGGTGAAATTCCCATGCAAAGTTCTTGTAAACTTTTAGAGAGGAGCAATAGAACGCATCCTGATTGGAAACATCACAAGCTGGCGTGGGATGTGTACGGCCCAGGATAGGAAGGGTTAGTTAAAACTGCTGAGAAGATCGTTGGTACCCATCTACGAGCAGCCGTGTCACATGGGTGCGGTGCCTGCAGAGAACAGAGGATATTGAAAGACAGTACACACACAGCCACAGCCTGTCCACCCTGCTGCCATTTGGAAAGAGATACAGAAGTATCTGCTGATGCACGACCAAACTACCTGAAAGGGTTTGAAGTGTAAGCATTGAAATGAGAATTGTCAGTTGGCATGGAAGCAGTGAAAGCAGTTAAACTGACAAAATCTGATTTTACATAAATGTTTTTACTTTTCATTTTTAACATGCAAACCTTCTGATCAAAGTCATTCTCTTTTAAAGGACCACTTATTGTGCATTGGTAGTCTTGTGAAATTTCCTATTTGTGCCAGCATTTGAACCTGTAATGCATAGGGCGATCTTGATTGAACATTACCCAACAAACATGAGAAAGAACAATCAGCTCAAACAATCAGCAACAATTTAAATGATCAATCGCTTAAGTCATTTATGAGAAGAAAAAAAAAAACAAATTTGCTTGTTCCAGCTTTTCAAAATGTGTACAATTGCTGGGGGGAGGGGGGTATGATAGTAAACTAAATACCATAAGACAAAATCTATGCAAGCTTGTGCTCAGGGGAAACTGAGGTAGTAATGTTGTGACATTTTTATGACTAAATGATTAATCAATTGAGTAAATGATCAGCAGATTAATCATTGCTACAGCAGATGCAGCCATAGAGCACAGCTGCTTTGGAGAGTAGCAAGAGGGGCAAACACGGCCTCAAATTCAATTTCAAATCGCACACAGGATCTGGCTGTCTCAACAGTAATTTCAAAGTAATGGAAAATACAAAATAATCAAAAATGTCTTCGTAGCTACTAAAGAAAATACTTGAGAGAAAGAAAGAAATCTTATACGATAACACAAACGCCCTCTAGACTCGACAAAATGAAACAAATAAGATATCTAACACTGCCAGTAAAACAGTAGTGGTCAGAAAGGATCACATACAAGTCCTTCACGATCTGTTAAAACTCCTTTGACCACCTGAGAGGAACAGCACGTAGTTTATGACAGAAGTGTGACCATGTCACAAAACCACAGCGGTGACATCAGTTTAAAACAGACTTGGCAGGTAGTAATAGAAGAAGAAATCAGTCAACTTCTTCTTCATGGTGTTGATGAAAACCATGTCTCGGTAGATGCGCTGAACAAGTAGATCTTCTCTGGAGAACGCCAACAGATCACACCACGACGTGCCCGTCACCATCATCTCTGCTTGGATGTGCCAATAGTACGAGTGGTTCTTCTTCAGTTGCAAGACTCCATCCTTGAAGACCAGGAACCCGCAGTCCATGAAGCTCTGGGAGTTGATGCATTTGACATGCACAAGCCCGAAATTGGGAATCTCGTTGGGGTCGTACACCAAACCGTCGGGCTGTGCCCCCAGCCATGGAGCATTCGGATGGACAACAAAGCCGCAGGGGGACCAGTTAACAGACAACTGTCGACAGTATTCCCTAAGTGCTTCGGCCTTCATTTCCTCATCTACCGGAGACACCTTGTATTTGGGGAATCCTTTCTGTATCTTGAATATCAGGTGCTCCGCATGGCTCCGTCCTGGTCTAAGCTTGCAGATCTCCCTGAAACGGTTCGTCAAGCGCAGCTTACTCATCTCCTCTACTAGCTCCTTGCATTTGCGTGTGGAGTGCTCCAGACTGCGTGCTGCCTCCCAGGTGATCTGCATGATATTCATATGTTCCTGCTCCTTGGCGCTGAGGGTAGGAAGAGCAGACACTGGCTCCAGTGCATGACAAGACATTGGAAGGAGCGGTCGAGGAGGAGCATTATCATACGTCTTGTAATCCTGACTTGATGGCAAAGGGCACTGGTAGGACAAGGGGCAACCTTTCGGGACTTGCCCGAAAGCACAGTCCACTAATTCGACATCCTCTGTGAGGCCCATTTTTGTTATCAGAGGCTTCTTGTCATCGGGAACATCCTTGTAGGCTTCAGTGAGCCTTGCCAAAAAGGACTTGCAGTCAGTTGGGGTGGGGACAAACGATTTGTAGGGCATCATCCTGTTGAAACAAGTTAATATCATTAGTTATGTAAGCAAACAGGTAGGACTGCGTCAAGATAATCATTTGAGTGTCACCATTCTTACCTTGGTAATTCTAGCATGGTTTTCTGCAGGGAGCGCTTTGACTTCTACTTTGTAGCAAAATTTCCACCCAAGAAAAGAAACACTCATTATTTCATGCTTCAGCTGTTAAAAACAAACCAATGTGAACAACACATCCTATACCATTTGTTCAAGATGATTTTGCAGTGTTTTTGTTTAATACTTTTCCAGGATATTTCCTCTTCAGGCCTAAAAACTAATATGAATAATATTTAGAAAGTATTTCATCTTTTTGTGGTGGTTTCATTTGATCGGTCCACAATGAGACCATTGGAGAGTTTGAGAAGAAGTGATACTGAATTGAAAAACAGGAAAATCTGGATTCCTTGAGAGCTGCTTATGCAAATGTCAGAAATTTAATTTGCAAAATGTTAAGTACTGACTTAGCTGTATGGTTTTGGATTGACCCTATGGAAGCTTATAAAATTAAGCACTGAAAATTAGATCTTTTACAATTTATTCTTTACCCATAGGTTCTGCTGCCAGCTGGGACCTATTACAGTACATAGTAACCTGATCATAAAGTTGCATGTTAAAAACTCATCTGGCACAACAAAAGTTTTCTGCACAACATTTTGCTCTATTTTGTAATTTTCCAGGACTTTCCCAGTGGCTGGAAGGCTGCATTAACAACTATACACATATTAATTCTAAATCACGTGAGGTCTTAAAAATGCTTACTCTACCCCATTCAATTTATAGTAATACAAACAGGAAAAAGGCAAACAACCCTTAACATTTGTGTCATTGATGAACTGTATTTCTGATAAAAGTTCATCTAATAACTATGCTTGGACTAGAAAAGTTTTCTGCCCCAGTAAGCACACTGTTAATAAATCCTGTGACAAAACACTTGATGACTTATTGGTGACCCACAGTGATGTAAGCCATGTATTAACTATAAATCTGGGAAATATACTTGCCTTTTTCATTAACTTTTTTTTATGGTTTTGAGCTTCCCGACTTTCACTCGTGCCGTCTTCGCTCCTTGGTAGCGGTGGGCAATCTGTGACTGCCTCGAGCCCAATGAGAACCAGTCCCCCGGTTCATAATTCGCTTCGTCACCTGAGAGAGTGTATGAAGAGTCGGGGTTGAACTCCACCACATTAACATGGAATGAGTTAGTGATGCAGGGCATGTTTGAGTCGTCTTCTTCTGGTTCTCTTTTCACACAACTGTCTTGGGTATTAAAGTTATCAACTTCCCTTGGCCCTTGCTGTTGTTCTGATCCCAAACTTATGTCATATTCAGTTTGCTCTTCTTTAGGTTTCTTAGGCTTCGGCTCTGATATAACCAGGTCCACCTTGAGCTCAGGGGGCTGCTCTCCGACATCTGTGGTTGCTCCAGTGTATTGACTAACATCTATTGCGGAGAAAAAGAAAAACACCACAATATTTACTGACTATTCCTCTCTTGCTTCACATTGTGTATGACACTTATAGGTAACTAAAAGGTAAGTAGAAACACTCACTATGCAAAGATTGACAAAAGGGTTATATTGCTGGATTATTATTATTATTGATACATTTAAGCAGCATTTCAATGTTGTGGCTGGTCAAAGGGAAGCTCATTTGAAAGGACAGGCAGGTAGGCCAGTCAGCAGCCACAGATAATGGATTTTTTTCAGAGCTTTTGATTTATTGATGGTGGTCAGGGTGTAAAGAGAATTTCAAGAAATATAACGAAAATGCTTCTGAAATAAATTGCCTACCCCAGCTTTAAGTACAGCACTTAGTTACATTTATTACAAAGAAGTGTTGCGTTTAAAGTCAAAACCCAAAGCCAAATCAACTGTTCACTTCCTAGAAAGTTCACTTACAAACCACAACAAACGACATTTAGCGCCATCGAACACTTAACAGCTTTACTTTAGACATAAAAAAGAGCGTGCACGGGCAAGTTTTAACAGCTACAAGTAACTTAGCGTTGTTAAGGTACATTATTTACGTTCATTAGGTTAGTTCAGCTAGCTAGGGCTCATTTTCAGCAGACACACACTCAACTCGCACTGCTGTAATTAAACAACAAGTTACGTTGTAATAACTAACGTTAGTAGGGTGAGATGTGTAACTTGACCAAAAGTGCCACACCTATCCTGGGTAACTGTATTTCGGGGTTGAGCACCATGTGCAGTATGTTCCGCAGCCGTTTGTTGTCCTCATAATACGCCTCCACAATAGCTTCGACTTCTGCAAATATCTCCACGGCCACGTTAGTAAAGCGTTCAGTTAGAAAGCTCCGAAACTTCTGGTGCCTGGTATTGGACATTTTGAACGCTAATGCCACAAATAAGTATTTTAAGTTCTCCTCGGCTGCTGCGAATAAGACGCGCGCAGAACCTCAAAAAATAGCCGGAACATGAGAGGAAGGACTTCCGCTGGGATTTTGGTGTTCGGGAGTCAACTTTCACATTAGCGCCCTCTTTATGGCGCACCGTGTTAACAGGATGTTTTATATCGTCCTTAACATTATTCCCTGCTCCCAGGTGAAAAAAACTTCCAAATTTGCTCAATTTCTCTGCTAATCAGCCAAAAAACCCTTTAACGTTAGTATTTCATAAGCGTAGAATTTAGTAGTGTGTACATTTAGTAACTGTAGACCCCTCTTTCCTGTTTTCAAATTTGACCAAAAGCAATTATTGTATCTATGTAAATCTTTCCATATAGATTGTTAGTTTTATTTATGTATTGCTCCTTTGCCCCCCCCCCCTTTCTGATCATATGTTCTAATTCATTCATTCAATTCATTCATTCAATTCATCTGTCAAAAGCGTAATTAATCAGAGAAACTTTAGTTTTAATCAAGGGGACATGATACAGTACAGGGCACTGTCTAAACAGGTGAAGAAGGAATGCACACATCGTTTTACAAAACAGGAATGGATGGGTTAGGGTCAGATGAATGTGGAAAAAAGTCTTGTAGTGTCCAGCTCCGCATATAAATAATTCTGGACGGTGAGGGTCAAACATCCAAGTGGTATCTATGACTCCTGGGGTCGTCCACAGCAACATATAACCATATTATATGGATTATATATAGGACAAGTTTATATATAATGTTGCAGCATACAGGCAACATGATATATTGAACACACACTAGATGTCTATTCCATTGAAAATGCAATAAGATAAGACAGTAATAAAATAAATACATGACTAAATAAATGTAAGAATAACTAACTAAAATAAAATGCAGTGCAGGAAAAAATCACTAAAAGTTTTTTTATGTTTTAATAAGCTGCATGGGTTGCCTGCATGGGGGAAAAAATAACTTTGGGCCCTGTAGTGATCCCTGGATCCTCTTCTTCTTTGTGCAGTATTCTGTTCTTCACACATTAACATATATGTAAATTTGGACACACAACAAGACAAGGCCTTAAGATCAGATAATAATAAAGAAAAAGGTCTTATCATTTCAGTAGATTCTCAAATAAATAATGAAATTAAAGGACACTAAAACATAGTGAACCTGGGGCTTTTGGGGAGGCAGGTGCCTTGGGCAGTTGCTTTGCCCAGTTAAAAATCCAGACCTGATCAGAATCATATCACATTTATTGCCAAGTATAGGTTTACACACACAAGGATATTGCTTTGGTATATTGATACATGACAATAAACTATAAAGAAAGATAAAACAAATGTAAGTCAAAAAGCAGGAATAGATTATAGAACATTAACAATAAGATATGAAAACTTATTATAAATAAAATATGTACAATGTGACATGATTTTGTGCAGGAGTGTGCAAAATATTTATCAGGGAATGTCTAAAAGCTCACAGTATGAAGTTTTAAGAATATTTGCAATACCACCAATTTTTTCAGCTACTCTCCTCTGGCAGGAGGCTGCAGTCCTTCAGGACCAAATCCTCACGCCGCATGAACAATTTCTTCCCATCTGCAGCTGGCCTCATCAACAAGGCCCGGGCCCCCCACCGACACTCTCATGTCCCCCAAACCTCCTCCCTCTTCATCCCTTGAGGGGATCTTGTGCTAATGGACCGGGAGTCAGAGACTAGTGTTGTAGTCAAGACTACCCAAACCGAGACCAAGTCAAGACCAAGACCAGAGTTTATCGAGATTGAGACAAAACCAAGACTTTTAGGGGCTGAGACCAAGTTGAGACCAACACCGAGGGAGGGGAAAGCCGAGTCAAGACCAAGACCAGTTTCACACATTATATGACACACAATAAAATGTGGAACGAGACCATAGGTACTTCTCAAATTGATCTGAAAGATCCACATTCCATATAAACACTAAGAGCTGAAATCAACATAAGTATCTTTATTCATTATTCTTTATTCATAAGTATCTTTATTCACCATCAAAAAGTGGTCCTAAGACCGGTCTCAGGACCAAGACTGGTCTCAAGTACTACAACACTATCAGAGACATATTTCCCCAGCCTCACATACTTGCTCCTGTTAGACAGGAAGTCTGTGATCCACCTGCAGGTGGAGTCAGGCACACTCAGCTGGGATAGCAGAAGAGGATGGAAGATTTGAACCAGGCTGACACATGATCAGCATAGTGCTTCAGGGGGGATGGAGAGACAGAGTCTGTCCTGGCTGCCTCTTGTAAGCTTGTTGAGGTCCCCCAGAATTGTCACTGTGTTAGGCGAGGAGGGGGCCTCAGAGGTGGGCAATTGCATGGCCAGGCCTGGGCTGAGGAGAATGGAGTCACAGAGGATGGTGTCAGGACAGTCCCATTGTCTTTCAGTGGGATAGTAGAACTCATTCAGTTCTTTGGCCAGTCAAAAAGTCATTAATGGAGTGGGGGACTGTAGGTTTGTTGTTGTTGATGTGTGACCCCCCTTCAGACAGAAACAGTTGTTGGTTGAGAACTGGTGTTGAAGTTGTTTACCTTCTCTTTCTCATCAGTGAGGACCTATGCTGATTGAGGGGACGTGTTATTAACATACTTTGCTTATTATTGCTTCACTTGGATGTTTGACCCTCACCATCCAGAATTATTTATATGCGGAGCTGGACACTACAAGACTTTTTTCCACATTCATCTGACCCTAACCCATCCATTCCTGTTATGTAAAATGATGTGTGCTCACAAGCATGTGCTCATATTGGTTGTATGCCATCGGTGGTCCAGTATGCAGCTCTCCAGAGCACATACACTGAGAATGGGCTTTTCGGTGTAGGAGAGAGCAGGAGACATCTTGTGACCGGTAGTTAAATATTCTTCAAAGCACCGTTTTTCTATCTTGATACATGTCCGATGGATCTTTAAATACCATGACACTTGCTGCATACCAATGGAGGGCGGTAATGCGCCTTTGGTTTACCAGTCATACCCATGAAGAAGATGAAGAAGAGGGGACGGGCAGTTGGTGACAGCCGAAGTGAACCGCTCCCCCATCAGTCAATAAACTGGATCATACGGAGACATAACAAGCGGACGGCTCGGTGGAAAGATAGTAGTAACGTTTGCTTTCCACGGGAGGCACGTTTATAACTTTGAGCTGTGTAGGTAGTTGGATTGGTGGGTTTCCGCACTAACGTTAGTCCAAGTAACGTTAACGTTGTGGTTTGTGCTGATGGCAAACTGAGTGAACACTGTTGCTTCGAGTTTTAGCATAAGTAACGTTAGCTAACGTTATAACGTTAGGTATCTAATTAGCCAGCAAAAGCTAGGTAACCTCGGTGTTTACGGTCGTTTCGAGTAGCCCGTTGCTCTAGCCTGTCACGTTATCGATACAACGACAGGTGGTCGGGTTGTTTGTAAAGATGGGTGACATAAACCCATCGACATCCCATGCATTTCAGTCAGAGGTAAGTGTTTTATGCAACTGTTTTCCAGTGAGTACTTTGCAGTCATCGCTAACAACGTTAGCAAACGTCAACTTGTTCGAGGCTGTCACCACACGATGTAGCAGCTGCTGGGTAGCGTTAGCTAACTGCGCTAATGTTGACATACTGTTAGCCACTGATGCAGAAATAGATAAGTTAAGGTTACACACGCTTAACATTAACAAAAGCTTGGTTCAAAATGTCAACTTTGACCACTCAAACTTGATGCTGATGGTGAGGGCGAGTGATTAGCGTTTCTTCATATGGTAATTTGTAAAACCGATTGAAGCTAGCTTAACGTTTCACCGAAAAGAAAACATTCCATCATCATAGCGGAGCATGCTAACATTAACGTTGGCTAACTAATCATTATATTCACGCCACCTGCTTTTATCGTTAGTTAACAGTTGGCAAACATTGGCGTTTTCACGACTCTGTGTCTCTTTGATAGTCTTAATTTTAATTTAATAATTTAGTTTGCTATTTAAACTCCACTGACATTAGCCAGCAAGAGCTAGCTTCTTAGCAGTAGTTACTTATTTTCTGTCTGTTGCTAGCCGAACTAGCTAACATTACGCTAGCTGTCGTTCATACTTTGCATTAATCGGTGGGGGTTGGTAGGAAGGTACACATAGAGAAATGTGTCCATGCGATTAATCAAACTGTAGCCTGTGTGTGTCAACATGTTTTTTTTGTAGTTTCGTTCAGTTTTGTTACCAAGCCGACACTGAATGGCAGTTTGCAGAGTAACGTTATGTTTGTGTGCCGATCAGCTCTCGTTATTGTCAACGCCATGTCGGGATGTGTGGGTTTGATGCAGCTGATGTTTTAATGACGTGACTCTGTTTCAGGGTTTCAGTCCGCCACACAGGAGGAGGAGGACGGTAGAAGATTTTAACAAGTTTTGCACTTTTGTCTTGGCCTATGCCGGTTACATCCCATACCCCCAAGAGGTGAGTACATTGATTCACACACAAGAGCCTGTGTTGTTGTCTAAACTGGCGCGTTTTGTAATGTCAGTGCACTCGTTTTAATCAGCTGCATTACCTCTGAGCACAGTTGTAGAGATTAACAGTGTGTTTCAACGTGTAAACACACTCAAATGCAAAATAATAAGCTGAGAACATGTCTTGATAAGGTAGAAATATAAAAAGAAAATTCATCAAGTAGAGAAACAAGCATAGTTTCACACCATGTTCATTAATTTGGCACAAACATTTTGATTTTGTTGAAGACATATACAAGTAATATGAATGAACTCTGCTCCCTGAGAAAATCGCTGGACAGATTTAAAAGTGCACATTTAAAACTTGATTCAAATATTCATTGACCATGTGGATAATACCAGTTCTGCATATTTGTTGTGATTGGCATTGAGTGGTGGAAGTGAGACTGTCGGTATACTGTCACTGTAACAAGTAAGTCATACCTTTCTTTTTTAAAAAAAAGAAAATCATAAATTGTGTGGAGTCAGCAAATTGGATATGAGATGTTGAGTTCTCTTTTGCTCATTGAATTGTGTCTTCTGTTTAGAGACAGGGAGGGAGATAGCCAGACAATGAGATTATTTTAAAACAGATTTGTTTGTCTCTGTGGTTTCTCTGGCTCTCGTGTGTTTGCATTAGTTTCAGCACGCCCTCTGATAAGAGCTGATCTTAGCTTTTTCTTGTCTGGAAAAAGACAATTTTCCTTTACTTTGTCAGTTTCTTTGGAATAAAAAATGATTACAAAAGCATGAACCCTCTTTTTCAGTTTGAGCACAGTTTCTTTTCTCAAAACTGATGTTGGACAAATTCACTTCCTCTTCCTCACCATCAGCAGCAGCGATTTGTAGATTCTGACTCATTTTGTTCAACTTGTGGTTGTTCCTTCGAAGGTTTTTTCTTTCATCGGGTTGCTCTTCTGGTTTTCTCTAACACATGCTAGATTTGTTTTCATTTCCGCCTCCTCTGCATGTGCACATTTCATCAAGGGGTGCACAACTGTTGTCATTTGTTGATACTCAGTGATCTTTCTGCTAATGCAAATACAGCAAGACTGTTGTCACGTAGGATTGAGAACTTCTACAAGTCTGGTCTGAATTGAAAAATGTAATATGATAAACATTCAAGCTGTCATAATAATACTTTAGTGTGGCCTGATTGTTAATCAGGAATATTATAGGATATGATCATCTTATTGTTGAATGGATGAATGTCTGTAAAGACTTGTCACACGTTAAAAGTCTGTCAATCACCAACTTTGTCTCCCGATGTGAGTTTGCACTGACTGACCCCTTCTTCTCCATTTATTGGTACAGGACTCTCCACTGCGCAGTAGTTCTAGCCCCCCCAACAGTACAGGCAGCACAGCTGACAGTGATGGGTGGACCCCGGGACCCCCAACCTCCTGCCCACAGCGCCCTCCCAAGGTCCCGCAGGACAGGAGCAGGAAACGTCCACAGCCAGGAGCCACACTGTCAAGTCACACCAAGAAAGATGTGAGTGGAAACGAGGTGGCATCATTAGCCTTAAATGTTCACATTCATCCTTTTTGACATGCGTGCCCTTTGTTTCTTTTCCGCAGCACACAATCACCACACTGCACCCAGATGACCGCAGGAAATCTGACAAACTGAAGAAGAAAAAAAGGAGAAGGGAGAGGGAGCATTCAGCTGGTGAGGAAAGCGGAGTTCAGCAGGCCCACTCAACAGTCCCAGAGCTGGAATACCCTGTTTCCTTTGGTGGCCGAACGATCAAAGAAGAGCCTGAAGACGATATCAGCATCACCCTCCACCCCCAGTGTCTCCCAAGCCCAGCCCCCTGCAAGGAGGAGCCCAAAGAGGAGCCCAGGGAGGAGCGTGGTGGTCTAGTCGTTGAAGAAGGGGTGGTAAAGGTACAGAAGGTGGAGGGGTTTTCAGGAAACAGAACGGTGTTCCGCCAAGGGAAACAGGTGGTATTCAGAGACGAGGACGGATCAGGAGAGGACGAGGACATCATGGTAGACTCAGGTGAGGTTTCCTATTGGTGCATATATTACACAGTTACAAGTTTGACAAAGTGACCAAGCTTAACTCCATGCACGCGCTCTCCTGTCTTCTCAGATGACGACTCGTGGGACCTGGTGACGTGTTTCTGCATGAAGCCTTTTGCAGGCCGGGCCATGATCGAGTGCAACCAGTGTCACACCTGGATTCACCTGTCGTGCGCAAAGATCCGCAAGAGCCACGTGCCAGAGACATACGTGTGCCAGAGCTGCCGGGAGACACACGGACCCCCAGACACCCGCCGCTCCCATCGCTCACGCGTAGGCCCACGCAAACATCTGCTAGACTGACCCCAGGCCAAACCCTGAACTCCAACCCTCTTCCCCTCCTGTTTGCCCTCCACCGGCTGGACTGACCTTTCCTCAAATTCAGGTCTTGCGCCCTTCAGTCTCTGTCCTTCATGGTCAGCCAAGAAACCCACATTTTCTATAAACACTTTGGTGGACCTATCTCAATCCCTTGTCCCATTTGAAAACAGTTTGAGTGCTATTTTAGATTTACTAAGGTTTGTCTCTGCTTCTCTGCAGACTCTGTGCGTAAGGCAATCACTGAATGGATGTCTGTCTGTAGATGACATTAGCATAGCAGCGAACCTCTACTGACTACGTACTTCGTGTCTCGCGAACACTGGAAACATTTGAACTGCCATATGGAAAGAATAGCCTCACAACTGCCACCCACTATGGTGCATGCTGGGATATGTGGGGAAAGACAGTTTGCACTTTTCTCACTTTTTTAAATCTTTCTGATTTAAACTGGATTTGATTTCTCTTAGATGCCTCTATTAATGTTACACAATTAACCGTTTCAAATGAGTAAAAACAAGTCAAGCCTTGTGTTATTTGCTTCAGATGGTGCTATAGTATTAAGCTGAGGTATAATCCAATAGAACAAAGATGTAGGATAAGAGCGTGTAGTCCGCATCTGCTTTATCTGTTTGTTGTCTGTTCTGTTATTTTAGACATTGTGAAAGAATATCATTGAGGCTTTTAAACATGCCCAAGCGCTTGTTCCTTCTCTTCTTTCTACTTCACCAACTGTCTTCCAGCCTCGGCCACTCCTCTTAATCAAGATCAGCCACACATGGAGCTGTCGCACACTTTTGCTTTTCAAAAATGTTTTAAACTGTTTTCTTATTTCACCAGAATACTGTCTGAGGAGTCAATTTATTTAAAAAAAACAAACAAAAATAATCAAATTATTTCCCAGATTTGAAAAGCCAGATAACCTACAAGATTCAGATAACATGAAAAGAGTTTACTGTCCACTGGTTTTCAGTAAAGGTTTCCTGTTGCCTCTGGTCTGTGTTTTTGGTGCACTTAGTGGCAGGAACAGCGGTATTGTTCTTGAATACTTTCTTTTTCTAAACCGTTATTTAAATGTACCTTGTTTTCAAGCGTTTTCATGCTCATAACCGTTTTCAGAGACAAATATATTTATAGAAGGGAACTCGTATGGCCGTCCTGTTTAAGTATCATAAGAAATGCTATCTTAACTGGAAGAGTGTTCGAAAGATTCAGTCCAGAGTCCAGTTGAAATTATGCGTGTGTGTGTGTCTGTGTGTTTGAATGGTTAACACTGTGTACGGGTGTTGACAATGCATGTGCTGCTACGAGGTGTCTCAACCAAGCTTCCTGTTTGTTTGTTTTTTGTATTTTGTAAGATGGAAACATGGATATCTGAAGTACTATGGGCAAGATCGTTTTTTTTTCTTCATTTGTCTCTAAAGGGTCAGAAGAACAGATCTCAGTCTCTTATCACCTCTCACTAATGTTTTTACAGCAGTATTCAATTACTTCCATATGCAGCAGGTTTAATGGGGGGAAAACAATTTTTTTATGGCACTTTTTCCCTAAAATGTTTCTGCAATTTGAATGAAAGATTTTCAGCTTTGTTATTCATGTGCCATCTGCTGTTGTTTCTGATTATATAAAAGCCATACTGTAGAGTGACAGATTTTAGACTCAGAACCTTGGATATTAGTCCAGGATGGGGTTTTACAATGCAGAATCAATGTCTTGACCAGGGAACGACAAACACACACACACAAAATGAATGTTTGGTTTGTAAAAAAAAAAAAAAAAAGACTTACCAAGAGTTTAAAGGGGTTAAGCTCATTTCTGCACTCTTGTCTTCTGGTATTTACAAATGTTGTTCGTACCCAGCAATCACCCAGGTCGTGATATTTTTATGATGCTTTGAGACCTTAAATGATTTGCTGTTTCTCAGGACAGTCCCGTCTTGAAGAGAGAACTCAAACTCGAAGACGCAAATTTTAGTTTTAGCCTGCGTCTTTAAGACATAAGTGTAATTCATGTTAATGATGCTCATTGTGCTACAGCTTGTTTATTCTGATCCTGGGTTGTCCTATCTTCCTATTGAGAAAGCGTTGTCTGTACTGTGGTGCAAACTGTTTCTGTGAAACTATTGTAAACTATTGTAAATAAAGAGTTTCCATTTTAATGTGTTGCTTTTTGTCTTTTACAGTATTGTTTTTTTTTAAACTGGCTGGTCATTTTGAAGTGATTTTAAAATCAAAGACGAATGTGATCTGTTCATATTTATTGTAGTCTTTACAGGGAACACAGGCTCCTCAACCGAAGCAGTACATTGACATACTATGACGGGATCAGCAGTCTTAGAGCAGGCCTCATGGTGGCACTAGAGCAGAGGTGACCAGCTGACCTGTCAAAAATACTTTACAGAACACTTAAAAACAAAAAAGATGAGACAAATTCTACAAACATAAGTGCAAAATTGCTGCTGTAATGGTGACCACAATGCGAGACAGGCCAATCACAGCCATGGAAAACTCAAAATTAACCAAAGGAGGGCACCGTATATACAAAGCCAACCCGACAGGTCAGCAC
Organism: Lepomis macrochirus; assembly: GCA_024633595.2. NCBI lineage: Eukaryota > Metazoa > Chordata > Actinopteri > Centrarchiformes > Centrarchidae > Lepomis > Lepomis macrochirus. The sequence continues at coordinate 29,246,828 of JALXJV020000004.1, read as the reverse complement.
TTCAATGCAAACTCTGGAGTTCAGTAAAAGTGTACAGCTTCAGTTACAGGCTTCAGCACCACTTTCATGACAATCCTCTAATATGTGTTGTAAATGACTTTTGTGCAAAATAGTACTTTTGTATTTAATAAAATGCCATTTGTATGCTACAGTTTAATAGTGTTTTCAGGGATTCCCTGTAGCCCGTAACAGGATCCCCCAACAAAATGAGGAATAACTTACTAACTCTCGCTCTTTCACGTTTCCCATGGTGGTTCCTGTGACAATCCACTTTAACAACTACTGACACATAAACAATTTGGAATATAGAATAAAGGCTTGATTAAATGGGGGTTCACAGTTGTAATGTGCATTTGATATTAAAAACTTGGGGACTTCTAGTATAACAGGATACTAGATTTCCCCATGTCAACATCACCGCGCTGAGCCTTCATGAGGGAAAGTGTTGCCCTACTGGTTGCATCCCAGCCATAAAAGTAAAATACAAACTATAACCTTCACTGTATTAAAAATCATACTAAGAAATTCTGTTTTGGCTGCAACTGCACAGATATAATCAATGAACTCAAGTTTAAGTGGAATTTCTGTCTTTAAATTGCAGTCTAGCCTGAGATATTAAAAAATCTGTATGAAGACTTCAAGCCTGTCTCATTGGTTGGATTGGGACCATCACTCCCCCCAACCTCCATCAACCGTCACAGATTTAAGTATCAGCACCAGTTTACACCTGCTGACTGGCACCCCCATGAGCAGCAGACATGTCACTAAAGGCATAATAAATTAGGATGACAAATTTCAACAAGTCAACAAAAACCTAAGTAACACAATTACTCCTTAGTCTTGGCCTGCCTCAGAGTCACTGGGACACGGTCCTGCAGTGTTACTCTGAACATCTGCACAAGGTGGTGACATGACTGGTATGTTATGACATTATTCGACTCAAACTACCAGGGTGACGCACATGCACACACGCACACGCATACACGCACACACAGTGATATGTGGTAAAACTACAACACAGCTCATTTGTATATACTTGACTTAACAAATGCCAAGAAACATCTTTAAATTTATCTGTGCACTTTCAACACGTCCCTCTGTAGTAGTGCATATATAAAACTATTTTCAGGGCCAATGTCTGATCTCCTGCAACAGGTAGATATTTGCAGCCCTGTCAGGTGTAGCAGACTAAGAGACACAAAGGGTAACAGCCTTGTAGAAACTCTGAGCCGACTCCTGTATTCTGTCAACCCACAGGAAAGGGAGGAGTGGAGGAACTCGATGAACAGACTCACTAATATCATGACAGGAGAGTACCAGAGGGAGAGAAACAATAAACTAATTGTTGATGTGTCTCCTCCATTCGTTCTTCTGTGTACACAAAGTCTGTTTTTATCTGCATTTGCCCTCTGGTGCTCCCAACTGTGGTGGGCTCCTAGGACTCGGAATCAATTCTGTGAGCTGAAAAGACAAAAGATATATAATTTGAACATGGATACATGCATATATTGTAGGCTTTCGTCCATGTTGTAATTAGTGTGCAGCGACATTATAATAATACTGGGTCTTAGGTAAAGTGTCTGCACACTAACATTGCTTGGGTATCCTTAGGGACTCGGCGTCTGCAGAGATCACTTGGTGCATGACGCCTCTGAACTGGTACAGTAATTTGAGACTCTTCTCCTCTCCTACACAGGGGTCGTAGAAGCCCGGCAACCCTGCCTGCACACAGAGATAGAGCTCACATGCAATGCATACAGAATTGCAGGTAATCAAGTAAACACGCTGACATGTGTACACACATGCACACACCTTAGAAGACTCAGTAAGGATGAGTTTGGAGTCCTTGACCAGGCACTGCAGGGGCACAGTGACGTCAATGACCTTTGCTTTCTCCTGCTTCTGGCTGGTGTCTGACACAAACTTTCCATACCAGGCATTCAGGATGATCAGGCCTAGATAGTAATATGGAGTGTAAGTGTTAAGTGTAACTTATATATACTTATATATGAATTGTGATGTTCAGTTTAAAACAGCAGTACAGACTGGAATAATGCACACAATACCAGTGAATACGAGTCCTATGTCACAACAGTCCCACTACTATGTTGGCTTGATATCATTACTATATAGCAATTTCTGTATCTACTTCTTGGACAGACCATCTAGCTGTTGTGAACACATCCCATACAGCGACTCCTCAAATAACCACATGCACCCCCAGCACAATCAAAACAGGAAATCCATTAGCACACTGAAATCCTAGTTTTGATTTATGCCAGTACACTCTGGTGTTCTGTGCACAGACTTGTATGCTTAACCTATGTAAACACTACAGCACGGAAATGGGCTCCATCAACAACACTTGCTTCACAGCAGTAGATGAAGGAAGTCAAACTGAACCCTGGAGCTACAATGTGCTACGCAGTTAACAGCAGCCACAAGAAATATGTGTTTGAATTACACACTTGGAATTTTACCAAAATGGTTGCAAACTTAAAAAAGGTTCTCAGTTTTTCACTCTGGTGTCTGGAGTCTGGTGTGTACGAGTGTGTTCCCTCACCCATCTTGGATTCTTCCGCTTCTATGATTCTCCTCACAGACTCCTGCATCAGCAGAACCTGTCGAGGAGCCGAGGGAGAAGGAGGAGGAGGAGGGGCGGAGGAGAACAAAATAGCATAGGGTAGGAGAGGGGTTTTTTCAGATGAGATGAGGAGAGCTGGAGCTAGAAACAATGATCAATGATCTTCACACACAATGAATAACTGTGCGTTGGCATGAGCGTGCGAGTACTCACGGCAGACTCTGCCTCCTGCTTCTTCTTGGCGATGTCTGTGGCTGAGCTCTTCCTCTGCAGCTCCAGCTCTCTAAGAGGCACAGACACACAAAGCAGACATCAACAATCACCCACTGGGATTCACTGTGGAGGCTCTCTGTGATGACAGTGATACCCCAGATAGTATTAAAGACACCCACAACCAAAATGTTGCATTTCTTCCCAACTAGTACAAAATATGATGTTAAAATTAGTGAGATGCTAATTGAGTGTCAGATTAAAATGGGAGGTTATGAGGACAGAACATGCACTGACTGCTCTTTCTGTGCTTGCGTATATGGGATGATGATCAGTCTGTGGACGGCCATGTAGACCAGAAGGGGTCCCACAGTGGCATAGAAGACCGCACTGGGCAGCAGCTGATCCGTAAGGTGGACTGGAAACAGGTAGGTTTGACTGGCACGTGCCAACCTGCAAGCAAACACCAGCACAAATATATGCACATATTAGATAATGAAGCAGTGAGATAAGGACCCACTGGAGAATGAGATCATAGTTTGGGTTTGGCCAGTACTTGATTTTGAGCGTGACTCCCTGAGGGACCCCGATGCTGACAGTGGCTGACAAGACACTGTGTCGGCTGATCTTCCTCTCTGCTCCGTATTCCACCACAGTACCAAACCAGCCCGTCCTGGAAGGAGAAAATGAATGAGACCATGAGAGGTACACAGCTACTGAAGACAATAACAAAGGCATTGTGGGAAAGTGAATTATCCAGTCAGAACAACTGAAGATGAAAATGTTTTGTATCAAATATATATGGCTAATGATTTTTGTCTTTTATTTGTAAACTTTTATTGTTAAATTGCCCTTTACATTTATTTATAAATTATTTATGAATGTTTTGTTTTTATTGTTTACTCCTTTATTTCCCCTTTGTTGCATGCTGCTTTTTATCTCCTGCAGCTCTTTTAATGTTTAATGTCATTTTCCTAACACATGGAAGCACTTTGCGTTTCTTTCTTGAAAATGTGCTTTACAATGAAACTATTTTTAGAAAAGTACAGCCACATGTTTTGTGATATAGGATGTTTAATATGTAAGGTCACAAAGCCAAAGTTCTCATGTTTTCTTCACTAATGATCATTAAACATTATATTTTTTGATCTTGACATAACTAGGATTTGAAAAGACAAACTGTTTTGATGTAATTCTAAAACATTTTTTTAGTCTTAAGCAGAAAGCCCATTCAGTCACAATCATTTCATTATTTTCTTGCAATAAACAAGAAAATGTAATTAAAAACCACTTTAAATCCTTCTAGTCACTTATGAACAACTTAATACCAGGCAGAAAAGCAGTGCAGTTTACAGCTGTTGCTCTTTTAAGTATGGAAATCCCATCAGCTAATCATTAGAATGTTTTTTTGTTTTTTGCATATTGCTATATTTTCGCACAGCGTCTGCCAGGTAAACCAGCAGATTTACAGAGAAGTCCTTTGAGGCAAGATAAACAGACAGACATACTTCACAGAGCCTTTAACTTTGGTCTGGTCCTCATCCTGGAACTTGTACTGGTAGCTCATCATCAGGTAGGAGTGAGGCACACCCAGCTGGAAGGGGTGGGGTTGGGAGTGAAGTAACAGAGGATGCACAAGTCAAATTTCAGTTATAGTACACAAACCATACTTACCATGCGGACAGCAGGTAGATGTGTACGGCATATGCCGGCCTACAAACAGCGTATATGCATTTGTGCTTGGGCTTGTGTTTGTGTGTGTACCTGCAAAGCTAAAGTAAAGTGGCTGCTCTTTGTGTCTCGGACCAGGCTGGTGGTCATGGCGCTGTTGGGTCCCCAGCGCCACTGCAGATAACCCATGGTGTTTTGATCCAGGTGGCGTGCTGTCATTAGAGAACAGCTTGGCCGCAAACCTCGAGGGGAGAACTGCAAGCCACACTGAGCTGTCAAGAAACTGGACGGAGATATAATAGAGCGGTGATAACAAGAGAGAACATTAAAGACACAGGAAAGTAGTTGTTAATACACTATGTACTTAAGTTCCCTACATTAAACAGTCAGGGCTTACCACCGTTGAGTGAGGTTGCGAAACACCTTTAACCCAATTAGAGGTCCAAGTATGTCTCCTGCACCAAATTCCACCTGCACAGAAACAAGCGATAGCAGACAGGCAAGTCTGTGCCACAATTATAAAATAAATCTGTATTATCCTAGCCTAACATTTAACACAAAGCATATTCAAAATGTTTCTTCAACAACATGTTTGTATAGGTTGTAGTTTGTCTGTACTTTATATATCACATGTACAGTATCTCACAAAAGTGAGTACACCCCTCACATTTTTGTAAATACCGGTATGTGATTATATCTTTTCATGTGACAACACTGAAGAAATGACACTTTGCTACGATGTAAAGTAGTGAGTGTACAGCTTATAAATTTGCTGTCCCCTCAAAATAACACATCACACAGCCATCAATGTCTTAACCACTGGCAATAAAAAGTGAGTACACCCCTAAGTGAAAATGTCCAATTTGGGCCCAATTAGCCATTTTCCCTCCCCGGTGGCCAAGACCATACAGCGGTTCAACAGGACAGGTCCCACTCAGAACAGGCCTCGCCATGGTTGACCAAAGAAGCTGAGTGCACATGCTCAGTGTCATATCCAGAGGTTGTCTTTAAGAAATAGACGTGCTGCCAGCATTGCTGCAGAGGAAGGGGTGGGGGGTCAGCCTGTCAGTGCTCAGACCATACGCTGCATGGCTGTCGTCCCAGAAGGAAGCCTCTTCTAAAGAGTTTGCACAAGAACAGTTTGCTGAAGACAAGCAGGCTACGGACATGGATTCCTGGAACATGTCCTGTGGTCTGATGAGACCAAAATAAACTTATTTGGTTCAGATGGTCAAGCGTGTGCAGCGAAAACCAGGTAAGGAGTACAAAGACAAGTGTGTCTTGCCTACGGTTGAGCATTGTGGCGGGAGTGTCATGGTCTGTGGCTGCATGAGTGCTGCCGGCACTGGGGAGCTACAGTTTACTGAGGGAACCATGAATGCCAACATGTATTGTGACATACTGAAGCAGAGCATGATCCCCTCCCTGTGGAGACTGGGCCGCAGGGCAGTATTCCAACATAATAACAACCCCAAACACACCTCCAAGACGATCACTGCCTTGCTAAAGAAGCTGAGGGTAAAGGTGATGGACTGGCCAAGCATGTCTCCAGATCTAAACCATATTGAGCATCTGTGGGGCGTCCTCAAACGGAATGTGGAGGAGCGTAAGATCTCTAACATCCACCAGCTCCGAGATGTCGTCATGGATGAGTGAAATAGGACTGCAGTGGCAACCTGTGAAGCTCTGGTGAACTGACTGATTGACACTTTGGGCCCAATTTGGGTGTACTCACTTTTGTTGCCAGCGGTTCAGACATTGATGGCTGTGTGTTATTTTGAGGTGACAGCAAATTTACACTGTTACACAAGCTGTACACTCACTACTTTACATTGTAGCAAAGTGTAATTTCTTCAGAGTTGTCACATGAAAAGATATAATCATATTTACAAAAATGTGAGGGGTGGACTCACTTTTGTGAGACACTGTACATGGTAGTTTGTGTGCATGTGTTGGTGTGTGTGTGTGTGTGTGTGTGTACCTCTCCCCAGCCCTTGGCTGACGTAACCCTTCGTACAGTCATGTTAATGTTGCCCCCTCCGTTCCCATTGTGTGTAGATAGCGAACCAGAGAGCACTGCTGTGTCAGAGTTCGTCAACGGAGCCTGAAGAAAGACAGGAAAGTTGCATCTGATAAAACAGAGAACACTACAGTGACTCTGACCCACGTAAGCAGCTGTGTGGAAGGCAAATGCTACGTGAGTGTTTTGTTTCGTTGCACCTCTATGGACTGGGAAATGTGCATCTTGTTGATTTCAATATGAGGAAACCCTCCTCCTGGCATCTCTTCAAAGTCCTCATCATAGCGGTCAAAAAGGTCTGTTGCATCCACACCCACGCTGATGGTGCCCTGAATAAAGAAGGAGTGAATGGGACAGATTGACAGAATTAATCAAGAAAGAAGGAAAAGGGTGAAAAAACATAGAGACCATCCACAGTCAAAACAGTTATTTAGCAACATCTGCATAAAAGTGGAAGCCCACACAGGAAATACAGTGAAAGTAGTGAAGTTAACAGTAGCTGTGATTCAAAAAACCTTGGGGTTAGTTCTTTGCTGCAGTCTCCTCTCTTCTCTTTCTCTCTGCAGCCTTTCGTATTCCTCTCGGATTTCTGCTGGAGTTCTCTTCCTCTCCACCACCTACACAGCATTATCACCATGAAATATTGGTAGTGTGGACATGTTAATACTGTATGTATAAAGTAGCAGCAAAACCACTTAAATTTAAGACAAAAATGTTATGTAAGACAAAATAAATACCTCCCAGCCTTCCACCTCCAGCCCTTTCTTCCCAAAGATGTCATAGATGGCTCTGGAGTGAGCATCACTCAGCACTGAGGGGAAATAGAGAAATAACGGTTCAGTTTATGTAGTTAATGTGTTTTTGTCTTGATATGTTTGATTTCATCTTGAAATGCAATAAAAATGTTGGATTACATGTTTTACCCTGCAAGCGTCCTTACCTTCATATGCCTGGTGCACCTGGTTGAAGAGCTGTTCAGCCTGGCTTTTCAGCTCTGGGTCTCGATGTTTGTCAGGATGGTAGAGCATACAGAGCCTCCGATATGACGCCTTTAACTCTTCCAATGTAGCCTGTCACATGAGGAAGAACAGGTCTCACTCCTGAGCAACTAACATTTGTTTTTGTTTTTTTTTAAATTAATTAATCTGCCAAATACTTTGTTGATTAACCGATTAACTGTGAGATGAGGTGATTCAAAATGCTTTTGTTTTTTTTGTCTCAACAACAGTTCAGTTTCTGCACTTGAAAATAACTGGTTATTAAAATTGTTGAAGATTGTTTTTCACTTAATTGATTAATCGATTTTATTATTCATTCATTATTATCCATTATTCACTCCACTCCTGGGTGCTGACACAACACCGCTGCATTAACGCGTACTATTTTTAAAAAGACACCGTCCACTGCCGTTTAACGAGTAATTAAAGTTGTGATACTGTCAGGCTTCCTGTCAGGCTATGGTGTCTGCCTCAGTAACCACCATAGACTGTATATAAGAAACCTTAGCCACCCAATGCTACCTAACGTTATCCAGTTCAACGTCCAAGTGCAAGTTCTGGTCAGGCCTCTCAGTCTCCCTAGTTTAATGACAGCTTGCATTTCAGAAGGTGCCCATCGATGCAGACATAATATCTTGGAAACACTGCCTGCATTCAAGTAAACTAAAGGCTTAAATATCTTGCTTGTTCATGCCTCTGCAGCATCAACCGGTCTCTACGGCTGATGGTGCTGATGAAGAAAAAGACCGCTGTTCAGCTGAAGGATGGTGCATCGACTGCAGACCACTTTCACAACGGAAATCTACGCGGCAGTAACGGCGAAAGGTCCGTCGCCGTTTGGCGTCACTGTAAAACAGAATAAACCATACCTCTTTCCTGACGTTGAGTAGAGAGTAGTAGTCCTGGTTATTAAACTCAAAATCATCATCTAAGGACGCCGCCATGTTTGCGTTTGCCACGGTCCCGCCCACTCCTTCTGTGCTCTGTCAGCTCATTGGTCAGCCAGACGAGGAGCGGAAGTCGTTCTGTTGCCCTCTGCTGGTTGTGTTTTTTAGCTCAGCGGGAACGAGTTTTCACCTCTCTTTACAGGGAGGACGGTTGTGAGGAGTGTTTTGTCTTTGGCAGCTGTTGTATTTTTAACTGTGTAAAAAAACGTCCGCGTCTGTTCTTTTTATTTTGCTTTCTTTCTCACTAAATAACAAACAAGGGGTAGGCCGCCGTTTGCGATTCTCAGTACTGATCGGCTGAACAACCAACACGGCCGTTTAACTACAGTTAGCTTGCGGAACAATGATAAAAAACCCACCTGGTTTGTTTTAATCAATTTATAAACTATTCCACTGCCAGTAGTTCAACAACAACTGTCCTCCATTACTGCATTTTAACTCTGTGTCAAAGTGTGTCTCCCCTTTCCCTCCTGCACAAGACCTGTTTCTAAATTAGCTTCCATTAATGCTCCGTTTCCGCCCCTCACTCTGGATTTTTTACATACTACATGCCCCCCCCCCCTCCCACCACACACACACACACACACACACACACACTTTTCTTAATTGTTGCAGTGATGGAAGTATTTAGATCTGGTAAGTAAAAGTACCACAATGTAGCCTACTCAATAAGTAAAACTCCTGATTAAAATATAAGTATCGAAGCAAAAGTAGTTCGTCATTATACAGTCATTATACTTTATTCTTATACTCTGTACACTGTATTTCTGTAGTAAATATTGCACTGTTTACGCCTATATTTATCTGACAGCAATAGCTTTATTTTGCAGATTCAGATTTTTACAAACAAAACATGGGGTTATAGAATAGTAGACTATGCATTGTTATTTGAACTACTAAATTAAACTAAATTATCTTCCTATGAGGCAGTAAAGATATTAAAATGCTGCTAATAAGTGATACACTGACACTGACAGGATGCTGCAGATATTCTGCTATACTCTATAAGTACATTTTGCAGATATGTGTTTTCACTTATAACATTTTGAATGCATAGCCTGCCATGCCTATTATGTATGCAAATAATATTTTATTTTAGTAAAGGATCTGAAACCATCTTCCACCAATGCATCACCTTATTGGAAATTCTTACTGATGCACTATGCAGCATTTTAATGTTGCTGCAAGTCATGGTGGAGCAAATACAATAACTGTTAGGTAGCTTAATCTATAAACATGCATATTATTTTAGATGCTCATTCTATGTTTTGGAAAAATTGACAATTGACAAATCTGACAAGTACCAAGTAACTATGGTTGTCAGATAAATGTAGTGGAGAAAAGGTAGGCTACAGTATTGTGTTATTATGAATAAGACACATCAGCTTCAGAGCTAAAATGACCCAAGGTGCTGAATAGTTCCTGTGGACATCAGTTTATTATTTAATTGATTATTTGTCATACATTGGAAATACTTGAGTAAAGCAACAGATAGCTTCCCTCAAAATTATAGGCTAAGTGATATAGCCTAATAAAAGATTAATTCTATATTTATATATAGTTTGATTTAAAAGTTATAAAGAAAATTAATTGTAGGCTACAGCTTTGTTCATACGAAATGACAATTATCTTGTTTGTGCATATAGCCTACAGCCTGATGCCTTCCATGGGACAACAAAAGTGGGTTAAATTAAATCGATCTGGGTTTCCCCGCTACGTATCATGTTCCTTATTGTCGTGCATCCTTTTTAAACTCTGTCGATGCCAGGAACCTTGTGTACCTCTCATAGGCGACGCAAAGCCTACACATGGCTGAAGACGAACCATTCAGAACCTCAGTTTTCAGTGAAGCGTGTCTACGGGAGAGGATTGTCTCTGGCAAACACAAGGCTTTGGTGCAAAGACGATATTCTACCCCGAGGCACCGACTGACAGTGTGTGCTTGAAACAAGAATGGTCCCGGTTAAGCCGCACTATTCAGGGAGGATAGAGCGTATAAACCGGTAGTAGGCGATTATTGTGGCTCGTTATAAACTTAACTTCCCGTAGGGATATTACGTTAATGAGACCACGGTTTCCTGCAACAGCCAAAATATGCAACAGCAAGAAGAGACGAAGGGCATGTTTTTCATTTGATCCTGTAAGTTTTCACCTGACCTGATCGTCACTCAAATTCAATAACACGGCTCAAAGAAAGCAGGTGCGCACAGCCTGTGTAGGCGCGTGGAGCTGTCCTTTCAGCACCGCAAGCTCCAGCACCACAGCAAAAAGACAGCACCCGCCAGCACCATGAACTGAACTCAAAACCTAAACTGCGCGTCTGAAAAGTCTCTCACAGGCGGCTCTTTTCATTTAGATTCGAGAGGAGTTCATAATTCATGGTGGGACGCGACCTTACATCGCATTTTCTCTACAGCCCACTGGATTTGCGTGTGAATAAATGAGCGCGCGCCATTGTATCAGGGTGTGTGTGTAACGTGTTTGTGTGTGTAGGCCTACGCGCGTGTGCGTGTGTGTGTGTGAGAAGACGATGATGAGCATGATGATGATGCTGTGGGAGGCTGTCAAGGTGTCCTCGAATACAGACGTCGCTCGGTGACGTGAGAGGAGAGAGGGGAGCGAGGAGGAGTGCGCGTGTACGTCGAGGGGCGGGGCCAACGGAGGTATAAACAGAGGGATGGAGAATTCCGCGAGTCACCATCACGGATCCCCGCTGTCAATCTTCACCGTTTGGACCAATAGTCAGGCTGAACGCGGCAGGCTCGCTTCCCCCCACCCCCACCCCTTCTTCTCAGCCCCGCCCCCCTCCTTGAGCTGTCCTCTCTGTGCACGCGCGTGGTCCACCCCCACCCCTCCACCACCGCCACCACCTCCACCACCACTAGGTCGAGTCGAGGAGGAGGAGGAGGAGGAAGAGGAGGAGGAGGAGGGATGAGGCGCGCGGCGGAGGGGAAATGGCTGCCGAAAACAAGCCGGAAGGTAAGAGAGAAATAACGGTTTTTATTTGAGGTGGCAGAGTCCCGCTATTCGGGGTTCAGACGAGGCGATGAAGGGACGAAGGCATAGAGCGGGAGAGAGATAACGGCAGGGCTTTCCCTTTCTTCCAGCCCGTCCCGAAAACAGGGACGCTGGTGCTGAACCAGCGACTGTGTGGAGCACGGTTAACCGACAGCATATAAATAACGGAAGGAGAGTTGTCCTGTCGGTGGGCTCTGAGCGAGTCGGGATAGGGTAGTTTTTCACCGTCCAGTGCTTGCCAGCGTTTCCCCCTGAGTAGCTGGTGTATGAGTGCTTTTGAATCGTTTAACATAAAAGGGATGGGGATGAGAGAGGACGAGAGTGGTTCACGCTGAAGGAATTCAGATGCTTTCTGTGTGTGTATGTGTGTGTGTGTGTGTGTGTGTGTTTATCTGTCTCTCTCTCTCTTTAAGCATAAAATAGACCAGTGAATCGTAGATTTCCTTCCCTGACAGGCAGGCAACCTCCGAGACCCGATGTGCATTTATTTAGTCACAATCCCGCATTGGTGTGTGTGTGTGTGTGTGTGTGTGTGTGTGTGTGTGTGGTGTGTGTGTGTGTGTTTGTGTTCATTTGGTGTTGATGTGTGTGCTCATGGTTGCTAAGGCTGTGAAGGTGAGAATCGGCTGAATTTGGTGAAGGAGGAAGAGGAGGAAGGGGGTTGGGGGTGTCAGTTTTAGGTCATATCATGTATGGATCTAGTTTACATTTTTACTCCCTCAGCTAAACTCCTGGGGTCATTATAGTCACACTGTTCACACTGTTATTCTTTCATTCATGAATTATTTAAAGGATGACCAAAAAGCACAATGCCAATATTATCTCCATGGTTTAATGAAATGTTTATTCCTTACTCAGTGTGTTTGATGTTTGTTTATAAACATCCCCCCTATGTCAGTCTGCTCTAAGTAGCCTTTTCTTTTCTGCATTTAAAATATCACACATCCCTGTCCAGCTAGTAAACACAACAGCTGAATGTGTTGTTACGGATGACACGCAGTTCCTCAGCACCTTAAGAGATAAAATGACATACAGCACAAATGTTGCTGCAGACATCAGTTTTATTATTAGACTGTTCTTAATCGATTCTTCTGATAATTTTTCCTTAGCAAAGTGATACTGAAAATGACAGGAGGAGTCTTTGACCCTCTCTCCACTAGGGAGCGATGCCGAGCAACATTTTTTGTAAACGGGCAATTTTTGGATAACTTGTACTACACTAGTAGTGTCATGCATTTGTGAAGCACATTTTCAGGCGTGCAGCAGACACACGGATACACACAAGTGTGCAGGCGAGCATGCAGAGTTTAGCCAGAGGCAAAGGGAAAGGCCGTGGGTTGAGAGTCCCATTGCGTGAAAACACAAGAACATGTAGATGAGACAGATGGCCCATGGGCCGATCAGCAGGCACTGTACCACTGAAGTATAAAACCATCCCCCTGCCCGTACTGTACGTACACACACACAAACAGACTTGCGCGTTCACAGAATGACAGGTTTTTGTCCATGTGAGTGTTACGTGTATGGAGGACATAATAATTTACGAGCTACAGCCGCGGTGAATGAAGGCCAAGGGGCGACGAAGGCAGGAGACAGCTATCCCGTCTCCTGGCAGATGTGTGTGCGAGTACACTAGTGGGCATGAGAACAACATCCACCATATAGCGTGGAAGACCATCTCCCTCTGCGCCGGTTGGTCTACTTTGTATCATAGCAACAGTGGTCAGGGAAACAGAGAAATCATGAGAGAGGAGAGAAACTAAAACTGGGTACAAGTTAGTCACACACATGGAGGCAGCGTATCTACTGTGGCCAATCGATCAGGGGACACAATGGATGCAAGTTAGTGGATCAGAAAATGGATCAGCCCACATGCATATCACTTGGAGTTTTTGTTTCTGGGCTTTAGAGGAGGAAGAATGAGGTGAGGTGTGCGACTGCCAAGGAAAGCAAAGTCTGGAGCGTCTCCTAAATATGTCTTTGTCTCGCTCCTTTTCTCTCTTTCTAGGACTGAAGAAGATAAGAAATCCAGAGCGAATGGTCAGGATCGCTGTTGGTTACACAGGACACACCCCTCCCAAGAGTGACGACACTGACGCCAACAGTAAGAGACACACAAACACTCTTCGTATTCTTTGTCCGTGTGCGTGCACATTTGTCTGTAGTGTAGGGTGACTCTGGGAGCAAGTATAAAAGCCTTCTGGCAGAATGATTTGATGCGGGAGCTGAGGTCTCCTTCTCATCTGCTCTGTAACAGATCACACTTACGCAAGCACACACACACACATAACAAACACACACTCTATCTCTGTGTGTCTCTGCTGAGATGTCGTTCCAATTCAGCTCTGTTACACATCATGTTTATTCATGCATGCCAGTACAGTATTAGCGGGCATACACACACACACACACACACACACACTGCTGCACATAGCCATAGAGAAGGCTGGCTTACTTTGGCTATCAGGAGTTTATTGTCATACCTAATCTGTACACATGGCATTATGTATCTATAATCCTCAATGGGCCTGGTTAAACTAGAGGTGAGATGGAGTGTGTAATCTGGGTCGCCGCGTGGTCTTGTAAGCGTGTGAGTGGGCATGTGTGTGACTGCTGCGGTGTGTTAGAAGGACTATAAAGGCAATGATTGCTTTGATTGGTTATTGATTTCAGAGGACATGATGCAGGCGCATGTCTCTGCCTCTATGTGTGTGCGTGTATGTTAGAGGGACAAATTGGAGGAAAGTAAACAGATGTGAGGAGGAGCAGGCAGACACACTGCTTAGAGAGGTGCTGGTGGGGGTTATGGGTATAGAGGGGGAAGGTATGTGGAAACTCCCCCCTTTTTTATATCAAAGGGAGCAGATGGCCTCATACCTGCACCAGACCCTCTTATTTTGTTAAGAGGGATGAGAGGCAACAAGACTGTCAAGAAATAGCAAATAAAGAATTTAGAGAAAATCTGAAAAACAATAGAATAGAATAGAATAGAACAGAGAGTTCTGTTTGGGACGGCTGTTTAATATGAGCTGAGACTTCCCGAGCCGATCCCTGTCTCCTATCTGTTCTCACGTCCCAGCTGGAGGATTACTGGAGGAAAAGTTTATCAGCAGAATGATAAAATTAGCATGCATGCCCATCTCTCACTCCCCCACACACACACCACACACACACCCACCCATCTCCGCCCATTGCTCTCACTCTTTCTTCACATCCCCACCTTCCTGCACTCTCGCTTATCCCATGCTATGCTCCCCCCTTTCTTCTCTCTGCCCTGGCTCTCCCCCCCTGCCCTCCCTCCCAACCCTCTATCTAGCTGCTGTGCAATGAGCCTTTCTTTCTGTCACATTAATTTCATCGCGAAAAGGGGGAAAATGTGAAAATTTCCCCCGACGCCTCCTAATATCAGTAGCGGGAGAGTTAAGAGTTGCATTTGGAGCATTTTCCTCTCTCTATACTGAGGAGAGTTTTATAATTAACTGACAGCCATCTCACAAGGGCATTGGCTTGTTTCTGTGTTAAATATGGAGATGACAGTTTTATGAGGTAAAATATTCATCAGTCGGAGGCCGCCCTTCTGTGTGATTCCAGTCTAAATTATGGCATTTGATAGGCTACCAAAGCAATGTTTCACTTTGGTTGAACATTTTTACTTTTTAGCACGAAATACCTCTATATGACTTAATGAGCCAGCAGTTCCACATTAGCATTCAGGCTTTGTCACTCTTATGGACTCTTTTTACTAGATTAGCAACTGAGTGAGTGATCTATGTACAGCCAGAATTTGTGGCTTGCTGCTGAGGGACTCGCATGAAGCAATGCAGGGATTGAAACTGTTTTATTATTTGAAATACAAATATGAATGTGAGCAACGCCGAATTTCCATATTTAGATGTGTTTTCCCCGTGTCTCAGGGTGGTTCATTTTCCTGGGTAGCCAGAAACAAAAGAGAAGTTTTTGCCCCATGTCACACCATAGTACAGCTCCACTGAGAGCCATTTGGAACAGATGGAAAAGACGATTGCGACAGTTCCCAGGCTGAATTTCTTAAAACAGGGACGCATTCTCTGGTTCAGGATTGTTAGAAATACAAGATACAACCCTTTGGGGTGTAAAAGCTCATCAGCATTCAACAAATCTGCAAAGTTTTGTCTTCCATTCCTCGTCAGCGGGGAGAGGAAACGTGACGATAGGTTAAGATGTTCGTGTCCATGAAGGTGTGCTTTGAAAGGGATTTCGGTACCAAGGTCACTGGTAAAGAAACGCCACTCTGGGACAAATACTGTGATGTGCGTTCTTTGATCGGCAGACACTGTGTGTGGATGTGTGTGTCTGTTTGCATGTGTGAGCGTGCATGTGCGTGTGCATGCGGGTATTTGTGTGTGTGCCTACGCATGTGCATTGGGCTTGTTTGATGTGGTGGTTCTGGTACATTTCAAAGGCGAAGCTCTGATGAGAATTCTTCAGAACAGCAGGGGGAGGGTAGGGGGTTATAGCCAGGAGGGGTGGGGTTTAAACGCTGATTGGCATTCATAGCAGAGAGGCTGGAGTGCTGCTAAAAAAGAAATTAGGCTTTAACTAAGCTGCACCATTCAGCTGTTTAACTAAGCTGCTGCACCGTTCAGCTGTTTGAAATTTTGTCTTCTCAGGCCTTCTATTAATAAATGCATAATTGATTAGGGGGAGCATACGTGCCTGAACACTCTTCCTACTGACACAAACACACACATGCTCAGACACCAATACACTCACAGGAGCACACACACATAGAGCCCACTCCTGTCCCACTACAGTACTTTTTTCTCTGTGCGTCTTTGTGTTACCTTGTTCCATCTCTTGTCCTTGCAGGTTTCTTACTTTCTAAATCTTCTCTTTTGATACCCAAGTTTTTTTTTATTCTTCTGTCTCTCTCTGGCTCATTGTGTCTCTGCCTCTTTCTGTCTCTCACTCTGACCCTCCCACCCCACCTTTCACTCTTTTTCTCTTCCTTTGTCATCTGCCCTCAGGTAGAGTATAATTCCTATCTTCCCGGGGGAGTCGTGAATGGACGCCCTCTACTCAAATGCTTATCAATAACCTTTGAGTGCTTGCTCTTTTTGACTTCTGAGCAGCACACCCGTTGGGCACACACTCACAAACAGGCACACTATGCTATGTGCTGGTGAAGTGGGATTTTCCTGAGGCTCAATGGGATTTTTTCCTCACCTGTGTCTTTTTGGTATTGGGGTGATTTTCTGTGCACCACAGTGACAGGAAAGGAGCAGTAGAGGCAGTTTTAATCCAGCAGCATCATATACTGTAGCTTTGATGGTGGTACACTCTTATAGCTCTCTCCAACATGACTCAAACCTCCATTATTCATGTTGTTCTTTCCTGTTTTGTTATACGTTCTCCACCAGAGTTATATCGTATTACACTGAAAAAAAAATTTCAATTAACAGATAAGGCTGGCTATATTTTTTGTCGTTGACAACAAATCCCATGAAAAGACTAAATCCAACAATATGTTATTCCGTCTCTTAATACTTAAATACTTCTCTGTCCTGTTTGTGGCTAAAAGACTTGAAACATCAGTGAAAATATATAGTTAAATAAAATACAAAACAGAAAAGCTAACCAGCTGGACACTGTGTTTGAAACAGGAATACTTTCAGCTCTGGATTTGGTGCTCTAACGAGTATTTAAAGCAGCAGGTAACAGTGTATGTGGGATTGACTCAAAATAAACTGCTGTACCCATGTTCATTCCTAATGAAGAAATATTTCACCCAATTCAACAGGGTGGCTTGCTGATGTAAAAAACTAAGAATGTTTGGAAAGCAACAGAGGTCCACGGCAGAGAGGAATAAGCTGTATAGGTTATACTTGTTAGTAGCATCAATTCATTGTTGATTCTGGTATTTTTATGGGATTTGTCGATAATAAAAAATATAGAATATCACGAGACTTTATCCTTTAAGGCAGTAATGTAAACGAGGGAAAGGTTACCAACCTACGTTACCTGACCTGTGATTGGCATGTAGATGATTATGATTCTAGTGCATAATTATGCACAGGAAACATGGTGCTCCTGGGACTTTCAGTATGTCCAGAAACATGATTTCATCTTCAAACTAAACCCCATAGCAACACTTTGGCTGCTGTACATTTGCACTTGCGACTCTCCGGTAGTTTTCTCTCAGGAGGAGCAAGTCTGGAGCCTCTCCATTACCAAACTGTCTGTACAACACTGTGGGGGAAAGCATTGCTTTTAAAGGGGATGAGAGATGCCCATGTGATTGGCCATGAATGTTACAAAGCCCAAATGCACTGATAATGTATGATAATGGCTTCTTCTTAATCCAAATCTGTTGCCAGTTGGGCCCCAGGTGCTCTGTGCACCTCCACCTGCTGTCCAAAAATAAGTGTGCTGCGCCTTCCTCTGCGCACTGCATGCTTAGCTGTTGTTTGTACCCTGTATCTTGGTCGACAAGATTATCAACCTCGCTACATCACTGTGGATAAGATATAATAAGAGACATTTAGATGAAGATGACGTGGAAATATTAAACATAGTTGATGTACAATTTCCTGGCTTTCTCCTCTTTCATTGATTTGGAATAACATAATTACTGGTCCATACAAAGTACCAGCCTGACATCTCTTTTTACTGCTCTGCTAAAAATTTAGACATCCCAGTAAGTCATCACAGATCAAGGACTGGATGGACCCTAATTTATTTTAACAAAGTTAATTAAATCTTATGTCTTTCATAGTCCTGTGCAAATTCACTTGCTTTCTGTCACATCAAGCCATGAAAAATGCCGAACAATAAAAGTTTGTTATTATTTTATTCACCCCCGATCGCAGAGATGCTGGGTTTTGGTATTCTCCTCTCACAACGTCTCTGTGTCTGCTGAGAAATTTCTCTCCTCTTCCTACTCGTCCCTCATTTATCTTCCTTTATCTCCCCCACCCCCCCACCTCCCCCTTCCTCTCCAGATGAGCCTGGCCAGTTGAAGATCTACCTTCCTAAGAAACTGCTAGAGTGTCTGCCCAAATGTTCCTCTCTGCCCAAGGAGCGCCATCGCTGGAACACAAACGAGGTGAGAACGAGAAAGACTCAGGAGGGAAATATCCGTGACAGTGAAACAAACTCACTGTTTTTTTTTTTGCTGGTGACTCATCTCCAGCTAATGTCACATTGAGAGATGAAGAGGAGGTAAACAAACACAATGGCAGCTTTTCATTACGGGACCCTAAAACTGTGACATCAAGAAATAAAAAATTTACAGCAACCTGCGCTCACAGCCAAAAAATCCTACTGATTGTACATTGCATCTGGGGTATAGCTGTCTATTTCGCTTTGTAATCCAAACAACTCTGGGTTAAGGTGTGGGAATCAGGGGCTCCTGGGTCTAAAACTTTATAGGGCTTAGAGGCTGAGAAACAAGAAATGAGGCTACAGATTGAATGTTTCCACTGCTGAGTTTTACTGGGTTCAAAAACCCTGTGGTCAGTAGGATAAAGATTGTTATCCGAACCAAGCGTTGTTGCTATGCAACCATAGAAAGCTGTTAAATGTGTGGCACATTTCTGCTCAAAGTTGCTTTTTCCCCTGCTTTGTGTTATATGTGATGCTCTAGTTACATTGTGTAATGTTGTCCTCCAAAACAAAACAAAAAAGAGGAAAATATGAAAAGCTGTCTGTGAGGTATGAACAACAAAAGCAGTGATCATGCGAATTGAGTTAATGTAACTTAAGGGCTTTTTGCACTTCACTTTACTTAATGTTAACCACATTTTAGAACTTTTAGCATGCTTTGACCGTTGAAGGTTTCACACAAACTCATGGCTACCGCTCATTAATATAGGGCTGAGTTTGCCCTGCTCTGGGCTAAAATTAGCATCATATTTGCAGCATGAACAATAGATGACTTAAATTGTGCTGCAGGCTAAGTGGTACAATGTAAAATGGGGCCAAATTAGGTTGGGGCAACTCTTTACTCAGGGCCACAGATAACCCTGAGTTAAACATTTGGAGTGTGAAAAGCTCTTCAGAGTTGCATGTTGCTCTAGACTTAAGCTGTTAGTTTAGGGAAGTGTTTGATGGGTGGAAATGGATGCAGGCATTTATCGTCAATAGCTCCTTGTTTATGCATTGCACAGCTCTCTACTGGTGGTTTGCGCTATCCATTGTGATGTGGTTGGCCTCTGCTGAGACATTTTCTCCATGTGCAGGCTGTGCACTCCATTATGGATGTGTGTTTGTGTGTTTGTGTGTTTGTGTTATTGATTACCAGGTCCAGCATTGTTATGCAATGCAAAGCTGATTTGGCCTGTGGTTTTTCTCTTAGGAAAGTCATTACATTTTTCATGCAATCCATCTCAATGAAGGTCATATTGGGAGTTAAGCATGGCACCTACTGAACAGTGTGCTCACAGGAAAAGGCGGTGTGTGTGTGTGTGTGTGTGTGTGTGTTCCACTGCTGGTTAGGGACTTCAGCCTAACGTAGAGCAATTGTGCACAAGGCAAAGGAACTACAGCAAAGCACCTTGTTGCTGCCCCCTCTGCTGCCTTCTTTCCCTTTTTCACTCCATCCATCTCCCTTACAACGTACCATGTAGTCCTCTCTATCTTCATCTTTCACCCCCCCCCTTTTCTCTATCCATGGTTCTCTCTCTGTGATGGAGGTACAGGCTCAGTTCAGGGGGAGGTTGGGTGTCCCTTAGCGGATTCCTTCAAAGCTCCTCTTCCACCCAGGCATAAAGTTTCCTGCATGCTTAAACACTCCATTGTGTCTGCTGCTCCGTTTGCTCCGTGCTTTCAGCTGTGTGTACGCTCTCTGTTCGTCTAGTGCATGTATGTATTTAAATCTGTATATGTGTTTCTGCCTATGTGTGTGTGTGTGTGTGTTTGTTAGGGATGAGCACAGCTCCAGGTTATTGTGGTCAATTATTTTGTACCTGCTGCAACAAACGAATTGATTTTTCCCCGTTTTTTGATTTTTATCTATCTGTATAGCAGACATTGCAAGAAGTATAGTAGTTTTCATCAGCAGCATATTGGAAATTGAAATCATCATTGGTCATCAAAATTTATTCATATGTAGGGTTTGTACCTCAAACACATATTGTAGCAAAACATTGTTTTTTAAATGTGGGATTTCTAATCCAATCAGCTGTCAGCTGTCAAATGTGAAGCTCTCAATTTATTTATTCAGTTGCATTCCCTCCGTGTGTGTGTGTGTGTGTTTGTGTGCATTAAAATATAATACTGTTCTGGTCTAGATTTTGCTCATGAACTGTGGTGATGTGTTATCGACAAATGGTGTGTTAAAAAAATTCCCAGTAATTATACTGTGTGTAGTTCACACACTGTGTTTGGCTGAGCATGTACGTGTATGCTTTTGCGGGTTTTCTATAGAACTCTTGATTTCCATATGCTTACGCATAAGAAAATCAAGAATTGGTTTTTGTGTTTCTTCATCCTCACTGTTTGGGTGTTGGGTTTCTGCATGCTGTTGTGTCTGTGTCTGCATGTAGAATTAGGATTATCTTTGTGTGTGTGTGTGTGTGTGTGTGTGTGTGTGTGTGTGTGTGTGTGTGTGTGTGTGTGTGTGTGTGTGTGTGAATAAGAAGACCGTGTGATAAATAAAGAGATTAGCATTCTGTGTTTGGTAGAGGATGCCTCTGATTAAGTCAGACCCAATCTTTACAAGTCTTCATCTCATATGTCCTTATTCTCACCTTTGCCTATGTCTGTGCAAGTGGGTTTGTACGTGTGTGCGTGCGCATGCGTTTGTCTTCTTGCACGTGTGCATGATTGCATATGATCCTCTGATCTCTGTTTTGTCACACATGGCTCCCCACGACACCCTGGCCTCCCACGAGCACTGATCTGTGACCCCATACATTTTTCTCTCCTCCTCCTCCTCCTCTCTGTCCGTCCCTTTCTTCCTTCCCTCTCCTCCTCCCTCTCTCTCTCTCTCTTTTGTGTATCTACTGATGTGTGAAATTATTCTGGGATGGAGGGATGGATTCCTCCCTGAAGGGCTGAGCGGAGGCGTGAGCCTTTTGTTCAATAATAGATTGGGGGTGTATGTGTATCTGTCCATGGTAATAGACTATAGACTAGTTTTAGATAACAAACCACACTCAGGTGGACAGACTGAGGGTAGAGCCTGTTTTATCCACCCATCGGGAATGACTTGTTTGGTTTCAGCAAATTCTATGGAGCACTGAAATAAGGAGGCTGTCAAACTTTTTCAAATGTAGACAAAGGCAAACTTTAGTCTGGTCCTGGGACTCAAGCTCATGAAAAGCTATGATTACTCTTGTGGGGACCCTTGACATCCTGACTCATATTTTGAGAAGGCAGACTGAGTTGAATGCTGAGTAAAATTCCCTTTTGAAAGCTTAAATTCAAAACTATGCGAACATGCACGTCAGATTTAGATCTGATGTGCATTTTAAAGGCTTCTACTTCACAGCAGCCCCCCAACCTCAACCCCACCACCGCCACCACCATCACCACCACTATGATTCGAATGATGCAACTGTCAAACTGGTTGGTACAGACTTCAGTACATCACACAGACGACAGCCGTCTGTGCCACAGTGCTTCTGCATGTGAGTCTGCTCTGCATGTCTCTCAGCTGTACGGGTGCAAAAAGCAAGTGCGAGAGGACGGCATTATTTTTGTATTAACTGTGAAATAATAGGATACCAAACATGCAGTGTTTTATTATAGAAATATTGGTGGTTGTGTGACGTGAAGGCAGCTAGTTGACAGTTCACACACGCTCATGTCTGGCTGTGCCACGGCGTGACACTAACATGATTGCTTGAATGAGAAGCAGATCAAAAAGCATATACATTATAGTCCACTGCCCCATCGGGTGTGTGTGTGTGTGTGTGTCAAGGGTGGGTGTTGCCATAGTAACAGATTGGGTGTGTGTATATTCCTACTAATGGTATGATCGATGTTGCACTTGTGACACAAACGCCATTCGTGGTTGTTCAGTACATCGGAGGTGATAAGAGAGACGTGACATAGTATGTCAGCTTGCGATGCCAAACATGTACAACAGACTAAAAAACAACAACAACAACAACTGGCGAAGGACAAAAGCTCTAGATCTCAGGTAAAAATGTCAGGAATGGCTCTAACCTGTTTGTGCTGCAGCGTCAGGTTGTGTGAGCTTCAATTTCTAGCCCAAACAAAACTCAGTCTGCATGTGTCTGTGCGAATGTCTGAGTGTGTGTGTGTGTTTAATTTATTATTCATGTCATTATTGTTGGTTGTGAGCCGTTAAATAGATACATTGAATTAAATATGCATGCATTGTATTCCTATGTTTCTCGGTAGCGATATTTCCAAGGAGAAGTTACACAGGAGGAATGGAGTTAAATGTCAAAAAATACTATGGATCCCTTACGAAAACCCAGAGTGATACAGTTTGCAGACAGCCAGTTGCAGGCCTTGCGGTGGAGGTTGCCCTTGATGTATGAATTTGATGTGTGAATCGCTAACGTCCAGCTCATACAGGCACGGGGCCAGGGGATGCTGACACTCTCCATTTTGTCTGCTGTGTCAGAACAAAGGCAAAAGTAACGCGTTTGATAACTTACCCGAAAGTTTCATTTTAAAAATGAATTTGGTGTGCCGTTCATGCATTTATAAGATATCATGTTCGGGAGAGAGACTTGGTGTATCCATGTCAGTCTGTATGTGTGTGTGTGTCCCAGAGCCTGCCTATGGCTGTAACCTCTCCAGTTGACATTGAGCTCTGTGCTGTTGCCGTTTACTAGAGTAAAGCATGGTTTAATGAGGGGGCAAAGAAGCCAACACACACTCACACGTGGACACACATGCCTGCACACATGTATATACACTCACAGACATGCACACACAGACTACCAGAGGGGTGTTTCACAGCTCCTTGTGTTTGATTCCTATTCTTTTATCTTTAATCATTCCTCTGTCTTTTGGGTTGAGAGATATTTTATGTTTGGAGAGCGCCAAGTTATAATCACTAATTAGTCCTCCAGGCTCTCTCTCTCTCCCTCTCTCTCCTTCTCCTCTTTGTCTATCTCTCCATCTCTCTCTGAGCCAAGCCTAGCCCAATTAATACCCAACGTCATTTTGTGACTGTTTGTGACTTCCATTTCCGCTCAAGCTCCAGACATCCATACTGTCCTGCTGACCAAGCTGGCAACATGAACCAAATGTGCAGCAATGCAAAGAATTAATTGGACTCATTCTATTCAGAAATGTAATTTCCTTGTTGATTCATGTAATTATCCAGCAAGCTTTTCATTTGCAAATGCGGCCGTACATGGTAATCTGGACATGTGTGGAGATGCTTAATAGATTGTTGGTATCAGTATTTCAGTGGGTCTCAGTCATGCTAATATTTCACCATGCACATGTTCACAAGGGGCTGGGATTAAACAGGTTTTACAAGTCTAGTCAAGAAAAGCCAGGTGTCTGAGGTAGGAGTTAGTGTTGTATCTTCTCCTCTCCTCTCCTCTCCTCTCCTCTCCTCTCCTCTCCTCTCCTCTCCTCTCCTCTCCTCTCCTCTCCTCTCCTCTCCTCTCCTCTCCTCTCCTCTCCTCTCCTCTGTGGTCTCCTCCCATCTCATCTCATCTCCTCTGTGCTTTCCTTTCCTCTCCTCTTCTCTCCTCTACTCCCCTCTCTGCTCTCCTCATACCCAACTGGAAGCCCCACATTTTCCTCCTGTTCTATTTTCTCCATGTCGCACAGACCCACTATTTATCTTGCCCACTATAATTTGACACAAAATATTGTTAACTGGAGACACAGAAATATATTAAACAGTGGGAATGTGAGCCTGTGAGTGTGGGGGTGTTGTGTATGTGCCTGAGCTCCTTTATGTGCGCCTGCATGTGTGTGTGTTTGAGTGTGTCTTTGTGTTTTAGCTTCCTGTTAGATTCCAAGCCCAACTAAAAAGAAGTGAATGACCAGCAGTGTCTGCTGTAATAAGAAGTCAGGCTGTGCAGTGGAGACAATACTTTTTGTATCCTTAAATGTCCCCACATAGAACCTCTGTAATATCTGAGTCCTGTGTAAATTAGATTTAATTCATTGGAGACAGATGAAGCATTAAAATGTGTATGTGTGTGTGCATGTGCACGCACACACAGATGGTCCCTGTACTCTGCTTGTACTGCATGTGTAGAGCTTTGTCTAGATAACTTTATAACTTTATTTAACTTTGATAACTTTCTGCTCCTCAAACTAAGCAAGAGGTTTAGGAGTCAAATATATTCTAAAGCAGCAGAAGGCAGTTTTGCATGTTTACATCCCCAAATAACAGTGAGATGTCAACAAAAAATCAAACTGTAAATCAAGCACCACAGGTGCTGGAACCCTATTGATTTTAATGAAGTTTTTCTTTAGCGTATTCGTTTACTGAATTAATATCTGGAGCTTAGAGACTTATAAAGGAATATGCCTAGTTCAGGATTTCTAAAGTCAAAACACATTTCATACTCTCTGCTCATATAGGTGTTTTTTCATACTGCACATGCAGTTCCAGCTTGTCATCTTGGGTTTGATGCAAATAATAGTGTTCAACAATACTTAACAAGGAAAGCTTGTGCTTATTTGCCAATGCATGCTCTGTGACAGTCCCCAGACAGTCAATTATTTAGCAATATGTTACTGTAAATTCATATGAGCATATCTGTGGACACCTGAGACTGCATGAATTCTACATGAATTTGTTTGAGAGGCTTTTACAGACGATTGATACAGCTTCATTGTTGTATAAGGATTATGGAGTTGTCCACCGGCAGAAGTGGGTGGGAGCTGCTACAACAGCTTTTCCTTTATGTCACATGTTTTGTGGATATATTTAAAATCTCTCTGAGTACTGAGCCAAGCCTTTCTGAAAATATATCTGCCAGACAATTGTACTTTACCAAAAATCCTGACATATTGTCTTGTGAATTGTAGCCTATTCCTCAAATTAATTTTACGCAACATAAATTCAGTGTGCATTTTAGTATTTTTTTCTTTGTGAGCAATTATGTATTTTACATTTTATTTGATCTTTTGGCAGAATATTTTAGTGCTTTTAGGTAGAGAAACAGCAATTTGCACAAATATTTGGGATGTTCTCCAAAGAGTACACACCTCATGGCTAATCCAGATAGTAAAGACATCTTTTGTACAAGTCACAGAAATGAAGTTAAAAAGTGTAAAACCAAATATTTAATACGAAAGCAATCAAACTTCACACACCTGTTTGCAAAACGGCTGCAAAGTATATCAGACAACATTTGTTTTGTGCTCTCTAAAGTTGCTGTGAGGTCAAATTGTCAGTTTTGTTGATGTGTTATAGCATGCATCTGAGTGTGTTGGCCTCACAGGCTTCAACCCACTAATGGCCACTTGCAGGCTGCAGCTCTACTTTTAATTAAAACTGGTAAGATTACATGGTTGTTTAATTGCAAAATCAATGTTATTTATTGCTGAGCAAAAATACAATATAAGGATTTTAAACCGCTTAAATCTCTTTTCACTCATTATCAATTTACCTTTTGTACATTTGAACTGATAACAGTTATGTGTATATGGGCAATAGTAAATATGCATATTTAGTAGTAATTATGAACTGTCAACCAGAGAGTTGGTTAATGTTTAACATTCACTGGTTGTGTTTCTCAAGGTAAACCTGTTAATATCTGTGTTTCCCTGTTAATGAGTTGAGAAGTCATATTATTATGGAGCTCTCCTGCCGTGTTTACTGCATGCTTTGAACAGTGTTCATCAACTGGTTCTCCCCTCATGGAGTTTTGCTTCACAATTAAATACTTTACTTTTGAATGTAAAATAAATTAGGCCTGAGTTTCTTATAGGACCCTTCATATAGGACATGTATTAATTTCTAAAAGTACATCACAGCACACGTGCTACAACATGTCCCAACACCTCGTACAGTGATGTCACTGTAATGCAGGTCAAATGCGCTGGCATGTATGAAAACATAAGTTTCAACACTGGCTGTTTTTCTGATGTCATAATGTTACTCTATTTGATCTCCCGTGTCTCACAGATCTCAGTTTATTGCAGGAGCCTTAGCCAAAGGGGTAAATTGGCCTTCTACTACATCATATCCACAAAAAAAAAATAGTGAGAGAACTGTGAATCTCATGGTGCTGTGACTAGCATTTTCCACTAACATTATCCTGGAAATGTACACATTCACAAGATTTACCCAGGGAGATGTGTACATTTACTGGTAAATATACCATTTCCCCACATTTACAGTAACAGAGCTATAGGCCTGTGTGCATGCAGTATGTCTGCGTGTTGCATTTCTCTCGGGAGACCA
Organism: Lepomis macrochirus; assembly: GCA_024633595.2. Lineage (NCBI taxonomy): Eukaryota > Metazoa > Chordata > Actinopteri > Centrarchiformes > Centrarchidae > Lepomis > Lepomis macrochirus. Next base: position 29,220,037 of record JALXJV020000004.1, on the reverse strand, counting down.
CATTATGTGACCGGTGTTCCTCCTCTCAAACTGCGGCTCTAACCGGCATCACGTACTTTTATGTCTCACTGTGTCTGTACTCTCTTCTTCCTCCTGCTCCCTCCTCCCCGCTGCTGATGTATGGAATGTCTACTTTCATATGGAGTGTGTTTGTAAAAGTCACGGTAATCAAATTTCACTGATTCCTGGGGGATTAAACAAGGTGGCATTTGTGTGTGTGCTTGTCTTCTGTCTGTGTGCATACACAATATTAGCTGTGTACCAACTTGTGTATTGTAATGCAGCTGTGTCATTAGTCTAAGACCGGCTTAGCTGTAATATATCATCCATCATCTTGTACTCTAAGGAGACAACTATATACGGGATACTGATACCTCATTTGCATATTGACAGTGCATATATTTAATTGTTTGAATGTACAGTGTGAAGCCGTGGATGGGAGGATGATGAACACCTAATATGGAAGTGAGAGCATCTCACTTGTTTCTTGGCCAAGTGACAGAGATTGAGAATGGTGTTCCTTCATGCCTTTGGGTGTTTGGCAGTAAAAGTTTTTGCTAACAATATCGCAGTGTCCTCTATAATACTTTGGAGCAAAATCACTCTGTCCCAAAGCTGAGATTGTTATCCAGTGGAGGTGTAAACTCACTACTCCAGCAAGCAGAAGAAACACTGCAACAGCAAAGCTTCCCAGTCCGAAAACAGGTATTACCTAGTGTTAAGCTTAACTGCATGATTGCCTCTTGTTGGCAGCATATGTGCTCCGGCAGTATGTACTTTATATGTAGCTTGCCAGCGGGCAAGTCTTAACATTGTCTGATACACAACATCAGCAACACTTTCTCTGTGAGTTTGTAAGCTTCACTGTCTGTCAGCTCGAGGTATCATTGTATGTTGAACAAGAAAGTCACAGTCCATTACAGTTCATATGAGGTGTAAAGTTACCAGGACAGCCTGGCAGGCGATAACTGATGTCTGTCTCCTCCTCAGTCTCTAATACTGCATTAAATTAGAGCAAATTATTAAACCACTTTGCCAGAACTATATGCATTTAATGGATGAAAACAATTAAGCAAAATGATTTAAGCAAACAAAAAGGTTGTGGCAGGGTCCATAGGTAACAATAATACATGTATTATCGTTGCAGCAGCAATTTCTATTTGTACAAATGGAAATGGCTGCTAGTCTTAGCAGGAATTATGTTGGTTATATTTCTCATCTCCCCCTGTTATTTATTTATTTATTTATTTATTTATTTATTTACGCATCTTATATTATATAGACGTTTAAAGATAGCTAACATACTTTTGCTGCCCACTGAGTGAGTCACAGTGCTGGAAGAGAGGGTGATGACATTGGGCTCTACCTTATGTGGTGCATCATCACTGTAAATATACTGTAGCCACAGTAAAGAGGAGCCCCTTTGGATCTATTGATACACTACACCATACACTTATAAACTATAAATGGCATAGCATATGTTCAGATTCAGATTTTACCACGTACACCCTCTCACTGCTCGTGTATTTTGTTAGCTAGGGATGAGTGCAGTCTGTCCTTCTTGCGGTGGTTTCAGCCACGTGAAAGTCACAGAGAAAAGATGGATCGGTCTACATCAAGCTGAATTCAAAATGAAACAGATCCATACTTTTTACCACAAAATGCAATAAAGAAGTTCCAGACACTGCCCAAATTCTGCTGACTCCTGATTTGTGGTTATGCCTCTGTTCAAGACAACAAGAAAAGGAGTAAACCCTTTCTGGGATTTCAAAAAGTAATGTATTTAACCAAAAAGAGAAAATAGCATAATTTTAATCAAGTGCAGTTGCACTTAAAGTGAATTCTGTGGGGAACAGGTTAGATTAGATTCTGCATATTTTCTCTGTTGCTTGTGGTACTATTTAATTGTTAGTAATCAATGGCAGGTGGCCAAGCAAAAGTGCATCATTTTGTTAGCTTTTAAAAAGCGTTATTTCTGAGCAAGTGGCAAATATTGCTCATTCACTTCTTGACTCCTTGAAGCACAAGCTGGCAATCATCAGAATTGGGAATGCATTTGGGACTCCTTTATTAAACCAAGTGAAAGGCATATCACATTTCGCAATACCCTGAAAGAGTGAGTGCAAGGCCCATAGTAGCAGTCTATTCAGGTCTACAGCCCAGGGCTTCGTCCTAGGCAGAGACAGATCAAACTGCACAACAGTGGAAGACAGTCACCAGAGCAGAGTTGATAACCTTTAATGTTTACTTTTGCTTATGATTGTTTTAACTCCACCTGCTTGTATCCCAGTATGAAGGCTCCAGGTCTGATGTCGGTGGAAAAGATGAACCTGAGATTGCAGACAATTTGTACATCTTTAAATTGATGCTTGTCTTTGGCTTTAGTTTGTTTTTGAGGCTTGAGGAGAGTTAAATATGCATGACTTCAACATGGGTGGCTCCAAGTTTTTTTTCCAAAACAACAAACAAATGACATGAAATCTTTATTTGGCGGCGACAAACAGAATTCTGAATTGATTTCTTTCAGAGAGAGGACTCCACGTGAGCTCCAGCAGTTAACTAGATTTGTTTGTTTCTCCTGAAACAGAGGTACGGTGATATTTACAGAGAGCAAACGCACATGCTGAACAGGTGTGTGACCTCGCACGCAAACATACGCACACGCATATGCTCCCATCTTCAGTTGGTTGAGGAGGAGACAAACTTAAAGATCGCCACGGAGACCCATCTTTCAAATTTATTCATTAAACTCCCAAATGCTCCCCTTAACGAATGTAATTAGAATATGGTAATGAGAGAGGGCTGAACCAGGGAGTGTTGTAATACGCTTAGCAGCACAGAGGGAGAGAGAGAGACAGATAGAGACAGAGAGGGAAATAGAGTAAGGGAGTTAAAGGAGAGAGAAACAGAGAGACTGACTGACAGGGTGCCAATTTATGTCTTGTTGTAAACAAGTATTTATGCCAATGAGAGGTGGCACACACTATTTCTTTCTCTCTCCCTCTCGCTCTCCCACTACCTCTCTCTCTCTCTCACTCTCTCTCTCTTTCTGTGTCTCTGTCTCTATCTGTCTCTCTCTCCTTAGCATACCAAACCTCCTCAATAACAATAACATCAACAATAGCAGAGCAGAGACGAGCCTCGGAGGGCAGAATGACTCACGGTGAGATGAGGCATCAGGGGTTAACACAACCACTTGAGACTCCTTCATTGAGACACCCCTCCCCACCCTCTCTCTGTCTTCTTCCACCTCCCACTGGCAATCACACATCTGTCATTACAGATTTCAATATATACGTGTGTGTGTGTGTGCACCCCTGCACCCTTTCCTGGTTAACTTTGTGGGAGTTTTTGAGGACTCCCGACAAGCTTTATCCAAGACGCCCTAGCACAGCAGGGGTCCTGGCATTGTGTTTGACACCACACACCTGTTGCTGTCTTTGATGTGTTCACCCCCCTGCTGAGAGGGGGGGGGGCAGTCTCCTCAAATGCAAATACAAGATAGGAGGAAGAGGACAGGTAAGGTGCGTAAGAGAGAGGAAGTCTTAGAAAAATATGACTGATGTTCCCTCAGTGGATTGGGGCTGACTCTTCCTTACTTTCAGGTCTCTGCTAAAAAAGTTTGTGCTGCTTTCCATACTGTTAGGTTGTGTGTGTGTGTATGTGTGTGTGTGTGTGTGTGTGTGTGTGTGTGTGTGTGTGTGTGTGTGTGTGTGTGTGTGTATGTAGCCACCTTCACCATTTGGACTTCTATATATTGGCAAAAGGGAGATGAGAGGGAAATGAGACAGAAAAAGAGGGAAGTGGGTGAGCTGGAGAGAGGGGGAGAAAGTAAAGAGGTCAAACCAAAAGGAGAGCGAGTGAGGGAGTGAAGGAGAGGGGAGAGTGACTATTTCATTATAAAGCCGTCACTCACATGGGCAGCAGCCACCACACAGACTCTCTTCTGAGACCAAGCCTCTCTGGGTTTGTTGTGTGTATGCGTGTGCTGGTACCATGCATTTGTTTTGACACAGGAGGTATTTTTGTGTACATGTATGTCCATGTGTGTGTGTGTGTGTGTGTGTGTGTGTGTGTGTATGAATGCAATGAGAGCTGCGGTGTGACAGAGATGGATGTAACACACATGTCTCACTCTCAACCAGGTGACAGGGGCGGGTTCCCTGTGAAGGTCAGACCTTGTCCTCCAATGACAGACCAGCACTAAATGTGTGTGTGCGTGTGTGTGTGTGTGTGTGTGTGTGTGTGTGTGTGTGTGTGTGTGTGTCCATGCAGCGTGTGTCACTGTGAGAACAAGAGGAGAGAATCCATGACAAGTTTGATTTTTATTTATTTATTTTTTAACCCAAGCGACTTTGTGTATTAATACACGCCATTTGTATGCATGTGTGTGCAAGTTTTTTATGTCCGTGGACGTGCATGTGTATGTTGCCCAGTGTGTGATGAGGTGTTTATATGATAAACACAAGGCAAGCTTGAGAGGAATTCTGATCAGGGGCTTTGCAACAGTTGTTATGGAAACAGCATTAAGCAGTTGTATTAGCCAGTGGAGGTAATATAAAGGCTGTTGGAAGTAACACACTGTGGGGAGCAAAGCAGTTTGGGAATATAATACAAACTACACATTATTGCTCTGGTTTACAATAGACTTGATGAAATTGTATTGTGTGGCTAGAACAGAACAAAATTATCCTCGTCGTAACTCATTGTCGGGCACTCTTTCTTTTGAGAGCTACACATTTTAATTATCCACGTTAGAGGAACATAGTGCAAACAAGACGTTATTGGTCTGGTTTACAAAAGGAGTCACATCATTTACGTCAGCTTAAAGCCGAACACAACTAACTCTTTATTCTGCTTTCTCTTCTCTTTATTCTGCTTTCTCTTTGCAACATAATAATAATCTCTCTGTCTCCTGATTGACTGAAATTCGGAGTCTTTGGAAAAGCAGCCATGACATTGGTGATTTTAGAGGTCACTCTGCCCTGTCACATTTCGGTAACCACTGTGGATAATGACATGACCTATAGGCACCTCTCAATTCTTGGAATATTGATTATTACAGATCAAATCAAACTGAATACCAATGTAGATTTAGCATAAAATTGTCATTGTTTGGCTTAATTTACATAATGAAGGAGGCATGTTTAAAAATAGGCCCATGATCATTAAAAGGTGGGTTGAACAAATGGCTGAGATAGTGCTCCGACCCCCACCCTGCGATCCACAGAGAAGCCTGTGGTCTACAAAAAAAAAAATAATAATAATAATAATAATAAAAACAGGAGGCAATTTTGGATAGAGTGTCTATCAACGTCACACAGACACTGACAAGGTTGTTCTGGGAAGGAGAGAACTGGTGAAGGAACTCGGGAACAAATTACAGCATCAGCAGACCTCCCCTGGTAATGCTAATGCAGTTCTTTCCCCTGCATATGTATACAAGACTTAGCACACACAAGGATGGAGGCAGAAACGGATTCTGCAGTGGAAAAGGACATGTCAGTGTGCTACCTCCTCGTACTGCCAAAATAAACTGTTCAATGCCAAATGATTTCTGTGGTGAGAACCAGAGGCAGCCTTCATTTGATGCACTTGGAATGGATGTGACAGTTCCAGTTTACAGACAACTCTGTTTTCCCCAGATCTCTGTCGGGGTGATGCTCATCATTAGACTTCAAACGCGCACGCACACACGCACTCAGACACACACACATACACACTACCCTGTGGCTAGACCCTATAACAGAATCTCCCTGGGGAAAGCTCCTGGATAAGTCTGTTGCAGTGTAGGCGACCCCCATCCCCTCCCTCCTCTGGAAAGCTCCCTGAGGCCTGTGAGTATATGTGTGTGTGTGTGTGTGTGTGTGTGTGTGTGTGTGCGTGTGTGTGCATATGTGTGTGTCTGTCTGTCTGCTTTTCTGTACATGCCACCAGTTTCTTGGAGGGAGATGGTCTCAGTGATGCGTGAGTGGGAGGCTGATTTCCCCAACTGCATCGCTCGCTCCAATCTAACTTCCCACTCAGGCGCTCTGCTTTGTTAGATATTTCTTAAGTAACTCTCTCTCTCTTTCTTACTTTCTCTCACACATAGACAGACAGGAATAGGTGTGTGTTGGGAAAAGAGTGTGTGCTGGGCCGTCGTAATGTATTATTACGTAGACTCACACAGACATGCAGAACGTCTGGGTTTCTAGAGTAGATCTCTGGAGAAAGATACTCCCTGGCCCTGTGTCTGGCACAGCTAACACACACACACACACACACACACACACACACACAGTATTCCTGAAGGGTCACTGTGTCGCCAGGCATGCTCAAAGCGCTCTATCACTGGTTTCCACCGGGACAATAACTGTGACTTCCTGAGGATCGACCTTCACCATCTCACTTCTGTCACTCTTCACATGGGCGTGTGTGTGTTGGTGAGGGAGTGAGCAGCAGTGTGTGTCTGCAATGAGGGTGTGTATGTGTGTGTGTGTGTGTGTGAGGCTGCCGTTTCAGCTGACTCTTCTGTTTCTGGCTTTTTAATGGCTCTTATGGGGCAGGCCTTTAATTGCAAGTCTCTCTCCCTCCTTAATCCTCCCATCCTTCTGTCTCTCCCAGCCCCTCGTCTTCTCTCTTCTTCTCCTCTCTCCTCCCGCCTCCCACTGGCTGACAGTCACAAGGGGAGCCCGAGTGCCTGGCCGGGACTGTGGAGGCCGTATAGGATATTGACTTGCTGCGGAGTGGTTTGGGAGGAGGAGAGGTGGCTGCCTGTCACAGCTAATGAATAGATGCATAAGTGAATGAGGCACTCCTTGTGTGTGTGTGTGTGTGTGTGTGTGTGTGTGTGTGTGTGTGTGTGTGTGTGTGTGTGTGTGTGCGTGTGTGTGTGTGTTTCTGTGTGTATGTGCATGTTATTGTGCCTAACTATGGCTAAAAAGTTTTATGTTCCTCAGACAGACAGACATTAACAGCGGCCAGCTTGATAGTGATAATTATTAAGGGTGTGATGACAGTCTCTCCCACATACATGCACACACACACACACACACACACATACAATACATGTAAGCACACATATAAATGCAGGATGAAGGAGTGAGTGGGGGGTTGGGGGGAGAGGATAGAATGGAGGATACTAAAAAAACAATCCAGTTAAGTGCCAGCACCCTCCAGCTGCTCTCTCTTTTTGTCTCCCCCTGCCTTTCTTCCCGTCTCCCTCTTTGTCCCTCATTCCCGTCTGATCAGTGTGGAGATGGAGCGCTCTCATGCCAAACTGGGACAAATACCTAAACACACACACACACACACACACACAAACACACACACACACAGAAAGAGACAGAGAGGGAGAGGAGGTCTGGAGAGGAGACTGTTGATCTGAGGGGGCAGATGAAGGAGTGCCGGAGTGTTGATGTCTTCTTCACTATTCCTTTGTGCCACATTTCAAACACTGATTGCCTTAAGAGGACAATTTACATTTCATAGTCTTTCACAACAAGTAGGTGAGATGGGAGTCAGAGATAGGGAGAGAGAGAATGATGTTTCAAGGAGGAATCCAGGGGTGAGAGAGTTCACCAAGCAAAGGGAAAAGGCAGTGTTGCGTGAGCAACTAAAAAGCAGGAGGTATAAACAGTAGTTTCTTTTGGCTGCGTCTCTGTGTGTCTCTGTCTGTGTGTATGGACGTTTTGTTTTGCCTTGCTCTCGGTAGAATGCACCTGTATGATTTGAACTTTCTTTTTTCCTTATTGGATTCATGTGAGTGTGGAAGAAGAATAGAAACAGTGTGCAGAGGAGAGGAGTGCTGAGGAGATGAAAAGAGAGCCGGAGGAATTAAGAATCAAGTTAGGAGCAGGCTTTATCTGACGGGAAACTGTGAAACTGCAAAGTACAAGAAAACTTTTCCTATCAGCACACTTGCTCAGCTAGTGTATGGGTCTGCACCCTCAGTGTGTCTGTGTGTGTGTGTTTATGTGGCATGTGTCTATGTATTTAGGAGATAGCTTTTCCTCCCCAGTGGAGGGAGACATCAGTGTGTCGGTGAGTGTGATTGGTTGTTGGCCCTTAGGGTCTGTCCTCTATATCTGTCTCCTGACTGGCTGCTCTGTGACCAATCAGGCGCCCGGACCTCACCGTGGCAATCAGATAGTGACACACTCTCTGTGGGAATCGCCAGGTCATCATGAAATACCTGTTATGTTTTATCTCCCGGTGACACACACGCACACTTGTGCACACACACTAATGTAACCTTTCTGTCTTGTCTTTGTCTCTCTAGGAGATTGCTGCATATCTCATCACTTTTGAGAAACACGATGAGTGGCTGACGACATCGCCAAAAACCAGGTGAGGAGAATGCAGAAGGCGGTTTACACACACACACACACACACACACACACACACAAATACACACACAAACACAGCATCACTCAATCAGCCAGTAACTCACGTTGGTTTAATCCCAATGACTGAGTGCCTGTGTTTGATTAGAACATAAGTGATGTACGTCGACTGTCTCCAAAGGGTCCTGCTGACAGCCTACACTACAAGTAGAGAACGCTCTAGAACATGGCTGGACTGCAAAGCACCTAGTCAGCTGGAAATGGAGTATTAATTAATGTAAATGTATTAGGATAGGCAATGTATAATTCAGACCTTGGAGGGTGGGGGATTTAAAGGAAGGGGGTGTGTGTATATAAGATGTGGTGTGAACAGGGATTCACATGCCAGAACTGAATATTCATTGATCTGAATGAACCAAAGGTAGCGCTTTTCCAATAATGGGGAGATGTTACAGCCAGGAAGGAAGCTAGGAATGGGGGGAAGAGAAAAAAAAAAGACTGGGAAAAAAAGGTGAATTATTGATAAATCACCTTACTGACATTTGCTTTAATTAATCCCGATGTAGGTGTGATAAATAAAGAGAGAAAGAAAAAAGAAAGACAGAAAAGAAGAAGAAGAAGAAGAAAAAACTAAAAAGTAAAGTAACTGAAGAGGTCACCTCATGGCCCCATTTTCTGATTACTGACACCAGTGGAAGCCCGGGGTGATGCCTCTGCGCTCCCATTGTGCGAGCTGAAGGACTCTTCTCAGGAGCAGCCGGAGGCCAGCAGCACAGTTTATGTTGTGGATGGATTTCTCATTGATTGGTTGTGCTGCCGTATAGCCTCAGCCTCCCAGCAGCAACAGACAGCAGCAGCAGTCATATTGGTGTTATTGAGCAGCAGTTAGATATAATCCCATTTACACATGACACGAGGCGTGATTAGAACAGATTACACCTAATCCCATCAGATGGAAAGGAGCTCAGCTAACGGAGCCAGTGACATTTATGTGCATGCGTCGCTATGCTTGTATGTGTGTCTTCTTTTAAAAATCCATGTGCGTTTGCACACTTGTGGGGGGAAATATTAAGATAACAATTAATGACCTTCATTTCTCCCCTCACTAAAGTACCTCAGCAGTTCAAAGTAATGACTATTACCTACTCTCTCCCTCTCCTCTCACTTTTCTCATCTACTCCTCCTCCTCTCCTCCCTTTACCGGACTCACTCACTCGCCCACTCTGTCTCTTTATCTTGCCGTCTTTTTTTCCCACTCTCCTCCCTTTGCCTTCTCTGTTTTCGCTCTGCTACACTGTGGAACGGTGGAAAAGCTTTTTATATCCCACACATCACAGCCCAGTTACAATCAATAGCATTTATGTCTGCTTGAATCAGAGGGTTTGCGAGCAACATGGGCACCGTCCACGTGCGCATACCTCCCTGCATGCACACATACACATCAACATGCGCATATTTCCCACCCACCCACACACACACGCACACAACACACACACACACACACACACACACACACACACATCTGATCTCATCCATCTTCTCCATAACATAATTAGAATCAGCAGCTCTGAGATGACTCACACTGCTCGAGACAGAGACTAAACTCGGCTTTGATCGGAGGGTGGGGGTCTCCACTCCGCTAAGAAACTGGCAGGCTCTCCCCAAAACAGAACAGATTTAAGGTGTCAAAGAAAATCAGCTCAAAGTAAATTCAATTTCACTACACACAGTGTTCTGAGTAAATTGCAATCATCTCAGTCCATATAGATGTGTCTACATCAAATTCTAGCAGAGAGGAGAGGAGAGGAGACAGTCAATAAAAGAAGCTGAAACAGAGGTTAAGATAGGAGTAGTGGGAATAGACGAGTTGAGAAGATGAGAATAAGTGCAAAGGAGTGGAGAAAGGAGGGACTGAAGAAGCAGTAAAGAGAAAATGAAGAGATACTATGATAAGAGGGATAAAGACTAGAGGTTGATCGAGAAGAGGAGGGCGGGGAAAGGAGAGAGGAGGTGTATGTGTGTGTGTGTGTGTGTGTGTGTGCGTGCGTGTGGTCGTGTACATGTGTGCACATGACTGTGTGTGAGAGAAAGAGAGACAGAGCCCTTGTGAGTATGTGGTAGTTTATTGATTGTTAACGTGCCTGTTCTGTTTCTGTTGTCATGAGATAAGGCAGAGAAGCATTTTTCCTCCACCTACACACACACACAGAAACACACACACAGACACACACCTGTCCTTAACGTTTTAAGCGTAATGATTGATTGCTGAGCAGCAGGTTTGACATTGAGCCCAAAGAACGAACGGTGGTAGGTCCTGCCATCCCTGATATCACTACAGCATCTCTGTCTTTCCATATGTATGGTTCCTGATGTGTGTGTGTGTGTCTGTGTGTGTGTGTGTGTGAGAGTGTGCATGCACACGCATGTTCATCCCGCCATGTGTATATAGAATGGGAGCTAAGAGGCCAATGTTCCTGCTGTGCTGATAAATCACCCTACTAAAATATTAACACGTAGGAGAGTTAGTCTACGCATAAGAGGGGAGGGGCGGCATGAAAGCAGCTAACTTAACTGTGGTAGTTGGTGTTTATGAATCAGGAATGCAGGAGAATTTTGCTACTTGAAATTACAGCATAAAAATCATTTCTGGTCAGTTTCCAGTTGAATTGTTAAATTTCTCAAGAAGTTAGCACAACATTTATTCTGTGTAATCAATATAATGCAACACCATGCTTATGTGTCTGTCTCGCTTGCTCAGGCCTCAAAATGGCTCTATGATCCTCTACAACCGTAAGAAGGTGAAGTACAGGAAAGATGGCTACTGCTGGAAGAAAAGGAAAGACGGGAAGACCACCCGAGAGGATCATATGAAGCTCAAAGTCCAGGGAGTAGAGGTGAGATGCTGCAATGGAAAAACAAGTCGATGATGTTGTTTGGCACCGAGTATGGTTTCACTGCCAATCTTGTCCTTAACTTACTCTCCTTCACTCCGAGGAGACACACATGTGTAACACAAATGTACACACAAACACACGAAGCTACAGGCCGTGTTACCTGAGAGCGAGTGGTACCCCTCTATCTTTATTTCCCTCCCTGCTCGTGTCCCTGTCTCCCTTCCTCTCTCTGTCTCCCTCTCTCTCTTTCTGAAGGATAAGAGTGTGTTTGGCCTGAGGCCAGGAATGATGTCAATGCCTCCTTCAGCAGAACAGAGAGGGGTATCGATCCAGTCTCAAGGCAGCGTCTGTGAGTGTGTGTGCGTTTGAGCCACATCAGCCAGCTCAAAAATTGATTATTCAGCAGGAATATACCAAGAGGTGAGAGGAGTGAGCATGCATGTGTCAGAAACAAAGAATGAGGTAGAAAGGAGAGTGATGGAGAGACGGCGAGGAGGCACATGGATGTTTGCAGAGGGCTCAATAGTTTTGCATTGAAAGTAAGCAGGAGACAGGCAAAAGAGACACAGAGGTAAAGGGAATAATTGAGATCAAGTATTCCCGTCTGCACCTCTATTATTTACGACCCCACACTCACATTGACATTAATCTCACATACTTTTTTCTGCAATCATGCATGAATATACACACACACACACACACAAACATATACAAAAGCAAGTGTTTCTCTCTCTGGTAGTTGCTCAGTAATTGTTTGTGTCACGTCTTCCCAGGGACCCCCCAAGCAAGCAAGCAAGCAGTGCGTAGAGCAGGGGAAGGGAAAAAGGGAATGAGCAGAGCAGTGAGATGAGCACAGGGAGAGAAGGAGGATGGGGAGAGGCAGGAAGCAGGAGAGAAAAACATAACCCTGGATGGAGAGCCTCCTCATACCGAATGGAAATATATGGAAATGCACTCTGCCTTTGGCAAAGCACACTTTAGATAGAGGGCGGGCTACTTCTGAGAAGAGGCAAAATGGCGAGAAAATACAAGTGTGCGCGCGTGCGTATGAGAAGAAAAACAGAATGAGTTGTAAGTGTTGATTATATACAGTCTGATTGCTGAGTCTTTGTGTGTGTGTGTGTGTATGTGTGTGCAATTTTGTCTTTAAACACAACCAGTTTATTTGTTTGTGTGATCCTTGATTTTAAAGTGAAAAAAGTGGCAGTGATGACCTTGATAGAAGGCTTTCTGTCATCTTTTCATCCTTCCAGTGTCAAACAGCACAAACACACACTTTATCAAGACTGGGTATTGACCCTCAGTACTTACAGAGAATAGGTCGAAATGTTTGCATTGCACAGAACATCAAAACCTGTCAAGAAACTGGAATCTGGCTTTGAATGCTTGGTCAGACTCTTTTGTCTTGATTGCTTATTCTTCAGATATTTACTTTTAAAAGTTAAGTTCTTGGATACTGATGCATTTGAGAAGTTTAGCTAACTTAGTGAAATGAGAAAAAAAGAGTTTTTTTAGCGAAACATTATAATATTCTTCAAACTTAAGGTTTCAGTTTTGGTATTGGTTCAGAAACTCAGGTACTGTATTTCATCATGCGGGATCCAGCTCAGCAAAAACACTCTGAAGTTGTTTAAATCTGTAAATCAACGTCTGCAATCGTACTTTTGGTCTATTTTCACACTCACACACATGCACAGGCTACTTTGTATGTATATAAGCATCCTCTCCTGGATGGAGTCCCTACTGAACCACCTCTTCATCTTGTCCACCCTGACACTCCACTCTCACTCTGTGCTTTCCTCGCTTTCTCCTCCTCGTCTTTGTCCTCTTCACTGTTTACTGATCTCTCTTGCAGTGTCTGTGAGTTGACAACATTGTGACTTTTTGTGAATTCCAAGTGGGTTATGTCTATTCTTGCTGAGGCAGTAAATCTCACAATCTCTTGTGCTGTAATTGTCAACATCGGGTTTATGGTATTTTAGAAAAGACATTAGGAAAAAAAGGCATACAGCATGTTTGCACTTCAGTTTTAGCACCGCAATCAATACAACCTAAGTGGGTATAACCTAAGTTCTCCTCTCCTGTTCTCTCATATACTGTCCTCTCCACCTCTTCTCCTTTTTCACTTTTGTCTTGCTTCCTCCCTTTTTCTTTTCTCGTTTTCCTCTGCAATCCCCCTCTCCTCCTCTCCTCTCCTCTCCTCCCCTCTCCTCTCCTCTCCTCTCCTCTCTCTAGTGTCTGTATGGCTGCTACGTCCACTCCTCCATCATCCCCACCTTCCATCGTAGATGCTATTGGCTGCTGCAGGTAAGTCCACCCCCCTTCCCCACCTTGCCTTTTCTCAGACATTTATACGCATACAAAACAAGATTTCAACAGCATCTATAGCATGGTGATATTTTATTATTAGTCATTTCGGGTCTTTTGTCCTCACTTTAGGGCCATCTTGTAACATTTTTAAAGCTTCTACAGAAACTGCCCATTATATTTTCAAAACAAAATACTAGTCTAAACCATAAACCAGCCATTAACATCCTCCTCCTCTGAATTAATGAGGCACACTGTAGTGGAAATACTGTCACAAAGCTGGGGTCATAATAAAACTGGATGTTCTTTAGCTGGAGTGTTGAGTGTCCCACACTACACACACACAGTTAGACCACTAGAATATACCTTGAATATGCCAGGCTTATAGGCCTTGTATAATGCTAACAACACAGTGCAGAGTAGTAAAAACATTTGTCTGCCAGAAGTTGACTGTAGCTTCCCAAGAACAGTGTGTTACAGAACCCTGACTCTTAATACTTAGAGTGAACATCAAGGACTACTCTCTATGTGGTCCTCTCCAAGAAAACACCCTGCAGCTACAAACAGCACACAACAACATGCTCACACCAACACACACACACATGCGCAGGTGTCCCCTGTGTGTTGTTTTTCATAGAGATGCTGGAATCAGCCTATTGCTCATGTGAAAGGCAACAGAGAGCAGCAGTTACACACTCACACACACACGTACACCACACGTCTCTCCCTCTATTGGCCAAGCAAGAGATGGTCAACAGGACATCATCTTCAGACGACAGGTTACATGATGAATCTTAAACGTGCCTACATGCATTTACACTGCCTCTCTCTTCATCTCTCTCTGTTCATTTCAATAAAAATATTGAATACCCAGCAATGTTCATTTAAAATATGGAAATGCATACATATTTATGTATTCCTCGCCAGAATTTCCTGCATAATTTGTCACATGAAATTTACAAGGACATTCCAGCCACCGGCCATAAATTGAATTTGCCCTTACTCAATATATTTTCTTTTTCAGGATGCCCATAGTTAGATTCCGGCAGTGTGAAATTATGAAGGGCAATTCTACTTGCTTTATCTGTAAAGTGCCATTTTCTGCTCTTTGCGCAGATATCAAAACACCTCAGTGAATGTGATCATAAATCAGTCTGTGAGTGCTGTTGCATTGCACAGTGTGGTGCTGTAGCAGCCCACTGTGCCATCCTCTTTTGGAGAGAAAAGTGTTCCACCTCAGCAGGTCCTCCCCCTCACCTGAGTCTGTCTTCTGAATCTTTCATCAAGAGGAGCTTCTCTCACTCGTTTCTCACACACACACAGATGCATGTGAATGCACCTGTTGAATCATTCATGGGGAAGAAATTCCATAGGTCTGCTGGTGACCTACAGAATAGTGAGAGCTACTCTGAACCGCACTCTCTCTCTCTCTCTCTCTCTCTCTCTCTCTCCCTCTCATACATAGCTCTGATACATGTGTGTATATACACACACACACACATACACACACACACGTAGACACTTCCACAGCCTCTGCAGGGTCAGAAAGAGTGATGAGTGGGCTTGAGCTGTTAAATCTTTTATGGGCAGGTGAGAGAATCTTATCTGACACGCTATGTCCGACCTCCTCCCTGACCTCTACGTTCTCTCCTGCTTTACCTCTCCATTTCCTCTTCCTCTGTAAATAGACTCTGTCATTTTATTGTCATATTATATGCCGGTAAAACCATGACAATTAATTAATGAATAAAGGCCATGTATAACTAATGCCGTGTGCTTGTTGCGTCTCTGTGCTTGTATGACTTCCCGTGTGCTGTAGAACCCAGACATTGTGCTGGTGCACTACCTGAATGTACCGGCAGTGGACGATAGCGGGAAGCCATGTGGTCCTGTCCTCTGCTCCATCAACACAGACAGGAAGGAGTGGGCCAAATGGAGCAAGGAGGAGCTCATTGGACAACTCAAACCCATGTGTGAGTTAGCTCCACCGTCATTTCAGCACTCGCCTCTCTCCTACTCTCAAGCTCTCCTGTTTCAGCCCCCACACTTTTCCTAAACATGGAAGCCTGAGTCACCTTGGGTCAGTAACAGTACTACTTGTCATAGTGCAGTAATGATAAAAAAGATGATGACGTACCCCAGCCATGCCTCAAAATGTATCTGTGGGAAACCAGTGTAGTAAATCTAAAGCACAGATGTTTTGGTTCCCTGGCTTGCTTTGAAACTTGTGCTTTTAAATAACTTGGCAGCAGACTGGAGTGCAGTCTGGAGCTGTGCCAATACTTATCAGATGAGACAACAGGTGATTTCAGCAGTTCAGGGGAGATGAAATGTCTCTCTTGCATCAAGGAAAAATATCTAATCTTGGCAGTATTAATAATGTTGCACAAACATCTTAATCATATGTTGATAACTCAACACGCCAAATATCAACAGCTGGACTTGCCAAAAGGCATGTTCAGGTGTTAACAGTGGGATTTTTTTTGTGTGGGGGAGATGAATGAAGCTTTAGATCATCATGTGTTTCCTGTCAACATGAAATCAGAACAACACTTTACAAAGCAGGGATATTTTTAAAGACAACTTTGTCCTTTAAAAATACCCTTTATAAAGAGACATTCAGTATTTGCAGACCATTCAGCCAGGCTTTAACCAGATTTAGATTTTTTGTTTATGATGCTTCTGACAGTTAGCACCATGCTGCCACCTAGGGGCAGATACACATTTCACCCAAGAAAGGGAGGGATAGAGGGAAAGAAGACAGAGGTGCCCGAAATATCCAGCATGTATTATTCATAAATGAGCATCAGGGAGTAGATAAATCCGGTACTCACACACACACACACACACACACACACACACACACACACACACACACAACACACATACTTACCTAATCTCACCCATCTTTTGATCTGGTTTGGAAGGGCATATAAGGACAGCTGCCCAAAAGTAAGTAGCTTGTTGACTTAAATAGTACCTCACGTCTCATGCTCCCCACTGATCATATTCCCTCTCGCTGCCCTAATTTGTTCACACAAAACAGC
The DNA here is from genome assembly GCA_024633595.2 of Lepomis macrochirus. Classification (NCBI taxonomy): domain Eukaryota; kingdom Metazoa; phylum Chordata; class Actinopteri; order Centrarchiformes; family Centrarchidae; genus Lepomis; species Lepomis macrochirus. The sequence continues at coordinate 29,203,462 of JALXJV020000004.1, read as the reverse complement.
ATACAGTTTTTTCCTTTCCTAGCACTTGTCTCTTGATTACTTGATCCTTTCATGGCCACAGTAGTTTTGTCTGGGCTTTAAGTCAGTTCTGACAGTTGGTAAACTGTTTGGTATTTGTTATTTCAGTCTGAAAATGAATCGGCTAAATCACAAAAATGTAATTAAAGACATCCAATTTAGCAATTGTAAATAACCTCAGATGTTAGAATTGAAATGTCTTGCAAAAGAAGCATATTGCACATATTGCATATATATATATATATATATTCAAAGTTTTTGAACATTCCAGCATCTCAGTAGTTTTGTCATAGCAGTGATATCTCAGTTTTCAGTGTACATTCAATCTGAACACTGGAGGGCGCCATTACACACTCTCAAATGTATATGAGGTAATGCTACATTACTATAGAGACTGACCTGAGCAAATGAAAGGACAGAACATGAAGACAGTTTGCACTATATTAAATGATGTTTCCTTTGTTTGAATGGCTCTTCTGGCAGGTGCTGGGAGCAGCCTACATCAGAAATGTTCCAGTGTCAAGCAGCGCATCATCTCATCCAAGCAGGAGTCAGGGGCAGCAGCAGGAGGTGGAGCTGCAGTGGGTACCGGTATAGCGGCAGGCCAGAGAGCTGAGGAGGCAGATGGCACAGAGGTCCAGAACAGTGATGTGTCAGAGGGTCAGACTGAGCCCAGTCCTGGAGGAGGCAGGAGCAGAGCGGGCGGAGGAGAGAGGAGGAATGGCAGGATAACCAAACCCTCCCTTCTCCCGCAGAGCAGCATGGAAGTGTCCTCATCTACCTCCACCAACCAGGTGGAGGTCCCTGACACCACCCAGAGCTCCCCATTGTCAATCACCAGCGACATGGCCGATAGCCCCGCTCTCGCCATTGGGGCCGGCTTGTCACAGAGCACAGCTGTCTTCATGTCTGAGGTCACCACCCTGACTGGGGATTCGGTTTACTCTGCTGGCCACACCCACCTGCTAGCATCCACCCACGAGAGCACCACCGCTGGAATCCTGTTGGCTGTGGCCCCTGAAAACCAGAGGTTTACCTCGTTTCCGGGTGGAGTGGGCTTAGGGGAGGGAGGAGAGTTGGTTCTATCCAGCTCTCTAGACTCTGGTGGAGGAGTCAGCCTCCCTGAGACCACCATGACCTTTGACCCTGATTGCTTCCTCAACAATCCCAAGCAGGGCCAGACGTATGGAGGAGGTGGAGGGAAGACCGAGGGGTGTAACGGTGATGACGGAGGACTCCACTGTTCCGCCAATGGCTTTGTGTACAACCCAGCCCTTGTCAACAACATCAAGACGGAAACTACACCTCTGGAGCAGCCCCTGTCCACGCAGAGTAGCTATGTGGGAGAAGGGACAGGTCTCAGCCCCAGCACCACCTTGGAGCAGATGGACTTCAGTGCTGTGATGTCATCTGCCTGTGTCCAAAGTCTGACCCAGCCTGCACACCACCCCTCCCCCAGCCTCTTCCTCCAGGCTTCCCCGCAGACAAGCCAGCCTTCCCAGCTGCAAACCAATGGTACTGAAGCAACCCAGGAATCAGGCGAGTCCCAGGCTTACATAGGCCTGCCCACGGTGCCAACAGACTCTCCGGTCACCAATGGAGACCCGCATACACGCCTCCACCAAACCAGCTCAGACCAGAAGGGTCTGTGTGGAAGGAACGGACAAGGAGCCGCAGTGGGCTCTTTTCCTCTTACACCACAGGATGTGACCGTCGACCAGTCAGGCGGCAGGAGACATCAAGAGGTTGGGGGCTTAGACAAAGCTTCTGAGAATGGAGGGGAGTTACTACTCAAGCCTGGGGATCCTCACGAGGCCTACACGAGTGTCGACACCGAGCACTACCTGCAACCCACAGATGACAATGGAGGAGGAGAGGAGGGCGGGGGTGGTAGTGGTGGAGGAGGGGGGGGAGGGGGAGGAGGAGGAGGAGGAGGGGGAAATGAGATTCTCTGTAATGGTGTAAGTTTGTCAGGGGCCAGCAGTTCAGTTGTGGCCAGTCCTCAGTCGATAGCTGCTGGTGCAAGCATAGAGGGGACGCTCTACAGCTCTCCTCTTCCTCAGCAAGGTGGGGGGGTGTCAGCTACAGCGGCTGGGGCAGGAACAGCCATCAGTCTCGAAGGCTTTGAGGCTTCATTTGGAAGCCAGTTCTCTGATCTCATCAATGATTTCATCTCAGTTGAGGGGTCTGGGGGTGGGGTGGGGGCAGCTGTCACCGGGGTTCTGATGCCCCAGGAGGGGGCAGCAGGAGAGGAACAGTGCACAGGAACAGGCCACCTGCAGGGCTCGGAGGTGGAGCAGGGAGCTCTGGGACTGCTCCAGGAGACTGGGAGGCTGTTTGGTGTGACAGACTACTCCCCAGAGTGGTCTTATCCGGAGGTTGGTAAACTCAACATGATTATATCATTCATTATTTATTCATTATTGTTCCCTTCAGGAAAATCAGTCCTTCCACCACATGATTGACGGTGGCTTGTACTGATGTTAAATGCTAAAATCATGCTCAGCACAATTTGTACAAAGACCGCCAGCCTAGCTGTGTGGTCATTAAGGAGTCAGAATATCTCAGACTCAGCTGATTGGATTTTGATGAAATTTCAATATTACACTGATTCCCCTGGGTGGCTTCATTAATTTACCCATGTACCACTTATAATATCTCAGACACCAGTACTGTCATTGAATTATGATGAAACTTGTGGAAACACCATTGTTTTCAAAGACACAATGACTTGCCAAAGATGGTTAATACAATTAGGTAGGTACAATTAGTAGGAAAAAATGTCCAAAAAAACCCTTAAAATTAACTAACCATATTTCCAACATGTGCACGTATTCAGGTGATATTTTTCTGCAAATTTTTTTCCAGGATCATCAGTGTTGCATCATGTTGATTATTTCACAGTTTTCGGTTTCTTGGGAAAAAAAGTTTTCCTCTAAAGGCTCCAAAGGTGATAGCATATTTAAAACTAACTAAAAATAAGCGTTGCAAATGCCAAAAGAGAAACCCCAACCAAATGCTGGTATATGGCTTTAAAAATCAAACATTTTTGAGTTGTTGTATACTCTAACTTCACCACTCCAACATTTGGTGGACAATATGTTGTTTATGTATTATTTTTAGCTACACTGAAGAAAACACATGGCAGGGTTGTTCAGATGGTTCAAACAACTTGGATCCACTTGATTGTGAGGAGCAGCACAGCCTCTAGGGGCTGCTACCAGACTCACATACATTTGTCATCAACAAAATAATAATAAAAGAGCAAGTTATGATGTCTCAGTTTAAATTTATATAATAAAAAAAAATAGGCCAATGTGTCTCTGAGTTATGTTTTTGTGTGGGACAGGTGGAATTGGGATATTTTCATACAAACAAGTTTACAAAACATTCTGTGTACACACTACACATGCTCATTTGCACATGCTAGCACACTGACACACACACACACACACGTAAAGTATGACAACAGAACATTGTAGTATGCATTCAGGAATATGTCTTAATCTCATGCAGACTCCCATTTCTCTTTTGTAAATATGTTTAAACCTGTACCTGTGTCAGAAGCAGTTTCCTGTGGACAAAGAAGCTACACTGTGTGATATTGGACTGAGACCTCTGTGTATGTGCTGCAGGGTGGAGTGAAGGTGCTGATCACAGGACCGTGGTTGGAGTCGAGCAGTGAGTACAGCTGTCTCTTTGACCACATCAGTGTCCCTGCTGCCCTCATCCAGCCCGGGGTGCTGCGCTGCTACTGCCCAGGTAACGCAGCCCTGTATGGACACTCACACAACATGCACTTCGTATCACTGTCTCATACAAGATAAAAAACTTCAATTTTTAATTGGAAACCTCACCCTGCTGATCCATATAATTAGATGTTTCTAGCAAAAAAAAGGTTTTCTTCGCCGTTCAGAAAGAGTCTAACAATGTCGGCTGCACACCCTTATCCGGAGATGCAGTTTCTTTATAAAAGAAGATAAGAAACAACACAAAAAGAACACTGTGAAGAGGGACACTGTCTAGCAGGCACGCAATGAATACAGTTATGCTTAGAAATGATTTGGGATGCATAGTAAGTGATACATGAGTCATATCCTGCTACATTAAGTGTGATCAGGGGAAAACTGCAAAGTAAATAGCCTCTTGCAGGCACACATGGGCAAAAGCAATATTAGACATTCACAGTATATAATGGTTAACATACTGTCCTGAAATTATTCTTCATCAGGAGATCTATCTGCATGCACAGTCAGTTTTATTAACTCCTTACCCGATGTCTGTTTCCAGCCCATGACACAGGACTGGTGATGCTTCAGGTAGCTATGGGCGGAGAGGTCATATCTTCCTCTGTGGTGTTTGAATACAAGGCGCGTGACCTTCCTGCCCTGCCATCTTCTCAGCATGACTGGCTGTCCCTTGATGGTGAGAGCATTTGTTTATGTTTTTTTGACCACACAGGCAAGCACGGTTACACTCTCGTGATCTGATGTTATTTAGCCAGTGCCTGGAGTATTGCATGTGTCAACAACAAATACAGCATAGCAAGAAAGTGAGTGTGTGTGTTTTATTTATTTCTTTTAACATTAAGGTCAAGCACTTGACTGATTGCATTTTTACTCAGTTAAACCCCACAATGTCACATGTCCATCCATCCATCGTCAACCGCTTATCCTGCGTAAAAGGTCGCGCGCGGGGGGGTACACCCTGGACAGGTCGCCAGTCCATCGCAGGGCCACAATGTCATATGTCCTTTTCTTAATCTTTCTTGCTGTTTGTACGGCCTTTTACACCTAGCCATCTGTCATTCTTGATCAGCTCTGAGAAAACCTGTTGATTGTGTGTGTATTTGTGTGTGTGTGTGTGTCTGTCTGTCTGTCTGTCATTGTGCTCTGTCATGTTATGAGATGTGTTGTCTACAGGCACAAATGTACTGACCAGTATGGTGTCATGAATGTGAGATATGTTCCTGTATGTTCTTTGTGTTCTTCTGTGCCTGGGTGCAGCTGTTTTTTTTCTGTTGACCCCCTGCTTACAGATTCATTCAGGAAGGAATCTAGGGTCCTACACAGTTTTGACACCTGTTCTGTGAAAGGCGTGACTGTAGCCTATATACCTGTACTTTTCATCTTCACAGTCCCCATTCATAAAGGCTTTAGTCTTTGTCTAATTTATTAAACTATTAATATGGAGCCCACTGTGAGTCTTTGCATGTTGGGAGGAATCTATTTAATCTCTCAAATTATTTTGTTAGCTGTAGATGTTGTCCTTGTGAGATTCTAATGATACAGAATCAAATTAAAACATAATGTGAAATGTTAGAGGACAATTAAATGTTCTTTGAGTCAGCTCTGGGGGATTGGTTGCAAATATCTGCACAGCCCGGGTGGGGGGAGTTAGCTTCTCTGTGCAAATATATCTTCTGATGTAATTGCAGCTCGGAAACACACGGGTCTCCTCGGCAAGCCATGTCCTGGGTTACTCTGTGTTCGCCCCCGTCTCTGCGTTGCGCAATGCGGCAATGCGGCTCTACAGTCACAGCAGGCTGGCTGTTTGCTGGAGTGAAGGACATCACGGCACAATCGCGGTCCACTTTAGAGTCAAAAATGTTGGGCACCGCTGGCAGTGTGCTGTGTAGCCTCGGAAACGTTGTATATAGACTCTGCCTTTGACTTTCAACGATGATGCCGAGAGCTGGATATGCGCTCTGGTTATTTTCGCTCAGGTCCTTTGGCCTCAAATCCTACATCAAAGCCTCACTGCCTGTGAAAAAAATAGACAGATCATTTTAAGCAAATATGCGCCAGCACACGTCTGTGTCACATTGTCATTGTCCCAGTTTAGTTTGTGTGCAGTCTATTGTTGTACCGATGACGACCGAACCTCCTGCAGCTCCGAGTCTGGCGGGCCGATTTGATTTGAAGCGTGTCTGCTGCCAGACACAACGTGGAGACTGGCGCGCTCTCTCTCCCTCTCTCTGTCTCTCTCTCTCTGCCTCTGCACTTAGTTGTGTTTTGCTCGGTCGGAGTAGCAATGTGTGAGTCGTACACTTCAAACTAACGGGGTTGAGCAGACGCGGGAACAAAGAGAGCAGCAGATAGCGACTCGCAGTTTGGGTTCGTAGCTGTTTGATTTTAAACTGATGATAACTTTAAAACGCGCTCTTCGTTGGCGTTCAGGTTTGTGTTGTTTGTAGCTGGGTTAAGTTTTTTTTTCCCGTGGTGCTGTAGATGGACATAAATGTGCCTGTCGTCTAAATCCGATGTCATCGCTGTAAAGAATTAAAATGTTTTTGCATTTCACGTTTCTGTCACAATGTTTGGAGTAGGCTACATGTGGTGCCCAGCCTCTGTCGATTGCAGACAAAGACACGGACGAAGTGCCACAAGTCCTCGCGTTGTTTGCAGGATAGATGTTCGAAATGAAAGGCACGCGAGAGCCTGCTCGATTTCTGTTGCAGATTAGAAGCTTGCTTAGCCTTGTTGGTTGTCGTGTTCTGCTTCAGCACCACCATGAGTGGACAGCGCCACTGAGATCCATAACAACACATAAAGAGAGGCTAATGTGGCTCCTGCAGAGACCCAGATAATACCCGGCCTGTAGGCACAAACATGTGGACATGTTGTTGATCACCCAAAGTTTGAATACATAACTACACACTCTGTGCTGAAGATGTTCACATATTTTAGATGTTCATGTTTACCGCTGAACATTTCTCTATATGAGCCAAAAGCCTGTTTGTCTAATGAATCATGTTTCAATGAATACATGGAGAACTGTTGATGTGCATGTAACAAATGATGAAAAGCTGTGAAATAGAGAAATTTAAAACCTGACCACTGGTGTGATTTAAATTAATTATTGTTATCTTTACAAACAGAAGTTTGTCCCACTGGTCTGCTTTTTAAAGAAACTGGGTTTTGCAGAATTTGTGTTATCAGAGTTTGGTGATGTCATTTCAAACTGTGTTATGGTTGGTCAGGGTATGAAAGGTGTCAGAGTCCAAAGAGTCAGTAAATCCACAGGTACCCAATAGTAGTAAACAGACTTTGAATAGCAGCTGAATTTACATTCAGGAGCAGGACAATAAGTCATCTGTAATCCAGTGAGGCTTTTATAGAAGCTGGAGTGTGCCATCAGAATATGTATGCAGTTTTTTACTGGTAATAAAAAATAATGTATTAAATTTGCATTTAAATTATGTGTTTATTAAAGATATAATTGCATGCTTTGACATGGTGACTACACTCATTATTTTTTCTAATTAATTCCTAAAATTACTTTTAAAGGAGGAGTTGCCAATGTTCTTGTGTTTCTCTTTATCCTTCATAACATGAGTCTTGCAGCATCTAGACTCAAGTAGCATGCACAGGCAGATAAATGAAGGACCATTTCATCCCTGTTTAATTACCTAATTGAAATTTGTCATCTTTAGAATTATATTTTAATGTATCAGTTAATTAAGTTATTATAATTCAGCACAAAAAATATCCTCACAGCAGATGTCAATCCCAGTAGTCTTCTCAGTCATCCTATTCTTTTGTTAAAATGTTGCACAGGCACCACATGATTGTTAAGTGGCCAGAAATATATGCTTTTCCTTCTCTGTGTGTCTTTATGCATCTGGATTTGTATGTGTGTGTGTGTGTGTGTGTGTGTGTGTGTGTGTGTGAGCGTGCGTGTACAGTTATGATGGGTGAAGACAGCTGCTTCTTATGTATTTGGCAGATGACACAATGTCTGGTGTTTTGCTTTGTATCCAACAAAGCTGCATTTCCAGAAAACTCTGCTCCTCTTCTGATTGGCGGAGCAGGAAGGGAGGAGCCTGAGCCTTTCTGTCACTGTCATGGCTCCACCTTTCCAGCTCAGTATGTGCGCTGCCAGCCAGCAGAAAGAAAAATAGGAGCGAAATGAGAGGAGAGAAAAATAGACTGAGTGAGAGAGCAGCAGGTGGGATGACATAATGTGCACTGCAGCAAAACTGCAGCAGCACTGAAACAAAGGGTCACATTCACACTATAGCCATGACACAGACACACAAAACTGACATTTGTTGCAAGATGTATACTCTTTCTCACTCTCAAACACACATATTTTACTTGGTTCCCAAGTTCCCATTGTTGGGAATTATTGGATTCAGTCAGGATTTATTCTCCAGTATTGAGCCCCACAAAGAAGAGCTTCTCTCTCTAAGCCTCTCTAAGTAGGATTTACTAAAACACAATATTGATTTCCTTAAATGCAACAAACAACTAGCTGACGCTTACGGTCCTGCGTGTCTCACCTTCATTGCTGTAGATACCCAGTTCAGGATGTCCATCTTGGAGCGTCTGGAGCAGATGGAACAGAGGATGGCTGAGATAACCAATCAGAACCCCAGCTCAGAAACCATGGCAACCAAGGGCGGTGGAGTGGAAGGAGGAGGAGCCACCGATCAGCAGTCTCAAGTAAGGGCAGGAAGAAGTGATGTAGTTTGGGTCACATTTTCAGCTTTATAATCTGAAACAGTATCAAGTGAGCAGGACAGGTTAATGACATACACAAAACAGAAATTGCTTTAGTCATGAAATTAAATCAAGTCTTAAACTCCTACAGTAAGTCCACAATTTTTGGAACTCAGACAGGACTATGAGGTGTGGAATCTACTCTGTGGCGTTTTCTGATATGGCATGTGATGAAGGTATATTGTCCTAAATTTTATTGTATTGCAAAGTTCATTCTTGCATTAAGTCAACACTGCCAGAAGTGTTAATTCTATTACTTACAGCCTAAGCATGTTACAGCACACTGACCTCTAGCTCTCAAAGAGTCAGAGGCTCTGCGATTTGTCTAACAGTAGACTCTTTATCGGTAAAACAAACCCTTGTGACACCTTGAAAAACATGTTTGACACACACATGCTGTATATTAAACTCCTGGAAACCCTTAAGAGTCACTGTGCCCTTTTGATCTCCCATCTCCCAGATTGCTACCGATCAGGGTTCATTCGAGGGCCGTGTGGTGGTGGTGTGTGAGAAGATGATGTCTCAGCCATGTTGGGCTTCATCTAATCAGCTCGTCCACAGTAAGAACTCCAGAGGAATGACCTTACTGCATCTGGCTGCAGCTCAGGGCTATGCAGGGCTCATTCAGACACTTATTCGCTGGCGGTGAGTAACACACCAACACCAACATGACACACAATTGTGACCACACAGACTGTGCCAGTTAATTTCACTTATGCTGTCTCTGCAGCACAAAACATGCCGACAGTATTGACCTCGAACTAGAGGTAGATCCACTCAATGTAGACCACTTCTCCTGCACTCCACTGGTGAGTGATCAATATTTTTGAATGGTGTTCTTCCAATGGTCTTTTTTCTTTCCATGCCTGTGTATGATCTTTTCCTTTGGCCTCCTCAGATGTGGGCATGTGCTCTGGGTCATACTGAGGCAGCACTGGTGCTTTACCAGTGGGACCCAAGAGCTCTGGCTATTCCTGATTCGCTGGGACGCTTGCCGCTCAACATCGCCCGGTCCCGGGGCCACACTCGATTGGCTGAGCTCTTAGAGCAGCTGCAACAGACTCCTCAAGCTCAGGGCCAGCCTGCTGACACTTGGATGGACAGGTGGAGAGGAGAGTCCCAGACCAGTGGAATAAGCAACAGCCCTACCCCAAACCCTAACTCAGGTGGGAAAGCCTGCTGTTTGTTGGGTGGGAGCAGTAACTTCCTGGAGTCTCAGCTGGTTGCCTGGAAATTGCTCCCAGCCAAGAAATCATCTGAAAACAACAACTTGATGCTTTTACGTTTATGGATTTTGTACAGATGAAACAAAGAAGAAATTACAGTACCAGCTACTTGCTTTAACTACATTTACCTGAAAAGACATGTGTGGCATTAAATAAAATGATCTTTGAAAACTTAACAGCAATATGTCTTTCCACTTACTCAGGATTAATCCTTTCTGTGGATAGTCCGAAACTGAAAAACAAACAGTATCCTAGATATTTTAGGGTATAAGTGGGAAATATGATTTTTTGTGTTTGGAGTAAACAGACCATTTAATAATTAGTATATTCACGTTGGTAGGAATTTATGTTGTCACTTGGTCTTATTTTTCACTATCTCTGTTTCCCCAGAGCTGAGAAGAGCCAGAGCAGAGAGTCAGGCAGACAACCAGAACCCAAGTTGGAGCCAAACAGGACACAGAGCCCAACAGGGAACCCAGGGAGAACAGGGAGGCCCACCTCCAGCCAAGAGACTCAAACCCAACCCAGACACACAGCAACAGCTAGCTAACTCAACCCCTGGCACCAACACCCTCAACTCTTTCCTCAACTCGTCCCCCAGTCCTAACCCTCAGCGCTCTCTACTCCCCAATACCCTACAAACTCAAACCTCCAACCTCAGCTGTCAGAACGCACCTCCTGCCAGCTCCAGCCCTAACCGGCCTCAGCTCCCCAGCGCTCCATTCTCCCACCTGCAGGCCAGGATAGGGGGGTCTGGAGGGGGCACCAGGTGGAGTCTGAGACAGACTCTGGGGCAGCGTAGCCTAGCCAGGCGGATTCTAGGAAAAGAACGACTGGCCATTCACCTGCGCCAAAGACTGCTGTCTGACAGGGGAGAGGAGACAGAGCTGCTGACCTATCAGGATAACACAGAGGACTTGCAGGTAGGGGGAACAGATTGTTAGGGGCAGTTCTGATCTTGTTCCTTAACCAAAAACTGAACTTTTTGTACTGTATGTGATGGAAAATGTATACTGTTTGCGTGCATGTACCATGTTTGTGATAAAATACATGAAACAATACATTAAAAAAATCTATGAAAACGACTCTCCACAAACTTTGACCCTCCATGTGAATGAGGGAAATGTCCATGTAATGACAACATTATTAGGTTAAAAAATGTTTTACGAAACCTCAGGAAGGACCCAAGAGGGGTAAGATTACATTTTGATAACACACTTGAACATAAACAGGATAAACAGATAATGTGAAGATTGGGTTTTTACATGACATGTTTATTATAACTGAATTTGTCATTATAAGGCACCTGCTGCAGGGGCATCAGTACTATCTTCACCATTCTGTTACTCCCACATAGGCAGACTAAAAACACCAATGCGAATGATCAAGTGCACTTACAAGAAAGGGAAAAAGGGCACACATGCTAAATTCTCACAAGAACCTAGTAGGAAGGGGTTAAACCTTGCATTAAAGGAATAGATTCACTAATTGTAAGTGTGCAACATTTAGCTTGGCCAAATGATAAAGATGTAAAGGTCATTAATTCAGACTTAGAAAACGGCGTGTTTATCCATCTACTCACAACCAGAAATATGTTTGAAAGACAGGGGTTGCAGTAATAAAAGCTCTGATGCCTTCAATTTTTTTTTCACCACTCGAAGACATGTGGTTGTCTACACCATGATGCACTGAAATCTAAAAAAAAAAAGGAAGCCCATCTAACTGTTAGCCCCGATGTCACATCTGGCATGACAAGGGGGCCCATGAAGAGAGGATAGAACATGTATTACATGATCAAACGTTGTTGTTTTGGTCAGGACTCCGGCCAAATTGTTTTATGTTTTGTATGAGCTAAACACATTTAATGGGAGTAGACAGGGTAAACCACCAAACAGAAATTTTCAAGTCAGGTGATGGTATTAATGTGCGAACATACAATAGGAAATTCAGACAAACATTCATTTTTCACTTGCCCGCCTTTAAGCAGTCGCCCCCTTTAAACTGTTAAGTGCACTAAGTAACTAGAGTTGAGTGTTATCAGTATAGGTAATATCTGATAGCTATATGTAAGTAACACAGACTCTGCGTGTCTTGCAGATGGACATAACAATGTTAGCTGATCACATCATGGAGGCTTCAACTGGTACGCTTAAGCAGGAGGCTATGGAGACTGAAACAGAGTCTGGTAACGTGGGGATCAGCAGTGATGTCAGAACACTGTCTGGTTACCTCAGTGAGGTGGAGAGGTGAGTCAAAGAATTTCTGAATTGACTTACCCTAACTGATCCAATAGTGTAAATCTTTCTCACTATAAAACTTTGCTCTCTGCTTTTCTCCAGGTTTCTGAACTTCAAGCCCCAGAATCCTAGCCCCAAACTAAACTCTCTCTCAGGGCCTGAGGATCAGCAGAGTTCTCAGGCTAAGCAAGCCCCATCCTCCCCCTTTGACTGGACCTCCTTCCTCTGTGCAGCTATGAAAGAGGAGAGGCTGAAAATGGACTCGTCCTGTCTAGCCATGACTGAGGCAGAACAGGGAGAGCTGTATGAGACCATCAGGCATGCTCTCCACTCCCTCAGAAAACACAAGGTAAATACATGGTCATACAAGTTTGCCCCAGAGATTGTGAAATAATCTGAAGACCATTTGTTCAAATTATCGTCCTCTTTAGTTCTCTCTATCAAGAATCAAAATAACTTGCCCAAGAAGACCACGAACAGTTTAACAGTGTGATGTTTATACAAACTCTCAGGGTCCCATTCAGGAACAACGCAAAGAGATTGCAGCAGTGATTCAGCGCTGCTATAAGAGATACAAGCAGGTAAGAGTTAACACACAGCTAGTATCAACTCACTACCACAGTTAAGTACTGAATTAGATATCCAGAAATAAAAGCATTAATAGATGAGCAATGTTGCAAATTAGCAGTTGATTTCTGTAAAATGAAACCTTAAGTGCAGCTTGTCCACATCCTGCGTTACTGCTCTTTCCTTTAATAGCATTGACATTTTATCTTTGTAATGGCTCTAATGTACTAATCTATAATTAAGCCATATGGCTTAATCATGTCATTCGCAAAGACATATTGAAGTTGGAAGCTTCAAAGTCATTCACATCATGAAATCTGTTTATTGTAGAGCGTTTTATCACACTCTGGTTTTTGCTTCAGACAGCTTAACATGATCTATTATGGACATTTATGAACAAAACCATTAAGCGTACAAGCTCGTACGCTGGCAACGTCTGTGGGTCATGTTTTGAGATTGCAGAGGGAAACATTTATAACCACAAAACTTGGTGTCACTTTTAAAATGTGCTTTCACAACTTGCACAAGCTGTCTTGGCAGATTCTGAGCACTTCAGAACTTGATGGTTTTTGCAACAACAAAAAATGTTATAAACATGCTTTGAAAGGACACGCACATGTGTGGTTTAGGCTAGGACTTTATATTCACATTAATGCACTACAGATACACTTGAGAAAAGCTCAAATATTTACACATTGAGTTTACTCATTTGAAGTCACTGCATTTTTTTCTCAATATTTTGCTTTTATCTGTAGCATCAATCTGGTAACAAAATTATAATACCTGTGTGTTCAGGACTCAACATTACAAAGGTACATGTCTCGTAATGGAATCGTTTACGACACACTGCTATCTTCTCTCTCAGTATGCACTTTATAAGAGGATGACCCTGGCAGCCATCCTGATACAGAGTCGTTTCCGGAGTTTCCATGAGCAGAGGAAGTTCCAACAAAGTCGAAGAGCAGCGGTCCTCATCCAGCAATACTACCGCTCCTATAGACACTCCCTCAGGTACTTCTCTCTCTCTCTCTCTCACACACACACACACACACACACACACAAAGGGTATAAGTATGTAGAAGTTTTTTCTTACTCCTGTGTCTTTGCATACAGCAGCCTCCTAACGAAAAAACAGAACCAGGCTGCTCGCAAGATCCTGAGGTTCCTGCTCCGATGCCGCCACAGGTGAGGTGTAAAACTCTTCATGCTCCCTTAAGCTGCACACACATCAGAGGAAACACAACCATACACATTACCCACACACACACACACACACACACACACACACACACACACACACACACACGTGCGCTCACTACACTGGTGCTAATAGTTGGTGTTGTTTTACTGTTCCTGCGAAGCCCCTTGATGGACCATAGGCCTCTGAAACGGGTGAGTCCTCTCTCTCTCTTCTGTCTCTCCCTCTCTCCTGGTGGCTGATGCCTGTTTGCATGTCAGCGGAGGGAGGGGGAGGAAAGATCCTGGATTATGAGTCTTCCCTCTTGCTCGCTCTCTCTCTCTTTCTCCCTCCCTGTTTCTCTCTCTGTCTCTTTGAGGACTGCTGAATGATGTCGGTACCCCTGCATGATTGACTGATAGTTAGAGGAGCGAATCGTGCTTATGGTCTTCTTTGGGGCATGTTCTGACTTACATCACTAGGGGACTTTAAGTGTCTTGCTTGGCCTGCAAGTCTCTTTTTTTGTGCCTTGAAGGGTGGGGAGGATAACAGGATGAGAGAGAGAAAGTGTGTGTGTGTGTGTGTGTGTGTGCGTGTGCGTGCGCGTGCATTCGTGTGTGTGTGTGTGTGTTTCGGTAATTGCAGGGAGTTTGTTGAACAACTTTTCCTGTTGCTCAGTATTGGCTTTGGATATAAAAAACACAAAGACATGCACTGTCACGCACACAAAACACCCTCTCTTAGTTTGCCTCTAATGTGTGTTTGTTTTTCTCCCAGGGCCAGAGAGCAGAGAAAGGCCAGGGGTCCTGAGAGCCCACCGCCAGGCCCCACACACAGCCCCCTCAGCCTGTGAGCAATCTATAAACCCTCCCCTCCCATCTTCTCTTTATTCTTTTTTTCATCCTCCCAAAAGCTCCTTCCCTTTTCCATTCCCCAAACCCTTATACTGCCTTTTTCTTTCCTCTCCTCCCTCCTTATCTCTCACCCTCTCTCCCCTCTTCTCTCAAGAGGGAAAAAAAACTCTTCCCAGACAGACTGAGGACAGGATAGGTGTCCATCATGGCAGCTCAGACAGACAGACTGCTGGGTAGAGCCCAGGGACCTGGCTCTGCCCACAGCACTGATCCTCCTCCACAGTTTCACTGGGAGGCCATCACATTAACCTCATGGCATTTTTTGCACTCTTCATGGGTATGTTTCTTTGCAAGAGCAAGTCGACGAGTCAGACGGGAGGACGTGAAGGAAGCACCTGACGCCGACATCCTGCCGTTCATGGCAGCGACTGGATGCGCTCAAAGGCTCCGGTGATGAACAGCTGGCTCAAGATAAAGGCTACTTTGACATGCAGAAAAACATACAAAACCTTTTGCGTTTTGTATCCAAACAGTGATCCATGAAAGAATAAGAAAACATAAACCAAAAAACTCACTTCTATGTTGCATTTGCATGCAAGGTTTCTTCGCTTATTCCTCCTCTCCATCATCCTGAAGAGCTATAGTGGCAAATCATTCAGCTGAATCAGTATATCACAATCCCACCAACCACTCTGACTCACAGGCTTACAAACCTATTAATCAGTCACCCGATCAAAAGGGGAGGAACTGCACTTGAATGTAAGAGGGGCATTGTTAGATAAGGGTGGGGGTCTGAATAACGATGTCTTAATTTGTTACATGGACTTTGTATGGAGTCGTTCTCAGAGGCAGCACTTTGCTTGCCTGACGTGGTGTGTCCGTGTTTGTTCAATTCAATGCATGTGTTTGAGCCACGAGCTCCTGCATGCTTGCCAAACTGCTTTAGTGTTGTTTCTTTTGTATTTCTATGTGTAGTTGTGTCTCACTTGCGTCCTCATCAACTTATCCTTGCCCTGTGTAATGTGAACTGTGTAAGGACAAATGACTTATTTTGGGTGCTTTTTTTTAAAAACATTATTTATTCAGGGGTCTAATTATTTATTTAATTGGCTCAAGAGTGGTTTAGCTTGAGACTGGTTTTCCCCCCTTGTGTGGTAAAATATGACATGTTCCAATGGTTAAATGTCTCTGTTAGTTTGTTCTTTGCGTGAACCTCTAAATCCTAACTGTGGTTTTGAGGAGAGAGTCACATACCATTGCCTTGACTTCTTCTTGACTCTGAGAGGTCTCTATGCGTGCTCTGTACAGGACATGGGTCCTATACCTGCCCCTATAACAGGGCGTTGGTCCCCATATTAGCCCGTATGGGCGATCAAATCCATATTTTGGACTATTGCATATTCCTGTATATAAACTGACGAGGTAAGGGGATACGAGGACCCTGAAACTTTTTCATAAGAGGACTGTATTTAAGATTATAAATTATTTTACTCCCATAATGAGAACTTAAGACAGAGACCTGGGTACACAGGATGGCTGTATTGCTTGTAAATAATGTAGATATTACAAACGGAGTATTGTGCATGAGATTTAAGACAAAGAAACAGCAAAAAGAACATGTTAGTGGCTATGGACTATGAGAGGATTTTAACTGCTTCACTTTAAGAGTATCCAGTATAAGTGTTACTGAAAAGAACATTTTGTTAAAAGCATGCAACTGAAAAATCTAATGTTAGAATTATAAGTGGGAAAACAAAGTTAGCTGAAACAATGATCTTTCAGACAAAACATTTACACTTTGTGCTTTTGTTTCTTGGCTAGCAAAAATTAAACCCTTTTGCCAGTAGTGCCAATTATTATGAATGCTATTTTGCCTAACAATATGTTACGTTGGGGAAACCAACACCCAAAAGATATCAGTAAGATCCACCGTGGCAACACACACAGACAATAAACAGTAGAAGAGATCTAGCTCTAGCTCAACCCGTAGACCTCCGACAAGTTCTGATGTTTGTCTAAGGCCGACTTACGTGTAGATGATGATGGTGATGGTGATGATGCAAGTATGAAAATGATACTAATGGAGATGATGACGTTTTAATATGAATGCAATGAATGATGATCCAAAAAAAAAGGGAAGAGGGCGCTACATTCTTTACGATGTGGTTGTGCTTCAGCAATGTACTAGCTTTTATTAAGAGCATTAATCACACCTACAGCGGATCCAGCCTGGCCTCCAGTCAAAACTTTTTTACATATCATTTGATTTTTCTTTTCTCCTCATTGTCACTGCCATTATTGTACGACATGTACTTTAGACTTCTGGAAAGCTCTGTTTAGAAAGTGCCTGCTCAATAACAGAAAAGTGCAAGCTAATATCAGGAAATATCTATTGTGTGTCCTCCAAAAGGTTGCCAGTTACCTGTTTATTTTCCTAAATTGTGTGTTTAAAATGAACTTGACAGTGTTAAACTTGATCCGAGTCTAAGTTTGAAGCTCTAATTTGTCAGTGGAATGAATGAATGCTCATGGCCTGATTGATGCCTGTGTGTTGCTTTACAAGACAAACCACTAATTACAGTATCACTTTATGCCCCACTTGTGTGTCAGTTGTGCAGTATTAGAAGAAGAAAACCGTAGAACTCAGCCTCTGTGTATGGAAGGCACTGTCACGAGTCTATTCAGCGTCCCTGTGGCGTGTGGCACTGCTGGGAGGAAGATGTGTTTTCTTGCTTGGACTCACATTGTCTGTCTTTCCTCAAAATATGTTCTTGTGGCATGTAAACGAAAGCGTAACCCAGCAGTTTTCCAGAGGACAAAATAGCTGTCATACACACTTTTTTTCTTTGTCTTTCTCTTCCACTCACCCTCTCACACACACACACATACACACATACACACACGCACGTAAGCGCACACATATACAGTCATACACAAATGTACACATTCAGACACACACGCACAAACACACACACACACAAAGTAAAGCCACACTCTTTCTCTCTGTGCTTATGTCTTTGGGAACAATTAAATCTCTCCCTTAGATTTTACTCAGGGTTGAAGAACAGGGAGATGGTATGTGGAGCGTAACGAACGCTGACACAGAGTTGTACCACTACTGGTGACTGTGTACATTTGTGTGTGCATACGTATATGTACATATTTGTGTATGCTAGGGATACTCCAGTTGTTCGTTCACTAATCAGTATCGACAAATCATCAAATCACGTTTTTGATTGACGTCTCATTTTGTGAAGAAGAAAATGTAAAAGGTTTGCTTCACCCAAGCTGTGTTTGCGTCACTTTTTCTACAAGGAAAAAAAGATCTCCAAATCCTGTATTTTATAGGATTTTGTTTGAATATAAACTAAATTCAAAACAAGTAAGAAGTGATATTTCTATTTGTACACTTGCTCTTGTCTTAAACGCACAAGATTCTTAACATAAACAATTCTTAAATAATACAAAAATAGGTTAATGGCCACGTGTCACCTCAATTTTCTTAATTTAAAAAATGTTGCAAGAGATAGTATAGTGAAAGATTGACAATTGGAAGATCTCTATTATGTGTGTTTCACATGTTTTCTGAATTTTCATCACACTGACAGACAGCCATGGTCAGGACAGAGCTGTCAGGAGCATTCATGCTACGGTATCACTTGAACCTCCTCTTAAACTGCCCCCTCCTCTCACATCAGCACAACTAAAGTCACAAAGAACTCTGCTTTGGACTCCTTTATATCTATTGTATGCACACACAGACAGACAAATATACACATGAATACACACAGTAAACATACACACAAAACTAGACACACAGATTGCAGAAAATCTATCAATATGTTCATGTTTTGGGAGAGGATGGTGACTGTAAAAAGAGTATGTAGAGTAGTAAAAGTAAAAAAATAAAGAATTATTGCCATAGTAGACAGCTGGTAGACATGCGTAGAGATGGCCTCTGTTCTCATAAGTCCGCCTAGAAATTAGTGGTATTACCTTTCAGGCCTTGTTTTGAGAGGGGGCGTGGCCAAACACCACATTGCATGCTAGAATGGTAGACCCTTATAGATAATCTATGGCTAGACCTCTTCTTGCCTTCCTCTTCTTTCACCCCGTCTTCCCTCTCTCTCTCTCTCTCTCTCTCTCTCTCTCATTTCCTGCTGTATTCCCACCTTGCCTGCTGTTGTGTTCTCCATGCCTATCTCAGTCTTTCATTCCTCTTTTTTTGTAGCCTAGTTTTTACTTTGTTTGTTTTACAAACGTGCATGCACAGACATCACTAAATTGTTGATGTTTTTAAAAGAATATTTTGTTGCTGAGGCCATGCAAAGTGTTTTGAATATTGCCCTTATATGTGGAAAATGTCTTCTGAATGCTTTACATAATTTCTGCTGTAAAATGAAATCAGAATAAAAAGAAAATTTGCACTTTAACTTATTTTTTTGCCTCATATTTATTTCTGCCATGGTTCTTAAAAAGAAAGTTGTACCTACTCTGCCTTGCTGAACTGCAGACTATATGCTGCAGGGGGAAATCTTTACAAACGAGTGCCTCCAAAACATAAAAATACATTTAAAAAAACATTTCTCATGTTATGTGTACTTTTATAGAGATATTGTTGTGTACAGTAGCTTGCATCTTTTCTAATGCCTAATATTTCCGCATTAAAGTGCCCACTTTCAGGACCAGGTGACATTTTTTATCAGAGTTTTGGATGAGGTGCTTAAAGTGGAGAAGCATCAGTAGTAGTTTGGCATGTTTTTGGCATGTCAATTTGGACTCAGACTAAAGTATTTATACAGTCACGCTTTTGCAAACACAACAGCTTGAAAAGTTTGTGGACAATGAATAAGACTATACTCAAACTGAATGACGTTATCTTTAGTAACAGTGTGCTCTTATTTTGAAATAAAGACTGAATGAGTAAAAGGTTGAAACCATGATCAGCATTTATTTGATTGGCTGAGTGCTGATGTGAAGCGCTTACACTTTCATGAGGTAGATGTATTGGAAACCCTCACAGCATGCGCTGGGACAATACAGTCATGGATATAAGTTTAATTTTCTGTGTCCCTGCATTGTAACAGGTGTCCTTTTGTTCTACACTGTGCTACACACTTTAATTACTGTGTTACACAGTTAAATATTAGCAGTGAATGAGGTTACATTACAAGTGATGGTGGGTGTTTGTTTGTTAAGCTTGTCCTTAAACCTCAGCAGACGCTAAACAAGTATAATGGCAAGTTAATTCTACATTTTCTATGATGGCTTGTGCAGGCACCTAGTAAACCAGATAAGAAGGCTGTGTCTTCAGGTATCATGTTTCTTCTAAATGCCCTAACAAATGCCTCTAGAGGTCTGGTTCAGAGGTCCAGCTGAAATTTCAAGTCTTTCTGCTCAATTTGCACTTTTCCCATATGTTATTATAAAGTTCAAGTAATATGTCTTTAGATGTCTCACTCAAGATGATTTTATCATCACATAACACATCTGTTTTTTTCCAGGTGGACACATCTTTGATTTCTTAAGAGCGTGATTCAGTTCTGCCTTTGTAAATGGAATACTTAGTAAATTGTTGGCATCTTCATTATGCAAAATTTATCTTATTATCTGTTATAATAGTTTCCCTCGCTCTTCGCACTCCATAATTTATGTTATCTGAGCTTGGGGTTTGAACAAATGTTTGTGTCTGTTACAGCTGCAATTCCACCATTTGCTTTGGTAGGATATGCTGATCCTATTCATTCTTCTTATTACTCCCCATCTTTTCCATTTCTGTCTCTTCCAACTGAATTACAAAGTTTCCTCCATATTTTTTTTTTTTTGCATTTCAACCGTTTTCTTTACATTAGCCAATAACTTTTTCTTCTAATTTGTAATGAAAGTCTTCTACAAGGATTGTAAAAAGTCTACTTCCTTGTTTCACACATTGTAGGCTATCCATTCTGCCCCACTGCCCTCTCTTGCGGAAGATATTATTGTGACCTTTTATTACGAACTCTAATGTTGGCTTAAGCCATATTTCTTGAATGCATATAACCTCTGTGTTTTCCTCCAAGGTCTTTTATAAATCCTTTAAACTCCTGCCCGTTTGCTATCAGACATCTTGTACTCAAGAATAGGTCCATTCAGCAAAGACTCCAGATTGCCAATTTGATTCAAGCGGTCAGACTTGTGATATAACCTGCTTTCAGTCAGGTATCACAAGTTATATTTTTCTGTTTTATGTTTGACTCAATCAGCACAATTAGGCCTACTTGCACAAGCAATAAACAAAATCAGTTTATCCACACACAGTGTGCAGATAGTTTCCTCTCCATGTCCTTCTCCTGATCTTGGGAGTTCTTCACTGTTTTGTCTGGCATATTTACTCAATCGTAAGATTTACATTGCCTCCTGAAAGACTATGCCTAGTTTGTCCCAAGATGTGTGGGACAGAGTCCGACCGGAAAATTACTGGCAAATTCTACTTACGTCACGTCAATTATCCTTTACCGTAAAAATGTTGTTTACCTTTTTCCTTGACGCGTAAAACGGTCCCAAATGTGAATCTACGACATATTTCGAAAATGAATGTATAGTATAGCAGTTGTGAATTATATTTTAGCTCTACAACGTCCTCATTATTAATTAATCGTGTTAAAAATAGCGTTCATTTGTGTGCGCATGCCAAATCTACTGTAATTACGGTAATAACCGGAAATTCCGTCAGCTTTGCAGCTGATATAAGGACGTGGTTGTTCCGGCGAAAAGTGGTTTGTGCTGGTTCAAGACAAACGCTTTTAGAATAAGATTTATTATGTCTTAATCAACAAATGTACATATTTGTTAAGCCTAGATGAGTTAACTCAATAATACAATGAGACCTTGGTGTTTTTCTTGTGAAAACTCGGCCCTTTGACGCCTTCTGCTGCTGCTCCACCGACTGAAGAAACAATGCAGGCCTAGCTAGCATCGGAAGCTAATCGGATAACGCTGGTCCAGCAGACTGCAGTGGGATTTAAACCTTGGACGAAGCCTTTTTTCGACGCTGTAATACCATCCAATTCGGTTTGTTACAACTGTTTCTGTGTTTTCTGTTGGTGCAGTTTCTGTCATTTTACCTTACTTTATGTCGTGAGATAAGCCGCTGAGATTAAACATTTAACGCCATATTTTCGCAAAGTTACCTCGTTAGCTTGTTAGCATTAGCAAGTTAAGTAACCATACCTTGTTGATTGGACACTAAAAGTTTGTCTGAGTCAGTGGGGTACGGATTTAATGTGTAAGTGTATAATTAATATCATTTTCTGTATGTGATATGGTCATATTTGAAAACTGGAATCCAACACTACTTTAATCCCTCTGTGGTCCATCACAGCTGCTCTGAACTCACCCAGTCGACACCGATCCCTGGGCACACTGGTCGATAAGGACCTTCTAGTGGTTTCATTTATAAAGTTAAAGGTTTTTGTTTTCTACTGCTTGCCTAATTTGCTTTTAAATATAACATAAGCGCTGTATTCAAAGAACTTCACCATATTCCTATTTCCACCTCAGCCAAAACACACACAGAGGCAAAACAAGGAAACACTTAAAGTACCAAAACAAGATAATAACATCGAAACGAGTGTGCTTCCATCTTATCCTTTCGCTTTTGCGGTTATGAAAGAAATAATAATCGCCCTCTTTAAGAAATCTTGTTCTGGCTTGTTGCACTTCTTATGTGACATTCTTTCATGTGCAGCAGCTTTTTATAACTCTGTTACCCAATCCTGAAAATGAGGCTGTCAAGCTGTCTTCCAGTTTCTGATGATAATTTGAAGCCTGTGTCCAGTCCTTCTGGGATTAGGGGGGGCAGATAATACCTTCACAGCCTGACGTTTTGGACAGAATACAAATTGCACACGTGATGTCGACAGTATACTGTCAGAGTAAATCTTCATGTCCGATTTGATGGTTTATGGAGCATTTCCAGGTTTGTGGTGTTTAGGACCTTTGTTGTTGTCGAGGTTATTGGATTTTACACTCAGTTGCCAGTTTGAGGGAGAACTAACTAAACATATTGCAGTCTTATACAACAGGCCTGCAATACATCTTACCTACACAAGCTTATAAATGTCCAGCTTAAGGCTGCCTGCAGCTAACTGTTTTCTTTAACAATTGATCCAATGGTTATTTTTTTTGATTAGCTTTTGAAATGGCTGGAAATAGTGCCCATCAGACTTTCACGCAATGGCCTGTTTTGTCTGGCGTAATCCAGTATTTGTTTATGCTTGAGATCAGTTTTGTTGAAACGTTTACACAGGTTTTCAACTTTAGTCATTTTGGAATCACAGAAGTTTGAGAAGTGTGTTGCAATAAATTGAGAGCCATTTGTAATATTTGGCTCATTGATGTAAATGAGGTGGCTGTTAAACTGTTTGAGTTTTATGTGTACCAAATAAATGGAATATATAGTAATTTTATTAACACTGATTATATTTATTCATAATTTTAAGAAGTTACTTAGGTCATTTAGTTGTGTTTTTTTTTTGGTATCTCTTATCTTATTCTCATCAATCTCTTTTCAGCGATGAGCTCTCAGCTGCAGGTCTTCTCTCCACCCTCCATCTCCTCCAGTGCCTTTTGCCGGGTTAAGAAGCTGAAGGTGGAGAGCAATGTTTGGGACGTGTCCACCACTGAAGCTTACAGCTCCATAGCGGGCCAGTCGGCATACACCTTTGCCCCAGCCATGGCTGTGCCACCCTTTGCACCATCCCTGGTCTTTCCCTCTGCAGCACCCGGCTCCAGAGGTCAAGTGGTGGTGCGGGCAGCTGATAGCACTGGCAGTCTTCCCCGCGGATCCAGCCGGCGTGTCACAGAGCAGGCAGCGTCTTCCTCTTATGCTCATACCGAGACGTCTTCTGAAACGAGAGGGCACAGGCATGCGCACAAGAGAAAGATTGAAGAAACCAATGAAAGCAGTGGGAGTGGATGTGGCAGTGTCCAAATACTGGAGGAACTCTCAGCTCCTGCGGGCAACGTACTCCACCCGTACGGGTGGTGGAGGAGGGGGGCACAGGCCAGTCGATACCCCATTCTGCTCCAACCACCAAGAGCAGCAGCTCCAATGGTGAAGGGGACTACCAGCTAGTGCAGCACGAGATCCTCTGCTCTGTGTCCTGCAGCTATGAAGTGCTGGAGTTTTTGGGAAGAGGCACATTTGGACAAGTGGCTAAGTGCTGGAAGAGGGGCACCAATGAGATTGTGGCCATCAAGATCCTGAAAAACCATCCTTCATATGCTCGTCAGGGCCAGATTGAGGTACTCAAACATCATTTTGTTGATGAAACTATCCTACATTGATAATAAACCTACATTGGCATTGATTGGTCATATTAAAATATGGTAACATACCTTATAAAAAATACTACAGAGATAGTGTATATAAATGTGTGTTTATGTATATGTGTAGATTCTGCGTTGCATTTTTTAAATTTGGATCTAGGGTGAATGTAAACGGCAGCAACAAGATGAAAATATGGTTTTCACTTTTTCACACCAAAAAAGTCTGACATTTGGGAAGCGATGTCCATCTTAACAGGGTTTTTCCTGCATAGAGAAATTTTTGGCACCCCCCAAAGAGGTTTTAGCGAGCGCCAAAGGAAAATCACCAGCACCAAAATGATCAGAATTGAAAAAGCGTTTCAAATATTCTCCCAATGTGTTTTAATAGCCATTAATCAAACCGCTTTTGAACAAGCAGAACATAAACTTAAATACAACATCTTGACTTCCAGCAGTCACCTCTCATCCACAGCGCCATTGGGTTTTTTTCTTGTTTTTTTTACACATGCCACTGGCATGGGATTTATAAATCAGCTGTTGCGTTGGTTTGACCGTTCCTTGCTCCGCTACAAAGCTCGCGCTACTGGGAGTGATGACTTCCTGTTATTTCTCACAATATAAAAGCTGTTTATGCTTGAATATGCTGGTATTCAACGGTACTGTCCCTTTTACATTTTACTCTTAGGCCTAAAGGCTCCGGTCCGCTTCTCTGCCCTCTCCATATCAGGTTCCCTGGGCACTACGTGACGCTCACTTGTTCCCGTTCTCTCCTGCCTGCTAATCGCAGCAGGGAGATTGGGTGCCGTTCATGCAGCTGTGTGCATAGCATAACTTTTCGTGAACCGACCAATCACAGCCTGGAGTAGGTGAGACATTAAAAAAGGCTGGGGCGCTACAAACTTTTTTTGATTATTGACAAGTTAGTACTTCAATTTAGCATTTTTCTTACACAATAACTTAATGACTGAAAACAACCCACAAAAATGAAACTGATGTTTTGTCCAACTGGAATTGATATTGGGCTACTAATAGTAAGCAATGGTAGCCTGTACTATTATCTGAAATTGAAATGAATACACAAACATTAGCACTAATCAAACCTTAACCACAGTGGTGTAGGTTAATATTAGAGAAAGGTTTTATTTGTGAAAAAAGCTGAATCTCAATTAATAAACTTTCTGTAGGCATATTATCTAAATCAGGTGTACCCTGTAAATATTATTATACTAACATATTACTTTACTTTTATACCTTTTACTCATTCAGCTTGTGGATATATTTTGTTTATCAAATGGTCATAAATAACAAGAAAATAAAATGGTATAGATTTCGGTTATAAGGTAACTTGGTAAAGGTGCCTTTACTGTACGCATACTGATCATGCTTACTGTCGCGCAAAGTCACCATCCAAAGGCTGATTCTGAGTCAGGAAAAACCCTGCTTAACTACGTTTAAGCACCAAGCTCTCTTTCGAGAAATGTACAATTGAACAAAGTCGAGGCTGAATATTTTGTAAATCTGTTGAGTCAGTTCAGTAACTGTTCAGTCAGTTAGACGTTTATAAATGTATCGTTTCTTAAAAAGACCACGATGCAGAGTTCATAGTCAAAATCTAATCTAGCTATGGAGTGATGCATCTCACTTCTACAAGATCTTTGTTGGGAGTTGCACATGCACCGTTCCCACTTAAGGACTACTAGCCAATGAGAAGCGGAGTAGGGCGGGCCCTGAAAAGCCTGTAAACAGCTTTGGTTCAGCTGTATATGTTCCTTTTATCAGCTTGGCAACATTGACTGGAGCAAGAGTTTCCATTTCAGAGTAGCGAGTTATTAATCTGTAACAAATGCATCTTTCATAAAGTTTTAATTGTGCTCTTTCTCTACAGCACAGTAACAACTTTAGTGCAATTTATACTTCAGCGTCGAATCGACGACATAGTCTCTGCGTAACCCCGTACCCTACGCCGTCACCTATGCTGTAGCCTGACATGCACCTCCTCAAAAATGTAACTACTAGGGCTGGGTACTTTTAATGCATTATTATCTCGTTAACCACGGGTCACAGGAGGGGTGGGATGTTGATCAGTCTCCAAATCACCCACCCAAACAAGCAGTGGAGGGAGGCTTAAGCAGACTACTAGGATGCACTGTGTGGGAGAAGTAAGACATTGCTCTGAGTAAATGCAGGCGTTCTTTTGAGAGTAACCGTGGCAATGGCTTCTATGCGCTACACAGCTGTAGCTTATTTAATTTAAAGTTATAGGGCGTGACTGACAAGCCACTAGGCGAGCATTGTAACTTGGGTTACCATGTGACGTAACATGGCTGGACTACAAACGAGCTGTTTTCAGGCAGTTCAGAGCAGTGTTTTGTGGGAGATATAACTCGATAAAGGAGAGGGGGAAAGGCATATGACCCCCTCAGTGTAAAGCTAGCTGTCCCAGAGAGGGGGAGATGCAGTATCTTTTAAATACATGGAAACTGCCAGGGGTGGGAGAATTAATCGATTCTCAGATGCATCGCAATGCTGACGTGGAAGATTATGAATTGATTAAGAAAGGTCTAAAAATTGATTAATAAAAGTTAATTATAACATAATGTTGACGGAACGCAAAAGGCGTAACTCACGAAAGTGCTGTGACCGGACCGTCTGCAGAGCGCACACAACAGAGACACCTGTGTGTCCCTGTATTTGACACACCTACAGAATGAATAACCACCCCACTAAAATGTCACACAGTCATTAATATCTCTGTGTCCTGTGTGTGTGAGGGAGAGCGAACGGCAGAACGTGACGGTGAAAGTTAGCGGTGAAATATATTAACAGTAAGCTTCAGTCTGGTAGTAAACATGCAGCGTAGGTCACTGTGTGTCCGTTAATAAAAGTCTGTAGTTTCCCCAACGGTTTGAAAAGTGAAGGCTGTTAGCGCGATTCCCACCCCTAGTAACTGCCCACATCAGACAGACATTCATTGTGTTGCACTTTGTTGTTGTGAATGGAAAAAGAGAGCTATAAAGAGAAGTTTGAACTCTGGCTCCTTTTGTCACGTCTACAAAGGTATACACTGTCCTCCTACCAATCTGACTGCAGAAAAGTGTGGGGAAAGGGGTTTTCGACCAGCCAAAAGCACGTCTGAAGAAGCGTAGTGGCAGCTTAATATCCAAGCAAATGGCACTGTGTTCCCCTGTGTCACAGACTGTTTGTGTTGGAAGTGGTCAGGTACACTATAAAATTAGTTATTGTGTTTACATGGTTTCACCTTCCCACAGATTCTACCAGTTTATTGTTGGTTTGGGCCATTAAATTGAATTGCAGCTGACTCGAGGTGAATCCCTGTTGGCACAAGTTGCATGGAGTAATTTGTTTCTCATTAAAAGGTGGGCATCCTGAACCGGCTGAGTGCAGAGAATGCCGATGAGTACAACTTTGTGCGTTCATACGAATGCTTCCAACACAAGGGCCACACCTGCCTGGTGTTTGAGATGCTGGAGCAGAACCTATATGACTTCCTCAAGCATAGCAAGTTCAGTCCACTCCCCCTGCGGCACATCAGACCTATCCTGCAGCAGGTTGGCACATCTATTTTTAACCTTGAACAATAATCATATTATTACTTTTATTTTGTTATTGCTACAAACCTTGCAACCATGCAAAAATGTCCCTGTTTTCGTTCGTATTACTTCAGCTGGATAAATATTGACGTGTTTTGTATCTCTAGGTGGCTACAGCACTGATGAAACTAAAAAGCCTGGGCCTGATTCATGCGGACTTGAAGCCTGAGAACATCATGCTGGTCGACCCCCTTAGACAGCCCTACAGGGTGAAGGTCATTGACTTTGGCTCAGCGAGTCATGTGTCCAAAGCTGTCTGCTCAACCTACTTACAGTCTCGCTACTACAGGTTGGTGGCGAGAATCTGCTGTGTCTTGTGAATCTAAATACATCTTTCCTTGTAATCTTATGAGTAGGAGTGACGACAAATAAGCCATGTTACTTAAGAGCTCAGTTGTGGGTCCTCTGTATAAGTCCTTTAAATCTTCTCTTTGCTGTCCAGGGCTCCAGAGATCATTTTGGGTCTGCCTTTCTGCGAGGCTATTGACATGTGGTCTTTAGGCTGTGTGATTGCAGAGCTGTTTCTGGGTTGGCCTCTCTACCCTGGAGCCTCCGAGTACGACCAGGTCAGTACTAATGTTAGTGTTTCCCATGCTTTATCTGGGAAGGGGGGGTGCTCAAATGCCTGGAAAAGACTAAGCTATGAGAGCGAGTAAAAGCTGCAAGTTGTGAATTAGTAGCAGGGCATGGAAGTACTGTAGGTGCTCTTTAGAAACTCAAATTGAATGCTGCTAGTTTTGATATAAGCCAAGAGATACCAAAGTGCTGCAGAAGAAACAACATAACTACAAACTGTGCGGGTATTTCAAGGAGTCAGGTTACTTTAGTCATATCAATGGCACTTACTGTTTCGTCTCACTCTGATTCCTTATCATGTTTTTCTTTGTGTCCAGATCCGTTACATTTCTCAGACCCAAGGCCTGCCCGCGGAGTACTTGCTGAGCGCGGGCACTAAGACCAGCCGCTTCTTCAATCGAGGCCCTGACTCTAGTTACCCACTCTGGAGGCTTAAGGTTCTTATAACCTCATACTAATCTTACTGCTTAGGGTTATTAGGGATGTCAGAAAATGGCATTACTCTTGACGCTCCTTCTGATTTAATTATTTGATTTGAGCTGTAGCCGTATCACTTAACTGTTTTTTATGAGAAGTAGTTTTGGCACATTAGGATAAATAGAAGTGGTTTCCATCTTCCAGACCCCAGCAGAGCATGAAATGGAGATGGGCATCAAGTCCAAGGAGGCCAGGAAGTATATATTCAACTGTCTGGATGACATGATGCAGGTAGATGACCATCTCTCTCATAACATCTAATTTAGCTTCACACACTGTTTTTACTCTGTACACAAACACTAAACACACTAGCCCATGAAATCACAATACCTGTACCTTGTATTATTTGTTTGACCCATTTGGGTGTTTGCGTATTCCAGGTCAACCTGTCGTCTCATTTGGAGGGAACAGACATGCTGGCTGAGAAAGCTGACAGACGAGAGTTTATAGACCTCTTGAAGCGGATGCTCCGTCTGGATGCTGACAAAAGGATCACACCTACAAAAACTCTGGGTCACCCCTTCGTCACAATGAGCCACCTCATGGATTACCCCCACAGCTCTCAGTAAGTGTGTGAGATGTGAAGATGTCCTTTTAGGTACTGCTGCACATGCTGGTTTTGGTTGAGTCTTGAAATATTGCTTCTCCAATATCTCCAGCGTCAAGTCCTGCTTCCAGAACATGGAGATCTGCAAGCGCCGGAGCTCCTATGATAGTGGCAAATCCCTGTACTCCAACAACGCAGTGCCCAGAGCTGCAGCGGGCAACCTCACTGTCACCTTCAGTAGCCAACTCAACCAGCATAACCAGGCATGACTCGTGTCTTCTCCACACGTTCTTACACTTGTTTAGGTGGCCTGTAACTCTAGTGTTAATCAATAGTGTTGCTGATTTCTATAACAGGTGCCTTCTGCGGGGGGAGCGGTGCCTTTGCTGAACTACCAGCCAGCTCTGTACCAGCAGGCGACCATCAACATTCCCGGACTGGCTCAACAGAGTGTCCCGATTAATGCGCGTCCTGCTGGGCTGTGTAGCCAGACAGAACCCTTCCAGCAGACTCTCATCGTCTGCCCACCCTCCACTATTCAAGGTAAAGGATAAAAAAACACATGGGTGGAAGGGCTTATCAAATGCAGAAAAACATCATAGTGGTTTATGCAGCACATCCTCCACTTTGATTGGTGTTGGGCTGTCTCGACCAACATTTTGATCATTGTTAATTACCTTAAATTGAAGGCATGTCTGTGCAAATAGCGATCAGAGACCTGAGTGAGATGAGTACAGGCTGCAGTATCCCACTTTTTTTTTTTTTTGTTTCTGGGACCAGGGATATTTTCTGATGGAGTATCTGCTGTGCATGTAAAATGACTCTTGTGTTAATCAGTGATGCACTTGTTTTCCAGGTCTACAGCCATCCAGTAAGAGTTCCAGTTTCCCTGTGAGGATGGAGAACTCTGTACCCATAGTACCTCAGAACCAGTCTGCTCAGTCTTTGCAGATCCAGCCAAGTATGCTCACACAGGTAAGTGTTATGTGAAAATAGCTTCATAAAACGAATTTATGATGTCATTTTTACTGTGGTCTCTCAAGAAGAGACATGGGGCTTGTATTTGCCTGCTTTTTTGGAGAGAGGGAGTGTCAATATGGAAAGAAGTGCAACTGATACTTAACTATTATGGGTCAATTTTTCAGTGTTCTGTGTAACTCTGTGGTTCATTGTAGTATGTGGAACTGCACTTCAGACTGGAGCGTCTGTAAACAGTGAGAAGCAGACTGACTGCTGTCTCATCTCAAATGGTCCAATGTGGGTCGAACCTGCACGAGTGGACCTGCGTTACATGCACATCTCCTTAAGGACGGGGTATTGGAGGTTAATGTGCATGTGGGAAGGGTTTTGTAGATTTTTAGCATTACACCTCTGTAAGGGTGACTCAGAAGTATTCACCTTTTGTGATGTGACTTAAACTCCAGCTGTTCCTTACACATCTTCTTGGCACAGTGCAAATGAGCACATATATTTGTCATTGGCTATTCAGAAAGCTAAACTCAGGATTGCAGAAGAAAACCTGACATCATCTATAATTGATGCCATGTCATTAGCACCAAGCTGAGAGCAATGGTGCCCAATTTTGTGCATTCATGGGTACACTGAGTGCATCCAAGAAGTCTCTCTGTGGGGGATCTCCTTTCAGGCACCGCTCTCTTTCTGCTGCCAGCAGAGCAATCCAGTGTTTAGTGGGGACCAGGTTGAGACATTTTGAGTGAAAATGCTTTCTTTCAGTGGAGATGTTTTATTTAAATGCACTTTACCAATAACTTGAAATGACAAAAGATTTGATTAGTCCATGCTGTTTTTGTTGTTCGTGTTTCTGCTGATTTGGTCTTGCCTTGGATTTGCTTCCAAGAGTGACTTGGACTGCCAGGCCTCTCTTATTCCCAGTCTCCTATCTGGGATGGAGGCCAGATGTTTGATGTGGAAGGCTCATCTGATCCAAGAAGCTAGTTAATTGCCGTTTGCTAAAATGAGGAATTATCGCTGCACTCTGCAGAGGTCAGATGGTCAGTTGTACCAGTGTGTGAAACTCCTGTGCAGCTGGTTTTATCCGCTTTGTCCCCTTTTTTCCCCCCCTTTTTTTTTTTTTTTCTAAATCAGATACAGCCTAACGCTGCCCTCCGCTATCCTCCCTCCCTCCTCCAGGGTTCCTGCACACCCCTGATGGTGGCCACCCTGCACCCACCCTCAGCAGGCATAGCCCCCCAGTATTCTCTGCCCCTCGGGCTGGGCGCCGGGGTGGGTCGGCCTACCCTCCTGGAGCACACAGCCACAGTGCTGGTAAAGCAACAATGATATCCGTGGAGAAAGACATGCACAACGCACACTCCCTCGAACACTAACAATGCTGTCTCTCTCCTGCCCCACTCTTTCCATTTCTTTTCATCTGTTTGCGATGTTCCCTCTCCCTCTGTGCCACATATCGGATTACTCTTTATTTTATGCATCATGTTCCTTTAATTTGCCTTTTAATGTGCTGACTTGTCATGGTTGTCAGGCTCAAAGTTGGTCGATACTCATTTTTTGTAGGAAAATCAGTTTCTTTTTTTTTGGTCTCGTATAGCTTTCCTCTTTGGTATTCTTTTTTTAAATTCCCATTCGTAACATTAAATCAGAATTGATAAAATGTACATCTTTGCACTCTAAATGACTCCCCACACCATTGCCATTCACAGACTTTTTCAATCCCTCCCCCCACAGTCTTTTCCCATAGGTGTGCTGAGGGCATGGAGCGCATGTGTTGCTGAGTTGGTCTGCGCTTTGCTTGCAGCTTTTCTTGTCCTGTACTTGTTTTCAGCAAAGGAGATTGCAGCTACAAAAGCCCACTAAAATCCCTGCTCAACAGTTCGACTCTCTTGACACACATCTTTTGTTCCAGCCCCAGAACATGCGGCATGCCTTTTTTTCCCCAAGACAGCTTATCAGCAGACTGTTTGGTATCAGTGAACTAAACTAATTTTCTTTCCTCAGTGTTTCTTCTTTAACAGGCACCATCGTTCTGTGTATTCTTGTTTTTATACCTGATCTGTTTACAGTGCTTCATTGTTCGTGCTTTGCATGATATCATCTTGTGCATTTGTTGCAGGGCAATGCTATAATAAAGGAATGGCTTGGTAAAGATTTCTAGCTTATCTGGCTTTGTGCTTTTGCCTGCAGAAGAGATTGGCCAGTTGGTTTGCCTCTTTGTCTGTGGTCTTTGGGGTTTTTTTTTCTCAGCATGGCTCAGTTTGTCTGGCCCATTCCAGCAGTCAAATCATTTGTGTTAATTCATTAATATCTGAACCTTGATATTATGTTTACTGAAGTGCAAGTGTCTGTGTTTTGTTTTGTTTTTTTTCTCAGCAGGCCTGGCCCACTGGGACCCAACAGATCCTCATCCCATCATCATGGCAGCAGGTCCCAAGTGTGGCCATCCACAGTTCTGCCCACCAGTCAAGTGTTGCTGAATCGCCCCTGGAAACACTTGATGCTTCCATGCAGCAGGGACACAGCTGGAGGTGCGTCAGTCAGCAGCTATTTAGTCCAAACAGTCTGATTAGTGCACCATAAATGTGAACGAGTGTCTTATAGATTTACATTTATCTCAGATTTCTGTATGTGTATTTGATTTTAAAACTTGCTGATATGACTTCTGTCATTTTGTACTAAAAATGATCTTATGCGACCAGTAGCTCCAGTTGAGCGAGCTTGGTGCCTGGCGGAACGTCGGTCAACTTTCACCTTTTCTGGACTAAGATATGCTTAAGCTAGACAATGTTGAAAAGGGAAAAATTTTGTATATGGTTAAAAGATGTTGCTGAAGGACCTGTAAAAGCTACACTCTATACTCATTACACTGGATATAGTCACATCTTTAATTAGCCCAGCAAAACGCAAGCTAACTCGCTAGTTAACCTTATAGGTACATCAAGAGCAGCTCGCCCAACGTCAGTTAGGTTTTCTTCTTCCTCGTTTCTGTGACGAGATCTGCAAAAGGACAGATTGGCTGGTTGCCAACATTTTTTTTTTTAATGAAATGATTTATCATTAGCCAGAAAAGACAAAGTTGAACGTTCCTTTGTTTATATTATCTTTGGACTTGCCATCCCAAAGTAACTTTTGGTGTTATTCATTTGGAAAGAGTACATGACTGATCCCCAGAATGGCAATATGGGACGCCAGCAGTGCAGGAGCAGTGTTGACTGATAATCCTGTCATCCTCAGTCTTGTCTCAATGCAAAGACTGTGTGGCTTCTCCCTTATTTGTTAAGACCAGAATGAGTTTAAATTTGCGTCGTTTTGTGTTGCTCATAAAAGCTAACATTAAGAATATACCCTTCCGTCACATACTGCAGTCCTGCTGTCGGCTTCTTTTGTTTGTTTTTTTTGTAAAATATTTTTATTGGATTTGAAGGCTCATAGATGAAAATTCAAGGCCAGCATATGCGCACCTTTTATAGCCTAACAGAACACATTCTCAACACACGGGTTAACCCAACCACCTTAAGCAACCTCAGCGAGGAGGGGCTAACATTTAAATTGCATATTGTATTCCTAGGACACAAAAAAGGTTAGGTCCAGTTTTCCCTTGAATATAATATCAATTTCTTTATAAACAAAGCTGCGTACTTGCAAGTATCTAAAATGGTTATTTTGAGGGAGATTGTATTTCTCTCTCAGCTGAGCAAATGACATCACAGTACCATCTAGTAACAAATCACCTACAGTCCATATACCCCTATTGGACCACAGAGAGAAAGAGCATGGTCTACTAAACATTAGGGGTGGGGATCTCTGGGCACCTCACGATTCGATTACGATTCAGAGGGCTGCGATTCGATTATAAAACGATTATCGATGCATCATATTTTTTTCTATACAGGATCCCTGGATAATTACTAAGCATTTAAATTGCACATTAAAATCCAAAAGAAAATTGCTAATTAGCTTAAAAGGACTAGTTTACATCCCTAGTTTACTTTATTAACCTCAGCTCCATGGTCTCTCATTTCATTAACAACCAGCTGTCTGAAAACTGAAATATAATTATCAGCATGTACAGTATGTGTACACAGGACAGAGCTGTACACAGTTTAGTCTCAGCTTGTACCTGATGTTCTCAACCCTTGACTAGTAGGTTAGTTAGTAATGACATACAACTGATAATTAATATTACTCAATTACTAATTTTAGCTAATGTTACATTAATAAATAAATCTTTTTAGCAACTTTTACGGGACCCAAGGACGCTTTGCACATAGTTACAGTGACAGAACAACAATAAGTCATTCAGGATTGAATTCCTGGGTAAAGAGCTGTGTTTTAGTAGATCTTTGAAAGTGTCCAGACAGGGAGCGTTTCTGTGGGGATGAGTTCCAGAGGGGGGGGGGGGCAGTGACGCTGAAGGCTGCGGAGTCTGGTGTGGGGGACAGAGTGAGCCCTTGTACGGGGAGATGTTAGCTCGCGTTAACAGCCTTCACTTTTCCAGCCGTTGGGGGAAACTACAGACTTTTATTAAGTCACTCAGTGACCTACGCTGCACTTTTACTACCAGACTGAAACTTGCTGTTAATATTTTTCACCGCTAACTTTCACCGTCACGTTCTGCCGCTCGCTTTCTCTCACTCGCTCGGCCTCACACACACAGCTGCAGAGCGTCACCCTGCTCGCAGTGTGCAAGTTAAAATAATTACTTTCGCATTGATATTAATGATTGTGTGACATTTTGGGGTTATTCATTCCACAGGGGTGACGAATATAGGGGGACACTGGTCTCTCTGTTGCGTGCGCTCCTCAGACGGTCCGGGCGCTGCGTTTCCGCGAGTTCCGCCTTTTGCGTTCAGTCAACATTATGTTATCAATTAACATTTAAATAATTGATTTTTAGACATTTGTGCATCGATTAATAATCTTCCACGTCCGCATCGCGATGCATCAAAGAATCGATTATTTCTCCCACCCCTACTAAACATGGGGGAAAATCTGGGTTCAAATGGACAGGTGTAAGGCGAGAGATGAAGCTTTCTTGGTGTTCTAATTTCCTTGCCAGTCTCCAGACTTTTAGAGCATTCTGTAATAAAAAGTTGCCTCTCACATTCAGCTGTGTCCATTTCTTAGACGCATATAAAACGTTACGGAGAGGAATAGGGGCCACTGGAGTAGCCTCCAAAGTTAACCAAGTAGAATCCGGGTCTCCTCCCAGCTCTGAAACGATCTAATACACACTGCGGCACCCAGCTAAAGGAGCCATCATCGCCATGTTTCTTTTTGTCAGTCTTGTCCGACCTAGCAACCGTAACTAAGGGGGGTGGGACTTTAGATAAGTGAATCTGACGTCATATTGACTTGTTAGGGATAATGATGGGAGCAACATGCTTTGTGGGGAAAGATGCAGCAGTGATGAATTGAAGAAAACGTGTTAATTGTTAATATTCGAGGTAAACATTCTGGAGTTTTGTGATCATTTTCAACAACGTCAAAAAAGTTAGCTTTCTTTGTGTTTTACATTTCATGTTTTCATTTTATCAATTCCGTCTACCACTCACGTCATCTTTGTTGTCATCTTTCCTAATAGGAGCACAACCCAAGCCAGGACCCAGCAGGAGAGGAAGAAGGTGAAAGCCAGACGGGGAGAGAACAGGAACAGGTTGGTAGAACCCTGCAGTTTATTATTTGATTTTTGAGTCATCAGGATTTTAAGCTGTCACACTTTTATAACAGATTGCTAAAAAGAGCTTCTGTCACACCAAAAGTACATCTAGCAACTGTTTAGCACTTAAAATGTGGTACAATGTAGAATTTTCTTTCTAGAGAATAAATTAGATAGATAATGACTTTTTCCACATTCCCTTTATATTTTGTTTTATTTTATTTTGTCACAGCTGAAAATCAGATTTTCTTTTTGGAGGGAGAAACTCAACATTTGCTTTTGTTTCTCCATCTAGGGGTATATCAACTGCATCACTACTCAGCAGCACCGGTGTGACCCCACCCAGCTCCTTCGCCACATTGTCCCAGCCAATCGTCATCTCAGACACACCCAGCCCGGCGGTCAGCATCATCACTATTCACAGTGACACTGACACAGAGGATGAGCGTAAATTCCATCCTGCCAGGTGAGGGCAAGATGTTCGTCTGCATGTGTTTTTTTTGTTTTTTTTTTGTCTGAGCCTCTGACATCCAGGTCTGATTTCTTCTGTCTGAGATGCACCACTGCTAACTCCTAGTTCAAAAACTATTCTACACTACCATGACATATTTTCTGCTAGAGGACCGATGGGAAAAGCAGTCAATAGACCAGACCAGGGCTTTACTCATTTAGTCTGAATTACTTTGATGCACCAGTTATTCTGTTGTTGGGGAAAAAACACCATCTCTCTGTTTACACAGCGTTGGTCTGAGCCAGCGCACAAACGTCATCAGCTGTGTGACGGTGCATGACTCGGACTCCTCTACAGCCAGTCCCCTGACTCCTCTGCCCCGCACGCTGATCCCAGCTGGCACTATGTCATCGCGTCAGGCCAAGTCTCTGGCAGTGGTAGCACCTTCAGTTAAAACCCAGGGCTCTGAGAGAGGAGCGGTTTCACGTGGACGCTTAGAGACTGGTGAGAGTCACTTGTATAGTGTGTTATCAGTAATGCATTTTTATTTTGGGTGTGAAAGCGTTTTTTTTCACTGTGCTTGCTTTCTTTAATTCACAGTGAACTACATGAAGCCCAAGAGATCATCCAACAGACAGCCCTGCAGTTCAGGGGAAAGTGTGGAGCGTCATGGGCTGGTTCCAAGCCAGTCACACCCCTTGAACCTCAGCCAGGTGAGGCTTCCTTTGTTTATTTTACATTTGACATGGCTTTTTAATTATGTGCAATTGCATTAAACTGCTCTGAATGTTGTGACATGTTGACAAAGAACTGCATTTATTTGCTTAAGTACTTAGTGGGAAAGGGTGGAAACTCCTCCTTTATCCTTCTCCTTATCACAGAAACAAACACTGCCGGAATGGTAAATTGGTAAATGAATTACAGACCGGAACATATTTACATTTCACAAAATGCAGCAACAGAGGAACAGGAGTCATGAGTTGCAAAAGACATGTCAGGCATGATGTGTTTGCACCTGTAGGACACCAAAAAGGTGGTTTTGGTAACTAAAGAGTCACCGAGTGTCAAAGTTGAAAAACAAACTGGTGTTCATTGAGTCCAAAGTGCTCTCTGCTGGACAAACAATGTAATGGCAGATGACAGTTGAATGGCCTGAAACAAACTTTCAGTATTAATGTGCTTCTATTTTAGTTTTATCTGCCAACTCCTGTGCCAATATCTGTGTTATCTGTGAGACCTGCTGATAGTGCTGGCTCACTCAAAATAAGGGCTTGTCTTATGTGTCGCTGTAAATATCTTCCAGTCTGAGGGCTGAGACCAACTCTCAAGGGGTCAAGAGATAAATATAAGGGGCCACAAGAATTTTAACAGGAATGATAAAAATATTAAAAATAAGGATGTCTGCTACATAGAATATTCTTAATTTCTTCCTTTCTTCTTTTTGGTGGTGAACTGCTCGTAAACAGAACGCAGCCTGTGACATGAGGTCACAAGTAACTATGACTCGGGCAAAAAGGGCCACAAGTCAAAAAGCTATGCCCGCGTTTAAATGCTTAGAAGCATTAGCTGTTTCAACCATTTTAAATGTCACTGACCCGCCAGCGGGAAAGTCTGTACAAACTGGTGCTGTGCAGTGAAACCCACAAAGCTTTATTTTGAAATTTGGTGAAGCTTCCTAAGGTTAGGGATGCACCAAAATGAAAATTCTTGAGTATAATGGAAAAACTTTCCCAAATACCAAACAGGGTTTTTCACATTTTCTCTAGTGATGTGTCCTTCCGTATGGAGGCTTCGAAGCATGTGTTGAGTAATCCAGGATGACTTTTGTGAAGCGCATATTGAGGCTTGTGTTGGTGATGTATGTGGTGAAATTCGAAGCCTCTCGAGCCATGTGACTGATTCAGAAAATGGTTCACAGGTGTGGCGTGAAAGGAGCAGCAAAATATAATGGGCCCTCCTTAACATTTTGTGGACTTTTGAACTTGTAATTGATGACAATTAGATTGTATCTACAGCTTATTTTAAATGACTAAAAAATTGATCAACTTATGTCAGAATTGCTTTGATCAAATAACTTCAAAAATTAAATAAAGGAAATTTTTAGCTGAGTAAGACTAGCGGCAGTAAGAAAGGTGGTTTTTGTAAGAATTAAACTGGGGGCTCTTACCACATATTACCCTAATAATAATATTTCTAAAGCAGGTAAAATCATCTCCAAAAAAGAAACCGCCTGAAGCCCAGCACTGTGGAAGTTATTTTTTAGTAAAAATGAATAAAATGTTGTCTCTATTATCTAAAGTCATCTCCCTTGTTTCTACTTTCCATTTTGATCCTGTCATATCATAAAGACAGACACCATATTAAGTTTGTTTCATGTATTGGCATCACAAACATTGTTCATTAATTTATTCAATTCAGAGCTTAACACACCAAAGCTGTGGTGCCCTTATAATCACTCTGCCTGTTTTACATTTATTGTCCATTTGATGGCACACTAGAGCAAATGAGGCACCATGAAGCTTCCATGAAGTATCTCCAAAAATTAGAATATTACCTAAGACTAATACAAAAAAAGGATTTTTAGAAACGTTGGCCAACTGAAAAGTATGAACATAAAAAGTATGAGCATGTACAGCACTCAATACTTAGTTGGGGCTCCTTTTGCCTGAATTACTGCAGCAATGCGGCGTGGCATGGAGTCTATCAGTCTGTGGCACTGCTCAGGTGTTTTGAGAGCCCAGGTTGCTCTGATAGTGGCCTTCAGCTCTTCTGCATTGTTGGGTCTGGTGAATCGCATCTTCCTCTTCACAACACCCCATAGATTTTCTATAGGGTCAGGCGAGTTTGCTGGCCAATTAAGAACAGGGATACTGTGGGCCTTAAACCAGGTACTGGTAGCTTTGGCACTGTGTGCAGGTGCCAGGTTCTGTTGGAAAATGAAATCTGCATCTCCATAAAGTTGTTCAGCAGCAGGAAGCATGAAGTGCTCTAAAACTTCGCGGTAGACAGCTGCGTTGACCTTGGACCTCACAGTGGACCAACACCAGCAGATGACATGGCACCACAAAGCATCACTGACTGTGGAAACTTTACACTGGACTTCAACCAGCGGGGATTCTGTGCCTCCCCTCTCTTCCTCCAGACTCTGGGACCTTGATTTCCAAAGGAAATTCAAAATTTACTTTCAGAGAACATAACTTTGAACCACTCAGCAGCAGTCCAGTCCTTTTTGTCTTTAGCTCAGGTGAGACGCTTCTGACGCTGCGTCTTGTTCAAGAGTGGCTTGACACAAGGAATGCGACAGCTGAAACCCAGGTCTTGCAAACGTCTGTGCGTGGTGGTTCTTGAAGCACTGACTCCAGCTGCAGTCCACTCTTTGTGAATCTCCACCACATTTTTGAACGTGCTTTGTGTCACAATCCCTTTCAGGGTGTGGTTATCCCTACAGTTTGTACACTTTTTTTCTGACACATCTTTTCCTTCCCTTCGCCTCTATTAACGTGTTTGGACACAGAGCTCTGTGAACAGCCAGCCTCTTTAGCAGTGACCTTTTGAGTCTTATCCTCCTTGCGCAAGTTGTCAATGGTCGTCTTTTGGACAGCTGTCAAGTCAGCAGTCTTTCCCATGATTGTGTAGCCTACAGAACTAGACTGAGAGACCATTTAAAGGCCTTTGCAGGTGTTTTGAGTTAATTAGCTGATTAGAGTGTGGCACCAGGTGTCTTCAATATTGAACCTTTTCACAATATTCTAATTTTCTGAGAGTGATTTTGGGGTTTTCATTAGTTGTCAGTTATAATCAAAATTAAAAGGAATGAACACTTGAAATATATCAGTCTGTGTGGAATGAATATATAAATTATACAAGTTTCACTTTTTGAATGGAATTACTGAAATAAATTAACTTTTTGATGATATTCTAATAATATGACCAGCACCTGTATGTGTGATTATGCAGCCATAACAAACATGTAGCCTATAATCATCTAAAGAAAAGAAAATTACCAACATAGGCTGCTGTACAAGTGATGTTCTGCCCTCTGGTTGTTGCATGTATACTGAGTGTCTTCTCTTTTTAGGTTCAGCCCGTGGTTTCTTCATCTCAGGAGCGTTCCCACAGTGACCCATCTTTGCGTCGCCAGGCAACGTTCCCTCCGGCCTCCTCGGCCTCTCACTACAATTTCTCCGAGCTAGCCACTGCCCCTGGCCCCAGCCTGTACACCTACCCGGCCTCCACCGCCCTCTCCTCAGCTTCTCAGGCCATGGAGCAGCTGCTGGGCCGTGGTCACGGCAGCCACGGTCACTCCCCGTCCGCCTATGCAGCAACATACACCTCATCCTCCTCCAGGAGGGACTCAGCCAGTCGTAAGGATTCTGTCAGTAGTCTGCTGCACGGCCTCCCAGCAGCCTACCAGCATCAGTTTGCCACCGGTTCTCCCTACGTTAGTGTGACGCCCCGGGCTGAGGCTTACAGTGCCTACCAGCTGAGCCCCAGGCGTCTCACACAGTACCCCTACCTATAGGGAGTCACGTGCACACGCAGAAATCTACTTCCCCACATACTATCACAAAGGGACATTTTAACTGTATCTCTGATAGAATAACTGTTGATCACTTATTTGTTTGCTGCTTTTGAATCCAAGGCAGCATTTCACCTCCAACTCATTTACATGCTCTTTTTGTCTGTTTGTTTTTTCAAAATGTTGTTTGATATCGTATCAGTTTTATTTTCCCTTAAAAATATTGTTTATAGCCCATATTTTATCCCTATCTTAATCCAGATGTACAATTAAGGCATTGCGCTAAATATATTTTACTCCTGTTTTTATCTTGAGGTTTTGTGTGAAGAGAGATTATCCTCCTGTCACAAACTGCGGCGACACTTTAGGCGAGCTTTTAGACGCCTGACTCACAAGGCTGGTGAAGGGCTCGCTGACAATAGAGTTACAAGTCCATCTGTTTTTCATGAGCCTTGTTCTAAGGTTTTCACACTAATCTAGTGAGGCCCTGTGTTTTTAGCTGACATAACAATGACTGTACCTTACCCATGTCTGTTTACTCACAAGTATGTCTTTTACTATGTTTAAATTATGTTCTGTTAGTGTGAGGTAGGAAGAGAGAGGTTCATGAAGATGTCGAAAAAGAGAAAGATGTGATGAAAACTGTGATGGATACATGTTAATTTAAGTGCACATGTGATAGTCTGTTAGTGTTTAGGCTGGATTAATCATGTCCGTATGCAATAGAAACCTGTCTTTAACTGAGTGCTGAATGTATTAATGAAGTGGGAACACCATCCTGAGGAATGACGTGAAAAGATTTTGTTTTTAAGTTGTTTTTAAAAAGAAAAGAAATTAACCTCCTTCCTTCCTTTCTTTTTTTAAAATATATTTTAAAAAATCCAGTTTCACATGGACCGAAAAAATAATCTATCTATCTGTGAATCCTGGTTGTGTTGGACCTGCTCATTAATAAAATGGATTTAAGGCCAGTTATTACTGTTTTTATATCGGAGAAATGAAATTAAAAAAAAACAACATTGTTCTGTTTTCTCCCTTAATACTTGTTAGGAAGTTGTATCAAACTGCCCACACTGCTGTACAATGACTGATTCAACGTGTTAGCAAATTGACTTTCCAGTCAGTTACTCAATGTCTGATGGGAAGCTACTTTAGTATTTTTGTCTCACATTAAGTCAGTCACAGGTGGTGCTGTCCACTAAACATACACCGCTTATTCTCCTGCTGAAAATGTGCGAAAGTGGCCATTTTGGCTTCAGTCCTGTCTGAAAATATGTTGACATTCATTGTTTTAAGTGGATTACTACAGTGTGGAAACAACAGTCACAACTGGGTCTTGACTGAAGACGGACTTACAGCTGTTCAGCTGCTTTTCCTCCCTCCATCTTTATTTAAAGGAGGTGAATCTGTGGGTGGTTTCTGTGGATTATGAAAGCTTTTTAGTAACTCCTTCCTTGTTGTGTTTGCATCCGTTTTGTGTTGTAATGTCTGAGTATTTAACTATTTCATCTTAACATAGTATAGTTAAGAGGCTATTCGGTAGTACTAATTCAGGGAAAAAAGGTTTCAGCTCAAATAATCCACTGTCACTGTTTTCAATAAAAGAACCACAAATTCATAATGTTTGTTTTATTATTTCTCACCCCAGTTCTGACATTTAAAAAATGTCTAATAATTTTTACCTTTTTTGTCCTCCAAACTGCGGAGAATCATTGTGTAACTGTCCGGATGTGGTTATCTT
Source organism: Lepomis macrochirus (assembly GCA_024633595.2). Taxonomy (NCBI): domain Eukaryota; kingdom Metazoa; phylum Chordata; class Actinopteri; order Centrarchiformes; family Centrarchidae; genus Lepomis; species Lepomis macrochirus. Next base: position 29,161,014 of record JALXJV020000004.1, on the reverse strand, counting down.
TAAAGACTAAACTTTTTCCAGGGTACATTAACTTAACAAGTAGTAGTATTGTCTCTGAGTAAGCAGACATAAATTTATTAAGAACCCTGCGTGGGAGGAAATCAAAGCTTTATACATGAAACCGCGTCGGAAATGTTGAATCACGTATCCAGCAATGTTGGTAAACATTAAACACTTTACCAGTGTATTTTATCAATGAAAAAGATAAGTCTTTATTGATTCCCCAGACAGGATATTTAAGTTTTCCAGCAGTACAAAGACAGTGATAAGGACAAATAAATAGTTAACAGTAAAGTTAAATATATAAAGTAAATTAAATTTAAAAAAGAAACTGTACAAGAGCGTTTAAACTCAATATTACAAGACCAGTAATTTACAAACTGTACCCATGACCAGTGTTGCATTTGAAAAAAAGTCTCAAGCTAAGTGAATGAGTAGCAGCAAAGTTGGCAAAATATGAAACATGTAAGAGTAATATGATACTGTCAGCTAAAATAGTGTACAGTAGTGCAGTAAACAAATATATATATATATATATATATATATATATATTTATATAGGACCCCCTCGAAAACGAGATGGTGCATCTCAAGGGGTTTATCCTAATAAATAAATTTTTGATGATGAAAATGATAAATTAGGCCTATAGGATTTAAGTGTAATTTAAGTGTGAAATGAAATGAAAGTGAAATGTAGTGCTATAACAGAATGCACACAGCACAGAATAAAAGACTATATAATAAGCATAATACAGTCAGTGGTGGAAGAAGTATTCAGAGCCTTTACTTAACTAAAAGTTCTAATAGCACACCGTGACAATACTCCACTACAGGAAAAAGTCTGATGTTAGGCTGATGGCAGTGGAGGAAGTAGTATCCTAGTTAATGTAGACATGGCACATAGTGAAATGAGATTTGTTTTTAAAAAAATATCTAAAGTAATATAAATACACCAAAGCCTGTGGGTTTAAAAAAAAACATTTTCAGCTTAAGTTAAAAGTTTCCTTATAAGGTTTACTTTAAATAATAATAATAATGAATCTGCGTTGGACTGGCGACCTGTCCAGGGGAATAAGAGTTTGGGGAGATGCGCTTGTGAAGGATCATAAAAACAAGGAAAAGTCCAACATTACATGAGGAGAAGCTAAAACATTTGGTAATTGTGAGAAAATAATTAAAAATGTGTTAATTGAAAATAAAATATACCTAAGACATATACAATTTATATTTAAAGACCATATTTATTTAAGAAATGCGGGAACGTAAGATAATGAAATAATGCAATCCAGGAAAAAAGATTCTTTGCGATTTTAAATTTGAATGATTTAAAAGTGTAAAATTATTGAGAACATGTCATTGTACGACACTGAAATATGTCTTGCACAGTTTTCATATTTATTGCAACAAATTCAACACATTTATGGTACAAATACAGTGTTTTTGTAATTGTTAAAAAATAACATCAATATTTTAAAATACTATAAAGGTCCTCTGCGTGTTATTGCTGATGGTGTCGTCATGGCTCTAAAAAAAAGCCCATCTTATCAAAAACATCATATGTTCAGGTGTTTTTTTGCTCTTCCTGAAGCAGTTATATCTTTCCCCCTCCATGGAGTTCTCATCAACACACTGCAGAAAAACGGCACGGCCTTTAAAAACAAAGCGACTTAACCAGCAGTTTCTGCATTTTGGCTTTTTTCACTATTGTTTTCCTTTCATTAATTGTGCTGAATTAATATTCATGATTTCCGTCTGACAGATTAAATGAAGGAGAAAACATTTAAACACTTACTTAAAGACTCACTACAAATGGTTTCTGCTGTACTGCAGCCAAGATCAATAAACACTGGACACTAATCGGGAGGTACTTTTGATCAAGTTTTATTAAAACGCTGCCCATCTTTGATTAGGCTACTCGTACATTGTACTTCATGTTCCACACAGTAACGCTTCACTTCACAGATAATGTTCGTTTCACAGACTTAATATGGGAACGTGCACAAATGTCTCAGTTAACAATCAAAAGTCACTTTTGTTTATGTTAAATAAATATATTTGAGTATATCAAGAGTTCAGAGAAACGTTGAGAATAAAAATCCTTCAAGTTGTACAACGAAGGAAATACGGATCCACATCATAAATCAAAATGCAGCTGGGCAAAGTGACAAAACAGACAGAGACTATATACATGTATAAATAGTTTCAGAATAAGCCACAATTTACAATTAATCACTGCATTATACTTAAATATGTACTTTAAATGCTTTCAATTAGATCTTCATAGTTGCTCAATTCAGTTTTTGCATTCTGTAGTTGATATTTTGCAGTTACTCATATTTTGGTAAAACAACAACAACAACATCATCAACAAACCACAAACAACAATAACAACAAGTATACAAAAGAAATTTTTTTAAAATTCACAGATCAAAGCTTGTAGACTTCCAGTCACTGCTGTCCTTTAGAAACTGCTTTCAAGTTTAACATAAAAACTAACTTTCACCACTCACGAAACTTCACACGCAAAGCTGGGGTCCGAGACATGTCCATGCAACTATATGGTCATGCACAGCGCATGGAGTCCGTATTCATCAGGTCTGTCAAGCTCAAACAAGACGAGAACGGTGAGCAGCCGCTGTCACTTCTTCTGCTGTTAAACTGTCAGCAGCGGTCCATCTCGTGTCCTTGCAGCAGCACGCAGCTGAACATTTTTTGGAGCGTGGACATAAAACCAGACTGTCTTGAAAGAGGGCTGAAGAGGGACAAGAGAAAGAAAGAGTTTTGTTTAGATCTCAGGTTTGCGGAAATTATGGCGCTGACATACCACAGTAAATTTATTTTACAGAATCTATTAGACTAAGATCCGTTTGGAAGGACACTTACAGTTCTGACTTGATGAGTTGGGTCTTTGCGTAATTCCAACTCTCTACCGAGTCGTCCCTCCTCCTCTGCTGCTGCTCTTCTGTAATCTGGTCCCAGATCTCTGTGTTGACCCATAGGGACCCGGGCAGAGTCAGGCTGGATCGGGTGCAGGTAATCCAGCGGCACAGAGGGCAGGACACGGTGCGGATGCCACCGTCCAGATGGGCCAGTTTCTCCAGGCAGGGGGCGCAAAAGGTGTGGTTGCAATGGAGGACCCGGGGGATCCGGTCGCTGCGTGAGTACTCGTTGCAGCAGACGACACACTCGAGCTCTTCATTTATGAACATGGTGACTGAGAAATGTAGATATAGCGGGTGTAGGACAGAGCGGAGGCGCAGTGTTTCCTTTTACCAGAGACAACCTGCAGAACACAACATGAGAAATTAAAAATCAGTATAAAGTAGGCCTGCAGCTCATTAAATAGTCAATATTACTACAATACAAAAGCATAGCAGCCATTTTAGAGCAAAACTTACTTTAAGGATCGATTGAGTCCCCAACGTTACTACTGAAGCTAAAGTTTCTGCTGAACTGGTTGAAGTTTTCTGTGACTGCTTTTCTTGTGTCGTGCGCTTTTAACAAGCAACTCCCCGCAGACGTGACCAATCCTGTCACGAGGACTTAGGCATTTCCAAGGAAGCGCTGCCTTCAGGTAAACAGTGTTCTCTGGAACTGCGCGCAGCCGGCACCGGCAAAGTGAGCGCAAACGTGCACAAAGGTTCCTTAAACTGTTTTTCTTATCTAATCAAAAGATTATGGCCTTGGTAAGCAATGACGATTTGATTTATGATATTTTCTATTTGGAAGAAAATAAATCTTTGACCTCTGTATTTAAAAACTGGCAGAACGTTTATGGACACTTCAAAGTACGATTTGTCATAGAAGCAAATTAAAGGAAAGTAAAATGCCCTGCCAGGCAGGGTAATTTATTTGCATTTACTATGAAAACATACAATGTCACACAAGAATAACTGAAGCATGGAAATTTGGGCATTTGCTGTATAATCACACAATCGCACTCCCATCATCAGCAGTATGTTTTTTTTAAGATGGTGCCAAGAAAAAACAAAAAGTCAAACCTTCTGCTTTCAGACCATTGTTCTGTTGAAACATTAGATACACAGTAGAACCATCTTTACTAAATGCAATGTACAACAGTAAATTATCAGCAATTATGTGAGCCTGGGCCGCGGCCGGTCATCGTGTTTGCCCCCACTGCCCTGCTTTGCAAACAATAGATGTTTTCCTTAGAACCATGACAGACGAGCCAAGGCTGTTTCTATAAATAAAGAAAACGAAAGACAAGAAAAAATGGTCAAAAACAATATACAGAAACAAAATGTTGGTTCTCTTCACGTGTCTCCATACTTGGACCTATATAGAGTGGCGCTATACTGGTCAGCTAAGCCAATTTTTTAAAAAGGTACTGGTCTCTATATACTTCTGTGCAGACACTGGGTTCACTGCTTGGCTCATGGGTTGACAGGTGAGAACAGACCATGTATCAGTAGCTCTTCACAGACTGCCAGGACAGGTTTATGTTTTTATGCTTATGAACATGAATATATAAAAAGAGGAGTACAGATATAAATACACTTACCAGTACTCTGTTTTTAGACTACTTCATGCACCAGGGGTAAGCTTTGGTGCAGAAAATAGACCCTATGAGAAACAAAACAAGTACTGACAAGTATGTGAGTGTCTACTTGCATCACATTTTTCCATACTGTTTTTGGACCCTGTATTAGGTTTTGATTTTTTTGTTGTTGCATATATTGGTTTTCTTTTTTGTCTACCTGTAGTTTCTCTTTTGACATTTGTCACTGACCTTTCAAGTTCAGAAATCAGGTTGTAAATATTCCTGTGCTCACATTTCCTGTAGCTCAACATGAACCAAGAGGCAGTTCCAATGAACTTCAATGTGTGCCAAAATACCCGTGGCATTATGAAACCTCAAGCAGTATAGACATGTCAATCTTTCATAGATGACTATATTTTCTCAGTAACAGACGAATCGTTTGGTCTATAAAATGGTAAAAAGTGTTAATCTGTGGAGAGAATCTGGAGAGGAATGACGAAACCACAAATATTTACATTTAAGAAGCTGAAATCAGAGAATTTAGACTTTTTTATCTCCTTAAAAATTACTCAAAGCAATTATCAAAATAGTTGGCAATTAATTTAGCAGTTGATAACTGATCGATGAATGAGTCATCTCTCTGGAAAACAACTGACTGCTGTAGAGAACCGCAGCCTCAGGTTATTAAACGGGAGGTCTTGGCAGCAGAATACATAAATAGTAAGAGTGACTCCCAATGCCAAAAAAGGTTGTTTGGATCAAGATTATGACACTTCAAATGAACGATGTTGATTATGAGGAACACATGACAGATCTTTGTGCTTCTCCTTTTTGACTGTGAAAATGTTTGCCGCTGCAATGACATCAAGTCACAGCCTGAGGAGTCTAATGATCTGATGAGCAACCAGGAAACACTGCAGAGGGAATACTTGCTGTGCGCATGTGACGGGGCAGGGGGACCAGAGCTTTGAGAATGACCTACTGGTTTCAGAAACAAGCTTTTATCAGTAATGTTCACGATGAGTGCAGGAGAACAAGGATGTATTGAAGGTCCCCCCACTAAACAATATTTGCGTGATTGCCTCCAGCATGGTGCAACAAACCTGTTCGCATGTCCTAAGCTCTACACTCTTCCACAACCCATGAGCCAAGTTTGTTCCTACTGTAGACATAAACCACTGAAGCACAGAGTGGATCACAACCGTTTTAATAAGCCCCTCCAATCCCCCGGCCCTACTGCCACTCCCGTCCACTCCCCCCACCTCCCCCTCTTCTCTATCCTCCCTGGGTGGGTCGGCTTTGAGTTTCCGTCTTCCAAAGTCCATGGTGGTGGTTGTGGTGGTGGTGGTCGTGGAGGGGTTTAAACTCAGGACTGAACATCCCTCCCCCACGTAGTGTGTTTGTAGAATGTGGAGTCCACAAGTTGGCTCACCTGCAGGGGGGAGCGTTGCCCCTACAACACCGGCTCCTCTCACTCCTGGGCTATGCTCCTCAGCACGTACTTGACTGTGTAGGCGAACGCCGCAAAGCCTACAATCACAAACAGGTTGGCTAGAGCGCCACCTAAAAGTCCATGGTTGCGATTGGCCTGTTGCAGGCCGGGGGCGGGATTGGCGCCACCAAGAGGGACAGGCCCTCCGTTGAGGGCGGGAAGGCCATAGTGGGCCTGCTGAGGGTCCCCGTCAGGCACCACATCGGGTAAGGGGAGAGGCTGAGTGCGGGCGCTTAACTCCTCCTGGGCCTTCTGTTTCTGCTTCATTTCCTGGTGGAGGGAAGGAAAGAAACGGGAAGATATTAGGCTGACAAAAAGAAAAAAAGAGGGAAGACAACAAGAAGTTAGAGATGACCTCACACGTACATCGACTACATCAGGAAACAGCTCACAGAACACTTTATCTTTGAGGTTGAAGGCCAGGCTTTGGGCTGACAGCTGTCTTTTCTGGAAAATAAAAAATAAAATGCAATTAATCAAATATTTAAGACATCGTAGGTAGTTTAACACCGCATGCTGCTTTTAGGGTCATATGTTTGTACTCACTGTGTAGTCTGAGGTCTCAATGCTGCCGAGGGTCGGGCCTTTCTCCACCATGAAGCTGAGCAGACCTGTGAGGATGGTGGAGACAGACCACGCAGGGTTCCATGTGTCTGGATGGAAATCTGTGATAGACAAACATAACCTGCAGAGGGAAAACAGGACAAAGTTACACACAAGTTCAAAAACAATGACTAGGTCATTTTTAAAAAACTCTTAAAATCCTGAATTCTCATTTAATTCACCAAAAGGACATTCTTACCTTGTATTACACTTAAATCTCCCATTTGGTGTTATCATATAGATGCTTGGTGGTTTAAAAGGAAATTCCCGAGGAAATATGAGTTTTCCATGGTAATATCCCCCTAAGACAAAACAGATATTGTGAGACGCTGGGCCAGAGAACATCACTCATGGTTACAGATCACTTCTCAGATTTCATTTACAAAACTGCAGAGATCAACAGGAATCAACGTGTCAAAATACAGCCAAAGCAGCAGCTGATGCTGAGGAATAGGTGTTGGTTAAGTGTTTACCTTCATATGGAGTTTTCTCAGGACCTCTGACTACATAGTGCCTAAAGAAACAGAGAAAATTTCCTTTAGTCACCGTTGCGGTTGCGTCTAAATTTTAGCAACATTATTACAAACAAAACATGTTTGGTTAAACCTCCGTCCTTAGACCTGCATTAATGTGGTAGCAATCAGACCAGAATCAGACTCTGCTGCCTGTTTCCTTTAAATTCTTTTTTCTTTTCTGCAGTCATTTATTTTCAGGAGCACCCTGGTCTTGTGGTTAAGATGCATCTCATACAATTGAAAACATCCCCGGGACCTTATTATATTTTCAGATCACAAGAATATGAATTCTGCACGGACAGAGATGAAAGATTTTTGAATTCTCGGCTCTAGTCAAAAAAAGTCATGCGTGATTATAGATTGTTAAATAAAAAAAACAGCAGACACTGGCAATGAAACAAACTTATTGTTTCCTTGCCTGCGCATGTCTGGTAAGGCCAAGATAAAAGTACACCAACAACAAACTCCCCTCCACAGTACAAGAACTGAACATGACCTACTCATTCCAGAGAATTTACTGAACAAAAATGTAACTGACAGCGAAGGGAGATTTAGAATAAGATGCCTGATGTAGTATATTTAATTAAATATCAAAACAGACCCCCCCACTCAGCCCCCAAGAAATGCCATGACTTGTTGTGTTGATAATCCGTTGGACATATTCCACTGACGGTATGTTAAGGCATGTAAACAAATCACATTTAGATCAGAGAACCAAGAAGAAAGCCAAATGACTAATTTTGGCAGTGGCACACTTATGATCACATGCAATGCAGATGTCATAATCTTAATAAATACATGGATACTCTGGAATTTACCTGGAAGGAGGAAATTTTAAATACGGCCGTCCATAATTTAGATGATTAAATTTGGGCTCATATTTATTACATGTTCAGGAGTTTACCATTGCTGCCCTTTAGATCAATTAACATCTTAACAACTAATTTTTACAGTGCACAAACATGTGTTTAAGACCATTGTTTTTTTAAGGGCAATTTCTTCAGATCATCTGTCCCCCTCCAGATTTTCATTCATTTTCATTGTCCCTAGATGTTTTTTCTCTCCAACACGCCACCTCTAGTGGTGTCTGGCCATGCAAAATTTCACTTTTGGGGCTCAGAACAATGAAAAATTACTTTCAAAAAAGTCAACACCCACATCTGTCTTTCCAGAAACAATGTCCCATTTACTCTGTACGTTTTACCAAACACACATTGAATATCATCCTTTTTAACTAACCTACTTTCTCACAAATAAAATGGTCTGTGTACATAGTTGACAGTGCGTCACCACTAGGGCTGAAACAATTTATTGATAAGTTCAATTCATTCAAGTACTAAAAAGCACTGATGCTTTGTTTAATCCATAAAACTATATAGACCAGTTTCTTCTATACAAACACTTCTGGATGCGCGCGCAACCAGGGGGCAAAGCGCTTCGGTAGCCGGTCAGAAGACTGTAGTCAACCGCTGTAATCAACGTAGATTACGCATTGTTTGTAAATTCTTGTTGACTTAATAATACACTGCCATTTTAGAAATGGATCTGTTTGTTTGTGTTTCATTTCGCATATTAATATAACATGCACAATCACGCTGCAGGTCAACGACACCGGACGTAATGTTGTTTAAGTCACCTGCTAGCCAATAAGCTAAAAGAAATAACAAGGGAGAGACGTGTTCTTTCCACAGCCGTAAGTACTGTCATTAGGCCTAACTTAGCTGTTTCACACTCAGAACATTCTTTTATTGAAACATCTGTAACTGACGCTACAGGGAACGATAACGATAGGCCTTGACCTTGCCATATGTGACGAGTAGGGGAGAGAGAACGGGTTGTAGGGATACAAAAACGCTCATAGATAGAACACAGCTCCTTTGTTTTCAGTTATGGGTTTAAAACAGAAAAACAAAACAGACATCTGTTTTTTAAGTTTTCCATTTTGGTGTGAAAACAGAAAAAAACAAAAAATTACTTGTTTTTGTTTTTTTTCCGATTTGGTTTTGAAACAAAATAATAAAAGCGAAACCATACACGGATTAATCGGAGTTAATGATGTTAGATCAGACAAACTTGTCTTGTAGATTAGTCATGGAAAATGAGAACCTTGAGTTTACCTTTTGTGTCAACAGTAAAAAAGTCCAGGTGGTTGAGTTAATTTTACTTCCTTGACATTGACTATTGAGCAAGGGCACATTGCAATTATTGCGACACGTTGTGCAGCCGTACTAGTCACCACTAAACCTGGAAAGACATTACTGTTGAATTTTTTTTATGTAATTGCTCAATACTGTGGACACAGCTCATAGTCTGAGAAAGTTATCTTGAAACCTGGGAAAATAAACTGAAACCTAAGGTAAGCTTCCACACGCTACATGCTACATTTTCCCAAGCATTTCTGAAGGATCAGGATCAGACACCACCTCCACACCGGCAGAAGCGCTTCCCTGTGATGGTGACATCACGCACCGATCCTTGGGTTGATATTTGCGACTTTGCTGCAGGGAGTGTCTCTCTCTCTCTCTCTCTGCCATGAATGTTTAGGTTGTTTAGGTTGCAATGTTGCCAGAGCACAAAGTCACATATAAACTATAAAAAATATAGAATTAATTAATAATTAATTAATTAAATTAATTAATAATATGATAATTAAGTTGCTTTATACAAACAACAATGGTTCTCCGTTTGTTGCATGAGGAAGTACATTTAGCGGCAATGATAGGGCAGTAAGTAGGAGAGTTTCTGTGTCTGATTTCGCTCTCTCACACACACACATTAGAGCAGGTTTTAGTCTTTCTTCTATTGCTACTGTGGAATGAAGTTGGTTCAATATAAACTAGGCCTATGTTGTGTGTGTGAGTGTGTGTATATAAATATTTATATATAAATATCCTAACTATAAACTATTTAAAAATTAAAAGTAACTTAGATGTAACTAAGCTACTTTTGCTGCACGTTGCTGTAGCTTAGCTTGCTACATTTCACTGGGGGGTAGCTTCTGTGTAGTGAAGCTTCATTTAATGTAGATTAGCTAGTAGCTTAGCTCACTACATTTTCCAAGTAGCTTGCCCAACACTGCCAGTATTTTAGCAAAGATAAATACGCTCAATAAAAGTCAGAAAAAATAAATATAATTATTTTTTTCCTTTATATCATTTTACTATTCTTCCCTTTACATCATCTTAGGACCCTCAGGTTTATCTTGGAACCCCATAGGTTCACTGTACTTTAATCTCATCCTGCAAAACTAGTGGATGTTTAAACTGTGCTGATCACATAAAAAGAGACAGAGTAATGCTGACACTGAAATGCAATGATGACTTTTGGCTGGGGGGCCTTGCAAGGATGGAGACCTTACCATTCCAGGATGTTGGAGGGGAGAGGTTCTGCACAGATGTAAGGCACAGGGTCTTTCTTTATCCTGAGGTAATCCTGCTTCAGGCGCTGAGTGGCTGTAGTTGGAGCTCTCTTATTCCCGTTGTTGTTCATCTGAGAATTCAGACGACATGGAAAAAGGAGATACTGAAATGTGTGTATAGATTTGTTTTGTTGAAATTTGTTACTGATACACAGTGGCGCTATTATCAGGATATATTTTATTGCAATCCTAGGTCAACTTTTAGCCTTCCGATACTGCATACATTTAAACTCTGGAGCTGTTCTGCTTTGCCAGTTTATGACTGTGTTTCATGCTCGTGTGTCTTACATAGGCTCAGGCTCTGTGAACAGTGATTCGACTCAGCTATGAAATCCTGTGACATGTCATTTAATGCATAGAGTAAATACGCCACACAGTATGATCGATTACCAATTTCCTCCACACATATCATGATGCATCAACGTTGGCAGGATTGTCAACCATGATTGTGTACAACATATTGTGATAGTATGACATCGGCTGGTGGAAAGCTTTAATTGGGTAGCACCCCTGAAGTTTTGGGGAAACTTTTATTGTAATGCTGGACTGATTAATGACTGATACCTTTTATCTGATTAATGAAGTGGTTTATTGTGTAGTGGTTTCCGTGGTTATTTTCTTCTAATGTTTATGTATGCTAATTCACAACACTCGTTCATATAAGAGCTTTTTGGAAATAAACCATTAAAACAGTAAGGGAAAAAGAAAAGTACCTAAGTACAATAAGTCACAGTACAACACAAGATAAAAGGAGGTAAAATGAGTATATCAAGATATAATAAAAAAACAGGTAACATGAACTACTGAAACTAGACATGAGTACAAGTTTGTTGTTGAACCAACCAATAAATAGTTGCGAGCTGTTGCTCAGAGTCTGATCTACAGTCACACAAAACATAAAAAAGCAGCACAAACTCACATTCAAGAAGTTGTTTTATCACAAATGTCAGAGATCGATTAAATCTGTTGATTGACTTCCCCATTATTCATATAATTGTTTCAACTAGTTGTAGAATCAGGTGGCAGGCTATGTAATTTAAACTACAGCAACGCATCAACTGATGGACTGAAGATGTACGACTATTGATTTCCATCTCTCCAGGATCTGTAACTGCACTGTAACGTTTGCGTTTATTCCAGTGCTTATTCTTATACTTTAATTATTTTAAAATATTAATTTAACACGTCTGTTCAACATTACCTTGTGATTCTTTCTTTAAAGTTATTTTGCTGTCTGATGTAAATCACTTTTAATCGCCTTGTTTTTGAATGGTGCTGTTCAAATACACTTTCCATGCCGTACCAAATAGAATAGTGCATTATTTCAACTTAAAAATACGGCGTTCAAGTAACGTTATTACTCCTAAAATGGAAACACGTAGAGTAAGTTAAGGTACTAGTATTTTGAGAGTGTACTTTGCTACACATATGGACTACACGTCTTTCCACCTCACCCCATTGAACTAAGCGTAACTTCCCAATCAGCCTACTGACCTGCTGTCATGTGGCTAACAGCTGACAATACAACGCTAATGGGTTGAAGGCGAACTATAACAGTGTTGAATTATGTCAGTTTCACTTCCGATTAAATAAGACGCCGCTTTGCGTTTACGCAACTTGTGTTAGCTGAGGCTAATCCGCTACTTTGCCAACCACGCTAATGTTGATGTCGAGGCTAAATGAGCGTATCGATATCTTAGCTCGATAACGGAGAATTAAGTGAACGTTACTTAGCCGCCGACTGTAAATAAACAGATCAGGCCAACATCAAACTGCAGAATGACATCATGTGTGGCTTTATTAATCCCACCGTAGCTAAACTGTCCGACCAGGCAGGCTAACTCGACACGGCGGCTGAAATCAAGCTAGCAGGTAACGTTAACTTGCAGCCGGTGAGAAGTCCTGTGTGTGTTACTGTGTTAGCCACCAACTGCTAACGTAGGCCACAGATATGTTTAGGTTAGCCACCTAGCGTTAGCATAAACAGTAGTTAATGAGAGGAGAGCTGGCCCCCACACCTCTCGTTCTAACTACAGTGCGTGTACGACTGACGCATGCACATACATACCTCTCCAGAGACCCCAGTGAAAACAGGTATCCGTGACTGGACACGAAATAAGGCTGTTGTTTCTGTTGTCAAACCCAAAAGCGATAAGACGATGACACCAACGTAGCTTTAGCAATCGCCAGCAGGAGGAAAAATGACACTTCCTGTTCTTCTTCTTCATTTGTGTTACAGCGGTTGAAAAATGCCACTGAAAGCGCATTACTGTCACCACCTGATCTGGAGTATTATTCCTAATTATAATCTTTCAAAAACTCCAGCAATATCCAATAAATATTGTGAGCTTTTCTAGAATAAAATTCCTTATACTCATTATATACATACTTACATTTGTCTATTCGTCTATTCAGCATCAAGACAGACCTGACACATTACAAAGACGTCTTTGTCTTTTCTGCACCTTCTCAACAACCATCTTAGACGCTGCTGCATTAAGATTCTTGTGACTGTATGTGTTGTCAGAGTTTAATAAAAAACAGTTCACTTGAAAATGCACAAAAAACATTCTGGAAGGCGTTTTCACTGCATAGTTTTTATTTTTTTCTGCCACCAGTTGCACAATAGTTTGAAAATCATATCATCACAGATTTGCAGTTTACAAAATCAAATTATATGAAACATTAAACAGGTACTTCACTGATTTAGTTTAGATTAAAACAAAAACAACAAGTTTAGTTTACTCATCATAGAGAGTACGATTAATCCTGTTGAAACATTTGAATAATGTTTTCTGTAGTTCTGGAATAAGCTTTCCTGTGTCTAAAAATAGTGGGGGAGTTTTGGGGGGTATGGAGTATGAAAGACATGCATTTCCCAGGGAGGGAGGGTCTAACAAAGTGTTTTTTTGTGTTATATGGGAAATGCAGGATCCAGTGTTTTGGGGACTTGACCCATACTTTAGAGTAAAAGGCTCTGCTGCTTCAACTTTGACGATCCTTTTCAAATGTCTTTTGTAGGTCATCCAACTTTATAAAAGTGCAATACTAAACTGTTGGAGTTTTTTGTCTGCAGATCTTCTGACACACTATGGCAACTCTGCTGCTACTTCATTGTCATCAAAACTGGTGTCAGGTTAACTGAAATAACACCTCTCCACCCATCTAGTGTAATTTTTGTACATTTGTACATAACATTTAGCTTCTTGTGAATAGCATTAAGAGATCTACAACTTCATCTTGTTACACAATCCCATGTTGTAAAATGATATATAAATCTACCATGTACCTTGTACCTGTGCAAAGAAAGTTTTAAACAATATAAAATTTTGACATAATCAAGGTCTTATCTTGATGTTAACCAAATATATTTATAACAGCAATTGAGAACTATTAGGCTATAAGCCTACTATAAAACAGCTTTAACTCGGGCCTGCAGGTTTTGAGCATTTTCTCATGCCTGCAGCATTTACTCCCCAGCATCAAAATGTCTTTTTTTTAATGGCATGTGGAATCCACCCTCTTGATTCAAAGTGACTGAAGAGTGTTCGGAAGAAAAGGTAGTCACTCTGGCTTCTTGCAGTGGCTGAACTGCATGCTCCGTCTCCTCAACTTCTCGGGCTGGAGAGACGCGAGGAGAGAAAACTCGCGAAAGACACCAATGCAGGAGATGTCACCTGCAACGGGGGGATACTAAAGTCAAAGGGTGGTTCGTCCCACTGGGCTGGGCACCATGAAGACTGCAGGGACCAATTTGCTGGTTTTTGCTTACCTTTAACACCAGCGAACAACACTGCAAGCCTTTTTAGTGACGTGACATAAAAGCAATACCAGCAAATAATGCAATTCCCAATAACCCATGTGTCATTCAGGAAGAAAGACAGAGCAGATAAACATCTGCGTGAAAGAGCAACGCCCCCTCAGCATAGCCTTAAGATTGAGTAAAGCTCCTCAGTCTAGCTTGGTGATATATAGACACCTATTCCTTCAAGATACTATAAGTGATGCATATTTTGTCTATGAGTAAATGTGTTTATGAGTTGATACCAGAAACTTAAGTTGTCTGTTATGCACATTTTTGATGTATTATATGCTTCTAAATGGGGGTCTCTGTTAGTCTGCAGAACAGAAAATCAGGAACTTGCAGGGAAAGAGTGGTGAGCATCCTGGCCAGTTCACTCTTACGTGACCCTGGGATCCTTTCTTTTTTTTTGTTCATTTTCAAGTCACAACCAAGTAATGATACCTGGATTGGTGTGCTTAATATTCTAATTAACTTTATAATATGCACTTACCCATTCTCTGCAGCCTGGTACCTACTGTACTAAACATTTGATGTTTGAACGTTTTGGGAGTATAAACCACATAATTCCAAAAGTATGTGAATGCTGCATTAAACTTGGGTCTCAAGACATCTTTTTCTTAGGACACAATACTCCTCCACAATGTACCACTGAATGCCTAATTTCCCCATGATTCCAAACGTCCAGACAGCTGCACATTTCCCAGAGTGTGTGTGTGCAACAGAAAGGGCAACAGACACCTTAAAGATCACCCACAACCACCAGAGCAGAAAGTATCACAGTATCACACTGATCCCCTAGTATGACGGCCCAGGATGCTTCACTCACTCTATCCCGAACATCCTTGTGTTTAACGCTTCTGCTGCCCGTGGTAACCCCTGTGGTAACAGAAGCAATGATATGTCAGTCAGCCGCTTATTTCCTACAGTGGACATGTGAGCAAGGAATTCAGACACTTCTGGCATGTAAGGACATTTTTCAGTGATGGTGTAACAACACTTGTGAGATCACATAAATGTTTAACACACTGGAGAGATTGAATTATTCAAGGCACAGTGTTGCTGCTGCAGTCTAGAAAATGAGGCACTATCTGAAACACAGCAGACCCAAACCACTAAAGTGATCTTTAAATAATGTGTTGATGTTGACCTGGCAGTCCGGAGATGTCCACGTGTACATTTCCTTTATATTTAGTATAATGGAGGAAACCATAGTATTGCTTTGAATAAGCCAAGTGCTACCCAAACGTTTGTTACCAGACTGTAAAAAAAACAAAAGCATTCTCCCAACATCTGACAATGTTTCAACATAAAGCAACTGTATCTCTTTAAATTAAAACAACACCCGTTTTATCAATTGATCATTTACAGCCACTATTTTCTCTTTACAAATATATTGCTGCAATGTTGAGAGAATGTTAACGCACAAGAGATGAGACAGGAAACAGAAATGAGAGCAACAAGCGGTAAGCAGGGTTAGTTCTTCAAGAGATTCTCAGTTTTATTGTATGCATTTTGTTTTTCTCCCCCCCCACTCAGTGCTTCTAAAGACAAGGAAGAAAGTATTCCAAAGATATCCAAATGTCAGTGAACAGAAGAACGCCTCCAAGTCAGTTCAGTCAGTCTGACAGGTTGCTTTTTGAAAGAGAATAAAAAGACAAACATAAAACAGATCAGACAGTCGGGATCTGTGATTGAATGCTGGGAGGCAGGCAGCTGGCATCAATTTAAAATACACAAGTGTACTATTTACAGCATGTTTGCTTTGAACAGCACCTTTAACCACTCCTATGTCAATACACACAATGGACAACATTTAATACTTTAGCTAGGGCGAGGCCCCTAACAGTTTGGTCACAGTAGCATCACATCACCCCCTAGACTGGTTCTACTTGCAGTACATTGAACTATTGCAGAATATAACCTGCCATATCAAAATCTCTCAGGTCTGTCACATTTCTATAACCTCTTTTGAGCAGGTGAGTACACCAATAGTGTTTCTACCACTCTGTCACTTCACAAAGCATGTTAAGACTATGCTGTACCTACTCTGAACAGTTTCAGTTTAAAAAACAAAAAAACGGTGATATCATACAACAATGTCAGACACTTTCCCTTTAAAAAGTCTTTGGCAGAGGAAAATAAACCACAAGATATAATAATAAAATAATAATTAAAATCACTGTTACTAAGATTTTGTGAAAACAAACAAACAAACAAACAAAAAAAGACAGGACTGAGGAAGTCACCACAGATTTGGTCCATGGATGGAAGAATGGCACAGAGGTGCAAAAAGTAAGAAACACCAGAGGGGTCATGGTGGTACATGCTCATTTCACAGGACTGCACTGCACGACGTGATCAAACCATTGAAAAATATTTTATCATGCTCAGAATGCAAACGATGTTCAACCTCCCACTAATGACTCTGGCAAAGCATGCAGAGAACACTGTAAGCATTGACCAGTGAGGGAAGCCAGATATATATGTCCTTTGACCCCACAAGTGTGTAAACAGTAAAGAAATGTGCTCCTTTATCTCACCACAGACATTGTAACATGGATGAGTATTTACAACAACATGGAGGTGCCATGATTCCCCTTTGCTCTGGGAAAGGCAGTGAATAGAAGGGCGAGCCATAAATCCAGCTTTATACACTCCCTCATTGCACTACGAGACTTGCTGCTCCAGTTTGTCTGCACTTGACCTTCACAACTAGGCAAATTCTCATCCTCACTAGTGAACAACAAATAACTGCAACTAATTTTAAAACAATGGTACATTGAAACTCCAAGTCCCAGATAAACTAGTAAAATCTCTTCCAGTGGTGTGTTTGAGTATCAGTAATCTTACTCATAGCAATGTAAGGCCTTTCCAGAGGGAAATGAAAGCAACATGTCTTTTAACGCTATTACATGATGTTATCTAAATACTTCCTGTCATAAAGTCCAAGTAATGCTTTCAGATTAAAATAACAATCAATAACAGAAATGCAGAAGTAAACTGCATTCAAAAATGCATTGCACTGGTCCTCTTGGGGAGATAAAACATAAATAAAAAGAAAGAAATAGACAATAGACAATAGAAAGATGGACAATAGACTGGACTAGACAAGAACAACTTAAAAGCTGACTGAATGAAAACAAACAAAAATATAATACTGTAGGTGGGAAAAGTGCAGATTCTTTTTTCTCCTTTACATTATGTATCATATCATATGATTTAACTAGGTCTCTCAGTATTCTGTGACACATGCACTCATTTACTCTCCACTCACTCACTCACTCACTCACTCACTCACTCACTAAGTATCTTACGTAACAACGCAGGCAAGGGGTCTCTTTTCCACATGCCCTTGAGTAATTTTGTCACAGTTTTACATTAAATGTCCCTTCCTGACGCCTCGTTATACACAGTAAACTACCCTGCCCACCTCCACTGTAGCTTGTCAGTTATTCTTTTTCTTTTAGTAATGGAACAAATACCATTTTTTCACCTCATGCCACAGCACATAGTTTAAAGATTACCCATATAACTTCTAAATACGTATATTTACATCTCCGTTTAAGAAGAGATGGGTAAGTTGGATGTTCATAGATGGTCGGGAGAGATATAAAGTGTAAGGGGGTTAATGCAGCGAAGAGCTGTTAGGCAACAGTTAACCCACACACCCTCACACAACGGCATACACCACGTTATGATAAGTTAGAGGACAACCCTGTTAGCTAAACACCAAAAAGCACATGTCATTTTAATGTATGTGTCATGTAGCTAGCATAGCATGGGTGGTGCCGAGTAATGGCAAGCAGAAACATAGTGGTGATGCAGAAAAATGGAGGTGGTGACTGTAGTGTCAGTAGAGTTAAAAAGGTCCATTAGGGGTCTCCTTACGACATAACGCAACCCCCATAATGAGCAAGTGGTACGCTCCTCTATCCTCAGACACCCCAAGAAGTTACCCATAAGCTTTATATATATATATATATATATATATATATATATATATATATATATATATATATATATATATATATATATATATATATATATATATATATATATATATATATATATAGACACACACACAAGGGACCACTAGCATTCGTCTATGGTGAGGCAGATGAATTCCTGGATGCACTTTCTATACTGCTGCTCAGTGGGGCTGCTGCTGTGGTATTGACCTGGTTGACCCAACGGAGCCTCCGCCTCTCGCATCTCCTCGTTCATCCGAGCTAGACGCAGTCTGCAAGAGAGAAGAAAGAGGTGGAGGGAGAAATGAAAAGGGGAAGGAGGAAGGGGAAAGGGGATAATAAGAGGACAAAAGGTAGGTGAGAAAAGATATACAGGGAGTGAAAGACCGTGAGAATGTGATGGGGCAGTAAGGAGCAGTGAGGGGGATGATGCACAGTGGGTGGGAAGGAAGGGGAGGGGAGAAGAAAGTAAAGACAACAATCAGGGTTATAATTCAGACAATTCACCATCTGCTTTCATATAGAAAAACTAATTCTGTCCTGTTAAACAACATTTAGATATTTAAGCGGGAAAGTTCATTACTGAGCATGGACAGTAGTTTGGCCAAATAAGCAAGAATCTATGAATGTGTCATTCTGTCATAATGCATGGCGAGTAGTCTAATGCGTTAGTCACGTAACTTGAATAGTTAAAAAAAAAAAGATGATCAGTTTTCCACTTCATGGAATTAATCCTACAACTCTGTCCAAAATATCTTAATTTAATGACTGAATGATAAACAACACATACATGTTTATTAGAAACTAGCTAAAAAAGTATCATTGGTCTAAGGAGACTTAGGATCACTCACAGGGTGACGATGTCTGCGTTGGCGGCCTGGACAGCAATACTTAGGGGGTCATGGCCCTGCTCATCCACCTCCGTTTGTGAAGCTCCTCTCTTCAGGAACAGACACACCTGACTGCACAAAACAAGATGCAGACAGAGAAAATATGAAATGTGGAAGATTTTGTATAATGGGAGAATAGATAGCAGAGAGATCATGAAAGCAGGATGGGGAAAGAACACTAGTTAGGCAATTTACAGTCTTGTGTATATGAACAATCATGTCTTCGAGACAAGACTCTACATGAACGTATGTCTTTTAAAGAGTGGACACAGACATGTTTTGTTTTCTTTAACCGTGCTGCAACGTGGGGTTTTCCATTGCTAAACCTACACTCCGTTTATAAGGAGGAGGATCTAGGATTATCGCCTCTGAAATATTTGGCAGTAGATTCACTTGCTGCAGGGGAAAACGGTTACCTCACAACTTCCCCTAAACCCGTCTAGAACGAGGCGTATTTCTTCATAACAGCTGAGTGATAATTCACGTCACATTCCTGCCTACATTTCAGCTTTTCATTTCCACTGCATTCAGACTGGAACATGAACCAGGAGTATCAATAAAGATGGAAGCACCCCACTCATAACGACTTCCTCCCACTTTGCAGGTGATTCTTACCCAGTGTGTCCGAGGTAGGTGGCATGGTGCAGCGGGCCTCTGCCTCTCATGTCCCTCTGGTTTACATCGGCTCCATTCTGCAGAAGGAACTCACAAGCTATCAGAGAGCCCTGAAAGAGACACAGACAGGCAGACACAATTGTTTATATTAGGTTATTAGTTTAGTATATTTTGCTCTGTGAAGTCTAATTATTGGTATTTTAACATTTTATCAGTTTTTCAAGTGCATCAAACAGTTTAGTTTCCCTTGTTTTTAGGGTTGTGTTTATGCCTATATACAACCTTGGTCCGGCAGTGTCAACAGTTTTTAATTTTTAACGCAGACCGTTTCCATAATGATATAATATCTTAATAATATAAATGGCACATAAATTATAAAAGGTTCAGTGATTCAGTCTAAACCATTGCCGGTTTACACCCCTCTCACTTACTGCTAATCCAAATAGCAAACATCATCTCACCCCGATCACAGCCTGAATCAGTGGCGTTTTTGCCTCCTCCTCCTCACTTGCAGCGTGTACATCAGCACCGTGTGCCAATGCTTCCGCCATGAGTGGCAGGTTGTGTAGACGGGCGGATCGGTGGAGGAGCGCCCCAGGGTGGAACTCCCTCGGGTCTTCGGGGTCTGAAGATACCTCCTGTTCAATCTCCACCTCACCGCTGGAGGACTCCTCCGACTCCTCCTCTAAAGGTTGTGGAAAAAAATATTTGAAACTTTTAAAACTCTCTGAAGAATTGTAGCATGGTTTTAACATGGGGGATGGTACCAGTGTGCTTTATGTCTACGTCCTTTACATGATTCCTGTCAATACACCATGCTGCTTTTATACAAAATGAAAAACAAGATAGATCTTGACAAACCATACAACAAACATTAAGCCTCATTTTAGGATTTTTACAATTTCCTTGATTTATCCTATTTGCGTCCATGAGGTGTTGATGTGTCAGTGGAACAGAAAATATTCCAGGCCGTTTAAATGGATCTTTGATTGATGGAATCCACGTCTTCTTCTTTAAGCCAACTATTTTAGGTGGGGCAACAGTTGGTTTCACAATCTTTTTAACAATAATATATATATTTTTTCAAAACAAAATATAAGAAATACAAAGCATAATACAAGTAAAGGTAACAAAATGTAATCACATCACTGCTACGGCGCAAAGTGGTGGGAGGAAATCGGTTATACTGTAACTGTTATTGACACCGGTATTGTCCTTCATCATAAAAACATAAACATGACCTTATTCTTGTGTCAGCACACAAACACATGTACCTTCTTCTGTGACACTGTCCACCACTGAGCCAAAAACCAGGATGTCTGTGCTGCCGTCAGTGCTTCCTCCCAGGCCGCTGTCGCTGCTAAGACCTGCGGGGCCAAGCATCGCCAAGCCACGGACACGTTAATGATTACACGGCACATACTTTACCACTCATACACACACCACCATCACTGGTAGGGCCGTACAATTCATAGAAAACATCAGAAATTGCAATATGAACTCCAGTTAGTGAGTTGTTTTGTCAAAGTCAAATCTGCATCTTATTCAAAAAATCTACAATAATCTTGCAAGTGCATGCTGCCTGTATGTACTGACTGTGTAGTGGACTTACTGCGAGGACCAGAGCCAGTGTCAAAGTAGGAAAATAGCGAATCCAGCTCATCTGGACAAAACAGGGAGTCCCGGCGAAACTTTGCTGCAGCTGCTGGTGAACGAAAGAATATCGCAAGATTTATAGATATACACATATTTCTTGCATAATTGTATGAGCTCTGTGTTAAGTTTCCGGCGACAGAGCTCGTTCTCCGCGCTGACCTGCAGAAAGGTTTGCAGGTGAAGCACTGCCCGGCTCGTAGCGGTGGTATTTCCTGCGGGCCTTGTTGGGGGCCCGAGCAGAGCTGCTGTGTCGCTGGCACTTCTTCACCGTCCACGGTCGGGACTTCCTTTCACCCTCCACCAGAGCCTCGCTCCCACTCATCTTCTTTAGGAAGCGTTTCTCCACGTATTTAGCCTTGATCCAGGCCTCTTTCTCCTGTCTGGAGGTAGACCGTCACAAACTGAATTTTACATAATTGGAGAAATGTAGAGATAACTGTGTGTCGTCTGAATTAATTAATGCAGTAAAATAAGATGGTGGACACTGAAAGACAGATATAATGTGACATCATACAGATAAGTCAATGAAGACTGACTTCAACTAAACCTGTGGCTAAAGGTATCTAACAATGGTTTGCTGTAACGCTACTTTTTCCTTGCCAAATGCTGCCCTTTGTGTAAACGACTGACCTTGAACTGGATGGTCCAGGTTTTTTTGCTCCCAGCTCCTCACAGGTTCCCTCGTAAATGTGATTGATCACAGTGTTCCCCAATTCACACATCAGCTAAACATGAGACGAAGGAAGGAGGACAAAGACGGGAGACAGAGACAGAAAGGGAAAACATTTTAAAACATAGCAGTCCATTTTTTGGCAATGCGCTAAAGGAATTCTAAATTCAAATCTGGTGGAGAAAAAAAGAAAAGAACACAGAAAGGAAACGCTGTAGGCTCATGTGTTGGGGAGACGTACCTTGAGTAATTCTGGCTCCCATGAGTCTAACGTCAGTGAACGCACTTTAGAGCAATGGACGCCTAAACTCCTGAAAGCAACCAGAAGAACGAGGGTTTATATCTAGCCACAGGATTTTTAATCAAATTTCTGCTCTTGCCCCTTTTATCATAACTGCCTGAGGAGGCAATTATTTTCAGTTTCTTGAGAAGTGACGCTGCATCTTTTCTATTTTTAGAGCTTTGATGATGAGAAAAGAAAGTGCAACATTTCCAATGAATCAAGTGTAGGGATGCAGATGTTTCCTCATCATGAGTTGTAAAAATAGAACAAGCAGAAACAGATCCAATTAGGTCGACTGTGAAAAGTGAGGACGAATTTCACTGTGTGGTTTGTTGTTGTTTGAATAACTTTATCTTGTAAAGATGTTTTGATATGGCCAATTCTCCAGAGCACCTTGCTCTAGACTTTATTTGTTATTATTTTATAACAGACAAAACCAGTTACTCAGGTAAAAAATATGCATAATCAGCTCACCTGCTGATGTTCTTCCTGCCTGTAAACAAACTCTCTTGTAGTGTTAAGTGCAGTTACCTGTGGATTCCTGAGCACTCGATGCAGAGCAGCACTCCCAGGTTGATGGAGGCCCAGCAGGGAGCCGCTTGGCCGCAGTCACAGCACAGCTCATTGCCTGGGAGGCTCTGCACCCTCTGGAGGAGGCTTTCCCCACCTCCCCGAACTCCCCTCTCCCCCTTCTCTCTGGGCTCACTGGCAGAATCGATGCTGCTGGTGGAGGGTGAGGCTGTCCGGTCCAAACGCTGCAGAGACAGGTCAGAGACAGAGGTTCTGAAGCTACCTGGCACCAAAGTGTAATGAAAAGAGACAGCACTTGTGTGTTACCATGTGACTGTTGCTGTATACATGAATGTATTCGTACCTCAATGTAATAATTGTCGGCGATGTCTTTATAAGCAGAGGCGATGCTTGCCTGGACTGCCTGGATCCAAGCCTGCCGCAGCTTCTCCGATTCAGCCTGCAGCATACAGCTCCTACAGTTTTGTACATGCCAGTTATATAACACCTGGTCAACTGTCTAATGCTATAAGTTGTAATGTTATTTGGCTGATTAGAAAATACCAAATGAAAGTCAGTAGGGTTACAGCTAATCAGCACAGTCAAAAAAGATAAACAGCAAAAAGTTTTAGAGGGGTTTTGTTTTTTGGATGAAACTGTATCCTGTCGGGCCGAAACACACACATACGCACACTTACTTAGTGGGTGAAACCACCTCAAAGCAGAACCTCCTCTCATTATCTTCACAGGGTTTGACTGAGCACAGCCTCAGGTCCTCCACCACCACTGTCAAAGAGTCCTGTCATTGGCAGAGAGAAGTTTGACTATAACTCTGCTAAACAAAGCAAGTCAGCTTCCTCATGAGCCATTCTTCTCCACCAATATTTAAACTATTGATAATTAGTCCAACAACTCAAACATTGCTAATCTAATGAAACTGTACCTTGAGCTTCTTTTGGTAGACCAGCTGGCTGTTTTGTATAGAAAACCACCGCCTTGAGGAGGGGAGAAGGTATGAAGTTAGACAGTTTGTGTGACACAGACAACAATAAATCACATGTCTCTGTGCTTCCCTACAAGGGAAATGCACCGTTCATACAAAAGAGAATAATACCTTGATAGATATGCATTAACTAACTCTTTTAATAAGGCAAAGGCCGATGGAGAGCATTCTTCTTTCTTATACAAACCACTTTCTAAGGTACAAGTCATTCTACACGAAAAACAGGGAGTTCATAGACAGTCTAAATGTAATCGAGCCCCATTTGGTAACAAATATTAAATGAACAGACCAACCTTTTCCTTACATCAATAGTTTTGCATGTGTGCTGGTTATCTTATTAGCTTCAATTAGCTTACAGTTCAAAAGACAACCTGACTCCCTCTCATTTATGCTCTCCCACTTCACTTCTCTTTTACCTGTTCCAGGTCTTGAATGCATTGCTGGCCCTCTTGAAGAGGTAGCCCTCCATGACCACGCCATTGGGTGCATCCACATTGAATTCCAACTTGGGGTCATCATAAGAAAAGTCCTGCAGAGAGAACACATAGGTGCACAAGGTCCGTTTTCATTTTCATGCCAAATGAACCAATATACTGCAAAGGACAAGTTTTCATGATTTACTTTATTACTGTGGATGCTGTATACAATCCTATTCTGCAGAAACAATGTAAATGTCATCATCAAAAACAACAGACCATTGTCAGTTCCATGATGGCTCACATATTGTTTTAAAGTCTGTCTTAAAACATAACTAGCATGCTCATATGCAGTACATTAAAATAATTACTTGTGGCTGGCTGCAAAGAGTTTCCTTTCCTAAAGCAATTCCAGTGCGATGGCGGTCAAACTCCACAGTCCTCTTTTTTTGTAGAAAAAAAGTTCTACTTTTGCTACTGCTGAGCTCTGTA
The DNA here is from genome assembly GCA_024633595.2 of Lepomis macrochirus. Lineage (NCBI taxonomy): Eukaryota > Metazoa > Chordata > Actinopteri > Centrarchiformes > Centrarchidae > Lepomis > Lepomis macrochirus. The sequence continues at coordinate 29,136,178 of JALXJV020000004.1, read as the reverse complement.
TACCCTACTTTTTCCTTTGAAATGCGTCTGTGTGTTCCTCTAAAAGAATCAGTATCCGCTCCACACCCTCCGTCTGTTCATTGGTTTGCCTTAAATGAATACGTCCTATCTGCACATCTCTTCCTGTCAGCTAAGACATGCTGTATTGTCTTATGTGTTTTGTCCACACAGAGTTGGGTTTCTCAAGAAAAAACATTTAATGCCAGATGCCACATGCTCAGCAAGGTGAAAAACACAGGGACAGGGGTTTAAAGGAGAGCCAAGGCTTAGGTTAGGTTTCACTTTTGTTAAGGAGGCCTTTGGTTTGGGGCAAGGTAATACTGGGCATATGGTCAGCTGTGGACAGATAACTGCACCCACACATACACATGATCATGCTTTGCTTCAGTGCTGTATCTCTCCTTTTGAAAATATCATTGAATTATTCTGTGTTCCTTTCCAGAAAAAGCTGACTGTATAATTGCACACTGATGTTGTCATGCACCTTCAATGCCCTTTTGACTTTGTTAAACGTATTGAGGCCTTGTCATTGATCACCCAGGCACCACGACAATCCACAAATATTGCAATATTTCTGGAAATTTCAGCTCAAGCTGATCATATTGGCTGCTTTGTGTAGATCAACGGGAGTCATACAGAGAGTAGCAACACGTGACATTGATTTACTAGAATATAACCTATAGGCTACAGTAAAAACACAGTGGGATGTGACACAACACTCTGTCTCTCTGCTGGCTGCTGAAGTGTTTCCCCAAAAAAACAACCTGGTTTGACACACAACACAAAGATACATGCTTTTGAGCATCACAGCTTGCTACTTCCTGGATACTGAAACTGGACACTAGAGAGACAAAGAGTTAATTTTCATCTACTTTGAGGAAAAGAAGACAAAATGAGGTTGGGTAAACAAAGTAATGATAACAGGAGACACACTACTATCTGTTATTATCTGGCGTTCATCAACCTATCTCTGCCACTATCCTGTCTATAGTGTCTTCTAACAGCCCTAGTGTGTGGCCATTACAATGTACCAGACTTTGCACTGAATGCCAAATCTTTATCCATGTAACTCTTTATGTACGCTGTAATATTAATAAGGCCTGTGTCAAATTTAACACCGATAAACACTGACTAAAGAAAACTAGGTCTAAAAAAGAAATGACGTTCCTCACCAGTGGACAGTCCAGCCTGCCAAAAATCTTCATCTTAACCACACTGACATCCAACAGCATCTCAAACTCGATAACAACGGATTGAAAGCGCTTTAAATAAATAAATAAATTACGCGAAGATGCTCGTCAGAGAGGAAAATGCATCCCTAAAATATTAACGTTACACAGATTATTAACTTGGAGCAGCAGGACGACGCGAGTCCAGATGAGAAACTGTCACAGCTAACCACAGCGCGCTCGTGGCGTTCCTTCACTCAACGCCACCTGCAGACTGCTACTTGGATCTGGCGCGAGCGCTCATTACCATACAGCTGTCACAGAGTCCTCGTGCCCCGCTGACCCCGTTGCGGCTGCCGGAGATCAAACATTTCATTTTACACTCGCTTGTGCACCCTACCCGCCCCGCGCCGCGATTTAAGGCTCCCCTCAAGCTATTCTGAAGCCCGGGTTTCATCCACAGTTTTGGAGGAGTCAGCTTTCCATCTGTCTGTGGCTCTGAACACTATTGCTGCTTAATCAAGCTGACATTATTGCTCCCCAAACACCAGCCCGATAGCCCCTCTTCCCACCTTAAATCAGCCTGCACCACAGAGGACTGTCTGCAGTGCAGTGTCCAGCAGAAAAGGGGGCTGCAAAACGACCCATATATAATCAGGGACCCACAAAATGTATTTATATTGCAAAATTGATCATTCTTACATAGGCCTTTGGCAATGATATGACCATTTTTGTTGAAGCCTGCACACGATTATTTGCATAACAGAGCTATACTAAGGTGTGTCTGTTCTCTGGCACAACATACCAAAGCTGTTCAAAAACACAACACTGGTGCAACACAGCCGCTTAAACTGGCATAGACCAACAGATCTGTGCTACACTGACTTACAATTTATAGAAATTACTGCATCTGTCTAGGACACAGTTTGGGAACAGTTGCCATGTTTTTTAGTATCTAATGTATAGTAGGCTAGAGCAAGAAAGTGCACCTAAACGTGACATGCTGCAGTAAAACATCGACACACAAAACTTAAATGAGCAATAGCTGATATTTAGCCTTGCAGTCCTTACTGTATACTTAGCATACCTATAGCTTACATAGCTTTGGAAGACATAGCAATTTGTCAGAAGAAAATGACCAGCACCATACTGTATGTTGCACAAAGCAAAACACACAGCATGACAGAGGTGTTGATTGAATGATATGGCCTTTTTTTTGGGCAGGCTATTGTTAAAGCCTACAAGAGATTTTTTGCATATACAGAGTGTACCTTTGCGCTACATTGTTTTATAGGAATGTACAGGTGCTAAATTACTGCTTCTGTCTGGGATAGTTTGGGGACAGTGGCCATATTTTTCTCTTTATTTAGAGTTTCTTGGGAATTTTTACCTTTATTCTGGAGGTGGTGATGGTGCAGTGAATAAGACACATTGGTGTGAGAGACTCAGGTTAATTTTCTCACTGTGACACATCCAACAATTAACAGACAATTAACCCCTAGTTGCTCCAGAGGCGTGTGACCTCTGACATACTGTATATAGCAACTGTAAGTCGCTTTGGATAAAAGCGTCAGCTAAAATGAATGTAAATCTAAATTCCACAGTTTGACTGCAGAGACAAACATGAAATGTGGGGAAAGACCAAGAAGATAGTAAGTAAGAAAGGATTTCATTTATCCTGATTTGGTGGGCTACAACACTGTATAGGCTATACATAAAAAGGATGTGCACATGCATGCTATAACCCAGTAAATAATCAAGGTTATAGTTGAGTTAGATTGAGTTAGACACAAAGCAGTCTGCTTTGTCATGTATGAACACAGCAGTTTTCTCTCTATTTTTGCCTCTCTCGGTTTGCCTCTCTCTGACTTCAAAAAGTTGCACAGCCAAATGCTGTAACAATGGAGGAGGACAGAGCTGAGGCAACAATCCCCCCGGGAGCCACAATGAAGTCCAGAAGCACACATGAAAGACTGCTGTGAAAGAGGAAAATAAAGAGAGAGCATGTGATCTGTGGACGGAGAAAGTGAAGGTTAGTCGCAGATTTACCCAAAAACAGTGAAAGTAAAGGTCCAAAGAAGAAAAGGAAGAGAAGTGAAAGACATCATGCAGAGATGGTGTGATTCAGTTAATGTCTCACTTTCTGACAAGATTGTTTGGCCTTCACATCTAAAAGAATGTGATGAATGTCAAGTTAAGACGTTAAATTCACCCACACCCATGTCTTTATCTGCGGTGATCAATTTTAATGAAGAAATCTACTCTCTAACACTGTCATACCATTCCCACTCCTGCATATCTGTGACAAATTTTATCCATCTATCCATGTTGTTGAGAAAGTGTTTACATGTCGTGTATCTCTATTATTTCTATGTTGTCTGTCTTTCTTCCACTGAAAAACAACTTGCCCAAAGTGCTATTTAGCATAATCTATATTCATACTGAAGATTTCTTATTGTGTTCTGAGTATGACTACTGCAGTTACCTAATGGCCTATTAATAAAGGATGTATACCATCTTTAATTCACAAACTCTGCACCACTACATTTGCATGTTGCATGGACAGTTTTCAAAAAAGACAGGGAGAAAGTCTGAAATGGATCAACATGTTCTACCCCTTTTCCTTGTTTTCTTTCTTCAGGCTTTTTTTGTGAAATGCTTTTGTCACAGATGCAATTACAGAGTAAAATGGCAGGAAACAGGAGAACATGTTTCTACTGCTTCACATGAACACCAAGCTAATGACTCACTGTGGAAACTGCTTTGCCTTAATAAGCCCAGTGTTTAGTCAGTGTAGGTTTTAAAATCAAAAGACAAATACTATGTTTGACCTACATTTTAAACTGTGGTATTGTAACAACAACCATTTGCTAAATTCATAAAAAGACAGAGTGAAAGAAAAAGAATTTTGTGGGATACAGATTTTTTAATCAAATTTTTTTAATCAAAAATGGCTTCATTCTGCTCAGGTAGATAGAAAATCACAAATATTAAACTGAACAGGGATAACAACATTTCTTTCTTCTATAGTTCAACTCTCTTTAACACTGAGTCACCATCTGGGATCTTAAACTGATCTCCTCCTTCTTCCTCTTTGTTTTTCTCTGTCACTCACATTCAACCAGCTACTGTGCGTCATAATGCCATCTGTTGACTTTGGCTGGGGCGAGCAATTATTGGTGGAGGAGGTGGGTTGAGCCTGGCATCATGCACAATCAGATGTCTCAAGTCTCTAGTGACATATCGACCTTTTTGGCATTGTGATTACCAGAGCTGTACCTAAAAGTAGAAGACAACATCGGAGACCGGAGCCAGCTGCATACAGCTTCTGTATGCTTACTTTGCTGGATTAAAATAATAGTTCCATTCTTACTCTGACTGAAACAAGGATTATCCCGATTTGAAAACTAAAATGTATAGATATCTGGGGAATTATGGTTAGAATATGTAAAATATTTCAGCATCAAATATCATCAGAGTAGGCAAGTGCACATAAAGGTGACAAGTTGCAGTAAAACATTCCCACACAAAGCTTAAATGAGCTTCCTTGCTCATAAGAATAACAATTCCAACTGTGAAATAATCCTAATAATCCTTTAGTTGCACTAGATTTGTAAGAAACAGCACTTTGTTAGGAGAAAAGAGACACGCATCATACTGTATTGCATGTTGCACAAAGCAAAAACAGACAGCTGGCCCACACACGATTATTTGCATATAAACAGTATGTTAAGGTGTGTCTCTTAGTTTGCTCCTTGTCACAACATACCAGGAAAACCTGTTCCAACCAACCCCTCAACCGGCACGAAATTGCCAGCTGTAAATTTCATTGAGAGGAACAGGCTAACGAGAAGAGCTGTGTGTTTGTTATGTGCATGTATGAGAAGGAAAGGAGTGTGAATGTGGTGGGGAAAACTAAAGCAGAGTCATATAGAAAAACAGACCAAAGACAAAAAAATAACTGACTTGTAACGGATTTGTACAATAAAAGTTCATGTTCAAGTGCAAGGGTCTTTGTGACAAGCCAAGACACAAAGTCCTGACACATAATGAAGCACACAAACATCAGTGAGGTTAACATGCAGACATGAGGCTACTCAATAGATTAAAAAAGGTCAAACAAAAGCATCTAACCAGTCATGCTGGCTCACACATACAAGCATGAGCAGGCAGCCCGCAGACGCACAAAGAAGTTCAGTGGAAGCATGTAAACACACAACGGCACAGAGCAGCATTGATGGACAATGTTTTATGTGCTGCGTCCTGTGATGCTTCCAGACCCCCCCCCCCCGTACACACACACAATTTATTGTTTCATGCAACAGAAGCCAGAATGTGATGACTGTAAAAATGCGCTCCATACCACATCCATCAGATCGGACATTCAATCTGTTCTGAAATGCAAAACATCTACCGCTACACGCACACACACGGACACGCATACACACGGACACGCACACACATCTGCAGGTCCAGATGCTGGGATATTGGTTGACAACAATCTCAAAATCCAATCCTCTTAAAAGCAATCCATCAAGCAACATTCCACCGCTGCTTCTCCAGGCACATTACACAATGCTCACACAAAAGGATTATCATACTTGAATGTTTTTGCACTGCAGTACAGGGCATGTAATGTGCAGGCCTTTGATACATTTAATGGTTCAGATAGAAACAAACTCACCTGCATCAGAGTCTGGAGGAAGAACACATTCAGGCGAGGACAACGAGTTGGGGCAAAAAAAGAGAGAAACAAGTGTTATTACAAGATCACCACTAATTGAATTTCACTACATGTTGACAAATATGTAAATGTGAGACATCATGTCCAAGTCAATGTTAGTGTCCAGAAGGTCTCTTCACGCAAGCAGTAATTAGCTTGCTAATTCAGAGAGCTCCTGAAACACACAAAGCCTCCAGGAAATAGCTGTTCAGTAGCTTTAGTCCCTCTGAATTTTTAGCTACAGCACCTTAGACATGACGCATGTTCACATTTGTGTTTAAGCATTAGTAATCAAAATCTAGCATCACTCCGTGTTAGGCTTTCAGATTAAAGACAGGACTGCTGAAAGGCCATTAGGTCAGGCACAAAGCTGTGTCCCTGTTTGTAAGGATCCCCACACTTGGCAACTAAATCAATCAGAGGGAGGGGCCAAGTCAGGCAGAAAAACAGCCATGTTTTGGCATCACGTCAGGTAACAGATGGATGAATTTTGTGCATCTGTGCATGAGCGTGACTGTTGCACAGGGTGAGGGTCTGACAGAATTGTTCTCATTCAGCTGAGTGACCCATAGAACAAACATGTCAAACTGTCTTTGTGGAGCCAGCTACTATAAACTCTGTTAGCCTGAAGAAAAAACTACATTCAACACTCATAAACTTACTCTATTTATTATAGAAGTTTTGGTGTAGCTTTGTGGATTATAAAAAAAAGGAAGAGACGACAGGTCGAGTAATGAAACAGAGGATGTAAAAATAATTCAAAGCTTCCGTGGAAAGCCTTTTTTCAAACAAGGCATTTGATGACAACTTAAGATACGTATAATGTTGTAACAAGGTCCTTTTCAGATTCCAGACAAAGATAACTACCTATTCTAAACTCTGTCTGAACAAGGAGGAACCTGTCACGCTAAGTGAGACTGAAAAAATGTTGATGCAGTTGTTTTGTTTCAGAAGAAAAATCTAGTTCAGAGGCTTTTGAGGACACAGTAAAATATACCACCTACTGTTTGATATGCACATATGGGAGAATCTGCATTTGACAAAAAACAGAGGTGTGCAGTGGCTTTAAGAAATAACATATGATTCAAGTCAATCAAGTTTCTATGTGTAGCCATTAACCACAGCTACATTCTTTAAAGGCTCTCCATTCCACAGATTTTGAAAATAATTAACGTAGAAGAAAAACACAGAACATTATTGTCTATTTCACAAGCCAATGACTGCTTGTTCTAGTTTTAATGTATTCATCTAAATTGCGAAAGTGCAAAATGTTTACACTTTGGTCAAGCTTTCAAAAATTATAATGATGTCAATTTGAAATAAAGTTAGGATTAATCCCCATATTTAAGTGCTGAGGGGACATTTCTCAGTATTTTCCTGTCTGGTTTGTTGACTTCCATGTCAGCAGTCAAAAAGTATTTTGATCTGATTTTGCAGCATTTGAAAGGTGTGTGTGAGGCGGTCAAGAGTTGTGTTGCTGTCTCACTCTCTGCTGGATGATGGCATGTTTGTGCTCCAGCTCCCTCTTCTCCATGGCCGAGTCGATGACCAGCTGATCCAGCTGTGCGGAGCAAACAACAGCAGAGTCAGGGAGACACATAAATTAAACTGTAAGTAGAGTAAAAGTATAACAAAGATACAGACAGACAGAAAACTATTCACACAAAGATGTACACGCTGTCACGTTTACTTATCCCTGCTGTGTGTGGTTAAACATGTACTTTAGTGTTATGTTATATCCTAACCCTTTACTTTATTGCATTCAACAAATAACAAATATATCTGTACACTCTTGTATTCCTGTAAATACAAGGCCTAAATGTCTCTAAATGACCAGAGAGATGAGGAGACATTTTGCGTAGCTCAGAGGTGACATTATGGTTTTCACTTAGCCTTATGCTAAAGGGAAAACATTTTTTACAAAACAGATATTGGTGAAGAATTTTTTTATTTTAGGGATCACATCTTTTTTTCTGAGTAAACAAACCTCTGCAAACTGCCAAAAATCTAGAATCCAACTTTAATATATAGTCACATTTTATTGCATTTAATGAAATCAAATCGAACTCTACGACCGCAGACAAGACTTCAACATCTGGTTAAGTTAAAAGACAATGAAAATGAAGATGAAAACCAGAGAGCACAGTTTCATTATTCCAGTTTATGTATTAATTTGCCAAAAGAGCTGTTATTCATAAAGTTGTGCTGAGCAAATATAGCAACAAAAGCAAAAGTGCAGTGAAACTTGTTAAATTCACACACCTGTGCCTTATTGTCATTAACAACAGTGTGCTGCAATGCTATTAAACTGCAGATTGTCAACTTTTCGTGTTTTTGTAGCTCAGATGACGCATAGTAGCCTGTTCATTACCACACACCAACTAACTAAATAAGGATACAATTATGAGCCATTAAAAAACTGTTAGTTAAACATTAAAATGTTGTTCATTTAAAAACTAACCTTGATCTGGTTGATCACAGGATATGTGAATATTTTGATCTGTTAACTGATTTACTGATTTATTGCAGATTTATGGCTCTGTGACATTAATCAGTGTTTGCTCAGCATACTTTATCTGCACCAGCACCAACGTGTGTGTGTGTGTGTGTGTGTGTGTGTGTGTGTGTGTGTGTGTGTGTGAGAGAGAGAATATGTGCACATTTTCTTGTGTGTGCTGTGTGTGATTTCAGTTTTTTCGTTTTGTTTAACCTGCGCAGCCAGTTTTTTCATGTAGGGATCAATCTCATCCAAGATGTTAAAGCCTTGTTGGAAAAGAGTGTACTGGGCACGCATGAAGGACAGCATCTGCAGGAGAGACAAGGAGACAATGGCGGTTGTAATACAGCTGTGTTACTAATCCTTCTCCCAAACACACATGACATGCACATTACAAAACACACACAGCAACGCTGAGATGTCAGTCAGAAATTAGAGGTGATATAGCAAGGCTACTCACTGCATCCAGGATTTCAAACTTCTTCTTGGCCTGAAGCACATTAATCTGCAAAAAAGAAGGAGGAAAAGCAAAATGTAGATTTTAGGATACCTGTTTGAGATTAACACAGAGATTATACATGAATTCATCCCTTTCCTTTTCTGCATTCAGGAGTATTGAGAGTTTTGTGTCTGTCTGGGATCAGCAGCTGTTGAGTGTCAGTGCCACCTTCTGGTCACTGGTAATATAATCTGGAGTGTGTGTGTCCAGGCTTGTATTACTCATGTTGTGGGGACATAAATCTGTTTCCACAGTCACATTGTGGGGACTCACACTCCTTTGGGGCACATTTTAGAATGAAGACTTGTTTAAAGGTCAATGTATGGTCAGGTTTAGGAGTAGGTATTGGTATCTGAGTATGGGTTAGGGTTAGGCAAGTGGAGGTTATGGTTAGGATTAGTCTTGCTAATTAGTCTCCAGGGAATGAAAATAAATAAATGTAATGGCCTCTGCAGTGATGGAAACACAACTGTGTAGGTGTGTGTGTTTCACCTGTAGCACGTAGTCTAGGGCCAGGTGCCTAAAAGCTTTGCGGCTGAGGACGAGGGCCTGTGTGGCCTCCTCAGCCTCGTGCACCTTGTTCCTGGGTGCCTGGGCGTTCTTCACCTGGGCCAGCTCCATGTCCTCACGCACCCGGTCAAACTGCTTCTTGGTGTCCTTGAACTTACGCACATCCCTAAAGGAGGCATAGTAAAGTAGAGACAAAGTGTTTCTTTCATGTCCATCTGTTCCAAATCACAAGAGCATGTATGTCTCTTAGTTTGAAATGCAGGGTTTGTGTTGTCAGTGGGCATTTTCTACATGTGGTTACATGTGCAATTGACCATTAGGAGACTAACTGTTTTCTAAACATGATGAGATTACATTTGATTAAGACATGAGTCGCTTGCAATTTATGTGAACATTTGGATTTTAAGCATTTACATCTTACAGCCTTTGTGTGGAGCTTTATTTTGCTTAAATCCACTTTGACACGTCACCTATCTGTAGTCCCTCACCGCCCTAAGATGCCCATTTTCACCAACGCACCAGTCTTTACTCATAATGTATTGGCTAAAACATGTGTTACATTACATATTTTTAACAGCAGGAGGAAGCTACTTAGTTTTGGCGAGGTACTCACTCTTTAATGAAGGTGTGAAGCTGCTGCTTGATCGACCTCTGAGCCTGGTCAAACAAAATCTGTGCACAGAAAAAGGTAACAGAGGTGAGAACATGAGCACTTAATGTTATGATATCAGCTAGACTGCACAGCAACATAAAAGAGCTGGGCCTATCTAATCTATAGCGTCTGATTTACTCATCCATTGTCTGCAACACATTTCTTCTCCCTCTTCGTCTTTCTGCCATTTTCTCCTCTACTAAAGAAACTCTTAAGCCTCTTAAAAGTCCTCGTCCGTGCTCCTAACAATTCTGACCTTAAGAGCTCTTTTAAGGATTAAGATGTTTTATGAATTTTTTTTTTCTTTACTAGGATTTTTTTCTTTAATTTTAAGAGTAAACATTTCTAAGAATTTTCTTAGAATTTCGTCTCTAGGAGCTACTCTTAGCCTTAAGATTCTTTATGAATACGGGCCCTGGTTGTTAAATGTGATGATTGGATTAAATCTGTAGTTGCTACATGTCACCACAAGATGGAAATACAAACCCTTCCACAAATCATTCCACACAGAGAAGGGGGAAAGAAAAGATGAGGGCATACACACATGTGCACTCATTCAGTTGCTGCCTCAACAGATTTATAGCCTTACAGGATACAAGATTTCTCTTCTTGTTAACTGTTCGATTCCCACCCCTCTCTCTCTCATCTCACACTCCTGCCCTTACTTGTCTCTGTTTTCCTCCTCCATTGTGTATGATGAGCAAATCTTCTTTCCATCTAATCAAGGATTTCTCTTCCAGTTCTAGATATCTGTCCACAGTTCAAATACAATGAACACCGAGTGGCTAACTACATACCATCCGTCTTATTAAGAAAAAATGGACACCAAACACACACACAAACATGCACACACACACACACTCGCACAGAAATGAATTTAGAGTGTGATTGTTTCATAACCACATACACACACAAACAATGTATACAACAATCGCTGTTGGCTGCTTGTAGATTAAACTTTCTATAGCAATCCCTAGTTAGTGAACTTACACATTGAGGATTACAGGCTTAGTCTGTGTGTGTGTGTGTGTGTGTGTGTGTGTGTGTGTGTGTGTGTGTGTGTGTGCGCGCGTGTGTGGATGCCTCCATCCATATGATGCTTCTGCAGAGCATAATGACTTCACAGGCTGGACCTCTGCTTTCTTGCTTTAGATTGTAGTTCTTTTCTCTGCTGTGCAATGTTTTCTTAATGTAAAGAGATTGACTTCGTCAAAAATACATCCTTTTATCGATAACACTTTATGGATTTCTAAACTAATATGTTTCCAAATTGGTATACTTTGGTAATTTTTTATTTGGTTGTCTAATCTACATTATTTTCATCAGCTGAACATCCAAAAATGTCCTATTTATCAATATACAATTTTACAAGTTCCCAATAACAGGTGAATAAATATTTATTTGGGTTTAAATAGAACAGTACTTTTAAGAAAGTGTCGCCCTTTCATTTCTTTTTATTAAAGCATTTTGAAAACATATACCTCACCACCCAGAGGGTTTCTTCTGTGATCACACTTACTGAAAAGGGCCAACAGTGATGGACGCCAACTGCTTTTTAACAAATTGCTAGTTGTTTATACTGGATACAACTATGCCAAATGTGTGAAAGGTCTGCAGGCAGTTGGTGCTATGCAAAATGATGCTTGGTACTTTCCAGGGTGGTCCAACCAGATCCAAAGGAATTACATCCCAGACAAAAAATCTAAATCAGTTCCATCAGATAGACTTTGGACCCACATGTAAACTAATCCAAATGTTCTACCCAAACCTGCTCTGGATTATGGTGCCCTGGCTATGACCCAACCCATCGTACAGTATGTCTACACTCCCCAGCACTCGTGTCCCCAAAGATCTGCAGCTTCTAAAGATCTTCAATGTCTGCTACTATAGAAGTCTCATCAGCCACCTCTCCTGTATTACTTCTGCACATGAAGCAGCCCAACTAATTGTTGAGTTTGCAGGAAAAATCACCACCACAGCAGAGAAAATGAATTGAGCGAATTCCAGTCTCACAGAAACCTGTTCAAATTTACCATAGTGTCATTCTCAGTCTGTTACGATTAAGTGCAGCAATTAGATATGTTTGTATGTAAGTACACCCATTTACTCATCATGAGATTTACTGGGAGATTCATTTTCCTCTTTGAATGGCTTCTTTTGTGTCTGACGAGAGCTCAGAAAGTGCAGAAATAGGCATCAGTGGGTGGCCGAACAAACAAAGACAGATTTTCTTGTCTTTCGCTCCCCTCCCTCCATCCCTTCATTCATACCGCCAGCCAGACAAGCCATTAGTGTAATTCCTGGGTGTTAGAGAGTAGGATGGGGACGCCTGTGTTGAAGGGGGGGGGGGTAAGGAGGATGGATGGAGAGGAGAGGTGGTGGAGCGGCAGTGGAAAAGATGGTAGTGAAAGGTAGTAAAAAAAACCAAAAAACCCCACAGGAAGTAGTCTGTCAGCATGGCCCGATGACGTATTGCCTGGAAATTTCACTGGTAGTGTGTGGTGTGATAAGGCTGAAAGCTACAACAGAATACACAGCATGCCAGTACACGTAAAGGAAAGAGAGGAATCGACAGCCATTAGAGGAGAAGATTCCACTGGACTGATGCAGCTGATGGATCCCATCAAGTGTGCAACGCTTTGATTTGATTTTAAAAAGGGATTTAAAGTTAAACCGGCTTGACCTTAGTGGAGTGAAACAAGTCAGGGGCATGAAATATAGGGGAAAAAAGCAAGACAGATTACTGAGGACTATGGGAGGATCAACATTTTTTTTTATGTTTGCTTGTAACTTACTGCTTTATTTAACCAACTGTTAGGTATTTACCTAGGGAACAGTGTTTGAATGCCATTCAGCGACTTAAGTCAAGTTCATTTGTGCTGTATATCAAAGTATGGCATATTTGTTCAGTCAAATGTATGTTCAACAAAAAGCAATACATAAGAAGAAATCACTAAAACAGGACCCTACCTCTCATCTAAGGCTTACAGTGTAACGGACATTATGGTCAGAATAAATGAAGCAGGGAAGTCCAACTGTAAAAGGAAAGATAAGACTCTCCGATGAGGTCAAAGCACAATGTAGAGGTGAAAAGGGGAAGATAAGAGTTGCTGATAAGCATCGGGTTTACACCCACAGGAGCTTGTAGAAGTTGCAGTTGAGCAGAGGGATGGGCGATTCAACCCTTAGGCTGATGATACACAGAGCAACTTTTAGAGCAATCGTGCAGGGCAACGCTGTCGTCAATAATAATGAGTAAAGATTAGTACCGTAATCCCCTTCCCCCACCACTCCGTCACCCGCCCCGCACCGCTGCTATCCATTTAAAACATAGTCGGACTTGCCTCTAGCAAGATTGCCCAGCAACATTGCTCAAAAAGTTGCCCTGTGTATCATCAACTTTAAACATCAGTTATGTGAAAACAAACAAACAAACAAAAAGGATCCCTAACAGTGTATCTGGAATCAGCTTTAATATGAGAGAAACATCCAAGTCTGAAGATCTGTATAATCGAAATAAAATATAACTCATCTGCCTACAAATCTTCAAAAATCTACTGCCTCTTTTTCACTTCCCTTCTCCTCATTCTTTCTCCCCTTCTTTCCTCCAACAGCCCTCTCTGTTCTCCAGCTCACTGTCCTTCTCTCCCTCATGTTTCACATGACAAATCCTAATGCCACCTTCCTTTTGTGTTGTGTTTTATGTTCACACACATACATTCATGCACTGACATGGAAAACACCTCAAAACACTACACGCTCTCACACATTGCCCAGTCCTGACTGTAACACAGTGTGGTGAGAGACACGTATGTAACTGAACGTATGTAATATAAATGTAAACTTAAATGCTCTCCTGCACTGCAGAATTGCCTTTAGGCTTCCCAAACCTGTAGCAGGTTCCTAGAAAAGAAAACTTCTTAAATCACACTTAGTCATGAGGAGAGAGTCTTATGACTAAAAGCTGCGTATGTGTGTGTTTTGTATGTGTGTGAATGTTTGTGCATTTTAACTTCTGTGAAACATGTGGTTTGAATCAGACACACGCATGTGGACAGGCCTGTGAGGACAGATTCACTGTTACAGCATGAGGTCACAGTTAAATTGCGTGTGTGTGTGTGTGTGTGTGTGTGTGTTGTGTAATACTGGACCCAGGAGGAACTGGATGTTTTAAAGACGATAACATGCCAAGATGACCCGGGCGTGTCGGGACAACACTCTAAATCGACCTCTTGCCTGTGGCTTAAACTCGTGCATGCGTATGCGCGCACGTGTGCGTGTCTCTTACCGTGTGGTAGTTGACAATCTCCTGGAGGCTTTCTCCACACTTTTCAAGGCATTCCTGTAACGTTCACAACACACATACACACATATAATTTAAGTGCACAGGTTACCATTCAAACTTTTTCACATAATAAATAATATTAAATACCTAGAAAACACATTTCTATACTGTCTCTGTATACTGTACTGTCCACAAAACATGATCTGGATCTGTACTTAAAATAAGAATAGTTTTGAATAGTTATTGACTGTGAAGCAATTATGTCTCTGCTGCTTCAGGAAACCTAGTCCAAATGTTTCCCTAAAAGAAAACCATAAAAGCAGGTTTCAGATTGCACTCCTTCCAGCCATGTAAACTACCACCATAAACATCTCCTGTCCGCATGCAGTCACATCCGTCACACTGGATGACTCTACGTCTGGATGATACTGTGTATACTGCTCTGCTGTAATTATTCATGTGGGGAATCACAGGAATGTCCCAGCAAAGGAAGATGAGCGGCCATTTTTTGAGAAGCTGGCCCTCAACATTCCTGAGTGGATGTACAGGTCTGAGTCCAGTTTCGAAGGCAGTGCTGCTTCTACTCACTGATATCATCTCCTCCTTCTTGCACTGCTGTGATAGGTCCTTGATGCCATTCACAAAGAGTTTGTTGGCGCTGACGTAGGCCCTGCCGGCCTCGATCATCCCGCTGCACAGCTTCACCAGCTAGGAGGATGAGGTGGGAACATAAAAGTAATAACTTTGAATACTCAATAAAGACAGTGTCTATTTAAAGAGTCGCATATGTGACTGAATGTGATACTAGGATATTAATAGTTACAGTCATGACGTAAATCAAACGAACAGAAAGAAGAATTGTTAGTCAAATGCAGAATCAAAGAGGGCGCTCAAATTTAGAATAATCCTCATGTCTGTATCTAGGACAGTGTAGGAACTACTGAAGCTAGTGTGTCTGGTATTCAACTGAGAAGTGAGTATTTATTAAGCATATTTAAAGAAATGCAAATAGAAAATCTCTGTATCATCCCTCATTTTGCATTATTATTGTTCCATAGTGAGATTTTTTAAGAGCACCATATTGTATAGGAGTGGTTTTCAAAGTGGGTGCTACTATATCCCAGCACACCAAGGGTGCTGTAAGGGCCAAAAAACTTTGTATTAACTACATTTTGTATTACGTTTTCAGACATGTTAAAACAGTAGAAACAAGCAATAAGGTTAAAATCACTGTGTTAAAAACCCTGTTAAATATGCCAGAATGTCTCATCTGATACACACACACATTCATTTTTGGGGGCACTGGTGTATAGTGCTAATTAAAGTGTGATTTCAGCCATAAGAGAGTAAAAACCTAATTGTAAACATGTATATTACAAGGTGCAGACAGTTCACGGCGATGGCACCTACTATTTTAAACATCACTTGAACTGGCAACAGCTACACATTCCCACTTAATGGCTAATATCATACTCTACAGACTGGTACACTGTCATTACCACTGCACTGATGCAGCTGTGTGTTTTACAGAATCAGAACGTGTGTGTGTGTGTTGGTAGGGGAGTGTGCAGAAAAGAGAGTGCAGTAAACCTTTAATTATCTCATTTGGTGCAGGAGTTCCCATGGTTGTCTCTATGTGAGTATGGTTTTCTGGGTGGCTGACAGCAAGACTTTTTACTCTGCAGAGGCCAGAGATGAGAAACTAGAGAGTGAGGATGATTTGCAAAATGCGTGCGCACTCTATACGTATAGATGTAGTTATCTGATGGGCATCATACAGTAAATATGTTTACGTACACCACTGACACTGTTATCAGTCCACGCAAAAGACAAGGCAGCATGATTCTTGCCCTGTTGCTGCTCACAGGCTGGTCTGACAACATATCTGTCAACAAATTGGCTGATATGTGGGAATCTGATCTCATCGTGTGCTGTACTGAGCCCCCAGGGCCTGAGCACGGCCATTAGAGGCACAGTACATATGTGTCAGGATTTGTTGATTAATGGGCTGGAAGAACCACGGGGTTCCACTCGTAGTCCAAATGCCACATCTGGTACCACATGACAGTCCTTGTGGTGTTAACTGTCCGAAACAATTACAGTGTAATGCAGAGGGCCTGCTGGTCAATGAGGTGTGGGATGGGCATTTTCAGTTTTGAGCAAATTATTAATGGCCTATACTATAACAGTGAAAGTTTTGCTAGGCGTGGTTTGCGGATTGACAAAATAAAACAGCATTGAGCTAGCAGGCACTGAAACCATTACAATGGGCAGCATTAGATGTTTTCACACTGGTCGGTCAAAATCACTGCAGGCAGGTTTAGCTGTCATCAATCTCATAAAGGTTCTTCTCTAGATAAGAGCCTTCATTGCCACCAGAACATCCTCAGGCAGCTTCAGAGCATCCTAATAGAGCAGTGTGAGGACCCCTGCTGAACACAACAAATCACCCTGATGGAAACCCCCCTCCCCCATCCTGGTCATCTTTCAATGGTGTTCAATGGAGCTCATAGTTCAATAGAGGGTCCTGACCTGTTGGGGGTAGAAATAATCTGCTGATGTGTGTGTGTGTTGTGTGTGTGTGTGTTCTTATATGTGACAGGGTGGGTGCATGGACATTTGTTTGAAATGTCAATCTGTCGCCTGTGGGTGCGCTAATTTAAGAGATGGGGTTGTACCAATGTGGACCTAGTGAAGACTGCAATATCAAGAAAATGTCACTTCATAACTTTACAAAGGACATTAATCTGTTTTTTTATCTATCGGCTGCACAAGATGGACTGTACGCTTGTCAGTGACCCCAATTTGAATATATTATTGATGTGAAGAAAAAGATTGTTTCCCATGGAGTGTACAAGAGTAAAAAAACAACAACTACAAAACAAACTGAATCAAAGGGAGCTAGAAGGAGAAAAAAAGGTACAGTAACCTCTAAACTACATTAACACGATCTCATCCTCTAAATGCTCTCCAACTCACAAGTCTATTAGTTTATCTAAAGAGGCATTATCTCAGCTGACAGACTCCCTGGAGACAGTTAGCAATCAATGCTTGCTGGTCTTACATACTTACAAGTAATAAGATTTGAAAATGATTCAATTGAGAAATTCATTCCTATTGTCTAGTTTGCCATTAGCTAATTTGACTATTATTTTTGATGTGCAGAAAATCCATATCATGTCTTTTACCTTGTACAACCCACTGTTCTGCTTTGACATACTGCTAGCATTATGAAAAGTTACAGATCTGTTAACTGGTCAGATTTATCACATGACTTAGGCAGAGAAATGCTGTTTCTCTCAAACATCGTCCACTTTATCAACTGTATCCGTGTTCTGATAGATCAAATAGGCCGACAGATAGAACTGATTTCATGTTACCTTTGAAAAGCATTTTTAAAACAGTAGTTTATTTTGATACATGGCGTAGCTGTTGTTTTATGTAGTTTATCTTTGCCTACCCCTGCTTGTAAAAGTAATTCAGGTACAATGCACTGCAGAGTAACCAAAACTTTAAAAAATGTGGCGTCTCTACAGTAGTGGGTGTTAAATGAAATTGCTTCATTTCACAAACACTAATTACTAATGATACACTGTTGTTGTATTGCATGTAGCATTTTCTCTGATCACACAAAGACATCACATGTTCAGATAACAGAGGATCTGTGTGATGCTTTCATAGTACTGAATATAAAATTGCCTCTGTGACATTAATCAGTGTTTGCTCAGCGTATTTAATCTGCACCAGCACCAGCGTGTGTGTGTGTGTGTGTGTGTGTGTGTGTGTGTGTCATCCAGCAGTGCATGAACTTATTAAATATAATAACTCATGTCTGCAGTGTTTCATGGTTTAAATAGCCTTGACATTTAGATAAGAGATAGTGAGAGAAAGATGACAGATACAAATATGAAAAGAGAATCACATTCACAGAGAGAGAAACAGAAATCCAGAAGGTCTCTGATGAGTTTCAGTGTCTAAATACAGTACCGTTTACAAGCGACATTAATGTCTAAAATCTGGTGATGTGAATCAAATCCAGAACATCCCTCTCTAACAATATGTGCAATAAAATGACTACATGTGAGTGTTTTTCACTAGAAACATGATGGAAAATTTTAACGGCAGTTAAAAGCAACATATACGTGTAGTATGTCACTCAGATTTAATATTTTAAAGAGCAGCGGCGTCTACAGAAATAACATGGTTCATACCTTGTCGAGCTTTGCCTCAATCTCCACCACATCTGTCTCGACATCATCAATGCCAGCCCTGTCGAGAGAATACAAAGCCACGCAGTTAATCAGATCTGCTCGTAAGCAATGCTAGACTCCAAAGCACACAGACAGCCAATTCTGAGAAGAGGAACAACACATCATTACAGTCACAGTCAGAACAAAATTCAAACTTGTTGTTTGAGAGAGATTCTTAGGTCAGTGGTAAGACACTGTGAGGAGTAACAAATAACCAAAAATCAAATGTTTGTGTCTGTGACATCTTAAAGAGCAGGAACATGATGCAAAGTGAATAAAAGGGACTAAGAGATGAAAGCATTATTGAAAGATAAAGGACCAAACTGTCAGTGTGAAGCCATGGTAGGAATATTGTACAGTACATCTAAACATTTACAGTTTCTCTATTTTAGCCCCACTGGCAATTAAACTACAATCAGTCACCACACATCACAGTCTCATAGACTTGATCATTAATCCTGATGACTGGATCGACAAAGGCATCACTCTGGGAGATTAGTGGCCACGGCAGAGCTGCAAAATCAATGAATGACATCATGCAGAGACATAGACTGGTGCTTAAGTATCTATAAGGTGAACTGTTAAAAGAGGCACCAAGGACACAAAAGGTTTTATATTGGGTTTATTAATAAACAACAA
Organism: Lepomis macrochirus; assembly: GCA_024633595.2. NCBI lineage: Eukaryota > Metazoa > Chordata > Actinopteri > Centrarchiformes > Centrarchidae > Lepomis > Lepomis macrochirus. Next base: position 29,116,954 of record JALXJV020000004.1, on the reverse strand, counting down.
AGACAAACATTTTAGATTTAGATTCTAGATTTAGTCATTTTACATATATTTTAAATCTACAGTAATTATGAATAAATTAAAAGGGTATGTGTCATGTGGTTTGGTTGGGCGAGACAGCTTTAACATCCTTCTCCTACAGGTCTTCTTCTATTAGCTTGCAAGCACACACACAGGCAGATGTGTCCACATTTACATGGTAAGTTGTTATTGCAACTCCTTGTATGTAGACCACAGAGGCTCTACTGGGGTCTTAGTATGTCAAAATGTATTTCTTATTTCCTCTGACACACTTACCTAAATACACCAAAAACACATCACACATTTAAAGTGATTCTGTTAAAGAAAAGCAAGAAAATAACACAGCTGGCGCTTATTGGAGATGATTGAGCCATGGATCTGCGTCACACCCTGCATGTGCATGTTGGCCATAACCCCAAAAACCTGGGAGATGACAACCTCATCGCACATTCTTGACCCCACCCTCATCTTCAACTTTATAACACCCCGACAGCTGATGGTTTGCATCATAGCAGAGGTGCTGTGCAGAGTTGGAGGAGGAACATGTAAATAGTTGAGCACCTGTCACCTAGTTTATTCTACAAAGGCCATGACTCTGTCTGTTGCTACTTTAGAGGGAAAGTACACAGCGAGGGGTGGGGGGTTGGCTGAGATGTCAGTCTGTCGCTTTAGCACCTGCTGCAGAGAACAACATTCCCAGAATTTACCTTTCTGCCCCAGAGTTTGTCGTTTCTATGATGTTCAGCTAATTCTCTACTTGTATCTGTCTTGTTGTCGTTGTCTTCTTCTCTCACCCAGAACACACACTGTTTATATTTATACAGACGACGGCACTTCTCTCCACCACAATGTGACACTGGCGCAGCAGGCAGGCGTATGTGTGGTCTGTGGCTGATTTAAATTTTTTCAAAAGAGAAAAGGAGAGCCTGGAGACAGAGAGCACAGACCTTTCATTAAGCCGTCTGAGTAAGTTGCTGCACTTGAGTATTGTTGTTGCAAAATCCATCAAACAGACTTTTAGATTCTGCTCTTTTGCTCCATGTCAATTAGAAATACAACACCGCACACACGATCTTCGCTCTCAAGCAGTGAGTCAAATCCAACAGCATTGCGTTCTCCATTAAGTCGCTACAAATCAAACACATTCAAACAGCTGTTCAATCTAGAGGATAAGCTCATTACAAGCTTGTCGTGTCTCGGACAGCAGACACTGCCAATACACTGCAACTGACATGTGATGATAAGCATGCACAAACAGCATTTAATACAGGAGCAGCCGACACCCTATTGATCCAAGTTTTCAAGTTCATAACAGGCATCAGCAAATGGGATGACTGAGGTGCTTGTGTTTTGCGTGGCAGGTTGGATTCAAGTGTATACAGCATGTTTTTGACATGCATGTTGGTGCGCCTTTGTCAAAATGCACTAGGAATAATGAAGAGCTTTGAAAATCAATACAATAAGAAGGTTATGAGCTCTGGCAAGGTTAAAAAATAAGGAAATAAATAAGGAAAACAACACTATAGACGCAAATGTGTGTTTAAGAGTGTGTGTAAGCTTGTCGCTATGTTTGTCCTTATTTTTGCCTTAAATACGCCCTACAGTGTACAATATCACAGCTGTTAATGTGTTTCCTAAGTGCACCAGAGAGTTATGACATTATTAGATTATGCGTAATGCTGGAAGACAAGGCGGCAGCATGAAGATAACAAGGCAGCGAGGTAGAAGATGATATGCATGTGTGTTTAAAAATTTGGTCTCAATGACACTTGCTGCCTGTGTGTGTTGAGTAAGTTTAAACAGAGGAGGAACACCCCGCTGATGCTGCTGCTGCTGCTGATGAAGCCCATTCTGAAGGGGGAAGGGCTCTTACTTGCTGCCAGTGGTAGCATACTGTACACAGCCTGTTGTCACCAGTGAGGGGGGGAAGGGAACCTCACGTGCACAAGCTCCCCCGTCAGCCCCAACAACCATCCACACAAGTGTACAGAGTCTATTCTCGTCTTCCACTCCCTGTGTGCGCTCTAGTATCTCTTCACACGCCAGCAAGATGCAAACACGCACACATAGTAAAGCTTCAAGCCCAGAGACATCATCTGAGCCCCCCCCCCCCGCCCACGGTCTCTCAGACTCGATGTGTCACATGGCATCACATCCATATCCACATCCACATCCGCATCACTTCAAGGACCAGAGGGACAGGGACAGAGGGAACAACGAGACTTCTGATACCAGATGAGCCTAAACCCAATGACTAAAATACTCACATTCAACTAGACATTATCAGAAATGTTAACTGGAAATCACATGATACATGTCTGTTAGACATTATGTGTCTTGAGTAAAACGTTAAACTATGTAGAGTAAGATTCAAAACCTGTTTAGCAAAGGGAACTGGAGCAACAGTGAGCAAGCTATAAATGGCAAAAGGACCAAAAATGCAGCATCTCATCAAATGTAATGTGGCATCAATGTAAAGCGTGCACACGCACGTGTGCCCTGGATAAATGTTAATTTAAGATCATCCTCTTCTTGTTGTGCTACAATTTTATTTTCTGTAGTATGAAAGCATCGCACAGAGCAGTCGCTTCACTAACCTATACCGCATGTATGTATGTGTATTTGTGTGACAGTTAATTTATTGTATACAAAGAAGCATAGTGTACTTCACTAATTCATCGCAAAAAAATTTTATTGATCCTATCAGCAGTTTCACATGTAAACCTTGCAACTTTTTTGATGCATTAAATCTTTTTTGATGCATTTGATCTTTTGCATTATGTGTGAGCTGACTCAGCATGCCAGGTCACGATGGGCAGTTACCTCATTTTCTATAAACATCAGGTGGATGGCAAAGCAAATGCAACATCTACAAATACACACACACACACACACACACACACACACACGCAAACTGACCCAGAAAACTACTAATTCAAAGGTTTCATCAGAAAACTCTGCTAGGACAGAAGCCAAAACTATGTGTAAAACATCCAATCAGTCAAATTTAGTTCCATTCAAACAAAAAGGTAGCCTACTTTCTGCTAAAGGATGAATAAGTCATGGTGTTCTTCCCGCTATGTGGACAACTGTTTGCTGACAGCTGGAACATTTATCTAAAACATCATTTTTATTCCTTAAAAGAAGATGAACGGCAGTGAGAAGAAAACCAAAAATAAACTAATGTAACATACTTTAAAGGATTATCATGCATGTTTTATAATAACAGCTTAAGGTTGTCTTATATGCATGCTTGCATGCCTAACAGTACCAGACCCTTGTCGGCTTATAAGACACTATTATCTACGACATCGCTGACATATGATATGACAGACAGACCACACGGTAGTGGTGGGTGACAGGAACATATATGCAAATTGTTCTACTGTCTGATATGAGGGAATGCTATACCAGTAAGCCATAAGCAGGGCTACTTTGTGAAAACATAGGATGGTTACATGATTTTGGCATCAGTGTACTACAACTTGATCTGTCAGATATTCAATTCAGTGGATGAACCAAAAACAGACATTCCTATTATTATTATTTATACCTATTTTAACTTATACTATTTATACTATTTTTTTTATTTATACCTATTTTAACAGTTTCTCAGTTGGTTTTCCTAAACTTCTATATCATGTTATATCACAATGACATCAGATTTACCATGTCAGACAATTTTATCTGTATCACCAACAATAAGTACATTTATTCTGTACATTCATTCTCAAAACTAAAATCATTCACGCCATAGGATGTAGCACCATAAAACAAAACATTAAATTTAAAATCCAAATGCAATAGTGGCTGAAAAGACAGTCCTGAAAGGTCTAACACACCCAAACACATGATCAGTTCCAGGGCAGTTTATCTTGGGATGCAATTTTAAACTACAAGAAAGAAAATAGTGACAGAGGTGCATTTAAACAGAAGACTCGCTCTTGACGTATCTTAACATGTATTGTAATTCAGCTTCATATTCAAAAGACATTATAAACAAGGAGACAGTCTGCGGCAAAAGTTATTAAGCCATCTGTACTGTGTCAAACTACAGTCTCATTTATTATGTATACACACTTTCATCATCCTTCACACTCAAGTTCAGACTCTACACACACACACACACACATCAAAATATCCTTTTCCCAGAATTCCAAGTAGCGAGCTCCATGGCAACCATTCATTGACCCCAATCACCATGGCAACAGGCATCAGCATTACTCACGCTTTTTTTTTTAACTGACCAATTTCCTCTTTGTCTGATGTGTCTGTCCCTGTACATCTTCCTCTCAGTCTTACCAGCTCCCTCCCTTCCCAAAAGGTTTCCACTGATGTGTGTTCTTACAACGCTTCGTTTCCTGAGAGGCAACCTGCTGATACAATCTTTGCCACGGGCGGTGAGCTAGTGGCTGAACTTGAGGTCTATCTGCAGAGCCTGTTGTCACAGGCAAAGTGCCCTTGAGTAGCATACCGAGCTCTAAAAGCCACAAAGGCTCTGTGGTCCAGCTTGCTCACTGCTAAATAATCCGTCACAACATGACATTCTTTGTCTTTTTTAAGTCACAAATTTTTGTCTTGGTAAAGAAAGTGATGTTTTTACTTGTATTGAATACTGCTGGTTGACAGAGTATTTCTTTGATACAAACAATGTGAACTGCATTATTTTCCCAGATGTTTCTACATACCATCACTTGTTGCAAGAAAATAGGGTGGAAACATTAAATCAGCTCGCTGTGTTTGCTGATTTTCAGCTACAATCATAGATCACATTTGCTGTTCATCATTTTGCTTTGTCTGACAGTGAGCAGATGCAGGTGGTTTTGGGGAGGGGACAGTAACTGCAGCCTATCCTTGTTCTTTGTTCTTACATGCTAAACCACATTCACCCAGCTCATAAATTGAAAACCAATTTTGGTCACCTCAAACAAACATTTTCTGCTTTCACATTGATCTCCTGCATAAAGGAATAGTTCTCTATAACAGGATGAGAGTCCTTGTCATCATATTCTGAAACTGGCTCAGTGCTTTGCTCAATTTTTTGTCCATGATTGCCTTCTCCTCCCAAAATTCATCTATTCTCCCTTCTCTCTTTGTTTCATTTGAGCACGCCTCCGTCTGTCCGTCTGACAATCTCTCTGTCTGCCTGCTGTCTGTCTGTGAGAGAGAGAGGAGGACAAACACAAAGAGAACTACAAATGAATAGGTAAACAGATGTTCCCTGTTTAAAAAGCTCAGTTACCATGGCAGAAATTGTTTAAAGATTTGAAGCTGTTCAGTTGTAAATTTAACAAAATGCAACTTGATCAAAGTCTCCACACCATTATTTACACATGCACGTGCGCAGACTCTGTTAAAAGAGAGTAAATGATTCCTCTCACAAACACACGCTTGCCTAAACAGACTGCCTTTCACACCAATAACAAGCCGAGCCAAACACAAGTATCTTATGTGTGGCTGACAAAGACGCCTTCACTGCTTCCCCTTAACCCCCCCCCTTCCCAAAACACAACAAACATCACACTCATTCCCTGAAAAAACATTTGACTGCTCCGATGGTTGAGGAGACAAAGAGACCAAACATGAAGCTGACAAAAAGGACAACCAATACTTGTGTCCCTGAGTCCAGTTTAATGGTATTACACAAAACTGAGCTAGCTGAGACAAAGTAATGTGCTGATCCAGGGCTTGCCTGCAAAACTCATCAAGACTGCAGAAGCCATTCAAGCATATTTTGTTGAACTATTCCTTTAAGATAAAAATTATACTTAAAGAAAAAGCTTTGGGTATTGTGCATATTCGTTTTATTGCTGAGCATTAGATGAGAAGACTGATACCATTTTCATCTGTATGGTAGGCTAAATATAAGTCAGCATTCAGTTAGCTTAGGATAAAGACTCAAAACGGGGGGAAAGCTAGCCTGGCTCTGTCCTAAAGTAATAAAATCCACCTACCAACATCTCTTAAACTCAATAAATATCCATGGGACTCCAGGAAGTTACTGCATCTCACCAAGAAATAGTCCTGCAAATAACCCCCCACAAGTGTCGTTTTTATACTTCGGTTCATGAACAGATTAAACAAACGAGGCGTGATTTCTTAATTTGTGAGCTTTACATGTGCTGGTAGAGTTTAGACAAAGGTCAGCTAGTTTTTCCCTTGTTTCCAGTCTTCATACTAAACTAACCTAACAGGTTGCAGGTTCATATTGAACAAGTAGATGTGATATGGTAACTTGCGGAAAGAAAGTGGTGTATTATTGAACTTTCTTTTCATTGAAATGCCTTTGTGTTTTTAGTTCTGAGCAAAGCTGATAGTAACAAAGAAATCAAATGTTCACAGAGGCTGCAGCTAACAATTATTAGCAATGAATCTTTCAACTTCCATGTAAGAGAACCCGCAGTGTATGTAGTAGAAATGATTCATTCCATTGTAATAACCGCATGACGGTTCATTACGTTAAGGTCTTTCTACACCACCGAAAACATTGTTATGTATACTATATTGCATTTCTGTCAATAGATAAAGTTTCTGTCGATCAAGTAATTCACAGCGTAGAAGTCTGTAAACTTCAGGTGTAAATGGTAAAGTATACTTTGGTATTATTACAGTTATTATAATAAGAAAGGCAACATATTTTTTACTTTTAAAGAGGACATGGCCATCCATACTGGTGGACTGCTGGGCATCTGTCAGGTATATTTGATTGAGTTATAGTCTAACAGTATACAGGATCCTATGAGCAGCAGAGGATAATGTACAACAGTTGCTGCACATTTGTCTGTGCCATATAATATGATGTGTCTTTGTTATCATTACTCATGAGCAGGAGCTCTGTACGCCCCTTTCTATAAACACTATGCATTTGTAAATATTTCTGGCAGAGCAGTCTGGGATATGCAAACGTCATTATATCATTCCAGAGTACATGCCATCAGCAGGCCAACAGGAAGTGTGTTGGAGGCTTCAGAGTGTGAAGCAGACATAAACTATTTCTCTCTAATGTATTGTAACCACAACTCAAGCCAGGTGGAACAGCCTTTTCTTGGAAAATAGAACGTTTTCTCTCCTCTCTTGCCAAGAGAAAGGGACTGGGAAAAACTCTATTTTCCACAGGAAGCCGCTGCTGCTGACTTAGAAAAATGCAATGTGAGTTACATCATCAAAAGTGACTATAACTGCACAGTCACCAGAAAGTCTTAAACCTGTGTGAGCAAAAGAAACAGAAAGTGATAAAATCATAAACCAGTGATCTGCTCCACCAAACTCTAAAATGTCCTCTATAAACACATACTATATGTACACATTCACACAGACACAGCTGCTTTCCTCCCTCCTGCTGATCCCATGCTTATCCCCGCTGTGCATTTAAGTGGTAGAAAATGTCAGCACATTTTCAGCTTTAATAATTCTGATTACCATAACAAAAAAATCTCTTAATGTTGTTCATGGTGGGGCATGTTGGGCTCATTTCTATCTACATCATCACAGCAAGAGGCACCATCGCTGATATCCAGTATTATGGCTCTGTTTGGTGGTCAATGAAAAGTGATCTAGATTTGGCCATTATTCACTCCTTTAATGTTGGCAAAGTGTTCATTTTGACAAAAGACAGCTGAGACAGACAAGTTGAGCCCATACAGCTTTGTGCCATCTGTCCCAGGGGAGGGGAGCTGTGGCATGGGTGGAGCAGGGAGTTTTTGGTGTTGAACTATCTACGGCTCGAAGGCCTGTTTGATCATGCTCCACTCACACTCTGAGGAATGCATACTCACAGACTCACTGCCCACATAGTATAAATGACAGGCCTCATCTTTTCAAATTAGGGGATAAAGAAATAGTTGGAAGTTGGACAGATGGCGCATCCACGACTCTTAGTAAGCACAGGTATGTCAAGATCACTTAATGTGACAGCAACACCCTCTCTGTAGTAAAGAGTGTCTTTTTTTCAAAGTAAGACATTATTACCCGACCTTAAAACGTTTGTGATTTGAGAAACAGTGATGACGCAGCTCAGCAAAACTTAAAAAGTACACAGCACATGCTGAAAGCAGCAGGGACAGCATTAAAGCATTAAACTCCAACCTCTTTACCCTCTGCTGACCTCCCAGTGGGTTACAAGCAGAAGCCGACACGCACACAGATGCAGCAGCCTGCATGAGAAACACAGGGGTGGAAAAAGACCCCCTGTGGAGTGCAAGCACTTTGTTCCCAGGACTCTTCTGCTTCTGTCCTCTCTGCATCCATCCCACCGAACAGCCAGCTGATTGTGAGGGTTGACAGAGGAGCAGTGGTGTGTATACGATATGAAACCAACGTCCAGACAGATGTTACCCCTAAAATCCGCTGACTCCAACTACGGTGCTTTACGGCTGCGCTGCAGGTGCTGGAGCTAATCGCATCCATTATAGTCAATGAGGCAGTGACGCCGATGTGCTAGCAGGTAGGGTTAGCCTCCATGTTGCAGCAACGCTATAGCAAACTCCAGTGTATCATACACACACAAAGTGCAATAGCCACGGTTTTTCCAAAGCCTGAGAAGAGATTGTGTTGAGCACAGAGCAGATCAAACCAGACAGGAAGTCATACACAGAGCGGCATAGAGAATCCTGTGGAGACTCCTGATCGTAAAACAACAATAAACCAGAAATAAAGCAGACACAAAAAGAAAAAAATTAACTATGTATTAACATGTCAATAACGCTGGGCTATGGACACATCAAAGCTGTGGCAGGCCGTAATGTGCCGTAGCCGCAGTCAATGGATTCCTGGTGTTAGCTGCAAAAGACTTGAAGGAAATGACCCATTATCCTCTCTCGAGTCCAGAAGACAGTGTGGGACAGACAGACTTGGATGGTATCTTGTGTTAGGGCCACAGCTAAATATTTACATCACATTTGTTTATTAGTCTGTGAGAGAATGAATGCAGGCAAAGTGTGATAAATGTCTCAGCAAGACTTTTTTCCTCAGATAGACACAAGAGACTATATGTAGCAGAAACAGTAGCTCCTGACTGGCTATTATACACATAGAAAAATAGCAGTTCAACTGGGCTGTTGATCTACAAGGATCAGCATACAGTTGTACGGCTTGTCTTAGCTCAAGTAAAAGTTGAGCCATGAATTGAAGTTACTGTGTCTTTTGAATTGGTATCCAGCTGCCTCTTACCATTGAAAGAATCAATTCTCGCATTTATGAGAGCTATCAGGAACCCATCCAAACAAATGCATCCGCACAGAAAAATGTTTTCACTGCTCTTATCTTTCTGTTGCAAAAGAGCAATAACACCTTCTAAAAGCACAGTTTTGTAATGTCAAACACACTTGATGTTCTCACCATACAGCGATGACTGTACATGGCAAGAGCTCAAGAGATATTATGATGCTGTGATGCCAATGACTAACCCAGCTATGTATCACAACCCCCACACGCCTGGGGCTGAAAGCCAGAAAGAGAAACTCTAATCAGAATGAAAGTACATGTTGTCCTTTAGGATATTTTAGCCCTTTCCTTCCATCAAAACAGGCTTGGGAGGACATAGTACATTAAGATGGCAGCGCAAGGCGGGATTTACTGAAAATAAAAGCAGTCAGCTGCAAAATTGACTAGAGATGGTCAGAAAAAGAGAATTAAAGCCACCTCTGCAAAGCACCTGTTAAAACTTGTGTTAGCAAATACACAGGAAGTGGTAGCTGTGCTTCATACACCTGTCAAAATAAAAGCAGGAATCATCCCCGCCTGTTCCTGACAGGTTTGCAAAATGTCGACACATGACCGAAGAGAACATCGCATAGATAATATACAGTTTACAGGTAAGCCAAATCTGCATTCCTCAGGCTTTGCTAAGCACAAAGAGACACTGTTTAACTCAGGACTTAAAGAATGGCTGGCACAGATAAGGCCTGTCTTTTGATTAAGCCTTCAAATACACACACACACACAAACACACACATAGGCTTATATATATACAGTAAATAAGCCAGTGCAAACATACTGAATTTATACTATATTAACAAATTTCAGACGTAAGCACATGTGTACACACAAACATATATGTCTGGCTGATTGTCAAAGTCATAAATCTGATCCTGAGGAGGTCTGTTAACCTTTAATGTTTTTTAGGAAGCTGTTTACAAAATTCTGTCTTGAAGAGCTGAACTATAACTCAATAATAATGTTAAATATCATCTCTCAATGTAACTGTATCCAGAAGTAATTCTAGTATTGACACATTGCATTTCATAGTTCTTACCTGTAAATAAAAGATACGTTGTTGTTTATTTTTATTTATTCCATTTTGATTTGATTTTACAGTAGATAGAAGAGAAGGACAGAACATGTTGGGGGAAAATCAGGGCAAGACACAATATATGCCACATAAGATCAGAGCTAAAAGATTTAAAATGTTTAGTATTTTCTTCAAGTGAAACACTAGGCTACTATATGATGAATTTAGTGCGATGAAAATCAGTTCAACTTTCACTAAGGAATTTATTAATACTTGATACTTCGATGATATGATAATACCGATTATATTGTTTTAATCTATACTGCCTATTATGATTGTAAGTAAATGTACACTATTGTAAATAGCACACTACACTCCATTAGGACAATCAGTCCCTCCAGGATTTAGCGATGATGCCACGATCACTCAACTATAAATTCAACAAATCCCAGTGAATTCAGCGCGACTTGTAATTTTGAGCAATCACTGCAACTTTTCCGCAAATTTGACCTTTCATCGCCATTTCCCGCAGACGTTGCAGTGTTTCCCACACAACAGTGTAACTGTGGCAGTGGTGCGCATGCACGCATCAATATTGACTACCAGCTATATACAGCTGCTAGCCTCGAATATCCTGTTGCATTCTAACATTAACTTAGTTCTCCTTATTAGCTAGGCTCCTTGCATGCTGGCTGATAACTTTTTTAAGCTGTTTCTCAGACATTGACAGCGCTGTGTTGGACTGCTTTGTGCAGCTGTGTTCCATGAGGGAGAGAGAGCAAGAAGAGGTACAGGTGAGTGAGAGAGAGAGAGAGAGAGAGAGAGAGAGGCGAGCAAGAGGAAAGTGCTGCACGAATGCGCTATATGGCGCTCTGCCATCAAATACGATTTTAAATAGGCTTAGTAAAAAAAATCGAAAATCAATGGTGATATTGTGGCAGGCCGCCACAAATAAATGAACGTATGGGAAACACTGCGTTGTCATAGGTCCGCTTATCGCGTCCTTCTGTACAAGCAGACGTGCAATATCAACTTCTCACACCTGACAACAAAGGAAAAAGGACCATGAAAAGAAGTACCTATGTCTTCTTTACCCAAACCACTTATTCCTACAATTTTGTGGCAAAAAAAGTCTCAAACCATCGCAGTTGTTTTGAAAAGCTGTCGCAATATCAGGTATTTTAGACCGCAACAATCACAAAGAAAGGGCCACGAAATCCTGGAGAGACTGAATAATGACAATTCTGTAAATCAGATTTTATGATTGTCCTTGACTCTTTTTACATAAAAATGTCCATTGCTTCGATCCCATGATGTGTGATCAACAGACGTTGATGAAGTTGCATGTAAGTTGATCACAGGGAGTTTTACTCTATTGTGACAGAAATATCATGTAGGAAGTCCTCCAACCAAGAGGTTTATGATTGTCACACTGATAAGGTCATGGCTCAGTATGGAAATAGGTGAAGCAGTGTGACAGTGTGTGTTAATATTTGATTATTTTCCTCTTCCCACACTAACCTACAGCAGCAGCAACTAAAGATATATGTTCTAGGTTAAGGTGTCTATTTATGGCTCTGTGTGTGGTTATGTGTGAGAGAAGAGATGCTGCTTTGAACCAGCTGTGGACCAGAAGAAAGAAGCCTGCTTCCCTCCTGTTATCTTTGGCAGCACTCGCCAAACATCAGCGGAATAAGCCTCCTGCTGACACCACAGTCAGATCTGCCAAAGAGGAAACAACCACCGATTTACGCTTTTATCCATCTAAGAATGGTCCATCAGTGCCAAACACTCAGGAAGAGGTCCAGTCTGGCTGTCTGTTGATATTAAGCAATCATCTGATCACATACATCTCACTCACGCAATTTGATCAGATCTTGGCCACAAAGTAACATGAGGTCTGGTTTTGGTTTTCTGAGTTTAGCTGTGGTTTACTTATACATGCACTTCCATAATAAGACTCTTGTTGATATTTATGCTTTCGAAAAATCTGGTTACTCAGTGTAGTTTAAAGGTTATGTCATACAGTAACTTAATTAGAAAAGCACCATAACGTTTGTATTTCTGTACTTAAACCTTTTAAAATTCCTGTACTGTTGCATTTAAACTTTTTCAACTTTGGGTCATTACCATCTGACCATCTCTACACAGATATATAAAACACATGGTGGAAAGCGTAACTCCTACTTTTTTCTACCTCAAGTAAAAGTCACTTCACTTAATATTCAGCTTCATCATACTAAAACTGATTTGACCAATTGTAGTTATTCCATGCATGCAAATGTGCACCACTCTTTGGCTGCAATGACATCTAATCATGAAAGTCAAATTTCAGCCAATTTAAACTGTGAAACTAGGCTGTTCTCATGTTTGCATGTTTGCTATATTAATGTCTTTCTTTACTTCAGAAAACACTCACTTTCCAAGTCAAATCTTAGAATCCTAAATGACCCGTCAGCACATTCTTAAAAGTCACACGGACCCAAATGTTTCCAGTGAATGGCTGTTCAATAAATCACTCATACACACACACAACCGGTCCCTTATCTTCGAGTGTCTGTGCGTGATGGAAGAAAGGAAATGGAATCTGCTGAAGAGGCGAAGAAGACAATCTGGGAATTGCAGGACAGAGAGTTCACAGACTGGACAGATTTAGTTTGGGATAACGTTTATACATCTAATGAACACTAGCACTGTACGGCAGGTTCAGTTACCTCTTGCGATTGAGACTGTCTACTTTCTGTTGGCCTGATTCGGTGATACATTCGCTCCAAGGAATACTGAATGTCCAGATTTTCATTTCCAATGCTGAACTCTTCTCAGCCTAAATCCCACTGCCATTCATTGGAAGACTATTGTGTAGTATTGGTGTGATGGGAGCAAACAGAGTGTGGATGGAAAGAGGAGGTAAGGTCCAGGGCTTGAGAAAGAATAAAGAGACAGGTTTACATTAACACAAGGGGTGGTCTTACGCAAGACCCCCGCACTCTGAGACAGCTAGAGAAACATGCAAGACAGAGAGCCAGGGGTCTGGAAGATGTATGCCGTTTCAGTCAAAGTGCACGTGTGTACATGATTGTGCGTAACAGTATACACATTTTTCAGTGTCATGGTTGAGCTTATAAAACAAACAGTGTTGATGATGATTTCATCATCAACGACTGATTGAATGAATGAAAAGAGTGAAAAGAGCAGTAGAGACAAATGGTCTAAAAGTATTGTCATTCATAATCAACGTCTCTATTGTCAGGTTATGTCACATGAGGTATATGTTCCATCAGGTTATTTTACATGTCCCATTATTTCCGAATAACTTTCTAAGACATTTCCTTAAAAAAGAACTATGTAAAATGGTGCTAATGATGGGCTCAGGTAATGAGTTGCATTTACTTGGTTGCATTGAGCTTATTAGTTGTTCATTTTTAGGGGATTTTCCTTGAGAGAACAGTTACATGAAAATTTATTGGACTAAATGACTTGAACTTTCCCTAAAATTAGTGTCAAATTATATAATTGTTTCCAGGAACCTTCCTTTGAATTTACAGGTACATATCAGTTCCCTTCTAGGAAATTGTTGTTGTAACTAAAGTGTTAGCCGACTGAGGCATTTTTGTTGTACAAGAGATTTCAAATGCATTCAAAAAGCTACACACAAGCACACAACAACAAGTAAAACATGCAGGGAAGACAGAGATGACAGCCGATCTTCATTTATTTAAAGAGCATTTTCATATCCTGTTAAAACACAAGCCTTAAAAATAATAAATCATGACAAATGTCATTCCCGCTCATTCACTGTTGTTGTTTACAAAATCAGCTGACTGTAGTGTCAGCTGCTCCTCTAGGTTACATGGTGTCAGTGTTTTACACGACAACATTCAAACTTTTCTACTTTTAAACAAAACACAAGGTTTTGTTAATGTGTAGCATTCTTGAGGAGTTAGAAAGTTTGAATTAACTGTGCTACCTCCACTATTTGATGCAAACACATTCTCAACTGTGGGGGGAAAATGGAGTTCTAACCGCCCATCTGTTTTATTGCTCTCTTGTCCAAAGTAAACCGCATGTTGCAGTCACCATGAAACTTTTAGTTATGCTTGTTTCATCTCTCTCCTCTCCAGCCAAAAGCTCTCTCTTGCAGAACCTCCCTGTTCAGCTAGCTATACATCTGTCTACTCTACAGTGACGCACACACACACACACACACACACACGCACACACACACACACACACACACACACACACTGTAATTCCCATGATTCTACACCCACATACCAAAGCAATGGTATATTGAGCATGGTCATACCTCCTTCCGGCTCTAAGACATATTGTCCATTATCGACTGGTGACTTTGCTTCAGCTGTTCTGATTTTTCCACTTGTAGGCAATGGACAATCCATCCAACACATGGAAAGAAGTACTCCCCATGTGAAAGAGTGCGCACGTGTGTGTTTATGTGTGTGTGTGTGTGTGTGTGTGACTTTGTGGGGGCGGGAATGATAGATCCAAGAAAGTGCAGGACTGCTGACATGGCAGATGGGAATGTTTTCATTTGGTTACAAGGAATTCCACAGAGATCTGAGGCGAGGATTCAGGCTGAATAATGTAAGAACGGGGAATGTGAAAAGTGAATCCATCCGTTTTTAATACTCTCCTTATGTCTCTACAGAAGATTGGTTTGTCAATCACAGCTGGGGTGTTCAGCAGTTGTAGTAGGCTGCCAAACACACAGTGAGCCTGTATCAACAACCTGCAAGTGAACGATCAGAGATAGATGTCAGACTGTATCCAAAACACTTAAACAAATGGATGAATGTTGGTGTTTACTAAAGACAGCGGAAGTTGTCCAAAGTCCAAAAAGGTCCAAGAATCTGCCACAATTCTGGTTAGCTTCTTCCACACAGTGTCACACACTGCCCAGGGCGGCAGGAACGTCAGTGGAGGAGAAGAAAGAGAGACTGAAAGAGTTGAAGGAGGCACAATAGTAAACAGGAAGAAGAAACAACAAGCTGAACATAATAATAGGATTTAAAGGAAAACTACAGTTCACAAAAATAAGAGAGCAGAACTAAGGCAGAGAAAGTCTGGCCAAATCTGAACCAGCTGCTCAACTGGATCCCAGATGTGAGAGAGCGGGAGTCAACACACACACGCACACACACACAAATACACACCATCTCTCCTCCTTGTTTGCATGGTATGGCAATGAGCCAGAGTGGACCGCATGACTATTTCATTTGTCACCTCAGGGAAGCTGTGTCCGAGACAGCTGTCCATTTCCTCTACTGGACTTGGTCGTCTTTCCTTTTGCCGTAATGTGCTGTGACTGTTAATGTGTGCGTTTTCATTCATGCTTTCCCACCAGGATGCGTGCGTCCAGTTCGCTATGTAACACATGATGCATTAAGCTTATTAATGTTTAATAAATCAGGCAAGTTACTACTGTCTACACCTCCTATGAGTCCATCCATCCCTTCAACCCATCCGTGTGTCTCTAAAAAATGTCCATCCATCAGTTATCTCACCTATTATCCATCCAGCTAGGACTGTGCGATATGACGATATCTATCGTTTGACGATAGAAAAACGTCGTTTACAATTATTCTATATGCTCTATGCATGATTTGTGTCGCAAATTCCGCATTTTACTATAATATTTTGGTGAGGGAATGGCGCTTTACATCGTGTGAAGTTAGTTTGAAGTTAGAATTCGACATCTATCGAATGTCCAACGTAAAACTACTTCCAACTTGAAACTAACTTTGCGGTGGTCCGTTCTTACACACTTACCAGCGGAGCAGGTAAGAAATTTGCATTAACAATAATGGACGAGCCACACAACACTATCCAGCAGTGTCAGGAGAGATGTGTGTGTCAGTCAGGTAACGTTTAATGACTTGCCCACAGACATAAAGCTTACTTTATAGTTCACAAAGACACGCTGTTGTTGTGATGTTAGCTATAGTAGCAGAAGAGCTGTGAGTGTCGCTGTCTGGAGCTGCTCTGCTCCTCTGATACCGTCTCGTCCTCTTATGGTAGCTATGCAGCAGCAAGCAGCATCAGTTTGCTGACCCACACCCTAGCTAACATTAGTTAAATTATTTGCTGTGTGTTGTTCACTCTATTAGAGGTAGACCGATTAATCGGTCGGCCGATTAATCGGCCGATTTTTTGGCATTTTTTAACATAATCGGCATCGGCCAATATCCAAGTATATCAAGCCGATTATTAGGCAGGCGCATCTGTGGGCAGCCTAGTGTTGTCGTGGAACACGTGTTTGACGCACGCTGCCGCGAGTCATTTTCCAGCCGAGTGAGCAAGTTTATTTGACAGTTTATTTTCTTCTTACCCGTTTTGTTTATTTAATATATTTTTATACATTTATACAATTTATTTATATATGTTTTTTTTACATTATACGTTTTTTAATTTATAAGAGCAGATTGTTCAAGTGTTCAATAAATGTTTTTGTTGAGAAAGTTTGTCTGTTAAGTAATTATCATTTCTTTTACATTTTATATTTCAAATAGAGGTTAAAAACCAAGCAAATATCGGCCAAATATTGGCCAAAATAAATCGGCAGCATTAATCGGCCATCGGCCGATTTCAAAAGATCGGTATCGGTATTGGTATCGGTATCGGTATCGGTATCGGTATCGGCATTGGTGTGAAAAAAACCATATCGGTCGACCTCTACACTCTATCATGGTATGTGTTATGGTGTTGGATTTCTCCTGAATCGCCTCACCTTTATAATGCAGAGAATTATCCTGAGTTAGAGTTGGAAATGCCATATTTCATTGAATTTATTTTATCTATATCGGGATATGTATCGTTATTGGGATATGAAATTACCTATCTCGGGATATGAATTTTTTGTCAATAAGCAAAGCGCTACCTCCATCACTTCGTGCTTCATCCAGTTAGAAAACAGACACACAAACAGACTCAGGTAATTTCCTGAAACCCAATCCGCATTGCTGCCGCAGCCCTGACATTGATTCATTTCCATCCCACATCCGTATTACCAATAATGGGCGGAAGGACAGGAGAGAGGAGGAGGAGGAGGAGGAGGAGAAAGAAAGAAAATGGTGAGAACAGGACAGAATACCTGTAGGACAGATGTCAAGGGAGAAAAATGAAGGAAGACAAATGTCTGCAACTGCCGCAGTGAAAGAGAGAATCACTGAGCATAAGAGTCAGAGTTATGACAGATGTTGACAAACGATGTCTCACTCTTGATATTTTTGGTCTTTTCTCTGCCAATTAGTTAAACCAGTTGGGTCGTTTTTGAAAGGCTCGGTGACACCACATAATCTCCACATTGTGTGAGGATAACAAAATTCTACTTGTGGCTAAATGTCTCTTTTTACAGGAATCCAACTGTTAGTCATACCAGCATCAGAGGCAGGGATTTCTTTGACCTTCTAGGATATTGAATGATCAAGAGATGAACAACTGAAGAATCTGTGTGTGTGTGGTTGTGTGAGTCAGTCTTGTGGAACTGGCTTGTCCTGATACATTTTTAAGTTTTGACCCACTTGAATAGGATGTAAACAAAAAATGTGGACTGCAGATGATATTTCATGGCAGAGTTTAGTTTTTAAATGGTTTACCCTGACCAAGAAATGCTTCAGGATGGGAAGTTATTTACTGATCCTTCAACTCTACAGTATAAAGAATTGCAAAATTGTGTATGAAAGATCCAAAACAAACAAAAAGCCACCATGAAGTTGGACGTTCAGGTCCTGCAGACAAAAACCTCACTGTTTGGAGACACCATGTTCTCCTCAAGGCCCTTCAGATTCTGCAGTGAGAAACCACTGACTGATTGACCTTTCACCCTGCGGAATACGACCGTATTAAGGTCACCCTATAGTACCATATGCTGCACACCAACAGTCTATATTTTGTGTACTGCATGTGCAACAACAGCTTAATGCATGTGTGCATACACTTCCTAATGTCTTGAGAGGGTTTATCCATGTGTCACAGTCAGCAGTGAAGTCTGGCCACAATAGGTGCATTCCACACATTACGCTGGTCCTGCTTGCTTTCCCCCGTGCGATTTAACTTCCTTGAGAGTGAACTCTCCACGGCAAGTTTTGAGGTTCAAAGTTCAGACATGGCTCCCAGTTTGAGCGCTTTAACTCAATATGCCTAAACTAAAGGTCAGTCTGCTCATTTGTCAGTCAGTCGTTATGACAATAGAAACTACTGCCATGACTGGCTTAACCAGCAAACAGGGTGTTGAAACTGGAAAAGCCTTGAGATCTGCAGTTTAGGACAGACAAAAGAAGTGTTTAAGCTGGGCCAGACACCCAAGGATAGACAAACGTTTCTCCCTGAGAAAATACTCTGTCCTGCCAAGATGAAAAAAGCAGCTGAGGAACAAGATGCAGGCAATTTATTTAATAGTTTTGATTCTTTTTTTCCCAACATGCCTTGGCAGGATTTTAACAAACCCCCCACCCGATCTGATCTCAGTGGGGATGAGTGATTGCATTGAGAGCTGTGAGAAGGTTGAATTTGTGCCACATTTTTCACTCTTGACACTCATGACAGAAATCAAATTTGTTCTGAGCCTAGTTAGAACCACTAGATCTGCCACGAACCTACCTGCCCTTGAAGTAGAGTTGTTATCCAATTTTCACATTGTCTGATTTCCCTGATTTGAGCTAAATTGACTGGTGAGCAATGTATGGCACAAATACTGGAAAGAGTGCTAATTAATGGCCTATTAGCTTGTAGTCTATCTAAACATGACTTAACATAACTTGGAAACTTATGAGTCTAAGAGCCTTTTACATGGTTGTTGATTATAAATGAGTCAGAGAGAGAGTTTTTAACAATCTTACGGAGATAATGTAATTTAGCCGGCAGATTTTGTCAGCTGTATCTAGCTGTTGAAATTAGCTAGCACCAGGTCAGGGTCAAAGCCTTGAATGCACGTGTTCATCCACGACAAACACCACTGCTGCCCTCGTTTTTAATCTAAAAAAATCAGAGCAATAAAATAACCCAGGCTAGATAAGCTAAAGGTCAGATTGATGTTATGGATCAAACCTTAAAGCCATGGCGAATGGCACCTGAACTGGAAAAATGTTAATATTCTCAACAAGCACAGAAATCTTCAGTGCAAGAGATCAAAAGCTCACGAGTCGTGAAATGTGTCAAACCAATTTCTGCAGTTCTACGTTATCCTGTACACTACGGCTGAATGGGAAGGGAAATTGTATTGAGGTTCTCAGAGTTAAGAAGCTGATAGTGCGTGAGCTTTAAAAGGGTGTGTAGGCTATGCAGTTGATTTAATCAGAGAATGTGGTCACTGATAATCCTATTTCATATATGGGTCCCACACTAAGTCCCCGGCAGCACGTGCAGCAGAGGGGCAGAAAATCTGCAGCACCGGGGATTCATTGGAAGTGTCCACGTGCTGCATTGATGCTCTCTCATGAACATGTCAAACTACTGTATGCCTGACAGGCACGCAGGGACAGGAATATGAAAATATGATTAGCCTACATTTATTGCCAGCAAGAACACAATGTGTGCATGCATGCATGATGTGAAAGCTGTTCCTGTGTAAAAGGCTAAATAGAAGCACAGCATGTTGAATTTTTTTTCTTAAGCCTGAAACAAATACAGGCCATGCTGTTACTGATGGAGACAATTTGACTGCCAACGCTGGTGGAATAACTCTGACTACATGTTAGGTCGCATAGTGTCAGAAAGCAGAAATTTGAATAATGAAATGTGCAGAAAGATTTCACATCAAGAAAATAAAAGTATCATTTTAGCGTCAAATCTTTTAGCCTCTAAGGAAACATATGAATACCTGTAGAATCATCTGATTAAGACCATAGTTTCATAACACAAAATACGGTAGCTTGGTGAGGTACTAAATTCAATAATTTCCAATCAATTTATTCTCTAACTTACTGAGCGTACCCTCTCCAGCCTCCAAAAACAAGGATCAATGCCACCACTGAAAAGACAAATAGCCTTGATTGTTTTTTAAATTAATGTTGTTGTGGGTGGAGGGTTTCTGACAAGGCAGAAATCCCTGTTGAGTGTTCTTGATGTGTTGCAGGCCTAATTCAATCAATCATCAATGACAGGAGGCCCGCAGTGACACACCTGCTCTAATGTGATGCTTTCAATTCAGGCAGAGCTCAAAGATTTCCTCTAAAGTCTGCTTGTTGGTTATTATTGTTCTTTTTGACGTCTGAATTGGGCCTCTGTAATGAATGATCACTCTGGATTAAGCCATCACATCCTGTTTATCGGTAAATACCTATTCTCATGGGAGAGGCATGCAGGCAAGCAAGCAGGAATTCCAGATTTGTAAGCAGAGAAGCAATCGTGATCCATATATTCAAACAAACTAACAGTTTGGTAGCTACAAAAGATGCTGTGTGGGCATATATGCAGCATGCAGGCTGTGGGGCTGTCAAAAGCTCTCAAAAATGATTACTGGAATTACTGTTTCAAGATTTTTGGACTCAAAAATCATCCGCAACAGGAACTGTGCTCAGCCTCTCTTTGTGCCATTTCTCATCTGAACATATTTGGGTGATATGTGATGCCACATGGCTCTAATGGCTGCTAAAATACGTATGCTCATTTTATCTGACATCATCTAGGGGTTTCAATTTGACACACATATGTTTGCAAAACAACATGGGTGGGGCTGCCCTCTTTGTTCAGCTGGTCCACCGCATTTCAACAGTGAGTTTTCTTTGTAGAATAGAGAAAGAGCACCACAAATCCGCACATTAGAAGGCCTGACAACACATACATAGATGCTGGAGTGCCAAAAGAACCAAATCTAGAAACCCCTATCGTCCTGTCTACTAACAGCAAATTTCAACTGCCACAACTGCAGTTCATGCTTCTGACATGAAAGACATGCAATTCACAGGCCTGAGGCCTCTACCTTTTACACACACAGTGGGAACTAAAATATTTATGTGCACTGCTGGGGGATGTCAGGTGTTAGTGTTATGAAACCCTATGCTCTGCATTGTTTTTTGTGACACTTCAGTTTGAAAGGTCAATTTGTGACTTAATAGTTGCTCCCCTGGGGATGAGGAGGAGGAGGACAGTTACTGATCCCACCACCAACATCATTAGGAGCTTACTAAAAATGATCCTCCATATCACTGTCTCCCTGATCCGCCATCTACTGCAGCTTTGATCCCATAATACAAATGTGTTATTAGCATAAGGCTTTCTTCAACTGTTTTCTACTTTATAAACCATCTGTCTGGATTTACACGGTCTCAATTCCCCTTTCACAACGTCAGCAGTGAATTTCAAATATTTACAGTACATATATTTTTTAGGGTACATAAAATCAGACATAAATTAAAGTGTAATATCAATATTAAACATTTATATTCAAACTGATACAATTTAATAGTGAAGAACCACACTGTCGGATATGTCCACTGTAATTTTCACACTTTATGTGCATCTCACAATGGCACATTTTATAAATATTTACATTGGCTGATTAAAAAAGACCATAAACTAAACTGACCATAAACTTCTGCCGATGTTTTAAACCCTACTATTGAACCTACATAAAAACACCCTACCCATGTGTGAGGCATAAATAAATAGCTTGACCTTCCTATAGCTTCAAAGAAAACCCTATTGCCTCTCAGGGTCAAATCCCTCAAGATGAGGGCTAAATGCAAGAGATCTGCTTGCTGTTTTCTAATGTTTGCCAGTAAACACTGACAGAAGTCAAGGACTAGGTGGTTTAGAGAAAGGACAGAATCCTCAAGAAGAGCAATTTTGTTAAATTTGTCTTTTAGCTCAGCATAACAAAAACAGGACTGATATAAAAGCTTTAACACGGATGGAGAGCCTCCATATACAGTATGGAGGGTAAGAGGATAGGGACTCTAGGCCAGCACGGCCGTTTTCTTTCTATCAGAGCACATCTCCTGTGTATGTGGATGCATTAAAGAGAGTGGTTGGAAATGAGTGTCTTGACATTAGCAACTTAACGTGAGTGGTCTGGAATCTCTCTAAACATTTTGCCAAGGACTTGATGTTGTAGAGGGGATCTATTTCTGGTGAAATTCAGGGGGTCATGGTGACTCTGAAAGAGGTTTTTTCCAAAATAATTTTAAGACAAGGACATTGTGTGTATATTTGAAAGTTGGTACTTCATACTTCTATGGCTTTGGCCTGGGATACTTTCCAGGCATGACTGTATTAGCAAACACGCACTACATCAATGTCAGCCTACTTTGGCAACAGGTAATCTTATTCAGCACTTTAATGCATTTTCTTTTCTACTGTAAAATCATCTGCTCTGTTTCAAGGTCACCATGTGCCATTTACTCTGCATGTAACCACTGTGGTCTCTCTCCTCTGGCAAACACACCTGCCTGCTGGCACACACTGCCAACAGCTGCATGTGTCTGTGTTGAAAGGGACAGATATGAGCCTCTCCCCGACATCCCTGACCGAAGCAAATGGTCACCCTTGGCAACAGCAGTGCTACTTTCCCTCCTCTGATGATGAGGCAACGTGGTGTGCATTTACATATTTCACAGGCTGCTGACAAATACGAATTTGTTAGCTCGGACAAGTAAAATGATGGTGTGTGGAAAAGGAGGATTAGAGGCAATGATGACGCAGGTAGGGAATAAAAATCTAGACCGTTAAGAGAAACCAGGGCACCAGACAAATATCTAGAGCATCAAAAAGCACTTTAATCTGCCAATAAATGGAGAAGTGCTTTTAAAATAATGTAGGAAATCACATATAAGAGGGGCCAGAAGCTTCTTTTTTAGTGCTTTCAAATCTTTTATCAAATCCAGTTCACTAATGAGTTATATCCACTTATCCAAGTACATCTGATAAGGTAAAATCTCCTTCACTGGAATTTCAAGAGAATTTATTTCATAGTATTTCATAAACTCCAGCTCTTCAAGGATTTAGATTTGTTTGTTGATCACAAGACTTAACACAACCAATATAGGACTGGAGAAGCATCACAAGTAACAACGTCTTTTATTTATAAGTAAGAGAAAGTGTTAAATGAAGGGAATAAAAAAATAATCACTTTGGTTCAGTCAACACAATATTTGATTTAGCTGTTTACCTTTTCCACAGAATGTGGGGTTTAAGAGCTGCCTCTATCAAAAAGCACACTGACTGCACCAACAGGTTGTGACCACTCATCTGTTATTCCTGTGAATAACCATAGCAACCACAGGGGAAGTACACACGTGACAGGAGCAAAACAGGTACGGTATCAGTCACTGCAAAGAAAAGAGTGCAGGAGCATGAGAAACTTCTAAACAGGCAACTCTGCTGCTCAGATATGATTACAATAAATAGAAGATATAAACATCGACCCGACTGTATATTTGATTTCCAAAGTCAAAAATTTATTTAGCCATTTTTAACAGGCTGCAAGTGTGGTGTGACGCTGAAGCTATTATCTGAATGAGGTGAACTAGCATGTAGCTTTAGCATTCTTTCAGGGGATATGTGCAACACAACCCTATCCAGTCCTAGTGTGATGATTATTGATAACAGACTACATGACCTATGCAGAAAATTATTTTTGAAGTCATTCCTTGTAAACGCTGTGTTATGAAACATCTTCAGCTAGAGTCCAGTTGTTCTACATGTCTTGGACTAATGCCACAAATTCTTAAAACCAGCTATATTCTGGTTTATAAGATAGAACACAATGCGTCCACTCTGCCTGTGTCCTCCTGTCACTTTCTGAGTCTTGTTGACTCACTCACTCAACCTGTCTGGACAGCCTGGCGCTGTATGGTGGATGTGGGTGGAATAGAGAAAGAGGCAGACAGGTGCGGCTGGTTCTCCAAACTCCCTCCTGTACACTCACT
Source organism: Lepomis macrochirus (assembly GCA_024633595.2). Taxonomy (NCBI): domain Eukaryota; kingdom Metazoa; phylum Chordata; class Actinopteri; order Centrarchiformes; family Centrarchidae; genus Lepomis; species Lepomis macrochirus. The sequence continues at coordinate 29,092,822 of JALXJV020000004.1, read as the reverse complement.
GACTTGAGATTGCCAGAGGTAACATCGGCTTATTATCCATATCCGGTGTATTCATTTTGTTATTGGTTTAAATATGGCATTGATGCCATAATGCAGTGGAGACACACCTGCAGTAAGCTTGGTATTAAGTGAGGGTTTCAACATGGGTTGGGACCACAGATACTTACAATAACTAAACATATCTAATGACCTTTTAAATCGCTCTACTTTAACTTTTACTACACAATAAATATATGAACCAGAAAGTAGATGAATGGACAGAAGAAACCTCTGAGATTGCATGTGGAGTTGAAAACAGATACCTTCAGACACAACCTACTTGTCACAATGAAATTCTTCCCCTATTGGGATATTCAAAGTAATGACGATGTCCTGTCAAAGCACCCACTGTCCTCCTCCATTCTCACTCTCTCATATCTTCTGTCCTTTTTTCTCCGAGCTCTCACTTGTCTCCCTTACAGCAGCTGTTGCTAGGCAACAGCTCACACCCACATAAGCATATTAATACGTACAACAATATAGTCAATGAAAGACCTAAATTTAAAAGGATCCTGTAATACTTCCCTTTAAGATTATTAAGTCTATAGGGTGATTTACAAATATATATGCACAGTAACGTATGTGTACTTAGTAATGCGTTACACCTAGCACTGCTTATCAAAATACCGTGTTCAAGTAAATTGATTTTAGTTTAGAACAATGAGGTTGTTGAGAACTTGTCCGACCACAGTTCTGTTCTCCCTTCAAACTTAAACCACAGACATAACTTCTACGAACCCTCAGTGTAGACAAAAACCGACCCAGAGGAAGCGAACATCTGACAGCAACGTGCCCCCAGAGAATCAGAAGCCATACTGCACCAGCAACTATTTGCAGGTGCACAGGCTTCATCTCAGGTTTTGTTATAGAATGAGTGAGCACAGCAGGTGACCACTGAATAAAGGGCAGGAGAAGAAAGAAGAGTTTAGTAAACAGTACAAGTGAGAGGGAGACAGAACAAAAAGACAGCTGTTATAGATACTCAGGCATACCTTAAAATTTTTTTCATGCTCACTCAATCATGTATACACACATACAGGACTGGAACAAGTTAAGACCTGCAGTGAGAGCGTGAGTATGAGCTGTTTTAGCGCCTTGTGTGGGAAGACAGACAACACTGGTTCTCTACTGTTTCTCCAGAATGACACAACAAGGAAGAGAAAGAAACCTGGGACAACAGCCACTCCAATAGAATGGGAATTTACGCAATGACTGTCCTTAAGTAAATTGAAAAGTCAGGCAACATTGATTATAGACTTGTTGTCATTTGTTTAGAAATGGTAGATTATTAGGCTGATAAACTTTGAAAAGGATCTAATCTTGATTTGAAACTGTCAGGCAGTTGCCATTTTGATGGTCCAAAAGTCCTCAAAATGATTGTCACTGTCTTGACTGTCACTGCCATCACCTTCACTTTTCTCTTCCTTTTCCTCTTTCTTAAATGGTAATCGCTGTTCCACACGAATTTGCTCTTTGGACAACGCCTTCTTTATTTATTAGTAGTTCTTTAGGTATTGAGAATAGCTCCTTAATACAAGTATCCTGAGTGCCCAGGCAGCCAGAAACCAAACCCAAGACATGCCTCCACCAACTGGATGACGAGAAACCTGGATAATATCATGTACACAGGGAAATTACAAACAAGGTCTCCCATGTTCCATGTTAACATTAAACTCCAAACATGATCAAAACCTGGATACTCCAGGACAACTTCAGTCAGAAAACTAATGTGCTTTTAAATGTAATCAACTGGAAAATAATGATGACTATTTGTTGTTGTATCACAGCTCTTTGTATGTAAAGGAAATACTGATCAGTATTATAATTATAACTGTTTTCATCACCACCATCATGATCAATATATTACACAACACAATTTTCCCCACTGCTTGTAAACTCAAGGAAAGGTCAGCTTCCTCTGTCAGTGGAACAGAAATCTTCATAAGACCATGGGAAAGTCAACCAGGCAGAAAAAAAGGAAGCATCTGAATGTGTGGTGCTTCTCTGCCTCTTCCTGTGACCTTCTGTCTCGGCCATCCATCACTGAGTTGGGATCTAAGCAGCAAACCGAATGTCTGTCTCCCTCCGTCTCTTTCTTTCATTCCACTGTCTGCATGCTCACTCGAATCACAATCTGCTAGTCACACAGAGGTCAGCAAACACGATAAGATGTGTCTGAGAGACAGGAAGAGTTAGAGGGAAACAAGAAAATGACAAACACAGAGGACACAGAGCAAACAGGCAACAGACGCTGACATGGGGGAACAGAAGAGAAGAAATACAGAGAAAACAGAAAAAAGACGCATCTCTAAGTAGAACAAACCAAAATTCTGCTACTTCTCAGAAAATCACTGAATAAATGATACTATGCCCGTCTCTCTGGCATAATTAACGTGGGATCCCTGGCCTAAATGCTGTTAGAATGTCCTCTGCGGGTTTCCCATCAGCCTGCACAGGAGTGCAGCCAGACTGGCACATGGATTGAGTGAGGCTACAACCCTCCAGCTAGCAGGCAAGAGGCCGAACATCTGGATCTGTGCCTGGGATACGAGCTCCGTCCCTGCAGAGAGAGATTGTACTCCTCTCCCTGCTGCCTTTTTGCCAGCCAGGCCAAAGCTGCTGCTGCTGCATCTCCTCTCCAGTCTCCCACCTCAGATACACAGGTGGGCGACTGCAGGGTCTCCTCTGTGAGCAACTGGGAAGACTGCACCCAACCTGCATGCCATGCTGCAACACTCACTCACGCAAAGGAGGGTCCACGTATGAGGCCACATGAAAGGAGTGCCCCTTTCTAAGTGCATATCAGGGAGTTGATTATAAAATTACATTTTTTTTACACTCGTGCAAAATGGATCCTCACTGTGCGTGGCAATGAGTGTCCCTCCTCTCAGAAGCACTCAGCTAACGTCACAAGCCACATTCAAAAATCAGACCTTCACATAGAAACCACTGACACACGCATGCCTTCCAGCAAATGCACCACAAAGCAAATACATGTTTAATAAAAAATTAAAACACACGACCATTAAAATCAATCAATGGTATGCTATATGTTTAAAGATCAAAAATGAAAAAGAGACCAAAAAATGAAAAACAAATAATCGGCATCATGCAGTTGAACGCATGAGCGAACCAGACAGCCAACGCCACATCTTGTTTTATTCACCCTGTTGATGCATGAGTGGAAGGGTTCAGTTCCCGTCTTTAAAAAAAAACATGCGTAAAAGAAGGTGTGCCATTTTTGCGCACCGCTGTGATGTGAATGCGAGGAGCAGCCTTACCTGAATCGGGGTGAATCTTTAATACATTCTTCAAAGTCCACCGTCATTTTTGCGTTTTCTCGTGTATTCCCACTTCAGTCTGCCAATGTCATTGCCCGCGGCGGGATGTAGCTTGAACCGTTCGGATGGTGACTGGTATCCCCTGACGCACAGCAGTCTGTCGCCGCTCTCACGGTGGCACCGTGACACAAAATGCGACCTTAGAGCGCGGCAGGCTGATTACTACTACACTGCTGCCGAGACAGGCGAGAGTGGCTGCGCCGTGGAGACTGAAAGAGGGGAGGAGAGCGCCGACTAGTTACAACCCGCCGTAACACCTCTGGAGAACAGGGGGGATCATGGGAGGATGAAAGTCTACACAACTAGCTGAGGCTTGAACAGAAGCCTGGCTTGTGTACAGCTGACCATCAGATAGGCTAACTCACACTAACATCAGATATCCCCACGATCTTACAGTAATGTTCATGTTAATGTCTGTTTCATTTAAGAAATGTGAATATTTTAAAGTTGAATTTTAATTGTTGTAACATAACCTGCTACATTATTCTGCCAAAACTTGGATGCAACATAATAAATTAAAGATTCACCTGAGAGCTACTTCCTCAATAATTTTGTAACAATAATTATTATATAGTTTGTATTAGATGTCAGAACCTTGTGAAAAAATATTGAGCTGAATCCCTGAAATGTTTACTTTAGTCGAGGAACTCAGACTATAATCTCAGATTTCTGACTATGTATTGTGCAATAATGAATTATAACAAATGAACAAGTCCGTGTATTTACCATGCTAATGTGTATAAGATGTAATAAATCTATTTTCCTTTTCTTTCTTGTCCTAATCCTCCTCGTGTTGAATGTCTTTACACTACTCTCATCTGAACCATCTCCACTCAATTATATAGTCTCTGGCCTCAGTTATGTTCAAGGCAGATGGCTTTGCGGCTGCTCTGACGACGACACACACCTCCCTCCGCGTGTTATGACGTAATCAAAAAGGGACCGACAGGACAACAGTCATGAAGAGTCCTTGCAGAGACATCTAGTAAAAGTATGCGCCTGAATCTATGCATTCATGTTCACATGGGTAGTTAATTCGCAGTGAACGTAGAAGGCGCGCGCGTATTTGCATGCGCGCAGAAAACGCTTTGTGCAAGCAGCGCGTGAAGAACCATGTTGCCAAAGATGGGCAGAAGCGGGATGTCCATGTGTCGTTCAGCTTGTGTGACTTTCTGAATATCATGGTGTGTCTACATGACATAATGCTTATATGTTGGTTCCATTATCGTGTTACTATTTAGAACAAAATACTGATTAGAGTGACACTCTAACCTGCCGTCTTACTTCGATTGAGACGCTGCACTAATATTCTTCCGGACTACAAATCCAACTGTGTAAAAGTTGTCCTCCCCTGACTGCCCGTGTCAAGGTTTTCCCCTTTAAAAAGGCGAACACTATGATTAAGAAGTGTCACAGACATTGGAAAAGACCATGCACAACAGGACACGTTATCTCATCTTCTTTCAATACATTGGGGCAAAATACAGGTAGGTTACTGCAGGATAAATGGTTACATTATAAAGTCTGTTACTATTGATTTTTTAAATATATTTATTCAACTAGAAGGGACCCATTGATATACAATATCCCCACTGCCAGGGAGTCCTGGTCCAGAAGGTCAGATTTGTAATTTTATTATTATTATTTCTGCAGCGGTGCTGTGAAAGTGCCTCCACATCAGCTGGTTAGAAAAGGGGTCCAGGACCACTTGGAGGTAAGTAAAATCTTATCCTCGTAAAATCTCTTCTTTCTGTCTTTCCAACATCAGTTCTAGTCTCGCAGATCAGCAGACAAGCAAGTTATTATCTAAGTATTGTTTATCTTTTGCTTCTGAAACATAAGCAGATCGTCTTATTAGTCTGTTTCATGATTACTTCCTGGATACCATTTATCTTAGGGATAACAATACAGAGAGAGCGAGATGCGTAAAGAGCAATACACTAATTTCCACAGACAGGCAGGTTGTGCAACAGCTACCATGTTAAATGGTACAGTTGCCAGTTTATTAGGTACACCCAGGTGAGTCCAGTTGATCCTGGAGTCTGTAGATTGTGGTGTTGTTGAATTGTGTTGCATTATACTGACAGGGATTGTTTTATCCACTCTATTTATATCAGTGATGGTAAGCTAAGTGACGGAGGCACCTCTCTGTTTTCTGTATTAAACCAACAAATATGATCAATGATAAGGATAAAATATCTTCTCACTGTTTACAGCAGATTATTCAGCACATCATCAGTCTGCACGTTGGTGATCCTGTGAAACTAAGGACTGATTAACACAATAGTTTAATTCAGAGTCTGAAAGGAGGGCTCATGCACAAGATGGGAAAATAATTGTCAGTTAAAACTGCATTGTCGACCATGAACTGCAATGTCCCCGGTTCGCATCCTGCTGGGGACCTCAGTTGTGTGTCTTTCCCTGTCAGCTCTCCACTCTCTATCTAATGCTTCTAATAAAGGCATGACAATGGACAAAAATATATTAGAAAAAGAGTGCACACACACACAGAGCAAAGCTCCCAGACATTCCTGTAACATCATGTTACTGTTTACAGCTCTATTTGAGATTCCTTTTTCTACTGTTTTGATGTAACTTATCTATTTTGGAAAGATATGAGTGACTTCAAAAGTAAATCTTTCTCTTTTTTTTGTACAGTTTAGCAACTCACACTTTTTTTTCTCCATCTGTGTGCAGGATGCAATAAGGAGGCTGAGGCCGCTCTACCCAGTATCTCTGTCAATCTCCAGCAGGACAGATGCAGGTGTCCATGCCCTCTCTAACTCTGCACACTTCAACCTGCAGCGCAAGAATGATAAGCCGCCGTTTACTGAAGACATTCTCGTCGAGGCCCTTAATTTCCACCTCAGGACTGAGCAAATCAGGTGAGTGTCCTCAGACGAGTGTGACAAGCTCAAGAGCAGGGGGTCATGGAAACATCTGAACACATTTCCACATCCCACCTGAAAGTCTTTAGTTTAGTGGTGAAGTGAGCTCTTCAGATTGACCTTTTTCTCATCATCATTTAAGGGTATGCATTCAAGTTGTTATGACTCTGTTGGTCTTGTTCTGCAACTGAGCGGCGTGTCTCAATGTGTCACCCTTTATACCTGAAAACAACACACTTCCCTGTAGACAAAAAAATGACTTAAAAATTTGCTAATTTACTGAAATCCTAAGAAAATTGTACTGTAGAGAAACTTTGGGCAACATTCAAGCACACACAAACCAAAACATCCATACATTTATTCTTATATTTGTACAGCAATGCACGCATTGTCTGAGGATAGGCCTGTTGTAATAAATCACAAATGCCAGTGGAGTTTAGTAATCTTCCTCTTGAGCATTTAAATAAAAAAACAGCATGAGCTGTATGTAAGTATTTGAAATCCTGGTTGGTGGTGTCCCACATTCCCCTTTAATTTTCACTGTGCTTTTCTTCACCTCCTCTTTTCAATCCCTTCATTACACATCTCTGCGCTATTTAAAGCCTCACTTTCTTATGACTGCTTTGGTCGAGCCTGCTTTGAGACTTTGTGAAATGTAGTCTGCAGCTTTTCTGCCTGAGAGAGAAAGAGAGAGAAAAGACGCAAAGAGACACTAGGACAAAGGAGAGAGGGGATGGTGAAGGGAGTCGCAGTCTGTGGGAAAGGTTTGATGAAGTTGGAGCACCAAACAGATATTGACACAGTCTGAATGAAGACGGAGGAGTGAGAGCGCGAAACGGAGTGAGCCATTTGGGAGACAGGGAGAGTAGAGAGGAAAGAGGAGAGGGAAGCTCCCAGCATCCCGCTAATCCCTAAACCTGCAGAGAGAAGGTTAGAAAGGATTATCCCTGCTCTGCTTTTTGGTCTGTAGCATCCATTAATACACACATAAACACACACACACAGATACCCTCATTGAGCTAAATGGGAATTACCGTCTTGATTAGTACGTGAAACCTGGGGAGAAATGAACAGCATACACGCACTTTGCGTTCTCAGTAGCGCTATATGTTATGAAGACGCTTCATAAAGCAGAATAGCTCGTAGACAGTCCCCATGTTCAGATTGGATCAGAGTTTTTTTTTCTCGCTCTCTCATGAAAACACATCTCTGGCACCCCAAATCGTCTTTTTACATCCAACTTGGAGAGAAAAGTTAAAGAGTTAACCAAAAAACAGTTTTTGTTACTGCAGCAATCAGAATGTGGCTCCTGGCTCGTAACTTTGGTCTCCTGCCTCTTGAGATAGAGTGCCAAAAGCAAGATTTAAACACTGTAAAAAAATATCTCTTCAGCCAGAGGTTCACTTGTCTAAGGCGCTGCTGTGAAAAGGGGCCTCAATTAGCTTAAAATGAACGGCCCTTTACCCAAAAGGGGAAACTGCTGAGTTGTAAAGTGGTGCCAAACAATGCCCTAGTTCCCAAATGTGTGAGGCCATGCTTTGTACAATGCTCATGAAAATTTTATGTGTGTGGTTTAGGGGCAAGGCAAATGCTGTCACTTCACATTGGAGCAGGCGCTGAAAGCAGGCGCAAGGGTTTCCTCTGCCACGTGTCACGCCCAATCTCCTCCCCTGGAAACGTAACCTAGTTTCTCTGACTGTGTGCTGGCACACACACGCACACACACACACACACACACACACACACACAGATGCACAGAAAATGAGATGCATGTGAACATACATGGTGTATATGTGATCGTCATTGTTCTAACAGTCCTCTACAATCATACGCCCCCCCACCACCACCACCACCACCACACACACACACACACACACACACACACACACACACACACATAGTCTTTGTACAGGCGGGTCTGGACTAACACTACAGGGCTGGCTGCAGCTCTTTGTTCTTTCAGTTTACAGATGTAAGCATGGAAGATTCCCCACGTGTCGCTGTATTATTACTGTACATCACTACCTTACTGAAGAGAGACAGGGTGGAATTTTACTTTCTTTATCAGACGTGAACATATGAAGAATGATAATGAAACCAACCATTATAGCATGGTAGCTTTGTGTAATGTTGCACCATTTAAAAAGAAACTGCTGTAACAACAAGAACAACAACTCTGATCCCCCTCTCCCTGATCTAGAAGCCTGGAGGTTATGTAACCTATTTTTTGTTTAGATTTAACTCTAACGTTGGACATACCAGACTGGTGCATGTTTTATTTGTTGTTATTTGAAATGTAGATCCATTTTGTACTGTACCTTGTTACATTTCAATATTTTCATACACTATAGTTTCCATTTGTGAAGCTTTTGACTAGAGCTCGACAAATATGGGATTTTTAAGACCGATACCGATCTTGATATTTGAGGATTTTAAAATCCGATATTCTGATATATCGGCCGATATAATTTTTTCCCTTCTTTTCAGAAATACATAACATTAACAAAGATTATCTCTTATTTCTTCTGTGTACTCAGGCCTTGCCAAGATAACATGACAATATGCAGTTTAAAAATAATTTAATCTTGTTATAAATAGTGCTTTGAACAAAAGTACAGCTCTGATTATCTCAGCTGACTGCTGTGTTTTGTGGTGGATTTGTGTGTTGCCAACAGAGGAGTTGCAGAGTACCCTCTTGTGGACAAACTATGCAATAACAACACTCATAAAATGTTTGAAGGCCGCGTCTCTCCCTTCCTATTTTTAATTGTCATTTATCAACTGTTATAAAGATAGATGCCAATTTATCTTCAATTAGCTCGTATCAGCAGATAATATCAACACAACGATTTATCAGTCTGGGTCTACTTTTAACTGGTTGCTGAGAGTCTGAACATGCTGTAAAACAGGTTTGCTTTAATTTGAGAGAAGATTGTTTTGATATTAATTTGACTGAAAACATTGTTGGGTTGCGGAGAAAGAATGATTTTGCCATTTCACTTATAAGAAAAAGTAGATTTCCATTAAAAGCTGCCAGTAAATGATTTAACATATTCAAAAAGTTTATGACGTAGTTATTGCACCAGCCATAAAGAATTCTCAGTTTACACTTTACATTACACTTTACTTTTACACTTTAATTATCGCAGCTTTGTAGGACTTTGACCAGAAATGCCTCTTACCTTCTTCAGTCCACTTTAGTGTGTCACACACACTCATAAATGGATCCACACTGGTTGATTTATTCATCAAAGGAAATTTTGTTTGAGTTACTACATGTGTGCCTCTGTGTGCACAGATACACCGAAGTGACCTGTGGTGGCTTGGTCACTGAAAATGACTGTGGCCCTGCTGTAAGTCGCATTAAACATTTTACATTACATTTAAATTTTATTCATTTAGCTGATGCTTTTATCCAATGTGACTTACAATTGCTATACATGTCAAAGGTCGCACGCCTCTGGAGCAAATAGGGGTTAAGTGTCTTGCTCTGGGACACACTGGTGAATGGTTCACAGTGGGAGATTGAACCCAGGTCTCTCACACCAAAGGCATGTGTCTTATCCATTGCACACAGTTCTGAAGCTAACTGTGTGAGCATAAGCAGCACATGGCTGTCTAGGGTTCTTGGCAGCCCTTTCAGCACTCTGACAATGAGTTTGCTTTAGCATAAAAAGCTGCAACGTTGGCATTTTGGACACTGACTTTTGCACAGTTTTTTTTGGCAGTACATAATGGGACCATCTCTGTCTGTGGACTGCTTCAATCTTTGGAAGAAATGAAGCACAGAATATCATTTTTAAAACCTATTTGACCTAAACCACCAGAATTCAAATGTTTGATTTCATGTTGGAAGAAGTTAACATTCATGATGTCAGGCATACAGAAGAGCTCAACTACCCAGCTTTTCCGGCCTGACTCTCCAGCTGCTCTTTTGTCACTCTGCCAGGATCACCCGTGCCCACCGTGTGCCTGATGATTTCCACGCCCGTTTCCATGCCCAGTCTCGGACCTACGTCTACCGGATAGCCCTGGGAATCTCCCACCACTCTCTGCTTCCCCTCACAGACTGCGATCTCTGCTGGCAACTCCGCAACACGTGAGTTATCCCACCACACCTCCCTTCTACATCTGTCCTATCATCCTTCATCCTTGTGTTTGCTTGCATAATGATTTCCTTAAAAAAAAAAGATAAACAGAAAATCGAGCTCAGACCCCATTTCCAATCTAACATTGGGGTCCAGACACACATATACATACACATACAGCCTCAGTAAGCTCACGCCAAGCCTTGCAGAAACATTGGCACATTAAACACATGAATAATCCACACGTGCCATGCCGGAACTGCAAATTAAGGCCAGTCACACAAAGTGTTTTATCTGAGCTGACATCCCAAAACACAAACAAAGGAGCTGGAGGGAAAAAAAGAGGCAGGCGTAAGGATGGACAGATTATAGAAAGAGAAAAAATGGTGAGTGCTTCGTTGCTTAGATGATGCTGTTTTAGCTGAGAATACGTACGAGCATTTGTCTGCTATTCTCTCCACTTATTTGGGAGTAGGGCAAGATAAGCTGCAGGCTTGTACACATGCAGAACGACACCCACGCACATTACCCTGACTGTTTTTTGTTACTCTCCCTCCTTTCCTCTCCCACCATTCTAATCCATCCACTACACGTTTTCTCTCCCGTTCTTCCTATTTCTCCTTCCTTCCCTTGTCTGTCTGTGGTATCTCTGCTTCATAATCCCTTCTCTCATTTTCAGCATCCATCTCGTCCTTCCACCCCTGAGCGACTGCCTCAGCAGCCTCTCTCTCCAGTCTCTCTTTGATCTGCCTCTCCTTCATCGTGCCCCTCCTCCCAGCCTCTCACTTCAAAAAATATAAATCTCCACTGTTTGTTTTAATATTGAATTTGGTCTTGAAATTGTGCATTTCTTAGAAAAAGTGAAATAATCTCTTAATCTTTTTACTGTTTCAAGAATATTTTGAAATAAAACTGTCATGTAGCAGCACAGTTTTTAAGCAGTTTCTTTTTCAAACATAACAGAAATATAAACAGTTTTTTAAAAACTATAACCAACAATTGAACAACAATTGAACAACAATTACTTTTTTTAGTAAAATAGTTTTATAGTATCTAAGGGGTTTTTTTCTGCCATTTTCTGAAAGCCCAAGGTCCAGTATAATGAATTTAAAGTGATCCAACAGACAAATTGTCACATTTAAGAAGTTAGAACTAGAGAACAGTTTGCATTTTTGCTTGATAACTGACTCGAACATATAATTTCATATTAACATATTTGCAGATTCATTTTTTGCTGACTAATCAATAAATTGTTTTTAACTGATCCCCATAAATAAATACACGGCTCAAAATAAATAAGGGAACACTTAATCATCACAGTATAACGTCAAGTCATTTAAAGTTCACAGATATCGACCTGTCCAGTTAGGAAGCATAAGCAATTGTGAATCAGTGGTTTGGTGCAAATGAAAGTGATAACAGAGAGCACTGGAGAGGCAAGCTGTGATAATTGAGCGTAAACTTAGAATTCTTTTTGGCTGGTGCAATAACTAGGTCCTAAACTTTTTGTTTAGTTTTGCAGGTGGTGGCCACAGACAATTGCTCTCTCCTTATCCTTCTGGACTGATTGTTCTCTAGTTAGCACTAAACACAAAGTACAGTTTGAAGAGCTTCTTTAGTTTTGTAGGTATTTGGTTATAACCAAGTATTGGATAAATTATTCATTTTGAATCTTGAATATTTGAATCTTACCACATTGATGCTTCAGTTGTTGAATTAGGTATTCCCGTGTGCCACTTCCAACTTTCCATTTAAAGTTATAAAGGATATGTTATAGACCAGCTTGACCTGAGAAGGATCAAGCATCTCTTCTATAAAAGTTTAACACTTAACACAAGAATAAATGGACTTTTAGGATTGTCATGTCAGCCCTCCACAAATCTTTATTCATGACTCTTATGCTAAAGATTTTAATTAGTGAGTCTCTCGGCACACTCCTTGCTCATTGTATCTCTGCCTCTCTCTATGTCAGATCATATTTAAGCAGTGACAGAAGCACAAGACTGTAGAGAATCTGAGAACCGGGCCCACTCACACTCTCTCCCTCAAATTAGCTGTTTGGCGAAGTGCTCTGCTCTCTCACGTGGCATTGCGCGTCACACAGTTTCGTGTTATATAAGTCAACCAATAAATGATTCTATTCTCTGAAAGCAAGAACACGGAGGCCTGAAAACCTGTCGTACATAATGTGTACACCACATCCCAGCTGCTTGACCTCGCTGTTTAGGCGGGTCATGATGCAATATCCCAATGAGGCTGCCAGAGTCGATTTAAGAAGTATCTTCTTAACGGCCATAGAAAATGTACTCTTTTTCATGATCAAGTATTAAAGAAAAATGTCACTTATTTCTGTCTCTCATCAGGGAGCTGGATGTGGGGGCCATGCGCGAGGCTGCCGCCCTGCTAGTTGGGACTCACGACTTCAGCAGCTTCAGGGCAGTCAACTCCGACATGCCTTTTAAAAGCCCTGTAAAGACACTGGACGTGGCCAACATACAGCCAGGAAGCTCCTTTGTACAGACACACTTCCACAGGTAGGCTCACACTGTTAAAAAAATGTCTTGATGTAAGGCGTCACATTAAAGCCGCATTCATTTTTTTAGGCCTTTTGAGGGCAGTGCAACAAGCTGTAAACACAACATTTACATATTTTGCCTCATTAAGATGTTACTTTGAACATGGTAGCAAACAGTTGCTTATTCAGAGCAGATATGGAGCAACATTGGCATTTATTTGGAGTTTTGATCTCTACTAGCTCCTGAGCTAAATATGTGACTCTCTAACTGCTAAATGCTCCACTATGTTCACCAGGTTGTCACAAACTTTAACTGTGTGCTGTTTGGTGCTTGGCAAGTAGTGTACAGTGGGTTTACAGCTGTTTTTTTACTGAAAAACCTGATCCCTGAGAGCGACTCAGAACTGTGATTTTGTGGGCTAGAAAGCTGCAACAGTGAGCTAAAGGCATGAAAACACCACTTCTAACTAGCTGAAGATAACTGCTGAGTTAGGTGATAAATCTCTGTGGGTTTGTCACCCCGAGCAACCCCTTTTACATTACACATAGTCCTTTTATCCATTGTTAATATGTAATATTGATCAGTGCAGCTTTAAGATGATACTGAGAATATTTATGAAAGCTCCGCAATTTAAAATTTGTATTTGTTTAACCGTTTGGCATTTTGGGAAATACTTTTATTTGCTTTCTTCCTGAGGGTTAGCTAAGAAAATGTGCAAAACACTCAGCTGCTCCGTGAGAGACCCTGGTTCACTTTCAGGGCACTACTTCCAGCTTGTTTGTGTGTTTTATATAAACAGTTTGCTGAGTTTGCAGGTGGGAAGCCTTTTAGGGTTTACTTTCATGGCTTCTAGTGACTCATACGGGTTGGATTGGGTGAAATCTAGGGGGAAAGGAAAAACTTTGAGCCCATTGTGCCCTCCCAGTAAAGCTCATCGCTGGCAGGTGAAAAGTAGCGACAGGCTGTCACAGTGGTAGCACATGGCTTTCTGTAGCCTCCTCAGTATCACAGTGGAGTTGGCAGTAACACAGTAAAAGGAGAAAGGATTATTCCAAATTGGAGAAAATAAAGAAATTATGCATGTGCTTTTCTACTACCCAAAAAATAAATCTTGTTTCTCAATCTTGCATCAACTGATGCTCACGAAGTTGGCCAAAGTTTTGAATCATTTACAGTCACTCCACTCAGCCAACTCTGCCTGTACAGAGAACATTTCCCTTTCAAGCTTCAGTCAGACTCAGTGGTGTGTTTGATGTGATATTTAGGTGAATGACAGGTCAAACAGACTCAAAAAGGAATCTTTTTCCAATAAAATGTTAAAGTTTACTTTAGTTTCTGTGGGTTCAGTTCAGAGCAGCCTGTCCTTCAGTCACTAAAATTATAAATATCACTGAAAAATATGTTGGGTTTTTTTTTTATTATCAACGAAACAAAAGCTGCGTTGACAGTAAGAACTGCTTACTATTTATTACTGATACATGCACAAGATGCCAGTTGTGACACATGTTAGATCATAGTGTTTCTGTTTGTGTTAATTAATGTGTTGTGTGTGATTGTATGTCATTCAGGTTTATATACTTTAGACAATGAGGATCTAACATAATCCATAGACAGCAGAGATGGTGGTGGCGGGGGGAGGCAGAAGGGAGAGATAAAGTGAGGGCCATGTGGGCTTTGGGAGATTACACATCCGTGGGGGTGACTCTGCATGCCAAATACCACTTTCATTGGCATTAATTATTTGCCCTGAAAATATGGTGCACAATATGGACATGGGTAGACTGTTAGCAGTTCTCAGAGCAAATGTCACATAGTCCCTTAACCCCAACGCACATGGTGCATTAACAAGAATCATGGTTGCAGATCTGCAACATAGTGTTTTTGCATGCAAGTGTTCATGGTTGATTTTTTCATCAAAGTACTCTTTTATTCTCAATGTAGGCTAACTTTAGTCTCACTCACATTTTGGTTGAATCACAAGCGTGCAGTTGAGATGTGTGGTTTTTTTCAAGAGGGTCACTATTCTAAGTAACGATGATAAAACGTTGATTCAGTTGTGATTTACTGAAACGCAAATGTTTGGACTACACCTGTTGTATGTGTGGCTGGGTTCTCTGCTCAACATGTAATGTGTGCGATACCCTTCAAAATGGTTATTGTCATACATAAGTGAACAGTGCTCCATTTCGAAACCACTACCTTTTCCAATTTGAATGAAACATTACATGCCTTGTAATTCATTACACACTAAGCACACCTGTCTCCTTTTAATTTCTTTCTTTCTAAGTGTTCAATCAATAAAAAAGGTATGTTTTCAAATTCCTTATTGGCATTTTTAAGCAATGCTAGTAGCATGACTGTATTAATAGAAA
Organism: Lepomis macrochirus; assembly: GCA_024633595.2. Classification (NCBI taxonomy): domain Eukaryota; kingdom Metazoa; phylum Chordata; class Actinopteri; order Centrarchiformes; family Centrarchidae; genus Lepomis; species Lepomis macrochirus. The sequence continues at coordinate 29,077,578 of JALXJV020000004.1, read as the reverse complement.
AGTCAGTCTTCCAGTTCGGTCCACCACTTTGGTCCAAACTAACATGTCTCGTCAACAATTGGATGGATTGCCATGAAGTTTGGTTCAGATATTTGTGTCCTACAGATGATGATTTAATTTGTCGAGTACAAATTTAATGACAGCTGTATTTTGTGTTATTAGCAAATGTTAGCATGCTAACAAGCTACACATCACCATGTTAGAATGCGTTAGCATATGTTAGCATTATTATTGCTGTTAGCATAGCACAGAGCTGTTAGCGTGACTGTAGACTCTGTCGTGTTGCTGGATAAATTTCTTTTCAATGATCAAAATAGCTAAAAATACATTTTCGGTAGATACACTAATTGATTAATTATCCTTTCAGCTTTATTTCAGTCAGCTTGATAGACAAGAGTAAATCAGCTTCTCAAAATACTTTTTAAACAGGAGTAGCAAAAATACCGACACATAAAGACAGTGTGTCACACTAGAGCTTGCTTTATCTTTATCATTACCATGTCAAGACATTAGTCAGAGGAGACAAACACACGGATGCACATCTGTGACTGTGCAACATGAGACAGCCTTCTGTCCATGTAAAGATACTGTCCCTCACCAGAGGCCAAGAGCTAACAGCCCAGCTGTATAAATCTGTCTCTGCACTCCTTACATGTCAAATGTAATAGGACAGCAAGAGCTGAGTCAAATTTGCATTTGACCCAATTCTTCCCATGTCTGTGTTCACTCTTTCCTTCCTAAAATATAAAGTTAGTCAGTTTGGGTGTGGGTTGCGTGCTGTAACTTAAATGTGGAAGCATCAAACAAGCATCAGTTGAAAAGAAATATTGAATGTCAAATTGCAAAAAAACCCAACAAAACAACAGATTCATATTGTTTCGGGCATCACACATAATCCTGTTGGGCCTAAGCTGCAGTGGCGTATTCAGCATGTGACATTTAAACAAATCTCTTATCTGATGTCTGGCATTAGCATGAATATCACACCAGCCTCCAACTCTGTCCTCACAGTGGGAGAAAGCAGTGAAATATCCAATAAAAGAGATTTGTGTCTTAACATATAATAGACATGAGACCGGCGCAGTCTTCAGTTGCAATGAATAATTCACTTTCAGAACATGGTTAGGTTTGGTTAAAGAAATATATTTGTTTTCAATAGTTGTTCTGATCCATACTCCTGTGTGACTGAGTAATTCTATATTACATCTGACAACCATTCAGGATATTGTTTTGCTTCTGAAATGACAACTTTAACTCCTGTGGCAATGTTTAACCTTTCTTCAGTGTGGCACATTCAGTCATGCCAAGTAGACTGTCCTGCCTTCAGGACTTGATGTTATAATTGTAGCTTTTCATGAGAGGTGTTGGGAATGCGCCTTAAGCTTTTGTGCACCTTTTGCACCAATACGCGGACACACAAAGAAATAAACAGCTGTGACATTTAATGACTATGTATATTGTTCACACATTTATGCAAATGTAACACTACTTTTTTTGTGTTTCCCAGAGAGATACCATTCTGGGAGCTTACTTTTACAAGCAGATCTTTTCTCTATAAGCAGGTTTGTTCCTCTTACTGTCCTCAGTTGCTTTAAATTCTGTAAATGTGTGTGTTGTTGCTCATTGTAAATAAGTAGCTCCATCTGCTGGTGACAACTGGTCATTCTGCATAAAAGGGACCATTACTAATGTTTAAGATGAAGGCAACCCGTGATATTTTCAGTAAAATGAATGTCAACATTGTAACTTTGGCCCTGTGCAACAGGTGCGTAGGATGACAGGGGCCGTGGTGGCGGTAGGCCAGGGGCGGCTCTCTGTGCCCCAGCTGAAGGAGATATTGGATGCTCGGGACTCTCTGGCCTTCCCACAGGGCCTGGCTGCTCCAGCCTGTGGCCTCTTCCTCACCAGGGTGGACTACAGAGAGTCAGGTGAGGATGCGGAATTAAAACAACTCTATAGATAGAGGTCAGACTAAATCAAATGTAGCAAAACTACAACAATTCAGACACCTATTAATAATATTGAAAAATGGCTGTATTGCATACAACAAAAACAAAGCAGTGAAGTGATTAATGATAATGGAACTACAATTTCCAGTTTTTTTATTACCTCTTCTTTGCCACCCCAGACCTGCAGCATTCACAACAGACATGAGGAGCAGTTCATCTCCGGTGGAAACTCAAAGGATTAATTCTAATTCCTTCTGTTATGTTAATAAACTGTATTTCCATACTACTGTATGCAATGATTGTATTAAAGTTTTGTATTTATATGTATATTGTTTTCCCAGTGTTTTTAACAAATATTTTCCCACATGTATACAAATAAGCATTTGACTACATACAGATGAACATCTACATGTTCCTTTAATTCAACATATTAAGAATACATAACTGTGTCCATGAACGCAGCTCAGCTACAGAATACCACACACCTTGAACCTATTATTGTCTACACATCACCTTCAGGTTACAACAGACAACTTGCTCTTTAAGCCTGGTTAGGCAGTATTATTACTCCTATGTATACATGTCCGAACTGGGTTTTGGTAGGTTCTGACAATTATCAAACAAGGTATACAACATGTGGAGAAGAGTGTTAAGTTCTATTGCCAAAACTGCTTTGTGTGTCCATGGCTTTCGTACAGTGGTATTACATTATGGATAAACAAAGTGCACACACTCACTGATAATGTATACATCCAAATGTCCAAATAAAACTGCATACACGGCTTCTTTACCCAAAAGTCTTCACAGACCATTCTTATGGATTTTCAGCACACTCTCAATCGCTGCTAATTTGGCTGCATCTGCTCAATGAGTTGAGTGATTTTCAGCAAGTTGTCTGTAAACAGTCCATTAAAACCGGACTACCACCAGCAGTCTTCCCGGTGCCAGTGGGAGCCAGATGAGGTTTGTACAAGGTTCAGTCTGACCAATAACTGCCCTTAATGTTCCAGCGCATTCATCAAATACACCAGACATCACACCAGTTCCGCAATTTTGTTCAGTCACCCACTGATGCAGGGTTAACTGATTTAGGCTCACCGTATTCGAAGTGCTGCATCTGTCAAAATTGAACCTCATGAGGAATGTTCTTGCACTTCTTAGAAGTGACAGTAATTGTCAATAATTCAGTAACACTATTTATTTTGATCTAACTTTTTTTTTTTTTTAATTATGTACACAAGTACATGTCTTCTGTCCGTGCGACCGTGTTGAAGCAACACAGTGAATCTGATTGGCATAGGTCCTCAAGTCAATTCAGCATTTGGTTTCAAGAAGATAATTCACACATCCTAAAGACGTCCATAATTCAATATATAGTCAAAATTTCAAGTGTTAGCCAGAATATCAAGCCCAATGTCTTATATCAATAACAAAATCATATGTATATATAATGCACTTGAGGAAGGCATTGTGTTTTTTTCTCACAATCCTTAATAACAGCACAGTCTGGGTGAAGAATGTAGCTGATCTTAAGTCAAACTGGAGACCCTGATTGAAAAGATTGTGTGGGACAGTGAGACACAAAGGGAAACTGATCAATATCAGACCTTAATGGCCACATTGTGTTAAAATGAGGTTTTATGAGACAGATGAAGGAAAAAGAACACCAATGATTAATGCTCAGCAGTGGCGTCAAGTCTGTCCTAATAATGGCTGTAATCGCTTTTAAAATGATATGAACAATATGCATGTGAGATGTGTGGTTGGCCGATTGCTATAGGCTAAACAGAAAAATCGAAAATGTCCATGACTTTGAGTTAGTAGTGTATTGTCACTCTAGACAGCCTTTTTTGGCATTTGACTACATGCCCTGATGCTAAAGCTGAGGTTAATTCAGGATTAATTTTTGTCACATGAATACAGGTTGATAGTATTTGATAATAGCTATCACAGGTTGATAAGTTTGCATAGACCCTTGAAACCCAACCATCACCATCTCAATAACATAATCTTAATGATTAAACTACAGCTCGGGGCAGCATACCCAACTTCACCCTTTGTACCGAGTTTTGGTCAATACAGAGTACAATAAATGCTGTAATAATCAACATGATACAGTTACATTCAATTATACTGTGTTCCTTTTAAAATTAAAAACTCTGTGGCACATAAAAGGGTTATTTTCCTATTAGGGTTTTTTGTGAATCTCTTTATAGAATAACTTCTATCATGACTCCGCTACAGCAAACACCAAAAAGTGTTTTTAAAATCCATGTGTTTGGTAAAACAGAGTCGACTGTGGCTGCTTGTGCAGCATCACGACACGCAGCGATAAACTCAGACTTTATTCAAAGAGGTACAAAGAGTGAAATGGGGTATGTTCCAGAGACTTGCAAAACACTCGTCTGAGAGGAGACATATCCACGTGTAAACATATGCTGTGTTTGTGGTTTTGTTCTTTTCTCCGACGGCTAAAAGCATAAAACACTGTAGGAGCGTACAGTCCTTGGAGAGCGAAGAGGGGAAGGGAAGTTGGGTCTGCACCCTTCATGCGATAAACAGCGTTCTCTTTAGCTGGCGATTTTCTCAATTTCATCCAGATCATCTGTGTCTAGTTTTTCAATTTTCTTACCTGTAGAAAGAGAAACCACAGGACATAGTGGGGTTCATTTATAGGGTTTACATACAGCTGAAAGCCACCATCTTCCTGAATTAATTTAATGTTTTTTTTCAACAACTGAAGTGAAGAATATTCGCACTACACTAAAAACAGACATGTGATTGTACCTCATCAGCTTGATCCTACTGTTTGTGTGTATAAGAGTGTGATTGTTGCAGACGTACTGAAATGCTCCTGAATCCTGTTGAGGATGTTCATGCTCATCCTGCTGTCCACCATGTTGATGGCCAGTCCCCTTTTGCCGAATCGACCCGTGCGGCCAATCCTGTGCAGGTATGTCTCGTTGTCCGGGTTACCATCCTTGTCTACTGGCAGGTCGAAGTTGATCACCACAGAAACCTGCTCAACATCGATGCCTAAATGTGTGAGGCAAGTGGGAAGAGGGATATATATTTATAAAAATGTTACAAGAAAAACAATGTACATGACGAGTACACATTTCATTCCGCGGTCAAATGCTTTACATCTGGATAATAAGGATATTAACATGATATTTTGTTTTAAGTTATTTTTAAAGAGCTGAAGTGCAAAACTTTTATTAGATATGCAGATATTGCTTTGTACATGTAACAGCTAAACAGAAAGTTATACGATGACATGATGTAGATTCTGTCCTTACCTCGAGCACAAACATTTGTGGTGACCAGGACCTTCTCTTTGCCGTCTCTGAAGCGGTCGATGACAGCAGCCCTCTGCTCCACCTGCATCTCCCCACTGAGCAGCGCCACCTGGTGGCCCTCTCTGGACAGCTCTCCTGCCAGCCAGCCTGCTGTCTTCCTCGTCTGGATCACACACACAAACACGTGAAAGTGCTTTCAATACTTTGGCAGCAAACTGATGTGAAAACACAACTTGACAACACTAGCTGATTTACAGGAAGCGTTTGGGTGTTAACACACCCTGATGACGGCCCAGTGCTGAAAGCATTGGTGCAATAAACTGCAGACTAATCCAGAAACTAATACCAGTTAGACTACTACAACTCAGTTTTCACCAGCCTCAGCAACTCATCCCTGGACTGTCTACAAATAGTCGAGAATGCTGCTGCAAGGCTGTTACCAGGACAAGTACGACAAATCACATTACACCCATCCTGTCATCGTTACATTGGCTCCCCGTCAGTTTCAGGATTCACATTAAGGTTCTCATTTTCATGTATATAGCCCTGCATTCTCAGGCACCTGCTTGCATCTCCGACCAGCTTCACCCTTGTATCACTGGGTCAACTTAGGTCTTCTGACCAGGGTTTACTTGTCGTTCCTTGTGCTCGACTAAAAAAAAAAAAAAAAAAAAAAAAAGGTGTTCTTGCATTTGAAGTGGAGATAGACACTGCGGAAGACTCTTCCCTTAGACTTGCGTTCCACAGTCTTTGTTGATGCCTTTTAAACAAAACTGAACGTTCTTATTCGAGCTAGCCTTTGTCTCATCTTGTGCTGTTGTGACGGAACCCAGCGAGGTTGTGCAGTGAGTAAATCTCACTTCTGTTTTTTCAGATGGTCTTTTATAATATATAATTATAATATTTTACTTTTGTAAAGCGCTTTTTGACGTTCACCCCTAAATGTTGCTATATTAAATAAACTTCACTTACTAAGCCAGCATGTGTTAAAGCCACGTTATCTCCTCACATACAGACCACACAGCAGGTTTGCTGGACATTCTTATAAGAGTCATAGCAGACAAATGTAAAGGAATTTGTATTTCTTTATTCTTCTAAAAGTTGTGGGTCCAAGTGAGAATCCTCATTTTTATTGTAGATCATGTGTGAACTGAATGAACTCACATGGCAGAAGATCATGGCCTGGGCAATGGTGATGGCTCCGTAGATGTTACAGAGGGCTTGGAACTTCTCCTCCCTGCTGTTGCACAACACATAGTACTGCTTGATGGTATCCAGCGTCTCCTCCTCTCTCTTCAACTTGATGATGTTGGGGTCAGGCACGATGCGCTGGGCGAAGTTCCACACCGTCTCCTCAAACGTGGCTGAGAACAGCAACATCTGGCAGTTTTTAGGCAGCATCCTGTGCAGCAGAGGAGACAGGAGTCAAAGGTCAGCAGAGGTCAACATTTGGATATGTGTATCACAGAAACTTAGCGTGAGAAAATCCAATTCACACAACAAATGATTGATAATTTATGTGCATGATCTCAAGATTTTCACACAGTTACTTTTAATTTAGTATGTGCTAAGTAAATAACTTAAAATCTGCAGTTAAAAAAAACAAATAAGAATACAAATTAAATTATTCCTCTTTAGAGTTGGCGTTTATTCTGACCTCTGGATGCGGATGCTCTGGTCCTGGTGACCCTGTGTGGCAATCATGACGTCGGCCTCGTCCAGCACAAACACCTTGATCTTCTTGGGGTCTATGAACTTGAATTTACTGCACCAGTCCAGCATGGTGCCAGGTGTGCCAATAACTATCTGTTCCTGCAGCTTCATGCCCCGCTGCACTGGAACGATTACAAGAAAAAAAACACATCATCAATAGGAACAAGTCAAATAGCAGACAAATTAGCCTTTTTAAATATCTTCTTTATCTATTACGCTGTACATGTAGCATTGAAGAGAGCAGAGAAGCCTTACATTTATTCCCTCTGATGGCGTAGACTAGTCTGACTTCAGGATAGTGTTTGCCCATCTGCTCAATTACCTTGCCCGTCTGAAGTGCCAGTTCATAGGTGGGTGACACACACAGGCACTGATGGAGAAATGGACAAAATAAAAGTAAAAATTACTGTGAGAGACATGTAGACAAATGCCTACACATTTTGAAACTCATTTCAATTTGAGTTTTTCTAGAAGAGTAAGGGAAGTGAAGACAAACCTGGGGATATTTGTTGTTGGGATCTACATGACTGAGCATGGCCAGGACAAAGGCAGCTGTTTTCCCTGTTCCTGACTGCGACTGGGCAATCAGATTCTGTGGACTAGAAGAAAAGCAGAATTAGATCGCTGGAGGGCTCTGCAACACTTATGTACAGTGCAAAGTGTACTCACGGTTCGGCCAGCATCATAGGTAAGGCAGTCTCCTGGATTTTGGATGGCCGGTTAAAACCCATACCGTACACGCCCTGAAGCAACTGTGGTTTGCTGCACACAGGGGAAAAGAACCAAAAACAAAGAGTCACGTCTTCAGCAAAGTGTTTTACAGATGTTTCTGAAAGCATGTCATTGCTTTGTTGGCAAATGCATTTTAGGCCTTAAAAGATCTACCAATGAAAGGACAAACAGGAGGAACACTCCAGGAGCAGGTAGGGTGGGAACATTTTAGCTCCAAAATATCTTTGTGACTTCATGCACTAACACTAAGCATGATTGACACTGGATTAATAATTAATATCTGATGTCCCAAAATATTACAAGGCAACAAGATAAATGGACAGACAGAAGATTCACTTACAGTCGCAACTCCTCAAAGGACTTGACTGAGTAGAGCGGGGAGTTGGGATCCTTCTGAAGAACTTCCACTTGATTAGTGTTATTGACGAGATTATTCCGTATCAGCTTGTTCAATAATGACTGCGCCGCTTTGTCGTCTGAACAAACAAACAATAAGTGTTAAAACTCAGGAGACAACAAAGCATCTCAATTTAGGCTATGTAAATAATAAACTGTCCTACCTTTGTCGTCGTCTTCTGTTGTCTTGTCCTGTTCTCCCTCGACTTCCGTACTTGCAGCTGCACTGCTGGAGTCCGTCGCGTTTGCAGTCGTGCCTGCAACATTTAAAACTATGAGCTACTTATATTTACATCCATAACATTTTAGGAATTACTGGCTTTCTAACTATTGCATCTAACACATAATGCTGCACGCTTACCATTTTCCTCTGGTTTCTCTTTAATTTGAAGATTGCCGATCTGGAAGAAGGAAGATTAAGTTTAGACAGTTGTTTGTCTGATAATATTATATAACTAGCCTCTCGTGATAAAACGTGAGAGGTACAAACTGGGGCTGAATCACGACTACTTAACTACTAACTACTAGAGTTATTTTAGAGCCTCTTGCATCAGTTTCTTGCTGTCCAGCTAGCTGCTAAAGCTAACGTTAGTTACTCTCTGAGCACGCAGCATCTCAGCTCAGGCTAGTTAACTTAGCTCTCGCGGCACCAGAGGCCACCCAGTAGTTTCGTTTTTAAGTTGATATGAGCGTCACTGAGACAGACTGTACCCAGGAGCCAAATTATTCACCGTCGGCGTCCTAGTTGGGTAATTTCAACCGTAAGAAATCAGGCCGGGCACCTACTTTCCGTTTACACTGTACCAGAACAGGCCAAAGCATCCTCTAAACAAGCTAACACCACGTTAGCTCGTGTTGCGTAAGTTGAGGTTTACCGATTCCGCCGCGGCTTCTTGCTCGTCCACCGCCTGTGCCCAGGAGTCCGTAGCCATCGTGCGTTAGTTTTGTTGCTTTACTCAGGATTACTCAAGTAGGAAAGTGAGATTGGAGTGAGGAGTCAGTAACGTGAAAGTAACTATTTTCCACAATGGCGTGCCGAAACCGATTCTGGGCACCTGTGCACCCGCTTACACGTCCGGGTAGAACGCACGTGTCAAACGATAATAGTTCCCACTCGACCTAAAAAACGCAACTATGACTGGCTCTTATGTTAATTATTAACTAATAAATTTATTGAATTTAAAATCTTCATTTAAACTTGTGGAGTTTGGAGGCTGAATGTCAATAAGCACTACTCTGCTGAGCCTGTAGGTGGCGCCACAACGTTCTGCATAAACATCCTAAAGACAGTAAATACCTGCCCTGTAGGATAGTAAAACACACAGAGAGAGAGAGAGAGAGAGAGAGAGAGACAGACAGACAACAAAGATGATGCAGGTCTCTTTTCCAAACAAAGCGCCAGGAAGTCCACCTGCCAACAAAGAAGATAGGTAACCAACAAGAAGGACACATGGGCAACTGCCCTGCAGACCCCAGATTCACTGGGAATGGCAATTTGTTTGTTAAAATTCTCTTTATTGAAAATGTGTTTGGCAATACACACCACTAATATACAATATAAACTGATTGATAATGACTTGAAAGGTGGCTCCATTAGTTTTACCTGCAGTCCTGTCTTCTAGAGCGGCCCTGTGTCAAAATTTAGTCCAAATACAAACAATATTTCAGATAATATTATGATTACACCGTTTATTTTACTCAATAATTTCGAATGTTATCAAATGATTACAAACTTGGAAATGGCATGTCGGGGAACCTGAATAGGAGCCCCATGGCTCATTTATACACTGGGGCCCCCTAGTGGTTAATCCAATCCTGAGGACCCCAAAGCACTGGGAGATGGCCTCAGCAGGCAGATGTGCTGATATGAATTCAGTGGAGCTATATGGACTCATGTTGGATTTAAACATGATGTCACTATTTCACTAACATTGTGCTGTTTAAAAGAAAAAAGTGAATGTCTGTTGTATTGGCCTTTTGGTTATTCCTCCATTTATTTGAGATATGTGGTGGACACAGAGACAAGCAATGGCACATCCTAACCCAAGTAATTTATAGAGGAAAACAGAAATAACACCAACCTCCTGCCAGAAAAGAAGGTCTGGTTTCATCATCTCCCCCAATTTCCCATCCATGCATCAAAATGAACCACACTGATTAAGAACTTTTCTCAATGAGATAACCATGCATTACTTTCCAAGAAGAAACCTTTTCTAAGCCTTCACTGAGTTCACTGCAAACATTTTGCAGTAAAATTACACAAAAGAGTAATTGTTGTTGTTGTTAAGGCTTATTTAAAATGAATACATCATTGGCAGCCTCACTGAAATAACGAGGAGGTAAACCCCACACATCAAGACCAACAATTAAGAAACTCAGCAGTATGAATGAACTCTGATGATGCAACCAGTGTATCATCATCATTAAACAGTAACAACCAGTACTGAGTAAGAGAAGCTGGGTCCCATGTGGAAAAGCTCACTTTGAAAGTTTAAATCATTGCAGTTTTTGAACTGCATGTATGTTTTGACTACTCCAACTATTAGGTGAAACAACATATATAATTATTCAACCATATGTGCAAGTTTTAAAGATACAAGTCACTAAAATAGGCTTCCCAAAAGCATAGCCGCTATCACTCAATAAATCTTTTTTTTAATGGTTTGGACATATTTGTATAGGCTCAGACTTTATGGGTGCCCTTCGTCCCTTTATTCTGCACTAGCTACTTTTCCAGATAAGTGGATAAGTGATAAGTGGGACTAATCAGGACTGTGGCTGGTGTAGTGCGGGTGTGTATCAAGTGGCAACTTCTAGAGCTGAAAAGTGAAGCCAACACTGAAGTGCCAGAAACTGCAGTTCTTCGAATGACCACTTTAGTCAATCCCCATAGACCTCCATCTTAAAATGCCAAACTTTACAGTATACATAATAATAACAATTTCCCTGTTCAAAACAGCTGTACGGGGTTAATTTTTATGTAACTCATCCGTAAAATTATATTAAGGCCTAAAATTATGTATAATTAAGGGTGTGGTTGCTTTGAGTGACAGGTAGGTGCCCATGGCTACTTCTTTCCCCCTTTATGGATTTTTTTCCCCCTTTATGGATTTGCCGGAGTCAGCCACTGCCAAAAATGACAGCAGCAGGAGCAGCCCACTTTGATCACTTCAGAAACCCATGGGTGATGTTATGGAGACTGCGTCCATGTTTCACACAGTCTATGGGTAATAATAAAAACACCCTCTTTTTATACAGTCTGTGGTTTTATACAGTCTACTTGGTGTATGTGTTTGTGTGAGTTTATGTGAGAGAGGTGCTGGGAGGCGAGTTTTATTACTACAAAATGACAAAGGCAGGCTAGCTGGTTCCCCCTGTCTCCCGTGTTTATGCTAAGCTAAGTTAAGCTAACCGGCTGGAGCAGTAACCTCATATTTACAATACAGACTTGAGAGTGATATTAATCGTCTCATTTCAATCTGGGCAAGAAGCTACATAGCATTTTCCCCAAAATGTTAAACTATTTTTACGTGGGCATTGCCGAACTGAGAATTTTACTTTTCCTTTAGACCAGTCATGAAACATGTACCTTTTACTGCGTTGGTACATTTAGGTATACTGCTGCATCATTGTTATTCCAGTTTGGTGCTTTGGTGGAAACCATGCATGCTATTAACTAGAGCTGGCCTCCACTAAGGACCCTGCAGGAGCACTTGGGGTCACCTCTGGAGCCAGACTGCTGTGTCCTGCTGCTCCTTAAATGAATGTAGAATTGATTTCACACATTTCCCCTGTTCCACTGGGATAGATAGATAGATGATGACAGTGGCTTTGGATTGTGCTGAAGGAGATTACATTGATCTCTGTTCCGCTGTCATCCAACGGTCAACGCTGCTTCGTGTGCGCGTCAGTCCGAGTCAATCTACACGTATGTGTGTGCCAACGTTAGCGGCTGTGTGTCAGCATGTACAGAGGATATAGAGAGTCTATTAGATCGGCAGTTTGGAGACAGAATTTGTCAAAGGCTTGAAAGAGCTGAGTTTATTGTTGCCTCCAATCAGCTGCCTTGCCGTAGGTATCCATGGCAACTGAAAGAGTAAAAGTAAGGCTTGAGGTCTCCAGAGAATTTGGAAGAGACAGAGAAAAGGACTTTGTATTTCCACATAAGGACTCATTTCAAGCGCTGAATATGACAGAAAGGATATCAAAGTCGAGTAGTTCGCGGTATAAATTGGTTTTCTGTGTGAACAATCTGAAGAAAGGTAAACACTCAGCCCACAAATACATAATGTGAGATCGGGTCAAACACTACTCCATGCTCATAAATATACAGTATGTCACAGTTTATGTAGGCAGTATTTATACTCAATATTTATATGGTAACACTTCAGCAGGGTGCTAACACAAGAGCTTGAACCTGTGTCCCCCGTTTAAAGATGATCTGCCTCCAGTTAAAAAATAAAAAACTTATGTAATAAAGAAGTAAAAACAGCATTGGACAAGAATGTAGACAGAATAAGAGGGGAAACATTTTCTAAGTATTCACTTGTATTTATGAGGGAACCTGTTAAGTCCCTTTTAGTACATTTTTTGTGTCCAGAAGGATATTTAACTGAAAAATTCACCACCTCATCTGAAACTGGATTTTGATTGGTATACTCTCACTTTTGCAGATTGTCTGGACAATTCATGGGCACTAAGAAATACTATATTTAACTGGTAGCTATTAGAGCATATGTCTCTGTTCTGTTTTGTGTAAAACGTGCTTTACTTTCCTTTCTTTCCTTTTTTTACTTTGGAACATGCAAAGTATGTGGTATGAAGCAATTATTTATTTTTCCTTGGAAAATTAATGTCAAGTCTCGGAAGTCTTTGTTTCTATGTGGCATTATCATGTCTCATGTAATCCCATGTGGGATGGTCCATTTCAATCATATGACACAAAAATAAAAAATTCATTCATTCAGTCATTCATTCAATCATTCATGTGATGCCTCAAGGAGGTTTGAACTGTGAATGGGTGATCAAGCAGTTCACCAGTGGCCAGGTGTGCCTTCAACATGGCAAACATAAAATTGTTGGTGACAAAAAAAAAAATACAGAATAAAAATTACTAGTAAGAGATGATTAAATGAAATGTAATTCTGTAGAGAACCAACCACACCAGCCAAGGTACAAGATACAAAGTAAATTTAACTTACAATATATTACAACAGTTAGTTTCCTTCTGCTGCAAGCAGTCAATATGTACAAAAATTATAAAATTGCAAACAGAAGTAGTTTACAAGTAAACTATATTGCATGGAGCAGGATGAATTAGAATTTAAGAGTCTCACAGCCTGGGGGAAAAAGCTGCTCTTCAGTCTGGTGGTGCGACAGCAGATACTTCTGTATCTCTTTCCAGATGGCAGCAGGGTGAACAGTCTGTGGCTGGGTGGGTAGTGTCTTAAAGCATCCTTTGGGCTCTGCAGGCACCTCACTGATATCACTGATGCTCGAGAGATGGGTATTAATGATCTTCTGAGAGATTTTAATCGCCTGCTGCAGAGCCCTCCAGTCCTGGGCCGTGCATATCACATGCCTGTTTGTGAGGTTTCCAGTCAGGATGCTTTCTATTGCTCCTCTGTAAAACTTAATAAGAACTTGGCGTAGGAATTTGGTCTTCTTATGTTTCCTTAAGAGAGCTGAAGTTTCTTTACCAGTGTGGAGATGAGGGGTGACCATGTCAGGTTCTCTGTGATGTTGATTCCCAGGAACCTGAAACTATTCACCTGCTCCATTATTGAACAATTATCTCCTTGGTTTTGCCGACATTGAGCAATGTGTTGTTCTCTGTGCCAAGGGAGTCATTCTGTGTTGAAAAGTGGGGGGTCATAAGGGCTCAGATTAGGGGCGTGATAATACACTTGGGTCATGAGACATGACGATGCACAAGTATAATATGAAAAAAATTTTTAACACTATTTTGAAGACATATGAAATGCTGAAATACATGAGAGGGTTGTCTGGGGGTCCTCTCCTAGAAAATTGGATCATTAAAGCCTTGATTTCCTGCATTCTGGAGACATTTTCTGCTCCAATTTACAGTGGAAATGTCTTTATTATATAAAGAGAAACAAAAAAATCAGATGGCAGGTGACAATTCATAAATATAAAAATGTAACAGAATATAATGCAGTAATCAGCAGATTTTTTGTAGCTTAAGTTACTTTTTTGGATGATGCACATTTGTTTTTTATTTCAATATTTAAATTGCATTGCATGTTTTGTTAATGTCCAAATAAACTTTTTATTTATTTTTAACAAATGCTTTCAAAAAGTGATGGGGACAAAATCAGCCATTTCAAAATGTGGTGTGTACAAGTCCCCAGCGTACCCAGTATGAATGACTCCTATGCTCTGTGCACCACTCTGCAAGATTATCACTATCCTTGTTGTTTGAAATCTGCCTGATGATGGTAGTATCATCCACAAACTTTACAACCGATTTCTCTCTATGTGCTGAAGAACAACTTTCTTAAAGCACTTCAACATAATGGGGTGAGTGCCACAGGGCAGCAGTCTAGACACTGCAGACATTTTAGGTACAGTTTGCACACAGTTGCCTCTTTACATATCCGACCATTTATATATCCAGAAGAGGTTAAAAGAATTAACATTTTTAGTGTCATGTAGCAACCAGATTAAGTCCAATAATTATTCTCCTTGTAATTCTGTTTTCACAAAAACTGAAAAAAACTTTAAAAATCAGTTTTTTTCAGCAGATAAATTTCAATTTCAGTGTATTTATTTAAAAGGGACATTAATGAATGTGCACTGTCCCTTTACGTCCCTTGTCTATGACGTAAATATGCCAGATTTAGCCAGAAGGCTAATTTTCATCTAGTCTAGTCCCTCATGCCCCCACTATGCTCAAATGCTAGTTACTAACTTCCGTCTGCCTGTTGTTTGGTGCTTGGCAGTTAACGTTTAGGGGAATCACTGAAGCTTTTTTGCTCAAACAGCTGTCTGCTGTGGGTGATGACAAGGTCGGTAAGAGTGAATCAACAGCAATGTTGTGGGCCATAAAGCCAAAACAATAAGCTGAAGATGAGTTGGGGAATTATTCTGTGGGTTTTTTGCTAGAGACACTCTTTTCAAATTGCAAGTATCATTTGACTCATTGTTCATATAAAACAATTGAGTGTATATGTATGATTTTTTTGCTAGGATAAATGTTTCTTCCCGTTATTGTGGATAGACAATACGCTACATGATTAAAGTGAATGGACGCCCAAACATTACACCCATATGTGTATCAGTAGAGCTGCAGTGATTTAATGTATTAATAATATAATCCTTTTTTCAATTCAAAATGTCAAATATTTCCTGGTTCTAACTTCTCAAATGTGAGGATTTGATGTTTGTATTTGTCATACACATTTCATGAAGTTAACTGAAAACCTTTGGGTTTTGGACTGTGTGTCAGAGACATCTGAAGACGTCAGCTTGGCGCTCTCTTTGTTGTGCCACACCCTGTGTCACCCTAAATGCTCACCATGTCTCCCAGCCACCTGTGGTCTGCCAGTTGAGTATGCCACTCACTTTCAGTTTCAGAGTTTCAGTGCAGAGAAAGGCAAACGCTCCTGTGCTGCAGATCAAAGAGGCCAGTAGAGATGTTCAGTTGGAGGGATAGATGAAGCAGCCTAGGTAATTTCTGATCTCAGTCCCTCATGACCATACTGACCACATACCATATGTTTTTTCCCCACCTTTAACAGTAATGTGCATTTGTGTGTTCACACAGAAATGACAAGTGTGGTCAGCAGGACTGGGAGATGATGATTTAAACTTTAAACGTTGATGATTCATTCCTTAATGTTTGTAATTATATTAACATGTAGATTAAGAAAGCAGCATCAAGTAAAAAATAATATGGTGTTTTTCTTCTAGACTGTATAAAAATTAAGGGTGAATTTGAGCTCTGTCTTCCTGATGGAGAGGTGACTGTTTATGGTGCTCTTGGAGCCTCTGTGCTCATCAACACTGCCAAGTCAGGTGCTAGATCAATGTCAGCGAATCCTGCTATTCTCAGCCTATTGAAGGATTTTGCCCCATCTAAACTTTTAATCTCAATATTAGACAAAATGTTGACAGTTCTGCTCAGCTGTGAAATTAAGCTGTTAGCAAGAGAACCAAAACCTGTGGGAAATTAAGACAGACAATTTCTGACATTTATAGACAAAGCGATGAAGCGAGAAAATAATCGCATGATTGATATTGAGAATAATCATTTATAATAGAGCTGGCCATGTTATCGCGATAACGCATTAATTAATGCCAAGAATTATTTTATTTCACATTGACGCAGTTTTTAAAAAATTATTATTTTGAAAGTCCGTTGTTCACCAGCTCGACTTCTGCAGACTACGCTAGATGCAGTGTGTGTGAGAAGTAAGACGTCACTCTGCGAGTAAATGGCAGGCACTTTATTGAGAGTAACCATAGCAACAGCTTCCGTGCCTTTCACCTGTAGCTTTTTTTAACATAAGTTAAAATTTTAGGCTATATAACTTTACCTGATAGGCCTTCATTTAGTTTTGAGGGGATGCTCTGCCATGCGAATTCCCTCCTGTTGATGTCCTGATATTTAGAAAACAGCAATAGATTCTGTAAACTCACAAACAGCAAGCATTATTTGTGCTCTTTGTCGCCTTAAAAAATTCAAGACAATTCAACTTTGGCAGCAGGCGGACATGTGCATGAGGCGAGCACTTCATCTCACTCTAACACGAACACTTGCTACTGAACATAGACTGTTTGTACTCCTTCCTGACAAAAGAAAAATGTTTCTGCTGATACCCGTTCAGAAACCCCCTCCCAAGAAAACTGGACTCAAGCTAGATAAAAGGTAATGCCCTGGCAGTGGCAAATAGCTTTGATTTTATGTTTGATTTGATTACATTAATGTTTAAGTTGAGATTTACAAGAAATATTATATTTTATAATAATTACAAGAAAAATTTTATTGCTACAGTGTAAAGGGAATACTGTTGTTAAAAAGTGTTTAAGTGTTTTAAGTGTTTGCAAACCACATGTTATTGTACTTTTGTGGACATAGCAGTACATTTAAAGCCCCCCTCCAGTGTATTTTGACATTTCTATGATATTTCATATTTTTCTGAGTCACTTCCTTACAATGTTGATTACCCACATAGTTCGCCAAATATTTTTTGACAAATAGCTTAATTTTGTGCTCAAAGTTGCAAAAGTTGCTTAGTTGTTAAAACGCGGTTGTGACGTATGACTACAGTAAATTGCATAAGTCATACGTCATTCTCCAAGCTTGCGCAGGCGCACTGTCATGCTTCGTTAAAAAACCGTCACGCCTCGTGAAGTCAGAGCATCAAACCAATAAACATTTTGAGCTAGCTAACCAATTTATCATGTCATTTACAAAAATGTGTCGCACTTTCACCTGCCACCGTCTGATATACAGTCTGCAACATGCATTTTACTGACGGCCGTTTTACCAATGCATCGGCGGAGGCACCCCCCACCTCCAGTAAAGTAAGCGCACTATAAAACATAGTGGGAGTTATCGTGTGCAGTGTGTGACAGGACCATCGACTGTGTGATTGATAACAGCTGATACGCGCACATTAGTTTCTGTCATGGGTAAGTAATGCCAGACAGTAAAGTGTACTAAACTTTTGGTCAGTTTTTGGTTGTCATGGTAATGTTACGTCCGACTATTAACCACACCCCCATTCTCTGTTTGAGAAAGAACGAAAAAACGGCAGTTAAAACTAGCTGGAGGGGGGCTTTAAATTAAAAGTGCGCCATATACTACTTTAGAATTCATTATTCAATTTTTGCGTGTCACTATGCGATTAATCGCGACTAATTACAAGTAAATCATGTGATTAACTAATAATAGTTTATCACATCATAGCATCATATTCCAACAACATGGGAGCAATATGCTTGGCTGCCATTCGGCCACAAGAGCATTGGTGAGATCCAAAAGTGATGTTGGACAATTAGGGCCTGGCTCAAAACTGGCATTGCACTTCATCCCAAAGGTGTTCGATGGCCAGAGCTCTGTGCAGGCCTGTCAAGTTCTTCCACACCAAACTGAGAAAAAACATTTTTTTACCTAGCTTTGTGCATTGGGATATTGTCATCTTGAAACAGCAAAGGACCTTCCCTGTACTGAACCCACGTTTGAAGCAAACTAGTATCTAAAATATCGTTGTATGGTATCAAGATTCACATTAGGTTTTAACCTCGTCCTAGACTAAACTAAACTAAACAGACCAAACCAAACCAAAAGTACACAAACGTTTGAAATGTGTAGTGACAGCTTTCATAGGTCTGTCCGTTGCAGCACTTTGTCTGAATAATGATACAGATGGTTCCATTGTAAGTGCTGTCTGTGATACTACTGTGTAGTGACGGCAGCACCGCATGTTAAACTATGCAACAGTAGGAGTCTGTCTCCTCTGTCTTGTTCTCACTGTCTTTAACATAGCAACCTTCATGTCCTTGGTTGTCCATCGTCAGCTAATTAATCAGAATCAAGGGGAGACAAATCCTGTAAACACAGACGAGCTGAACGCACAGGGTCCATAGGTGAGAGAGAGACAAGCAGAGGGGTAGAGAGGGAGATTACGGTTTGATTCTCCCCAGACCTCTTCTCCCCACTTTCTTCTGGTAGGAGTCATTAAGATTCATACCCCTGATCCTTCACTCTGTGTCGGCTCCTTGCTGCTTGCTCCATGCATCTCTAGCAAGATTTTAAAAAACAAAAAAACAAAAAAAATCCTGCACACCCACGCCAGAATTAAAATGGTGATGCAGCACTTGTTTTCTGTCAACAAGAGAGCACATACAGAGAGAGAGAGGGAGAGAGCATGAGAGATGGCAAGAAGGAGAGAGAAAGAGTGAGAGAGTAAGGGGCTGACAGCTGGTTGGTATTCCTGAGGCTTAGCCAGAGAGGCTGATGGTGCAGAGTGGACATCACCAAGGAATTTCAATGTGGATGGAACAGCTTGCTGTTGTCAGAGTCAGAGCTCCAGCCTTTATATTACAGACCCGGCTGTGTGTTTATTAAAGAAAATCTTCTCAGATCAGTAATGTTAGCCTTGCATAGGTTTAAATTTTAACATTTTGATTACATCAGCCTGGATTAACAGATAATGTTGTTTCTGATCACCAACATTTCTTTTATATATAACACGTTAATTATATTTTATACATATTTAATTATACTCTTTGTAAACAGTGCTTTTCTGTTCATTACATGCTTTATAAGACGATCAGACAGTTTTCTAGAGACAGTTTAAGCGTCTTTGTTATGGATTAAATTGACTTTGTTCTGGATCATTCTTATTCAGAGTTTGGTTTTAATGTAAACTAAACTTCTGTCTTCTGGAAATCTGTCCAGTCTCCTAAAAATATAAAAATGTACAATGTAAGACATTTTGGAAGAAATACTACCTGGTTCTGGTTTCACTTGTCACTACTAGGACATGTAAAGTTTAATCAGACTGCTCAGGTCAAATCTGATCAGACCAGTATCTGCTTACATCATATGTATTATGGCTAGGCGATATGGACAAAAATATTATCACAATAAAAAAAATGTAATTCGATATCGATAATTGTCACGATAAATGAAAAATTATTATTTCTTTCAAGCTTGATTTTTGCTCCTGAGTGAAAGTTGAAGAAACCAGATGGTTAATTGTGTGTGTTTTTGTCTGTGTGTTTTTTTAATGGTGGTGGATCACTCAACAAATCTGAGATAGAACATTCAAAACTATTATGATGAAATCTTTTTTCAACAACTATGCATGAACAAAATTAAGTAAGAACAAAATTAATATCTTAATAGAAAATTTAAGTGCTAATTTGTTTGAGTCAAATGAATTAAGTCAAACATTTATTGACAATATATTGAAGATAATTTGTTATATTGTTATTGAGTAAAATTATATTGTGATAATTATCATTATTATTTTATTGCCCCATAGTCCTAATATGTATGGTTACAATTCTGTACTTTCACATTTTTCTTTTCAACTATTAAAGGGTAGTTCATTTGCAACCCTAACTGGGAGAGTATTGTCATAGATTTTGATGTTCTGCTCTGCAGGTTTGGGCTCACCTGTTGGTGACTGTCGAATGTAAGGGTTAGGTATTGCATCATGTTAGTCCGTTTGAATAGAGTTCCTCTTAACATTTCAAGTGAATGAGACCGAAGATATGTTTATGTTGTTGTATTTATCAAGATAACATGTGTGTCGGGACTCACAAAGACTACGCCTCCGAACACACACATTTTCAGTCCCAAGATTGGACAGGCAACCATGAGCATCTGGATCCAGCCTCCCTCCTTTCTCCGAGGAAGACCCAGCTCTCACTAAACCTAACCAATTCACTCAATAAACAGCTGGATTATTACATAACATGAGGTGGGGGCTAAACAGCCCTGAGTCCTTGAAAAAGATTAAGCAGACTTCATTCGCTCATGCAGTTTGGAGTTCAAACAGTCACTGACAATCATTGCGGCCGCGTTCATTCATCTAACGGGGCCAAAGAGCTCCGAGGCTGTCAAACCCCGGCTCAACAATTTTCAATTCCTTAATAATTTATTAATGGCGGGCAGTCAAATTGCATTTCAATAATGTAGAAGGGCTCAGTACAATGTTGATACAAAACACCCTTTCAGTTGGGCTCATTCATGCTCACAGACCTGCAGACATATGTTCTATGTTTAGTCCCACGTGGTCCGGCCCTGGCACATTGCATGAATCCAGTCTGCATCAGTGAGCTGTGTAATATTAGTTGATGATGGAGCAGCTAAGAATGTTTCTCATGTTTTCTTTTATTAGTCTCTCTTTGAAGATGTATGCAGGATAAAGCCCCAGAGGTGAAAAATTACGCTTTTTTTTATAGGGGGCTGGGAGAGAACAACATATACACTACAAAGACACTGATATGAAGAACAAAGACAAACCGTTCAGCTACTAAATTCATGCAAGTGTGATACCTTAACAACATATACAATATATACATTCTTAAGTCTCTCTCCCAAATTGCTTTTGTCATTTTGACATCTTAAAACAATACTTCTGTGCAAACCTGTAGAGGAAAGTTTGTGACATTTCACAACGTTTTGCACACATACAGGACCACCTCCACCCTCGCTTGATTGGACAGCTATGTTGTGTGTTTGGGAATGAGCCAATCACGCATGTAGGACAAATTAAGTGACCAATGGCGGATTTCCATCTAGGTCAGCATCTTTTATTCAGGAGGCACGCGTACACAGTTACATGCATGCCCGCCCCGGGGGCCCTGCGGAGACCCACTCTGCCACCGAGAGATGGCCCACCATTTTGTTCTGTTTTGAAAATGATCTCCATGCATGAGATTAGCTGGGGGGGCCCACAAGCTCTTCCCTTTGTTGTGTATCCCAGTTTGGATATTTCCTGGCTAGTTTCTGTGAAATGTGTGTGTGAGCGTGTGCAGGGAGTGCATGCATGGTGCCAGGCTGCATTTGTAAGCGTGCATTATGTTTGTGTGTGTGTGTCTGTTAATGTTTTTTTTTTGCTCGTTGCAGGGGCGAATACGATCTCGATGGAGACATCCGATGCCCATTCTGTGTATGAAACTCTAGTGCACTGCTGCTGTGCTTGAGGAGAACGCTTATAGCATCTCAATCTGTCTGCGGTGTTTACAGCAATGCACACTTTGCAGTGCAAACACCCTACCATTTGTACATACAGTGGATGCCTGTGTGTCTGAGAGTAAGGCAGGGTCAAAGGTAAAACATGGCATTTATTAAGGTCACAGGAGACGCCTGCTGGTGCCTTTTCCTTGAACTGTTCATGACCCCGTGCTGGTGCACTGCGCTGTAATGCACGTGCTTAAACACACATAAGCTTTTGTAGGGGATTGTTCCATGGGAGGAAAACGGCAAGGAAACGACTGCATCAGTTGGCATGATGTTTGTGACAGAAATCAGCTGTCAAAGCCGCTACCAGGAGGCAATAAATAACATCATGCTGAATCTAAATACAAGCGGTTACACGAGAATTCAAAGTTTGTTATGAGGCGATACGATGGCACTGCACCAAAATGTAAAAAGCGGTCTCACTCAGCCGTTAGTTTCCCTCCACAGACTTAAGGCAGCAACAAAGCAACTAGGCAGAGAGAGAGAGAGAGAAAGAGAGAGAGAGTGCAAGAGAGAGAGAGAGACTGGGGATGTGGTTGCTATAGTAACCATCTGGTAGGTCTGAACTGTTTCTCCCTGGCATTCATTTCATCATAGTGAGCCTCTTTTCCTCTCTCTTCCTCCACTCTCACTTTTGTTTATCCCTCTCTTCTTTCCTTCTCTCCTGGCTCTCCATCTCTCTTATCTCCTCATCTCCCTCTCGTGCCGCTCTCCCACTCTCTTCCGATCTGCCTGCCTGCCTGACTGCCTGCCGCCCTTCCTCCCCCCTCCAGCTCTCTTCACTTTCCTTGGAAAAGAGTGAGAGAGAGTGTTTAATGTTAATGTGGAGTGGTCCCTGTCTTTGTTTGCTGTTTGTCCATTTTTATCCCTCTGCCCTGAGAGTCCCATCTGTTAAACACAGACTTTCAGACTAGAAGAATACAAGGGGACAATGTCCGCAGAGCCAGAATTTGGGTGGGATTCAGATTTGTTTGGAGATGAGTAAAAGCTGGACTGATATCTGAGAGGGAACTTGCCTGAAAGATTGACGTCATCTGCAATCACGATTTAACTGCAACCAAAGTGGGTTTCACCATCATATCATAGGAGGGTTGTTTTTTGGTCAAACACTCTTTTTCAGCTCTGCCCAAAAAAAGCAGACAGATTATTCTGGTGTGGTGTCTAAAGGGATATTCATTTATTTTTCCAACCAGCACTGCATTTCCTTTTTCCCTCTTGTCAGTGGTTGTCCTTGTGAATTCCCAGCAGAGTTTCAATCGGCTAGAAAATACCTGATCCCAATGCCAATTGAGCTTGCACACACACAAACACACACACACACACACACACACACACACACACATACAGGAATAGCACACTATAATAGCACACTCACAAATAGCAAAAATGTGTATAAATAGACCAACATCTGCACATACACAAATGCAGTGGAATGAAATGCAAATGTTGCCTCAGCCATTTGCATGCCATACACATTATATTACTGCATCATGTAAAACCCAACGATTTCCGCCAAGAAAAAGAGGGAGGTGATTTTCCCAGCGAGCGACTCAGCATGTGAGGTCACTGCGGGAATTTCCCTGCAACGACACAAAGGTCAGATACAGGAGTCCAGAGAAGAAGCAAGCTCCGGGTTTTTTCCGGGAAAACTGTGTGAGAGTCAGTCAGGCCGGAGTGTGTGCACATTGTGCATTGGCTTGTGTGTGTAGCTAATGAGGGGCTTTCAGGGTGTGGTTTCCCTCCTGTGTCATTGACATATGAATGGTATCACCCCTTTCTCCCTTGAACAGCTCTGTCTCTTTCACCCCTTCATGTCCCCTCTCCTCTTCCTCTTCTTCTTTCTCTTTCTTCTTCTACACCTGTCTGTCAGAGCTTATGTAGCCAAACAACCATCCAGATTTTGACTTCTGTCTGCCCCCTTTCACAGCACCAGCGATTAGCCTCTCATCAATCCTCACTAAAAAACCCTTTTGCTACAATATTTTCCAAATAGCGAATGACCACATTAATAAAGAGCATCCCATTCCACAGATGACAATAATGGAGGATCTATTCACCATTGTTAAGTGTACTTTTAGCCTCTTCTAGCAGGGATGGTCGGTCATCCAGCCCAATCTGAGCTTGAATTTGAATTTATCTGTCCAGCCTGAGCTGAGCAGCATCTGCTGCATCTGCTCCATCTCTGTGATAATAAAAGCTTAAGGACGTAGTATGTAGTATGCAGCTATGAGGGTTTGTGTGATAAACACATCACCTGCATTTGAGACGTCTGTATGTTTATCTTTGAGTATGTGTTACACGTGTCAACTGGATATGTGTTATGTTCTCTAAATCAACTGAGAAATACGTCTTCCTGGATTATCACAGTGATAAAATGCATGATGAGGCAGTCAAAAGAGAGGGAGATGGACAGTGAGAAAGTAAATCTTCGTCAAGTCCACTCAGCACTTTGACACTCATCGAAATATATGTGAGGAACAAATGAGCAAGAGAGATTTGAATGGGTATCATGAAGCAGAGTGTGGCTCGGTCAGATGTGAAGGGCTGCACTTTTGGATAACTTGTGATGAACTTTGGATTAAGGATTTTGGCCTCCTCTATCGTGATCCTATATAAGATAACATTTGAAGCACAGTATAATCATGACACCTGGATGTGTTGGTCCTTAGTTCCTCCCCAGGAGATGTGATTATTATGACAAGAATGACCCAACTGACTTCACCTTTTTTTTGTTTTGGGTTTTTTTGTCATGACATTTAATAAACCTCTAAAAATGTTGCATTTTAAACAAAGAACTACAAAAAGTACATTGTTTTTTTAGCCTAGTAAACAGCATTTGCAAGGATCATCACCATCATCTTCATTGTCATAAAGTCTTGCTGTTGGTCTTCAAATTGCATAATCCACTTAGGTGGAAGGCACTGCCTCATACTAGGTTTTCAACCTCAACAAATGTCAGCTTGAAATCAAACAGTTGATAAAGTAGACAGGTGTTGTACAGTTCCACTGTATGGTTAGAACATTGTTGTCCCTTTGATGCGGCAGTTTGAGTTATTAAGAAATTATCCCATTTTGTGTTTGTCAGCAAATGGTGTGTGTTCACATGTGCAACACCTGTTCCTCTATTGCAGTTTTTCTGCGTTTGGTACTTTGTCCCCCAACCCCGATTAGTGAGACGCAGTATAATTTGTCGGTGTTTGTGGCTGATGCACCTGCAATTCAGCAATTTTCAGAGTGGTGACTCTGAAAATCCACTCTTCCTTTCAAACCTTGGCTAATGGTGAAGCATGCTGATAATTGGTTTTCAATTTACTATGAGTCACATAGTGGTTTTGATTTACTATGGGTGCACAATTATGTAATGTAGTGAGGAGAAAGGATTCCAAAATCATGAATAGGCCTACATAATGCCGAAAACAACTAAACTTAATGAACAACGAAAAGTGCAAATTCGAATTGACTGAGAGGCAAATGGTGGCACATGTGCACTTCAAATTGATCATTTCAGCAGGACTGCATGTTTCTGAGATTGTGTCCAACCCTTTTGATCTTGTGCAGAATGTTACTGAATAAGTTAAACAGGCTTGCCTGTGTGGGAAAAGTATCTGACCTTGTGTTAAGCCTGATTAGAGCCAGGCTTGGTCTGATCACATCACGCTTTCACTGTTTTGGATGAAAGGATCCACCACACAGAAAATCACCATTACTCCCTTAATGTAACATCCTTTCATTCTGTGTGAGGGGGGATAGGCTGTTACTGCAGTGGGCGCCGTCATCGTGGTTGACTGCCGTCTTTGAAGAAAGGACTATTTTGGCAGGATAATGCAGTCACGCCACTGAGTGAATAAGGGGTCTTGAGAGAAGACGGCAGAGATAAGAGAACATTCCATTAAAGATAGCGATGGTATCGTGCCGAGGCTCAGGGAAGACTATTCTGCACCGAAAACCCACCGCGGCACCCATCGACTGTAAGGTGCATCTGTTACCATGGTACCCAGCCCAGGCAGCCCCTTTCATGTCTGTCAAGACTGTGCAGGGAGACAGCCTAGCAATATGTTAGCCTCTCCTGCAGTTGGAGCTGAAACGGACATGTGTGTGCCTGGGTGCGTGTTTGCTGCATGTACTGTATGTGTTCCTAACACACATCCCGACGGTGCGGGTTTAAGATGCTGTACGCTGACAGAGGCTTGTCACACAACATGAATCATTTAGTCACCACAGCAGAGTTGGAAATGTCACGTCTCATCAGTGTTCCTCATGCCTCGGTGGCCCCTGCACCATTTACATCTCTGGCAGTGGAGTTAAAGGGAGGAGTTGATTAAAGAAAGGAGCTGAGATTTTAGATGCAAACAGACATTTATTGCATTGGGAAGCAGTGGTGTACATTTTCCCCCACAGAATAATTTGCAATACTGTAGCTCTTTATGAAGTCTGTTGCGTAGTTGTCCGAGCTGAGTGTCTCAACTCTCCTCTAAACAAATCAGGACAAAGTGTTGATTTCAAATTCTTGATGTGATTGTTTGCTCATCTTTCTTCCCATTTCTGATCTTTCCAAGGAATGGGATGCTACTTTCTCACAGTGGTAAATGCTGACTTCACCTTCTTTGGCAGCCAGATAAGCAATCCAATAACAACAAGGGGAAACTGTACAAGGAACATATCCAAAAGTCAGCCAAGCTATTTGCTGTCGTCTTTTTCTCATACAAATCTATATTTTTGTGTTTATGCTACAGTTTTAACAGTTTAGAAACAAAAAAAGCAACATCAAGTACATAATTCCTTATTGTAAACCACAATCAACACTAAACAGTAAATAGTACTTTGTCATAATCTTTATTACAAGATATTAGGCCACTGTACAAATCAGTGTGAATCGTACAGTACAACGCAGAATTAAGACTGTTTCTCGAGGTTTGTCATTCAAAGCTGTATAGGAGGTGCTTCAAGAATACACAAGAGTTTCAGAACTTCTGCCGTGCATGCATGATTTCATATTTGCCATGCATGAGTTGGTATTTCAGTGTTTTAAGAAAGAGCCCTAAAAAATGGCAACCCAACAAAACAACTGAATTGTATGAGTAAAATGTATAAAGCACAAAAAAGAACAAGTTGTCCAGTACACTATATCCCTCATGAGATTTGGCACACACAATAATGCACAATGCAATATAAATAGTTTATCATAGGGTGTGTACAGTCAAGTTACAGTATTAACCAATCCAGGTGAAAGCCTGGGAAGCTTACAAACAGGTGGGAGGTACACTGTATATAAATGACTTGTTAGCTGCAAAGTATGGTAACAAAAAACACTCAGGCAACATCGAGAATTTGTTAAGTGAAAAAAATGTCACTCTCGTTCACTCAAAGTTTCCTCGACATACAAAAAAACACTCCCTGCAGTCACTGCAAAAGACATATTCCAAAGGATCAATAAATAAAGTCAAACCAGTTAACCGCTTCCCACTTTGTGCAAGAAAATATGGGCTACCCTTTCCATATTTACAAACTCTGTTCTTCATTTGCCCTCGATTAAAATGAAGAGCAGAAAGAATGGTACCATAGTTTTGATTGATAAGATATAGGAGAAGTGTGTGCTTTAGTTTTTATACCAGATTTATTTCTGTATCCTGTCCCTGATTTCTGCATTTCGACAGCGTCGCCTCCTTCCTCCACCTTGTTCCCCCCCTCTTGTTGTCTTCTCCTGCTTTTGGATTTATGGCGAAACCCTGTAGTTGAGGGTGTGTTTGTGTGTTTGTGTGTTTCGGGGGGGTGTCCACCTGGGGGTCTCCTTCGCTGCCATCTCCCGCCCCTGCCAGTGTGTGTCACCCAGATGGCCATGACTGACTGGGAGTGGAGGGCGTGGAAGTGCTGCTTGCTGCCACATGAGAGAAAGTGCTTATATACAGTGTCTTTGGATTAAAACTGGTAAATATCGCCATAAAAAATTTCAAGAGTGTCTTTTGGGGGGTGGTGAGCCGAGCACTCTAAGCCTCTGCTGGGGTCTTCTCTGTTCCATTTTTCAGCGCTTCGTCGTCGCCATTCTCATCCTCAATCACAACTGTGGATGACAGGGGGAGAGAGAGTTAATAAGGGGGGCTCATCTCGGTGTGGCGTCTTGAAAATTCACCACGACTGACAGGGGGGCATTAAAGCCCAGAACCACTAGCACTGCCTTGTATGAGCAGAAGTGATGTGTGCATGCATGGGAGAGTAAGAGTGTGCAAAAAGAGAAAGATAACCATGAGCGTGACAGTGTGTGTCTGTGTGTGTGTGATGCACATTTGTAAAGGTGGATGTCTTAGTGTCTGCGTGTCTTCTTGCTGTGCACCTACAGAAGCAATTCTTACAAGGCTGCCTGTTTGTCCATGTTGTGTCTGTTCACTACTGTACGTGCAACTGTGTGTCTGTCTGTGCATGTATGTGCCACCACAAGGACCATCTCATGGCTTTCATCAGGAAAGCAAAAACACAAACAAAATCATTATCATAAAGTATATAAATCTCAATCATTCATTGGGGAGGGGACATTCAGCACAACTCTGTTGAGCAGCATTCAGAAGGCATTTAACAGCACTGCGCATCCAACTTGTGTTGCAATGCGAATGCAATATTCAAAAGCCCATACATACCACATGCATGCAAACAATAGGCTAGATAATGTCTCTGATCTTACACTCTAATAAAGTGAAGGCAAAGGTGTTTCCTATCTCGCTTCACACAGACATCCTTAATTATGGTCCACCGGTAACCTATGTGCGCACTCAACACACCACCATGCAAACGAAAACGCCTTAATTATATAATTACCCCTTTTGCTCCTGCCTATTTGTCCGAGTTTCGGCGGACGTTTATTCTGTGAGCCACTGAAGAAGTTGTTGGTGTCTTGAAGACGACAGGTGAAGGAAAGGTGTCCCTCGTCGCCCTCATTTCCATAATGACTCATTTTTTCTTCGTTGAACGGTAGCACTTCCGACATCTCCAAATGCGTCTTTATCACCAAGGCGCACAAACTGAAATGTATAGCTCGTCGCCAAGCTTGCACTCAGCCGTCTATAACAAACAAAACGGGGTAAAAAAGCAATGCTATCCGCTGACACGATCTAGCCCTTTCTGTTTACCCCGAAGACACGTGTCTGGCTCCGTAGGTGCGCAACAGAAATAACAGTAAATCAAAATGTCCTCAGTTTCCCCATTCGTGGAGCTTCGGCAACATTATTCAAAATTGCCAGAGGTATCTTCTCCGTGCGTATTGCTTGGAAATGGAGGCGCACGTACAACAGAGCCGCGGAGCGTCCGCTGGTTTCGAGCGGCTGAACTCGTCGTACGGAAAATCTGAGGAAGAAATGCAAATTGAGGAGCGATGCAAAACACGGATCCCGGGGAGACCTGGCGAGGGAGCTGTACGGGGTTTTTCTGGTGCAGCCCAGAGAAGCTTCCAGTTGAAGTCGTAGAGTGCCAATGTTCCACTCACCGGGATGTAGATGCAATCAAACAAATGGCGATTTTATATTCAAAGACGGCACTTAAAGGTGAACCAAATAGGCTTACAGTAGCCTACTTTGGAAAAACGTTGTTTACGCGCTAGGTCACGCTATGCGACCATACAGAAATGTAAAATCTCCCAACCTGTTTTTACAAAATTACACATAAAGCGATTTATTTGGTCTTGAATTTTCAGAGTTTTGAGTGTCCACCAAGTCGTCAGAGGATGACAGTGTGTCCATAGGCTGACGTGACGTTTGGCCCCCTTGGCGCAATACTGAGGGCCTGCCCTTTCACCACACTTTTTTTAGAGAATTATAACATCACCATGAAGGGGTTGTACGGAGGTTGAAGATGTACTGGGATCAGGGACCAGCTCCAAGAAGCAGTTTGGTAAAACTATCTGGACATTTGCTATGTAAAACATGAAAGAGTTAAAAGAATCCATGTTCCAGATTTGGTGATACTCCAGGTTTTACTGGATAAATTATCCGGATAACTTCGTGAAACATCATATTGAGATGCTAAGAAACACAGTTGGATCTTTAGTAGGGTTCCCAAATAAAACAACACACAAAAAGTACAAAAGACAAACAGTTGATATATATTCCAGTACTTCTCCCTAGACATATTTTCATTGATAAGATGTTGATTCATAAAATATTTATTGAAAATGTTCTTAATTGTAATAGGATCTAGATTGAGAGCATTTTGGTGTTTTTGTTATCGCACTAGGTGTAAAGTTCTGAGACTGAAAACTGGTCCAATCCCCTGGGACTGTCTTTAGGTTTAATTCTCGTTGGGTTTACTGTCTGCTTACTGCTTACATAAATCTGTCTGGAACAGCTGCACAAAGGGAACTTACAAAACAGATATACAGTAAAGGACATGGAAGATTGGACAGGTATTAAATCCTGACATATTACCCTTTCTCAGAGGAACCGACTGTCATTATAGGGACTTTATCAGGAAAGGTGATATCCGAGCCTGTAGTAGAACTTTGATATGTCGTCAACTATTCATAGAGGAGGTGCAGCCATGACACACCTACTCTCCATGGACTTACAGAAGGCATGATTTTATCAGGGGCTCACCTTTCAAATCAGAACATCTCAAAAGCAAGTGTTTCAGTTCCACAAATATCAAATAATACTTTTTATATTTATATTTTTTTAAACAAAACATAGTTTTGTGCTGCTCGGCAGCTGGTCCAGAGATACTCAGACACATGAAGGAAGAGGTCAATAGGTCAATTTACAGATTTTTATGAAGTAGTCATTATCTGATGCTTTATTATTATGGTATCTCCCAGTCAGTTGTCTAGTAATCATCATTATCTGCTATGTAGTCCTCCACTGGGAGTTATTCTAACTACTTATTAACAATTCATTAATTATCAGGTTGTCCCTGATTCATTCCTCACTTGTTCCTTAGTAACTACTCACAGTTTTGTATACCGTATCATAAAGTGTTACTGAGAAATCTCTCATGTGTGAACTAACCAAAACTGTTCTAACTTTGGCAGACATTTGTGTTTATGTAAGTAGGTAGGTCTGAGTGCCCAGATGCACAAATTCCTCAAAAAAGAATTGCTTAACTGAACATATGTGTGCAAATGTTACACTCAGAGTTAAAAAAGACTAGACACTGATCACTCAACTCTGTATTATTATTTTCTTTTTTCTTTTTTTTTTTTTTTACAAGATATGAACTTCACATGAGTGAAATTACATACACAGTAGGCTTACGAAGTGTACACTGTATGGATCTAACAATGGCTGTAGGTGGCAGAGGCCAATGTTCACGGATGGATTATTTGAGAATACGAGATGCATCACAATTATCTTGGTATTTAAAACATTATTGGAATAATCAGAGCACTGGTTCAGAGGAGGCTGTTTACATTTTCCACAGAACCACCTTTGGTCCATGGCAGCACAAACATTTTTCAGTGGTAATGGCATGAATGGCTATGTTCATCATCTTAGGTTAATCATTATCTTCATCAGTGTTTGGTACAGCGTAGGTATGACCGGTAGATGGTTTGGTCAATCCATCGGCGGAATTTGGACACGGCTGTGTAGACTCCTGGAAACTTAGCATCACCGCAGCCGTTTCCCCAGGACACCACGCCATAGACACGCCCCCCACACACCAGAGGACCCCCAGAGTCTCCCTGAAAGGACAAAGCAATACTGACCAGTCATGTCACAATGTACCTCATGAAAAAAATATGAGTTTCTCAGTTAATTTGTAATGTCTGATTGAACCAACGGTTTCAAGAAGCATTTAATACTCCTGTGCCTCAGATGTCCCAACCAAGCTTGGGCTTTATCAGTATCAGTCAATTTTAACTTAAATAAGAAGACGTAGATGTAACAGAGAATAAGACCCTGTTTCCAAATTAGACACTGTAAAATCAGACACTTCCTCACAAAAAAGAGCATCTGAAATGCATGTTTTCACACATAAAATTGGCATATTACACTTTATATGCAAAAATTCATATTTCACATGAAAAATGTCATGTGCCTTCTTCATGTGACTTTTTATTACATGTGAAATGTGCAAAACCCATATAAGCATATATATGAATTTCATAAATAAACATAAAATGCTGTTTCACATCTAATAAACCTTAATGGCTTTAAGGTGTGCCACCTTAAATGTATCATGTGGAATATCTGGAAATGTGCCTGCATGTGAGTTTATCACAGTTTTAATATGTTTTTGAAAGAACTGTGATAAAGTCACCACAGGGAAACCAACAGAGATGTGAGAAACAAAACTGTCTGCTGGTTGGATTAACCAACTCATAATGTCTTGCTGCCACTTGGAAATGCCAACACACAAAATTGCCTACTGCAGTGTTAAATATAGCACATTTTAATTAGTCATTCAGCTCTTTACCCAAGGCAAAATATAGCCTACTGGTATATCACACATTGAATTTCATGTGATTTTCTTCTCACATCAAAGGTTGAGGCAAAAACTTTTTCTTGATACAAAATAACCGCGCATGGTGTTGTCTGTGGCTATAAATGACTGTACTTCAAAATTACAGTAAGGTCTGAAAGTCCTGATGCTGTGTCAGGATTGCTTTGCTATCTCCTCTGTAACTCTCATAACTAATACAATTCCTGAGGGTGGACTGCCACGTCTGCTTAATAAAGGCTTGTAGCTGAACCAACACAGACACGATGAACTGTATCCTCATGCTGTCAAGGGGATGAGCCTTCCAAAAACTGTGTTATTGTTTGGTTCTAAAGTGAGCTGATGAAAAGAGGAGGACCATGTGCTATTTGATATACACTGGGAACCAAGGCCAGTACCTTGGAGAATGTATTATTTGAAAATGGATTTAATTTCAAAGCTCATATGATCACGTTCGTCACAATGGGGCCATTTGTACAGCCAGTAAAGTGCAACACCCACTTGCCGCACAGCTGAAACTGTTTAAAGTAATTGCATGTCGTTAGTGAAAGAGGGTGTAATAGTGTTTGTCCCCTTTACCCTGCATGCATCTTTTCCTCCACTCCTGTAGCCAGCACAGATCATGTTTGCTGTGATGTTTCCATTGAAGGACTCGCTGCTGTTGCACCGTGCAGTTGAAACAATGGGCACTGTGGCCGTCCTCAGGGTGAAGGCGGCCTGGCCTCCACCCAGACTGTTGTAGCCCCACCCAGACACCCGACACACCAAGCCTTCGACCAACCCTGTCCCCTGCCTAGGCAGAGGCGCCAGCGACACATATTTGTTCAGCACCATTGGGGCTCGCAACTGGACAGAAAATCAGAGAGTGAAGAAGATGAGATGTGAGAAACATTATCAAAATATACAATATTATCTAGATAGTTACTGATGTTTCACTAATCAGTATTTTTAGATCAACAATGGATCAACGAGATCCAGATTCCAGTGACAAGGCAACAGAAAATTATCATCCAACCCTGCAGTCCCTGTCGTCTCTACAACAGGGACTGAACAGAATTAATGTTCAGTCAGAATTAATGTTCCTCTGGATGCCATCCACATATATATTATAGAATATAGTATCTGTATAATTATCACTGACATGCTCTTAAATAAAAGTGTGGACAACATCCTAGTTTACCATACAATCAGAAAGTGTTATAACCTTGCATTTATTGTTATTATTCATTAGTGATAAGATCTTATTATACGTATACGTATTTTAACAAAACAAAAAACAAACTGTAGCAAAATTTGCTCGATTACAAGATATGTTGAAGTTTACTATGTGCATTATTTAACACATTTTAAATGTTGCACTCAAAATCTTACCTTAATGAGCATGATGTCAGCATTGTTGGTGCTCCTGTTGTAGAGGGGATGGGTGATCAGCCTGTGGGGTTTAGCGTACTGCTCAATGCCCTCAAAGGTATTCACAATGTAGTCGCCCGCCACTATCATCATGTGTTCTGCCCTGAAAAACAGGGCGTTTCCATTTTACATCACATGTATCAACAAATATAGCACTGAATAGATCATGGCCCCAAGATTTCATCATAACCAACCACTTCTAATGGGACAAAGAGGAGACAAAATAAGCACAGGCCAGTTTTTTGACATCATCAACTGGAGCTATCATTATCATGATTTATTAGCCTGTTGATTTATATCCGTGAAAATGTTTTTAGTGTCTTAGTTGAATTGAATAGTATGTCAATGGGCAGGGAAGGTGGAAGTGATGAGAAATGACATACACTACAAATCATGACAAGGATTCAAAGTCACAGTGAGCACACGGGCCGCCATGAAGCCAGAAACGTTTGTCTGACAGGAAACAATGGCTTACTGTGTGCAGGCAGGGCGAGACAGTATAACAGAAATACGGCCAATTTCCTGGACAAGATCACACTTCACACACACTCCGACAGACACACAGAGCGATGATGTGCCAAGGTCAGCTGGCTCGACCGCATCTGTGTGCTGTTTGTCTTCCAGTGGCCTGTATACAGGTTTACTTTGCATCATGATCAAGCGGCATCGTCTTGACGTTACCTACCGGTAACAGAAAGGATGTTTGCCTTAGGCATCTGTTGGAACCATCTGCTCACAATATAAAATCCTGCCAAGTTAGCTTCTACACAGTGACTTCTACAGAGTCAACTGAGAGAATGCCAGAAGAATGTCACTGCCTGTGCAAGTGTTTGAGAAACAGATTGATCTTTACCTTGAGCAAAGGTCAAACAGTGAACACTGTCAGGCCACATGTTAGATTTATGAGGGAAGTTGTATATAAAAATAATATATTCAGGAGGCAGATGATCGACTGATTCTTGCTTGACGAACCATCCTTTAATCAACTAGTTGACCAGTGCTGCTAGTGTGGTAAATGCTAATATCAGTACAATAATCATACATGAGTTTAGCAGGTATTATGTTTATGTTAATCATCTCACGTGTGGGGTATGGTGGTCGGTGTCTGAATTTCAGTAACTTTCCGAAAGTGACAATCTAACAATCACACCTACTTCAAGCCATTGTTGGAGGTAAGAGAGTAAGCAGGTTTTGAAGTTCTCTAGTTTAATTCTTTACACAGCTATTTCTGTCACTTTTGATGGGAGCAACACGATGAATGTCTTTCAGAAGAGTATGTCTGAAAATGTGCCCCACGATCCCCACATTTAACCAGTTACTGCTTCTCACCCCTACTCAATTTTCATCTGTCCTTCCAGATAAGCCCTTTGGAACAGCTATAAACACTTTCACTTTTAGACATCGTCTAACAACACTATGAACTACTTACTTTCCACCATAACTTGGCCCTTAGTTTACCATGCTAACATTTGCTGATCAGCAGCAATGGGAATGTTAGTAGTTTTGCAGATATTTGGTGAACCAAATATTCAACAAATAAACATGTATACCTGATGATAGCATTAAAGTTAGGATTCATCATCTTGGGGACATGAAGGCCCTATAGTTGCTGCGATATTTCAGTCTGGACCAAAGAGGTGAACTCACCTACAATGCCATCTTTAGCATGGCTATAGACTATAATCAAACAGCAGAAGAAGCATGTAACCTTCTTATTGATGAAAACTATTGAACATTCTTACCCAATGTTACAGTGTGCTGCGGTCAACACCCAGTACCTGTGAACCAATGATCCACCGCAGAAGTGTTGGCCCCTGGTGCTCTGCAGTGACACAATGTATGTGATGGAGTTTGGTGCAGCAATATGACCACCTACAATGCGGCCCTGCATGAGCACACGGCCTGTAAGGAAAGAACAACATTTACAGGATAGGGCTTGAAAAGGAGCTGTGGCAGGTGGATTTAGGGTTGTTTGATGTGTGACAAGACTTCTTGCAGACGCGTTTAAATCTCATCGGAAAAACTTCTTCAGATCTGACTGACTAGTGGGGACTGACATTTGTTGAAGTTGTTCCAAGTCAGTGCTGACAAAGCTAATGAAGAGTGGACATTAAAATCACACTCCCCCCTTCTTGTGTGGAAACGGGCCAAAATACTGTATGTCGTGTTCATATCAAAAACTGATATGAGGGTTCCTTCATGCTTTCTTCTAAACTGCTAAATACCCAAAACATCTTGCATTTATTGTAACAGCTCCTCAGGTATGGATTTCAGTCATGC
Organism: Lepomis macrochirus; assembly: GCA_024633595.2. Taxonomy (NCBI): domain Eukaryota; kingdom Metazoa; phylum Chordata; class Actinopteri; order Centrarchiformes; family Centrarchidae; genus Lepomis; species Lepomis macrochirus. The sequence continues at coordinate 29,041,660 of JALXJV020000004.1, read as the reverse complement.
TTAAAATGTCCATCCTAAAAAACATAGAGAGGCTTGAGTGAACAAAAGAGAAACATAAAGAGTGAGGCCCTCCTAATCCTCCATTCAAGCCCGGTGACCCAGCCTTACAATTAGTGGTTTTCTGTCACTTGGGAGGCCATCGCTTAATGAAAGTAACCCTATATAAGCTGACCTTCTAGGGTACCACTTCACTCTGAAACTTTAGAGTAGGGGCTCTCCCTGTCTGCCATATCCAACAGCTAAACTACTGTACATTGCCTTCAGGTACAAGTGGAGACATGATGGGAACAGTAAAGACTATTCCCTGGAGACATCTGCAATTCCTCACTGTAACAGTGGATGGAAATACATTTGGATTTTGGATTTTTGAACACTGTTAATCACAAATTAAACTGCTGACCCCATAAAGTACAGGAAAGCAATTTAAAGGAATAGTTTTTGGGAAATATGTGTATTTTCTTTCTTTCAAAACTTTGTTTGTTGAATCCGTAAAAGTACAAAAATGATAATTCACCATTTTACAGGGGGCTATGTGCCAAACCAGTTGCCAACGTAGAGTTCAGGAAGTTACCGCTCTCAGCCAAAAGTCTGACAAATAATCCTCTGTAAAAGCAGAGTTGTCATTTTTTCACTTGTATGGATGAAACAAACATGGTATAACTTGTTAATGCGATTTACAAGTGCTGGTAGACTGCATTTGTTACCTTTGGATAGAGCCAGGTTACCGGTTTCCCCCCTTTTTTAAGTCTTTTTTCAGTTGTTGTGCTAAGCTAAGCTAACCTAACTGGTGGCTTTAGCTTCATATTTAGCACAAAGACATGAGAGTGGGATTAATCTTCTCATCTAACTGTTAGCAAGAAACTAATATAAAAGTATTCCTTTAAAAAAAGGTTTAAAACTTTTAAGTGTGACACTCTTATAAATGTATTGAATGAAAAGCTAACCATGTTAAAGTGCAACAGATTCCAACAGAACAAATCACATATTTTGTTCACAAAACTGAAAAACACGTACTCACTGTGGACTGTCATGAGGTCCAGTAGCACACAACCTAAACACATTAGCAGACTCATCATAACTGTGAAGGTTTCAGGCCGTTATCCTACACCATACCAGCAGCTGAACCACTGCAGCCAGGCAGCCAGTGTCCTCTGCTCCTATCTGCCGGCCTAGCCCGGGGCATCCACTCCAGTCTGGAAACAGTAGGAGTCAGTCACTTCAACCTTTATCCTCGAGTTTCCTCTGAAAAAAAAAGTTTTTAATTTCATCCTTCCACATGCAGCACCAGGGTCCAACACTGCAGCATTGATTGAAAAGGAAAAAGAGGAATGAGAGCTACCAAGTTCACCTTCAAAAACTACCGAGCGCCCCCTGCCATGCCGGCACTATCAAAACTCTTTCTCCTGACCCTCCTGACTTGTCGAAAGGCCTTACATTGTTGCCATGGCAACACTGGGTACAGAGCCGAGCAGGTTCATCTATACTGTATCAGCACGCTCTGTCTGTGTCATCACCCAGGCTTATCCGCGCTGAAATGTTTCAGTAGCCTACTGTGTCTGTCTGTGTGTGTGTGTGTGTGTGTGTGTGTGTGTGTCTGAGTGCGTGTGCATGGCTTTGTGTTGTAGTTGTGGGGAGATTCACATCTGAGTCAAGACAACACAGAGGTATTATACGCAGCCAAGACGCACAATTGTCCCTCTGTATGAGTGTGAATTATGAGTCATTATTGAATCCGTGTCTGTAATGATAATAACTCATTATCATCAGCCTAATCATCGTCATTGCCATCTTTATTATCATCACCAACACCATCATCATCATCATCATCATCATCATCATCAGCCTTCTGGCAAGTCAGCATCATCCACAGCATGGGAGGAGAATCTCGCCTGACCTCCTCTTGTCCCACATTTAGAGTGAGCTGAATAATTGATGCTTTACCCAGTAGAATGGGAGAGACGGCTTTGTGTGGCCTCCCACTGTCAGGTGTTTCCTGGACCTGACTTCACAGACAATCACAAAAACAGGCAAATATAATCCATGCAGACATTTTGGAAATATTGGAAATATTGAACCTGAGGTTGGTCTTTGCAACAGGAAACCATTGTTAAAGGGTCAGCTGAACCAAGTTTTTCTTACTTACCCATGTGTCCAGCCATGCAGATAGATCTGGGATTATTTGCGCAGGATATTTCTGTCACCACCCTAACACGATGTATGTGAATGCTAGATCATTTCATAACAATGAAACATAACTTTTAAAACTGCTACTTTATATCGGGATGAAAACTGTTAACAGCAGGGTCTGTGCATTATCCAGAGTACTGGAGAATGTTTCTGGAAAGACGTTGCTTGCTGCTGATGAGATGTGATTTGTGCTTGTGTTATTTTAAAGATAGGGTAAAAAGATAGGATAAAGAAAGGTTTGGCATTTTTGCTTTATTTGAAAGAGACAAGAGAGAGAGCCATGAAAGTCTATGGAGAAAGAGGGGATTAAATGCAGCAAAGGGACCCGGGGTCCAGTCAACCACAGGCCACTGTGGTAGGGACTCATCATTGATACATGGTACACGTTCTACCAGGTGAGCTACTGAGGCGTACATTGTGTCTCTCTTTTATGTCTTTTTGTGATGTCTGATCTAGAGAGAGGCAATGTAAATAAACTTTACTTACTTACTAACTTTACTACAGTAAGCAGTAGTTTAATAAATTGGGAAATAAACATTTTCTTTCTTGACAAGAGTTTGTTGAGAGATCCATACCAATGTCGTATCTGTCCATTAGCCAGTGACTCCAGGAAGCTGCTGCTCGAGGACTAGGTTAAAAAAAGTAACTTTACCATAAGGCCAAAAAGTCATTTTTACAGTCTACAGATTAATCAAACAAGAAAATGGAGGAAACAAAAAACAGAGCAGCACAATGCAAGTCACACACAGAGACACAAAATAATAGTAATGGTAGTGGTAATAATTTAAATATCAATAAAAATAATGATAATAATAATAATAATGTAAATAATGTAACTGTCTCAAAGACATGTTTAATTGAAATGTCTATTTTGTATATTTGTATGTGTAAGTTCATGAATAGTTGAGTTCATACAGCCATTTAAAAATAGGAAAAACGTGAAGTAAAATGTAAAAAGGGTAACATTCACAAAAATATCTTATAATGTGTAATTTAAATAATGTTAAAAATGTTCTTTTATGTAAGGTTTATTTTAACGAACAACAGAGTAATGGGTAATGGGTCACATGACCAGAGTTAAGATAAGGACATAACCATGGCATTGTGGGGAAGAGACAATGTAGAGGCAGAGCAGAGCATACAGAGGAATGACATAAAGCCCCAAATAACCATATTCTGCACTTGGTTCAAGGGGCGCACACGGTAATTGCCTTTCATTTGTTTACCTTTTGTGTATGGTACTTGTTGGTGTACTTTACTAGACAATATTATTGTTTGGATATATTGTATTTTTTCATTCCATTTCGCTTGTGTTAATGTGCTTGGGCCTATTTATAAATGGACACTAGCTTGAAAGGCCTTAAAGTGAATGTAAGATGAGTGTTTTAAGCTGTATGTCTTTTATTTTCTTGTAGTTTTCACGGTGTCAGCTGACGAAGGAGAGTGCGATAAAATAAATCATCAAAAGACATCTGTATGATGCGTGGCCATTATTTCTTGGGACCAGTGTAGCTACAAATAATGATAATTTTGTTGGAGCAGCAGGTGGCTTGCAACCACAGATCCAGACTCTACAGCTCCAGAGGCAGAAATACCTGCAGAAAATGACAGAAGGTAATAGAAGACAACAGAAGGCACGAAACTATGGGAGAGGGAAGAAGTCAAATTAGTAACATGCATTAAAGGGATAAGAATGCATGGAGAGGGGCTGTCATAGGCAGCCTGTGCCTATGACAGTGTAACTGAGTGATGGTTCAGGACTCACCTGTGCCAGCCCATAAGCTTTATCAAAGAGGAAAGTCTTAAGCCTGCTCTGAAAGGTGGAGATGGTGTCTGCCTCCTGAACCCAAACTGGGACCTGATTCCACATGAGAGGAGTTTAGTAGTAGCTGAAAGCTTTCTTGGGCCTGCTTCCAGGCTTTATGCTAAAATAACGTGAAAGTGAATAAGCATATTTCCTAAAATGTCTAATTATTCTATTTAATGTAATTTTTGATCCTGTGAGCTAGGGCTGGCTAATATGACAATGATAGATTACGTTAATTGGTCAACCATCAGAGAACTGCCGTTTATGCAGAGCTATCTATGTCTTTAACATCTCAGAATGTATTCAGACATTGTGGCAAATGTTAAAAATCATTTAACGTTTTCCTTTGGTTGAGCTCAAACTTTCACAGTATTAAGATTTTGCTATTTAAGTGACACATGCTCCTCTCAGACTTACTACAGCACAGTTTCGTGCAAGGCATCTACCTCACAATTCTCTCTCTCTCTCTCTCTCTCTCTCTCTCTCTCTCTCTCTCTTAACACACACAAACACACACAAAAGCATCCTTTTTGTCATCTCAGCTTTGCACATAAAGGAAAGCTATCTCCTTTCACTCTAACAGTTGGAATGACACCTTGGGGAGTGCAGACTGCATGAAAGCTATGAGTTACTAACCAAACACCGCTGTAGGACTCAGATTAGGAAAAAAAACACCTGGGAAAACACCTAGACTATAGAGACCATGAGATCACACCAACTGCTATGCCAAATCGGTGTGCATTGTGCAATGGAACACGTGCCATGAAAGAAGTAAGTCTGCCAAAACAGTGCCAGTTTTATTCAACATCCCTCACCGTCCTCACAGAGTAAACTTTTAACCTATGTTAGTTCTGACATGTGTTTTTCTGAAATATTCCCTGGTCTGAAACAAGGAATGTACAACATAAAACATCATTACTTGTGAATGTAAAATGATTCAGCATTGGCTATATAACAAGATATAAATGAAGAGTTGTTTGGTGAGAACAATTGATTTTTGTTTTGTCGGCCTGGATTTTGCCATCTTGGCAATGAAGGTGGTCCAGGGGAGTAAAGTGGGGGGACAATTGCCCCTTCCCTACTTCTTTCCCTACTACATCTATGCCCTCGGACCACACCCATCTTTGAACTTGACCTTCATTTTGATCCCAACCACACACCTGCTGCATCTCGCACGGTTGATAAGCTATCATGTGGACAAAATCTGTCCACAGACGAATAGACATACAAACACCTGGTGAATACTCAAAACTGCTTCTGAGGTATAATTCCCACTACAGTAGGTGTCTTCAGGACCACATTTTGCCACAATGATACACACATACAGACAGGCAGACTCACAAGGTGAAAACAATACCAGGCATGCTGTTAAGGCTGATATTACTGAGAGTGACTGGACAGATGGAATATGCTGGGAAAGGAGAGGTAGGACACTGAAGCGGACGCACTATTTGCTTTGATATTTTATGTTGACCCTAAATCAACTTGAGGGGAAAACAGCATCTCAGTCACTCCAACTCTCAGTTCAGTTAAGCAGGATTTCTTCCTTGAAGAATAAATGCTCTTTTGTCCTGCTATGTCTCAGATTGAGAGCGCACCAGAGGGCGAATATTTTATACTCAGACATCTTATGAGCTTTTGTCCTGCTCCCTGTAACATCACTGGATACAACAACAGCACGTCTGGCGAGTATATTCTGTCGTGTCTCTGGCTTGTTGGGTTTCATCTCCATAAAGCTTCACTTTGTCTCCACTTTTAGACAATAGGCTGAATCTGTGAGAAAGAGCCTAAGAAAGAGAGGCACAATGAAAGAGAAGACGTTTTTTTGTTTGTTTTTGGTTTTTTATGTACTGGGTCACACTCTTCTGTGTGTGAGAGACACTTAGATTTATTGCGGACAATGGCAGGGAACAATGAGAGTGACAGGCATGGTTACAGTATAAAAGAGGCCTGAGAGTTCTCAGGATTTACTGCATGTCCCGGTATGAGAGGAGTGTGTGAGGGTGCGTGTGTGCCAGTGTGTGGACGCTGGACTTGGATTTTTTCTCACTTGACTCTTGATAAGGTGAGACAGCTTTGTATTGAATGGAATTTAGTTTGATTGTCAAAAGTTGTTAATTAGTTGTCGATTAAGGGAAGAGTATCAACTGAGGTTTAATCAGTGACTTTTGGGATTCAAAGTTTGAATGAAACCTAGCTAGAACATTTTTTTTATTTTTGAGTGAAGAAGTATAAACCAGTGGACAAAGATCATTAGTTGTAGTTCAAGTTCAAGGTTCTTATAAATTCTGATTTGTCCTGCTGAAGAAGAAAACCCTCAGTTGTGCATAAGCTAATTCATTCATGCTAAATTATCTTATAGGTAAGATACTTACTGAAATGTTTACATTTGATAATACATTTAAATAAAACAATATTAACCTGTGCACAAATGTACATAAAGATTGTTATATAATTAAAAGTGTTACACAAGCCATTGATGTCAAAGTCTTTCCTTTCACTGGAAACCTTTACCTTTTCATAGCCTGTGATACTGACCACTTCAATTCTTTCTTTCTTTCTTTGGTAGCCACTAAGATGAACCTGGCTTCATCATGTCACCTCTCACTGCTCCTTTTGCTTGCTGTATCAGGTGAGGAACATTACTGTAGTACATACTGTCTTTTTAGCCTATAAATCTTCAGTCACACAGGGCTAACTTCATGCAACAAGTAAAATCATGTTTCATGACTTCATTCATAAGTTCAGTCTTTTGTGTCTAATCCCCTCCTGGCTAGATGTGTACGGGGTGAGAATCATCGGGGGTGATGAGGTATACCCCTACTCCATCAAGTATCAAGCCTCCCTCCAATTCATGAACCTTCACTTCTGCGGAGGCACCCTCGTCCACCCGCAGTGGGTGGTGTCTGCTGCCCACTGCTGGAGACCGTGAGTTACTGCAGTTTTACACCATTGTCACAGGGGCCAGATTTTCTTTCCATGTTAGCACATTCAGCACCTTGCATTAAAAGCCCAAAGCTGTATGGCAGGCAGAGTATTAAAATGATCTGGAGTAACTGTTATGTGACATTGAAAGAAATGTTGGATTGCCTGATCTGCAGCTGATGAACAATTGTGCTTAAAACACCTTAACAATCTGGTCCTTTGCCTTCTTTTAGGGGTGCCATGATTCAAGTGGTCCTGGGTGATCACAACATCTTTGAGGTGGAGGGCTTTGAGCAGAGGTTCAATGTCTCCTTAGTCATCAGGCACCACCAGTACTCATACTGGACATTTGACAATGATATTATGCTGCTGAAGGTAAGGGATCGTTGTGGAATATGAGACAGGGTTGGGTTTTGATTCAGATGTGGATTTGATGTAGATCCTGCGATTTGAAGGGCGTGAGTTGAAATGATGATGATCTGATCATGTTCCACATTTGCGCTGCTTCTCAAAGCACCCTTCACACAGATGTGTCATATCATGGTAAACAAAAACGCAATTCATAAAATGTAATTTTCTTAAAATTAATTATATAAGCATTATGTTGTCTGTGCTTACTACTTAGCACAACTAAATGCAAACAAATTCCAACACATTTCCCATAATTCAATGCAATGTCTTTTCATTGCCTTGTATCCGACAGCCAGTTGCAGAAGAAGTGTCTTTTTAAAAACCCAATACAATAAAGTAAAAAAAATACTCTGTGAAAGTCCACAATGTAGAGACTTATCGATATAATCAGCAAAATGTATTTCAACTTGTAAAGTAAAAGTGTTGGAGACTGGGTATTGTCATAACATGGGGAACACCAATTAGGGAAAAGATAAGAGTCACGTGAGCATTTCAGTGTTTAGCATACACTGTATAAAAGATTTTTGCTTACTTCCTCCCCAAACCCCACATGGTAGGTATCAAGGCTGGATTCAGAATAAATAGAGAAAAATGGTTTTGAGGTAAGAAAGTAAATTTTTTGACCACTATTATGTTTGTTTAGTATCTATACCACTGCAGATACAATTTATAACTTGTATTAGGATTAATTGTAGTTTATTTGGCAACATGTGTATTTTTTCTATGCTAATTTGAAACCATTATGATAATATGCATAGAAAAACAATGGCTGACAGGGGTGAGGGGCTTGGAACACTTCTTTAAAAAGTGTTACACTGTTGGTCATGTAGAAATCCATTATTCCATGCAAAGTACAATCTAAGATGTTATCTCAGCCAGTAGAAAGCGAAACAAAGACTGGGTTATCCTGTAGAAAACGTGTTCAAGGGGAGACACCACAGTACATCTGTCAATTTTCAAATTTCAAGTTATTTTGCAACTATTACTACTATACTTTCATAAAATGTACAAAACAATCTTGAATGATAATATAAACATTTTTTAATTTCTGTCTATTCAACTTCAGATTATGTAAATTTCATCTTTGTTAGCACTTTCCAAGTAAAACTTAGACCAGTCTTTTTAAAACTCTCCACATTGAATCATATGTCATTTGTTTTCTAGAACACAATGTTAGCAAGTCCATATATCATATATCTATAAGAGGTGTGTTCATATGAAAACAGTAGCCTAATTTTTTATGCTAAGTGTGTTTCTGTTGTGTTAGCTAATCTTTAATGACATGTTTCCTGTACGCCATGTCATATTCCTGGTCCTTCAAAGCAGTTATATCATCTTTTACACATTTTATAGCAAGACATTTACAAAGGTATTCTAAAATATCTTGTATCATTCTAATTTTATGTGGCATTTTATGTGTAAAATTGTGGTAAAAAGGGTCCGTCACACACATGACTGGTATATTTTAAATAAATCCATGAAAAACCATTTTGATAAACTGTTACGTAAATGTCTGGCCATTAGGTATATGATCACTATAAAACCAAAAAAATAATTTGAGTCTTATCAATGTGCTGGAAAATGGATTTGTATGATATGCAATTTTGCAACATTTAATGAGAAAATATCTCATTTGCATATTAAAAATAAAATAAATAAAAAATACATACAAAAAGCTTCTATTTATCTATACTATCAGCTTGTAAAGTTTCATTGTGATAACTAAATGTAACTAAACTAAAAGTAATGGTTTTAGATTAAATCTGCTGTCATTTATGAGAAACGTTTAGAAAAGTTGATGCTGATTGAAATTTAGCGCTTGAAACTAACTTTTTCACCACCTTTCCAAATTTCACAAGGGGGAGCACTAATGCCATTCCACAGCAGCCACACTGACAAGGCTTCATGCAGATGTGTCCTCAGACATTTAGTTTTATTGGCCTCGTCAATGCAGGCATTGGCCGCTGCCAATTATCTCAAAATGCCAGACAATATCGCTAACTGACACAGACATTGACAAGATGTTCTTTAATCACCTGAGAGGTTATTGGGAAGCACGAGTCAAAAACCTTACAGTGATCATGATTACTGTATTGAAGTTTCACACCTGGTGGCTCAGATGGCCAGGAGATAAGTTGTTCTGCAGGAGGAAATAGCAGCAGTGCCGCCAGGGCATTCTCTGTGCGTTCGGTCCCACTTTGCAGCTTGGCCAACTGATTTGTTTTTCTCTCTCTCATGTGGGGCTCCCAGGAGCTCTCTGGCATTTTCTGGCATTCTTGATCCCACGTGGCAATTGTTTCCGTTCATTAGACAGCAAACCCCCACTTGGCTGCGTTTGATGGAACCATGATGGCTTTCAGATGTTTGTTAGACTCAAAGTTTGTTCCAGTTCTAACTTTTGGTTATGTTATGGTACAGACGTTGAGCTGCCAGACTGGAGCAGATTTCTTGTAGGTCATATGGAGTCATGGACCTCTGAAGGTGTGCTGTGGTATCTGGGACCAAGATGTTAGCAGCAGATCCCATAAGTCTTGTAAGTTTCAAAATGTGGTCTCCATGGATAAAACTTGTTTATCCAGCACATCCCACAGATGCTCATTTAAATTGAGATTCGGGGAATTTGGAGGCCAAGACAACATCTTGATTTCGTTGTTTTGTTCCTTAAAACCATTCCTGAACCATTTTTGCTTGTGGCAGGGCACATTATCCTGCTCTGAAAGAGGCCAATGCCAACAGGAATATCATTTCCATGAAAGGGCGTACTTGGTCTGCAACAATGGTTGGTGGTATGTGTTGAAGTTATATCCACATGAATGGCAGGACCCAATGTTTCCTGCAGAATTCTGCCCAATCAATCACACTGCCTCCCCTGGCTCGCCTTCTTCCCATAGTGCAACTTGGTGGCATATGTGTTACCCAAGTAAGCGACACACACGCACCCGCCCTTCCACGTGATAAAAGAAAATATGGTTCATCAGACCAGACTACCTTCTTCCATTGCTCTGTTGGTCTACTTCTGATGCTCACCAGCTCGTCTGTTGGATTGGATCACATGGGCCAGCCTTTGGTCCCCATGTGACATGACCCTGTCGCCGGTTCACTTTTCCTTCCTTGGGCCACTTTTGAAAGGTAGGCTTCTGACCACTGCAGACTGGGAACACCCCACAAGAGCTGCAGTTTCGGAAATGCTCTGACCCAGTTGTCTGGCCATCGCAATGTGGCCATTGAGGACCAAATGTTATCTTGCTGCCTGATAAACCCCACCTACTGACAGGTGCCGTGGTAAAGAGATAATCAGTGTGTTTCACTTCAACTGTCAGTGGTCAGAATGTTATGGCTGATCGGTGTACATGCGGAGGACATTAAATGAGTAAAACACAGTACAGTCAGTACTTACCAAGGTCAATACCCTGTCACGGGCATGACTCTATCACTCCCCTGAGAGAGAAAAAAACAGGCTCATACACACGCTGTTGTAAACAGTTTTGTTAGTTCAGTTTCTGTTATGATGACACATAAACATACCCCATGCATTTTAATCTCTAGACATACAGTCTGTATATGGGTGTAGCAAATTAAATAGGAAAAATGGAATTACTACAGGTCATCCCTGTCAAAGAAATGATAAAGGGGAAGGGGAGAAGGGAGCAGACACAGGCATCGTCCTGTCTTTCTATTGTACCTGCCTCAAAATCAGCATAAAACATTCTTCCTATAGTGTCACATATAAAACATTCGATTTTTTATTGCAATGCAGTTTCCTTTGTTCCTGGTTCACATGAGCTCTTGATGTTGTTTTAGAAGCCAATCATATGTTTTGTGATGAATAATATGCAAAATAACAAGTAGCTAAAGATGTCAGGTGAATGCAGAGGATAAATATAGTTCAATATTTCCCACTAAAATGTAAAAAAAAGACACGTTAAAACACTCTTAAAAAACGAACTGTACTCAGGGAAGGTTCTCTTCACCAGTTATTCATTACCTCACTATTGACCTGCCTATCACACAGTGGAAAGCATCTTAATGTAAGTCTAGTGACTTCACTTCCGGTCAGTGAAAATACTAACTCATTACTTTTTATAGTGCATATTGGGAATTTTCTATGGAACTGAAATTTCTGTGCACTGTAACAATTTTACCATTTAAACTTATTCACAAAGTATACTTACTATCTATTGAAGTAAATACCTGTTTGAGACACAGTTACATTCAACCCCTTAATTGTATAATTAGCTTCACTTGTTCATCTTTTCTGCCTCAGCATCTGTTCCTGTTTTATTCACTGTTTTCTGTTTTATATATTGCTTTTTGCCATTTTTATGAGTCACCAATCAATAGAACAGACCGAAGATCTGGTCTAATAGAAGAACAATAATCCTGTTTCCTCACATTGTTGAAACTCCTTTTATATTGCAAAGAGAAAATGCACAATTCTGCCTTTTGTGTTAGCTTTCTATGTTGACTGACTGAAGGATATTTTCTGTGTGGGTCAGTTGGACCGTCCAGCTATCATCAACACCAGGGTCCAGCCGGTCTCTTTGCCAAACCCGGACTCACCCCCGTTGGCTGACCGCACCCGGTGCACAGTCAGTGGCTGGGGTGTGACCTGGCTCAACAGCAACAGCCTGTCACCTGTACTGATGTCTGTGGATGTGGACATGTTTTCCAACTGTTGGTACTACTACTACTTCAGGATCACAGACAACATGATCTGTGCTGGCTCTATCCTTGGTGGGAAAGACTCCTGTCAGGTGAGGCCCAAAGTCATGTTCGAGAGGTAGAGATTGAAATGACAGTAACTGATAATAAAATAAAATGTAAGAAAAAAAAACTAAAAAAAAGTAAGAAAGTTTAAAACATGTGATGACTGATGATGAAATAATGTGATACTGAAAATTACTTAAGAGTCTAATTTGAAAGTAAAAACAATGATAACCATGTACTGTTGGGATGAGGTGTCACATTAGGGTGGAGGTTGCTACAGTTTTATTCACTACAATATTTTATAGGTGCCCCAACAGTCCCCACCGCCAAAATTCAAAACACGAGACTGAAACTTAATATTACTCTAAAAGTGATTGACAACAAAAAACAATTTATCATCATTCATCTTTCTGACACTGTTGAAGCTGCATTAATTGTTTTTGAGGCCACTTGGGGCAACAGAACAAGCTGTAAACACAACCCTGACATATTACCAACCTAAAATAAAGTTGTCAAACATGTCAGCCAACAGTAGCAACATTATAGTTGTGTGTCTGGCCACCAGACTTCACCAACTCATCTTCACTCCTGTCTCTTTAGCTGCTGTTTCACTGCACACAAACTTTTGTCTGTGCGCTGTCTGGACTATTTTGCTGAAAACTGCTGCCTGCTGTTGCTGGATACAAGGTTGATGGAAAACACAAAACATCAACCCCAAAAAAACGAGATGCTCTTTGTAACTGCGGAACAATGATGTTTTAGTGTAGCTTTAAAAACATTTTACACCAACAATTTAGCAGAAAAATAAGCACACATGCTCAGTTATGATAAGTTGGGAAATGAACAAAGCTCTTATTTTGTATTAAAATGCGTTGAACTACCTGAACAAAAATGTTTAACTGGTTACTTTGCTATCCCCAGGGTGACTCAGGGGGACCTCTTGTTTGTAACGGCAAATTTGAGGGAATTGTGTCTTGGGGCGCCGGCTGTGCCTATGCTTACTACCCTGGCGTCTACACCAAAGTCAGGAACTACCTCGAATGGATCACCTGGGTCACCCAGAGCAGCTCTTGATTACAAGATCACCTAAGACTCTACTCTGATGAAGATTGGGTGGATCCCAATGGAACCAAAAGCCTTAATGGATTTTTTTTTTTTTTTTTCACATAAGCATAATTATATCTGCTAAAAAGTGTCTGTAATATATATCCCATGACTGACTATCCCCCCTACTTAGTGAAAATCACTTAAGAGAGAAGACTCAGGTTGTTCAAAAAAACATAAACCATGTCTGACATACATATGTAACTAAATGCACATTTTTATAGTTATTCTAATGTGTTTTAGTGTTTTCCAGAAGTGACGTAAAACCATGTCACACCCATTTCAGGGATAATTTTGGTCTTTGAAGTCTCTATTTCTCCACTGACTCCGAGCTCAAAGAGAAGCTGGACTTAACAATAAAGATGCATTATTTTCTGTCACCTCTGTTATTGGTCATCTATCACACCCTAACACACAGTAGACACAGAACAAAAGCAGGAAAACTGTTTCCCACAGACTGTTTTAGATGAGTCGTAGCGACTTGCCTGAACTTCACCGTCTGCACAAAATGAATAATGGCAACAACAAAACTGCCTCCCATTGCCTCATGACAGCGTGTTGACATCCTAGCGAATGATTGGCTGTGATTGCTCCCTCTCCCCTTTCCCTCAGTCCCATTCACATTTAAAGCTGAGCGACAATAGAGTCATTCACCAACTCAAACACAGCTTCACAAACCCCTAAGAGCAAGTATGGAACAAGTCAAGTTTAGTGGGGAGGTGAAGCATACTAAGGCCCTCAGCTCCAGAAACTTGTCCCAGGAAATAGTCAAGAAGCTGATCCAGCAGTCTCAGGAGGCAAAGAAACAAGCCTACTGTCCTTACAGCAAATTCAGAGTGGGAGCTGCTCTCCTGACCCTCGACAACTGTGTGTTTACAGGTAAGGTTCATGTGAAACGTTGCTACTGGATAGAGTAAATATTTGACATCAGGTTTAAAAAGTGCAGAATGAACAGGAAAATAGATTTATTTAGCTTTTTTATTGTATAATTGTATTGACACTGAATTCTGTTCTCTTATTGTTTTAGTGCTTTCCTGAAACCAGCCTATCAAGTTATTTACCATTATCATCAAGTAGAATTTAAAGAATCATGTACATATACATAAAACATTGGGCAGGTTTACCGCATTGCAAGGAGGGAAGATGTCAGAGCAACAACATTATGCAACCTGTGTTTGGGTCTGTTATTGTTGCTTTGTTGGTCTATGACAAGTGGGAGAAGTAACAGAATGTCACTAAAAGGAAATCGGTGATTAGTTTGATCAGACTTTTATTTTGCTAATGTTAATGATTACCTGACAAAAGACAGTTGAAATGACTGGACTCTGTGAGAAAAGGTCAGAGAAAAAGGTTTAACTTTAACATGTCCCCCTACAGCACCACATCATCAGGTCTTCATCATTCCAATTGGTTTAAACAACAACTAATCTAAGTCTTAACTTGACCGTTTATCATTCCATGCCTTACGTCAACAGCGCTGTATACACTGACAGGGATGCAAAATCACTGTCAACAACAAGGCAAAGACCCGACTGTCCTGTTCATGTTGCACGTGTCCTTCAGCAGAAATGTCTGGGGGGCAAACGGCTGGCAAACAGCTGTGAGTGCAAAGACCCATGGAGTAAATATTTGACCAGGAAAGAAGAAGTAGATAGACAGCCCCTTTGGTGGTGAAAAGTCCTTTTTTGTTAAACTCTTGTAACTTTATTTCCTACAGTTTCAGTTTCATTTCAGTGAAGCAAATGCACCTGAAATAGCTGAAGACCACACTATAATTGTGTCCCTGGCAGGTTGCAATGTGGAGAACGCGTGTTACAACCTGGGTGTTTGTGCTGAAAGGAATGCAATCTCAAAGGCAGTGTCAGAAGGCTACAGAAGTTTCAAAGCCATTGCAATTGCCAGGTAATGCTACAGGCCATCCGTGAAGTTCTCTGTATTTCCAGAGACGTCAGCATCCTTATTGCCCTTGCGCAAAGCCACCGTCATGACTGTTTTATGGTGACTCACTGTACTTGTGTTTAGTGTCTTTTTGCACGTAAACACATCTTACCAAACTTCCCACATTACACAATGTATACAAAATTTCAACACGTAAGGCGAGAAAAGATGGGTGTGAGCATTAACCAACCACAAGCCAGCTTTTTTAAATGGCTTGTGATGTTTATGATGCCTATTGTGCCTTGTGAGAAAACTGCATGGAACACAGCAACTGTAGTAGCAAAGCAAACATGTATTGTACAGACCTCAGGAACCTTTAGTACGATTTCATTCATTATTAAGGCAAGACACCACAGTCAAGTAGGCTTTTTCCCCAACTTCACTCATATCACAATGAAACTTTACAAACTGATGGTAGACTTATACATCATTAGAAGCTTTTTTTAATTACAATTTTTTTGTTTTTTTATTTTTTAATATGGAAATATTAAAGTATTTCCTTTATTGAATGTGCACTGATTTACGTATCACCCAAATCCATTTTCCAGCACATTGATAAAAGTCATAAATGGATATTTATGGTTTTATTGGAAGAGTATACCAAATGGCCAGACATTTACAGAAGGCTTTATCAACATATATTTTTTTAATAGATTTATTCAAAATATACCACTCATTTGCGTGACAAATTCATTTTCCTTTAAAATACCACATAAAATGAGAATGATAAGATTTTTTTTTAAATAAATTTTTAAATAAAAACTTTAAACATCTTGACCTCAGAAACATTGTGGAAAATGATGATCTAAATACCATGAAGGGTGAGGAAAAAGAAACATGTAATTTTGAGAAAAAACGTCTGTTAAAGATAAGCTAATGCAATAGAAACACACTTAGCACAAAAAAATACTGCTGAACACATCTCTTATAAACAGTATGTTATATGAACTAGCTGACATTGTGTTCTAGAAAACAAATGTTCAAATGATATACGATTCCGTTTGTCCAGTTACAGTTTAAAAAGACCTGTTGAACTTTTACATTTAAAATGCTAACAAATATGAAATTTGCACAATCTGCAGTTGACAGACTTGGTATAATGAAGTAAAATATAATAATGTTCATCCATATGAATCAAGGTGGGTGCATGCCCGTGCCACCAATGAACGTGTGTGTGAGGTGAATGTTGACTTGTGTTGTAAAGCTCTTTGAGTGGCCAGTAGACTAGAAAAGTGTTTTTTTTAAATGACATATGTTCTTTGCAGTGACCTGAATGACCAGTTCATCTCTCCCTGCGGCGGCTGCAGACAGTTCATGAGAGAGGTAAATGAATCTCTGCTGGTTTGGTTCTTCAACAAGCTTTTAGTTTCTGGTCTGTGATGATACATACAAGTTCTCCTTATAGGACAGCGTTAATGTTTGAGCTGGAGTGTTTTTTCCCCACCCTGAGAAGACAGGTGGTAAACATACACTACCATGGGTAATGCATAACTGCTAGGGCTAGTTTCTCATTAACTTTTTCATGTCAGGACTAAGTACAAACTCTCAAACAATGAAAGTAATGAGAGGATTTAACCTTGCTACAGTGTATTTTATTTATTTTTTGTCCCTTCCCTCACAGTTTGGGGCAAATTGGGATGTGTACCTGTCAAAGCCTGACAGCTCGGAGTCGTATCTGAAGATGACTGTGGACGAGCTGCTGCCAGTCTCCTTTGGCCCTGAGGACCTGTCCATGAAGAAAGTGTTTGATATTCCTAATGAGTACTGAGCCTGTAGAGTAGTACAAAAAACACACACACACTTTGGTTCTTTGAGCCGCCATGTCATGTACTGTGTATAATGCACATGCTGCTGACAGTGAATTCATGTTTAGCAGTTGTTCTATTTATGGTAAATATTTGTTCATGTATCACCTGCTGATTGTAAGCAATGTCACATATTTAAATGTACTCTATGTATCATGTAACTTTAATAGACACAAGATCAAACTAATTGCCAGACTGTTAGCTGGAAAAGCCATTGTGCCTTAATTAGTGATCCATTTGCCTAATTGAACATATTGAGTGCTGTGTTCTTGTGTAAAGAATATGACGGGTCAAACTTATCCGCACATTTTAATAAATTAGCTGCTTTAAAAGGACTTTCTTTTAAAATGTTATTCTTAATTCATCACAGTTTAATTTTGGACATAAAAGAAATTCAAAGGAGCTGCAAGAAAATAAAAAGATTATTTAAGAGTTATGGTGTACTGTAAATATTATTTGTGGATCAGGAAATGATTCCATTGCAGAGTAAAATAAGGAGACAGAGGGGGTGAAACATTTAAGTTGCTAGTGCATTTATTAGTGATTTTAGGTCTACTTATTCCATGCATTAAAATTTACAGTGGTTTAAGGGCACAGGCTTAAAAGGGCAAGTGTAACATGGTATCGTTTCTCCCTGATTCAGACAACTCACAAAAAAAAACAAACAAGCAAAATCAGCCCCAAAATAAACAGCAACTGTAAAGACAAAAAGGCAGATTGAAATCTGCCTTTTTGTCTTTACATTTTGGGTACCACATGGCAGCATATTAAATATTAAATCTCCAAACAAAACGGCAGCAGGACATGGCGGGGCAAAAAAACATCGGGAAGAAATCCTACTCAATCATCAGTCCTTAGAAAAATGTACTAAAATGTAGAAGGTGTTATGTGAATAAGTTGATTATTGCTGCTTACAATGCTGTCAAATACTCTTTACTCTTTTTAGTCTTTACGCCTGGAATTAATAAGGCTGTGTCAGATCTATAATGGCAAACAATTGTCAATAATCAAGATCAACTGAGGGCTTCTAAAAGCAACAATAATATCATTTATCTATAAATTCAGTGCATCAGGCTCAGCCTTTATTTGCATTAAACTGCTTGCAAGAAAGCCCATGTGGACATCTGATCATATACAGCGTCCATAGAGCCTGAAGGACAAAGTCAAACTCATGATAGAGGGCTGACAGTTGTAAAGATATGTACAGGCTCAAAGCAAATTTTAGAGGCTCTTGTTGGTTCAAAGGACTTGAGTAGAAAGTTGAGCAGTTAAAAGGAGAGGAAAATAACACACAAAAGAGGATTTAATCTGTAACACACACACGCACACACACACACACACACAGCTACACATGTACCATGATGCTTATTGGCTGTTTGTGGGTAGTAAACCGAGACAGTAAAAAAACTCCAGCCGTCACATCTGAGCAAAGAAGGGATGTGAAAATCTTCTGCATGCAGTCATAATCTCCTTGGCAAGGTGCTGCAGCTAGCTAACAACACACACATACACCTGCGTATGTACAGCTCAGCATGTCAGGAGAAACTGCTGTTGTTGTTTTCTCTTAGATTCCGTCATCTTGCTTACATCAAACTTTGCCTTTGCTTAAGCATTTTAAAAGGTTTGTGGTAGCACATTAAACTAAGCCATCAGTTTCTGTCTGCTCCACGTTACATTACAGAGGGAATAAGACATCCTGTAAGCAGGTTGAAGCAGTTCAGTGCGGCGACCTACCTGTGCGAAAGAGAACTTAAACAATAATTTAAAAACTGCAACAGTTTTCTTGCTAAAGAACTTAACCAGGAGGCGAGACCACCGAGTGTATTCGCTACCAATCGTACGTTTCTTACTTTGACCTCAGCTCTATGCAGAGGATGAGTTAGTGGTTTCATCAAGAGAGGGCCATGCAGGCACCTGTAATCGGGGGAGGGTGCCCTCCATTAACCTCTCCATCCACAGTCCAAGCCTGTCAAGCTTATGGTGAACTTCTATGCTGGTGGCCCTACTGGAGCCTCTCTTGGGTACAGCCCCGTCCTCCCTGGAGTGGGACCTGGATCGGGAGTGGGAGCTGGACCTGGACCTGGAGCGGGACTTCCTCCTGCTGTCAGAGGAGAACGAGGCGTCAGATGAGGAGTCATTGGGGTCGTCCCCTGTGAAGACGGGCCTAAAGAGGCAAAAGTATTTCTTGTAGCCGTTGAGGGCCAGGACGTGGCCATTGTAGTCCAAAGACTCCTCGTCCTCGTCTGAATGGCCCTCGCTAGCATGAGAGGTTGAGCGAAGGAGCGAGGGCATCCAGTGACGATGCTTATCAGCGTTGAGGAAGGAGAAGTGGAGGGTCTGAGTCCTGTAGTGGCAGAGGGGTTTAGGATTAATAAGTAGACCAAGCCTTAGTCAAAGACAAACGTGATGAAGTACTTTGAGTTTATACTATTCCACGATTAGCCCTTATTTCTATCGTTAAAATAAAGGCAAGTTACTGCAATATCCCAAGTAGAGACCAAGTCAGGGGTCAAAAGTCAAACTCATGACGGAGGGCTGACAACTGTAAAGATATGTTCAGACTCAAAGAAAAATTTAAAAGGCTCTTTGTTGGCTCAAAGAACTTGAGTATAGCAAAAAATGTGCACTTATTCTGTGCCATACGACTGAAACTAATGAATGTACAGGAGTAGAGTCATAAGATTTATTTTTTGTCATGTAGAAATAACCCAAAAGGAACAAACAGCGAACTGGGACATTAATTCAGGACGGGAATCTAACATCAATCCAGGTCAATCGCCACATTCACTTCATTTACAGCAGGCCATGTATACTGTAAGCGGTTTGTTGAAATATTTTTCTGTTCCTGTTTAAAGAAGCACATCTCTTTTAATTTTAGTTTTAAAAAACATCCAAAACATTGAAAACGGCCAAGTGTTTCAGTTTCAAGTGTTTATCAAATGCACTTTCTTAATTAAGGCAACAGGACTACATATTCATATATATATAATTTTTGTGCACTTCTGAAGTGCTGATTGCGGTCCCTGCTTGGTTGTTTTTTTCTTTATTAACACCAACCCTTGTTTGTGAAGATTTCTGTAATTTTAAGGCATTTATCGGCACTTTCCTCCCCGGGCTTTTCTCCTTTTAATGCTCTCCCTCTCAGCTCCACCATTTCTCCTTCTCTCCGTCTCCTGCGCTGTCCATTTTTTCTTCACGCAGTTCTGAGGGACTGTAGCTGCCCTGTGTGGTTTTGTCTCTTTAGCATTTTTAACAGTCTGACACTCCAGGCCAATCAGCTTGCCAAGTCACCGGGAATTCCAGACAAAGCCTGGAAACAAATAATAATAGAAACAAAAAGAAATGCAGTGCAGAGACTTACCCAGAGAAAGAAAAAACCTCCTTGGCAAATTTCCTGAGCAAAGCAGTCTTGGAGGCGTTGGTGAGCACCAGCACAACATTCATGTGGCCGGGCCTCAGCTTGACCAGGTTGCTGGTGTACGTGATGTCTGTCAGCTCTGTCACTTCCACAAAGTCTTTCTTGGGCGGACGGCTGCATGGACCAACAAGAATGATAGAGAAAGGGGGGAAAAAAGATGGAATTATGGCCAGTCTGAGAAGAGGGCTGATTCCAGATACCAAAAAACATGTGGCATGTGAGTATTGTATTTAGACAGGCTTAAAAAAACTCTGAAGCAGTTTTTTCGAGCATGTTAATTACGCTGTGTGCATATGTGAAGTATGTATGTACCCACACAGCTGCCAAATTTTTTTCAGATGTCTACGACAGTAAATAAAAATGCAAAACAAAGGACCAACTCCACTTGAACACCAACACAAGGTTTGCTGTTCCAAAATGTTTATCTATTCATATAAACAAATATGACACATTTCCATGTGTTGTAAGTCAGTGGGTGACTTCTAGGTTCAATCACTGATTGTTCACAAACAATGATGTTTTACATGACATGTAAGATGTCTTACTGCCACATGACAAACTTTTGATACATTTCCTTCCTTTCTTTTTATAGCAGTTTGGGCAGCATTGGTCTGAGTCACTATACTTCTGAGCCATGTTTAATTATTAATGAGAATATTTCTTGTGGGGCCACAGGAGCTGCTTCGACAGCTCAAAGATGTAGTTAAGTTAGAACCCCCCTCCAATGTGGTCCTGGCAGATCGATAAACAGCAACATATGTTTTAAAAAACATCATTCAATCCCTTTTACACAGTTTTCTGCTGTTGTTACGCAGAGTGAAGTATGTTGCCCAAGTAAATGAGCTGTGACCTTTGGTCAAATGCCTCTAGTGTTCTCTTTTCACTACGTTACCTTGAGGTACTGGTTCTACTTGAATTATTGTCCTCAGTTTGTGGTTGCTCCTTTGGTTTTGGTTTACGGGGTTTGCTCTCACCTGGCTCACTGAGAAAACAGAAGAGAAATCATCAGTGTGGACACACATTGCTCTGACTCCTTTGTGGCAACTCCATTCAGCCTGTGGAGTGGAGTCAAATGATACACTAATGCTAACAAAACACATTTCTACAGTGGAAGGGGTGACGCCCCTCTCACCTGAAGGCCTGAATGATGACGGTGCCAAAAAGAATGAAGAGAGCTGAGAAGATCAGCGACAGGATGGGCATCATCTCTCGCCTTAAGGAGAGAAACATGTTATTATTTAAACATGTAGGAAAAAACAAAAACAAAACACACAGCAGCCTCAACTTTGGGTCACATTTTTGAAGGAGTGCAGAGCCCTCACCAGGTAACTATGGCAACAGAGTTTTTCCTGCACAGAGAATTACAAGGAGGCCGTCTCTGTCAAACTTAATCCCACCTCTTTCTGCTGGTAACCTCTTTGCCACGCAGCAAAAATAATCACTAAAGAAAACAAAAGTGCTTTCCGGTGCTGTACCATGTCTTATGAATTTTCAGGATTTTAAAAATGCTGTTGCAAATCGTGTTTGTGAACGCTGCTCTATGTGTCACTATATGTGTGACTGAAAGCTGTCCTGTACAGTGACTATAAAGTGAATGTGCGTTTGTTAATACCAGAGAAATGTAAGAAACATCCCCCCTCCCCCCCACTCGATTACAAAATTCAGAGACATCAGAAGAATGTGATATTAGTTCATTTCTATCCCTACATCTGAGGTGACTCCCACGTATACTGAAGCAAATAATTAAATTGGGAAGTAAAATACACAAAATATTAAATAAAATCTGAGCAGCTGCCTTGTAAAGAGAGGGGAACATTTAAAATACAGTAATCATTCATCCATTTAATCATTCATTCATTTAACTGACACTTTTATCCAAAGCCACTTACAATTGCTAATAAAAACGTAATTTATTTTAAATGTTTCAAAAACTTGAGGAGATCTACATGTGTAAATATTCAGTTTATCAGTATTTGGTGTTCTCATTCTCAAACAGAGCTTAACCCATGTCATGTTGACATGAGTCAGTAAGAACAAATATTACTGGGACCACTACAGAAAATTGATGATGAACATTTAATACCTAGGAATTCATATCAACTACACTGCAAGAGGAATCCTGTGAACTACAAATGAAAACAAGAGCTGATGTTTGTTAACTTTATAAATGAATACATTCCCCTTTGTATTTTTATTAATATGAACAGGGTACCTTTATTGTTTAATAAATGATGCTTTAACCTGGTAATTGTCATGTTCTTTAATCATATAATTATTAGAACTCTTTAAATACATGGCTTGTTAAAAGTTTTTGCTTGAGCCAACTGAAGGCATGGTACACACGTGCGTGCACGTGACCAGGATGGTACCCAACCTCCACCTCATTTTGAGCCTAGAAAACAACCCTGGTGACATCTTGATGCAGAAGCATGATTCAGCTTCTGATTAATTTCAGAAAAATCAGCAAAAGTACACCACCTTGTCTCTCTTTCCGTTTTTTTGCACTACATGCTGCAGACTCTGGGCGAGTGTTGCCTTACCAGTTAGAGTAGAGAAGGTCATCATATATCTGAAGGATGTAATCATAGGCAGCATTCATCCACTGAACAATAAACACCTGGGATGATGAAAATGAAACAGAAAACAATGACACTAATCCAAAAGCTGTCCCAGCCCAGACGAAGGTGAGTGTGTGTCGCCTGTGTCTTACGGGTGCCATCTCGTTGTTGAGTTCTGGAAGGGTGGCGTCTGAGCTCAAATAGGTGGGGTCTTTCTGAAGGAGCTCCAGCTGTTCGTGGAGGCGGTATTTGTCCTCTTCACTGCCGTTCCAGCCACCACTCACAGAGTGGTACAGGACCTTGCCAGCCTGGCTCCGCCTCTCAAGAATCACCACCTGCAAGTGGTGTTAAAAAGCACTTTTACTGTAAACTGAGGATATGCAGAGTCTCAGGGTGCACATATCGGTAACCGGACACATATCAAATTCTGTATGTCCTGAATATAAAAGGCTTGCCAAGTGCACATTGTCCTCAACATCGGTTTATACTCGAAGACTGAAAATTTGGATGTGTGTGTGTTTGTGTGTGTGTGTCGCTGCCACTGACCTGAGGTGAGAGCACAGCCTGATTAGGGAGCAGTGCCTGACAGAGAGGCTGCTGCTGACGCTGGTAGACGTAAGCGAACCGCAGTACATCTTTTCTGTTAACTGAAGCGAAGTCCAGGAAGGCCTTATTGCCTGGAAGAAAGGCTTGGTCCTCCCCTGTGATCAGCAGCACACAGTACCTGCGAACCATTCACTGTCAATTCACGTGCTACAGGAGCCTAACTACACAACATTTCCATTCACAGTGACAATCACTGCCGTTTCTCACATTTGCCATACGATTTGCTTATTTTTCAACAACAATTCAGCAGACACATAGTGATGGGAAAAGACGGCACTTTCTTTGATCAAGTTTTATTACACTAGAGGTCCATTTAAGTGAGAAATTATGCCACGTGGGCTTGGAATCTGCTCATAAAATGACTTACTTCCTCCGTCGGTGGAACTGCTTGACAGGACACAGCTCATCAAAAAGCTGCTGGTTGACCAGCCGTGGCACCTGCAGGAACTTGTTGTTGGAAACAAACTCATCCATGATCTGTCGCTTCATCCCTCTGGCCTGAAAGAGAGAAAGGGTGGGGGGCGTAAAGCAAGAGAAAGTTTAAGTAGCAATGGAGAATTTTTTATTGACTGTTTTAGCTACTGTAGGGAAGCGCCGGTGTAGGCTGCAAGCTGTGCTGGATATACCTGGATGATGTCAACGGGCTTCTCTGTATCCTCCTTAAACAGCAGCATCGTGGGGGCGTAAGTGTTTATGTTGAACTGCCGCAGTAGCCGAGTGTTTTGCAGTTCACCCTGGTCCACGTAGCCGAAGTGCACATAGTCTCTGAAGGCAAATGCTGTTAGCTGGAGGGCGGAGTGGGAAGATGAGAGCATCAAAAATAAGTACATTCAAATAAATAAGAGAAGGTGTTCAGTGCATATGTTTCCTAGCCTGCCAGGGGCCTCATTTATAAATGTTGCGTAGGCACAACAGAAGGCATAATAAATCAAAAGGTCACCTCTCACGTATACTACGAAGAGTTAATTTGCAAAAACAGATAAAAGCCATTTTTAAAATGAATAGTCCCTGGAGTACACACACAAAACATGAGTTTGGATAATAACTAATAGATAGATAATAATAAACAGATAATAATAAAACAAAGATTATATGGTTTTAGCAAATGAACACCTCATATATGTTTGGGATTCATATTTAATCTGTAATTATTAAAAATGCTTACATGCTATGAAACTTATTCTCATTAATATGGTGATTATACATGTGTGTGTGTCCCTACACTCTGTGTAAGGCTTTGCACCTTTTGTCTTCTACTTTCATTTTTTTTTTATTTAGGAGAGGGTTCGACATCCTGAGGCAACAGCATTCACTGCATCCTCTACATGCAGACACTATAATGTCCTTTTGGCATTTTTAGGGCCCACACTGTGTTCACCAAACATTTTTTCTCTTGCTTCAACTTCCCAAACCAGAACTTCAGTTAACACTGGGTGAAATTTCTGTCAGATTTCATCATCATTGTCTTGATGCAGTCAGTGTGTGTTACTATGACTATTTATAAGTAACCATGGGCGTTAAAAGGGTGGGACAAGAAGTTCGCTCACATGCGCCAAATTTCAAGTTGATAGTGATTTAGAAACAGAAATCAGCGTGAGGCGTGCATGTGCACTGTCATAAACTAGGATATATTTGTGCGTAAGCACTTTCAGTTTTGTCCGCAACAACCTTTTGATGTGAAATCTACAGTCTCATAAATGAGGCCCCAGATCTCAGAATATTAACCTGCCTGAAGAGTCAGACAGACTAGTAGCACTTTTAGTCTAATCAGTGCAACGCTAATGTGGAAAACTGTGTGTGTGTGTGTGTGTGTGTGTGTGTATATATATATATGACTTACTTTGTAGAGTAGGGGAACAATAGGGACTTGGTCAAACAAGAGAACACTGGGCTTATTTTCCACATGCCAACTCTCCAGAAAAGCCATGTAGTTGTTATCTGTGATCTGGAGAAACAATGGCAATTACTTCAGCAAAAATGAACTCTTGCAGAATTAAATAAACCCTGTTTTATTTACCACAACTTCACATTTTGTAAAACTACACATTATGAATTGTACTTGTTTGCATGTGTTTATTTAATCAGGCCTATACCTTCAATTATAATCAAAAAGGCCTATTATTCATCTATATACAAATAATCACATGGTCTATAGGTTGGATCTATACATTTCATAAAAAATATCTGACTTAAAATACCCCTGGATCAAACCCACTCTTGATCCTGGGGTTTAAGCAAACTAGAGCTGAATGATTCATCAAATAAAATGATTAATTTGATTACTAAAAAGCATTGACGCAAATTCTTTGCATCGATACTTTGTTTAATCCATATATAGTGCACTGTTTTGCTCGGACATTTATTATGACAACGCTGTTTGCAAAGTGCATTCGATACCATTGACCATCTTATCCTATTACAGAGACTGGAACATTTAATTAGCATTAAAAGGAACAGCTTTAAGCTGGTTTAAGTCGTATTTATTAGATCAAACTCAGTTTGTACATGTTAACGATGAATCCTCCATCCACACCAAAGCTTATTACAGACTTCTACAAGGATCTGTGCTTGGACCAATCCTGTTCACCTTTCATTTAGGCAATATTATCAGGGAACACTCGATAAACTTTCATTATTATGCCGATGATACTCAATTATATCGATCAAGCTGGATGAAACTAATCAGTTAGCTAAACTTCAAGTGTGCCTTCAGGATGTAACAACCTGGATGACCTGCAATTACTGATGTTAAACACAGATAACTTAAGTTAGTGTACTGGAGCCTATCTGGTACATCCTTTCTCAAAATCATGCAGAAACACCAGTCCATGCATTTGTTACTTTTAGGCTGGATTGCTGAAACTCTTTATTAACAGGCTGCTCAAATCAGTTCATTAAGGCACTTCAGTTGATCCAGAAAGCTGCAGGTACTGACAAGAACCAGGAAAAGAGATTTTCCTGTTTTAGCTTCTCTGCACTGGCTTCCTGTATCCTTCTGTTCACCTACAAAGCCCTTAATGGTCAGGCACCGTGGAGACTGGGGAGATTTAATTGCAATTTATTTGCCAGATATTGCAATTTACTTTTTTAAAATGAAGTTTTGCTAAAGCTCAGTATTCACTGTCAGTCTATTTTTGACTGAAGCCGTGTCAAGCAGCACAGAGCAGATGAACCAGGCAGGAAGTCAGACACAGAACAGTATAGAGAATCCGGTCGATTTTCAAAATTGACCGGATCCTTTGCAGACTCCTGATCGTACATCAAAAATAAACACAGACAAACAAACAAAAGAAAGAAATGATTTAACTATGCAGCCTACTTAAGAATAGAAGAAGCACAAAAATCAAGGACAACTGAACAAGTTAGCAAAATCAGACTCTCTTATTCTGAAATGCTCCATATGGATATGTAACATTAACCTGCATAGAGCGGAACGGAACAAGCTCACAGAGAGCTGTTATCCGTAGTTGAAGCACACAAAATGACAACTTAACGACACGTTAACAACGAAGGGCAGCTAAACACTTCACTGATGGAACACTTCAGTGTGAGTTGACGCCACAAAACCGCGGCACAGCCGTAATCTGTGCCACGGTTCGGTTCAGCTGACACCATTGTCCCACACGCCCCCTTCCCCAACCAAGGCAGATGGGGAGGGAGAAAAAGGGAGTTTTTCCTTGCCTCTGTCATCAAGTGCTTGCTCATGGTGGGAATTGTTGGGTCTCTGTTAATAATATACAGTGGATAGAAAAAGTCTACACACCCCTACACATTTCTCATTTTTCCCCCTCAAAGATTTCAGTTTGTTTTTCAATTGAATTGTTCACATTGCAGGTCACGTTAAAGGTGGAAAAAGTTGTGACATGATTTATCTTTGTCTCATTATTTCACATTATAAAGACCTGGCATTTTAACAGGGATGTGTAATTTTTCTATACACTGTATAAGAAAGAGTATGGTCAAGACCTGCTCTATAAGAAAAGTTCAATGAGATATTTTTTTCTTATGAATTGACTCCGTATAAATAAAACTGAAATGAATTGAAAATTCTTTATAGATGACACACATATAGCAGTAGTAGTATATTTAGTCAGCTTCATTTACCTTTTCCACCAGTTTGTTGGGCAGCAGGTCTTCAATGAACTGTCGCAGGTGCTCCCTTACCACAGCCTGATGGAAGAAGGTCACCCTGCCGTTCACCAGCCCGATGATGGAGGGAGCGCGGTGAGCTCCCAGCTGGTTGGCCAGGCGACGCTCATAACCCAGGTCCACAATGCCAATGCCAACACCTGGTGTAATAGTAAAAAAGGATTGCTATTGTACACAGTGGAGCAAAACACAAGTGTTATTGCAATGAAGGAAAAAATAACACCTAAAACACATTTGATGTGTTATTCCAGTGATTTTGTACAATAAAACCAGTGCGTGCAAACAAAGAGAGATGCCTTCCTTCCAGCCTTCTTCTAGACTTTTAGTTACTTTACATTAAAATGAGTATGGTAAATTGTGGCAGTAATTTTGCATATACTCCAGCAAAATCGCTGATTGTCGTTAACATAGGGATTGGTTAAAATTCACAGATTAAAAGTGAGCAGCAAAATGATACCAACAGAACAAAACATGGATCCTATTTTACAGTGAATTCTCCCTTTCACCAAACAACCACTCTGAAGCTCCAGTCGAAGAAGCTGTGGGATTTCAAGTCTTTGAAATGAGTAAGGAATTGCCTAATGGACAGAGTTCATAAAAGATGCATACATCTATTTTTGGTGTCTCACAGAATCCTGTGTATCCATACCGCTGTATACCACAGCAACAGAGAAAACAAGCCAAAGCTGACTTTCACATGACCAGAAAGAAACCCTTTGAAATGAGTTTTCTTATCTTGAGTTTTAACACTCTAATGGGGGGTCCTGTTAGACGGCGAAGTCTACTTTCACGATAAATATTTAATGTTCACTGTTTTGGCACAGTCGTAGAGGTGGTGTTGTACCAAGCTGCATTAGCCTGTGAGGTGTTTCCAATATTCTGACCAGTCATTCATGTAAATAGGGATGGTAAAAAGAATAAAATGCAGTCCAGGACATCACTACCCTTAACTATGACCTCAGTAATAAACAATAAATTTACACATTTCCGACAATGTCACCAAAAACAGAATATTACGAGCTTCGTAAATATAGATATTATGGCAGGGCTTTTTCAAAGAGATTATAAAAGTAAGGGTTACCTATTAAAGTGGCTACTAAGTGTATTTCTCAGGAGTTGGTGAAAATGAAAACAGTGCTAGAAGGAGCATGAATATTGTACTTTTGTTTGTGAGGGCGCCTCATACACTACTACTAATGAATACTAATGTCTGCTTTATGTGTAATTAGCCAACAGACTGCCATAGCTACTTTGCAATAAGGCCACAATATGTCAAAAGTGAATGCAGTTACATTGTTGTGTTCTGCACCAAAGTGGCCAAAAAAGTAATTAATTCTTCTTTAGAGTGCCACAAATTTAACTAGAATATTTTCAACAAAAGCTAGAGATAGCTTTTTGTACCCAGCTATTTTCTTTTCTCCGCTGTTACAGGAAACCAAGAAGAGCTAATAAATCCCAATGAATAATTAAAGAAATGGCTGGCTCTCTGTAAAGCATCTTAACACTCGTACTAACGGCCTGCAGCTGCGTAAAACATCAACATTATTATAGTGCTTTTAAGAAAACCATCCCTGATCCTCAGAGTGTGGTGGGACAAACTGATGGGAGTCAGATTTAAGCAGCAGACTTACCAAGTGGCTCCAGCTCCTGCACCGTCTCCTTCCACACCGGCTCAATGTGGATGCATGCAAAGCACCACTCAGAGGTCACTTTGATTAAGTACGGCCTCTTGTGGCTGTCTGGAAGGACATCGCTGTTAAACTGCGCGTGGTGAAGCAGGTACTTGCTGTCTGCAAAGTCCCTGGCCCTGGAGGAGGGTTAGCAATGCAAGACAGTGAGCCTTTTTTTAGACATAGCCTACAGGGTGCTGTCGGGATATGACCTGGAAGGAAAAACCATGTATAACTGCAATTTGTGCATTCATAATCATGACTCAAAATCAAAACAAAAAGTAAATTAGAATGACAAGTCTGCAACTAATGATTTTTAATTGTTCATTTAGTAAAACTGTTTAAAAAGAAACACTGTAGGTCAGCAGAGCTCAATCTGATAGCTTTAATTACCTTATTCTGGACAAATAATCCAAAACGTATTCCATTCACAATGGTATGATATCCTCACAATTAAGAAGCCATAGCAAGCAAATGACAGCATTTAATCAAGGTGTCATCCACTTTCAGTTGATTGATTAGCTGTATAATTCATTTAATATTTCCACACTACGTAACTTTATCGTACAATGTTTAAAAAGATGACATGAAATTTGGGAATGGGACAATAACTCAGATCTAGGATGATAGCAGTTTTAGCAGCAAACACAAGGAGGAGCCCAACCTACACCACTCACTGTGGACTGGACACAGCTGCATGCTGGAAATTAAATATTTAATAACAAAGCTCCTGTATCGGAACACGGAGAAAGAAATATTTTTGTCAGAAGAGACAGATGAAGAGAACAGATGTTCCCCCAATGAAACAAGATTTGGTCCAAAGCAAATTGCTGCAGTGATTTAGACAGCTGACAACTACTTGATGATAAATGATAAACAAATCTGATATCTGAACATGGACTACCTGGGGAAATGGAAAAAAGACTCATCAAAGTAGAAGCTGTTGTGGAAGCTGCGGAAACCTGGATGCTGCGACTGTCCAAAGGGCTGATTTTCATCCATCTGCCCATAGCGGTCAAAGTTGGACCTTCTCTCCTCATTTGAGAGGATCTGAGAGGTGAGAGGGTTGTGTTATTAATGTCAGAGAGACCAAGATACAGAAAGTGAAACATAGAACAGATACTGCCTGTCAGACGTCTCAGCTGTAGCTTGTATGAAATACAGTGTTGTGATGCATTTTAACCCACCTCGTATGACTTAGAAACCTTGATGAACATGTCCTCAGCTTGAGGGTCCTTGTTCTTGTCTGGATGCCTAAAAAAAGGCCAGAGATGACATCATAAATCACCGCTGGGTTATTCAGGGTTAAAAAGGCTCTCAGTTTAACGTTTTAAATTAGTCTAGCTGGGAAAGTGACAACAAGCACCGGTTCAGGGGTCAGATGTACAGTGTTAAGTAAAGAGGGCATATCTGCTACAGCCAACAACGTGTGATGGCCTCGGTGGACCCGGTGTCAGTCACTCACCATTCTTTGGCGAGATTCTTGTATGCCTTTTTTATTTCTGCCTGACTTGCACCCCTGCTGACACCCAGGATTTTGTAGGGATCATATTCAGAAGCTGTTTTCACCAGCTGCACAGTCAAAATTAGCAGAAAGATGGCGAGCAAAGCTGGGCATGTCCGAGGATGTCGGCTGGCTCTCCTGACCGTCATCGCTTGCCACTGTCCTCGTCCAACGTTGACGTCAGTTAACGTTGTGCTAGCTACCGAGCTGCCCGGTAAAGTACTGTTACTAAGCTAAGCTGAAAGTTAACTGACATATATATCAAGCTAAGAGCTTACATGGTCAGGTGTGTTTATTTGTCCAATGTTCAGTACTAACGACAGACTAGATTACTACGATGAGGCCATTATTTTTCTAGCTAATACAAATTGTCGGCGTCATTGCCCGCAAAGAAATATTTAAGTTCCGCTTAAACATTTCAAAATAAAATCCACTTAAACCCTTTCTAAATCTCAAAGTAACGTTACGTGTGAAAATTATATATTTTCAGTTATCAGTTAATTTAAATTAAATTGCCATATTCGGAGCTATGTATGATAGTATACACAACGCTAAATATAACAGATTTGCACACATAAGTGAAGAGTTCACTACTTGCATCCACAGTTTGTGAACAGTTGTTAATAAATAAATAAATAATTAGTGCGGGCAGATCTAGAATCACAGTTAAACAATTGCAACCATATACGAAAAATAATTAATGGTGTTTGGACATACATCGGTAACATTTCTTGATGTTGTTGAGGTTGTGATGCTCAGCCTATAAAGTCCATATTAATTGAATGTGGCTACTTCTGTGCTTTTATTTTGAAGCAAAACATCCGGTCTTCTTCTGGTAATGCTCCGCAAACTTGACGCTGCATCAGTCGATTCATGAAAATGCGCATGCTCCAGTGAGCAGCTGTCCTCAAACTGATCCTTCTTTAAATTATCTTTCTTAAAATGCCTTTTCTGATTACACACGCCATATTTAATAAAAAAAAACCGTTATCAGTGATCTGTTGTTTTTTTTTAAATATTTGATTATCGCAATCAAATATTTAAAAAAAATAACAGATCCTATCCGTTTTTGGCAAAAAAACAAACAAAAACGAATTAATGTAACTAAGCGTTTGTTCTAATAACGTAAATAACTATAACAGAAAGTAAACAAAAAAGAGTGTTTATTTTCTTTCGTCTTTATTACTTTAATTCCCTTCTTGCGGGGGCTTCACTTCCGTTTCCTATTCGTCATTGCCACACAGAACTGACTTAGCTAACAGTGAACACACTAAGAGACAAAAAATGAATAACGTTAGATCGATACAGGGCTCAACTCTCCCAGCGAGCGATTTAACCTGCTTATTGTAACCTGCCTGGTCGATGACGCTAAAGTGAGCGGCGTTTATCTCATGTTTAGACCAGTATGAGCAGCCTGTGTGAGTTTGTATTCAGCGGAGTGAGATTGCAAAGTGCGCAGAGGGTCTTATCTCGGTAGCTAGCGCTAGCTCTGCACAGCTGTCGTCTGTGCCCCCCACTGGCTGTATCATTCACGGGACAGGTACCTTTTAATTAGCCAAGGTAAACTAACAGTCATTCTTGTATTTATAACTGCCTACAACACTGCTGTGACAGTTGACTGTGCTACAAAGACATAGGTGTTCATCTGAGTCGAGGTTACTGTGCTAACTTGCTCGATTGCTGCCGTTAATTATGGCAAAATCTGTAGATTTAGCATAACGTTAACCTACTAAACTTTAAACACGGGAACTGAAGGTGCTACGACCAATTTAATGCCATTTGTTGCTATACGCAGATTCTAGACATCTTTTCTGATGCTCATAAATGTTTGTTTACATCTGTAATGTGTGTAAACACTACCGTAAAACGAGCTGATGCAAATATTTTGTGCTGTGCGATTATTAAATGCACCATCATTTAGGCATATATTTAATTTATCATAAGATGAGAAACACAAAATGTATTTTGTCATAAGTCAAACTCTTTGTTCATTGAGCCACTTGATATTCTTTCATGTTGCTTACAGAAATGTAAAGCTGCAAAGTCTAACGTTAAAATGCATGTTTTGACATTAACCTGATATTTTGAGTTACATTAATGCTAGCAGTTTTTTGTGTTTCTCATTCAGACTCAGCACCATGAATCTGTTGCGTCTAGCGTGCCGCCACAAGACAGCCCTGGTCATTGGCACTGTGTGCAGCTTTGCTGTAGTTTTGGTCTTCTTGGCCAAATGTACCACTGAAACCCTGAAACAGGGCCACCAGGATCCTCCAGGCCTAGCCCCTCGTGCCAATTCTTTGCAATCCCGTCCAGAGCCGCATAATCCCCCCTCCACATCCAAAGACCTGTCCGCATTCCTCGTGGTCCTCATCACAACTGGCCCCAAGTACACAGAGCGGAGAAGTATCATCCGCAGCACCTGGCTGGCCAAACGGGACTCTGATGTTCTGGCCATGTTTGTGGTGGGAACTCATGGGCTTCCCAATGAGGACCTTCAGAACCTTAACACAGAGCAAGGGAGGCACAAGGACTTGCTGTTACTGCCTGACTTGCGAGATTCTTACGAGAACTTAACACTGAAGCTGCTGCACATGTACTCTTGGTTGGACCAGAATGTGGAGTTCAAGTTTGTCCTCAAAGCAGATGATGACACATTCGCTCGCCTGGATCTCCTTAAGGAGGAGCTGAAGGGGAAAGAGCCCAACCGGTTGTACTGGGGCTTCTTCTCAGGGAGAGGGCGAGTGAAAACAGCTGGGAAGTGGCGGGAAAGCTCATGGGAGCTCTGTGACTACTACCTTCCCTACGCACTGGGTGGGGGCTACATCCTCTCGGCTGACCTGGTACGTTTTGTGCATCTTAATGCAGCCTATTTCAAGACGTGGCAGAGTGAGGATGTGTCACTGGGTGCCTGGCTGGCTCCAGTGGATGTTCGGCGGACGCATGACCCACGCTTTGACACAGAGTATAAATCGCGTGGTTGCAACAACAAATACTTGGTGACACATAAGCAGAGCTTGGAGGACATGTTGGAAAAACACCAGACTCTGCAGCGTGACGGCAGGCTCTGCAAGGAGGAAGTCAAGTTGCGGTTGTCCTATGTGTATGACTGGGGTGTGCCACCTTCGCAGTGTTGCCAAAGGAAGGATGGCATTCCTTAATTTTTGTCCATTGTACAAGGCTGAAGTTGGCTTTTGATTTGTATATTAAGTTGGGAAAAAGTTGAGGCATAATGTTTTTTGAACTACTCCATTGTTACACTATTTAAAGTTGTGTAACAAGTCCCAGAAATCATCAAAATGCCTTATTGCGGTTAAAATCCTATTTCAAGATTTGATGAACCTTTTTTATAACGAGAACCAAAAAAGGGTCAATTTCACAGCTTTTTCTTTATGTAGACCACATAAGAGCAGGTCTAGCTCAAAAACACTTTATGCAATCATTTTTGTGTGTTTTCACCACTTTCACCAGCTGGGTATTAAACGGTTCATTTTCCTTTACAATAGGTTTGACAAATTTAGATATATTGGGTTTTGAGCTAGAACTGGTCTAACATGGAGGAAAAGCAATGACATTTCCTTTTTTCTTTCTTCACAAATAAGAAAATATATCTCTAAAGGTCCCATATTATGCTCATTTTAAGGTTTATACTTTTATTTTGGGTATCTACTTAAAAATGTTTACATGCTTTATTGTTCAAAACACATTATTTTTCTCATACTATCCCCTCCTTCAGCACCTCTTTTCATCCTCTGTCTGAACACTCTGTTTTACCTCCTGTCTCCTGTCCCACTCCCTGAAAGGCCACTTTCTTCTGGTAGGTCAACTTCTGGAAACCACCAGAGGGGCAGCTAGGTTATGTCTGGGTATGCGAGTCTAGGCCTCAATGATTACCGTACAAAAACACAACTTTATTCCCTCACAAAGGCTGTGCTAGATAGCTCCATTCATGATGTTATGAAGGGAGGCAAATCCAAACAGCTGCGTGTTTGCATGCACATTTACTGAAAGACAGGGTAGGTGAAAAAGAGAGAGAATGGTTTCTTTGGACACAAGGGGGGACACACATTTCTCTTGAAAATACATAAAAAGTGAATTTTGCACAATGTGGGACCTTTAAACACGTTAGTGTAGTCCAGGTCTGACTAGTCGAAATACAGTAGGTTTGTTTTCTTCTCGCCCTGGCTTAATGGCGCGTTCGAGACTGGTCGTAACTGGGATATTTCCCAGTTGAAACTTCCGACTTCCGACATCAAAGCGTTCCAGGTGCATGGTGGTGCATGACGCCGAAAGTGAACGAAAATCATGGGTGATCATGACAAAGTGAACACACAGTTGCACCCTCAGCAGTGCTTTAGGTGTTAATTAAAAGGATGGCAGTTTAACTGCAACAACTGAAATAAATTGCCCATACGTTACTAGTTATGTGTACCCCAAGTTGGTAGCCCTGAAGTAAGTCAATGTTGTCCGTTACACTTCCTAATGTTTTGGCATTTTTAACAATAACTTTTATGCAGAAAAGATGACTTTATGAGATTCTTTACTGTAGCCAGCTACCGTATGTGTAAAACATATTTCTACATCAATATACATGCAGAACAAGTTTTACTGCATGATCGTATTTATTATTTTAATTCAAATACATGCAAATATACGCTTTGTTGCCGCTTAGTTTATGGTTTACCATTTACAAAGTGTGCTTCCATGGCGCTGACATTGTTTTCTGACGTCATTCAGCTGCTACTCGTGAAGTCGGGTACAAATTTTTTCTCCGAAGTTCACAAGTAGGAATCCGACTTCAAGTGGCGTTCTGGGGTACTTTTCCTAGTTGGAGGTCGGAAATTTCCCAGTTCCGAGTTGCCGGGAACGCAGCATTAGCTTGATTTATACTCCTGCGTCAGGGCTACGTGCGTAGCCAGGCATTTGTACTGGTGTGTTTGTGTCTCTGTCGTTCTGCAATTACAACGCCAAACGCTAGTTGGCGGTAGCGCTACAGCGGCCACGGTGTTGACTTTTGCCGGCTGAGCGAGCTAACTTGCGGTTTATTCCTCGGCTAATGTAATGGGGGTAAAATGTATAAGTGCGGCTGTTTCAAAGGTATCGACCGAATGGATCATATTCTGATAGTGAGACAAGTAATTTCGCTCGGTAATTGTGACTTTCATATTGATCCAGCCACTGGTTTGGCCGCTAGTAAAATTTACTTCAAAGCACTTCCTGTCGGCTCTGAGGCATTGCGAGGCTACTCAACCGGCCAATCACAGTTCTTACGTTCGCCTCGAGGTGTATTTGCATTTTTGAGGAGATGCGCATCAGGCGACGTCGTAGGGTAAGGACTACGCAAAGGCTTCACTGTTGACTTGACGCAGAAGCATAAATTGCACTTAAATGTGGTCAGGATGGAGAACAAGTAATAACTTTTTTTCGCAGAAGGAATGGGATTTAAAGCTTAAGTTAAAGCTTTTACTATGATGTCTACTACCTGTTTCACAACTTAAAGTGGTGTAACAACAGAGAATTACCTGAAAAGTATAAGCCCTTAATGCTTGAATAGGAAGCCAACATCAGCCTTGTGTCCTTTTTGACCTGTAAACTCCTTTGGCCTTGTTATTTGGACCCATGCTCATGTCAGTGCTCTCCTTTCCGCCCATTTACCACATTGGTGGCCTACTTTTCTCCTCTGTCTGTGCTTCTTCCGCTGCACCTCTTGCTAAATAGTTCCCAACACTACAGATTATTACAGATTATTACAGTGTAGTAGATAGTATAGGGAAACACAGACGGCAGGTTGTTACCCTGCCATGATGTCTACATTTTTTGGTGAAAACAAATGTATTTTGTACTTTATTTATTGTTAATTTATTCAGCAGCATCCACAATACACTGGTGTTGAGATGAGACAGAAGCACACAGGGACTGTGTGGTTGCTGCTTGTGAGTAGTATTTTTATTTATAAACATGTTGGAGGAGGGTACTTATGATTCACAGAATTAATGGACAAGAAATGTTAATTTTTTTTAAATGTATGACTTGCTTACGGTCAATTGTACACAAGGTTTCATGTGTCTGGAGGTGCAAAGAATGTGTAAGAGAAAATTGATTGGTTGAATGTGTTTTATTCAGCAGGCCTTGTTATTCCTTATACTGCAACTGTCTCACTTTAAAGTTTAGGTCTGTACATTTCTTGTGCAGAGATACCAAGTTATTTTGTGAATGTTTGTTTGCAGCGCACTGCAGATTCAGATTGAGAAACTTGATATAGACTAGCAGCTGGCACTTGGTCACTTTTTAAACGCGAAACATCATTTTTAAAGTCCACGAATCATTATTCAGTGATTACTTTTTATTCTGATGTTAAGCTCTCCAACCTGAACTTACCCTGTGATGTCAGTAGCTATGTCCTAAAACTTGTGAAATGTGTACAGCATTAATTAAAGGGTACGATACGTTGGAGCACAAACGACAACAAAAGGAAAGCTGCAAAAGGAGCTACATACGTCCGAGCTCATTTTCAGACTGCTGTTGTGTTTATGTGAATAATGACATGACCGTTCTCTCGCTGTTGTCACTTGCAGATTCTGATTCAATTCAGCTCTTAAGTTTCAGTGTTTTGACATACATGGTCAGCCTCCCTGGATGTTTTATTAAACATTTTAAATGTATTTTTGTCATTTATATTCTTATGTATTCATTGTTTGAAAGGATATGTCATAGTCAAATGCATGCATGTTGTACACTTCTCTACAAAAGCCCAGAATTGCTACCATGAAGACTTCACGAAATGCTTTTAAAAAAAAATACTACTAAATAAAATTCCCTTACATCTCCATTATATTTAGAAATGTTTCAATTGTAAAAACATGCTTTATCTTTACACAACCCAGGTTTCAGGAAATACGTCAAGCATGTGACATTGGGAAATTCCAAACTGCCATCTGAATTCACATGATCCATTATGCTTAAACATTATTATCAAAATAAGGCAGCTGAATTTTGATTAATTCAATATAAAATATATGCATTTGCCAATCGATTATGAATCTCCTTATAATAGACTGTAACATATAGTTTATTTATTTGTCCATTTACTCTGGTCGTCACTAGGAAAACGTTTGGATACACTTGAGGGTTCCTCTCACACGAACAAACTCTGGTTCGTTCTGCAGGCTCTCACTCCTCTTTTCCTCCTCCAGATCATACTGCAAGACAGAAAACATCTGTGTTTGGACATCCTACTCAGTAACATTGCATATTTGCCAATATCTGCAGGCTTACTCGAATATATGATTACAAATGCTGGATTCCCCAGGTCTGTGTGGAGAACATACGTACGACTTGCATTCTCTGCTGCCTTGCACAGAGTTTCACCTCCAGGTCAGAGGGAGGACAGAGGCCCAGCTTGCTATGCTTGAGCTGCTCTCGCTGTCTGTGCTCCAGCACATATTGCAGCTCTGTCTTTTTTCTGGGCAGTAGACCTCTGAGGACACATGGGTGTGGGGAGGTATGAGGGAATACTGATGAGATGGATCACTGCATGACGATAAGCAGCCAAAAAAGAAAATGACTTCCCTGGAGCGCTATGTATCAAGATCAATTACAAACTTTGTTCTGAATGGTTTCTAATGTAAAAAGACTCCCATAGGTGGGTGTATATCAATAAAAGATATCTCTAAATGAAGCTTAATGATGAGGTCTGGGAATTATCTTGAGTAATCATCATATTTGGATACAATGTTATTGGGTTCCTGAAGTAGCTTTAGTAGCACATAAGAACCACAAACCAAACTCTGAGTGGTGATATACATGTTTGCTTTCTCAGACACAAGAGAGTGAAAGCACTTGCCCCCCTGTTGAGAGATCAGCAGTGATCTCTTGTATCTTTGACATGATCTGTGTTAAACACCACCTAAACATGTGGCTTATCCCCGGCCACAACACTGGTCAACTGTACATAAGGTATAAGAGGATTCTCTGACTGAGGCAGGAGACAAATAAAATACTTTCTTAGAGCAGCTGAGTAGACATCCCTTGACTTATCATATCCCATTTGTGTGTACATGGATCAGCCCGTCCCTGCTGCCTGTGTGACCTGGTTACAGATGGCAGGTACAGACTGCAGTGTTTCCTCACCTTCTGTGGCAGAATAGCAGCTCTTGGTGAAGGGCTTGGTGTTGGTGGGAAGCCAGGACTGGATTTGGCAGCTTCCTGGGTTTGATGAGGTCACCGCCCTCCTGTTGTTGACTCTCAGTCCCCTGGTGTGGAGGAACCATCCGCCAGTGATATCTCTCTGACACATAAATATAAGTCAGCACACACAGGCACATGTCCTTGTTGGTCTTGTATCTAGTACACTCTTGCGAACACAGCTAGGGTAGAGTCTCTGTTGGTTGATGTTAAAAAT
This sequence comes from Lepomis macrochirus, assembly GCA_024633595.2. Classification (NCBI taxonomy): domain Eukaryota; kingdom Metazoa; phylum Chordata; class Actinopteri; order Centrarchiformes; family Centrarchidae; genus Lepomis; species Lepomis macrochirus. The sequence goes on along the minus strand of JALXJV020000004.1, from coordinate 29,002,473 downwards.
AGTGCTGCTTATGTTGAAGTGGTATATCATCATAAGAGTGTTTTAAAGTGATGGGCTACCACTTACAACTAAATGTGAAGAGCGTGTCATTTGTTCCTTAGCTTCAGGTAACCAATATAAACTTGATTTTAAACTTGTCCATTGTTTGACTTGATCTTACCTGTTATATTTCGAAGACCCATTTTTTGTGATACCTGAATGAAGAACAGCAGGCAAGTAAGCCCATAAGTAAGCAAGTAAGTAAGTAAGCAAGTAAGTTCCATTTGCAAAATTTGCACTGCATAGATCTTTAATATATTTATAGAACATAAAACATGTAAATCCACACTGTTAGCAACATTAAAATTAAAGAACTTGTCAAACAAGCTTCAAACAGGAATCAAAGAAGAAAAGGAATGATTGTTGTCCTCAAAATGACAACTTATAGTACGATCATGCTGGAACGAAAGAAAGAGATCACAAATCATGCTTTCAGTCAGTTTACTCTACTTCTCTTAGCTACATCCATGCCAGGAGCAAGAAATTTTGCAAAATGAAGTCAACAAAGTTGTGTGTATTTTCAGCCCCAGAAGAAACCAACTCAAATATAATTTAGGCAATGTTTTGTCCACTTAATCATATTTTTGCTACTTTAAGTCACAATCCACACCATTACTGAAACTATCATCACACCATAGAACTAATTATAATATCAGTCTTACCTGTGTGCTATGGTAGAGACGCATTGCTGAAAAGAGAGATGTGCTGAAGTCCGTTCTCGCAGAAGCAGGGGCAGAGGAAGAAGGAGCAGAAGCTAATTGTTGTTCTCAGGGTGCACAGTGAGGCTGATCTGAACAGGTGTGCTGCACTGTCCTGTGGTCAAATCTTATTAACTGTCTTACGACGCTTTGTTCAAGCCTTGTTCCCTTCAGAAGAGAAACTCCTGTTGTCTCCGAGGCGGGAACAACATATGGAGGGATTAGGATAGAGTAATGTAATGATTAGGACAATGAAATACAAACAAAATAAATCTGGCTTTTTATATCTCTACTTTGTGGATCCAACTATTATCACACACACTCAGGGGAGTCAAGGCTCACATTAATTTCTACTTCAGTGTTAAGTCTATCAATTGATCTTTACTTTCAATAAAGAGTTACACACCGCTGCCCTGCTGCCTTCAAATTATATTCAAGATGGAAAAATTACCCCCTGTAAAAGAGGAAACTTTCATGGTCCTTAGGAGAAATCAGGTAAAATGTGGGTTATACAAAGACCTTTTTCAGCCCTGCAACAACATATTAAATAGACATGTGGGGATTGAGTATGAACAAAGGGCAAATGACGATGGCAAGAGGATGTGCCAAATAGTGGCAGTGGATGTTGCTTGTGATGCAAAATGTGTGCAGTATTAAACAAGTGGAAATATTAAATTAGGACTATCACTTCATGTGACATATAACATGTGGATGTGCAATGTATAACATTTTTATAGATGCAACTAGTATGAGCAGAAGGCTGAGTTTAGGCATTATATGTGTTACAGAACTCAATGAGACAAAGTGTGTAGAAGTTTTAACAGATATGACAAATAGGTTATACATAGGTATAAACTAATGTTTTACTGGTTTATCTGGAGCAGATTGTTAAGTAACACAAGGTGGTTTGTAGTCTATGGGTCTTACATGCAGTGCAGGTACCCTGATTCAGTACTGTCTTGACTGGCTGAGACTGAGGTTATTTGGACAGAAAGCACCTGGGAACGTCTGATGGCTGTCAACACAAATTGCTCCATGTTGGACTGCAGAGAATGAGATGGAGGTGGCAGCTCGTTGCAGTGTGGGTGGAAGCTCAGTTTAATCCTCATCCTTCCCTCTGTGCCGTCCACGGTGTGTCCAGGTTCAGAGATGCAGCAGAGCCAGCATTTTTCACCACTTTGTTAATCCTATATGCTTGTCCTCTTTCCCCTGCGGGTGCTGTCTCCATGTCAAATACGGCAGAGTGCAGTGTGCTTGCCACATCCTGTGGGAAATGTTATTGTGGGCAATGAAAGCCCCCGATATTATGTTCTGCCTTCTCATGCGGTGTCTATTACCAGTCCTGTCCATTTGTTGGTAATACATTCTCCAAACAATATAACATTCAGTTTCTTTATTATAGATTTTGACCGTTGTCATGGATAATATACAAACACCACATGGTCTCTTAGATCCCAATCTGTTAAATTATGTACACTCAAGCATGCTGAGGAGAAGGTTGCCCTGGGTTCTCTTGTTTTGTCAATTTATGGTATTTATTATTGTCATTTATCAATAAAGTGGTTTTGTGGATAAGTTGAAATTTCACGTTGTTGAGCAGGGGGCTGTGAGTCACATACTCCAGTAGATGGCAGTAATGCTAGAAGAACAACAACAAATATAAAACGTAAAAGAAGTTAGCAAGCCAAGCCAGTGAAACCGGAAATGTCACCCGACTGAGTGCGAAGCGAAGTGGACTGCTTTATATTTCAACGTTAGAATACATGATGGATATGTAATTTAAAGAAAGAAACAGTCATATAACATCGTCGAAGAGAAAACTGCAAATATGACAAATGGTATGTTTTACCATTACTGTATTATGCAACTACCTAAGAAGTGTCTGCAGTAGGACATGTAGAGCTAAGTTAGGCTAACCAGCTAACTTACTGGTAGGAATGCTAACGTGGAAGCTAGGCTACTTGTAGACGTGGCCCTGGGCAGCAATTTTAGTCTGCTAGCACCAAAACATTCAGATTATCCTTTACTCATTTTAACAGTGTTAAGCCGCTCGTTTGTTACAATCGCAGATCAAGTGCACAGTGTGAAAAGCCCTTGTCTTCAAACCTCTTATGTTAGAAACGTCGTATTATTGTTAGGCTACAAGGTTTCTTGCTAACTAGCTTTGATTAACGTTAATGTGTCGGCGGCTAATGCTAAACATTATAGACAGCTGCACTAGTACAACAATAATCGAGAAGGGCAAGAAAACCTGTGGGTATGTAACCGACATTGGTCCTTAAAATATAAACATTTCTCTGTTCTCGTCTACTGCTGAAACACAGTCATAAACGCTGCTGCTCCTGGACTTCCCGGAGTCAACAACACACCTTGTACACCTCAAGAGACGGTGTTATATGCTATTGTTTAAATGACTTTAAATGGTGGAGACAATTTGAGACATAAAGCATCAGGAGCATAAACATCTGTCACTCAAAGCTGGGCGTAAGAGCACCAAGATACATTGAAAATGTCATTTGGTGACAGGTTGTGAAAAGTGTTTTTGAAACTAAACTTACTTTCGACTCAGAGTTTAATAAAATTAATGTCTATTTAGCAGTTTCTCCATTTTTATTTACCTTTAATGGAACACCCTTATTTGTTTCTCTCCATCAGCCTCTATGCTGTTTTCTCCTTACAAAAAGGCCTTTTCAAATTCACAAATAAAACTGACCTGTGCAGTAACGCACCAAGAATCTGTGAATTACATTCTAGGTGGATTTCTCACCTCGTGCTTCTTCATATTCCAGAGTATTCTGTTTTTGTCAGTGTTTTTGTCACATTTAATTCAGGTAACAGATGTGTGACTGAGGTGAATTAGCAATGCATTCAGCTAACTGTCAGGTAAGACAGACTGACGTTATCTTTCCCTTCCTCTGTAGTGTACTCTTTCGATGGGATTGTGGTGTTTGGGCTGCTGTTCATCTGCACGTGTGCATACCTCAAAAAGGTGCCTCGTATCAACACCTGGCTGCTGTCGGAGAAGAAAGGAGTGTGGGGTGTATTCTACAAAGGTAGATAATGTTTGAAGTCTGTGATCCACAGACCCCAGCAGGCACTGTATCTTCCTTGTTTAAGCTCTGCCAGGCTTGCGCTTCAGCAATCTTGAATCCCTGCTTGTTTCAAAGGTGTTTTGTATTCAAACATTTGATGCTGTTTGGCCATAACAACAACTCACTTGGTTGTCTTGTCTGTGCGTCCCTTCTCTTATATTTTTAACAACCAGCATTTTGACATGAAATAGCAGGTAAAGCCCAGGTATGATTAATAACATTAATAACATTAGTAATTGTTGCATCCCATATAGTTTTACCAGTTCAGGGGCTCTTGTATTGTGTGTGTGGTCTGGCTCATCGTCATACAAACTTTACTGGGAGGCTTTAATGGAGCCAAGTCGTCAATAATGTTATTAGTTCCACCTGTGCTCTTCCTGAATGTTATCTGTGAAAAGGTCCTATGTGGAGCTCATAAAAACTCTTAAAGCACAAAGTCAGAAACTTAATCTCACTCATTGTTTCATTTCAAATGTAGAGGTTTGTCATACAGAGTCAAAACAACAGAAAATGTGGCACTGCCCAAATATTTACACACCACACTGTAGTGTTAGACTTTTCTCTTGCCTACAACACTCACTGCACTATTAACACATCTGTTTACATGGTTTGTTATTTTTTCCTTAATCTGCATGTTTGCAGTTGACATGTCGTTTTCCTAACTCACCCCTCCTCTCTCTTCTCAGCTGCAGTAATCGGGACGCGGCTTCACATTGCGGTGGCGATGTCCTGTTTGGCCGTGGCTTTCTACGTTGTCTTCTTGAAATGATAGAACCAGACGAAACTGGAAAAAAAACTGAATGGGTACAAGCTGGGGATGAACTCACCTCTGTGGCCATGCACTAATCCTTGTTGTGGGACGCATCTTGGATTACATGCCTGATGAAACCCCACTGGCCCTGTGGACTCTTGTGTAAGACCAGCCATTGCTGCCCCCTTCTTGTGACTGGGTACATAACTCATCCCTTGATAATGTGTGTGCACTACAGAACATGAAGGGCATCTGAATCTACTCCACAGTTATTACAGAGGAGCGAGGCTATTGGGTCCCATGTTGTCGTTCTATTGTAGGGTCAACTCTGTCTCCACCCTTACCCCATAAATATTTATATTGAAGGATGCAGAAGATCGAAAGGGCAGTTTGTTCATTATACAACCTGTATACAACCTAAAATTAGCCTAGCTGTATATATTTGGAAAGAAGATATGACCAATAGAGATTTGGCAGGGGTTATGCGTGATAAAACTGAAAATGGTGAATTCTGCTTGCTCCCAGCTGTGCTATTTTTTTCTGTATCACTTCTTCTGTCAAGGGCGGAGGGGAAGAGAAACAAAGCTAATATATAAAGATATTCTTGTGTACACCATATTTTTTACTTTTTTCTTTTAACAGTGCTGTTTGGCATCTCTTAAACTTTGTTTTAGGTTTGAAACACTTTTTGCACAGGTGAATGTTATATTTACTTTGACATCTAATGCTAGATAGATCTGGGTAGATGTGTTAAATGTCACAAATTGTTACGATTAAACTGTAAGTCACGTAGGCATCAAAAGTCCTATCGCAATTGTAGAATATTGCAGGGAGAAGAGTAATACCTTTTTAAAGGAGGCATATCTCAACACATTGTGAAAATTAAATAGCTATGTCAGACTTGCCTCAAGATTTAAATGCAATGCCAAATGGGGATGGTCTTTCTCATGCCATCTTGATTACATTCTGTTATTCTGAGTTTAATTCTGTCACCTTTGTTTTTTAACTGTTTTGGGAGGGGATGCAATGCAATTTTGAGTAAAACATTAATCAAACAATTTCTGTGTTTGTTTTCTTTAAAACCAAGTGTCAGATCTGAAGTGACAGACATCCAGTGTCTATACAGTGTGTTCAATTTTTCATGTTTTGTTGATATACAATCTGGATTTGCGGTGGATGTAACACAAGAGAAAATAATTCTCCAAATGAAGTACAAATGTGAAATAATTAAATTTCTGTGGATTTACACTCTTCCAGTTAATATTTAGTTGAGGCATTCCAGTCACATTGATTGTTCAACTCCTGACACAAAGCCTGGAGTGGATAGAAGCCTTTCCTGGTAATTAACTTTTTAAAGCCATTTATGTGCAGTGCTGACTTCATGTTTGGGGTTGTTGTCTTGGTGTAAAATAAATCATCTCCCATCATCGCATCTCTGGTTTTCCTCCAAGATATCTCTGTATTTTGTTGCAGTAATTTTCCTGTCACAAGTCCTCCAGGGCCAAATGCAGAGAAACTCCAGACAACTCCCTACAGAATAAGGCCAACCCTGCATCATGCATCAAGTTTTTCTGCTGATGGTCAGTGTTGGATAAATGCAGCATGTAGTGTAATGGTCAAATCATTTTTTATATTTTGCCACACAGGCTAGAGGTCATCCAAGTTCTTTACCTACAAACTGCAAGTAGAGAAGCATCTAGGCAACAGTGATTGTCTGCGGTGTCTCCCATCTCACCCAGTGAGCCCTGTACCTCCATCACAGGTGCCATAAGCCACTTGGTGGGTTCTGACACTCATGCCCTTGCAACAAACACACTCACATTTTGAGGACAACCTGCTGTCGGGAGATTTACGTTTACATTTAAACCATTTTCCTTTTATCCAAAGTGACTTATATTGAGGAAAAACATACAAGCATCAATAAAGCATCATGACAGTAAAAGATCTACAAGTGACAACAGATACCAGTAAGAGCAGCAATTAATACTAGTGAGAGCTATTAGCACATACAGCATCAATGGGGTAAGTACCTAGGGAAAGAACAAAGAGTTAACAAAATAGTGCAATCAATACTAGAGAATTGTAAGGAAACTTAGGAAGAGCACAGGAAGTGCCTGTTAGAGGTTAGGTGGTGTAAAAAAGGATGTGTTCCTGAAAAAGATGAATTTTCAAGAGCTTCTTGAAGTTAGAGAGGGAGGTCCCTGCTCTGATGACATGTGGTAGTTCGTTCCACCATCTTGGTGTTACAGATAAGAACAGGGACTGAGATTGCTTTGTGCAGGGATTTAAAACATATTTACAATGTTTATGATTTATCTTACAGTCTTGTATCCCCAGTTGGTACTTTTCAACCTCACTGTTCAGGATAGACCCTTTTCACAACAGACATTGGACTGGTTGTAGGAAAAGCACAGGTGTGAAAACAGTAACAATGATTCCGTTCTATTCAAGCATCCTAGCATGCACAATACTCTGGTCTCAAAACCGAAGCAGCTAAATTAAATTTACACCTGGCCTTTCCTGCTGTGACAGTGTTTCTTCCATGAAAAAGACCTGTTTTTAACATTCTTTTGTCTTTATGATCTTACAAATTAATTAATCAGCTGTCTGACCTTCAAGTGTAACTCACAGTTCTTTGTCACACTTCAATTAATACACAGGTCATCTCCATTCCACTCATTTGCAGCTAATAAAAACAAATTACAGCACCTGCCACGTAGGTGTGTGCATAACCAAATGGGTGAATAATATTAATAAAAATGTGTTTTATTTATAGATATTTTATACTTTCTTATTAAAGAGAATCTGTTGACCAGTATAAAAAATGTGATTTAGTAATACTGCATTGTTAAGTCATGATATGATTAGTTTCCGTTCAGATATCTTCACTAAACAATGGTGTGACTGTAAGATGCTATTACGTCATAACATCTGATGTACATTTAAACAGATTAAACGTGTCCAGGGATTGTCAGAGGGCGATTCCCACTCATGTCCACAGAAACGACGGGATATCCCCTTGTTTCTCAAGAGGTGATTCAGTTCTCGCGAGAACATTATCAGAACAGGAGCGCAGATTGACGAAAGGACGTACGCGTTCACGTTTCCGCGCGCCCCAGCAAGGCTATACCAGAACAGGACGAAACATTCAGAGAAAGCTAGTCCCCACTCGGTTTCCTGAACCGAGCACGATTTGAAGAGGAAGTTGTCTCCAAGCGCACCGACGTGCACGGAGAGGTGGGGGAATTATTTTTTTGCACAGCTGCACCGATTTTGCACGGCTGGGCGGCTGAAGTTTTTGTGTGATCCAGGCCTTCTCAGTTGTAAGTTTTATCAGTGAGCAGCAGCACTCCACGCCGTACCACACGGGCAGGAGAGGAGAGGGAGCAGAAGTTTCCGCTGGCTTGTTTTGTCGCTGCGCGGCTGGTAAATCCGCAGGAATGTCGCAGAAGGAGAGACCCGTTTTCTACCGACAGGAGCTAAACAAAACCGTGTGGGAGGTCCCGGAGCGGTACCAGAGCTTATCTCCGGTCGGGTCCGGTGCTTACGGATCTGTATGGTAAGCAGTTGTTGCAGATCACACAGCACGATTGCACAACGGCCGAACGGGTTCCCACAACCCACAGAGGCCCGTCACAGTTACCTCCCCACGGGCTGCTTATCAGTCCTGTAAAGGGTGCCCGTGAAAGAAAGGAGGAATATTAGTTGTGTCGTTTGCTTACACCTTCAGACTTTGGCTGTTATGAATTGATGGCGCATCGTGCACGCTTCGGGGTGACTCGCATTTCTTCGGCGGGTGGGGATTATGTTTGTTTTTGTGCAAATTTTTGTTTTGCAGTCTAACGTGTCCTGTAAACACTTGCGTGTACTGGTAATTTACAGAAAACACATTGGCAGCTCCAGGATAAAGTTTAACTAGACCGCAGTGTTAAACGTTGCCTGTTTTTCAGTCGTTTATCATTGTCTTCTGAAGACGGCTGGACAGTGGCGTGTGCATGCCTGCATCATCTGCCAAAGCCGTGCCTCGTCGGGAGCTATGATCTGAGCTCATCAAACAGTGAGGGTTCAACAACCACTACAAAAGCATTGTAGTCCTTCCTGCACGTACAACCTAGTCCTTTACCCATCCGCACATTGAATGCATTATGCATTTTCTAGTTGGGTGCAGCCTGCACAGTACCAGAAGATCACGTGGTTTTCGGAAAGTAGGCCCCCTCGTGCACAGTGAGAGTTTTCTATAGGAGCCCATCCGAAGAGGATGATGACTCTGGAATGATGTCACCCTTTCTCCCGTTGTGGCACATCCATGACTCACAGTCCCGAGGTTAGCTAGTGGCCTCAGCTATGACGCCTTTTTGTCATCACGTAGTCATGGATGGCATCGGACCGTCATTTTAACTTTATGGTTATTTTTCACCCCAACTTCTATATTTTCAACGGATGAGTTTGTGTGTTTCTCAGTTATTAGTGGTGAATAAAGGGTGAACTGTGACCGTATTTTGTACTTTACACAATCACTGGACATACAACTACCAATGCATACGAAAGGCATTTAATATAATACAATGTCTTCATAACAGCGATCTATGGGAGACAAAATAAGTCGAGGTTTACAAATAATTTATGCACTTATGTCAAGCCCAGAAGAGTGTTTTTAAAATGAAAAGGGTGGGTTATCTTTCCTTAATTCAATTCCCACTGCTTAATAACTTTTTGTCTGGCTTTGTTTGCACAAAAAACTATGTGTTGCAAGAAACACAAGCATCAAGATTCTTAGCCTTAAAGTATAATCTGTGATTTAAAACAATCTGTTCTCAAATACCAAAAATCTATTTTGTATAAAGTTGCAAAAAAATGTAACTGAACCCCAAGACTACTGAATGGAATATGGAAGTTTATTGATGACAAAAGGGTTTGATTTTATTTTTAAATTTTTTAGAATCAGATTTTTGCTCTATGGAGGATATAATCATCAGCATCATCAACAGATTACTTGAACAGCAAGAGGAATTGCTTAACTACATTTGAAATAGTGATTCTCGTGCTGGTAATGATCAAAGCTGCTCACTTTTGGTAGTCTTAAACCCCATTAACTCAAAGGGTTTTACTGTTAAACTGAGGATACATATACATACCCTACTCCGTAGCCTGACGTGCACCTCCTCAAAAATGTGACTACATGTTGCAGTGAGGACCACAAGAACTGTAATTGGGCGGCGTGATAGCATCTCATTTCCTTCAAGCCCCCTTCTTGCTACAGGTTCCATGTTGAACAACACGTTTCCTCATAATGCTGTATAGCAGTGCAATGGCCGTTGGGGTACGTTTTCTCTCGTCTGTGTCAGGGGTGTTATCCAATCAGCAGAACCGTATTCAGGGACGTGCAGTGTGATTGCGTACACAACATGGTGTTCAAGGCACCACCGTTTCAGTTGAAATGAATGTTTTGCTACGTCCCTGACAATCGGTTGTGGGTTTGTCCATATTCCAGCTTTCTAGTCAGAAATGGTTAGCAAACGACCTCATGTGACCTCTAGTGTTCAGAAGCTGCCAAAACAGCTGGCGAAAATGGAGAGACCAGACTCAAACGAGTGTGCACATGATCAGCAAACTCAAAGCTGATCCTGTGCGCAGTCAAGTGGTGACTTGCAGACTGAGTAGCGCTGAGTAAGTTTTGTGCTCTCTCTCAAACCTTTTGTCATCACTAAGCTTCCATACAACTCCCTTATTCCACACATCATTAATTTCTGATATTTGCAAAGAATATCCAGTGATGTTGGTCAGTAAATTACACTTTCATTTCATCATTTGCTACAGACAGAAGACTGTGCCATGCTTCCAAATTAATGTAGTTTTTAACTTGTGCACACATACACACACAATTTTCTTTGTGTTGTCCTGTTCGGTCAGAAAGTCATTTTCATCGTATTCATCATATTGCATCTCAGTGCAGAAGGAGCTTGAAAATTGTACACCCCTTTTTATTTTTTGAATCGAGACTGAATCTAGTAGTGACACCAATAATCTGAATTGAATCTTCAGATTCCCAAAGATTCCCACCTGTGTTGTTGTTTTGTTTTTTTTAAAGAAAAAGGAAAAAAAGCAAACCGTCTTATTGGTCTCACTGTTACCTGCAGCTATTTTGTAGTTGCCTTTGAGGACTTTATTTGACTATATCACCAGAGCAAGGCATTGTTTGCCTATCTCTTTGAAACATGATGGTCACAAAACCTTTTGAAAATGGCCACAAACCCTTACTGCAACTCACATTCATGTCTGCAGGCAAAGTGATCCAAACAGCAGGCTGTCATTAAAACCCTTATCTAAAAAATATAAATAAATAACCTCGCAGCACCTACTCCAGCATGTCACGGCTGTTGGTCAGCTGGACACGCGTTCTCTGTTGCTCAGCCGGTAAAGCCTTTGTTGTTGTTGTTGCCATGATGTTCTCTCCCTCAGCATGAATTCTTCCCAACTTTTAAATATGGAAAGCGTTTGTGTGTGTTTTTTTTTTTTTTTTTTAAATAATTTGCATCATCGTGTCAGTCAGTTACAAGACTGACATGATAAAAACACTATTATACTTTCTCCTTATTTCTGACCTTTGTTCTGTTTCTTAAATGTCAGGCTTGGAGGCAACCCAGGGTTAGTGTGGAAAGGAAGTGTTTATACAGTGAATTGTGCGTGTTGGGATCACAGTATGGATTGTGGGCTGAGTGCCTCATGTTATTCAGTCTAGATTTCTCAGCTGCTAAACAAGCACAAAACCCATACAGGCCCACGGGGTGTGTATGCGTATTACATCAATAGCTAATAATCAGCTCTGTGCAGGAAAATAAATAATGGCAAAAAATATATCTAAATATTTATGGCTTTGATTAAAACATAACAGTAATACCCAGAAATGCACAGACCAGTAAAGACATCTGTTGCAAAACAGTATTAAGTATCTTAAAAACCATTTAAGGGATGTTTAACACAATATAATGAATCTAATTCCTGCATGATGGCAAACAGACATTTCTCTCTAAGAAATACAGAGACCATTAAAAGCAGTTATTGATAATCAGAATATAGAACTACATGTGTAATAGGTCTTTGGATTTTGAAAACACATTGCCTGCATTATACTTCATGTCTCATAGCAGCCCCTTCACTTGGTCTTTGCAAACAATGTCTAGCATTGGATATTTTGCTGATTAAAAAAGGATTGTATGATGAGGCCAATTTGGTCAGAAGCTGCAATATTGTGGCAAGTTCTGGCTGACGCGTGTGGTTGTAACCTCAAAGAAATGTGCACTGACTTGTCAGCTCTCCAAACAAACAGGAGGCTTAAGTTTAAAACCAGCAATTTTACATTCAGTCATGCGAGGTCCATGACAAAATACCTGTGTGATGTCAGAAAAGTAAAACCATTCATTTTGGTATAAAGTTAGGGATTAGAGCTCAACAAGATATTTGCATACATCACAAATTAATAAGTATTCAGTGTCCAGTATTTCAGGCTTTATACAAGGAAGGGAATGAGGATATATACGTATTCTATAGATTACAGTGCACCATCAATTTGCATACACCTAAAAGCAATGTGTCAATGCCAATCGACAAACATTTTAAAACCACATAAACTAGGAAACTCATTCTTCATTAAGCACTGTTTAAAAGACTGCTACATCTGAACCACTCAAGGAGAAATATGAACGTCTTTGTCTAGTCAAGTTAAAAAGTTAAGACGTACATGACTTATCAGTCTTCATGCTCAAACTCTGAAGTCCCTGGAAACCAGTACACATGGGAGTCTGGAAGCGATAGTCAGGTGGTTTACTGTCATCAGTAGCACTGTTAGCAGAGCAGATTGCAAAATGAGTGTTATATGACCTACGATAATTTAATTAAAGTTTGATTATAGAAATAGGCAGTTACTACAGGAAGTGTGGCTCTTTAACAGAGCCAGATTAATAAGTCATTGTGTTGTTATGTATACGTTGAGGTCAGCATTTTAAACTAATTTACCGTATAATACTGTGTGTGGAATAGATGAAGCATTACTGTGCGTTAGGTCATTGAGTGCATCCTCAGCTGCAGGAAAAGCTAGACGACGAAAGGGAATGTGGAACTGATTACTGCCGAATATCTAAAACATGCTCATTAAAAGCTTGTTCCACTTCTCCGCACTTGTTACATTTCCTTTTGAGTCTGCGATGTTCTGGTTGACTGTCATCTCGCGGCTTTTAGTTCTTGTCATAACAATGAATATATTTCTTAAAAATAAGTCTTAATAACTTTAGACCTATATACTTGCAAGTCTGGGTGTTAAAAGCAAGCACAGCATAGATATATTCATCTGCTGTCACATTATTGTCAGGTATTAGAATTCAAATTCAAAAGTCATGAGCATGTTGAAATATGTGCTAAGGGAATACCTAATTACCAGTTTCTGTCAGGGCATACAGGTTAGATGGGGCAGTGCTACATTCAAAAGGGGTTAGGCAAGAGTAGGTTATTTTTTCCATTCTTGTGTATGGATGGATGACGTGTCTTAGCAGTTACATGGTTGTTAAACAGGTTGTGCTTTTATTAATCTCACTATTAAATTATCATCATAGCTGAGAGACATGGACAGGATATTATAGTGGTATAACTGATATGCTAATGTAGACACATTGCCTTGGGGCTAGTAATGTGGGTGACAAGAGTTTTACAGTGCCAGTCATGTTCGTCAGCATTGATGTGCCCACATATCTGATAAGGAATGTTATGCATACATGTGCAGATTGGAAAAGGTCCTGAAAAACATCATTAATGTGCCGCTTAATTTTACAAAATGCTGCACAAGAAATACGTCACAGTTTTGGCGACCCTGGTGCAGAAGTTTCCCACGGGTGGGTAATTGATGATAATTTTGTGCGATAGCCTTTATCCTTTTTTTGTCGCTTTAATCTCCTGTGAACCTCATTTCTGAGATAATTTGAATTGATGGCTAGAGGAAGGAAGTGGTTTGATGGATAGAGGAAGGACAGGACACTTACTACAGACATCCTTACGAGTCATTTGCAGGACAGATTTGCCTCTATGCTCGCTGTGTCTGTCAGTCTGCTGTGGCCTCATGATGCTGCTCCTTTTTTACAGCCCACATTTTTATGGCCATTTGTTATTGCACTTCCATTTATTACAGACTAATTGGATGGTGTATGCTTAGACCTGTCTTGTTTGTCATACAGATTAGCAGCAGTTTTAAAGACAGTGTGCATGTGGCTTTGTTTTGTCATTTAGCTTCAGTGTCTATTTTTGTGTGTTTACCAAGTTTTGGTTTTCCCTCACAAGTGACAAATATCCAAATTGTTCTGCAAGTCTGGAACATACAGTCCATTGGGTGTGGGAGATTATCTCTGACTTACTGGAAAAAAACACACCGCTTATCTTAATGTTTTTATTACAGATGTGTGGCACTCCATAATAACCATAACTTACGTAGATGGATTTCTAATCCTGTGATTGGTCACTTCATACACTAAAACACAAGTCTGCTGAATTCCCAGTCTGGATCTGTCCAGTGGACATGACTCCTCTCCTCCTGTAACAAGTAGCGTTGAGCAGTCTTAGCATTGCTAATTTATTCATTTGAATCTCATTTGTGTATGAGGTAGTTTGAAAAAGCAGTTTGATGAAAGACAAATGCTTCGACCAAAGAGGACTGTACAGACCTTATTTCTAACCTGATTTTGCAACCCTCCATTTGTGATGCAGCTTAAGTGATTGGCCTAAAAGGAATGTGGTTTATTCTAAGTGGGTTGTGTTCCCTTACCGAGGCAGGAAATGCAGCAGTGTTGCACTTCTTGGGGAAGCGAGATCCATCTGCCTATCTTTCTACCACCCTCACACTCTGTCTGTCTCTGTCTGTCTGTCTGTCTGTCTGTGGTCAAGTGTCTTGGTTTTTAAAGAGTGTGTAGGTCTGATCTATCCTTTGTCCTGGAAAAAGTATGGTTGCTAGCTATCATTCTTTATTATGCAGTGTTTTTACAGCAATAGTACAAAAGCACATTCACTCTTACCATTTATGTTGCACTTTTTTTTGTCTTTGTACTTTTTTGCCACGCCTGTTGTTTTTTTCCCCTTCTTTTTGTCTTTTGTACTGGCTCCACAGTGACAACGGTGTGTTCAGTTACACAATTAACAATGAAATGAGTAAAATGAATGAAAGGATGAGTGATGGCTCAAGCAACACGACCCTGCTCACTCACGTGGACAGCTTCGTCAGAATCACATGGCAGGTGCTAAATTTAAGTTAACTTAGATATGTTGAAATGCAATGTTAACATGTTTTTAGACTGCAGGAGCAAATCGGGTCACATAGTTAATTACCAAACAGTTCTGTGTGTGTGTTTGTGTAATGTTTGTGTTTGTTCCTGTTTTATTAGATTTGGAATACCTCAGTTGTTACGTTTTTGTAATACTGTGAAAAGTCTTGAAGAAAATGTAAACAACATATTAAAAAAATGTCTAACTCTGTCTGAACATTGCTTTTTCTAAGGAAATTTTCACTGACCACCATGTTGTCCTTCTTTTTGATGTTGGTGGATTTTCACCCTCTTGTGTTGATGGACACAATGCAGCTGATATTTGCCAACATGTTCATTCATGTTCACCCATACAGCTTAGGCTGCGGAGTATAATAAGCGAAACTGAGAATGCTGTGTTATGCAATTATTTGCTTTGTTTACTGGTTTAAATCCACCTACGCAGTCTAGTGAACAATCTCCTTCTCTGTTAAATCAAGGGAAGTGTTTTATGATTTGATAAGACAGTTGTTACAATTTACTTTTCCAATTAAGCTCTTAGCTCTTTCAACCCCTTTTTGTTTATCTTTCAGTTCATCATATGATGTGAAGACAGGCCTGAAGATAGCAGTGAAGAAGTTGTCCAGACCTTTTCAGTCCATCATCCACGCAAAGAGAACCTACAGAGAGCTGCGGCTGCTCAAACACATGAAGCACGAGAATGTAAGTCCCCTGCAACCATGCCCCTCACCCTCACCCCCAACCTTAAGCCTGACTCCTGGGACCAGACTCGTATGTGTGCATTTTTGTGTAGTTTAGCTCTTAAGCCAGCAGTACACATGAAGTGGCATACAAGGTTTGCACAGTGAGCACGAACTTGCAGGAGAAGGCACCACTGCTCACATTGCTACACTGTCTGTGTCCTTGCTTGAGCTTAGTTAGATCTGCCCGAAGGAATGTAGCTGAGTGTGTGGAGACACACGTGACATAGGAATTGATGTAAAACTAGAAACCGAAACCGATAAGAGTTAAGAGATAAGTTCCAGTTTCTGTTTCTTTTGTGAAGAAGGTAACACAACCCTGTTTGCTGGCACTGTAATATGATGTATGCATGACATTCAAAGAAGTTGTGCATTTGACACATTCACAAAAACCTGCAGTCACTCTGGTCACTATTTAATTGCCCATCCATCCATCCATCCATCCATCCATCCATCCATCCATCCATCCATCCATCCATCCATCCATCCATCCATCCATCCATCCATCCATCCATCCATCCATCCATCCATCCATCCATCCATCCATCCATCCATCCATCTTCATCCACTTATCCGGGGTCGGGTCACAGGGGCAGCAGCTCCAGCAGGAGACCCCAAACTTCTCTTTCCTGAGCCACATTAACCAGCTCTGACTGGGGGATCCCGAGGCGTTTCCAGGCCAGTGTGGAGATATAATCTCTCCACCTAGTCATGGGTCGTCCCTGAGGCCTCCTCCCAGCTGGATGTGCCTGGAACACCTCCCTAGGGAGGCGTCCAGGAGGCATCCTTACCAGATGCCCAAACCACCTCAAGTGGCTCCTTTCAACGCAAAGGATAAGCTGCTCTACTCTGAGCTCCTCGCGGATGGCCGACCTTCTCACCCTATCTCTAAGGGAGACACCAGC
Organism: Lepomis macrochirus; assembly: GCA_024633595.2. NCBI lineage: Eukaryota > Metazoa > Chordata > Actinopteri > Centrarchiformes > Centrarchidae > Lepomis > Lepomis macrochirus. Next base: position 28,985,950 of record JALXJV020000004.1, on the reverse strand, counting down.
CACCCGCCTGAGGAAACCCATTTCGGCCGCTTGTACCCGTGATCTCGTCTTTCGTCTTGAAAGACGAAATGAGAGCTTTGCTTAGCTCTCATTTCGTCATAACGGTGCGGTAAAGTGAGTGCAAAACCGCCCCCGCTGCTCCGATTCTCCGACCAATCTCCTGCTCCAATCTCCCCTCGCTTGTGAACAAGAGCCCTAGTTACTTGAACTCCTTCACTTGGGGTAAGGACTCATTCCCTAGCTGGAGTTGTATGTGCATGCATACATAAATAAACAGACTCTGTAAACGTCTGAGGGCGGGAACAGGGTGAACTATAGAGCAGAGACAGGTGGGCAACCTAACGCTCTCCCTCACTTTGCCCACACTACAACAGGCGTTGAACCGTATAGTGGATTTATGAAATTGCAAAGACATGTTTAGAAGCGGAAAGACGTTTCTCATAGTTTTATGTGTGACTGCATAAATACACTGGCCCCATACAACGGGCGGAACTGTGGTCAGTGTGGTGTCCTGTTAGAAGTGGTCAAAGCGTGAAGTGTTGCATCGCTTGGCGAACAGTGAGTCACCAAACAGGTTTACAACTGCAGCCCCATCACCTACTGTGGTGTCTTTTTTTTTTTTTTTTACTTTCGTCCTATTTTGTTGCCGTAACAACTTTGATTTATGCCATTTTACTAAAATATTTCAGAGCTGCGGCTTTAGGTCCCCTCCTGCAGTCTCTGCTTTGTTGCTATGTGTATGTGTAGGTGCAGGGCATTCAGACTTTGCCCACATACAAAACTCAAACACAGTTCCTGCTAACACTTTGACCTAATAGTGTAGATATAATAGCAGTGGTTATGGTATCTAAAGTTGAAGCATAGGTGATGGGTTCCTGTGTGATGTGAATGGTGTGTGTGGGTTTGTATTATAAAGAGTTCACTCAATAGTTTGTTGTTGGCCATTGTAATAGGTAGAAATAAGTACTTACTACGTACTATGAAGAGTCTAATAGGGGGAGCAGCAGTTAAAGACCAAGAGTAGAGCAGATCTCGTGGTGAATTGAAAGCTTATTTTTAGAAAGTTAATTTAATTTCATATGAACATTATGTTACATCACTTTCACACAACATTGCTTTTCCTGGATCCTGTTTTTTATACTGCCCTTTTCACTACTGGAACAGCTGGTACAACTGGTAGACTACCTCCTGTGCCTCTCTTTGAAAAACAGGTTTTACCAGCGACCAGGATTATTTGGGATTATACAGAATCAATGCCTATGTATGCATATGTATGTATGCAAAATACAAGATGTTGGTATTGTATAAAAATAGCAGTAAAGAAACAGACTTCCATAACAAACTTAAATATTATTTGTTTTTTTTTAAAAGAGTATGATGGTCCAGACGACTTATTTAAAAAGTTGTATTGCTGTTTGTGACCTTGTTGCCGGGTTCTGTTTCATGAGAACTGGGAAAATTGCATAAAGCTGTTTTTTGTTCTTAAATCATCAAAGTGATTTAATAGCTACCTATGCTTTACATAGAGAGGGATGCTGGTGTTTTGCTCACGCTGTTGCCAGGAGACTCCCTGGGTTTTGGTTTTGGAAAGCCTGAGTGGACCAATCCAGTTGTTTGTTGTGGCTCCAGCACACCAATCAGCTGTGAGTTTGCGCCCTGTGTGGGAGGGCTGCTCCTGTGTTTTTTTTAAAATATATTTTTTATACAATACCTATCCACCTTGGTGTCTCTCTAGGGGGCCGGGGCAGGGTTTGGCACTCAGGGCTGCTCTCTGCCAGTGTGCTAACATGCCTGCGCACATGCATGAATTTGTATGTGTACTGTAGATACACAGGCACATATACACTCACGGGACCATCCTCTAATGTTTTCTGTCTTTGTTCCCTATATTTTATTTATTTTATTTTCTTTCAAACCTGAAAACTCATAAAAACAAGTCTTGTACGTAATTATTATCCAAGTATTATATGCTGTATATGCAGCCTATCATTCTTTGTCGCTTTCACACATTATTTCTGCTTTTCTTGTCATGCAGTCACAAACTCACTGATCCATTGTTGCAAAAAGATCTTGCACATGGAATAAACAACATGCTAAAAATGTAAGCTTTGGAAACAATTGGCTGTTGCTTGGATAAAGCATGTGAAACTAGGTAAATGTAACCTGATCCAATAAGACACAAGTGTCTTCAATGTACATCTTCCTTTGTGTCAACTTAAACACATCATTAGCGCACTAATGGTTCTTTTCCTGTCAGCGTGATGGACAAATGTTACCAGATAATGTTCAGTGCTTCCTCTGGAATCGTATCTGTTGTGGTGTGATTAAACCCCTCTGTAACCAAAACAGAGCGTTAAGATAACAATATTGTACGTCAGTACACCTAAAAGCCAGCATGAGCCCTTGAAACTGGAGTAACAAGGCAAGACTTGCCTGCTTATTTTACTAAATAAAATAAAAACAGAACATGATAATATCTTTATCAAATCAAGTAGTTAGTTCTAACAAAAAGGGAAACATTTCATACTTCTTGATTATCAGTTTGTTGTCATCAATGACAAACAACACTGCTAGTGATTAAAAGTGAACAAAAGTTTTTTTGCATTAGAAGGATGCATGCAGATATTTGTGTGAATCACAAGGTTGTTTATCAAATATTCAATTAAAAACTTGCTGTTTTTTCTGACATTTGACCTCTCGTTGTGCCTTCAGGTCATTGGTCTATTAGATGTTTTCACACCAGCCAGAAGCTTAGAGGAGTTCAACGACGTGTAAGTCACACTAAGTTTCCCCTTCACTCCTGTTTTTCCCTCCGTCTCTGCCTCCCTTCTGTCACAACGAAACCCTTCATATCAGCAGACGATTGCAAGGTTAACACAATAGCGAAACTAGAGTTACAAATGCATCATTCTTCTGCAGCTCATAACTTCATGCGAGTCCAACATGTGACGGGTTTTACCAAGGTGAATGTAGGGTGGACACGTGCACTATACACATATCAAAGCTAGTGTCCATGGTAACAGCCATCTGGGAGTCTCTGGGTGTACTGTGTGTGTGTGTGTGTGTGTGTGTGTGTGTGTGTGTGTGCGCACAGAATACTCAAATCAGTGTCCTTGGATTCTCCACATCGTGTGGCATCATCAACATGCACATTTGTGGAAATGTGAGATGAAGCTACACACACGCAAACACAAACACAGACGCCCATCGGTGACGTTGCACCACATAAAGATGTGACACTTCTCTTTCATGTGACCAGCAATATAGAGAGAAACGCTGTGAAATCAAACCTTCCATTACTGTGCAATGGAAGCAGATGCATGCACATTGTTCACAGGCCAGGCAATAACTGGCCTCCTGTGGTTTGATGTCAGATGGAGCAGATACACCATGCACAGATTTCACATATACACTTCTACTATAACTGGCCGACAGCTAATCCAGTGGTTCTCAAAATTTTTCAAAAATTTGGCCCACAGATCAAATTCTTATCAGTCATTAACAGTTTTGGGGCAGCAATGAATAAAAAAGGTTGAATCCGATTGAAATCAAAGATTCAGGTCAGCATTATGGCTAACGGTTGTTTTTAATTTTATTTATTTTGATTTTAATTTCCCTACATAAATCATTCAGTTTAATTTAATTCCATATTGTTCCCCTGTTCACCCAAAGCCCCCTGCAGTAGTTCCATCCCCCCACAGGGGGGCCCACCTCCCAGTCAGAGAATCACTGACCTAATCTATTGGCTATGTAAATACCCCATATTGCAAAAAGATAAGTGAAATAATCAGGCTATTTTTCTTTTCCCACTCATCATATCAGTTTCTATCCCTTTCCCCCCATGTATGAATATGCATGAGTCACTGCCTTTTCTTTAATATGAGCAATATTACACTGATTAATAATGCAAAAAAATTATAAATGACCTCAACATGTTATAAAGTCATTATTGCAGATAGCAATACAGTGATTTTTAATAGCATTTTGTAAACATGTTTACAAGAAAACTAATGAAAATGAATTAAAGAAAGCTGCTGAAGACCACGGCAGACATGCACACATCTGGAGACCACATCTGACTGGCTGTACTATGAAATTTGCAGGTACTTGGTGACCCACCTAATGGGTGCAGACCTCAACAACATTGTTAAGTGTCAGAAGCTGACTGATGACCACGTTCAGTTCCTTATCTACCAGATACTCAGAGGATTAAAGGTCAGTGAAGCTCCCAGTGTAACATGAGAATTGAGCTCAACGCTGCTGCCTTGCTCCCTGTTGATCAGTTGGCTGTTTTCCTAGACTGATCTGAAACTTGTCTTATGTTAAGGTACACATCGCCTTTGTCAGTACATTGAAAATACTTTTTTTTCAATTTGGTTGAGTAGATGTAGAAACAAACTGGAGATTTAGAAAAAAAGTCTTTTTCTTCTTTAACCTGTTAAAGTTATGGTGCCTGGCAATAAACTCTTTATTGACAGCTGAAATTTATCATCAGTAACCCCAAAATAAGAAGGAGAAAGGTAAATGTATCTGTGATAGACATTGCTGTAAAACACATAATTTCTGATTGAACACTGTGATGGCCGTACACAATGTCAATACTTGATGTCCATCACCATGATTGCATGACTTGCGGAACCCTTTTTGTTATTGTTTAACTTGACTTCTGCATTGACTATTTTTATTGATATATGCAGTTTTTTTAATTGTACTCTGCAATATAGGTAAAACACAAGAAAAACACATTTGTACACATTTGTACTGTGTTGTAGTAAAGAGTCTAATATAAGTTTAATTGTCATTATTTTGTTCTTTTCCCCCACAGTACATCCATTCTGCAGATATCATCCACAGAGTAAGTTACGGCTCTGTTTAATGTCCTTAAATACACATGAGCACTGAAGTCTGATAGATTCTCTTACTCAGAGAATTTGTGTTTAATTTGGATCGATGTCCCTTTGACCATCTTACTCATTATCAGAAGGCCAACACGATGAATGTCAGCTATCCTACTTGATGTTTGGTTAACATGAACAGGGAAAGACGGATAGCAGCATGCCTCTCTGTTGCTTCTGCGTCCTGTCTTGACTTTTTCCTTCTGGACCCTTTTCTTGTCAGGATTTAAAGCCCAGTAATCTAGCTGTGAACGAAGACTGTGAGCTCAAGGTGAGAAATAGTGAAACAAGGTTCACCATATATGATTTTAGATGATCCTGTGGAGTGGCAGGTGTTAAACTGTGCACGCTGTTTCCTCTTCTTTCTCTTTCTTCCTCTCCTACAAAACAAACCACTTTGTTCCTCAGATCCTTGATTTTGGTTTGGCACGGCACACAGATGATGAAATGACGGGCTACGTAGCCACCCGATGGTACCGAGCCCCAGAGATCATGCTCAACTGGATGCACTACAACATGACAGGTATGTGCACACATTTAAACATAATGTTTTGGGTTGCGACTGAATGTAACATTTCATCATGTGCAATTTCACACTGTTGAAATTGTATTGAAAAAGCTTGTTGTCATCTTTGTGGGGTTTGGGCTTGTTGTAATTCACAAAAAAACATAATTTCACCATGGAGCTTTTCCTTCTGTAGTTTAGAAATGATGAGGGCGATTACAGAAACTAGGCCAGCTTTTCGATTTTCCGGTAGATGTATTTTGACGTCAACGTGCGACACTCGCCAAAGCAGATGTTGTACATGGCCTTTTGCCTTTTGTATAAATGGTCATATAAAGTAATTATGTTCCCTTTTTCTGTGCCAACCGTTAAAAGGCATTGTTGACAGAGTGCCTGTTTTTGCTCTTCAGTATATTTAGATCATAATCTTGTTTTTCACCTGCAATTTTCAGTTTCTTTTATCATGCACTAAACTTAAATACAAAGTTTTTGAATAAAACAATGGAATGTATCTGATACTGTATATGAAACAGGCATGTATGACATTCTTGACTGCTCATTATGCTGCATGTATTTTCTTCATTACATGTAATAGTGGATATCTGGTCGGTGGGTTGCATCATGGCTGAACTACTTACTGGACAGACGCTCTTCCCTGGCACAGACCGTATCCTTCCATGCAAAAATAAACCTGTACTGAAGGTCTTTGGTAGATCTGGAAGAGGTAGTAGATGGATGCATACTGTTCTCTTGTGTGTGTATACTCATTAATTGCATGAGATTAATAGCATTCAAGGCTCTCGCACAAGCTTTTGCTTTGTTGCTAGTGCCACAGAGTTTCAAACGCACACACAATGTTTACTACTTCAAGCTGACTCTAAAAAATAAAGCATTGCTGAGTATTGAATCTTTTCAGCATTGCCAGAATAGTCTAGGAAGTGCGTGTGATAGGAGTTGGTCCCCTGTGGTCTATGACTCAGTGCTGCCCACTGCTTCTCCACAATACAGTGCACCTTCCTGTTTGCTTTCCACAGAGCTTCCTATGCACAGCAGCAGAATACAACTATGTTTTAATAGTAAAAAACACAAGAAGACCCTGTGTAATTAGGACACATACACATATACCCTTTCAAATACAGAAGTTGGCACACACCACTGAGGTCATAGCCCTGTTAAAGATCAAAAGCACAGGCTTGCTGTTGTGTAATGCATTTGTGATTCCTGCTCTAAATGGTCAGTCGAGCCATTCACTCCTTCACTGCATGCCGTGTGTGTGTGTGTGGGTGGGTGTGCGTGCGTGTGTGTGTGTTTGACTGTGCGCCCTCTCACCAAATCTGAATCACCTAGAGAGGCGGTGTAGCTACCCACCCACACAGCATAGTTGAATATACACTAGTCTTTCTGGTCTGTCTCATTTTACCCGTCTCAATGAAACTGGATCTTTGCACATGTGTGTAGAGACCACAGGTGGGAGGTAATCTGATAAACAAAGCAAAAAGATCCTGCATCTTTTAAGCTCCTGCACCTTTTAACTATATGTACAGTGCAGTCATGGGGGGAAAACACACGCACATTAATTTACTAATGATTGCTGACATTTTCACATTTAAATAATTGATCAGCTACACGTACTTTATGGTATAATACATCAAAGCTGTCACCAAATCGCTTAAAACGGTCAGGGCGCAGTTCTGTGATTGTGAACTATGAGTTTATTAGTCCATCAGCAGAAGATATATCTGCATGCATTTTGATTATCAGTTTAGAGTTTAAATGTGTTTTTCAAGCAAAAATGCAAAACATTCTCAGGTCCCAACTTCTCTAATGCATTGGCTCTCAAACTATTTCACATAAAGTGCCCCTAAACTGACACAAATTAGACCACGGACTCCATTTGATTCAGTTTTGTCCCAGGGCTTTATTACAGTGTATGAATCCCATGACCAGAATAATATATTCTGCCATTGTGTTACTGATGGATGGTACTATTGTGAAAATGAATGATTCACCTTTTTGCTGGGCGTCCCCTAGAACACCCTCAAGGACCTGGGGGGGCTCAAGCCCACTTTGAGAACCACTGCTCTAGGGCAAGGCCCTGCTGCTTTTCACTTTTTTTATCACTTGTATATTACCTATGTTTTGGGTTTGGTGATGAGCTTTTGTTTTCACATTTTGTTGACATGGTCCAGATATTAAAACTGAAAATAATAAGCCATTTGATTATGAAAACAACCAGTTGCAGTGCTACTTGCTTACATCTTGCAAAAGTGCCTAATATTGCATGGCATGCTATGAGGGGAAAACCCCTCTGCTTAGTTTTGCCTAACGGCACAATCTAACCCTTAGTAATAAATGATGTTGTGGTTATGTGTTTGGGAGTTTAGTATTCTTGGTCTTTCAGTCTTTATTCAACACCCAATGTTGTCATCAATAACTATGATTATGCATCACAGTACACACTTGAGTGCTTTTTTGTTTTTACTTTTGAATGAATGAAAGAATATTCTCATACAGCGACAACAGTGTTGACTGTTGCTTTCTCCTTATCCAACACCCTCCATCCTTCCTGTTTTCCTTCATGTGAGTGTGGTAGACATTGATCAGTTGAAGCTTATAATGATGCTCGTCGGAACCCCAGGGCCTGAGCTCTTGATGAAAATCTCTTCGGAGTCTGTGAGTGTCAAGTACCATGCTGCCCCGGTTCTGTTGCACTGCCCCTCCCAACTGCGTTTGTGTGGCCTCTGTGTTGCCCGAGCAAGAGTTAGACAGTCTACTTTACTACTTTGTATTGCTACTACTACTTCTAAGCTGCACCTGAATTTGTAGTGAAATTGTGTTTTTTTTCCTAATTGCTTTATTTGCACTTTAACACAAGGCTTTGATTTCCACTTCTTTCTAGCACTCCAACAGTCTTCTAATCTCTGCATATGAGAGATCAAGAGGCCTCTAGTGCAACGCTGTCTTACATAAATCTCTGTAGATACCTGAATATTTAATTATAGGTTATAGTCAGGGAAGTGTTGCTGTTTATCAAAGCACAGAAACTGTCTTCCTCCCTCTTGCTTCCTCTTCATCCTCTCCCCATACACAAACCACCCCATGGCTCTTTGACATGCTGACCTTCATGTTATGATGCCCCTTGACTTGGAAGCTGTAGATATAAACCAGCTGCAGCAGATAATGCGCCTGACGGGGACGCCCCCAGCCTCCCTCATAAGCAGGATGCCCAGCCATGAGGTGAGAGCTCCGCCTTCCCATGTGCCCTGGCTGTTCCCCCAGCAACCGGACACCAGCCGATACTAGCTGAGTCCTGGTTACAGACAGATACATTTTAGAACTGATGTGAATGTTTTTTAAAAAATATTATTTCTTACTGTTTGCGTCTTATCAGCCTCTGCTGTCATGCCACTCACTCCCGCTTCCCTCTCTGACTCACTGTGCTTGTCTCAGCAAGGCTTCCCAGAGTGCATTGCTGGTGTATTCTGATAAGCTATGTGTGGCATTGGTAAAGCACTGATTTGGAAAATTAGGCCACAGTGTTGGTGTAATGTGTGTGATTTGGTGTCTAATTCAGGTGCTTGCAGCATGCCTGTACAGTAAAAATAATGTTGTATTTTATGATGTAGCTCACCGCTACGTATCTGTAGGATCTCTTTTACAGTTTTGTCCATCTGTTCTCACAGGCGAGAAACTACATTAACTCACTTCCCCACATGCCCAAGAGGAACTTTGCTGATGTGTTTATTGGTGCCAACCCTCTTGGTAAGTTCTCTTTTTAGAGCATCATGCTATGGGTCACACTACTCCTGGCTCACTGAGTCCCTCTAGTGGAATCATAAAGTCAAGGTTATCTTTTGTTACTGTGCGTGTTTGTCCAATTTAAATCATCTACTATGAAAATTACCCCCCTCATCTATGTAATACATTTATACACCTACCCAATAATGGCATATATAGATACAAATATAAATGGATGTTTTATTGTCTTGCTTTTCACATACTGTTCTCACTGTTGCTGTGTTCAAGCGGTGGACTTGCTGGAGAAAATGCTGGTGCTGGATACAGACAAACGGATCACGGCATCTGAGGCTCTGGCCCACCCATACTTTGCCCAGTACCATGATCCAGACGACGAGCCCGAAGCAGAGCCTTACGACCAGAGTTTTGAAAGCCGTGAGCTGGAAATTGAGGAATGGAAGAGTAAGTTAGGACATTGTATATTCCTGGCCTAGAACCTGAACTGGGGAAGAGGTGTATTGTGTATTCAGAAATAATTTGTAAATAACCTCACACACTATTTATTGTTTGTCAGGGTTAACCTATGAGGAGGTGATCAGCTTTGAGCCGCCGTCATTCGATGGAGACGAGATGGAATCATGAGGTGGAGGAGGCCCTTCTTCCGTCTTTTGTTTTCCGAGAAACACTCTTTAAGGACTATCAGTGTCATGTGACTATCGACCACTTTCTTCACACACACACACACACACGTGCAACACAACCATGACATTCAAGTGCCTGCGGTCATTCATCTCCAGGGGACGCTGCGAAATCAGGGATAAACCTCGGCATCCTGTTCCGTCCGTCCCCCACGTTGCTGTTTTTGTGACTCTGCATCCCAATGTGCCGAGGCAGACTTTCATACTCCTTATGTTTTAGTGAGTTTTTACCTTGAGAATTTATAGTTTGTCGATCCCCCCCTTTGATTCAGAAAACTAGAAACTACACGTCAGTATCTTAAAAGCCAATTGGAAAAGGTGAACTGCTAATGTGTGTTTTATAAAATTGTACTACTTAGTAGTTATTAATGTAATAGGAAAAAAGTTGGATTGAAAGGTTCAAACTGCTGTGTGTCAAAGTCTCTTTCCTCCACACATTAAGATGAAATGTTATTTCTGTTAATACATAGAACAGTATTTGTACATAAGTACTTGAGTCAAACCAGTTACCACATTTGTGTAATAATCATATTTGCTGAGTCAGCTGACCCCTTTGACAGTATGAATTTTATTACTAGAGTTTAGCCTAAAGTGGCATATAAAGAGATACAGTAATTTAATACAAGTATGTATAGGATTTATTGGATTTGAAGGCTTACAGTGTCCCTTTTTTTTTAAACTTGAATAGAGTTTGGGGAGTATGGAGACTTGGCTTATGTATTCATTTCACCTACTTAACATTCGTTAGGTTTCCACAACTTTCCTCCATATGAATTCCTCTTTTAGCACTTCTGTTGTTTCAGAAGAATGTGTCAGTCAACATTATCACAACCTACAGTACCACTTTCGCATGAAAAAGCCAGATTTGGCTTATTAGTTTATTTAAATGTGATATTTCCCAGCACAACACCAACTGACAATGTACTTTAATCATATTGCATTTATAAAACACAGTACTATTAATGTTTATTGAATGTTGGGTGCAGTCTGCCCCGTATTTATGATCTTTTGTTATGTTGTTTGTATATCGATGTAAAAGAATATTATTTGTCAGAATTTAGGGTTCTTTTTATTATTTATGGAGAACTTACTGTATCGGAAACCAAATGTGTCATCAATAATCTTAAACGTCAGTTAAGCCACAGTGACTGCAGTTGCAGCTTGTGTAACAGAGCCAACAATGTTATTAAGATGTAGCGGGCAACCAGATAGGTATAAATCAGTTTGTTTTCAGTTAACATTTATTTATCTTTGTTGTGTTCCCTGAGGTACTGCCCTCCAAAAGTATCCTATTTTCAAAAACTTTCAATAGACAACATATGCAGAAATCAAAGCAAAATATGGATTACAAATACGTCAACATTTTGTATTGACAAACAAACCACTAAACAGTAGACTCCTAGGTCTGGCGTGTACTACAAACATTTATTGACTAAATGTTTTTTTTCTATGTGAACCATTTTAGGAGTCGGATTACATTTGACACACCAGCTCTGTCCACATTTGCTCTAGCTAATGTCAACCAAACAATATCAGTGTTTTCACTATTTCATTTGCGACTGCTTGTTTTCATGTAGTGCTTTTTGTAATGTATTTTGTTTTTTGTGTGTTAAATCGAGATTTGATGTTATTCTGTGATTCTGTAATGTTGATAGTTTTATTGAGTAATGCTAGAACTGTATTTGTCATTCATTTGAATAACTTAGCAGGGCACATGTTTGTGGGAAAGAGTGTACATTTACTCACTGGATGCTGAAGGGCAATGCTGAAGCCTCATTCTTTGTAGTTGTAAAGCAACTGCATACATTTGATTATTTATAGTGTCCACATCCCAGTGTCAATAGTTAATTTGGTTATTGGTTATGCTTTCTTTGAGATGTGTTCATATAATTTTATTATGTTCTTTACCACCTGTACCAAGACAGCACGCCACGCCACCTGTAAATACCACCACTTGAAAATAAAGAACTATTTTTCAAAGCTGCAACAGTGTACAGAGTTTTAGCTGCCACAGCACGCCACCACTAGGCGGCAGCACTGTGCAAGTACAGCAAAACCTCTGCCCTCTGTAGGATGACCAAAGAGAAAGAAGTATGGATACTTGCCAAGAACACATTACACAGGTAGAATTTCAGGAGTTTGGAGTTGCATATCTAATGTTACGAAGATGGGCTACAAAAAACGCATTTTAATCTCTGCATTCTTACTGTTTTATTTTAATTCAGGCCATCGCAAGGTGAAAACATAGCCTAACATTACTCAATTACAAGCGTGAAGGGGGATGCGGAGGGTGCTGCAGCACAGGGAGGAACACTGCTTGACATGTAGGCTACAGACTGCAATGGGAACTATTACGAAACGGCAACATAAAATACAGCAGGTAGTGCTGAATGCTCTGGTTGATATTGCAGCCTACTAATTTGACGTCAGCAGCTGTTTGCACTGTTTTGTCACGATTATATGAGCTACAATGGTGTGATGCGGATCTGCTCTGATTATTCAGATAGATCTGAATAATCATGTAGGCATAAATCATCCACCCGCACTCAACCCAACTAATGATTTTCTCAGATTTATCCCACCTCTACCGGCCCTTATAACTTTCCAGGTGATTTCATCATTGTGTTGATGTATTAATGTTTTTTATAACGGTTTACTTTTATGATTAGAGAGGCTGCTGTCAGCAGTGTTTCCCATACGTTCGTTTATTTGTGGCGGCCCGCCACAATATCAACGCTGACCGCCACAGATTGCTTTTCAATTTTTTGATAGGCCTATTTAAAATTTTTAAATTTTTAAAAAATCAAATACGATTAATCGTATTTGATTGCAGAGCGCTGTAGTGCGTTCGCGCAGCACATCCTATCACCCCCCTCTCTCTCTCTCTTTCTCCCTCTCCCTCACAGCTGCACAAATATATCCAACACAACGCTGTCAATGTCGGAGACCCATATAAGAAGTTAGCAAGCATACGGAGCCTAGCTAATAAGGAGAGCAAGTTAATGTTAGAAAACACCTGGGTTTTCGACGCTACCACGCCTAGTGTCATTCTGTGGAAAACAGTGTTAGTCATTTTAAACATTTCCACGGGAGCAATAATGTCACACCAAATAGGCTACCCTTGTACATTTATGCAGCAAAACTCAAAACAGTAGTTATGAACTTGACTGAACAGACAGAGGAAACTCTGCAGAGGAAACAGAGTTCTACATCCAAAACAATTTAGAGGCACTAATGGAGCTAATGGAGAAATTATGATAGAGACTTAATAATCAGCTGCGCCCTCATGCCGTTCATTTAAGTGGACCGTGCATCGATGTTTTTTAATTCGAATGATTTTATTTATCCTATGTAATGGCAGAATGTTGTTTCTCCCAATTTAATCTTTCTATTATTCCTTTTATTATTATACATACATACAGAGCCTACATAATTACTGAGGTCCGGACCTCGGTGATCTCATACGACCACTTTGTGTTGAAGGAAAGTACGTGCACACAGTCTGTAAAACGCGCATATAGGCCTTCTCGTTTTTCGTTTCCCTATTTAGGCTACTAATGGTAATTGGGAAACGAGCCGTTTTTAGTTTCTGTTTTTTTCGTTTCAAAACGAAAATCCGTTGGCCTCAAAGTACACGGACCGTACACGGACCAATCCCAATCTCAATGTTAATTATATAGGCTAAGAATACAACAAAGCCTGAGTTTACCTTTAGGGCCTATAGTTGTCAGGTAGAAGCCAGTTGAATGTTTGCCCAGCCAGTAAAATAACACATAAATAATACAGATTAGTGAAAGAAAAGAAAATAAACCTTATAAGTCAGATTGTGTCCCCAAAATGTTTCACCAGCTTGATACTGAAACCTATCTGGGTGATGTGTTCTGGGGAATTACGATCACAGTGCTGCTTCTGACAGATTGATGGCTGCCTTGACGCTTTTCTCTGGTGCATTCAGGGCCCTCATGGACTTCCTCCTCTAATATGGTACTGTATGGGTTTCGTTTCAGTTGTGGAAGCCCTTTTTGACGCCAGGAAAAGAACCAAATTTGATTACAAGTTGGGAATAAAAATGAAAAGAATGCTCATGGTAAGTTAAAATGATATCCTAATAAAAGTTTAGACTACAAGAGCTTTTTAGAGCTTGAGTCAAAATTATGTGTCAAAGGATTTACTGATGTAATTTAGTTAGCAAGTAAAAATGTTGACTTTGGTTGTTTCTGAGACAGGGCTCTCATTTATTTCAATTTTACCTGCATGACAACATACTCTGATAGAAATTAGACAGTTACTGCAAAGATTATCTACATCCAAATTGCAATACTGCAGAGTTGAACGATTATAGGAAGCTACTGGGCTAGAAATGCACCTGTACCTTAAATATCCCCATCTCTTTCAACTCACTTCCTATTTCAAAAGTGTTACTATCCAGCCCATATTATACAAATCCAAGCTAGACCCTGTTTTGCCCATATGCCCATATTAAAACTCTCACTTCTATCAAACATTTTAGCAAGGTTTGTGGCCAACCCACGCACTGCAGCATTGGAGAGACAGAAGATCTATGATACATTTCAGTCAGGGTTTCTGAAACAACACTCTACTAAAACTGCTCCTCTGAAGGTCTCTGAAACAGTTCTGATGTCGTCTGACAAGGGTGAGGGCTCTGTGCGTTTACTTCTTGACCTCAGCTCTGTGTTTGACGCAATAGACCACTGGATCTTAATTAAGTTGCTACGTGACTGGACATACCAGCATTAGACCGTTTTTTGTTCTATCTCACTGACAGAGGTTTCACCGTCTCTATTGGAAGCTTTGTGTATGATTCCCCCCTACTGTCTTGTGGTGTCCCGCAGGGCTTGGTTCTGGGCCCCTGTTATTCTCTTCATATCTGCTGCCCTATGAAAAAATCATAGACAGATTTAATATCACATATCATGTATTTGCAGATGACATGGCCTTTGGATTATCTAGGCTCCTAGATTGTTTAAACCCTTTAAGGGACTGGACAGCAGACATTTTTAGAGCTTAATGCTGATAAGACAGAGGTTGTGATTGTTGCTTGCCCCCATGATTATACAGATCAAAGATTGGCTGAGGAGAGTGGCACAGATTTGATCAATCTGCATCATTTGACACCTATGTTAGGCAGCTAACCAGAGCTTGTTTTTTTTTCTAAATAAGAAATATAAGTATATCAGATAGCTACAATATCTGAACAAGAGATGCTTTTATAAGCATTTATTTCATCTTGCATAGGCTGCTGTAACACACTATTCCAATCACTTAGCATGTTTGCCCTTAATCACCTGCAGGTAATCTAGAATGGTGCTGCAAGGCTGCTCACTAGGACAAATAGACGGTCTAACATCACCCCTATACTGAGATTTACATGTTGCGTATTGGATTCAGGTCGCATTTCTCAATACTACTTGCAGAGCGTGAGTGTATTTTATTTTACGAAGGCCTACTGTGTAGCCTATGATGTCTTTTTATTACATGCTGTGTATTTTAGTTTACTTTCCCTTGCTGTGGCTCGGGTGGTCATTTTATCTTCTGTGTTTTGGTTCTTGTATGTTAAAGCTTTTATAAATCACTTTGTGACTCTTATCTGTGAAAAGCGTTATAAGTCAAAACTTTGACTGTGTGGGGACTTGATGGTCTGGGCCCCAGGGGCTTCTAGCAATCTTGCCCATTCGGCTTGTGTGGAAAGCATGAACTAAATTGACCTAACATGAGAAATGTTCCCTGTAATAGCCATGACTGTAAAAACAAAAACAAAAACAAACAAAAAACTAGGTAACAATCCCCAGGGTTGCATTACCAACAGGACAAAGCTGACAACTGACCCTGGGCGGTGTAATGGGGGACAGTAGTCTCCAAAAATCAAATCACATTTTTGCCTTGAGGTCCCTTGACAGGTGAATTCGGCCATGGCAACTCCTGGACCCCTTTTTAGGAAGTGAATGTGTCAGAGCTTTTCTATACAAAATAACGGCTGTGTAAATACTGTCTTTAATAATGTTTTAATTTATTGGTTATTATTTGGTATTTTAATATACCAACTACATCACAAATTCTCTTGACGGTTTCTATATACTCCGCCCTTTACTGCTCAACTCTGTTGTGTGGTTCGTTTTCGCGCACTTTGGTGTTTTCGACATTTACAACAGTCCACGAACGCAGCTTATCTCTTGACTGGGTATCAGCATGGAAAGAAAAGGTAACGTTGTAACTACTCCTAAATACCTTTTACACCGGGCACTTGAAATAGGCACGCTTTGCCTCATGCGTTTAGCTGACAAATTCATTCTCTTAACTATTTTATCAAGTGTATCAAGCCACATAACAGTTGGTGAAAAGTAAAAGTGGACCATGCGCTCTGCTGCGTGTGTATGTGTGTGTTAACAGTATGCTAGCTGTAGCCAGCAGACCAACGTTAGCATCTGACTGTGGACAAGTATGCGGCAAAACTTGCATCCAGGTTAGAAAAAAGAAAAAGCAACAGTGTTCCCCAAAACTATAAACCAGTTTACCGGGTCTCGGCAGGATAATGGTCCAGCGTGTGATATTCGCAGTGAAAAGCACCACGTTACTGTTAGCTGCTAGTTAAAACTGCCTCTGACACGGTGCAACACACCGCCAAGGCCGGTTTAACGCTACTTAGCCTTTTGAGAGACTTACTCCAGCCAAGTAACCTGCTACCCGCTCAGAGTTGGTATTGTTACCCGAGTTGTTTTTGTTTTACACCTGCAGCCCGGTGCATGAACTCTTTCTCTTAAATCATAAAGCAGCCCAAACAGCTTTGAGCAACAAGACAATGTCGTGTGTGGTGTAAAACAGAACTGCGAAGTTAACAGTTGTCTCTCTGCTTTCTAGTACTCGCAATGCAAGCAAGGAAGAAGAGGACAAAGCCCAGGAAACCTGGAAAGAAGTAAGTGACTGCTTGTTTTCATAGCACAGTTTGCTCATTCTCTCTGGTCCGGAAACATGAAGCTCGAGGTTTCACTTATGAAAACTCTTAAGCTGCATTTTCTCACTTGGCTATCAAGTGTAAATGTAATATGGTGTTGTCCCACTTCACATCATGCATTTGTTTGTGTGTGTTATAAGACAGAGCCTTTGGTGGATGCAGCATCTACCTGCAATGTTGAGACTTGCAACCCTGTTACATTATAATGGTGGACATGATAGAAAATAACCACACAAAGGACAGAGGACTTTGACATTAAGTGCTGAAGTAGTTTATTATAGATGGCGAGGAAGTCATTTAATCCTACTTCACAGCACGTTATTGCTGTCAAGTAGTTTGAGTGCTTGATTTATTAAATTGCCATTTTGCAAATTGCTCACAAAACAATGGTTCTCTAAAGTGAACCTGAGTTGACATTTATAGTGTGAAAGAAAAGGAACATTTACTACAATCATTTTGTTTGTACGCTTAAGTTTCGTAACCCATCAAATAATAGTTTATTCTGACTTTTAACAGAAGTCTAGACACCAGGATAGTTGGTATATTTCTGTTAATAAGCAAATACATTGAAAATGTAAATTATACAGACGACCTCAAGACGCCACAGAACAACAACAGATCCATGTGGCTGGATTTGCTGTGGCAGTATGAATTTGTAAATGGTACAGGCACGGCTATATTTCACTCAGTGTGCGTAAGTGAGGCAGTGTTAATTCAGCGATGTCTAAAAGATGCTAGATGTTCTACATTTGCCAAAACGCTACACCTGTAACAGTACCACGTGTACGTAACAATTGTAGTATCACTGCCAAATGCCAATTCATAATTAATTTGGAAGTTATCACCCCTTTGCTGATTCCTACAACCATGGCTGTGCTGTGTTCACGAACTGTAGGGAGTGTCAAAAATGGCCTTTTTCCTTCCTCACTTGGAATTTTTGTGGTAAAACAAAGAAGTTTCTTCTGTAACAGTCGATGCATTGTTTAGGTTAGCAGTTCGCCATTCTCACATCTCTAAGTGGCTAATTAGAATAAATGTTCTTTGGTTACACATCAAATGCAACGCCCACTGGAGAGTGTTAAATGTCTGACACGAAACAATTTGCTACTGTTCAAAACTAACATTTTTTAACAAAGAAGTATGGTGGATTAGAAGGAAGACAATATGGAAGGAATTAACAATTATTGATGGTATTTCTGGGAACTGATGGCGAAGGCTCTCTTTCGCTCTCCCTCATTTCTTACACGCTACCACAGTATCGCTAATTACCAATCTCTGCAATCACCCATTTACAGCCTTGCCTTCCCACTTCTCTCTCTTTGTTGACAGACTACTAGACTCTTGACCTGTTTGTGCTTCAGTTAATGTTGCGTTTCCCTCCACATGAGCAAGCTACATAAATATAGACCGACCACTGTGACATTGCACTAACAACAACAGTCAACTGGCAGTTGATTTGAATATGATATGTAAAATCTGCAAATTTGTTTATTTCTGTTATTTTCAGCCGTAATTGTAACAGTTAAGGAAATGTAGTTAAATACGGTGGTCCAACCAACCTGACATTTCTGCTGTACTTATTTTAAGCAGCCTGCTGTGTTACCCAACAGCAACATCTCACCGCCAGTCGGACTAGTTTTGGGTAAATTCAAGCTTTTTTTTCTGTGGCCGAACAGGTGAATTATAAACATTTTATATAAATGAGATAAGATCATGAAAAAAGAAAACATTCAACATTTTGCTACCTGTACCTCCATGCTTTTGTCCCCCTCTGTTTTTGCCTGTCGGCCTCTTTTGTACCAGTCCCATCTCAATGCCAGTCCACCTGCCTCTTTTTGCTTAGTAGTTGCTCAGCAATCTTAACAAATGAAGTGATCAAATTACTTTCATTCATTTAGCACTTTCAACCACTTTTAACCAAAGCGGCTTACAGTTGCTATATATCAGAGGCTGCATGCCTCTAGAGCAACTAGGGGTTAAGTGCTCTTGCTCAAGGACACATTGGTAGAAGTGTTTCAGCGGGGAATTGAACCTGGGCCTCTCATACCAAAGGCATGCGTCTTATTCATTGCAGCATCGCCACCCCAGTGATTCACACAATGAATCTCAATATCCTGGTTCCCACGCTGTCATCCACTCATAGTGGAAGGGAGTACAAAAAGACCCAGGTTCAAGTGTTATTTTTGTTCATGAGTCATACAAGGGAATGGATATTTTATTATTTCTATCACCAGTGTTATTTAAGTGGTGAATGTTACCATATTATACCCAGCTCAGACACATCAGATCTTTCAAAATCTCTCCTGTACATTGTAGAATTCATTGAGAACAAAATGACTTAATAACAGTCACTGTAAACTAAAATCACCAACCGATTGAGGGCTGGATTCAAAGTCACACAAAAATTAAAAGTAAAACAAATTAAATCACAGACTGATCCAACTTGCGTGACTTTAATCACGGCAACTGATAGTGTGCCTCAGTAGTGTATATGGCTCCCAGGTGCATGTATGCACTCCTGACAACATCTGGGCATGGTCTTGAAGAGTCTGCCAATGGTGTCCTCCTGAAGGGATCTCCTCCCAAACCTGGATCAGGGCATCAGTAAGCTCCTGGACAGCTGTTGGCGTTAGTTGGCGGCATTGGATGCACTAAGGCTGGACCCGAATATGAAATGAATATTCGACCGTTGGGTACACATTCGATTTTCAATTTTGAGATTCGATTATAGAGGTTTTTTTTCGAGCGCCTGACCTCCGCCGACAGCAGTGAACGTAACGTTCCAGTTCACATCAAAGGGAAAACGAAATGAAGCCCTCAGCTGTGTGGGAGCACTTTAAACTGAGTGATGACAGCGGTAGTGTGGAAGTTATGGTGCTTATTGATTTTACAATTGCTTAATTTCATTACAGATCAAAACAGTCAAATTTCCTATATTTTAAAATGAATCTGTATCAAGCTGTAGGCTGGAAACAAACAGCAACACAATGAATGCATTTAAATAAGCCTAATTATATTGTAGGAGAAGAGCATTTTGTCGCTATAATTAAAAGTCAATTTTGCATAATGTATTTTTTTTTTTTGCAACATGTTAGATTTAGTTCCGCTACCGGAAACACCGCTCATCCCGTGTGCTCTCTGCCTGGACCCCAGCCCGGCTTGATTCTCAGATTCTGCTCTGGACCTGCTCGGATCAGACTCTCTTCTACGGTTCCTCCTGCTCTGTACAGCAGCCAAAGAAGCTCGATTATTCGCTCTTAATTACAATCGAAGTGTCGAAGATCAAAAAATGACATGCGGGCCAGCCCTAGGATGCACAATGCATCGGCCTAACGTTCCAGAGGTTCTCAGTTGGATGAGACCAGGTATTGGCCTGCACCTGCAGGAACCCAGGGTCCACTGCACCAGTTAAGGTCTAACGATGGCTCTGAGGATTTCATCCAAGTACCTAACAATACCCATCAATGATCCACTGCCAAAGAGTTCATGATGAATGAATGATGTTGTTGGCAGCATAACGATTACAACTGCACAGTGTGAACCGGCACTCATCTGTGAAGAGAACTGGGCGCCAATGGTCAGAAACATGCACACCAGTGGCTCATTGGAGGTCATTTTGTAGGACTCTGGCAGTGTTCCTCCTGTTCCTCTTCGCACAAAGGAGCAGAGACCGGTCCATCTGCTATGTTGATGCCCTTCTACAGCCCTGTCTGGCTCTCCTTGTGTAACAGCCTGTCTCCTGGTATCTAGGCTACAGTTTCTCCTACTTGTTGTGGTAAAGTAATTTAAGTAATTTGATTTATGGATGTTTATACATGATGAACATTCTAAGGATATTATTATTTTCAAAGTGTAAGTCAGACTGCTTATCATTATTATTTTTAACATTTCTTTAGACAGGTCATCTCTTCAAGACACGGGGTCTCATTCTTAAGAGAGTCCAGGGCAAGACAACAGATTATATCTGTGTGTTCAGATTTTCCTCTGCAAAGTTGTTTTAATTTTGACTCTCTCGAATCCCGACAAGACCGTTCAACCCAAAAATACTTATTAACAACAATTTTATATAATACAATATGGCCCCTCTTGGATTCTTCTCCTATTCAACAAACACTGTGCACTGTGCCACTGTCATTGACATTTACTGCAATACTACAGAATTTTACATGTCATTTGGCAGCGGTGCTGTGCAAGAGTTTATTATTGAATATGCATAATTTCTGTCAATAACCATCAAGCTAGTGACGAGCACAAGTATAAATCAACTCCCCTCTCTCTCTCTCGCCCTTGCACCCATCATGCTCCTACCCCTCCCACACTCTTGTGTCAGTCGCTCTGTTGTGGCTGCTGCGCAGAGAAGGACACAACAGCCACTCTTAAGTCAAAGAGCCAGAACAGACGAGAGCAGACCTGGTGCCAGGTCACTGCAGTCACACTGCACTCGCCTTCTCCAGGTTTTGTTCAGTATAGACTGGCGTTACTTGCCTTTAACCAAGTGTCCCCTGGGTCATGTGGCTTCTGGACTGGATCTTCTCCATCAACACAGCTGTGGTGAAGCTAGCCAGCGGCCTCACATGCAAGTGAGTAGTGCACTCTCATTTTTGTATTTGTGTAAGTTTAGAAAGAGGAAGCAAGAGTGAAGGACAGAGAGATGAGAGTCCCACTTTGCTCACGTCTGTGCTGCTTGTTGTATCTGTGATGATGGGAGTTTTTCAGCGTAGTAGTGTTTTGGTACGTGTGTGTGGGCGCCAGATGCCAGTGTACACAGAGTTGGGCTGACTTATTGATGGGCTGATCCATTTTTCATTAAGGAGCAGATGCTGACTGTTGTTGCTCTACAAGGTACCTCACTACCTGCTTGTGTGTTTTGCATAGTATGTGTGCAAGCTAGCGAGAACTGATCATGTCCCTGGTGGGTTTGTGCTGCCAGCTTTTGAAAGAGGTAATCGCCCACCTTATTTTTTTCACTGTATTTCTTCATTACAGTATCATATTTTTTGGCATCACTCTAGACATGAAACCACTTGTTTCTCTAACTTTCGGTATGTCGGCTGTAATTTCAACACTATATGTGCACTTAAGAGGCTGAACAGGAATAGCCAGCAGAGTATTTACCACTACAGTTACTCTGTGTTTTGTTTTGCTTCTATCTCTCCCTCTATTCGCCCTGCCATAGCTGCAGTTCATTACATAACCCATCAACTCTTTTATCATCTGCAGCCCACTACAGCTCTGTGTTCCCCTGCGTCTCTCTCTTGCTCTCAGTCCTCACCCTGCAGGTTGACCACTATCTTTCTTTCCCACCCTGCCAGAATATAGAAATATGTGAGTTTTTTTGTATGTTGACTGAGAAGAGGAAACTGATCACTTCAGGCCATAAAGATGTTTGGTTTTAAGCTTTTTGTGAAGGGAGATTTGTTTTTGTGACCTAAGAAAACCTGCAGTGGTTTAACTGGAGCTGTAGTATACAAAGGCACATCATGCAGTCTCTCTGCTTCATTAAACTCTCTGTATTTGGATAGTATTCCCCAGTATTAACATACGTGGCACTGCATATTGAAAATAATATGAAAGTTTATTTGGATATGTTTGTCACATGAAAACAAAACACAATTTAAAGGAAGTAAAAAGCATCTCTTGCATACTTACTAGCAGGTGTTGGAGTGCTAAAGAGGAGGTGCTGCAGCACACTCATTTACACTTTGTGTGCATAGCACCCTCAGTACAGTTGCGCTGCTGTTTCATTCTGCTGCCCAGGCATTTGGCATTGATTTTATCCGGAGAAGAGTAGGATGTAAATTTTGTCCGCCTGCCATCCTCAAGAGCTCTTTGTTCTGTGGCTGTGCAATTAATCAAATGTTTTCAATTTCAATTTTGGCTTCCAACGATTATGAAAACAATATAATTGAGAGAAAACGATTAATGTGTCGCATTTGGTTTCACAATGATGTTCTTGTTTAGTCCCTTTTCTTTGACAGCGGTGGCTCTCTCTCCTCCCTAAAAGCCCAAAGTCACTCTCAGCCAGGCTGTGGCATGATCAGCTCGAGCCAAGTAGAGATGACAGGGATTATAACCGATAACTTAGAACATTAGTCACCATTATTATCTTAAGCCTACCGCATTTTACACTGCATAAACTAGCGGCTAGCAGATTTTTTCTATACTCATATATTAAAAATTACATGTTATTTACACTCATTTACCTTCGTCTAGTTCACCCTACACGATTTTAAGCCCGATTTGCCAGTCGAAGAGCTTGGCTGTGATCGGGGGTAAATCAGCGATCGATCGGCAGTCACCAGTGGTTATGTGTGAACTACTCATCGACACATCAAAATGGCTCCCCGACACATTTCTGACACATCGCCGATGCCAGCCAGATATCTAGCGTGCCAAATATCTGGAGGAGTTGACTGTCTCGAGTTCCACATCCAGCCAATGAGAGCAAGCAGCTACTTTTTCTCTGCAAAACACTTTTTACTCTCCTCCAGCTCCGTAATATGACAGTATTTTTTCAATAAATACACATGAGTAAATGTATGTATGAGTAAAATTGAGTAAAATATTTTTTCATCCCTTTTCCTCAACAAAATGAATATCTTAATATAAAAAATTAAGTGTTAGCCTAATTTGTTCGTAATTCAAATAAAAACTTTAAAAAAAAAATTATTATACCTTTATTTTACCAGGCAAGTTAATTAAGATTCTTATTTACAATAGCGGCCTGGCAGGAGACAAAGGCGTCTGTGGGAAAGGGTCCTGGGATTAAATAAAAACATAAACAATAGACAGAAGATGCAGGACAACAACACAGTCCCAAAAACCAACCTTAAAACCAGGCACAAGGACACAGAGACCAGATGAGAAAATAAATTAAGACAGATAAAAAAACATGATAACAGAGTAGTCACAAGATAAGTGAGAGTAGACGATACAACAAATGTCACAAAAGTTGAATAATAAAAACAATCTAGATAGTAGCAGAGCGACATAACAACAACACATGAAGCAATTAGAGTTTACTGTAAACGAGTTGATTAGTGATTTTGCCTTTAAAAGTGGCAGTGGTGACTAGAGTGGAGAGTTGTGTTGTTTTTTGTAGTTTGTTCTAATCGTGGGGAGCAGCAAACTGAAAGTCTGTGCGACCTAGTGATGTGTTAGCTGAAGGGATTTGTAGCGGGATATGACTATATGAGCCGGGCGCTCTAGGTGACGGAAGACGGATGAAGTAAACATCCCAAATACAGAGGGGTTAGGCCTAAGAGAGTTTTGTAAATGAGCATAAACCACTGGATCTTACGTCGAATATGAAGTGATGTCCAGTTAATGGAGGTGTACAGATTGCAGTGGTGTGTCCTGTAAGAAGCTTTGGTGTCAAATCTGATAGCTGAGTGATAAAGAACATCTAGTCACTCGAGAAGCCCCTTACTTTCACATATGTAAATTACATCACCAAAGTCTAGCATGGGTAATATAGTCATCTGAATTGGGGTGAGTTTAGCACATTTGGTGAGTGATAACTGATTACGGTAGAGAAACCCCAATCTGGCCTTGACCTTGGCCTGTAGCCCTCTTACCCTCTAAGATGCTTTTTAAAGTTTGGCCAATTTGGGATCTATGGGGTAATGCTTGAATAGTATTTTTTTAAATGAAGCATTTAGTTTTTAAAGTTGAATAAAATCATGTTTCCTAAGTGAATGAGCAATCGTGTTAAATAATTGTGATTTTTAATAATGACCAAAATAATTGTGAATATGATTTTTGCTATAATCGAGCAGGCCCCGTGCCCTTGTTTATTTCGCTCTAGAGAGATCTGATAGGGCTGGATGGGTGGAAACAAAACACCCAGGAGAAACCCGTAGACACTGACACGCTCTGTCATGTCAGATGTGTGCACAGGAGTGACGAAGATGTCAAGTGGTTTTGGTTCTGTGGTTAGATTACACCGTCCCATGGGGAAATGTGGCCCAGGCCGCAGTTAAACAGACCCCATAGGCTCATAGATGTTTTTAAGAAGTGTGAAAGTTTGACCAGCTATGTTAAAGCAAAGCAGGGAATATGTCAAATATTGGCAGTGTGGTTGTTGGACTTAGTGTTAATATCAAGAGCAATATGGAACTAGCTCTGTAATGCCTTTTAATTGTTCCGTGTTAAGTGTCATTGTGTTTCACAGTACTTTTAAGTGTCCCAGCAAGTTATTCCAGTGAGATAGCATAGACTATGGCAGTGCCCCAAAAATGATCCACCTTAATGGAATGCAGTCGTCATTGCTGTTGTTTAAAGACTGTTCTCTAAAGACTTCTCTTGCTATGCAATTTAAAAATGTCTGCTCTGAAAAAAGATCTGTTGCCTAATGTAATATTATCTTACATGTTGTATCTTGTGAGCTAGCAAACTTGTAAAATTGTATCCAGATTTAAAATTGTGGCAAGTTGCAAACTGATGTGAAGAGGACCGAACTACTGAGGTGCTGCGTAAATACCTCACATACGCACATCATGGAAATATGGTCAGCTGAACACACTGAATAAAATATGTGACCAACCTTTTTACTCTTTTGGAAGTTTCAGTTACAATTACAGTTATAACAACATAATTAATCAAATGTGAAACAACACTTCAGAAGTGTGCTTAGACACAGGACGAGGGCAGTAACCTACAACAGAAAAGACAAAGTTTTAGCACCATGCCTTCAAACAATGAAGTACCTACCGATTGCAGTGTAACAATAAACTTGCACACAAGTCAGAAACATTATACAATTATACTCTGCATCAGTAAAAGAAGTCTGTTTCAGAAAAGGTCTAAAGACATGTTCTTGAGTGTCGAGTCGATATTAAAGAATTAAGATAAAAAATGAATATAGAATTTCAAAGATGGACAATAATGGTTTGGGTTGAGCTTGTCAAAGTTATTTCGATATCTTGCTGTGGACTAAAATGTTGGATTTATGTACTTACTGCAGACCAACATCACCATCAGGCTCCACTGCTAGAATGTCAAAAACCCCAGACATACTAATGATATTCAGGTGTTTATTGAAGTCTTTCTCAGCTCAGAACAGACATTGTTCGTATCAAAAATCGACCTCTATGAAATTGACCACTTCTCCCACCACAGCAGGGACATGGGCCCTTCAGCAGCTGCCCACCCCAGAGGCTGCTCCTCCTCTTCAACTCTCTTTATCTTGGAAAGGGATGTCAGGAGGCAGAACCCTGCAAAACAGCTGGGACAAGACTCTGTCTCGCCATCCACCCTGAAGCACAGTACTGATCAGCTGTCTCTGGTGTTCCCGGACATCTTCAACGCTTAAATGCAGACCTGCCATTTGTCAGCCTGCTTCAAATCCTCCACTATCATCCCTGTCCCCAAAAAGGACCACAGAGGGTCATGTTAGCTAGCTTGGTTCGCAGTGTACATAAATAATTTACATTAACTCTGATTTAAACCGGGATGCAAATTTTGGCAAGCGAAAAACGGTCTTAAAACAAAACGTACTTACTGGAAAAACTAACAGCTGTCTCCCAACAATCTTTTTCAACAGTGCTGGTTAAATTAACACAGCACAGCAGACACCAGTCCTTCTAGCCCGATTGACAGGTCACTAGGGTAGTGACTTGTCAATCACAAGGTAGCCCCGCCTTAAAGCACCCTCTGCTTTATTGTCTATTTTCCTCTAAATGGGACCATAGTTTACTAAATGAGCATCATGCTGTGTTGAATAAGACTAACAACTGAGATCATAAACTCTTTATGAATGTGTTTACTGAGGTAATAAATCAGGTGAGAGTTAGGGTCATTGTAACATTTTTTTTCTAATGGTACCGGACTTCTTTTTGCCACCAGTATAGGCGTCTGCTTGACTTATGGCCATTAGAAATAATGCAGGTTTAAGGCACTTCAGCATTGGCTTTTCACTTTTCACACCCAGAGGTTCCCGCTTGTTCATGATCTGTAGTTCTTGCTCTGTCCTTCTAATATTTTCTACCTACTATGTTTATTGTTATGCACCAAAATACCAAAGCAAATTATTTTCTCTGTATGTGTAAACCTACTTGGCAAGCCGATTCTGATTCTGATGTGCAATAGTAAAGCAATGTGGAATTACTACATCACTAATGAGAAAAAAAGAGGGCAAGTCAAGTGTAGGCTATTGTGAGAGATGAAAATCATACACAGCATTCACCAACTCTATTTCCATTGTTTGAAGGCCATGTCATTTTTTAAAAGTCACTATGTAAATTAATCCATGAAAGCAAGTCAGTTGAAAGGGTGTTTAAACATTTGGGCACATGCCTCCGGTGGTGGGGGGTTGTTCTCTGAAGAGTCCAAAATGTGCAACCAGGGCCTTGTTTTCTTTAGAATTTCAGTAGGTAGTATTTCAGTCACATTTGTGTTGTAGATATAGATTTAAAAATTAAGATAGTTCAATTGTTCCAAGCAATGGAATGATATTGTCAAATGGCAAAGAAACCATTTCCAGTTGACAGTTCCTCTCCTATATCTGGTGGTTCAAATCACTAAGAATGTGAAGCGCAAATGAGGGGCCACCTAGCACTTTAACAGAAGAGCGAAACCCTGCAGAGGCATAATGTGTGCATAACCAAAAGTCTGAGCAGCATTGCTATTTCAGTGGGGGGAAGAAATTCATGAGTGAAACAATGTTGGAATGGCAGGCATGCGAGATGATGATAATGATGGACAGATAGAGGGAACCGAGGAAGAGTGTTGTTTTGGTCAGAAGAGGAGGAGGAGGGAGGCGGGGGTGGGGGGATCTGATGTCGTCCCTCACCTGCAATGCAGTGCTGGGCTGCATCACCCAATCATCTCCCAGCTGTCAGTAAAGGGGGCCGGGCCAGAGGCTGACGACAGCCAAGGAGAGTTCTCGGTCAGACGGAGAGCGAGAAAGCAAGAGAGAGCGAGACAGTGAGTGTGTGAGAGAGGGAAAAGTGAGCGAGAGAGTTAGCGAGTGTGCAGTGGTGCCTTGTGCTCCAGGACTCAGCCTGCAGCACAGTCTTTACATTTCTCCTCTTCTTTCTGTTCTTCCTCTCCTCTCTGCGCTCATCTTCCCACCACTCTTCTCTGTTCCATCCTCTTTCCTCTTCTTTCCCCTCTTCTCACACTCTTTCCCCTCCCATAATCTCTCTTTTTTAGTAGTTATCTGCACTCCTCTCCTTCTCCTGCACACGACTTTTTCTCCCTTGCCCTCATTCTGGTCCTCTAATCGCTCTCTTTTTTTTCCCCTGGCGGATGGAGTGAGGTTTTTTTTTTCAACACCTGCGCTCTCTCTCCTGTCCTCGCTCCATCGCATCCCATGGGCATCCGTGCATCTTGCAGGTAAGAGGTGTGTGTGTGTGTGTGTGTGTGTGTGTTGTGTGTGCGCACGAGCATGGGCAGGCCTGACAACTATAGGCAGTTAGAGGTTGTCTTGAGACAGGTCCAGGTGTTTGTAGAAAAAGTCCTTGAAGTATCCTGCTTGTTGTTCGTGTTCATGTTGTCTGGCGATCAGAGCACACTCACCTGTTTCTGTCCAGTCGTCAGTAGTGATCCTGAAAGCCACAACCATGTTTGAATGCTCTTGTTGGTTTCAAGATGATGTTGACATTTTGGCAGCTATATGTGGATCTAATCCTTGTCCTGAGATAGAAGGTCCGCGTGACAGGTTTTTAGCCTAATCTTTTATATTTCTGATGAATATGTTGACTAAAACTCAGAACATGCAGTCTGTGTTAGGTCAACAACAGTTTAAACATCAATATTAGTCAAATTAAAAGTTTCATATAAATCCACCATCCTCCCGCAGGAGCCAGGCCACATGAATGTACAGTGATTCAGTAGCTTCTCTGTTCTATCAGCGCTGCAGGTGCTACAGAGAAGAGGTAAGGGGCAAACATTCAATGAAAAGTATGCACAGAGGAATGTGATTCTTTGCAAATCTGCTTTTCTAATGCATTTCTGTAATGTCAGTAATGTGAGGGCAGTTTTAAATCTTAAATCTTTTTTAAAGTTATGTTGTTTTTATTTTAAACATTACCCACATTTGTCTACTTTATTTTCATTAGCAGTAACTTGAAGAGATTCAGCCCGGTTGTGTTTGCTAAGATTTATTTCATCTCGTCAAGAACCGAATAAGGCCCTTGTTTCTTATTGTTATCATTACTCGAAAGCGTGTGTGTGTTTGAGTGTTTAAGACACAGCAGGCAGGAGAGGTAATGAAAGAAGAATTGTGAATGAGCACCATGCATGAGGGATGAGAGGAGGCTGGCCCAGGTATTGTTTTGATAGAGCCTGTGTCCACATGCAAGTAAATGAACAAATCGAGTGTCTTTTTGCCTTTGCCACACACTGTGTGGGCTGACAATGTTTATACAAGTGTTGAAGTTGTTTAAACTGCAATCAGTCAAGCCCAGAGAAAGACTGGAGGCAGCACATTCGTAAGTAATTGTAATAATATAGTTAATAATGAGTAGCCGAAGTATAATTTTCAAACCTAAAAACACTGAATCAGTTTCTTTGTCTAATCACTTAAATACTGCTGTTTTTTTTTCATTTTTTTTTCTGTTGACAACATTATGGGCATTTGAAAAATTGCCCACTCCAGTGACATCTTTTATGTATTGAAACTGAAATCTCACCACAGATGGGTGACTATGTAGAAGCATAATCACAGAATGAATATCAAACCAAATATTTTTGTCCCAGCCTTTTCTCTTTGGAGGAGGAGTCCTGAACAGACAGATATATCAGCAGGCCGGTATTATTGGCTGACATTTTGAATATTCCAGATCTGATTCAGCTTATACTGTATTTTGGCAGATATGCAAACAGAAGATGCAGTGCAAATGTTTTGTTAGCTGCGCTGTCATATAACTCTAATCTTAATAAAGCACCTAATTCATTAATTAATCTCTGCACCTCTGACTTTAGCTCAACATCGTTAATTGCCTTTTCCTTCCTCGGGAACAGTAACAGACAGTCAAGTTCTGCTTTGTAAGCATGTTTTTGCTAAGATGCATCCATAGTGGTCCTTTTTCTCAGACTTAAGCCAATGAGTAGATTAGCTAGGCATGCTCATCTTAATGACTTTAACATTGTTGCCAAGTAGGTCACAACAAACTTCCCTCAAACGAAGCAGTCAAACTGATTTTTTGCCTCCACTGTCATACTCATTAATAATCATATCATAATTTTAGAAGCAATGACAGGAAACAGTTTTCTTCAGAGGCTGTGTGGCAAAGTCAGTTGCTTAGGCTCTCTCGCAGCTTAAGAGGTAATATGTGACTTGCTTTAATTAGCTCTAAATCCTCCACTGCACCATCCAGTGTTTACTGTTTGACTCAATAAGTTAAACACCAAGTCTAAATGTGTAGCACGCAGGACTGATGTGCTTTGTAAATGGCTCTAAAGAAATGAGTGCTTGGAAAACATTGAGTGGGATGGATTTTGTATGTTAGGCCACACTGTGTTTATTTGAGGCTTGACAGAGTGTGAAGAAAAATAATGTGCTTATGAGAGAAACATCTGTCTGCACTGCATGCAGAAAACAGGAGTTTTTGCTAGAAGCTGTTGGCTGTTACCTCAGCAGCGCACCGTGACCAGCCCCCTGTAGTCATACAGTGAAGCATCATAAGGACTTGTGATCTTCTGTTTTATAATAGAAAATGAAGATAGTGGGATAATAATGATCTCTGTTGGAGCAAGCAACAAGCCAAACAGATATTTGACCTACTTTGTTGAGAGATCAAAATAAATTGGTACAAAACACACAGAATAGTAGAAGTAAATTTTTGTTATTGGTATCCATACCAGATATTTTAATGGTATCAGTATTTTAATTACCAAAGTATTTGTTACCTTGTTGTTACCTATGTGCATTATTATGGTCATTTAATGTGTGGAAGGAATATACAGTATGATGAAGTCCTGGTCCATCTGTCCATGCCACAGATTTTGACAAAACCTTTGGGAATGATGCAGGTCAGTTCATTATTGTGGTGTTCTTAAAAATTGGACTGATTGGCCTACACGGGATGTGGGTGAGTTTCTTTAGCTTTTACTAATTGGTCAAAGGGCGCCAATGTTATTCATTGTTGATATATGTTGTTTGTTGCACTGTAGTTTGGATTCAGTGAGTGAGACAGTGTCTTCTTTCAGCACCATGGACAGCGCCAAGGGTATCGTTGGTAAAGCTGTTTGTCCAGAAACTAGTCATTTACTTAAAAGTGGGCTAGGTGATCCTGGAGAAATCCAACACCAGGACACACAGCGAACAACGCCACAGCAAGTAATGTAACTATAATGTTAGCTAGGTTGTGGGTTAGCAAACTGTCGCTACAGCTGCTGCTGCAACCCTAACATACAGAGAGGACGAGACGTAGCTCCAGACAGCGATGTGGTACGACTCTTCTGCTACAATAGCTTCACAACAAAAGTGCGTGTTTGGTAAAGTAGAAAGTAAGCTGAATGTCAGTGGGCAAGTCATTTAGCATTGCCTGACACACAAAATTGTGCACAAACACCATGTTTATTGTCTGCGCGCACACAGAATGGAGAGTCAGTGAGCCGTGAGGAGATATTCGCTAAATTTGGCAAAAGGACGTGGATTGGTTTAGAATTGCTTACCCCACCTTTAATGGGTCAAAAACAAGGAAGAGATTATGATGTTTGTGTGTGAATGTCCTTCATGGCATGTTAACGAACTCGGGTAGGGTATTTAGTGTTCCCTGTTAATAGTCTGTGTGACTGGATCAGCTGGATGCTCTCCTCTAGAGTACTGGTTGTTGTTGCATGGTGCACCTTCACCATCTGCGGGGGCCTCATGCTTTATTTTGTTTGATTTCTAAATTTAATCCTGTGTGTGTCCTCAGGAACAAACATGGTTACTAAACACTCTCTAATGAGCTGTTCTCTATGAACAACTGGAAGATTGATTTTAATCATTTATTCCACCATGTTCAGATCAATTCACACAACACAGCACGCTCATTTAAGCATTGTGGAATCGCCATCGGCTATTCAACAGTACAATTAATGTTTAATGATATTAGGTCCTGGTCGAAGGAGTGTCATTTTTTCCTACCTAGCTACTGATACTTATTGTGTAGCTGAAAGCAAATTTTGAGGTGAGAAATCCTCAGATTTAATAGGCTGTAGTGAAGTATAATGAAGCTTTCACACTCTCTCAATATAATCAGGAAGATAGTTGTTAAGAAGTCCACTCAGCATTCTCAATTAGAGGAGGAGCCGTGAAAAAGCTCTCCCAACCAGGCCGTTTTGCTGGTCTGATCCACTTTTGTACTGCATACTTTCTGTGCCCTTCAGAGCAGACTGGTGTCTCCGTACCAGGCCTTTTGAGTCCACATTTACTTGCAGTTCATCGGTGTTTTCCACAAACACATTGATTAGCCATCAAAGAAAAAATACTAAAAAATAAAAGCTACTTGTATATATGCAA
This sequence comes from Lepomis macrochirus, assembly GCA_024633595.2. NCBI lineage: Eukaryota > Metazoa > Chordata > Actinopteri > Centrarchiformes > Centrarchidae > Lepomis > Lepomis macrochirus. Next base: position 28,953,690 of record JALXJV020000004.1, on the reverse strand, counting down.
GTGTGACTGGGTAATATACTTCATTATTTAGAAAGTTGGAATTGCTACTACAAAATATCTACAAAGTTCAGTTCTAAATTTTCTGCCTAGACATAGTTTCTGCAGTCACTGGACATTAGCTTTTAGTTGTGCATCTGTGACGTTCAACTATCTTCATATAATTATTGTCCTGGTGTAATTGCTCTGATCTCTTGTATGAATGCCAGGGGATAGTCACTCCTCATAGGCTTAAAATTTTTTGTCGAATGTTCAACCCACTTCTCTACATTAAAAACATATTTCTTGCTACTTTCTTCACTGTCCATTTGTGCTTACATGACAGATTGATTATAGCTGAGGTAGAAATGCCTCTGAATTATGTCAGAGGCATTTCTTTTGTTACATTTCTTGAAATGCAATTTCCACCCAACAGCGATCAATAAATCAAATTCTCTGTAACAGAAACAATCTTTGAAACATTTATTTTGGTGTTTATACTTGAGCAACACGGACTTTATACAGCCTATATAATATTTGAGCAGTCAAAACATGCTTTGATTTGAAACATGCTTTAAGTGCCTTTTATTTGGGTTTGCTTTTAATAAAATGTGTACCTTCAAATGAAAAGGCTATGAGCAAAAAATGTTGTAAGGTAAATAAATACTGCATACAAACAACGAAGAGCGGATGGCTTGAAGCACTGTGACTGGCTGCTGAAATGGACACAGCCCCATGCCCTTTAGGTGAGGCTGGCACAGACATGTCGCGCACAAAGCCCCGCTTATATTGTAAGGCAAATTTTATATTATGACAATAACAGCTAACACCGACACCCCCGCTAAAGGCCCCGCATCCCTGGACTCTGGTGCACGCTGATCCTGGTTCATTTGTGAGTCCTGGGTCAGTACGTTGAGCCCAGTCCCGGAGGTGATGGAGCAGCTTTTTATCAGAGCAGCATACTTTCATTGAGAGCTTATTTGGGACTTAACTTTGATGGGCGTTTTAGCAGTGCTAAATCTATCTTTTGGAGCACCACAAGTAGCCGATTTATAATTCTAGAAACAGACAAAAACTTCTAGTTTGCACGGAACGTGGATGGTCAGATCCAAGTCCGTGTGCATCCAGACCCGTGTCCGAGCGTAATAGTTCCAGGACAGCGCAGAGCACTGTTTCCCAAAGCCACAAAACATTATGAAGGCTTGCTTTGCACGCTGGGGGTACACCACCCCGTATCTGTCCGTATGTCCACCGTTCATCAAAGTAAACGCTCAGCGAGAGGCTCTTGGCCCATGCCCTGCTCCTCCGGGATGAGCGCATCATCCTCTGGGGCTGACAGTGCGCACTGGTCCGCTCCAGCGAGGCTGACGGCGCACGGTGGACCCCCTGACTCCAGCACTGGCTCTCGGGCTGGACCTGAACTGTGCGTTGAACATTTTACCAAAAATGTGTCCAGTTTAAATCATTGAATAAAAAATTATTAAATTGTTTCCAAAAGAAAAATCTCATATTAAAATGCACAATATTTTTGAACATTTATGCCGGAATGGCCTCTAGTAGTGAAACTAAACATTTAATCTTTATTTAAATCTGTCAAAACAACATATTTTGTTTCTTAAGTTTTAATCTGTGGATTTCTTGCTCCAAACCATGTATTTCTTGCCGTATTCTGTCAGTCCCTGCCGTGAAGTTGTGGGTGTGGCCTCCTGAAGCTTGAATAATTGGGGGCGTTTCATTCGAATTACGCACATTTTCAGCCACCGCATTTGTCAACACTAGATGGTGCGTACACCTGAAATGCCAGAGTACACGCATTGATATTCTCAGGCGCTGAGAACAGTGTAAGCATAATCTCACGCACAAAAAACGCCTGTTTCTACACAAGAATAATAAATGAGGGCTGATGTGTTTGAATGGTAAATGTGATGTAGTGTAAAAAGCACTTTGAGTGGTATACAAATACATTGCATTTACATTTAAAAAAACATACAGTCCCCTCCAAAAGTATTGGAACAGTGAGGCAAATTCCTTTTGTTTTTGTTGTTCAGTGAAGACATTCAGTTGAGAATTTCATCTCTAATTTCCTGGTATTCACATCTTGATGTGTTAAACAACTCAGATTAATCTCAAGCAAATTGATGGAAACGCCAAAAGTGTGGAGAAAGAAAGGAACTGCTTATGATCCGAAGCATAGAAGCTCATCTGTGAAGCATGGTGGAGGTAACGTCATGGCTTGGGAGTGGATGGCTGCTTCTGAGATAGGCCCTTGGATATTTATTGATGATGTAACTGATGATGGTAGCAGCAGAATGAACTCAGAAGTGTACAGAAACATTCTGTCTGCCAATTTCCAAAGAAATGCATTGAAACTAATTGGGAGGAAGTTTATCATGCAGCAGGATAATGACCCAAAGCACAATGCCAATAAAACAAAGGACTTCATCAGGGGAAAAAAGTGGAAGGTTTTAGACTGGCCAAGTCAATTACCTGACCTTAACCCAATAGAGCTTGCACTTCACCTGCTCAAGAGGAGACTGAAGGGAGAAACACCCCGAAACAAACTAGAAATGTAAAAGCTGCAGTAAAAGCCTGGAATAGCATCACAAATGAAGAATGAAACAGTTTGGTGTCGATGGGTCGCAGGCTTGAGACAGTTATTGCAAGCAAGAGTTATGCCACCAAATATTAAATGTTATTTGCTTTTAGATGATTTGTTCCATAACTTTTGCTCACCTAAGAATGCTATGGTCTAATACAAATTGTGATAATGTACTAAGTTGTTTAACACATCTAGATGTGAATACCAGGAAATGAAAACTGAAATTCTGAACTCTTGTCTCATGCTCATCTTTTGATCTTAAACACAAATGTTTTCAGTGAACAACAAAAACAAAGGAATTTGCCTTACTGTTCCAATAATTTTCAAGGGGACTGTATGTATTTTTAAAAAAATGCCACCTTTAAATTTAGAATTTATTATTAGAGAAGTTATTATTTATTATCCCCTTCAGTTTGATGTAAAAACTAACAGTAGCCTAAATATTGTTGACAGACAGTTGTTGACTATAATGATATGTTGTTACAACCATATGTTATGGTGCTGAATAATAACCCAAATTAGTTATGATGTTCTGGACCTTTGCTTCGGAAAAAACTCTTCGAATTTTAATTGAATACTCCTGGTCTATGAGTTGCTCATTCTCCAATGTTCGCTCTTTCGTTGTAGTTTCAGTCTGTTACTTTTCCTACTGTCACTTCCTTCCTTCCTTCCTTCCTTCCTTCCTTCCTTCCTTCCTTCCTCTGTGTCTCTTACGTTCCTGTCTTTTATAATTTCCTCTCTCCCTTACCACCCCCCTCTCTCTGTTTCCCTTTAGACCAGAACCTCATGGTCGAGGAAGTGGCTCTCAGTCGGGCCAGGCTGACTCTCCCCTCCCAGAGCAGGACGAGGAGATCCTGGGCTCTGATGATGATGAGCAGGAGGACCCCAACGACTACTGCAGGGGTAAGACGTCTGTCACTCTTTCTCCCGATATCAGACATGTATTAGTACTAGTACCCTGACATAAATAGATACTTTTTAATAGTACTGTCGTATGTTTAAGCAATTACACACATGCGATTACATGATTTGATAGCTTATTTGGAGTAGACCTGAATGTTTTTGCAGGATACCTGTCAGATCCACTTGTGCTTTACACGTGTGAATACACACTTTCAAACACATGCACTGAACATACAATGATTAAACAGCATGGTCAGAGTGTATCTGCTTCTGCATCAGGTGGATATCACCATGTGAAGATTGGAGATCTGTTCAATGGGAGGTACCATGTGATCCGTAAGCTGGGTTGGGGGCACTTCTCCACTGTGTGGCTGGCTTGGGACATCCAGTAAGTTAGCCTCTAAACTAAACTATGTGACATTTAGACGGTGATGTACAGACGTATGCAGAGGGCGTAAGTCATGAGTGGATTTCACCGAGCCACAGCTGCTGCTATGTGCTTTCTCTATACTGTAATACATCCAGAAAAGAAGCGTCTAAAATAGTGTCTGGAACAGTAGCCGAGGAGTGCTGTGTGCATGCATGAGGTTAAAATGGTTCATTGAGGGCCAGCGGTTTCAGCAATGTTGCTGCCTATATATGTAATATTTATAGATTTTACTCTTAAGAATTCTGAAAACCTGAGAAGCTCCAGTAAAGGCCTGGTTCCTTTTTTTTAGTTAAATAATGTCTCTGGACATTATTAGAAGTTTTATGGATATTTGCACTAATAGGTTTGATGTTTCTGTAATTGATACACATTTAAAAACAAGTTCATGTGGTTGTGATGAGTTAAAATGCTGATGTTGTGTTTGTTTTCCAGGGAGAAGCGCTTTGTGGCCATGAAGGTTGTAAAAAGTGCTGAACATTACACGGAGACCGCTCTGGATGAAATCAAGCTGCTCAAATCTGTAAGGCACACAGTCATCATGACACCAATATTTTTACACTGACTCATACTCCAGTTATTCCAGTGCCCACAACTTTCGCAACACTGTTTGTGTTTGTGTGTGTTTTCAGGTGAGAAACACGGATCCCAGTGACCCCAGCAGAGAGAAAGTGGTGCAGCTTCTTGACGACTTCAAAATTTCTGGCATGAATGGGACTCGTATCCTCTGTATTGAAGAAACTTGTTGTGAAGTTCATGTGTACATTTTTTTTAAATTATTCTTGCCCACTATTGCAAAGCAATATCTTGTTTATAAGCCAAACAAAAAATAACCCTCTATTTAAAAATGTATTAAACTGAGTGTCCATTGTGCACACTGACCAGTTTTCTGACTGTGCCAGCTGATTTACATTATAGAAGTTTTTTCCGGTGCTGTCATTCTGTGAAAAAAGGCAGTGCAACAACAGCAACTTGGCGTCGTTCCATTTTCTTCTCCCTACTGTTGCTGTCTCAATGTGTTGGCGTGGGCATACTTATTACACTCATTCCGGGCCATATGGCAGCGTTGGCCTTGAACATCCAAGGGCAGGACTTTCACCACCTCAGGCTAGATTCAGCTCATCCTTGTTATTGTGTTTGAAGGCCACATTTGTCTGCATTACTTTTCAAGATTTACCTATCTCAGCCATTGTTCTGCCAGAATGATTTCAATGCAAATAGCAATGACAGATACAATTTGAGTGACAACAAATTTATTCTGCCCCCAGATTCACACTCTGCAATGCTATTTGTGGTTCCCAGAGAATGATCTGACGTTTGGCTAGATGCGCACTTTGGCTGGATCTTTGAGTGTCACGGCCCCTGATGCACTGATACTCGCTCTATCCCTGTCTCTCCTACGCCACCTACTCTACAGCTGTGTGTTCAGGCAACATGCCCAGACATCCTCTGGAAATTAGAGTTAAAGCTGGGGCAGGCAATTTATTTCAGAAGCATTTTTTGGTATATTTGTTGAAATTCTCTTTACATCCCGACAGCAATCAATTAATCAAATGCTCCAACACAAAAAAATGAATGAAATCCGCTAACTGTGGCTATCACAGACCTTTAATAATAAGCACGACCGTGTCCCTGCTTGTGTCCTCAAAAAAATTGCAACACTAAATTCCTGGTGGCCTTCCCCTAAAGGACTGAAATTCCACACCCGGTGTATGTTATACATTTTTTTGGCTTAGGTCCCTATAGATAGAGAGAAGTCACATTTAAAGTAATCTGAGAAGTTAATTTCTGTTAGTCCTTGACATTGTATTTCTTCAGATGTGTGCATGGTATTTGAGGTGCTAGGATATCACCTGCTGAAGTGGATCATTAAGTCGAATTATCAAGGCCTGCCCCTGCCCAGTGTTAAAAGCATCATACGACAGGTACTGTACAGCTACACAGAAACAATGTGCTGTCTTTAAAATATCAGTGGTGGATGATGATGATAACAGAAAAATGAGCATTTCATGTTTTGGTTTAGTGCAGTGTCAGATTCTGCACAGCACAATTGCAATTGACATAAAAATGTGTCTCCTGCTTTTTTTTTACAAAGCAGACATCAGAAGTATGTGGCTCAGGTGTAAGACCACAGAACCCCTGATGGGTCGAGAATTATGTATTTTACTGTTCTCAGTGGGCAACATCCACCTTGAACTCAGAACACGCTTCATTTTTGTGACTTTTCTGCACTGCAGGTTCTGCAGGGTTTAGACTACCTCCACACCAAGTGCAAGATCATCCACACAGACATCAAACCGGAAAACATTCTGCTGACTGTCAACGAGCCCTACATCAAGAAAATGGCTGCCGAAGCTACGCAGTGGCAGAAGACTGGTGGCGTACCTCCCTCGGGTTCTGCAGGTCACAACCTTTCTCTTCCTCAGCACGCCACTAAGCATCTTTTAAGGTTTGATTGGCATGTTGCTGACAACAGTGAGGTTTGCAGCAGGCCCAGTGCCTCTAGTGTTTGATTGACATGTCAAATACTTGGTAGTTCACAGCATAAATGTGAGCCATAATCCTCAATACAACAAACTACGTAAACAGGCCATTTGACCAATTGTTTTTTATTGGACTTCAAGCTTTTATTGTCAAGAGGCACAAACCAACCATAAATGGGGAACACACTGATTTTCCAGCTCTGTCGTATAATCCTCCTGTGTGTGATATAAGTGTTTAGAAACTCGAGGGTTTTGACTTAAAAGCATGTGGAGGATTCTAATAAAAGAGGAGTGCTTAGCTGTGTGTCAGTATGAGTCACCACTGCATTGGTTACGGAAATTACCAGCTTGCTCAGAGGAGTGTGTGCTCCCGCTGAGCCGGGTGCTGCTGCAGAGACAGTCTATTAGTACAACTTGGTGTGAATCAACCCAGCCACCCGAACAGAATACTAACTGTAGAGAGGCAAAGGATATGCCACATATGTTGTTCACTAATGGAATCCTCTGATTTTTTCCCCCTGCTTCCTACAGTGAGTACAGCCCCAGCACCCAAACCAGTAAGTTATTTATTTGGATATTATATATACAGATCTAGTGATATGAGGACTCAGAAAATACACTTATAATCAAGTTGGAATACAAACTTGGATTTATTTTCTCTCTCCTGTTCTTCTTCTTTCCCAAGACGGCCAAAATGTCAAAGAATAAAAAGAAGAAGATGAAGAAGAAGCAAAGAAAGCAGGCGGAGCTGCTGGAGAAGAGGATCCAGGAAATGGAGGGAGGAGCAACACTTGAAGGAGGAGGAGGAAGAGGAGGATGATGAGGAGACGACAGAGACCACCGAAGAGACGACCTCAGCCACCCTCTCTATGTCAGCCACACTGCAAGACATTGCTAACCATGCTATCGCAGGTGAATGACTGGCCTGATTGTAGACAGAAGTGGATAACTGCACATAATTGTTGTAGTTAAAATAATCCATGTTGTACTTTACCACAGATTCGACCCCTGACGAGCAGCCCCAGCAGAAGCCAGAGCTGAATGAACGGGAGGAGGAGAGCGGGATGGAGGTGAACTGCAACGGCCACACCTCCACACCAGAGAACGAGACCAGCCCAGAGGTACAACGGACCAAGCAGTTGACAGAGGAGCAGGAGGACCAACAGAACGCAAACCGACCAGAGAGCAACACAGAGACCCGGGACACATCGAGCAACAAAGAAGGGCATCAGCCCTGCAACAGTTCACCCGGAGACACTGACCTGCAGCAACTCCCTGCCCCTCTCAGCCCAGACTCTGTCGCAGTAGAGCTAAAGGAGAAGAAGGTGGAGGAGATGGAGACCAAAGGAGGGGATGAGGAAGAAGACAGCCAGAATGGTTAGTTAAGTTTTTTTTGTTTCTGAATGAAGATACAGTGTTATATTGTGTTGGTGTTGTGTTGGTTCCAGCACTTTACTGAAGCCAAGTTAAGCTTATATTGAGTATTTGCTGTGTTATTCTGGATATGAAATGAAAACAATTTGTATACAGCATGGTTAATTTAATTAATAATAATCCTTTTTACATATCTGACTTGCAGTATTAAGGGTGGATTCACAGTAGGAGACAGTACAAAGTGTGTGAAAATAACACTTGGCACTGAATTATGCAAAATGCTTTTTTTTGTGTGTAACATACAATATATTTTCACACTTGCTCAAGAATCTGATATCACAATTTGCTTTAATATACACATTAAGGCAACATTCATTACAGTAAGAAAAGAGACCTTCAGTATGGCTGACAATGAAGTGGCACAGTAAGCATGGGTTGTAGCTAGAAGATGAGTAGGCTGCATCAGACTAAAGGCGCTAGTAAAAGCTAATGCAAATGGATTATCCCGGCACATCATTAAAAACCTCCGCTAACCAAGTACCCAGAGGGGAGACCCTGAAATGTCATCAATGAAATGTCAACCCAGGAGTTGAGATGTAAAGGGTTGTCATTTTTAATGTGATCCTGGGAGTTTTATTCCCAGTTGTCGAGATGACCCTGTGCGGTTATGAGCATTCTGCCAGTTTAGGTTTTTTTGGTTGTCTCCAATGTGTCTAAATATTTATTTCGTTGTTCCTGCTGCATTTCTACATCACTCTCTTCTGCCCCCTCTCCCTCTCCTCTCCTCTCTTTAACAGGAGCATCAGGCAGTATGTTAGTAAATCCCCTGGACCCTGTAAATGCTGACAAGCTGCAGGTTAAGATTGCTGACCTGGGCAACGCCTGCTGGGTGGTGAGTGCAAATATATACATGAACCCTTTTCATTTTTTAGTCAAGGTCTCTTATTGAGATGTTTTTGAAAGGTTTGTCCACTGTGCTTTAAATCTGAACTTTAAATCTGGCTTAATTCAAGAAGCAGCCTTTTGTAAATACCAGTTTATTTATTAATTAGTGCCTCAATATTTAGGATTTCTCTCTTTCATGCAGCACAAACACTTCACAGATGACATCCAGACACGGCAGTATCGTTCTCCTGAGGTGCTGACTGGAGCCGGCTACAGTACACCAGCAGACATATGGAGTACAGCCTGCATGGTAAAACAGACACACACAGTCTAACTGTAGGGGCACTATGTTATTGACACTGACTGGGAAGACAAAAATGTTTTGTCATATCCTACCCGAAAAAATCTTGGTTTAATGTTTTGGAAGATGTATTGTTGACATCAGCTTCCAGACTTCTTCTTCTCTTCTTTTGACTCATTGCTGATTTACCAGTTCACAGAAATGTGTATCCTATCAATATTAGAGATGCACTGATTGATGAGCTGTGTTGATCTGCTGTTAATTATAGTTCTTACAAAGAAAATTGTAGTCAGCAGGTCACACCTTTTTAAAAAATCAGACATTGGCCAGGAAAAATATAGTCAGTGCGTCCCTAGTCTATGCATGAGATACAGACAATCAGTGAACCTGATCATCGAAACATTGGTCTACAGCAACAGTAGTTGTAGTTAAAATGCGTGTAAACACACATAATGTAAGATAAGCTATTAGTGAAGGTTGCTCATCCTGAATCCTTAAAAAGATGATGGATGGTAACACCATTGCCACAAACTAACATAGCCTACTAATGGACTTGTATTTGATTAAACCCATTCATTTATAAAGTTCATAGGTTTGTGTGTGGGGTTTTTTTCCCTCAGGCTTTTGAGCTTGCCACTGGAGATTATCTGTTTGAACCCCACTCCGGAGAAGACTACTCACGAGACGAAGGTTAGTGTCTGGTTCCCCAGAAACATCTGTCCCGCAAAACATCAGTTATCTAGAGGGTTTTCCCATTAGACGAGACCTGTGAAATGAGTGTGAATGCCAGATTCACATAGGGAGTTATAGACTTTATACTCTGTTTATAAAGTATAAAGAGTACAGTGCTTTAGCCATTTACTGAAATGGTTCTGTTTACTTTGTTGCTTCAGCAGCTGTGTTTGTGTTTCTCCGCCTCCCTCTAGATCACTTAGCGCTGATCATGGAGCTCCTAGGCAAAGTTCCTCGGAAGCTGATCTTGGCAGGCAAATACTCCAAGGAGTTTTTCACAAAGAAAGGTAAACATACCCCGGCCGCGCCACCGGCTGTCTGCTGCAGCTAAATCCTGTTCATCCTTAAAATATGCTCAGGTATTTGGTGCAAAAGTCACTATTTCAGACTGCACCTCAAGGGAACAGCCACCTGCTCAGCTGAGGACAGAACTTGCAAATTAAATTAAGTGCAGTTATTCCAATTCATAGAGGTGGTGCAGTGGATTTATTTCAACCAAAAGGACTTTGACATGTTATTTGTATAAAACCATGTTTTTACATGTTTATATAATACCTATAATATGTAATGCCTCAACATTCAGAACCGTAATTTTTTAAATATAATATTTTCTCCCAGGCGACCTGCGTCACATCACCAAGCTGAAGCCGTGGGGTTTATTTGACGTGTTGGTAGAAAAGTATGAGTGGTCCAAAGAGGAGGCACACACCTTCAGCACCTTCCTGCTGCCCATGCTGGACCTGGTGCCTGAAAGGAGAGCCACCGCAGCCCAGTGCCTCTCCCATCCTTGGCTCACATCCTAGAGACCCACCTGCACACACCTCCGCCCTCACATTGTGAAAGGATAAATTAAGATTGAAGATTCCCGGGCTTGAAAACATACCGTCTACAAACTCATTCATGCCTGCAAAGACCCTGTGACTGCATTGTGCCTGCATCCTCCTGTCATGGCTCTCAGAGGCTAGCTACACACACTTTCATGAATTCAATAAAAAGAGGGACTACAGTTGAGTCTCTGTCCTGTTTTGGATTACACTGGTGATGGAAGGAACTCGAGATCTTCTCCCTGTATTTATGGCTGTTTTTTTATTGGCTGCATAAGAATCGACCTCACTCTCTTTTCTCTGCAGCACATTATTCTCTTTATTTTTAGCCATAGATAATAAACTGGGATTTAAAAGGAAGTTGCACTTTGTCTACAAATGCAGAACAAGACAGGATGTTAACAGAAACATAAAGATTGCCCACAAACTGTTATCATTTAGGTCACTAATAAGCCAAATTTGGCTCTGTTTGCCGGTCATCACGTTAGCTGTGCCAGCTTTTGTTTTGATTGTCAAATGTGTGCAAAGTGCTCAGAAATAACAACTGCATAATGCTAACAGGCATAATGAGTCTAGTAATGTTCTTAGTGCTGTTGGCTTTATCCTGAAAAAAACTTTTGTACATTTGTATACAGGCAGAACTACATGATTAGAAAGCATAACTTTCATACATTTCAAAATTGTGCACCAGTTCTGGAGTGGGACTCATCAGAAATTAAACTTAAAATTTTTCAGGAAACTGCTTAATCTCAAATTTTCTCTAGTGTTAATTTCAGCATTCTCAGAAAAGAAGCACTTGGCACAGTATAATGTAAAAAAAACCCTTTCAGATTCCTTCAACTTTATGCTGTCTCATACTTGGATTACTTAATGCCTGTTGTGAAAAATGCTTCATATTCCATTTCCCACATTAACAGCAAAATCTAGTTGTCTGGATCCATGTCCAGAATACAGTGCAGTGTACCAAAGAGTCGGCCTGTAGCCTCCCTCTCTGTGGCTAATGCTGTGCGCAGTTTCTAGAAGAGACTGTCAGCAGTGTAGATTGAAGGCAGAAACCTTTTTTAATATTTTTTTATTACACTTTTTGGAAATGCCTCCAAGAATGTTCAGGTGGTATCTGGTTGTAGGATTATTAAAGCTTTGTGTTTCCACTGCACATGGAGGTGTTGGATTTGAAAATAATAGATTGTACTAAAAAGAAATGCTGTAATGCTTTGAATCCCCTCAAAACCATTTGTTTGTTTTTCTACCAAGTCTCATCTCCTCTGTCCATGTCTCCCCTCTTAATTTGATTGTTAATTTTTTTCTGAAGGTGATAAGAATAAACATTTTTCAAAATCTCACTAGATTGTATTTGCCTCATAAATCGCCACCACAGTGTATCATGCAGGCGTATCCATCCCCAAAGACACAAAGCAGAATCAGATGTTCAATAGGAAGATTTTATTCTATACTGAGCACCAACAGATCCATGAACCAAGGTCAGAGTTTACATTGAGGACTGTTGGGAGCATATTTTATTAGGACTTTTAGAAAAATCACTCAACTCCTTAATACATTACGTGAAACACCAGTTTTAAAAGTTAATGATAAAACATAACTTTTTAATGATGTTAGCACAATCTGCTTAGCATTGATAGTAACTCTCTCTCCAAAGTAACAAGGAGCTGCTCTATATTGGTATTTTCAAATAAAATCTTTTGCAGGAAAGTCCACAGAATGTTAATTCCTTTGTTTTAGTCCAAAATACAAAAAGTTAGCTCATCTAAGACTGCAAGGTCAGAGCTGGAGGTTGGATAGTAACTACTCCCATGTTTTCAAAGTCTGACACAATTTCAAGGACAGGATGAACTTATTTTTAGATTAATTAACTCTCCTGAATCCTTGGAGTACATGTGAATCCTTTCAGTCAGTAGTACTCCCCATAAAGTCTCGTCCATCTCTTCCCTCCGTTGCCCACAGCCGGCCTAGTCGTTATCTGTGGTTGAGAGAAAAACATTACTGAAAAGAGAAGGGGGTGTAATCTCAGTTCAGACAGTGACATAGCTTTATGTCAGTAGCTCAGCTGGGTTTTAGCTGATACGCCCATTCTATGACACGAGCAGTGTAAAGCTATGCAAGCGGCTCTGTGAGGCTGTACTCAAGCAGCTTTGAGCTAAATGCTAACATTGATAATGCTAGCGTGTTGATTTGTAGCAGGTATAATGGTTACCATCTTAATTTAACATGTTACCATTCTAACTTTAGCTAATTAGCACACAAAAAAGTACAGCTGACAGGAATGTCATTAGTATTGGACAAATGAAAACTTTGGCACTAGATGAAAGGTCAGGCGATGAAGTGTATTACATTTCATCCTCTGGGGAACATCAGTGTCCATAATCAATCCAATAGTTGTTTAGATATTTCCATAAAAAAAGAAAAGTCAATCTCATGGTGGAACTTCTATTATACCTTTATTTTACCAGCCAACACATTCTTATTTACAATAACGGCCAGGCAGGAGAGGAGACAAAGGACTCCTGTTGGGAATGGGTATTGGGATTAAACACTCCAAACACTAGAGTAAAGGTAAATTCATTCAAATACATCATCCACATTGACCTGCTGATGTACAATATTTCATTTCCATCCAGTATGTATTGAGATACTTCAGTCTGGACCATAGTGATGGACCGGACAACCTTGCAATCTCAAGCATATGCCGCCAGTGATCATTTTGTCCTCAGGTTATTCAGACCTCAGCGATTCAATACTTAAACAGAGGGTCAAACTTTGAGGTGTCTACGCTGCCCAGCCTCTGCTTCACTTCACCCTCCAGGCAGAACATTTAACCTTTACACCAAACCCTCTGAAACCTTTAACTTTCCTCCTGCTATCTCCCAAGAGTCCACCCTTTTCTTTCCTCTTGCAAAATTTGCCTCTCAGCTGAAACCCCTATCTCTTCTTCTTTCCTCAAGCTAAACATCCTCATCCAACCTATGTCTTTCTCTCCCTCCCTCCCTCCTTCCCTTCCACCCCTCTTCACTCTTGTACCTTTCCCCTCCACCTGGAAGTCCTCGGGCAGCAGCTTGTCCTGCCGGCTGCCCAGGCTGAAGGCCACCATGGAGAGGATGAGGGAGTCCATAATGCTGATGATGGCCAGGATGTACGCCCAGCGCACCGTGCAGTTGCCCAGGGTGTATTTGTCGGTCCGCTGGCCACACATGCGCTTCACCTCGTCCGAGTCCCAACCGTCAGGATAGATCATACAGCCAATCACCATGCATGTGCCTGGGAGAGAGGGAGGCACAGGATGTGGGTTTAAAACCAGGTCATTCATTTTGAAAACATTTCTTATTTATTTTAATACACAAACTTTTTTGATATGGGAAACCTGTGGAATTGCATTTGCATGTATTCAGTTAAGGAATTTACCACACTTAAGTACACATTTGAGGAACTTGTACTGTACTTTGTTTTTTTATATTCATGCCACTTCTACTTTTCTACATTTCAAAGGGAAATGTTTCACTTTTTACTGCACTGCAGAGCTTATAAAATATGATGTTTGTTATAAATTAAACCACCCCACAGTATATACAAGAGCTGAAACAATTAGTCAAGCAACAGAAAATGAATTGGTGACTATTTAAAAAATAATGTACAAATGCAATCAGCCTCTCAAATCTGTGGATTTGCTGCTGTTCCCTGTAATAACCTTTATTTATTTACAATCGTTTTGAGGTTTGGACTTGTTGTTGTTGTTGTTGTTGTAGTATATTATAAGAAAACATTGTGAATGTATCACTTTGGGCTCTTGTGATGGACAAGAATTTGTACCAAGTAATCAATTGAGTAGTGGAGAAAATAACCAGCAGATTAATCCTCCACCTCAACTAACAGTAAAATGCTGCTTACACATAAATGAATAAGTATTAATATTAGTATAATAATAGTATTGGATCTGGTGATAGAATATGTAGTAATATATCTCACTGGGGGCTTTTGGGTACATTAACTCCACTCCAGTCTCCACTGATGTAATAAACAAAAAGAGAAATTAATTATATGCACTCCACTTATTCAGGTATACGCACACGTGCGCACACACGCAGGTAAGATGCCTAGCAACGTCAGGGCATCTCAACTCCGCAAAGACAAACTCTTCATCCATTATTGACTCTACAGAAAGACAGCCTGTTTTGTGCTGGCCAACCTCGGCATGTAGAGCCATGTGAAGTATCAGGTGATGAGGTGAAACATTAGCACACATGCACAACTCACTTTCACTTTCTGAGCCTCTCACACCCTTTCACCATCACCCGTTGGCTTCTTAACACAAAAAGAAGTTAACTGCTGACACCACCTGAAACAAGTATGATTTTATGACATTAGACATATGATAAAACTAATATGGTTTTCTTTTACATTTTACCGTCTCTTATTGTTTCAGACTCTACTGAACCCCTCACACAGTCTCAAAAGAATCAAAGAATTAGAATAACCCTTTCACAAGATCAGTCCCCACTGACAACTTTTTTTAAAACTTAATTAAATGGGGCCCTTAGAAGAGAGATAATTTTAGATTAATTTGCAAAACCTTGCAAAAAAATTGTCTTTAGAAGCTAAATAATGCTTGAAACCTCTGCAATCTGACCCAAAGTAAACTTAATTTAGAGGTTAACGACCCACAGAGACTTTATTTTTAAAAAGCTCCAGCTGGGAGATGTTTTTATTGTCCCCACCAATAGTGACATGAAATATCCACCCTTACAACTATTGGAGCACACACACACACACACACACACACACACACACACTGAATGGCAGGTGTGGGGCGCGTGAAAAGGGAGAGGAGAAAGTGTAACGACACACCTCCAGGTTTAGCTCATTATTTGCTTCATTACAGGCTTGTCCTTTCACTTGCAGCTACATCTGTTCACAAGCTGCTTCGCGTTCCAAAAACAGAATCACATTTCACTTGTGTCTGTGTAGGCCCTATGTGTCACTTAAAGGAAACTACTGAAATGTTGCTGGATGTTTGACTGACTACTAGTCTTCATTTTAGTCTTAGTCTTTAAGAGATATTCTAGTCTGCCCTTGACATTTACAGGACAAAGCCACTGTCATGCTTCTGTGTGGTCTTGTTGCTTGTGTGTGTGTTCTTCACTCATTTCTCTCTTTATATCTTTATGAGGCTGAAATGCACTCATCTTTTTATTTCCAAATGGCCTACAATTAGCAAGTGTCCAGAGATGAGGTTATGTTTACAGTTGTACTTCAGTGGTGGAAAAGTGCGTTATTTTCCACCACTGAAGTACAACTGTATATTATATTATACTTATATTTCATGCTACTTTATACTTCAACTCCACTACATTTCAGAGGAAAATATTTTACTTTTTTATCCACTACGTTAAACGAACAGCTATAGTAAGTAGTTCGTTTTACCTAATCATTGTTTATGAACATAAGTTTGCGTATTTTTGTATTGTTTTTGTACTGCATTCTGTTTTCTATATGAAATATCTTATATGATAGCCTAAAGTGGATTATAGTGGCGTATAGCCTATAATGTAGCCTAATTTACGATCCTATAATGTGAGATGAAGTTTTTATATGAATCACATAACTATCAGTAACTTTTTGTTGAGACTTTTTGTCGTAGCCTAACTTCCATTTCTGCAGCAGCTACAAACTTAAGTCAAACCCTGGTGGAGCTCACTCGAGGCCAGCTGCATCCAGGCGCAGATCTTGTAAACGCTCCCCGCGTTGCAGAAGAAGAAGAGGCTGAAGCAGACTATGCTGCCCACCACCAGCAGCATGGAGATCCCCACGAAGAACATGGCCGTCTTGAAAGCGCCGGACGGGATCGAGCCGAAGTCCAACGCGCTCCCCTTGCAGGTGAGCTCCGAGGTGAGCGCGTTGCCGATGCAGTAGTGGAACAGGCCGAAGTACCCGGCCTGCGGCGTGTTGACGCTGTCCCCGATCCAGTAAGGCTGGATGAACACCACCACGGTGATGACGGCGAAGGTGATGGTGAAGACCGTCCACAGCACGCCTACGGCCCGGGCGTTACGCACGTAGTTAGTGTGGTAAATTTTGGCTGCCTCCTGAGCCGGGAGCATGGCGAGAGGGAGGGCCTCTTTCACCTCTTGGATGGCCTAAAAGGTGGTGGTGGTGGGGGCGGAACTCCTCTTAGATTGCTTTTTTTGTAAACCTGTTCAAGAGTGAATGTGCCACAGCCTTTAGTTTCCTGATTAAAAGCGTCCTACGACGAGGTGCACCTTCTTTACATCCATCTTACCCAGTGCTGGATCAATAACAAGAAGTTTCTTTTCTGTTAACACTACAAATATCACCGCAGGACCATAAGTCTAACTTGAGTGGTAAGGGGTTTCTCCAGTGTGTGGATGGTTATTTCTTCCCTCTGTGTCAGCTGGCAGAATGTTTCCTCTCTAGGAGGCTGTGGGCTTCAGACAATGAATGATTAATGGTTAAAAGATACGCAGAATAGAGTAACAGTGCAAACCTTTCCAGATGGCAAGAAAGGCTATTCTCCTTTCACTTTTAAGTGCCTTTATTTTATGACAGATTTTTTCTTTGCTTTTTTTATATTTTAGGTCAAACACGGGCTATATCCCATTTCAGATAAGACATAGTAATGCAGATGCACAGTGACTTTGCTACATGTTGGGTCAGACCAACTTTAAGTTTCGTGTTTTTACGCATTTTTGTCAAGTTTGTCTTGACACAATACTCACATGTACATTGAAAGAGTTTTTGTTTGCTGTAATTCTTCTTCATGTCCATACTGGCCAGAAGGAAACCTGACTCTTCACGGAGAGAGACGCAGTCTGTTGGACGCTCTGTTTCCCTCACCACATACTGAGTCTCCTGTCATTTCAGACACTCTCTCCTGCCCTGCAGAGACCCCTTGCCATCACCTGACCTCCCCACCAACCTACACAGGCAGTAGGGGATCCGCCCCTCAGCCTGACATCTTTTGAATAAGTTTGACTATTTTAAGACAACCTACTTGCCTGTTTTTGACCATGAGTAAATGTGAACTTGTACCTATCCTGCTTGTCTCTGACTTGTGCATCTGGGTTCAAACCTGTTTCTCTAGTGACTCATTGCACGGGGACAATATCCACAAGTCTGTTCTGTTTAAAAACAAGTGTGAAATGTAAAGCCAACATCACGCTTCACCAGTCTGAGTAAGACAAATCATGTGGTTATTAACGAAAATGAAATGCAATTCCCTCAGTGTGCTTCAACAGACAGTGTATCTACTTGAGCGAGACTGGTGAAGCCAGTCGCACGTCGCCTCGTCGCATGAGAACTGTGGATTTTGTCCCCCATCACTTACATTGGGATCGTGTGAGGAAGGGATCTCTTCATTGACAGTATTAGCAGGAGAAATGATTACAGTCACCTATAGAATCTATATGTAGCATGTGTTGTGCCAAAGTTGACACAGATTCTTTGAGATGGGATTTACTGGGGATTCAGTCATTGCAGCCTTCTTTGAATAAGCTTCTGAGCAAGTGAGGGTCTGAAAGACTCACTCACATGCGCTACAGTCCACCACTAGATGGAGCTACAGAACTTCAGTGTAACTACATACTACAATCCCTCAAACCGGTCTGTTTCCTACTTTGTCCCATATCACTCTTCACACAGATCCCAAGCTGTCTCAAGAATGTTCTTATGTTTTTGGTCACATGCCCTTGAGACAAAGTAAGAGGAGTAAAGTGATTAGTTAACCAAGGCAGTGTAGTAAATCTGAAGGGAACTGACTAGGACTAAACCTTATACCTTATCTCTCACAGGACACTACAAGAGTTTTTTATGTGTGGTGGTGTCAAGTGTCTGTATTGGAAGAAACACTTTTCTTATGTGCAGCATGTTTGGTTTTAATGAAGTCCTGGATAAACAAATATGCTTTTAAAAAGTCCTTACGTGTCAGAAGTAAAAATACTACCAGATCTTTTTGTTTATTTATCTTACATTATTCTATATATATTAATGGATTCATATTCAAGGTGGAGCTAATTGTAACCCCTTAATATACTGATGAGTAGTTTCATCTATAGTTTTCATCTTTCTGGCCTAATAAACCCACAGGCCTTCTTTTTTTCTGATGCTTTGTATTTACAGATTATTTATATAAAATGCCTTTGTTGTGATGTTCACCCTGATCCTCATCACCGGTCGTGAAATAAATAACATGATAGCTCACATCTGCTGCATGTCTTTCATCAACATTAATGATCATGATCAGAAAAGGAAATCAGTGTGGAAATGTGGTGCTTTGCTACAGTCATGTGTGGGCTGTAAATTCAGTTATTTCCACAGTTCGTGTCACTCACAACGGAAGTTAACTGCTAAGTCCTGCTATCTGTATCGTTACACCTCTTATTGTGTGTTTTTCCGTGCCTGTTCCATGCTTTTGCTCTCAGTGTTGTCCCATATACTGATGCGCTGCACACAAATGTATTGACTTAAAGAAGCCCTTTCACATGCCTGATGCCGACATATTTGACCTTTTGGTAGCTTTCAGATCCTAATCAGTGAATATTTAGGCACATAAAGCCCCTAGCTGACTGACTATTGTCTGCTTAGAGCCTGATGTTTGACCCATAATCTACAATTTTCCCAGAGCCATGTCTGATGTCATGATGTTTGTTCTCACTTTGTTCCATCCCATTTTTTAATTTTTTTTTTCACTGTTGATATGATACATGTAATAGGCTGATAAATAGATCTGTATGGTATGTGTGCATGTGTCTTTTCTGTGTATGAGTGTGGGTACTTGGGTGTCAATGCACTTAGCTTTATTAAGTGATACTGCCCCAGAGTGAGAGGGAGGCTGTTTATAATCAAGTTATTTGGGAGCAGCAATCCAATTTTCCGATACAGGATGGAGAGAGATTTCATGTGTGAGAGTGTGTGCGTGTGTGTTTGTGTGATGCCTATGGATGAGAAAGAGGTTGGGATTTTATGCTTTCATCCTGCCTTGTGTGTGTTTTTATATTGTGTGTGCTGTGGCTGTTTGTGTGCATGCCTGAGTTTGGCCTGTGAATGCATAATGTGATTAAACATGTTAGTCACAGCTCTCTAAGTGGATGCTTCAACTATAACGATCCACAACAGTGAAGAGTAAATAATTTGCAAGATCCTACTGCCACTAGTCCGTTCATACACAGTAGATGTTGTTAATAAAAAATATTATAATATAATCTCTTTTTTCTACAGAAAGACTCTTTAAACAGAAGCTGCACACAGAAAGTACTGAAATAAAAACTGATTTTTTAGTTTAGTGTTTTTCCTAGAAAAAGTTATCTAAAGAGCTGGTTGTATTGCTTCAAGGGGAATTCAGGAGTCTGGTGATGTTCCTTATCTTCCATTTTAAGCTAGGTGGAAGTTGTGTCTGTGGCTGTCTTTAACCCCCTTTAGGCCTATTTGTTCGGAGAGCACAAAGAGCCTTTTCTGTCAATTCAGCATCTCTTCCTGTCCCTTTCTCGCTACCGTCTTCAGAGGCTGTTTCCATAGAAACGAGGTGCAGGATGCCCTCAGAGAGATGACGGGGGAGGTGATGGAGTAAGATGACAGA
The DNA here is from genome assembly GCA_024633595.2 of Lepomis macrochirus. Taxonomy (NCBI): domain Eukaryota; kingdom Metazoa; phylum Chordata; class Actinopteri; order Centrarchiformes; family Centrarchidae; genus Lepomis; species Lepomis macrochirus. The sequence continues at coordinate 28,933,585 of JALXJV020000004.1, read as the reverse complement.
GAATTTGAGTAATAATTAGGTAATTATACCAGGTCAATGAAAAGATTGCTACTATAATAATGAGTCACTAAAACTAGCTTGTGATCTTACGTTCATGAACCACTAAAGTTCAGATTCAGTTCAGATTTATTTTAGGATGTACATTTATTCCAAAATTTTGAAGACTTTTGAAGACTGATGTGAAGACCACAGATTTGAAGACCGATGTGAATGTGCTTTGTACACATTCACATCGGTATTATTATGGGTAATATGTTCCACCCTGACATACTTGTGTGTACATGAGTATCAAGTGAATTGTTTTTTTTTATGTTTAAAGAAGTCCGCCGCTTGTTTCTGGAGCTGTGGGGGGTCAGCTGTCACAGATGGACTCTATTAGTCTTTTGTGAATGTGCTAGCACCAGCATGCAATGGGCTTGGGGCAGGAGACCAAAGAACAATCACTCCTTGTTGATCTCCTCCTCCAAACTCACACGCACACACACACACACACACACACACACACACACACACACACACACACACACACAGGTCCTAGCCCTGTGATGCAGCACTAAATTAGCCAATGAGTGTCACTACCTCTCTGAAACACCCCGCGGCTGAAGCAGCCAATATGAGCCCCCTTTTAGCCTCCACCCCAGCCACCGCCTGGTCACAGCCCAGCAGGAAGCATCAGAGCCTGGGCAGAAATGGCGCAAAGTGTGGGTCAGCATGTGCCCTGGGGATGGAAGCTGGAATGTAGGTCTGCTGTACTGGGGATCATGTTCATGACTATCTCACCACCGTTATCTGGTGATCTGTGTTTGAATACATGCATGATTTACACGTAGGCTCTTCTGGGCTCACGTTCATGCAGCCTTACAGCAACTGCCTTTTCTAAAGGTGAAATGGTGCTGGTACCCCTGGATAATACCAGAGAAATATATTAATCTACATATTATATCAGTATAAAGTTTAAATGTTTGTTTGTTTTCTTTAAGTGGTAATTTTTCTAACCGATAGGTTGTAGCTGGAAGACCATATCCTCCACAAGTAAGTAATTTAACAAGTAAGCTGTTAAATTAAAACAAGAGTTAAACATTTAGGGCAGGGGTGTCCAAACTACGGCCCGCGGGCCAACTGCGGCCCGTTGTCTGTTTTGAATTGGCCCGCAGTAAATTCTAAAATTATAATGGAATATGGCCCACACATGAAACTTGCACTTGACTGTATTGTACTTCCTAGTGTTATACTTAGTTATATATGCTGTTTTAAGAAAGAACTGCCTACCATTTTTGTAACAAAAAAAATAAAACCATTAATGGAAAGTTGTGATAAGCATCTTCAATTATCAATTTGATTGATATTACTTAATTGAATACTCTAGAGGTGAGGCAAAATATCTTACCTGTAGTGAGTGGCCCAGCCCTTCATATATTTTTCTGTATGTGGCCCTCATTGAAAAAAGTTTGGACACCCCTGATTTAGGGAAATACACCTATTCACTTTCTTGCTGAGACTTAGATGAGAAGAACCGTACCGCTCCATGACTGGTGTTAAACAAAAAGCTACAGCCAGCAGCTAGTTAGTTAAGCATAACGAAACTACTTCCTCCAGAATGATCATGAAGTCAAATCAATACACCTCTAACACTAAACTGAACATTATAAACTTCATGGAGGTAGCATTTATTGCAGGACTGTTATATTAGACAACCGCTAGGGTCTCAGTGTGGGGCTATTTTTTGAGCAGGTGGAGCCTCCTATGGTTGTTCGCTAACCTCACACAGAGGAGAAGAAGTAATAGATATGAAGTAGGAGATATGAAGTATTAATTAGTGAGCTTGAGAGATGGTGGTAGGTGGATTTTGTAACCTTTGGACAAAACCAGGCTGTTTCTCTAAATGTTAGTATTTATTACTTCCTGCCTCTGTGTTCTCAAGGTTTTGTTTGTTAGTAATGCTCCTGTTCCATGTTCTCTGTGTTGTATTTTGTTACAGTCGTCCTCGTGTTATTGCTAGCTTTATTGCCTGATTTCGTTGAAGTTGTTGGTGTCTGGTGTTCATTCTCTAGCTTTGTTTCCTGTTGTCTGACTGTCCTGAGGTGTTTCATCCGTTTGCTCCCTCCCTGTCCCGTTTGCCCTTGTATTTAATGTGCTCAGTTCTGCTCAGTCCTTGTCGTTGCTGATTGTTTCCCTGCTTGTGTCCATGTTCGCCCCGCTGTGACTTTTCATACTCAGTTTGAGACTTTTGTTTTGGTTTTTTACATGTAAGCCTGAGTATTTCTGTTTCCTTTTGGATTAAACATTATAACTGCACCTGCATTTCCAGTGTCTTGCATTTGGGTCTATATCTCAGTTATCTGTCTCGGCACTCAGCCATAGAACCTGACAGTATCATTCAGTCTAACTCTTGGTGAGGAAATGAATAACTGTATTTCAGAAAATGTCATACCTTCTCTACCTCCACTGTAAGCGGTAAAAGCAGAGCTCTGCAGGGTGATTGGGCAAAGCCCCACGAGGGGTCTGGCACTGCCAAGAACTGGCAAGGGCCTGCTCTGCTTTATGCCACTGCAGCTGACACATCTAAATCTAAGCAGCTCCTGTGTCAAACATTAAACACAGACACCTTCAAACATCTGTCCACACACTCATTAGACTCAGCCATGCATTCCCATTGAGAAGGAAACGGAGGGAAGTAAAAATATACGTGAAACAAGTGTGCATCATTGAACTGCCTGACTTTTCATTTTGGCGATGGACCTCTTTCTCTGCCAGCCAGTAAGTCTTCAAATGTGTGTTTACATAATCCTGGCCAATTCAAACTGTTTTGTTACGGTAAAGAATGGGGGATTAGTTTATGGAGCTTCAAAGCCAAATATAGAAAACGTATGTGGGGGATTACAGACACATCAAAGAACAAGGATGGAGAATACATTAGGGTGCAGTTTCATCTTCCATCTCCCTCTCTGACTCGTTCCTTGTCTTTTTCACTGAAAGAGGGAACGTGATGCATGTGTTGGAGCAGAGAAAGAGAACATTGGACATCATTGGTATTAAATGCATCACAGTGAGCTTCTTTTAATACACATATAGTGTATGGAAGCACAGCACAGTGGATTGTCTTGGATTGTTTCAGTGTGTTTGTGCGTGTGTGTGTGTCTGTGTTCATGTATCAGTGTCTGTCACATTATTTTCCATCGATGTGGCAATAAAATATGTCTTATTTTAAAATGATATATTCAACACTGGAAAAAATACCCACACAAAGATTGCGGTACATCAAAGATATGAGTCATCTTCATGTTTTCAGGTCAGGATATAATCACATGCTGCAGAAATGAGAAGGGCCATCAAGTAAGAATGATGAAGTGTGTGTGTGTGTGTGTGTGTGTGTGTGTGTGTGTGTGTGTGTGTGTGTGTGTGTGCGTGTGTGTGTGCGTGCGTGCGCGTGTGTGTGTTGAAGAAAAGTGCCAAATCCAAAGCGGGAGAATGAATTGCCGACTTCACCGTGACTGACAGAACCCGAGGGTGGCTGGAAAGATTGTATTTGAAAGCCTCTTATGTAATTAGGGTGCTGTTATTTTGACTATATGTGGCCCTAAATATAGGGATTATGCGGCAGTTTGGAAATTGCAATATTAAAATATCTTCAGGGTTTTAAAACCCACACAGTACGATTATGAAATGTGCTTTTTACATTGTAAAGTGCTGAGGAGGAGTTAGTATACAGGGGAGAAAACTGTAAACATGCATGAAAAAAAGTCCACCCTAATGATGTAATATTTTGTATGAGTTAGTCTTACAAGTTCACCAGACAAAATAAAGAATAATGTGTGTGTGTGTGTGTGTGTGTAGGCTTGTTTTACTACTAGTTGTGGGGTCTGACAGCCTTGTGGTGACCATAACGTTGAAACCCACAAGTTTAAAGGGCTTTTTAAAAGTTAGGACTTAGATTTAGGACACAAGTTAGAATTGTGTATGTGATTAGGGTAAGGGTTAAGGTTAGGCATGTAGTTCCGATGGTTAAGGTAAAGGGCTAGGGAATGCATTATGTCAATGAGATGTCCACATGGGGATAGAGGAACAAACGTGTATGTGTGCACCGCCCTTGTTTGTGTGTTTTGTCGTCACAGTTGAGGTGGCCAGTGGCCAGTTCCCAGCAGATCTAGGAGGATTGTAGTTTTATCCCCATAACTGGATGTTAATCTTGTGTGGAATCCATCACTGCGCCCGGGGAACAAACCCTGTGCAGCACTAACATCGCCACCTGGTCCTTGGGACACACACATGCACACGTACACACATACCACTCTGTACACAGAATGGGCTTATAGTTCATGCAGCCCTTCGCAGACTGTGTTTCATAACATAAAAGTAATTGTTGTGGGACTGCAGCGCCTTTATTCTGCATTCAGACAGAAAGCAGTGTTTCTTGTTCACCACTACACAGCTGACTGACCCGACTTTCCACACGGTCATGCAGAATAAGTACAAACAGTTACCTAAATGAAGTTGTGAAATATTAGGAAACAGTTTGCTAAAGTTCAGACATGGCTGTCATTGGGAAACTGTTCACATACAGCAGGAACATGAGTCATAGATAATAAGGAGGATGAGGATTTGGATAGGTTTGGAGTTTGTGTGTGTAGATGTGAGTCCTGCTGCCAGAATCCTAACATGTGAAGTCACTTTGCATAGAAACCTGGCAGTATCAGCATGTTAGAGGAAACTTAATTGATGAGGGGAATAGGCAAAACTGGTTGGTATAGATCCAGAATAAATATTGACTACAAAGAGAGAGAGAAACTGAGGAGGAGTGGTTAAAAAGCATTGTGTCTGTTTGACTCAACTAAGAGAAAGGGCTTCAATTTCCCCTTTTGAAGAAATCTGACTCAGCAGGAGAGGGAAGTGGGCAGAGTGTAACTTCCCATCCAAACCAGAGCAAATTAACTCCATCTTCTGCCAGATCATAAAAAAACCTCTGCATGAGTTTCAACCTTTGACCTCAAGGTGTTTAAACCGGTAGCCCCTCCTCACCGTCATGGGAACCGTCTCCCTCAGTTTATGGCGGTTTAACGGACATCAGATGTCGCCGCTGGCAGACTGTGTGCTGTAGGTTTGTAATCTTTACTGCCCAAAGTGGGTGTATTTCTGGGCGGGACCAGGTAAGCTTGTCGGGCCCGCTGATTGGTCTTTTATGTTCAATGAAGGCGGGGCTAAATTGGCAGTTGGCCGAATTGCATGTCAATCGAATGCGATTATGCTGCGTTCATGGATTCCTCGGATTATTGAACAATCATAGAAAGTGCATTTAAATGGAGGAAAACGGCACTTTGTTCCTCGTTCATTTCACATTTGTGCATTAGTGGAAAAAACATAACTATTTACTGTTGCCTACTTAAGTACAGTTTCGAGGTACTTTTACTTTATTATTTCCATTTCATATTACTTCCTCTCCACAACATTTCAGGAGCAGGTATTCTACTTTTTACTACTCCACTACATTTAGGCCTAGGCAATTTTTCAGCTATTGAATCAGAATCAGTTTTATTGGTCAAGAATTACCAAATACATCTCTGGTAGGCTACCACACATACAAGTAATTTGACTCTGGTAAAATAAGTGATCAGCCTATTAAACATAATAGATAGAACATAAACACATAACATGCATGGTCATATTACCATCTGAGAGTATGTAAAATAGTTACATTACCTCTACCATGACCAGCTGCAACATTAAAGTGTTGTTTATCATAGTCAGAAATACTTAATTCTTAGCCTACTTAATTAAACCCCAAGTTGAAATTCTTTGTTACAGATACTTGCTTGCACAAGAAGGCATAAAAGAAATAATAGTAGAAGTTGGTAGAAGTAGAGAATATAAGAAATTTAAAATCAAACAATATAATAAATAATAAATGTGGATATATAGTATTAACCAAAATGTAATGATAAATAGCTGTATAGAACAGCATTATACAGTATTAATGGGATGGTACTGACAAATAGCGGTGATGAATATATGTTAATGCAATTAATAACAACAATATGACAATATAACACTAAGAGGGGCCGCACTGCTTCAGAATTAGTGCTTTTCCATTTGATGCTTTCAGTACATAGCTCATGACAGACCGTGGTATACGCTTATTATATCATAGTTAAGGGGCGTTGTTCGGCTCGACACGCAGCTAATAATAATGATAATGTTGTGCTAATAATACTTAAATACTTTCAGTAAGATCAAAATGCAGGACTTTTACTTGTTTTTTGTATTGTGGTTTATTTGTCAGGAAGAGTAGGTTAGGCTACTACTCAAACAGTGAAAACTGTTGGATAACGCCTTTTGTGGCTCTGCAGGGGGCTTAACCTTGATGATGTGGATATCAAAATGCTAATCAGAAAGCCTTTGGGGTTTGAAAGAAGTGGACATTGAGGATATTATGAATGATGCCATTCAGTTGCATGGTGGGAAACAGGATCCAGTGTTTTTGGAACTTGATCCGTAATGTTTCTTGTGAGTCCCCCGACTTTATGGAAGAACCAGGACTACTAAAATGCTGTGATAAGCCTTTCAGTAAATAATGTGGATACTTTTCCCACCTATGTCTTTGTGCGCACATGTGCATATTGTTTTGGGTATTATTCCTTAATATAACTAAGAGCATAATCAGCGTCTGTCAGTATCCATGGTAACGGGTTTAGTGTGGCAAGAGGTAAATAATTATTTTTGAATTTGGAGGGATCAGAGTCTTCTGCACGAGCGCTCCAAAGGTGAATTGAATATTTCCAACAGCCCTTGAATGCAGCAGTAACCCCTCCAGTTTACGGGCTCAGCGCCGCTTCAACGTGATCGCGTCTCTCTCTGAGAGTAGCGGTGTGGTTTCAGAAGAGCGCTCACAGTCTTCTCTCATACGCACTTCAAACAGGATGTAGAGACTGAGACAGACCACGGAAAGAACAAAAACGAAGCGGGTTAAAACACTGAGATGTGACAGACACCAGTGAGCCAGAAATGACCGCCACAACGAAGGAGAAGAATAAGAATAAGAAGACAGGAGGAGTCTCGATGAGGCAGCTCCCCGCCGGCAGGTCTTGACGGCTGCTCCGGCTGACCTGAGACACCCCGCACCGCTGCAGCACCGCACGGTTTACACACTGAACACCCAGCAGAGACGAAACACTCCACGTCCCGTCTGTGAACCTTGAAAGCGATAATGGCGAGCCAGGGCGACTGCTGTGTAAAGGTTGCGTTAAGGTAAGCCTCCTACGCCTGTCTGCTGGAAATCTGCCGACTTTAGCAGACCACATTGTGTCTGTGCCTCCTGGCGATCATTTAAATGCATCCCGCAAACCTATAGGCTATTCTTATTTTATTATCCTCACTCCTTGCTCATTGTAAGATACAGCAGGTTATACCGCCACAGATACGAGTATTACACCTTGTTTTATAATGCATGGGTGGTGCTCTGCACAGTATTGATAAGGCAAAGCATGTGCCAGCACCACGAGATACTATATGGTTTTCATGTAACGTAAGGGTGGGGGGCAGAAGTTCTCCACGGCATCAGTCCCTATTATGTGAGGCAGGCAGCGGTTTGTATTCGGGGTTTAACATTGGGTGATGAAACAAGGACAGCTGCAGCCAGGTGCAGGGAGGAGAATGGGCGTTTCTTCCCAAACCAATTTTCTGAATTATTATTCTCACAGGCAACTACCTGCAGTCTCACCTTACTCTAAGCGTGTGTACTGAACACATTACATGTGTGTAGCTGATCATGCTCCAAAGACAGATTTTAAAAGCAAAGGCATTTGTGGTGTTCTGATTTAAAAAAAATCCTGCCTCTGCAAATGAATCGAGCACAAAGAGATGCTCTCCTTCAGAGCTGTGTCATTCACTGCCTTTGTTGGCAAATGCACCCAAAAGCTCGAGCAGCAGAGCAGCTTTTGGATTCATATCAGGAGGTATTTGCAGTCCATCGACTGCGTGTGCCAGGACTGAATGCTGGTTGAAAGAGATCATATAAATGTGCATCTGCTGGCGCTGGGTGCCTCTGAAACTGGATGGCATGACTGTAGTGTGTGATTGGGGCTGCGCCTGTAATCATGCTCATTTTGCAGTGTGTGTGTGTGTGTGTGTTGAGCTGAGGCGGTGGTCTGACCGGCCCACTGTCCATCAACTCAGACCCTTCCAGACTCTGTCACACCAGCTGATGAATCCAACTTGGTCATCCTGAAGGTCCTTCATGAGAAGATTGTTGTCTTGAGCATTGTATAGTACAGATACAAAGAATGAAACTCGGGCAGTCCTGATCAAAATTGGCCTCCTCTGTTCTTGTAAGGTGAAAGCAACAAATGGTGAATATTTAACTATTTCTCAAAAAGGCCCCCTTTGAGGTTCTCCAACCCCAGTTTGGGAGCCACTGATTGAACTTAGAGGCGGTTGAGGGTGGGGGTCGGCCCAGTAAAGCAACCTTTTAAGATGAACCTGACTACCAATGGCCCCATTTCCTCAGGGGAGGTTTCAGAGTCACTTGTCAGTCAGCCGCCCAGTGGATCTCCTTTGTGCTTGTTCACAGTGAGAACTGTAACAGGAAGTGGGGTGGGCGGTGCTGACAAAAAGGCAACGAAAAAAGGTGAGAAGAGAAGCCACAGAGACAGCTGGTGGCTGCTGCTCAACTGAAGTTATTGATCCAAGTCTGGAAGGCTTGTCGACAGAGTGTAACTGGATGAAGGTGACAGATATCGCTGCACACGCCACACATACACATTTGTGTTTAGCTGTCCCCATCTTTATTTGGTGATGCAATAATGCTGTGATCATCAGTGCGTAAGTGAAGTTTCATTGGTGTCAGCTATCACTCTGCAACACAGAGCATTATAATCACAGCGGCGCCTTTTAAAAAAATCTGTTTTATTAGCATGAACTTCACATTGTAGTTAAGTTTGTGTAATTACATGGCTGCACTGGTGGGTGAGCTAACTCGGCTCCTTTTCATCATGTGTAATCTGTGTGTTACTTGCCCTGTGAGTGCCACCAAAAGTGTCTGCGTGTTTGACAGGAAATGGGAAGCCCACAAATAAACACGCAGAGAGGGATAACTTCCTGCCGTATTATTATTTTTTCCCTGAGAAAGTCGGCCGCTGATAAGAGAGGATGGTGTTTAATTGCTCCCATGTTGCTCACCCCTGGGGCAGACTGCATAAAGCTTAGCACTCTGTGTTTGTGAGTATGCATTTGGAGGGCAATGAGGTTGGCGTGAGGGCTGGCCAACACACACACACACACACACACACACACACACACACACACACACACACACACACACACACACACACATACACAGTCTGAGTTGCAAGCATCCATTTCCTGAATGTCTGTGCTGCCTTCCCTAAACAATGTCCCTATAACCAGTGAGTTGACCTACAATCCTGCATTCAGACCTGACTGCCTGAGGAATGGATGTGGATACACACACACACACACACACAGCGTGGGCGCGCTTAAGTCAGTGGCCCTGCATTACAGTCAAGTCAAACATGACAAGATGCATGTAATGTAACTCCCTACTAAGTGAGGACTTAACTTAAATTGGCTGTTCAGTCTTTATCCAGTTGAATTAACTTGCAAGATAAGCTTAGTCTAATGCATAGGGGCTATAAGAATGAGAAGACTCCTACATTTTCTCACTCCCACCCATTTGAATCCTCCTCTCGTTGGTCTTTCGTTGAGTGCCGCATTTGCCCCAGATTGATGGCTTTATGTTGGGGCCGGCTCTGAGCGTGCATGTGCTGTCTATAAATGTCAGTAATTCATCTTTTGTGTGTATGCATGTGCGTTGGGAGTAACATGAGAGTTATGAGTGTGTAAATGAACATTTGCATATCGATCTCTCTCTGCAGCTCTGCCACTCACTCATTGCAGACCGGCGAGCCACTCTTGTCTTCCACTAAAGTGCTAAGTCAGCCTCCATAGCATCTGTGTATAAATAGACACAAAGACAGATCTGTTTAGCGCTGTTGTGGTCTCTGACCTTGTGACTGCTGCTTGTTCTCACCTTAACAGACTTTTTCCTCAAGACTTTCCTTCTCTGTCTACTTTAAGCTCTTTGGCCAAGAAATAACCTGAGGAATCACTCAGACGTGATTCAGTCCTCAGCCCGGGGTGTCTCATGCATTTGCGGTTCAAGATGATGCCAGTAATGAGAAAAATAAGTTCTGCAAATAGAGCACAAAATAATCGGTGTTCTTGCAGACCCCACACGTGTATGACGGGCCTGTTTTGGACAGTTATGATGCTGAGCATTTTGACTCAAAGGAGAGGGAAGCTCAGCTCAGAAAAAAAGGATTAGGATTTTTCTCACCGGCCTGACACTAACATGGCGATGAACAAGTGCAAAAAAGTGCTTTTTAGAAAGTTTTTCATGAAGTGCTGCAGACTTTTTGCCACCACATGACCAAAACAAAGCAGGAGCAGCAGAATACATGTGCGGAAGGGGGCCCTCACAGCTGATAAACAAAGGCTTTAAATGGGAGTTTTAAAAAAAGGTGGTGTTTTGTTGTTGGATGTATGTCCTGTGTAGGCTACCAGTCTCAACTGTTTCCTGTGTGTGTTAAAAGTTTGCCAAACAGGCTCTGTCTGGGTTACACACCTCCCCAGGGGGTGGCCCTTTTAAAATGACTGGATTCTGGTGGGAAACTGTGTGTGTGAGACTAGGCTATCGGCAGCAATATGTACTGGTCACAGGGAAGTGCTGCATTGTAATCTCCTCATGAGTGCATTCTAACACTTTGTCTCAACTTTCAGCCCCCCCGCAGCAACGGGCTTGCTGTGGATCTACGGTCAGTGGTCATAAAAAGTGAAATCACTTTTGCTTTGTTGATGGGAGTCGACACTGAAGTTGTTTCTAATCAGTGATTTGGCCTCAACTGAGGGGAAGAGGAGCAGGAAACATGACACAGCGCACACCCAAGCCAGCCCTCCACAGCTGTGCATCACTTCCTCCTCATGCTGCCCCACAGGTCACATGGTTTTTGTTGTTGTTGCCCTTCAAATCTATTAGGCCTAACAGTTCTGTGTGAATGCCTTTTTTGGCACGAGCACTAAAGTAGCCACGTGCCTAGAATTGCTTAGCATTGAAGGAACATCATGGATATGTGTTAACAGGACACGGTGATATGCAGAAGGCAAGAATCAGGACATTTCATCACCAGCTTAGAAAGAGTAATACTAGGTGTTTTGTTCGTCACCTGTTTTCTAACAGTAGTAGCTGTTGCATAATTAAGCGCTACAGGCTCAGAGGCTTTACGAGCAGATTGCGGCAGGAGAGGTGAAAAAGGTCTGCAGGACAAAGATGTTAGTGAGGTTGCCAAGCTACGCCCGCTAATCCTGGTTTTCCAAACAATAACACAACTCTTTATGACACATGCGAGGTGTATAATGGAGCTACTTGATTGGGTTTCTGGCGTGGCCTTGCTATTAGAGAAGTAGTGCTTGTGTGCAGAGTGTATTCTGACAGGGAGGAATTTATAACCCCAAAGCTTGTGAATTTTAACAAATAGATCTGAAATATTGAGGACGTGTTTTGGGCTTTGGGATTAAAATGACTCGTGCAGCTGGTCGGTTGATGAACTTCTCCCCTGTTAAGTGCATCATCACTCCCAAATGGTGTGCTGCTGTTGCAGAATGACTTCCTGTAAGGCTGCTGCTGACTATCTACGCTTCCTGTTCACTTCCTGCTTTGTGAGCTGCTGATGAGCCTATTGAGCCGAGTCAGTTAAGACCAAAACCTCAGCGAGAGCGTGAAACTGAAAGAGAAATTGCCTTGAAGTTAAGCCTCGGGCCATATTTATAAACCATCTAGGAATCAGTCTACTGCTCTGGAGCTCTGAGTAAGAGCATCAATAGAAGTCCTACTTTATATTTAAAAAAAGCCCCATTTCTGCTCTTCTTTCTTTTGGTCCTGACTAAAAGATGGAAAATACACATTGATCAGGGGTGTGCTAACGACAAATCATCTCAGACTTCCCTCTAAATGTTTGCCTCGTCCAATTGTTTTCTCTTGCTCAAGCTTGTCTGCGCTGCGAGCAAAATAAAGCGCAGGGCTGTGACCAAAATGCTGGAATGTCAACAGCTTTCTCCCCACACCTCCTTCCCCGCCTTTGCGCCCACTCGTACGCACACACACAGACGCGCACACAGATCTGTATTTATTTGAATTCATCCATTTGAATTCAGTAAGGAATAAAAGGCGCTTCAGTCTGAACATTTGCATTTTTCTGTTATCAGGACCTCATCATATGTCAGCTGGTCTTCTAAACAGTCCTGACTATAATAATAATTCAAGCTGCTTGGACACACAAGAGAACCTTTTTTCATGGTCAGCGCAGAAAATAATTAATTTCCTTGTTCTTTAGCATTTTGGTGTCTCTTCAAACATTCTGCGATCTGCATATTTTGATAAACCATATATTCAGTTTTTGTGTGTTGACATTGTTGTGGTCACTTAAAAATCACAGGGTGTGTGTTTGTATGTTTGTGTGTGTGGGAGGGGGGATGAGGCGTAGCAGAGGCCCTTTAAACAGAGCTCCTCTTGGGTGAGTGTAGACAGAGGACACAGTGTGAATGAGTCTGATGTCACTGCTGGTCTTTGTGCTCTGTGCTGAGTTTGCACACACACATACAAAGATATAGACACACTGAGCAATGGCAGAGAATTGGGAGGGGAAATGGGGATGAAGAACAGGCTATGTTTTCACAGAGTACGGTGGACAAGAGAGGGAGAAAGAAAAGAGAGGTTTGTAGGGTCTGTTTCTGTTGTCGTCTTTGTTTTATAAACTTCTCTCCTTCTTCTGAAAAGAGCAATGCTTCCTGCAATTCAACACAACAAATACAAAGAAAAATCAAAGAGAGGGGAAGAGAGAGGAAAAGAGAGGAGGGCGGTGGGCGGGGAGAGGGGGGGGGTTGAGGGGAAAAAGGAGCAAGTGTGTCTTCTGTTGTCAAAAGGGCTACTGTAGCGTGCAAATATGAGCTCTTAGCCAAACATGCAATCAGTGTGTGTCTGCATGGGTGCGTCCATGTGTGCATATGAGCGTGTGTGTGTGTGCGTCTGAGCATCGTGTGTATGAATAATTTGGGCACAGCTGCACGTGCTTGCTATGTTCCCACAGAGGGAGGAAGAGACAGAGAGATGGAGGCCCTCAGGTGTTGTGTCTAGACTATATAGAGTTAATTCACTTCCCTATATGAATGTTCACTGTATTTTTTTTGTATCCCCTTCTGCTTTTTTAATCAATAAACAAGAAATTTAACAGGACTTGCCAGTAAAGAAGAGATTCTTCTTCCGCAAAATTTCTTATTAAATCTCTTTTTTGCCTCTTTAAATAGACACTTAAACACACAGACATCTTTCCTCAGCCTCTGATCAGACAACATTTATGTGTACGAGTTTCACTGTGCTGTTTTTGTCTCTGTGTCCATCTGAAAATTATTTACTCTGAGTAACAATGTTTTTCCTTCTAATTCACTTAATCTAAGTGAATTTTATTTAGCCTTATGTGCCATTCCTAGACAGCAAAATTAGATTTTGCTTGACGAGGAAGTGTAGGTATTATGGACAAGACAAAATATGTGATGACGTCTGAATGCGGGCCAGACTGTGTTTGAATGGGTTTGTGTGCATATTTCAGTAGAGCTGCTGTCAGTATGTGAGTATGTGCAGATATGAGTGTGTTTGTGCGTATGTGTGTGTGTGTGTGTGTTTGTGTGTTTGTTTGAGACCAGCTGGCCCATAATCACCTTCAGTGCTAAGTAGCTTAATCACTGCTGGAGTTTGTGTCTCTTGAGTTTGTTTTGTGTTGTTGTGTGTGAATGGAGAGAGATGACAGCAGGGCGGGGCTAACTGTTGAATTCAACACAAAGTGATGACCTGAATAGTGATAGACCGATTAATCGGTTGGCAATGCGCTCATGAGGCCGCTAAACAACAAATGTGTGCGGACAGAATTGCAGGCAGCCTTTTCAGTGTGGCTGCTGTGGAACGATGTTAGCGCTCTCCTTTGTGAGTGTAGGGAAGGTGGTGAAAAAGTTACTTTTCAAGCCTTAAAATTCCTCGGTCTTCTCCTAAATGACAGGCGATCTAATCTAAACCCTTACTGGCTAGCGTTAAATAATGTTATACAGTCGAAAATAATGCAGTTTAATGACGTCACTTCTGACAAACTGTACCCCACCCTCCCTTAAACACCAGTCACATTTTGAAATCTGTAGTATAACCCAGTGTATGACTTATGACATTTCCACCAGCCTCGGCTGTGCTTAGTGCTAATCTTAGCTTGCTAACACGCTAAACTAAAATGGTGAACACAGTAAACATTATACCTGCTAAACATCAGCATGTTAGCATTGTCATTGTGAGCATGTTAGCACACACATGTTAGCTACTAATTTCCTTCACACAATTATTTAGAAAGTAAAGATCAGATCATTGATCAGTCACGTGTCAGCGTTTTCTATCTCTGCACTATAACTGGGATTCTACTGATTAGCACAGTGAAATCATCTCGTCTGAGATTGGTAATTTACAAGTGCCTGGAAAAAGTCAGAGACCCTGAATGATAAAAGTCATAAAGATTATTCTCAGGTCGTGAGATAGAAACTGAGGACATTGCCTCTGAAACCTTAAGCCTGCATAAAAAAGACCCTACTCATAATTCTGCCCAGATAGAAACGCCCTTTCTGGTATCATTAGCTAAAATTAGCCGTAGCTCATTATGTTGTTCTCCACCATTCATCACACTAATAATCATCAAAGTCATAGCCTATTTTGTGATCCATAACCTAACCTCATACACCTCTGCACAGACATTTGAGGAGAATACACGTGTGTGTGCATGTACCTGACAGAGAAATGCTAGGTCGTCAGCCCCTGGGTAAGTTCACATACCTGCAGACAGACAGACAGACAGACACGGTGGCTAGCTACATTAGCACTCATGCTAAATTCTGTCTGACAGAATTGGAGGCAGGGCTGGTGGTAATGCTAACCAGCCCTCCAGGGAGGCCGACAGACAAGCAGAGTCATGACAGCAGTCTGCAGCTCAGCAGCGTATGCTGTGTGAAAGGAAAATGTAAGCACAACCACAGAGTTTGCGAGCTACCTTTGTTTGTTTGACTTTCAACCTTTATATTCTTCAAATATACCACAACAACATACAGATATTGTATGATCCCTAGTATTGTGTGTGGTTTTACATGCTGCAGGTGGTGTCTATGCCTGTTCCTCTAAACTATCATAGAATGTGTGAAACACCAACATTTAAATAATTAACGTATAAGTCAATGTGAAAACTATCACGGGACAACAGAACATGTAGGTTTATGATAGTATTCAAAACAGCACATGTGAGATAAATAATTATTTTTCAGACGTTTCACATGTGAAAATATTTGCATGATACAGCTACATGTACAATATATTATATTTCATGTGCTTTTTTTGGTATGGGTGCTAAAACCCTAGATAATTAAAAGCAAAATATGAAGACAACCACATTTTTGTCTCTTTGTCTTTATGGAGGACTTCTGCCTGTTGTCACTTTACTTTTGGTCTTTCATCTTTTTATGGACGCCGTACTGGGTCTCTCGGTGTCACTGCCATAACATAGTATCACACTGGATCAGTTTTGCGACATAGTCTGTGGTCTGTCAGTCCAATATGTCCCTAATACTTTCCAGATTATAGCTATTCACACAGTGGCCCATATAAAAATTATGCACAGTCATGGTGGCAAGTAGTACTTTGACTAAAAGCATCCATCAAAAAAAGTTATCCTAATGGTCAGTGCTTGTTGAAGTTAATTATAATCAAGCGGAAATTAGCTAACACCTCCGTGACCTTGACGAGGCCGTCTGTCATGAAAATGTAGGAAAGGAAGCTAATTTGATTCTTTCTTTGAGCCTCCACGTCCCCCCTATGGAGCAGCAGACAGAGCAGACGAGGGGGGAAGGAAGGGAAATAGGGAGGGGGGAGGTGGGGATTGACCCAGAATCAGCTCCGATGGTGCGGACTGATGTGCCTTTGTAACAATAATAGATGTTCATCTGAAACTGAATGATGGTTACTTGTCTTTGACAGTGGTGAGAAGTTAGTTTCTTACTATGTGGCACAGTTTATGCTGTGCTGATCAATACTGTGCTGAAAAGACACTGAAATTTCACTGGTTGCACCCTAACTGAGTAATTACAGTTTATTACTAAGGTTCTCTGTCTGAAATATTTCTAAGCTTAACATGATCAAGTTTTTTTCAGCTGGCATGTTATGCAAGTCGATGTATTTCCACAATTGGTGGAATAATCTGCCCTATTATCAATATGAATTATAGCATTATAGAATTATATTTGTATTGAGGTGAATTAAAAAAAAGCCTCGGCCGATGTTTCTCACAGCGGATGTTGTTCTCCACTTTGTGTTGTGTTCCAGTTTAATGCCTAGCCTGTTCAGCTTTTCACGCAGCTCTGTTCCACTTCACCTGATATTATCAGCTTAAAAATGTGATATTTGAGACCCTGAACTGTCCTGCAGTTCCTACTCTGAAGCCTTGACTTCACTCCGAGGGTCTGAGGAGGGAGGGTGTTGTATGTTGTACAGATTGTAAAGGTCATTGGGGCAAATTTGTGATATTGGGCTATATAAATAAAATTACTTGACTGCTCAGTTTATCTCTGATGTGCTGGTTGGTTGTCATAGCACATGGATGCCTATTCATCTTTCGAAGGACTATAGACCAAAAGAAATCATCAGGGTCTCAGTCGTGTGTTGAGACAGACCATAAACCTACGAGGACAGTGGATGTCTTGGTGAGAGATTACAGCTCAGTTAGTTGATCTTTCTTGAACAGTCGACCTAACCCTTTCCAGACAATGTAGGACAAGTCTGTCCTTGAAGTCTGACTCAGTTAAGGAAACGCTCTTGTTAACATCGATGAACCAGTTCGCTCATTTTTGCTCCTCGTGTGCGACACTGCATGCTAACACAACCAGTCAAACCAATGAGCACAATATATGTCAGCCCTACTCTCCCTTATCGCTTGTTACCAATCGGCAGCCGTGCCTCGGGCTACAGGGACGCCAGTCTGTGAGGTTAGTTCGATAGATAAGGTTAATACGAAGACTATGAACAGTGGCTTGCATATATAAGTCTGAGTGTGGTAGACTGCTAGTGCAGCATCAGATGAGTCTAATCCTGAAAGAAAGAGAATTTTCTCTGTTGATGGTGTTGTTTTATGTTTTATGTTTGTTTGTTTTCAGTTATCGTTCTCCAGGCTGATAGAAAAGAGATACGTTTTATTGTTCCATGTTTCCATGTTGGACGAGGTTGAACATCAGTTGATGGATGTGACATTAATGATTTTTTGACATGGGATGTAGGTTAGACATTAGTTAAACACTATGGTAGGGCTCCAACTAACATCTACTTTCAGTACTGATTAATGTCTCAAATTATTTCAATTTCAAAACCGATTAATCATTTAGTCTACATCAAAAAATAGCAACAACTCTTTTTCTCAGAGCCCAGTGTCACAATTTCAAGGTGCTGTCTTTATAATAAGTAATCATCACATGGAACAAGCAAATGTTTGCCATCATATTACCGCCTTGTTTTTTTCCAACCAACATATACAACCAATATTTAAACCTCAGCTTTCTTTAAGCCAACATGGACGAGAAGTCCTTAAAGTGATGAGAAGAAACAAAAATGTGAACCATCTACAATTATGTGACAACTGGACAAACACGTGAAGATCACGAGATATGACTGAAAGCTCCTAAACAACTGCTATTATTTATACTGCTATTATTGTGATTATCTTTCCATCGATCGACTGAACGATTAATTGACTAATCGCTTCAGCTCTAGCTCGCATACAAATAAACATTCGCGAGGATGATGCCCACATGACATTGTTTTTTCCCAGAGTATGTGGTCATTACAGTGGCCTCGTGGACACATTGAATTTCACCAGGCATGGCGCTTTGGCAGCATCAGCACGTATGCATCAGTGTGGCAAGACAGACGCCAAATGGGAGTGGCAGAAGGTGTCCCCTCCGAGTCCGCCTGCTGCCACCTGGGCGAGCCAGCTGTCCACGCACAGCGCCAGCCTCTTGTGACCACTGTCCCACTTCCTCTGCACATGCTTGTGAATGCTTGCTTATAATGTGCACTGTCTTCCTTGCCTTCCCATTAACGTATTCCACTGCCTTGGCTTGTCCAAGTGTTCCTCATTAGTGCTTTCTCTCCCGGTGTGCCCACCTGAGCCATTTACTTTCTGAACCATGCTACCTTTGGCTCCACACGTTTTTTAAATCTGGTTTTCTGGTGCCCTAAATCCAAGGTCAAGGCTAGCTAAATGCCATTCCTCACCCTTCATGCACTTTTATTTGATGCCAGCTTATTTCATTCATAGTTAACATGGCATTACCTTGCCAGGGACATGGCACAGTTAGGCGTCCATTGCTTATTTCTGCCATTCCCTTAGAGGGTGCAGGGCCAACATATGAAGTTCTGAATGTGTGTGTGTGTGTGTGTGTTTGGCTGCCAGCCTGTTAGCCTGCTGTGATGTCGGGCTCATGTGGAGGTTTGGAGAATGAAGCGAGAGACAGATTTTTTAGTGAATGGCCTTCTTCCATAACCCATTATGGGACAGTGTGTGTTGTTATTTCATACACAGACACGAAGCTGATGAGTATAAGAGCATAGCATAGACATTAAGGGAAAGGTGGCTTAGATGGATTGTGGTGAATAAACCAGCTGACAAATGCAGGGACGAAGAGATGAGAAGGTCGATTGGCAGCAGAGAGACAGTTGATGGTTTTTCTGTGCGGAATCACTGCAGACAGCTGATCCAGGAAATCAATGGGGGTACTGATTAAATGGGCAGCAGGACATAAATGGCTACTGTAGCTCAATAATCAAAAATGATGACTTTCAGCTGCACTGTCTATTACAGTAACTCTTTGATGAATAGTCTTAGTCTTAATTAATGAAAGCTTTAAGTTATGAGAAGATGGTCATTAGTTCTGAATTAATTTATGTTAAGATGAGGAATTGCAGTTAAATTAATTTCTTAGCCAACAAGGCTGCATCAACTAATTAGGATGCTAAACAGTATTTACTATAAATATTCTTGATGTTTTTGATTACAAAGAACAAATATATTTTACAGAAAAGTGATGTTAGTATAATTAATTTCCATTTTAGATTGCCTTGAATATGCCACAACAAGTCCTATACAACAGCACTTGTTGTCTGTTGGTCTGACGGACCATCTCTTTGGTCCATACTGATCTCAACAACTATAAGATGGAAAACCATTATGTTTTGTACAGACAGTCATATTCCCCAGAGGATGTATCCTACTGACTTTGATGATTCCCTGATATTTCCTCAACACATTAGCATTAGCATTTGGGTTAAAGCACTGCTTTGCCCTGCCTACTCTTTCAAAGCGCTTTACACTACATCTTGTACACCCCATTCACACACATTCATAAACTGATGAGCAGAGGCTAAGGTGCCCCCTAGAAACGGATATTAACTCATTCATACACATTTACACATCCATGGCACAGCCATTGGGAGCAATTTGGGGTTCAGTGTTCTGCCCAGGGCACTTCGACATACAGCCACCCTAATAAGGCTGGATATAAATCTAACAATTACCTACAGGAAATTCCCAGTTAAACAGAGGAAATGTCCACGTATTTCATTATTACGATCAAACATGTTCTTAAGTCTCTCAACAGTACAAATTAGATTGGATAAAAGCCCTTTTTGAGTCTCTCTTCACACACACAATCCACTGATGATCAGTTGACCTTGAAACAAATGTACTTCTTTACGTCCATTCTATTTTGTTACTCATATTGTTAAACAGTTCTTCTTCCAGTTTTGACCTTAGCAGCCACTGGTCTGCCCACCCCCCAATCCGTTGCTGCACCTCGGGGCCGCTCTCATTTCATCCCACAGTCATTGATATGCCCAGAGCTCCTAACCCAAAATAGGCCAAGCCAATTTCCTGAGTTCTCAGGGCTTTTCATGTCAGACATGCGACAATCTTCATGAATCGCCATATTGTCCCTCCTTTCCCGTTCTTGTTCTCACTTTCTCTTTTCTCTTGTCCCCGCTGTCTTTCTATTTGTTTGACTCTATTGAGAGTTGAACAAGAAAGAGGCAGATACAGTGAGCGATAAATGGTTTAAAGAGCGTTAATCAGCTCTACCTCGACAGATTTTCAGAAGTTTAGTATCAGGTGTATGATGTGACAAAGACTGCTATCACATTTTGCCAGGGCACTGACACCGATGTTTGCCATAATGCAAATTATAAAGGGGTGTCCTAAAGGGGTTCAAGATGCCGACCATGATTTGAGTTTGTTGCATGTCCTCCCCCCTATTTTCTATCAAAAGTTCCCCACAAATACATAAAAATTTAGAATTCCGTAAGTGATCTGTCTTTCTTTTTGCCCTTAACTTTCTTTTCCTTAAAAGTGTTTAAAGTTGTACTGTATTTGTCCAATAAGAAAAGAAAGAGGAAAAGGGCTATTATTAACAATATTTTTAAGGTAAAATTTTCCCCTCCACATTTGTAGACGTCTTTCCGAATATCTGCTGAGTTATCTTGTCCTGGTTGCTTTGGGAACATCACCATGACATGCTCATGCTGACAGTGATAAGAGCGCAGCAAGGTTTGTCACGGCAAGTCAACAAGAGAAAAATACACTGGATGTTTTGTACAGTTGGATGTATTGTTAGACCTGTCTCTTTCTGATCTTGGAAATGACACCGATTTTTTTTCCTAGGAGTTTTTCAATATTTGACTAAATGCGTTCAAGGATGGTACCCTCTTGTCATACCTGAAAATGCCCCTCCTCCCCACACATACACACACACACACACACACACACACATACACACACACACACACACACACACACACACACACACACACACACACACACACACACACACACACACACATACACATATACACACACATACACACATACACATACACACATACATGCACACTGCTGTGTCAGTTGGGTTAATCCTAATCTGAACTCTGACAATGACAAAGCACTAATCGGAGGTCTGGTACAAGCAAACAGAACAGAACCAGATGGAGACACAGTGCTCCTGTTTATGTAATCTCTGTCGGGCTGGTTGCATGAAGTTAATCTCTTTCAGAAAGGGAAAGACAGTTCTGCTCAATAAAAAACTCTACAACTTTATTTCAGGTGTGGGTTGTATTTGGTGTTTATCAGGTTGTAAACACATCATTTGTGTCATCTTACTCAGTGTGCTTAGTTAAATAGAATTGAACAAGAGGAACTTTGAGTATTCATCAGTAACAGATTAGGATTATCTGATACTGATTTTATGTGTGTAAAATGACTGTGGCTTGGTTACTTCAGCATTGTTTCTTGGTCACTGGTAGTTTTTTTTATTTACAGCTGAGCGTACTATATACCGCATGCTTATAAATGGGCATAGCTTTGAGTTTGGCAACCGTTCAACAAACAATTTGATATTCCTGTTCATTTTAAAATCAGCTTGAGTGGCCTGTTTGATAAATGGAGGCCGCTGCTCTTAGTGTTTGTGCATTATTTCATGGCAAAGTGTCATTAGGGTTTACGAGAAATCAAGCCTGCGGTGTGTGTGGAGCCAACACCCCCCGGCAGCAGTGTGGTGGGCCCGTGGTACGGAGAAATCAGCAGGGATGCATTCTGAAGCAGTCTGGATTACCGTTTGGCCACCACAGACAGGCTCTGACAGGCTTGAAATTAGAGAATTGTTCGTTTGAAGTTTGATAATTGAAGATGGCTTCAAGCTGCATCACAACATGTTCTTGAAGTTTTTTTTTCCTTGGAAATTTGAAAGTGTTTGTACTTGTCAACTTTAATGTGTAATGTGTACAGCTGGTTCAGTATTCAGGTGTCAGTGGCCACT
Organism: Lepomis macrochirus; assembly: GCA_024633595.2. Lineage (NCBI taxonomy): Eukaryota > Metazoa > Chordata > Actinopteri > Centrarchiformes > Centrarchidae > Lepomis > Lepomis macrochirus. Next base: position 28,911,595 of record JALXJV020000004.1, on the reverse strand, counting down.
GCACAAACACCTTGTGTAAGCCAGCACTCACAATACAAAGGAAACAAGGTGTTTGAGAGAGGCACGGAGTAGGAGAAAGGATGCGATGACAGGTTTTACACTTGTCTCTCTGCTGAGTGGTTATTAATGAGTTTGATAACAACAGGGGGATATTAAGTGTCACCACCTCTGCATGGGATGGGGGTTGGTTTTAGGATGCAGACTGCTTCTATTGTTATATTGTTATATGTTATATGTTATGTGTTTTAATGTCTGCAACCTTGTTAATTGTGCTGCTGCCTGTCTTGGCCAGGACGCTCTTGGAAAAGAGATTTTTAATCTCAATGAGACTTCTTTCTGGTTGAATAAAGGTGAAATAAAATAAATAAAAAATATTAATCTAGACAGAAAAGTTTTGTTTTTAATGAACACATGTTCGAACCAAAACTTCTTATTTTAGCCAGGTATTCCAGCAAGCACCGGCACAGTGCCGTTTTTGTTGAGATGAAACAGACCAGATTCCATAGATATGCATAGTTTTGCCATATTTAAAGCTGCAACAGATTAAATCTACACGACACTGACATTGTTTCCGGATCAACCCTAACACGAACCTAAACAAACACAGTAAATTCGTCGGCCATAAAACCAAAACAATAAGCGCAAGACAGTAAAAGCTCGGGAAGCCCGTAGAGTCGGCTGTTGTTTTGTTTGTAGGAACCACCTTTTCCACATTGCAAATAGTACTTTTAATAGTTGTTAATGTAAAATAAGAATCATTAGCGCAGCCGTTGATGCTGTTGATGCTGTCATCTTTACTGTATTTGGCTTTGAAAAATTAGTCTTTTTTGTATGCAGACACACTCCCATCAACGCAGAGTTCTGCTTGGTTGCATTCATCTGCTTCATACATCCATATGTATGTGGCATGAATCAAAACAGTCAGTGTGTGTGTCTGGCTTTGTTTGGAAAAACAGAAGTAAAATATGGGACAGGGGGAAGGAAACAAAAAACAAGTGGCTGTTGTCCACATCCATCAGGACAGTTTGAGCCTCTGATCCTCGTGAATGAGAGGATCTTGGTGGACTGATTCTTAAAACAGAAAATCAATTCTAATTTACACCTTCCCTACACACGCATTGCTGTGTAATCATGGTTTTCTACTGTATCTCCCATCCTTAAGCACTGATCAGTGTCTTTACAGCACAGTCACCTGTAGGCCATTATTTTCTACCTGTCAGCACAACCGTTCCTGGATGGCAGACTCATTGTTGCGCCTTCTGTCAACAGTTATTTGACCTGCTGTGTGATGGGAGGAGGGGTTGGGGTGTAGGGTGACTGTGTGTTTGCATTTAAAACAGTTGTTAAGAAACAGACAGAATGCGTTATGTCTCGCACACATGTTTTTCCATTATGAAGGCGATATTTGATCGATAAAAATTAAGGGAGCCGGAGGGAGAGGAAGTGAGGCACAGTCCACATTAGCTTTAGACTCTGCTCTTATCAGGAGAAAAAGGAAATGGAGCAGGGCCCTCTGCTGCTTCTGCCATTCAGGCTTTTGTCCTGATGGCCTGTTTTTACTGGCAACAAAGTGAGGGAGGGTTTACAAAGCAGAAAGGTGTGAGGATGAGGACAAGAGCACAGGAACAAAAGAGCAGCCAAATGATGTTTTCCTGTACCGTGATGATAAAGTTGAAAAGATAACACATAACTGCTAAAGAGGGAGGGGTAACGATGGGATAGTCCTTGATTGAGAAACTTGATGAGAGTAGATGTTGTTCTCTGATAAATGAGAGTTAAAGGAAACATGGACGCAGGCGGGGACTGGTTTCCTCCCCTGGCTATGTGCCAGAGGAGAGACACCAGAGATCTGAAACACTCACAGCTCAAGAGAATAAGATTAGCTCTGTCTCTTTATGTGTGTGTGTGTGTGTGTGTGTGTGTGTGAGTGTGCTGAAGTGTTTACATTAGGGAAATGAGCTCTTTGGCTATCACCGGCCTGTTCTTTGAAGGTTGAGTGAGCATGAACACACACACACACACACCATAATGCACACACACACACAGGCATTACTGGCACTCACTGCTACTGGCAGCGCTCACAGTGGGCTTATTTGATTGGTACTCTGGGCTTGTTGGTAACCGACTTGGCATTTGGTCCTGGCTATTTTCTGGATTGTGATTGGATAGCAGGTCACCGGGTGAGTTTCAGGTGAGGATTACTGTGTAGTTGGCGCATGATTGGGTATTAGCATTTTGTAATTCGCAATTTGCACGCCACTAGAATACCATTTATATTTGACTGGTGTAAACACAAACATATGCTCAAACACTTTCACATTAGGAGTCCCCAAACTGTGTGTGCAGTTCCCCAGGAAACTGGACCCTCCTGAAGCGTGCCAGCTAAAGGAAAAAACTGGAAATTAAGACTCTCTATTTCTCATAGTGTGTCCATGGTGAAAATATTGTGGTACTGATCAAAACCTTCAGTAACATTTTACCTTCAGTAACATAACATGTTCATTTTTATATATTTACCAATGTAACATTTATGTTTGAATTATATGAATATTTACATACTAAAATAATATGTAGCAATTAGCAATGTTTCAACATTTCTTGAACTAGATCAGGAAATTTCAAATGTGACCAGGCGTTTGATGCCAACATTTAATAACACACTCTTTAAAGGTTAATGCTGCAGACAGATTTCAGTGCGCAAGCATTAATTCCCAGCACATTTGGTATTACATTCTGCTGAGCTTCCACTACTCTTCAGCCCACATTTTTGTCCCATAAGCCACCATGTCACCTGTGGATGCAACACAAACGTGACTCTATCTTGCCTCCATAAACCTTGCTAACTGTTTCCAGATTGTAAATGAAACTGTAAGTTTGTAGAGGTGTTGGCTGACATATTACATGCTGGTTGTTGCACTGGTTTGTTGTGGTTTTTGTGATGCTTTCTCCATTAATCGCCACTAATAAATCTGCTTGTTTGCCTGCTTGATGAGTTTTTTTAAAATGTATTTATTTTTTACACAATTTCAATAGCGGGAATCTGACGAAGGGATGCTGTAAATGTCATAAAAGTCTTGAGGACTGTGCTCAGTCTTCGGAGAGGTCGGCTGCTTCCCTCATGTTGCAGATTACTTCACTCTCAAATCACACGTTAATGACTTTTGCAGCTATGCAGGGCAAACCCTGATAGCTATGGCAATTACTTTGTGTGTGTGTGTGTGCGTGTGTGTGTGTGTGTGTGCGTGTGTATTGTTTGTGTTTTTATTTTTTAGTCTGATCCTAATTAGCACTATTGGGTTTGATAATTATTGTAATAAGTGAATACCCTCAGAGCTTGTGGGTAATGAGTTTGACTTTATGTGTGTGTGTGTGTGTGTGTGTGTGTGTATGTGTGTGTGTGCGGGTGTGTGTGTGGGTGTATCCGACAGAACAAGGTTCAGGGCCCCTGACAAAAGATTGGGGTGATGAATATAGATAACATGTCCGTACCTGTACATTCATCTCTGTATAAAGAATGTACAAAAAAGGGGAGGAATGCAGGTATGCGTGTGTGTGTTTGTTTGTGTGTTGCTTCTTTAAGGGACCCAAGGTTTTTAAACCATTTTCTAATCAGTGCACAAAATGAGAAGAGATAGATGCCTTAATTTTCCGCATCAGAAATCCACAGTCTTCTTCTCTGTGTTTCTCTCTACACTTCTGTCACAGACATGTAATGGTGGTAGTATAGGCTTTTTTTAGCTGCTAAATGCCTTTTAGTGAATGTGTGGTCTGAGTCTGGATCTGTGTGTGTGTGTGTGTGTCTGTGTGTGTGTGTGTGTGTGTGCTGCTCCGATCAATGTTATGGATCCCGTCTTTTGTTGATGCAGCTGGCTTAAATTCTCATCCTGCTGAGCCGTGGTGTGATTATGTTTGTGTGTGTGTGTGTGTGTGTGTCTGTCTGTGTGAATTGATTATTTATAGCTGTTCCATTTCTTCTCCTTGTGGATCACTGACAGGCTGTCATTGTTGTTTTTGTGTCTCTTTGTGTGTGCGTCTGTGTATGTCTATTCCCATTTGATGTAGACTTGTCAAGACTTTTCTGAATTCAGCCAAACTCGTCTTGGGAATGTTTTACGTCCCAATAGAGGAGACACTCGGAAGAAGTGTGTAGAGTTTTAAATAGAGACACATATATGTGGTCATGCAATATTTAGGGCATCAGCCAACAATTGTTTTTTATAATGTATAAAATAGTGAAACATGCCCATCACAATTTCCCAGTTTGCCCAAGCTAATGTCTTTAGGTTTCCTGTTTTGTGTGATGTCACATTTGACAAGCTAGACTAAAAGATGTTTTGCAATTTTTACTTGATTAAATGAGTTAAATGATCAAAACTGCCCTGGAATACTTTTTAACCATCAAATCAGCACAATTAATTTTTCTTCATATAAAATGGGGGTGTGGGGTCTGTTGAACAAGTATATGATTATGTGCTACATTGGGCAAAAGCCCGATGAAGGCACGACACACATAAAGTCGGCTACAGAATTTAATTCTGGACCAAAAATGGTAGACCAGCCTAACATCCGACATTTCTATCCCCAGAAATTAACCGAAAATCCTAGCGGTATTCTGGTCACATCTTAACATAAGCCCACAAAATGGGCTTTATTTCTCTCTGGAGTGCACAAAAAACTAAAATGTAAACCAAACTTTTATTCTGGCCTAAGTGCCAATTATGAATTGGTAATGACCATAATATCTGTACTATGTCAAGAGGTTCGACTAGAGGGATAAACCCTGCCGTGGGCGTGGCTACAGTCATGCAGTAAGTGGTCAATGATACATGAGGCGGAAAAAAAAAACAGAACTGCATTTACTGTCTGCAGGAAACATGCCAAATTGAAATTCAGAAAGTATTGCTGGGATGTTCTTTTTTATTGTAAGTGGTGATGAAAAGTTCATTATCTTAATGGTGGGAAGGACTGATGTTTGCAAAATGCATTTCTTCAAAGCCCGAGATTCTGAGTGAGTAGATTTCTTTCTTTCTTTCTTTCTTTCTTTCTTTCTTTCTTTCTTTCTTCTTTCTTCTTTCTTTCTTTCTTCTTTCTTCTTTCTTTCTTTCTTTCTTTCTTTCTTTCTTTCTTTAGTAAGTATCAGTATTCTTTGTTTCTGTATGCCAGCTGTAAAATGTTGCACCTGACACGTCTGACTTATAAATATTGCACACAAAAGGCTAGTAGGATTTAGAATAAACAGAGACAATGAGGGGGTGTGGGGAGTACAAGAAAAGGAGGTCCATGCGTATGTGTGTGTGTTGTTTCTTTCAGGGACACTGTTTAGTGCCCAGGGTATTTAAACCATTTTCCTATCAGTGTGCAAAGATGAGAAGAGATAGGCGCCTTAATTTGCCGCATCAGAGATCCACAATCTGCTTCTCAGCTTTTCTCTATGCCTCTGTCTCACACAGACGTGTAATCGTGGTGTTATAGGCTATTTTTTGCTACTAAATGTGGAGGAATGACCTCCAACCATTTTTATGGTACAGCTGCAGCTTACACACACACACACACACAACACACACACACACACACACACACACACACACACACACACACACACACTCTCTCTTCGTCTTCTGATAAGTCCTTTGTGCGCAGCCAGTGCAGTCCTCCTCTGCTGTATCCACCTGATGTTAATAATTGGCTTGAACAGCACTCATACGGGATGTGTCAAGGTCACCCCCCGAGTAATAAAAGGGACTCATCTGTCTTCAAGCTGCTTTCTGTGTCTCGCTGTCTCTCCCGATGTGGTTGGGGTTAGTATGCTGCTGCTGAATTGGATGATGCCTCAAGGCCCGAAAGAGGCCACAAAATGCTGCTGTCAGCTCTGTGTGTGTGTGTTTCTGCAGCACCATAACGACGTGCGGTGAAGGGATTATTGTGTTAGAGGTGGGTGTGGTTCTTAATGCATGCTTGAGAGGAGCCACGTGTGAACTGAAGATAGTACAGTACAGGTTTTTTTTAAACTGTGTGTGTACAGGACTGTTTGTGTCTTTGTGATGTGCTCTCTATCCCTGCAGCAGCTGTATGTGGTTGGGGATTTCTCTGTACACTCAGTATGTGTGTGTGTGTGTCTTTGTTGCAGCATCCCATAGGGATTCTCTAGTGCTGTCTCAGTGTGCGGGGGAGTTGATTTGCATCCCCTGAAGATTGAACCGAAGGGGGGGCGGTTTAGCATGTGGAGAGGTGGACCCAGTGATCCAGTACTGCTGGCTCATGGCTTTTTCCGCAGCTTAAAGTGATTACCTCCCCACTGTGTCCACATTGTACCTCTGAAAGCCCAAGATTAACACTGGGCCGTGTGACAAATCTTCTGCTATATGTACACTATGTTGTGCAAGAGCAACATTTTCTCTACAGTGTTTTGTCGCAATTAATCTGCGCTGTGTCACAGGCATGCACAAAGTGTCACTTCTTTAACAGCCACATCTCAGCTACTCAGCCTCCTTGCCTGCGAGACTTTCTGCTGGCAAACAAGTTAAAATGATCCTAAATTTAAATACTCGGCCCTCATTCTGTCACCGAGTTCAAAGATGTTCCGCCGCAGGGGCTGCATTTCGTTTGACTCATCTAGACAGGGATTATTTTATGGCCACAATGTCAGGTGAAAGTAATTAACTGCAGCAAACTACCTGTCAGGACGGAAAGCCCAGCAGAACTCTGAGTCCTGAGCAGCAGGATTAACAACTGATAAAACAAATTACTTATCAGCCCAAGTCTGCCTTATCATCATCAGTGGCCCTACTTGCTACTAGTTTCTCTCAGTACTGTCCATGTTATGCCTCATTTCTCGTTTTCCTCCCTGACTTTCTCAATCAACAGACAGTAGTGTGCTGTTGTTGATACATGTGCCAGATCCCTCTCAGATCCCTTCTTCTGTTTAGTGCCACACTATAACGTTGTGTGAACGTCTTGTTTGTCTTTTGTCTGCTGCACTTTCCTCTACCAGTCAGTCAAAATGGTGGCACATTTTAATGCCCCTTTTGGATGAAGCTGTGTTTGAGGGCGGTGTGAATATTTAAACATGTGTTTGGCATGTATGACCGGGATTTGTGACCCTGCTCGTGACCGAGGTTTGACACATCTCACACTGCTTGCCTTGGTATGAAAGGGTTAACATGTGTTTCTGTAATACAGTAGGATGTACACGTAGGATAGAAGCAAAAAAACACACACTTCAGAGGGATCTGCACAAAGTTGGATCAATGTCCTCAAGTGATGTCACTTGAGTCAGCATCATTTGGTGCTAAAAAGGACAAGAAAAAAAATCTGGGGGTGTGGAGTTGAAAGAATCTCACCAGATCTCACAGACCTCTGTAGCCCGCTCCTCACCTTTGCTTGAGGCTGGCTACATTTGCCACTACTAGCACAACACACCTTAATCTGAACAGTTGAGTGTATCTAATCAAGTTGCATTTTGGGTAATGTAGGTGCCAGGTTCAGGGAGAAGAACGCATGAAATATGTGGTTCTGCTGCATCAATTTTTGATTCCTTTTCTTTTTTTAAAGAAAAAACTGCCCATCGTGAGTGTGACGGTGTTATAGAATCACAATGCTAAATTGGTGAAGTACTCTTTTAAAAGACAGAGTCAAATTCCTTTTATTAGCAGCAATGTTTGCAGACCCAGGTTAGAACGGTTAGAACAGTGAAGAGTGACGACCGAGGTTTAAAGGAACACTTCACAGACACGCTAAAGACATGTAGTAAGTTTGGCTTCACATCACAATGGATTCCAATGGCAACTCGACATGTCCAGCGCATGCATCAGATTGTCATGTCAAGATCTACAAGTTGAAAAAAAAAACATTTCAGTCACAATCAGCTGCCTGTCTGCTGACCTGGGCAACAACACCCAGTTCACATTACATGACGATATAATGATTTTATTCATTCACTGACTGCCTGCCTGTCTCCTTCTTTGCTCTCAGGATTCGTCCTCAGATGGCCAATGAGAAGATAGAGGGCTGTCATGTGTGCACACTGGTTACACCTGGAGAACCTCAAGTCCTCCTGGGAAAGGACAAGGCCTTCACCTATGACTACGTGTTTGACATTGACTCAGAGCAGCAGCACATCTACCAGGCCTGTGTGTACAAGCTCATCGAGGGCTGCTTAGAGGGCTACAACGCTACTGTGTTCGCTTATGGCCAGGTATGACGCAGAGGCCTGGATTTTAATATTAGAGTTTAATAATAATTCATTAATAAAATCAAGTGTTATAGCTTTTGTAGTTATTTATCTGTTTAAATACTCTATGCGTAACTTGTTATTAATGACACCAGTGGCTGTTAACTGAACTACAGTCAGCATCCTGTTGTTGTAGTTGTGCTCTGTAGGTGTGAGATAAAAAGAAACAAAACACTAAATAAAAAGAAGGAACAAGCACTGCTGCCAATCAAACAAATACAAGATATAAGATAGAGCTTAGAGCCGTAAAATAAATTCAGCAAATTAAAATACATCATACACTGTCAGTCACAATTCTACAATATACTAATGTAGTTCCCAACTCTAATATAGTATCTTCTTCTAAGTATTGTCTACAATATTGTGTAGACAATATTGTATCACATTTTATTGTGAACTTTTATTCTGAAATTTCTCTATAGAGTGATACACATGGCTCTGTTACGCAAAAAACAACAACAACCCATACACAAATGGGTTGGTTGAATAAAGCAAAGATGCTTTCAGTAAGTCAGTTAGTGTTGCAGAGTTACATATTTTTCTCTGCAAGTACAACTCACAGCGAAAGGGGGAATGCCCTTTTGGGAACGCATTGCTTAATTTAGCTGAAGATAATCAGTTAAAAGCAAAAGACTGTACACGTGTTCACACGTGAACATTTTGTAATATACCCACACCTACATAAAAACACACACCTCAGCACACATTGAACTTTAATAAACTTCCACTAACTGCCAAGTAATGTATGTAAAAACAGATTACTATACACACATATGATGTTTGGAGTGCACAGTCAACGGGATCTGATGAAATGTGTTTCAGACGGGCTCGGGGAAGACCTACACCATGGGGACGGGCTTCGATTTGAGCCTGAGCCAGCAGGAGCAGGGCATCATCCCACGGGCTGTTCACCAGCTGTTTGAAGGAATCCAGACCAGGAGGGTGCGTGCCCAGGAGGCCGGCACCCAGCCGCCCGAGTTCAAAGTCAGCGCCCAGTTCCTAGAGGTGGGCGACGCACTCGTAGATGTGTATGGATGTAGAGCAAATGTTACAACCACACTGTAACACATTCTTGCTTGATCTCACATTTGAAGTGAAGTAGGAGATATTGTTGCTTGTAGGTGTGTGTATGTGTGTGTGTGTGTGGGCTGGGATGGATGTTGGTCCATATTAACTCCAACCAGATGGGGCAGAACAGGGAGACCAGGGGACCTGCCCCCTCTTCCACAAACAGGAAGTGACAGCCCAATGACAGATGGGCAGGAATGTCTGCTTGAGCTTTGTTGGTCCTGATTAATGTTGGCCATTATCTCGGACATTATTCCTCATCACTGCGGGGTAGAAGATGGATAAGAGCGAGGGATAATAGTGAGGGAGGGATGCTTGTGGAGGAGCAATGAGATAATATGACCAGTAATCATTTCCCCCAGAGGTTTCTGGCAGGCATTATGTTTGGGTTGTCTTTGGAGGCAGACGATTGTATATGTGGGTGTGTGTATGATGTGATTACTTTAATAATCATTCTGTTATAACACTTCTAATGTAAAAACCAAGCCGCTTTTCTTTCTAGCTTTCCTCGTATTTCTTTATATTTTTCCTGCCTGTCCTGCTCTCTGTTGTTAGTGTGTTTTTTTGGATGTTCTCAGATCAAAAGGTTATCTGTGTTGATGGTAAACAGCTGTGTGTGTGTGTGTGTGTGTGTGTGTGTGTTTGGCAGTAGTTATGAACAGCTGAGCTTTCAGCTGACCTCTGTGGCCTTTGACCTTTATTGGTTTCTAATAGGTCGTTCTTGACCTCTAAATTAGAAAGCCAGCCGTGAGATTAGGGGAGAACATGAGAGGAATGTACTTTTATAGCATAAATCATTAAGTTTAATGGATATGCATAAATGATGCATATGTGTTTGTGGCTTCTGTTCATTGCAGCTGTACAATGAAGAGATCCTGGACTTGTTTGATGGTGCCAGAGAACCAGAGAGTCGGAGCAGGAAGTCCAACATTAAGATCCACGAGGACGCCAGTGGCAGCATCTACACCACTGGAGTCACTTCCAGGCTGGTGCACTCAGAGGAAGAGGTGTGTGTGTGTGTGTGTGTGTGTATGTGTGTGTGTGTGTTTGTGTCGCACATTTTATCAGAATCTTCCAATATGTAGTATTTTTATAAACTCCATATATGAAAGAAGTTACTCTTCTGCTAATCCTTCTTGGTCTAAAGGTTATAAAAGTTTATGAAACTATAATAAAGGTCATCTTTTACATTCAAAGCTTTTTTTTATACCTGCGCTGTTATCGCTTAGTCTATATTATACTTGATACTTATCCTAACACAGTACTCTTTTCAGAGCTTACTTTTGCTTTGATTGTGTTGGACTCCCTAATCTTCAGTCTATCAATTTTGAATGCATTTGGATTTTATTGATAGCTTCAGATCACCTTTTCTTAGATTTCATGCAGAAGCTCAAACAAAATAATAAAACTGGAGCTTTATGTTTATGATTAGGTATTAGGTGCTTGACATCTGCAGTTTCAAGGAACCAAAAATAGAGAGAAAGAGTGCAAAACTCAGATCATAAATGCTTTGATGATCACATAGAAATGAGTGGTATCATATCGCAGAGGGTTTAACTGTGAAGCTGTGAATGAACTGGTTGAGGCCTCAGCACCCTGAAAAGTCTGTCAAGGCGGTCAGTCAGCAAATAGGTCAAAGATAATAAGGGAGCTAACATGCTGTCTTTAAGGTTAAACCCAGAGGGTGTTTTGTGGGAGGGATAGTATTTTATATTTGGTGCAAGACTGAAGTTGCCACATGTCAGGCACTATCAATAATAGTTGTCAAGAAGGGGAATGGATCAGCAATGACAGTGCGGAAGACACAGGATGTGATGAGGATGTCAAGAGGGCAGGAGCAATGTCTGCTAGTGGAGAAGTGACGAGCCGGTGACAAAGAGGTTCACAGAGGTGGCAGGTGGTGGTTTAGAGGGAGGACTACAGTAAATGCTGGCTGGAAGAAGACAGTATTATTCTGTTGGGGTTTTTTTTCAAATAGGTGAGATAGCAGAAAGAAAGATGTGAGTTGACCGTTTAATGGAAGCAGAAAGGAAAGAGATGAATGGCTGAATTTTGGAGAGGTCATCCGTGCTTTAAGTTCCCAAAAAAACAGCTGAGATACAAGAAAAGGCAGATGGGCACTCCTGCGGGAGGGAAGAGAGAATATGTCAGGTTGAGGGAGGAAATAGAAGTGTGCTGATGGAGTCTGTAAAGAGACAAGGTGTCAGGTTGAGAGTAAAAAGGAGGAAAGGACTCATCAGTAGAGAGAGCAACAAAAAAGTGAGTGTAAAGATGTAGAAAAGCTCAAAGAAATGTTTGAAGAAAGTTTGACATCAACAAAATGAGTGGTTTCCCATCTTTTTAAAATACACTGACACATAATCTGTGTCAGTTCTTGTTCTTGTTACTGAGTCTTTTTTTATCATAACCAAATATCCTCTGTATTGTGTGTGTGTGTGTGTGTGTCTGTGTGTGTGCTGCAGCTGCTCCAGTGTCTGAAGCTTGGCGCTCTTTCCCGCACCACGGCCAGCACCCAGATGAATGCCCAGAGCTCCCGCTCGCACGCCATCTTCACCATCCACCTCTGTCAGATGAGAGTGTGCCAGCAGCCTCAAATGGTGAGACTGGGGTTTGGAATGGAGGGGTTCAAAGATGGAGCGAGAAAAAAGATTCTGTGTTTTGGGAAGAGCAAGAAAAAAAACTAACGAAAATAAAAGAAAGGAAATTAATTTAGTGTTACGTTTGCAGTAGAATTAAAGGTGATGAAATAACTGCTGACACTCATGAACTCATTGTCAATTGTTTTGTTGTCCGCACGCGCTAGCAAAATGGCGGAGGAGAGAATGGGGAGGTGAACGGCGTAGACTCCAGCCCCATCGCCCAGCCGGAGTTCGAGACGCTGATGGCCAAGTTCCACTTTGTGGACCTGGCTGGCTCTGAAAGGCTAAAACGCACCGGTGCTACAGGAGAGAGAGCCCGGGAGGGAATCTCTATCAACTGTGGACTGGTGAGACAGACACAAAAACTGTGCGTGTGTGTGTGTGTGTGTGTGTGTGTGTGTGTGTGAAAACATGTGAATGTCTGTACTCTGTGTATTTCAATATTAGTTTGTGATCAGTTTCTCAATGTGTGTGTGTTGTAGCTGGCGCTGGGAAATGTGATCAGTGCTTTAGGAGACCAGACTAAGAAGGGAGGCCACGTCCCTTACAGAGACTCCAAACTCACTCGTCTGCTGCAGGACTCACTGGGAGGCAACAGGTACACAGACACACCTACTGTCCATACAGAAAAATTATGCATTATAGTAAAAGAAAAAGTTTAAGAAGTTTGTTCCACAAAGGGAAAGCCAGGAAGTTTGGTCATCTATCGAGGCACTGATCCTTTGTAGAGCTGAAACGATTAGTCAGATAATTTGATTGACAGAAAATTAATCGGGCCATTAGCGTTCGGCCATTATTTTTCTAAGCAAAGAGAGTGAGGACTTGATGCTTTTTTATGTCCCATATGATAGAAAACTGAAAATCCTTGTGTTTTTGACTGTTGGTTCGATAAAACAGGATATTTGAATAAGTCATGTTGGGCTGTGAGAAATAATAATGTGCAGTTTTCAATATTTTCTGACATTTTATAGACAAGATCAAGAAAATTATAGCAGATTATTCGATAATGAAAATAAGTGCACTGACTGCAGTAAAAAAATTACCTTTTCTTAAGCCTTCAGTGGGGCACAAACACTCAAGACACGCTGTTAAGTTGTTAATGTCGTGCCTGAGTATCAACAGGGCTTCTGTTATGCTCAAAGTAACGACATGACATGTTTCTCTCAATCTCAACATTGTTACACTGTATGCACAGTTGTCTAAAACTATTATATTTCCCTACTCTCCAGTCGCACAGTGATGATCGCCTGCGTCAGTCCGTCCGACCGGGACTTCATGGAGACACTGAACACTCTGAAGTATGCCAACCGCGCCCGAAACATCAAGAACAAGGTGGTGATGAACCAAGACAAGACCAGCCAGCAGATCAGCGCTCTGCGTGCTGAGATAGCCCGGCTTCAGCTGGAACTGATGGAGTACAAGGCGGTGAGAGGGGAAACATTAATGGATAGTTTATGAGAGAATGAAAGTAGATGTGAGAAAAATGAAGAGAAAAAGATAAGATGGGGTTGAATGACAGGGGAGAAGAGATGAGGAATGAAACGTGACAGGTTGAAGAAGAGAGACAACACATGGCTGTTAGAGTAACTGATGTAATGAGGACATAAGACAGAGCTGAATGGTGCGATATGATGGATGAAATTGAGAAAAACAAAAGACAACACTAATGGAAGTAAGAGAAGATGGTATAAGAGGAGGAGTAAGGAAAAGCAGCGACCATGCATACAGCACCAGCTAATTACTATATCAAATCAAAGATCTTTAATGCTGGAACACACACATCCATTTATGTGTGTATGTTAGTATAGTGCAGCCAGAGCCTGAGTATGGAGAAGATTAATCAGTGCCACATCAGCATTTTGTAATGTGCTGCAGAGATCAATTGATCCTTTAGCTAAATGTGCTTGTGTTAAGAAGCTCTGGATGTGCTCTGTGTAGCATGGTAACATAATATAGACCATTATGCAGCAGGAGGGGGTTGGGGTGAGGGGTGTCAGAGAATATGTGAAAAGAGTCTCCAGCTTTGACCAGAAATGAGCAATCATTTAGCGGGATTGTCTATTATGTGGTTAAGGAGGGGTGGGTGCACGACTATGATGAGGGGCTGCGAGCTGACCTCGATGTGGTAAAAAGGGATGCGATGTGACCAGAGTCTGGAAGTAATGGAGTGTTGGATTGGTGGAGGTAATGATGTCTGCGAGCTATGGCTGGTTTAAATAGTGACTCTCTGTTCGAAGCTTACACAACAGGATTTTTACAGCGTTAATCATTCAGAGTACGACAATAGCCACTTGAAGAGCCACGGAGAGAGCAACTTGTTTTAAACAATAGCGTTGTGTTTGGTTAGACTGCAACATCAAGTAGATGGAGTGTGGCTTAAGAGTCAGTTTAGTTTTTCAGGTCTTTTGGCCCTAATATTGTCTTTTTTCCGTACAATACTTGTGGTGTCCAGGTTCACGTCCATGTTATTCATACAGACTGTTTGCTTCTCTGTGCAGGGGAAGCGTGTGGCATGTGAGGATGGTTCAGAGGGGTACAGCGACCTGTATCAGGAGACTGCCATGCTGCAGAGAGAAAACGACACACTGCGCCTCAGGGTAAAGGCCATGCAGGAGACCATTGACCACCTCAACACCCGTGTAACACACCTGCTGGCCAATGAGGTCAGCACTCTGCTGACCAAGTCAAGTATGTGAAGGAGATCTTCTGTGAATGTTGTAAACACCACATGTATAAATACTTTATAATTAATTTATTCTTTTGTACTATAATTATGTATTATTTGCTTTCTGTGACCTGAGCCTCCTTCTGCTTTTGACCTTTAGGTGAGGGCAATGAGGAGATCGGGATTCTAATCCAGAACTACATCCGAGAGGTTGAAGAACTTAGGTAAGAAATGCCACTATTTACTGCTATCACTTGTAGTGTTACACTGACACCTCCTGAAATAATCAAACCTGGAACTGGGACAGCAGCACTAACTTAACAAACTTTTTCAACTGACTTAGGAAGTTCGTTGGTGTTTAAAGCAGTAGTTTGGGAAATATGGTTATGCACTTCGTTGCAGAGACTTAGATGAGGAGATCTATACTCTCATTTCTGTCTAGAAATGCACCGATCGGGTGCATCTCCAGACAGAAGTTGGCTGATTTTTGGCTTAATCATACATTGACCGGGCCCGATCAGCATCAAATATCCGATTTTCTGCCTGTCACTTTTAACGTTAAGCATGTGCAGCACAGGCAGTAACTTACTATTGTCATAGCCACACACACACATACTAAAACATGTCATAGGCGTAGAAGTTCTGCACAGTATGTGAAGAAGACACACAGACACAGAGAGACGCTATCTTGTATCATGTTACAAGACGCGGATATGTTGGATATTTTATAGGCATGGACCAGGTAAGGCAACAATGTACACACCTGTATCCTCCTCCTAACCTCCTCCAAACGCGTCTCACCTGCTACTGCGAAAACAGAATCGCAGGTGAAAGATTTCAAAACGCGACTTGCTTTAATGTAACTGCTGGCAAAGAAAGTCAACAGAGCAGACAGATACAGCGAGAGAGAGACAGACATAGAGAGAGACAGCTGTTGGTGTGTGTTTGTGTGGCTGAAGGGAAAAGCAGTGCAAGCAGATTAGATTTTGGAGAACAGTAATTTAATAATCAATGTTTTATCTTGAACATACAGTTGAATGGACCCCGTTGAGAATGTCAATCCTAATAAAGAAAGAATTTTCCATTAAAGAAAAGTTACAAAAGTATATAGTTCTTAGAGAGAAATAGGACAGGAAAAAAACAATAATTGGTGCATCTCTATTTCTGTCCATTCAGTATGTAGCTGTATCTCTTGGCTGTAGCTTTATATTGGCCTGACAGGCACAAGCTGTCAGTTGTCGCATATAATCTGTGACTGTAAAGCGAGTAAGCATATTTCCCAAAATGGAATAAGTTCATGTTCAGTTGCAGTTTCTGAAGACCATGTAACATTTGCTGAACAGCAGCCAACGTGTCTGTTCAAGTGATATGGGATTATGGTAAATAGTAAAATGTAGTTTTACAGTAGCACAAGAGAGATGGTCAGTAAACTAATGTATTTAACACAGCAATATCTTCCTCAAGTTTGCTAACTTTAGCTAAACTTTAGCTACCATATGCTACTGGTCATACCAGACCAAGGCTGTAGAGGTAAACCACTGACTGTACTGAATTGAACATGGGTCCATTTTATTGCTTGTAAATTTAACTTTTCATTTACAAAAGAATACAATGTTTTATTATTGCTTTCAAAAGCTTCATATTCACTGGGGGAAAAAAACAGAATCAGCAGCTTTAATTAGCTTGTGATAAGTCTGTTTGAATGTCTGTGATTTTCTTATTTTTTTCTCCAACTAAAAACCAAGTAGAAAGAAATTGTGAATGAATGACTGAACTTTTTTCTGTCCGTCTCTTCCTCCTCTGTCAGAACCAAGCTCCTTGAGAGTGAGGCCATGAACGAGTCATTGCGACGGCAGGCGGGCCGATTTTCCTCACGTTCCCCGTTCCCCGCCTCCACTCTCAGCCCCGCCCCCGGCCACCCCCCTGGCTCTTCCCCTGCTCCCTTGTCCATGGAGGCCGAGATGACGGACGTGTTACGCCGAGCCAAGATGGACATCGAGAGGCTGAAGAAGAAGGAGAGGAGGCAGAGGAGGATGAGGTGGGTAGGATACATCTTAGCTTGATGTAAATTTAATTTGTCATTGCTCCTTTTAAGCCAATGAAGCTGTGTGTGTTTTAAAATCCAAGAGAGCATTATGAGTACATTATTGTTCCTGCCCATATACTCCCTCCTCATTGCTTCCCTGCTCTAGCTTAAGAGGCACATCACAAGTCGATTAGGGCTTTGGGACGGCCAGCTTCTGAAAAGAATTGGAATGCAGCCAGTGCTGGGTAGTAACGCTGGATTGGACACAAAAAGGTCTAATTCAGTCGGCCAGTGGGTCACGGGAGAGAAGAGTACACAGCCTAACAGGCTAATTGAGGTTTAATGGGATAGAGATGGAGGTAGACGGGAATTTAGAGATGGGATGGGTGATAAGCGAGATGGTTGTAAAAGATGGAGCAGAGAGGAGAATAAAATTGGCAATAAAACTTCGAGAGCTAGGGGGGTAGATGAGCTGAAGAAGACTTCGCTAATGACTCAAGAGAGTCTGACTTTGCTGAGAGCACATCACTTGGCAGCACTCCCAAAGCTCTAATGGTGGTTTTTAGGAGTGTGTGATGTTCTCACTTACATAAAAGTGTGTTTGTAATGCATGGAAATATCCAAATATTCATGTTACTTAAGTTGAATTGGAGAGACTGTTAACTACATGCGAAAATAGTAAAGAAAAAGACAACTGTGACCTACCGCCACGATCATGCTTTTTTTCCCTACTGTAGCCCGGAGCTGGAGAAAGGTCTGAAGAAACGAGTAAAACTGCACACTCACGAGAACGGAGAGAACGGGCAGAGCGGCCAAAACGGACAGAACGGAGAGATCGATTCAGACGACAATTATGCTGAGGTAAGGTACACATGGGTCAGCATTCGTGAGAGTTTAAACCAAAAACAAACAAGAACAAAGACTGATGCACCTGTCGTGTTCTCTGCATGTAGGACATCATGTCTCCGCTGCAGGAGGAGAGCGGCTGTGAGGAAGATGAGGGGGAGGATGAGGAGGAGGGCCGGGAGGAGGAGGATGAGTTCGACAGCGACGAAAGCCTGGTGGACTCAGACTCAGACTCTGATGAGAAAGGTGCGTCTCTGACAGCTGCTGCCACAAAATGTCCAGACACTTTCCCCTTTTGTGTCCTGTTTTTAGTCAGTGTTGGTCTGGTGGTCAGTCCATCACTTTGAATCAGACTAAAATATCTCAACAACTATTGAATGGATTGCCATGAAATTTTGTACAGACATGCATGGTATCCAGAGAATGAATCCCTGTGATTTGGTGATCCCCCACCTTTCTGCTAGTGTCAAAGGGTTTGACTTATTCAGTGAAATATTTTAACATTTTTCAGATGACTTGGCACAAGATTTTGTACAGACATTCATGTTATCATAATGAGTTTTACTCTAGCGCCATCATCTGGTCTAAATTTGAAATTGGTAAACATCAGCGTGTTAGCATTTTCATTATGAACATGTTAGCAGACTATTTTAGCTCAAATCACTGGTGTGGCTAAGCACAGCCTCACAGAGCTTCCGGCCACAGACTCTTGACATCTCTGTTTTCTTTAAGCATATTATGCAGTTTGGACTTATGGACCATTTTTAAAAGAAGCACAAAGAAGCAGCGCATGAAATCAACCAAAGGCCTTTGGGATGTCATGTCAGAATGAAAACAGACTATAAATTAAGACTTTATTTTGGGTTATGGCAGCCTGTTTTTGACATTACTTGCTATGCATATCATTATGCTCAAAACATCCAAATATATAACATAAATGACATCATAAAAATAAATAGAAGTACGATGTGATGTGAACTGTTCTTTAAGCAGCCAACTTCCAGGCCGACCTGGCTGATCTGACCTGCGAGATTGAGATCAAACAGAAGCTGATAGACGAGCTGGAGAACAGCCAGCGGAGGCTGCTGATGCTGAAGCTGCAGTACGAGGAGAAGCTCATTCTACTGCAGAACAAGATCCGAGACACTCAGCTGGAGAGAGACCGCGTGCTCCAGAACCTCAGTGAGTTAACGCATTATAGGATTTGTAGCTTACACATAAACTAAGGTTGGGTAGTAGAAAACCCAGTGGTTAGTTGAGCAGTACAAAAATAAAAGTGCCATTACAGGTAAAGCTTCCTGACAAAAGGTCACTAACATTATTACATGGCAACACAGTGTCCATGGAGAACTACACGGAGGAGAAGGCCAGTCGGATCAAGCAGGAGTATGAGAAACGTCTTAAGGAGATGAACCGAGACCTGCTGAAGCTACAAGCAGCACAGAAAGAGCATGCGCGTCTCCTCAAGAACCAGGGGAGGTATGAACGGGAGTTGAAGAAACTCCAGACAGAGGTCAACGACATGAAGAAGGCCAAGGTAAGGGAAGAGGAAGGGAAGTTAGTGGGCGGGAGGAGCTGGCAGTTTGAGTAGGAGTGCTGGTGCAGTTCAGGAAGCCTGACCTCTATATTCTTATTTCCAGGTGACACTGATGAAGCAGATGAAGGAGGAGCAGCAGAGGAGGAGGATGGTGGAGGCAAAGAGGAACCGCGAGATCGCCCAGCTCAAGAAGGAGCAGCGGCGACAAGAGGTCAGACTGAGTGTGTTCGTGTGTGTTTAGGAGAGAGATATTTTGCTTTACCTGTGTTGACAGTTTTAGCAAGTGCACTTTCACTACAAACTGCAGTAGACACTGCAGGCTTCAGAAGCATTTAGCACACCTACTTACACTGCATATGTGCTCTGGAATATATAATGTCACGCAGAAATAGAATAGATGGAAAATTGGGAGCTAGGTGGTATGGGATGAGCAATGTTGTACATGAGCCCATTTAATCAATTTTAATGGTCTTAATTGTCAACATGGTCCAAAAATGCTAATTTCACTTCTGATGATTCATGTTGGTGAGTTGGCGTGTTGCTTGCATACGTGTATAAATGCACAGTCAGGTTCTCAATCTGTTTGTCCGCCTGGCACATTAAAAACCTGATTAATGTATTATGTACATAATGCACACAGATATTTAGTATCGCCTTTATGTTTTGAAGATAAGCACACACTGCACATTTCCATCTTTATTTGTTATCCCTGGAGGAGGTGGCTAATTAATGAGCATGGAAATATTTACTCTGTCATACCGTGGGCCTTATTCATAATCCTTTTATTTAGGGTTTTGTCTTAAGTCTCAAAATCCTTTCATGATCAACACTTTGTAAGCCTGTTGTGCAGAAGGCAGTCATATTCAGCATATTCAGTTTGAAGGATAAATGTAGATGGAATTACATACTAAAGAACGGTTTCCATCCCTGCCATCCATCAGTACCAGATTCGAGCACTGGAGTCTCAGAAGCGGCAGCAGGAGCTGGTGCTGCGCAGGAAGACCCAGGAGGTGACTGCCCTGCGGCGCCTGGCCAAGCCCATGTCAGACCGTGTGGCTGGACGCGTGGCCCGCTGGAACCAGACTCCCCCAGTTACAGACTCTGGAGCCGAGTTGTCAGCCAGCACTACAGCAAGCAGCTCTGAGCCTGAGACTGGGAGGACTGTGAGTGGGCTGGTGAGGCAGTGGAACAGCAAAAACAATGGATTTGGATACCTGGGAGAGAGCGAAGGGAGCATGGATGGAACCCGGGTCATTGGGTAAGACGGGTTGAACAAAGTATAACCTTTACTTTGCACTTGCACGTTTACACTGTTCAAACAGCTTTAGTTGATATTTTCATAATAACTGTGTGTGAAGTGACAATGTGAAAGGGGGGTGTCCATAGAGATGATCCTACAAAGAATTAGCACCCAATTCTGCAGCTTAATATGTGTTTCAGCCAGTGTTGGGCAGTAGCGTCGCCACAAGTAGCGCCGTTACTAGTTTAACTACATTTCTCAGTAGCTTGGTGGTAGCGTCGCTATTTTCTGAATCAAATAGCTTTTCAGTAACGAAGCTCTTTTATTGGCCGAGTAGTGCGGTAGCTTCCACACACGCTACATTTTCCCAAGCATTTCTGATGGATCAGTAAGTGACACCACCGCCGCATACGGACCTGTATGTGCAGCCGGCAGAAGTGCTACCCTGTGATGGTGACATCACGTACCGATCCTTGGGCTGATATTTGCGACTTTGCTGCAGGGGAATAAAGAAACGTGCAACGGAGTGTCTCTCTCTCTCGCGCTCTTTCTCTGCCATGAATGTTTAGGTTGTTTAGGTTGCAATGTTGCCAGAGCACAAAGTCACATATAAACTATAAAAAATATAGAATGAATTAATAATGAATTAATTGAATTAATTAATAATATGATAATTAAGTTGCTTTATACAAACAACAATGGTTCTCCGTTTGTTGCATGAGGAAGTACATTTAGCAGCAATGATATGGCAGTAAGTATTTAGCTCTCTCGCACATTGGAGCAGGTTTTTAGTCTTTCTTCTATTGCTACTGTGGAATGAAGTTGGTTCAATATAAACTAGGCCTATGTTGTGTGTGTGAGTGTGTGTATATAAATATTTATATAAATGACCTAACTATAAACTATTAAAAAATTAAAAGTAGCTTAGATGTAACTAAGCTACTTTTGCACGCTGCTGATAGCTTAGCTTGCTACATTTCACTGGGGGGTAGCTTCTGTGTAGTGAAGCTTCATTTAATGTAGAGTAGCTAGTAGCTTAGCTCACTACATTTTCCAAGTAGCTTGCCCAACACTGGTTTCAGCTCAACGTTTAACTGTCCGACCCGCAACATTTCTGTTTTAGATCACTAAAGATCACTTTTTTGCTTGATTAGGCAGCTTGCTTTTTACTGTTTTCAGTACAAAAGCTCTAAAAACCACAGAAAAATCACTGTGTGCATATACTACAAGTGGATTTCAATGGAGATGAGTGTTTATTCTGTGTCAATTGATGTGAAGCTTTTTATTTGTGATGGGTAACTTTAAGGCTGGTGACTGCCCATTTATCCATTTTCCCTCATGTAACTCTTACCTCTACTTTTTCTCCTTCGGTGGCATCTGTCACATCTTTCATATTCATCCCTTCCTCTCTCTTTGTCTCCTCCCAGCAGTAGGAAGAAGTTGCCGCGTAAGCCAGCGGGCCTGGGCAACATTGGAGTGGCGGGCAGAGCCAGCAGTTTCTCCAAGTCTGCCCGTCAGAAGTGGCAAGCCCTGGAGCGTCGCATTATGGACATTGTCATGCAGAGAATGACCATCTCTAACGTGGAAGCTGACATGGATCGCCTTATCAAGGTAGGGAAAGCCTTCAATTTTTACTCTAGGTAAAGGTGGAAAATAGTGCTGTGTGAGGTGTCATTACGGGGATTAGACACCTTGGGTTTTTATTGTTAAATCAGGACATGGCCTCAACATGTAGTGTAGCTTTGAGAGTACATCGAAAAATTTAAATGATTTGTAATACAATGAAGCAAACCCTGTACACACTGTGAGATGAGCAGCATTAGTGGTAATTAAAAACAGAAGATACAAAAAGGTAAAATGTACATTTTACTCTGAAGACAGAGTTTTCAGAGAGCAGAGTTTTTTTGTATACTTTTAGCTCTGACTTTTTTTGTGCTGTGTGTGCATTTGTGTTTTTGATGAGTCAGAAGCGAGAGGAACTGACAGGCCAGCAGGAAGCGCTCTCACATAAGAGGGAGGTTCTAATGGCGGATGGGGAGGGACCAGAAGCAGAGGACCGCCTCCTCCAGGAAATTAATGAGGAGATAGAGGTGCTCAATGCCAATATAGACTATATCAATGACAGCCTGTCTGACTGCCAGGCCACCATTGTACAGATAGAAGAGACCAAGGTATGAACACACACACACACACACACACACACACACACACACACACACACACACACACACACACACACACACACACACACACACACACGCTGTCCAGCTGTAAGAAGTGATAGGGGGCCTCACGTAAAGCCTTTGATTGTGTTTGTCCTGCAGGATGAGCTAGACTCAGTGGACACCTCAGTGGTGATCAGCTCCTGCTCTCTGGCTGAAGCGCGCCACCTGCTGGACCACTTCCTGAAGGCTTCCATAGAGAAAGTGAGTTATCATACAGGGCAATTTGTAAAATCAGTAGTGTTGAAACTGTGTGCCCTTGGAGGTATGTAAAACCAGGGCTTTTTATGTGATTGAAATTAACAACGGCATGCTTAAATTGGCGTGCTAAAATGTGCTAATATTATTAGTAGCTCTGATAATGTTCTGTGTAAAGCTCCTCTTTTTTGAAAGCATTTAGTCTATTTAGATAAACACATAAAACAGTATCTTCTTATTAAAAGTGCTGCATCAGAAACACTGTTTATTTTTAACAGCAGTTAATACTGTAATACAGAGTAGAAAAATTATCTGCATTAAAAATAAAGAGCAAAGAATAAATTATTTTGTCTAAGAAAAAATCCACAACTAAGGCAAAAGGATTAAAATTTAATGTAGGCCTACTTCAGTTTTGGGCACTTTCGATTGTGTGTTTTCCATCTGCATTTCCTCAGAGCTCTGACTGGATTTATGTGTATCATCATGAAGCTCTGGTAGCTCTGAGTAACTGGAGAAACATCCACCTGAAACGAGTACACAAGTCTTTATTTTCCAGATTATCCCCTTACAAACTCAGCAAATCTTCTGCTTTCCTACATGACATAATTGCTTTTATTAAAATTATTTATTAGAATTAACTCTGGAAAGGTATAGCATAGGGCTGTGGCCTCACAGCAAGAAGGTCGCGGGTTCAAACCCCGGTTGCTCCGGCCTTTCTGTGTGGAGTTTGCATGTTCTCCCTGTGTCTGCGTGGGTTCTCTCCGGGTGCTCCATCTTCCTCCCACCGTCCAAAGACATGCGGCCTAGGCTGATTGATGACCCTAAGTTGCGAGGTGGATTGGCGACCTGTCCAGGGTGTACCCCGCATTTCGCCCGATGTCAGCTCCACACCCCCGCGACTCTGTACGCAGGATAAGTGGTTGACGATGGATGGATGGACAATAAAAATAGATTCATGATATTATGCTACTGGAAGAAATACATAAACACACGACAACACTCACCCATTCACGCACATTCATACTCTGAGGCTGTTGTGCCAACCTGCTCATCAGGTGCAGTTAGGGGTTCAGTGTCTTGCTCATTTGCACTTCAACACTCTTTCTGGAGGAGCCAGTGATTGAACCAGGAACCCTTCCATAACTAAATGACAGCTGTACCTCCTGAGCCATGTTGCCCCCTATAATAAAGGTTGCAGTGCCATCTAGTGGTGTCTCCTTGTATGAAAGATCAGCAAACATCTTAATAAATTAAAACAATATTTTCTCTCATTTACTGATGTGTAAATATTACCTAGTCTAAGCGTTTAGTGTTACTCGGTACTGTGTGTGTGTGTGTGTGTGTGTGTATTAGCATTTTCTACTTGTCTAATCATTGTGTATGTGTGCAGAGTTTACAGGTTGCTCAGAAAGAGGCTCAGGTCAGACTGCTGGAGGGTCAGCTGAGACAGACGGATATGATTGGCTCGTCCCACAATCACATGATCCTCGATGCCCTGCGAGAAAAGGCAGAATACATCCCTGAGCTACAGGCTCTTATCCACAATGTACAGCAGGGTGAGTTGCATGTTTTGTTTGTCTGTAGGCATGTATGACAGTGTGGAAGACTTTCTGCAATATGTACCTTTGCCCCCCAACCTCCTCATATTTCTTGTTTTAGCTTGCGTCAGTGCTTTTACATTTAGCATAATGTTATAGGCAAAACGTTGCTCTTAATGTGTTAGCTTAATTGTGAGGAATCTTTCCAGTGGAATGTAGAGCCTCTAAACACACCACCACCAGTTTCATATCAGTATGTTTCTCTCAGTCATCCTCTTACTTTCTCTCTTTTGCTCGTGCCATCTTTCCAGCAATGTTTTGGTGAAAATGATGAGCCCTAATCAGCCTTAGAGAATACATTACAACTGAAAATGCAGCGAAAGAAATTTAACCGGGAAAATATGGTAGTGGAGTAGGTTGTGGCACATACAGACATACCGAGTGGCAGTGCATGTGTGGTGTGCCGGGTCCTGACAATGTTTTGTGTGCTTCCAGAAAATGGTTACGCCAGCACAGACGAGGAGCCCTCTGAGTTCAGCCAAGCTTCCGACAGCAGGTGAGACTGCAGTCTGCTTGCCCACACAACATCCTCGAAAAAAATCTGCTCACGTTTTTGTTGTTTTGTAGAAAACATAGTGTTCATCCTATAAAAATCTAATTTGAAACTTATACTCCATCTCTCTCTGTATAAATGTGTATTAACCAAACTCTCATTTTCCCTCTTGTTGCAGCGTATCTCAAATGAAAGAATCCAACAGCCAAGATGATTTCAAGATAAAGGTACAGCTGATTTGTGTTGTTTAAGAGCACCGTTGTTATCCTGTTTACACAATAGAGGTGTCCTTTGTCCAGTTTCCTTCTCTCCAGATCTGAACATTACTTCCATGTTTTTTTCACAGAGATTAGAGTTTTGTTAGTGTCTGCTCAAAACGTCAGGTAGTGCTTCTTCTTGCAGTGTCCACGCCTGTCAGATCTTTATGAATCACTGTGTGTTGTCAGATGGCATTAATGTTTTTGCTGTAGCGATTGTGTTTCCACCCTTGCTCACATGCCACAGTTTCTGTTAGATCAGCTGCAGTTCTTATGTGGAACCATGAGGTGGCAGTCTAAGCAAACACTTCATAAAGCTTGGTTTGCTGCTGCCAGGAGGAAGCCCTTGATTTGACACCAGTCCTGCAGAGTTGTCTTTCCTTTGTTGTGTTTTATTGTTGTTGTTTTCATCTGTCAGCCTTTGTTTAAGCCCACAATAGCTGCCATCCTGTTTCTAGCATGTTTGTTTTACTGTTTTTTATATTCTCTTTGCCCTTTTCCCTGCTGAATATGTTCAGTCTGTGTCTTAATTTCCTCTTGTGCCTTAATTAAATTCAATCTCTATCTATTTTATGTCTCACTTTTTCATATCCCTCTGTCCTCCATCTTATCCATTGCATTATCCTGTCTGCGGTCCTCTATAACACAAATGGTGCACATTTGTCACCCCAGGTGGAGCCTCGTCTGTCAGCTCAGATAAAGGCGGTGTCGGCAGAGTATCTGGGTCCCATCCTGGACCCATCATCAGGCAGCAAACCGCAGCACATCACCAAGTCTCTGGCCTCGCTGACGGACATCCAGGAGGATGGCCTGAGCCTGGGGACAACGAGTCTGGGGTTCAGCCTGGCCGTACGAGACACTTACCACAGGGACCG
Organism: Lepomis macrochirus; assembly: GCA_024633595.2. NCBI lineage: Eukaryota > Metazoa > Chordata > Actinopteri > Centrarchiformes > Centrarchidae > Lepomis > Lepomis macrochirus. Next base: position 28,885,701 of record JALXJV020000004.1, on the reverse strand, counting down.
GGCATCCCGCACCATCAGCCTACCTATCAGGGGACACACCTTGTAAGTGAATCATAATAAGTGTTTATTCATTACTTTTAGCTAACTGTTTAGACTTGCTAACGACAAACTACTTGTGTACTGAAATCTCCACAGTGTTGAGGTATTAGGGCTGGCTTCTTTTTAACTAAATTAATTTAGGTCATCTACAAATCAAAAAGTACCTCCTGGGAACTGCAGTAGTACCCCTGGTTGGGCATCGCAGTTCTGTTGTGTGGGACTGTTGGTTATTCTGAGTATTCTTCAGTTAGGAAACCTCATCCCTAACCCCTCTGTTGGTAAACATTTGTTCCGCTGAAGTGCCCTTGAGCAAGATGAAGAACAGAGTCATTGAATGCCGATGCCGTGGGTTGAAGTGGAAAATGTGTGACTTTTTACAAATAAAACATGAGAAAACTGAGATAAACAAACAAGTGGAACAGAAGCATGAGGATACTTGCATAACCATAAGTAAACACCCAGTAGAATATCCCAAATATATCAAGGATGGAAAAGAACATCTTTTTACATTTTATTTCCTGGTAATAAAAACAAAGTCAAAAAAAGCACACTAACTAACAGACTCTGGCAAACTGCCCGAGGCCTGCTATTCTTTAGGATATAAAACTGCTCCAAGAGGAGAAATCAATGACATTTATATTAGTCCTGTGGGATGGGAAGCCTACTAGTTTCTTTAGTCTGTTAGAAATTGCTAGACTTGCTGCTTATAAAGTCCCAACAGTTTACATAGACGTGTATCATCCTCCTGTGCACTCCCTTGTAGATTTGCTTAGTTTGCTTTTGTGTGTGTGTGTGTGTATCTTCAGTCCCAGGCAGTCTCGGGGTTATGACACTTCCCCCATAACAAGGAGGAAATCTTACGACCGTGCGTACAGGTACAAGCACTGTAATGTTTATGTTTATTCTGGAGGCAGATTGATCACATTTTATACTCTGTAATATCATTTTCATACTCCTTCATTCTTAACTGTTAATTATTGTCTCTTCCTAATCTTAACCTTTCTCACCCTCCCTCCCCTTATCAGACCCACTGACGGCTACACTCCGCCCTCCTCCCCTCCTCTGAGGACCAGGAACGACCGCAACGTGTTCTCAAGGCTCACCAGCAACCAAACCCAAGGGTCTGCTCTGGACAAGTGAGTACACTCTTGCACAGGGACACGGTACTGTGCATTCACACACTATCCACACATTGTCATCTGATCAGTTCAGTCTCACTTCGACTGAGCAAACCATTCCTTTTTTTCCCTTTCCTTTCTTTTCTTCTCTTCCATTGTGTAATGTCTTCACTGACCCTGTAGATAGGCTGAAGGTCAGGCCTTTTGAGAACAAAGTGTTTTTTGCTCATTCACACACTCGTTCTTCAGATGAATCCCAGTCTTTAACAAAAAAACTTTTTGTCTGGCATTAATGGAGTTCCTGTGGAGACAGATGGTACAAACATTCGCTGAATCCAGGTGTTAAATTCAAGCATTCAAGAAGCATTGAGATTCTGATCATCCAAACCTCAAACAGAAGTTACTCAGAGCTGCACTAACAACAAGGAGTAATTGAGGTGAATTTCCAATCCATATATAGGAGTTACCAGGAAACAAATACAAATCAGCGCCAGCTCAGACAGTAACATCCTCTGTAGAAACAAATTGTCAGGGCAGTTGTGGTTGGTGGGGGCTGGGGTAATATGATATGTCTGTGTTGAGACAATGTGATGTGCATGACAATGATATACATGATTTGCATTTGGGCTAGGGAAAGAAAAAAACATCTTGTACAATCTAATCTAATCCAATAAAAAACAGCCCTGCAATAAATCTTATCTCATAATATTCAGGTTTGTTGACACTGTGTCAGAGAGAATTGGATTCAAATGTATGGTGATTTTTGAGGCTGTAGTTAGTTGTGGCGTGAAATTGGCCTGTTTTTAAATGTTGTTTTTTTCCCCAATCCTATATACATACACAAAGCCTAACGGATATTCTGAACAACTCTCAGGGTGTACGTGTGGAGTCCAGCTACATTAGAGGGAGACATAATGTGGATATGTGATGCATGTTAATGTCAACCTGCGAAGGTGCCAAGACAGGAATGAGAAGCTGGCCCTGTCCCTTCTTGCAAACAATCAATTCCAGCTTTCCACTTTGACAAATGTCAGCAGTTCATTTCAGTCAGCAATTAGCTCTGCTCTAAAGTTGTTTGTTTTGTAATCTTTATTAATCTGCAACATTTCTCAGCTTTATTGACCCCTAATTGTTAACAAGGATGCTGTGAGAAATTAGTTGTTTGTGTGTGTGTGTGTGTGTGTGTGTGTGTGTGTGTGTGTGTGTGTGTGTGTGCGTGCGTGTGTGTGCGTGCGCTTATATGTGTGAATTTGCGTACGTGTATGTGTGTAGGAGCCTGTGGGTCCTCATTATCTGGAGCCGGGGTAGGTAAATGAGTTGGCTCTTGTCATCTTTCCATGCAGCTGTTGTCATTGGTCGCCATTTTGAATTGACTCCGGTGGCAGTGTGAGGATATTTATGTTTAGTGGGTCTACCATGTAGTTCCCACAGGACAAGCCTTTTCATAGAGCATGAAGGGGGGTTGTGAAATGGTGTGAGGTTTTTGCATTGTTGCAATTTGATGGAAGGTATTAACATAATTTTGTCATTTGCACTCTTCTTTTAAGTGAGGTGTGGGTGGCATAAATGTTTTGTTGACTGCAGTGAGCAATTTTTTACCAGAGATTCATCATTTAAACCATCGTTCTGGTTTTGTATGGTTTTATTGTCCTAACATTACTGCCACTGACCTAACTCTGACACTTAATTCATCATCACAAGCATACATCTAAAGCTAAATGAAGCTACTTTATTAAAAATCAACTGTATGAATTCTGTGTAATTAGGTGTCAAAGGAGAAGCTGTAAGTTCACAAAACCAATTAAAAGGCAATGAATAAGAATATATGGATACATTCTGTTTTTGTTTTTGACTGATTCATATTTGAATAAATCTTTTAGCTATGAGAACTGGGATCAAGCATTTAATTTAGATTTCCAAAGACACATGAGAATGGGGAAAAATAATTTTAAACAGTTTTTAAAAAGTTTTCTTGTCTTTTGTTGGATAGAGAGGCTTTGAATCCCAGATCTATTTTTAATCTCCACATTAGCTACATTGCATCCTTAAAAACCAATGAATTTAAAAAGGATTTTGTCATGAGAGTTTGAAAGAAAAGCGGATATTAATATGCTAATAGCCACCGTCGCCAGCAGTAAATACCAAGAAATGGAGGAACTTCTATCACCATTTAACACTGTTGCTCTCTCCAGACATATACAGAACCATTTTGTTTTATTATTTCATGCTCAGAGTGTAAAGCACAGGCTCTCATGGTGACAAACCTAAGGCTATGAAATATTTACAATATAATAACAATTTTATTGCACTGTTACACACATACCAGCCTTTCTCTAAGAGCTGTTGTGGAGGTACTGTATTAGTGTGTTTTTTTTTCCTTCGACAGCTTTGAGCAGGCTCACCCGTGAGTTTGTTTGACAACCTTATCCTCCATTATGGATTTTCCCTTCTGTTAACCCTGATCGTTGTCCCTTATGTTCTTTTCTGCACTAATTTCCTGAATATGGCTGGAAAGACTTGGGAGTCGACACTGGCATCAGGGGAATCATACATTAAGGATAAAGTCTACAAAAATGTAGAAATTTTATTGTGCAGGACTTTGACCTTTATGTATGACTATCCTGACATCAGGGTTTCCTCTTTCACTACTTCCCTTTTTCTTTCAGTACCTTTTTTTGCTTTGTTCAGAAGAATAGTTTGACATTTTGCTTATTCACCATTTTGCCAAGAGTTATATGAGAAGTTTGATACCACTCTCATGTCTGTTCACTTAATATGAAGCTACAGCCAGCAGCAACTTAGCTTACCATGATTATTGGAAACAGGGAATCAGCTAACTCGGCTTTGTCCAAAGGCAACAAAATCTGCCTGGCAGCCCCTTTAAATCTCACAAATGAACACATATCTTTGTTTAATCTGCAAAAATTGTGAATTTTGTTACTTTCGGACAAAGGTAGGCTAGCTGTTTCCCCCCCGTTTCCACTATTATATATATATATATATGCTAAGCTATATATATATGCTGCTAAGCTGCTGTAGCCCTATATCAAATGGGCAGACATAAGAGTGGTCTTCTCATCTAACTTTTGAAGAAAAAAGTGAATATGCGTATTTCCCAAAATGTCAAACTACTCCTTTAAACCTTTAACCTTTAATGTCTGCCCTAATGCCGCTAGAAACAAGTGTCAAACCAGCCATTGCTTAAAGTGGGTGTACTACAGTAAACACGACAGTGGTCAACAAATACAGCCTGTTCAGTGGTTATCTTTGGGAAGATGCACGTTTCATGGCAAAATGCCTGATAATCACTGGACAAGCGTTATTGTTTGACTGTGCTTTCCTGACGGTTTGCTCACTGCTTTATATCTAAAACGCTTCCTCCAGTCACTCCTCCCTTTAACCCTTTGCCAGTAACCCTTCTGTCTTTCCTTAGCGTGGTTAACCCTTTCCTCTTCCTGCCCCGCCCTCCCCTCTCCTGCTCCTCTTCTGCCTCCAGGTCGGATGACAGCGACTCCTCGCTCTCCGAGGTGCTCAGGTAGAGGAACTGTGTTTGTCACTCTCTGTTTTCCCATTTGCCTGTTAACTCACCTGGTGTCATCTCGTCTCCACCAGTAGTCAGTGCCTCATTTGGCCTCTTCCTCACCTCCTTTTCTGCTCCTCTGCGGGTGAGGTCATTTGTGGTGCATGTTTTAACCACATGCAGCTTTCTGGACCCGCTGGCCTTTCCCACCTGTGTGATGTTGTGTTTCTTAGTGGTGTTACTCACACAAGACCTGAATGAACCTTACCACTTTGCAAATAGTATTTATACAAGCTTTCTTGTCAAGCATTAGATGAGAAGATTGATGTCACTCCCACGTCATCCGTCTGTTAAATGTGAAGCTGGAGCCAGCAGCCAGTTAGCTTAGCATAGCACAAAGAGTGGAAAAAGGGGGAAATGGCTAGCTTGGCTCTTTCTGAAAACAGCGCCTCTAATGTAATATATCTAAACATCTAATACCGCTGAGCATGTTATATGCTGTTTGTTCAATTCATAAAAAATCTGAAGTGTAAACTTGGACAAATTGCCGTTTAATGGAGGGTTATATTGTGGGTTATTTCTTAACCAGGTGCAGTGGCTCCTTGTCATCGCTGTTAGTTTGCCAAGCAACCAGCAGAGGCGTTAGTTTTATACTAAATATTTTGAACAGATTAATCACAATACATAATTTTGATGAGTCAGTTAGTGAGTTTTAGAGGTGCTAGGTGCGAGATTTTGTTACATTTGAACAGAGCCAGGCTAGCTATTTCGCCCTGCTTCTAGTCCGTAAGCTAAGCTAAGATAATTGGCTGCTCACTGGCTGTAGCTTTCTAATTTAGTGTACAGAAATGAAACAAGGAATGCATCTTCTCATCTGACGTTACAAACAGCAAGAAACCAAACAAGTACAGTATATTTCTCAAAATGACAAACTATTCCTTTAAGACAAACAGAATACTTTTATATAAAAATGATAAAAACACTCTTTCTGATCAGACCTTTCTATTTCTGTGTCTTTACCACACACACACACACATTGATGCACCTCTCGCCAAGCTCTTCTGTTTTTATGTGTACTGCAGAGAGCTCACGCTGATCACCCTCCATGTTTTCATTAGTCTGCTGGTCTCATGGTGCTTGGCCCTGCAACATCCATTAGCACCTTACATACTGCACAACACAGCACACTATGAGATCTTCTACAGATGCTGATAGAATGGGAACACTTTCTGTCATTTGGACCAGCACAGTGCTCTTAGAAATAGAGTGCTACATTAAGGATTATTATAGTATCGGCAGTATATGTCCTTAAAGAGAAAAACAAAAGGGAAAAGAAAGTATTTAAAATAATGCTACATAATGGTTTCCCGGCAGGGAAACAAAGTAGCTTGGTTGAGAGGTTTTAAGTATAGAAGTTCTGGTTAAAGAAATGTATTCATTTAAACATGCCATTGACTTAACACCAGGACAATGTGATTAATCAGTGAATATGGAGCACAAGACCCTTCCTCAGACAACATGATAGGGTGAACAGCATTCAGCGTGATAAGGTTCATTTAAATGAAACTGCACCTCAAATTCTTCTTCACCATTTTTAAAAAAATGTTCTTTCCCTTCTCTTCTTCATTTATAAAAAAAATCATATTAATAGAACCGGCACAGTTTCCTCATTTTTTTTATCAAAGAAATACCCTCCGTTCTATCATCAGTCCAAAATGGAATTGGACCAAAAAAAGGGAGGGGCAGATTTTATGTAATGCTGTGTTCACTCTGTACACCTGCCATCACAGTGCAGCTCTGCAGAAGCTGATAATCTGACTATGTTATCAACTTGTTACATCTCCCACATGTACCACATACCCTTTTCTCTGGGTCCCAAAAGGCGATTGGCTGTGGAGGTGCCGAATCTGCAATGGATGCTGCATGTGGTGGTGATGACATCTCAGGACATTGTGTTGTGGTTTATTTTTGAGTTGCAGGCTGCTATGTAGTTGGTGTTCCAGGCTGTTGATGACAATTGTTTTGAGCTTATTTTGTGCAAGTCGGCTCTCTTTTGTGTTTCTTGAGACTTGGCAGACATGCATGCAATCTGTTTTCACTGGCTGATGATTGACAGTTTTTGATTTTGGTTGGCATTTTTATGCACTGTTTAAAAAAACCCCTCAAAGTATGGTTTAGTGTTTCATTTTTGATTTGACGTGTGTATTTGTGTGTGTGTGTGTGTGTGTGTGTGTGTGTGTGTTTTTTCATGCTGGGACATCAGCGTACGTGCTGGCACAGAAGAGGAGCATGTTGCCATCTTTGACACATTTCAAGCGCACCCTTCTGTATTTTGCTCACTCTGTGCAGAAACAAACCTTGTCCCAAGTTTTGTGTGGAATCACAGATTCTCTTTTCCCTGTTTTGCTCTCTACCTCACTCATTCTCTCTCTCTCTCTCTCTCACACACACTAACCACCACTGGTGTTATTAGGAAGCCCACCAGGGACCAATTTTCCCACATTCCTCCTTCTTCTCACCCTTTGCCTGCTCTGTCTCACTCTACTGACTCCTCTCCGGGCACTCTGGGACTGTGGCCTGTCAGCAGGATGTAGAAGTGTGTGTGTGTGTGTGTGTGTGTGTGTGTGGGGGGGTTACACGTAATTTAAAAGGCTGTGCATTTCTGTATATGTCTATAAATGTGTGTGTGTTGGTGTGTGTGTGTCTGTGTTAGAGAGAGACGGGAGACAGAAAGCCAAGTTGAATAGAAAAGCATCCATTACTGTTGAAGTGCCTTAACTGGGCTGTTCCACAACAAAGTGGAGGAAGGTACCAGAGATTGAGCAGGTGGGCTCAGAAAACCAACAGGTAGCTGTGTGTGTGATTTCATATGAGCATATTTTTCTAGGGGGAATACATCATCTGTATGTATCCAATGAGGAATGTGTGGTTTTGTGTGGTGTCTGTGTAACGGAAAGAATATTTGTGGTTTTGTGTGCATGTGTGTGATCAGCCTGTGTCTTACAGTGCTTGCATCTGTAGATGCGTGGAAAGTAATCACCTTCATTGGTTTATAATGAACAGACTGACGCTGTGTGTGTGTGTGATCTTTAGGGGTGTAATCAATCCCATTGGGGGTGTGAAGGGGGGTCGAACGGCGCCTCTGCAGTGTGTTTCTGTAGCTGAGGGCCACTCGAAGCCGGTCCTGTGTGTGGATGCTACAGATGAGCTGCTGTTCACTGGATCTAAAGGTACACATACCACTAACCGTACTGTCTTTATTTAAGGGGTATTTCACAGAAACCTTAAATGGCCTTAATAGCTGCTGTTTCAGTGATAGTATATAGCATTACATAAAGCTCTTTTGAATGGATCTTTAAAATGTTGACGCAAATGACACAATGATTTAAAGCTTGTCATCTCAAAACAATTACACCAGTAAAAGAGTAGTTCGACATTTAGGGAAATACACTAATTTGCTCTCTTTCCAACAGTGAGATCAGAAGATTGATGCGTCTCTCATGTTTGTGCGTTATATATGGAACTGTTGCCAGGAGGTGATTAGCCTAGCTTAGCATAAACACCTAGCCTGACTCTATCCAAAGCTAACGTTAAAGTATGTCTCGTTTGTTCAACATGTTAACAAAAATGACTAAAAAGTGTCTTTGTAAAATAAAAAGTGTTTTGAACAGATTAAACAAACAAGATAAAGTGTGTTAATTATACTGTAGCTCTTTAGAGGTTCTGGCAAGTAGATTTTGTTACATTTGGACAGAGCCTGGCTAGTTCTTTTCTCTTATATCCAGTATTTATGCTAAGCTAAGCTAACTGGCTGCTGGATGTAGATTAATAATTTACCGTACAGGTGTCAGATAAGTATCATCTAACTTTAACTATTCGTCTCATCTGCACACAAAAAGAAATGTAAAAAGGACAATTTGTGGTTTTGTCATTTTTGCATCTCTGATTGTGTGCCAATTAAACAAACAAGATACAATGTGTTAGTTAGCACAGCTTTAGAGATGTAGATAGCCGTATTGCTTCATTTTGGAGAGAGCAATTTCCCCCTTCTCCCTGGCTTTTTGCCAAGCTCAACACAAAGACTATGCTAAACTAAGCTTAGGCAAGTGTCAACCCAATCTGTGCTTCTGTTGCTCAGAGTATTTGAATTGCACTTCTTTTCTCCTCCAGATCGTACCTGTAAGATGTGGAACCTGGTAACAGGTCAGGAGATCATCACTCTCAAAGGCCACCCAAACAACGTGGTGTCAGTCAAATATTGCCCTTCCTCCTGTCTGGTCTTCTCTGTCTCCACCTCCTACATCAAGGTGTGGGACATCCGCGACTCTGCCAAGTGTGTCCGCACGTTTACGTAAGTTTCCTCCCTGCAGCCAGCCAGATTAAATGGTTTGGAGCAATCAAACCAAGAAAAATAACAGCTGAGGAAATATTTCGTAGAAGTGATTTTGGGATGTGCCTTTTCTGTTCACTGATGTGTTTCAAGTTGCAGAAAAGTGACAAATGAAATGAGGGAATATTTTCTGTGAAATGCATCTGGCGAAAATGACATAAAACTCTGCTGATTACATATGTGCCTGTCTCTCTCTACTGTTTGGCTTCTCTTTACCCCCACAGTTCATCGGGGCAGGTGGTTTCAGGTGATGCGTGTGCGGGCACCACCACCCGCACAATAACCTTCGCACAGGGCGAGTGTCAGATCAACCAGATCGCCCTCAACCCGTCAGGTTCTGTGCTCTATGCTGCTGCTGGAAACACTGTTCGCATGTGGGACCTCAATAGGTACATCTGTTCATTCATTCACTCATTCATTGACCTTTACATCCAATTACTGATTCAAGCATTAAGTCAGTCATTCATGTATCTATCTGTTCATTAATTCCTTCACTGATGTGTGTGTTTACATTCAGTGGTTAATTCATGCAGATAGTTTTTTTACAGCCAGCTGTAAATTATTTTAGACATGGATGCAAATGTATATAACCACTTGTCAGATGTTAATCAACCAGAGAGCTGATTAATATCTGACTAAACAGATTAAAAAGGCGGTCAAAGAAAGTGCAAGAACTCAGGACTGGTGATTTGAATTGTGTACATGAGCATGTTTTCTACCAGGCACCAATTTCTGAATTCCTCCTCAGTTTTTATGCTTCTAGAGGGAAATGATTAACTGATTGGACCAGACATTTTATGCTGAGGGGCTCAGACACCCATGATGCATAAGAACCCCCTAGAAATGAAAAATTAATGTATTAAACATTTCTTCAGTATCATCTCTGCCTATGGCATTGCTGTGTCTCAGCAGTTTTACTTCACCCTTGAGACGGAAAGTGATTTCATTCAGTGAAACTGGCACCTTGAAAATCACATTCTTGTAAGTAATGAATTTCACAGACCTTCGCTTGACCTCCTTTGCTGTGTGCCTGTCTGTGTGTTTGTGTGTGTATGTATGTATGTATGTGTATGTAGGATGCAAGGAATGGGCAAGCTGACAGGCCACATCGGCTCCGTCATGTGTCTGACAGTGGGACAGTCTCTGCTGGGAAAAGATCAAGTAATCACTGGCTCCAAAGACCATTATGTCAAGGTAGTGCGTGAGCACACACACACATATTTAGACCATCATTTAGACCATGCCACAGATGCAGATGCACCTTTCACAGTCTGCTGATTCCTGTTCTCTCCACAGGTGTTTGACGTGGCAGAGGGAACTATGGGTAATGTAGGTCCAGCTCATAACTTTGAGCCGCCCCATTACGACGGCATCGAGTGTTTAGCTGTCCAGGGAGATGTGCTGTTCAGTGGGTCGAGAGACAACGGCATCAAGAAATGGGATCTGGAGCAGCAGGAGCTCACTCAGGTGTGTGTGTGTGTGTGTGTGTGTGTGTGTGTTCATACTGCACATCAAATTTTAAAACCCTGACTGTGCTTCAGTGCTGCTCATGACATTAGGTGCAGTGAGTGTGCAGGTAGAAACAAGTCCATTATTCTCAGAGGCTTTTAATTCATGATCTCTTGACCACAAAGCCATTCTTTCCATATCAGAATAAAAATCACTTTTATCGGCCAGGTATGTGTACACACACAAGGAATTTTACTGCGGTTTGACATTGCTCTGAATGTACATACACAGAATAAGCATAATTTACAACAAGCTCAACAAAGCAGACGTAATATGGTGGATGCAGTAGAGTGCCAACACAGCAGCACAGCGTCATAGGATTTGAGAGATAATTTAACATTTTCACCATCTTAGTGTTACAGTGTTAGCATGCTAAAATTGGCTTATCAGCCCCAAAAGCAACACAGAGTATAGCAGAGGCTTATGAGAATGGCATTAATTTGGCCGGTATCAAAAACCAAACTACTGGACAGATAAAACTTTTGACCTGAAGTGGCGTTCGATGAAAAGTCAGGGGATCACCAACGTTAATAGGATTTTTTCTCTGGGGATCATGAATGTCTGTACAACATTTCAGGGCAACCTGTTCAATAGTTGTTGAAGTATTTCAGCCTAGATCAAAGTGGACTGACAGACTGACATTGCCATCCCTAGAGTCATGCCACCAGCTTGGCTAAAATGCCAAACATTTGTTGGTTCAAGCTTCTTAAGTGTGATAATTTGCTGCTTTTCTCTGTTTTATTTCATTATTAAATACCTCTTGGTTGGAAAAAAAAACAAAAGCAAGCAATTTGAAGATCTTTTCCAGGGGTCTCGGATCTCGTGATAGGTATTCTGTTTCCAAAAATGTTATCGGATGTATTGAGGTTCTCAATGGAAGATTTAAATGTCTGTTGTCATTTTTTATGACGTCACCACCCTTTTAAAAAAACCTCTGACAAAATCCTTAGTTTAAATAAAGTGATCCATCTGATTTTTTTGGATTAGGGTTTGTCGGTTGCTGTTTGTGAACATACCATTCAAAGTTGGCCCCATGCAGAAAGAGAGAGAGCAGCGGTGGGTTAGCCAGCTGAAATTTGCTGATGATACAGTTATCATCAGCTTGCTTAATAAGACGGAATCTGAGCACGGGCCAGTGGTAGATGAGTTTGTTAAATGGTGTGATGAGGCCTTTCTCCAATTAAATACTACAAAGACCAAGGATATGATCATAGATTTCAGAAGAAAATCATTCAAACCACCGTTTCCGACTTTCATTAAAGGAACCGGTATTGAATTTGTAGAACACCATAAATATTTAGGAACAATAATTGATAGTGATCTGAAATTTGAAGCAAATTCTGATGCAATTTGTAAGAAGGGTCAGCAACGTGTATTTCCTCAGGAAGTTAAATGTTTTCCATGTTGACAAGACCATGCTGTGTTTGTTTTATAAGTCTTTTATTGAATCCGTCCTTACTTTTTCTATGATTGCATGGTATGGAAACCTGAACATTAGGGACAAAAAACACCTAAACAATATTGTGAAGGTGGCCGGTAAGGTTATAGGGATCCCACAGACTCCCCTGACGGCTATTTTTGAACAGCATGTTCTCCGTAAGTCCAGGTCTATACTAGACTCCAAACCATTCAGAGTTTGAAATCCTTCCCTCAGGTCGCAGATTTAGAATTCCACGATTTAAGTGCAATAGAAGCAAAAACTCCTTTGTCCCCTGGGCAGTAACCCTGCTAAATCGTCTTAGATAATCTCATTCAAAGATTGTTTTATGTTTTTTTATGGCAGGTTTAACCATAGTGTACTGTTTGCACTGGTTACATTTTATTTTAATTTTGTGTGTGTGTATCTCTTGTGTATATTGTGTTATTCTAATTCCTGTATGTATGTTTTTTTTGTTTTTTATCTTGTCCTGACTGCAAATCAAGTTTCCCATTTGGGATGATAATAATAATAAATGAAATGAAAACGAGAGTGAACAAGGAGAGTTAAAATCAGCAAGAACTAAGCAGTGAATCAGAGAAAAATACTTGTCTTTTCTGATTGCTTCCCAGTGGTTACGTTCTAAAGCACAAAATAAAATACGGCCGCAACCTCGCAAAATCCTGCAGGAAGGAGCCACATTACCAGATTTTGTAAATGCAGTTGAAGCCACTGTTCATCCTGTTCGCTGTGCATGTGTGTAGCTCAGCCCCGACCACGGTACAACATACGCACACACCTGACAGAGAGCAGAGGAAAGAGACGGAGACAGTGATGTAACCTCGTTGCTATGTTTTTATAGAGTCCCAACCCCACAGCCTGCATGCTACAGAATTAATAGATGTAGAGAAGAAGAAGAAAAAGCTGCATAGCTTTCGAATGTTGATTAAAAGTCGAATGTCAACGTTATGAATGAAGCTTTGAACTATTTGACTATTTGGTACAGTGCTACATTTCATAGACTACACGTTTAAATGATTAATTGAAGAACTAAATAACTGAGAAAAAACCAATCATTAGTTGCAGCTGTATTGTAGACTTTGGACTGAACAAAAAAAAATTATTCAGATGTTTGAACCGGAGCACAGAACTAAGATTTCCCTTCATTACTGCCTAATTTGGTCCATCAGGACACCAGTTTATGTAGTAGGGCAGCTTCTTCTTTGTATGCACTCTCATGACACAGACATGACAAAACACACACACACACACACACCTTCTGTGCCCATACAGTACCGGTAGAGACTGTATTTTACTCGTTATCCGACACTCACTCGGCCATGACAGTGAAAAGGTGTGCTGCCAGTTCAGCGTTCAGTCGGTGGACAGCTCCCTTCATGTCTTCTTTTACCCAGAGTGTTTGCTCTGTGGAGAAAGTCAGAGTGTTGTCATGTGTAATGTTGCAGGAAAGCACTGTGTCAACATCAGGGCGTTAGAGCTCGCATGCATCACAGCTACAGGTACCAAGAGGAATGTCATTGTGTGTGTGTGTGTGTGTCTTTGTATGCATGTGCTTACTTCCGTGGTGTCTCTTGTGGATCCTCTGTTGCCTGCATATGTTAATAATGCATAATAATGCACCCTGTGGGTGGATGTGGCTTACTCATTTGCACTCTCAGTAAGATGCATATTAAGCAGCACTTTCTCAAGATGTTTGCACAAGTTCTACTTAGCCTTTGTTTATCCAAACAGAGAAAACAACAACATAAGACATTATTATTGTCATTCAAAGGCTGAATTAAATTAACTTAGTCAGTGGTGTGGTCTGCAGCATATGACCTTAACCTCATTTGTGAAGCAGCCAACACAATCCATTTTATAGCCTCTCCAACTCAGTAGTCTCTGTCTAATTATGTAATAGGATCAAATTGTGGCTTAGGGTATAATAGAACATATTACAGTAGACTCTTAAACTCTGCCTCCTCCAGGATTGCTGCTGCAAGCTGTTCTGCTCTGACCCCTCTATTAAAATGCATACGCCATGGTGTGTGTCTTGAGAGAATATGTGAGGCAGTTTGTTTATAATTACTCAGCACAATAGTTTAGTGATTCTCAGTTGCTTGATACATATCTCCCAAAAACTATTTCAAGTTTGTGTTGTTTGTGTCTTACTGGTTTGCCAACTTGCTTAATATGTAACTGTTGCTGCAGGGTGGTGTTGCTCTCTGTGAGGTGTTGGAAAGCATTAACACCTTTTTTACCCACTTTGGTGTAAAATTGTTACAGCGAGGTAGATGTTATGTATGTGACAACCTTCACTTTGTTTTTTGTAATAGCTATTCCTCCACACCTATAAATAAATAAATAAATAAATAAATAAATAAATAAATAAATACACATTCAATTAGTTTAAAATACATGTATACCAACATTTAAAGCCCTTTGAGATATTGTGATATCAGGGTATACCAATAATATTACACATGAATGGTGTAATATTAGGGCGACACTCTGAAAGCATTGAGTCATAAAGCAAAGTTTGCCCAAAGTCTGCCTTTTTCTCAGAACTGTCACTTTTTTCCTCCTTCTGGAGTTATCTGGCATGGACTCTACTGAACTAAATTGTAAATTATTTGAAACTTTGGATGGGCATTTTTGAAGTGGAAGGCAATCGTAAAAATTTCGGTTTTCTATGTATTCTGAGAGCTTATGCTGTGTAGTGGCTGACAATTGCTGGTTAGCTCATGCACTGAAAGAAATGCAGATTTCTCCCAAGTCTTTGTCAAGAACAAAATTCAAATGATGTTTCATTTATGGGAGATGACAACCTCGGACATGGCATACTGTGATCACTCATGCCAGATCCACATCCAGTATCTTTGGAACAGACAAGATAAGAAAAGAGCCCAACCCATACTGGATTTTTGAGGCTGACAGCAATATCGATATCTCATATATATGCATTATATTTAGACTTTATTTGGATCCCTTACATTTGTTTAAAAACTGTGACCAAGTATGTACTGAGTGGGACATTTACCAGTAAACTTGTCAGCGCTCTTTGGTAGACAAACTATGTAATGGAGACATCATGTCTAAACTACTTCAAATACATTTCAACCCCATTTCTGTGCTGATATTTACGGCCAAAAAACAGTACATGAAAACATGACCTTTCAAATCTCCAAGATGTTGCAGCAGCAGAAACCTCTTCCGGGTGTCACTGCTGTCAGCCAACAAGTAGACATTTAATAATAATAATAATAATAATACATTTTATGGTATTTATAGGCACCTTTCTGAACACTCAAGGTCACCTCACAAAACACAATAAAGCAGTACAGCAATTTAGATTTTTCATTTTGACTGCAGTGGTATATGATTACCAAATGGTGAATTAAATGATGGGAAAGGATGGAAAATGTCCTCCTGGGCCATCAAATACTGCTTATGGGATGACATACTGATGCTGTCTAATCTGTCTGTGCATTGTAGCCAATTCACCTGTATCCATTTGTGGCAACGGTTTCTGTTTCTAAATGTGTCGTCTCTTATGGTACCTTTTCATGTTCTATTGTGGATCATGACTTTGTAAAAGCCACCGACTGCTGCTGTTTTCAAATACGACACTTTTGTTTGTACAAAGCAATTTGATATTGGCACTAGATTATGTGGTACATAGCAAATTATAGCTATTTGGATAATGTCACTCACAGTACTTAAATCACTCCCGGCTCTGAGTTATGTTCAGTAAGAATCACTGAACAGGAAACAACTTGGAGGTCCGCTTCAAGATGAAATCACCGTCAGTAAAATAATACCTATTTCCTTTTTTGCTTAGAAAGCTAAAGAGGAAAAACACATGGTTTTATTTAAGCTTGTGGATCCTCTGTGTAGAGCATAAGGAGCAGGGTTCAAATAGACTTGCATGCAAATGAGGAATAGATATAGATTATGTGACTATAAAGTGTGGAAAACATGTACAGAAAGCAAAACCGCAAACTAACTATTATGTGAGAAACCTGCCGGAAACAATAATGAAAGGAACTTTATTTGCAGTGGTATTTTGGTTGAAAGCTAATCTCGAAATGCAACATGAAAATGACAATTCATGACAGACGCAAAACCCAACAGTAGATAAAAATAATAAAACTTATCTTCCTGTGCATATAGTCTTCTGCAGCCCCAATGTTTGAGATGGACAGAATTTTAAGAAGACAACAGCAAAACCTAAAGTCTAGGACTGATAGGACTCATGTAAAATATAGCATTTTGTACGCTTTCTTCAGTGTTTTAAGACACTGATAGAATTTGGCCTACTCATGTTTAATATCTCACCTCTGCAGTGCTGCGACACTCTGGTTCACTCCATTCTTCAATTAAAGAGAATCTCTTTAATTGGTACGAACATGTGTAATTAAAAAGCGCAGTGTCAGTTTAGAAGCTATCTGTCATGTGTTTTTGCCGCCGAGTTAGAGCTTGTTCCTCACAACAGAAGTGTGGAGCTGAAGTTCCATCCATTGTCAACCGCTTATCCTGCGTACAGGGTCGCGGGAGGTGCTGGAGCCTGTCCCAGTTGACATTGGGCGAAAGGCAGGATACACCCTGGACAGGTGGCCAGTCCATCGCAGGGCCACACATAGACAAACAACCACTCACACTCACATCCACACCTAAGGACAATTTTAAGAGACACCAGTTAACCTAGCCTGCATGTCTTTGGATGGTGGGAGGAAGCCAGAGGACCCAAAGAGAAACCAGCGGACACGGGGAGAACATGCAAGAGCTGAAGTTATATAATTAATCCAATACAATAATAGCAGAAAATACTGTTTGAATCTCTAAAGATGTTGGAATAAAATAAGATGTTGCATAACATTTATTTTTACGCCAACTCTTAAAGGTCATATAGAAATTAGATTTGCCCATAGAGCTGAAATTACTCATATATTAACTTCCACATACTTGCTGTGTAATTTGAAATGAACACAGTTGAAACAGCTGTTGCTTTATGAAATGTTTCTTAGTCAACATAAGGCCAATGAATCCGTTCTGAGCTCATGAATCATATGTTAAGGTATTGTAAAAATACAGAAACACTGATATATGAGCTAAGAATAACTATTCAGTCTGAGTACAGATACACTCAAGGCACACTTGTACTTGTATGTTGCCTGGCAACGACATGCATTTTACATTCAAGACATACTGCTTTACCGAAGATCTATATCCATTAAAAATGAAGCAATGAACATTTATGTTTTTTCTACTGCTATTTTAAGAACACAATAAACAGATGACTCACATTCCTGTAACTGTTGTACAATTTATGTTTTTTTTTAAATGTTAAAAACATGCAGTGTGAAATGTGCCTCTGAATTTACGTCTCTCTGCCTTGACTCCTCAGCAAATCCCCAACGCCCACAAGGACTGGGTGTGCGCTGGCGTACGTCCCGGGCCGGCCCATGCTGCTGAGCGCCTGTCGGGGCGGCATGCTGAAGGTGTGGAACGTAGACAACTTCACCCCCATAGGAGAGGTCAGAGGTCATGAGAGCCCCATTAACGCCATATGTACCAACTCAAGACAGATCTTTACTGCGTCCAGGTAATATAGATAACATATGTGGACTACATCCCCACTAATCTAAAAATGTTTCCTATTGTAGTGCTGTAAAACAGAAGTGTCTGTCAAGTGGTATTTCATTTATACATTATTCTCCCGCATTCTGTTTATGTAGTGAGGCGAAAGGGCAAAAACTCCCTTATTTAGAAGTTTATTAACTATTATGAGAGTTAAAGAAACCTTTTATGTCGTAATAAATGCAATTTATTTGTTAATATTTATTCAGAGAAGAGGAGGTGATATTCTACGTGCTTATTTTTGTCACTTAACTCAGTGAAAAAAACAAAAGCTTCAATGCATTGATCCTGCTAACATGTGTTCCCTGCCTAATATATCATAGGACTATTAAAGGCACACCAGTGATGATCGTGTTGCACTGGCTGACATGTTCCTTCATTATCCTGAACATGGACACTCTAGTTTTTTTATCGATCCCACAAACAGCGTCCTGCTGCTGTAAATATTCACAAAGGCACCAAATCTTTTGATCATGGCAGATTCTAGAGACTTTTTTTTAAACGTCATCTCAGTTCTGATAGTGAGTTAATCGCCTTAATATCAGTGCATGAAAAATAAAGTGCCCAGCTATTTTAGTAAACTACTTGGCCTTGAAACTTTATATTTATGACCCCATTTTTAATACTTAAATCTTTAGTAGGAACACATGGGCTTGAATATAAGTACCATAGGCAGAGTAGCAAAGTATTGAGAGATGAAGTACTGCATTGTTGTTTTTAGTCTTTTTGTGGAATTAGAACATAATCTCTATATTTAGGTTTTTCAAACTCGTACTGAGAGAGAGGAAATGTCTGCCCTTTACCAAATATGTTGCCCTTTTCTGAATGAACCACTGCATTATGATTCATGCTTTTTTCCTCTCATCATTCATCTACAGGTGTGTCAGGTATGCAGCTCGGAAAGGGTCATACTACTGTTTTTCTGAGCTGCATCAGATGGGGACAAAGCTTATTTACTGTTTTTGTGTCTGGGTGGGACATTCTGTAGTCTCTTCAATCTGTGTTCACCTTCTCATTCAGCTGGTGTGCTTTCACTGAAGTTGACGAACCTTCTTCTTCTTCTTCCTGTCTTCTCTTCTCGCGCTCTTCTTTGATCCGCATCATCTCCTGCTGTTTCTTTACCTTCCCACTCCTCCTCTCATGTTCTTCACCCTCACTTTCCTCATCCTCCTCCTCTACCGCCCCTTCCCTTTGTTAACACCAGTGACTGCAGGGTGAAGTTGTGGAGCTATGTGCCAGGCTTGACCCCATGTCTTCCTCGACGGGTGCTGGCCATCAAGGGCCGAGCCACCAGCCTCCCATGATTGCCTCTGCTCCGCTCACCAACCCTCCCTTCCTCCGGTACTCTCTTAACTAATTTCCACCTTCTTGTCCCTGCTGTGTTTCTTTTCCCTTCCTTTTGGGCTCTCTTTACCTGGGGGTTACCTGCACTTTCCTCTTTGCACCTGTTCTGTTTATGTCCTCCTTTTCTTTTTTGCTCGAATCTTCTTACATTCTTTTCTCTTGTTTTTTATTCTCTGTTTGGCTCAGTTTTACTCCTATTTTTTGCTTTCACTAAGACAAAAAACTTTTTGTTGAATGAAATACTGAGTCATATTCTGCTCAGAATAACCTTTTTTTCTTCATGTGCACAAATCACATTTACGTTTCTCTACTACTTAGTGGGAAATACACTTTCACTTTCTCACCACGACTTAGATGAGAAGATCTATACCACACCCATGTCTAGTCCAGCATGCAACCCCGGCACCCCATTTTAGATATATTTAATTTTTTAAGGTCAGAGTTGCTGGTGGGTTTTGTCGCATTTGGTAAAGCCAAGGCAAGCTGTTTCGCCACGTTTCCAGTCTTTATGCCAAGCTAAGCTAACGGCCCGCTGGCTGTAGTTTCATAGTTATCATACAGACATGAGAGTGGTGTCAATGTTCTCATCTAACTCTTAGGAAATGTAGAAAATATTTTCTGGTTTTCCCCCTGATGTCATCCAGCTCCTCTGCATCAACTTTTGTTGATTTAGCTCCTAACTACTGTTAACGTCCGCTAGCTAGTTAGCTCAGTTTGCCATGCAACTATCTGTCATGTTAGTAGACTGGAAACTTAATACTCTTATTGAGACAGCTTAACGATCCGATTCTTTATCGATCGATACTTTACTATTATTTAGATAGTATAAACATATATTGAAGTGTACATATTAACTACCTGGTTATTTTTAATTTAATATTTTAAATACAGCTAAATGTTGTTTCTAGAGCAGCAAAATTAATGTTTACAACAAAGTAACTCAATAACTTTATCTGACATCACAATTAGTGAGTGATGTTTAGAAAGAATAACATCAGTCTGTATCAGTCCCTCCTCCTCTCTCGCTGGCTGCAGGTAACGTTACCAGATAGAAGGAGGAGCGGCTGGTTTGTCTCAGCCAGCAGCTGAGTTTTTAAGACTACAGACCAGTCTGTGCTCCAGACAGACAGCTTTCTATTTAGCTTGTTATTAACATTTGGCTAATGCCAAGCTAGCGTTAGCTGTGCTTGTATAAAACATACAGGATGAGATACTGAGGACAGAGATGATTAAATTAACCATATCTACATGTTTAACGTTACCTTACAGACAGGTGTATTGATAAAGTGTTGTCTTTTTACTTGTAAAGGTTTTATTGCACGTACTTACAGTAACGAGCGTAGCTGTCATCAACTAACGTTACAGTAGTTTGGAGTTAACTTAACCCTCACGTATTCCACACGGCGCCGCCTCTCGCTCTGCTGCCGCCGCGTGTGTGCGCGCGTCTGTAGGAGCTGACAAAGAGCAGGTAGAGACTGCAGCCTGATGATTTTCTTATCCATTGCGTTTCAGATTAAATCAGACTTGACGCTGGAGACATAATGTTACATCATAGGACCTGCAAGTCTTGATAGCAGTATCGATAAGGTCGAACCTTATTGATTTTCTGGTTTTGAGAAATTTTGGAACCAGGTCCTTTTGGAACCGGGTCTCGATCCCCATCCGTAATACCGAACAACCTCCAGCTCTAGCTCAGTGATGCAACACCACGTGTTCAGTTGCCGGGGCCGTGCACTGCGCTGAAGGACTGGAGGAGGTCCTATGCTAAACACTTCCCTTCATGACATCAAGAAGGGAGGCAAATTCAAATGGCGTGCTTGCACACACATTTACTGAAAAACTGAGCAGGAGAAAAAGAGAAAGTGTGTTTTTTCTCATAGTTGGGCAACCTTGAACACCTCAGCATTATCCTT
Source organism: Lepomis macrochirus (assembly GCA_024633595.2). NCBI lineage: Eukaryota > Metazoa > Chordata > Actinopteri > Centrarchiformes > Centrarchidae > Lepomis > Lepomis macrochirus. The sequence goes on along the minus strand of JALXJV020000004.1, from coordinate 28,864,811 downwards.
CCAGACAGAATCAACTGCTAAATTGACATTTAGCATCTCAACACCTGCCAAAGTGCACAGCTAACTTATTTTTAGCTAGTGTTAGTGAGAAATGTGGTGTTGTCCTGGGTATTGCCTAATTGACCAGTGCAAAGTGTTACAACCAGTGTTGCGTGAGCATGTGCAAGAAAGTGAAAATTGCTTAGTCAGTCGGGAGTACAGTTGTGGGCAAGTTGATTAGATTGACTTGTTGCAGAGTTGTGAATCATACTGAATTGTATACTTTGTCTTTAGAGGTTGGAGAGGTGTGTTTTTTACTGACACAATGGAGAAGGGTCTTTAATGAAGTGTGTGGGCAAGTGTGTGTGAAGTGTACTTTGAAGTCAGTCTCTTTATTTTGTGTCTGATGTACAGTGGGTTGTTTTGAAAGGGAAGACTGTCTGATTGATGTTCTGTTATTCTCTCTCTATTGTTTCATTTGCTCATCATCCCATCTGTTTCTCTCTCACTCTGGCTCTAGCGACAAGACGGTTAAAATCTGGTCGTCGAAGGTGTGGAGGAAGAGGTGACAACCGAAGGTGTAACTTTGTCGGTCATCTTGATGCAGCCACTGATCTGGGACCTGCTCACTTCTAGCAATGAGATGTGACACTGAAAACACCGTTTCCAAGGCAATCAAGGTGTTTTTTTCTTTGCCAAGGTACAAAATGACAAAGCCGAGGCGGAATATGTGTTCAAAGGCAAAAAACTATTTGCCTTTCAGATTCTTTTACTGCCAAATTGAAAGTGCCATTCAGGTGTGATGCTACTTGGACAAACCGCCGTGGATAGACCAGGCAGCACAATTTCTCTCCTGACATGAAAACTACCACAGCATGGTATTAAAAGGAAAAGAAAAAGTGTCCTTCTGTTCTTTCACCTAGGTTTCAGAATACTTGTCGAGCTGCGAGAGATGAATTTTCTCAAAGACGTAGGTATTCATGTATCTATTATCTGAAAGTCAAGACAAATCCTAGAGGGACGTTATCTAACAACCAGGACCTCTGTTCCTTCATTCAGGATTGTTAGTCTTCATTAGCGTTGCGACTGTTCTGATACTGAGCACATTTGTAGGGTTACACTATGTGTTCATCGTGGTGGATGATCAATAGACAATTGCTGATCTTGGGATAGACGTCACTGGAAAAATACACAAAACACCATCCCTTCATATTTGTTGTTTACTCCGGAACCTCCCTCCAGTCACAGTTAGTTGAAGTCGGTCTCAGTATATTTGTGTAAGTTGTGTTCATTATTTTACTAATTTATTTTTCCCTACCTCAGTTGTTTTGGACTTTGGCGTGAGGTGGGAGAAGACATTTTTACGGGTCACTGTGTACTAACACCTGGTGCTTGACATTTTGAAGTCTTTATTTAACGCTTAGCTCTTCATCTCTGCGTGGATGTGTCCTCTGTGGCCCTCCGGTTTTCATACTGTCTAGCTGCTGACCTTGCAAACAGGAAAGCACACGTCCAGTAGCACAACTAAGGCAGCACTGGCCCCAGAGGAATCTGACTACATTGTATGTGCTCGGTAAAGTGCTAACTACTGCAAAAATAAGAAACACCCCTGCAGATGCACATAACACAAAGATGTGCACACCTACAGTACACACTGCTAAGACATTTGTGAGTCGGGTACTCCATTGAGGCCAAAGTGCCAGATCATTATCTCAACCATCTTACAGTATGTGGCCCATACCTGCCATTTATCCTCCACACACATGGTAGTAGGAGCACTACCAGTTCCCCTCCTGCCTGCTTTCAGCTACACTCTGATCTCTAAGGTTAGCCACTGTCAGATTGACCAGCCTTACTGAAGAGTCCACCTCTGTTCCCAGCTACTGAACTTCTCTGGGAAGCCTATTTAATTAGAGGTCTCGCGGTTCTACCGGCTGCTTTTCAGGCAAGATTACTTGGGTGAAAGTAGGTCATAACTGAGAGGGATTTCTTATTAAAATCCCAATTTTATTCCACCCACTATTTGCTGCTACATTGAAATACAGGAAGAAACTTCCTGTACCCATGCACTGATGTACAAATCTGTTTATGCGGCAGATTATGTGTGTGGGCAAAACACATACAGACACACACATATGCACAAACAGTGGACACACAAACACAAGATCTGAGTTGACGTTTCGGTTATCCATCTTGCCTGATAGGTCTTGGCAACCCTCACTGTGTTGATTTAGTGTCTCTTTAATGAAACAAATTCAGCACTCCGCTGACATGCATATGCACATACATACATACATACATACATACGTACGTACATACATACATACATACATACATATATACATACATACATACATACATACATACATACACACTCTTTAGTCTTAAGACTTAAAAGTCAGTTATGGTTTTGTTGTGTGACACTTCTGAATACAGATAACAGCAAGCATTCACATCACTTTCACTTTTTTGTATCACTTTAAAATGACACGAAGCTGTTAAAAGCTTCTTGTCATACAGATGTTTTACGGCACGTCTGTCTCACAGTATCAGTTGTATTTTGCTCAGCTCTGAAATCTCACTCCTCTTGAAAAATAGAATACTTTGGGGATGTACTGCTTTTCTCCATATAAAAGACCCAGAAATATGTAGTTTAATTAAGCAAAGGTTGGATCACAAAATGGCAGTCATGGTTGCTGAAGTTATTTAATTCTTTCAACACACTTCCTGCAAATTCTCCCTTTTAAGCGGGAGTGAAGCTGCTTACACTCTCCCAAAGCAATGATATGGGTTTTGGTATTGGTGTGGGAAGGGGGGAGGGTTATGGGGGGGTCTTGGTTGTAATGTTTTGCTACGCTTAGAAACTCAGGTAAAAGTGGAGGGATATTAGTCATATTTTAGTCATTACTTGACTCTGTGAATTTAGGTAGCTCTTTGAATCGACCAAATGCCTTGGTTTGAGCGATGTTTTTTTACTTTGAGAAAAAGGGTACTATCAGTGTACCATCTCTTTTTTGTAAAAGACCCATTTCCATGTTTTGCTTTTGCATTTTATTCTCTTTACTTATTATCTATGTACTGTGCTTTCTGTACAAAATGTACACGTCTTTAATGGCATCTTCCCAATCTGGCCAAAGCTAAGACTCTTGCAACTCTGAGAAGATGTGCACTGTTTTTTGCCCATAATAACTTGTTTAAAATATGTAAACTAGTAGTTTGCCTATAAAATGGGAGTGAGCGGTACAAAATGTGGTCAGTAGGGAAGTTAACCTTCATACCATAATGGGTCATATAATTTGACCTTGATCCGTCTCAACTGGACCCTTCATTGTACACTATGTAGTTTTCTGTGCTAATTAGCCAAACTGACCATGCTCACCAGCTCTGTGGTGTGTTTCTTGTGATAACAATGCTAAGACAGCCTTTATCTCCATTTCACTTCTCCAGACTCCCGCTTATTACTAGAGAAGATGTAGTACTGTAGCTTTAGGCACTCATTTCGGTGCCCCGTGCTTGTACATTTGCTGAAAGACGCATGTTGTTAGTGGTGCTCATCGGTTGATTAAAAACATAGCAATTCAATGGGCAATTGTTTCTTCCTGCTATTGACAGTCTTAATGTTTAACCCTGAGTGGATTTGGCCTTTTATTTGGAGTCCGAAGAATTGAAAGTCAATGAATTATGCCTAAAATTTTTAATAAAAACCCCACCCAAAATTGCCCCTAGTTCTTAGGCTTGTATTCTGCCAATGTCAGCACCACTTCTGTACTTGATAATGTGTAAATAGGTGTGTCATACCTCTTTTAATATTACAGGGGAGATTTAGTCGAGGTTAACCGACTTCTTTCTCATCAGCTGGCCTCAGATTGATCTCTGCAAGTTAGGATTTACATGCACTTTGGATAATGAACACTGCTGTGAATAATACCATGTGAACTGTTTTCCAGATATGTATTGAGCCTAGTTTTAGACTTAGTTTACAAAGACGAGGCTTCATGCACTGAAATTGTACTAATAAGTACCTTTTAGCTCCACAGTAGATTCAGAAATCAATGATATTAATGTTTGTGCTGGTACAGTATGTGAGATAACAGTCAAGACAGAGAATGACAGTCCCCAATATGTCCCTGCCTTTAAAGTCCCTTTTTATAATAGTAAATGTTACCTGAGAATGAGAATTTTCACTTTGACAGAGCAGCATGCGCACCTTTGGAGACTCAGGAGAGTCCATCTCCATCCTTATTTCCCTGGCTGTCTGCTGGCATTCAGGCATTTTTCTTAATATTACTGACCACAAACAGGTCATATTATTCTGTGAAAGATGTAATCAAAGACACAAGAGGACAAGATCCAACCGTAATTTATTTCTCCTACAACAATCAACACAAAGTGTACCATTGAGCATGTAGTGAGTGTTGTTTGATCCCTCTCCGATAATGAACTGGTGCACCAGCTGGTGGCAATGTTCTGTAGCCAAATGTGAAAAACAGTGTAGGTTCCTGTAGCCCCTGTTAGCATCTGATTTAAATTGTAAAGTTGTTTTACCAAAGCTAAAAGTCAGTTGAATAGCTGATACCTTGCTCACTCTTTAAAGCCACCATATGTGTAATTTAAATGTTCTGACTTTGGTGCCCCCCAGTGCTAGTATTTAATAAAAACATGGTCTTAAACAACAATGTATAATGCTGAGCCCACAAATCTCACTTGTGGATGCAGAACGAACTGACCACTCGCTAAGCCTCGCGCCCCTATAATTACTGTTATTGGCTGTCAAGCTTTCTGTTCTCGCACAGCACAGTTTACAGTGACGACGGTAGCAGGTTTACCACTTGAAATCTACTGTAGGTTTTGAAACAGTGAGTCCTGTTTAACACAGAAGTATACCAAAGCAGAAACACATACTTGGATAAGCAGCACAGTAGTTAGGCGTATGATTTTAATGTTTGTATTTTCATTTCAACATTATGCTTCACTTTTCCCAAAGAAAAGGATTTTAGGTTTAGGTATAAACTTCCCCAAAGCTGATAAAGAACAGGACAAAGAGGCGCTATCGTTACTCACAGGTAGTGTATATTTTTCTAACGTAACCTTTAACCCCACATAGTAATTTAGTTACTTAATGATATGCCCCTTACTTTTGGAAATAAATAATAAATAAGTTAGCCAGACATTTTACAGAATACGGAGTTTGCTATATTAGAGCACCATGCACATCAAATGTGGAGAGATCCAAAAGCTTGACTGGCTGCTTATAACCAACAGTTGCAGTTGCTAGGCTATGATTGGACAGGGCTGTTCGGGGGTGGGGTGAAGCGAGTAGTCAGTTGGTTGAAAGGAAAACATAGACTGAACTAATTTTTTACAGACAAACACAAATCTATGTATAGAGGAGTCAGTACCAGTCAGTATTGGATCTAGGATCACAGAACAGATTGGAGAGACGTTTCCAGTCAAACGCATTGTGTGACATTTCCAGCCCAGCCATCTTATGACTACTAGGAAATGAAACCAAAGTAGTCAGTGTCTCAGCTTCAGCCTTGTGCCTCAGCCAACAGGCCTTACTGCCTTAAAGAAACAGAATGTGTATGTAGGACATTGATAATCATTCACTTAATATCCTGAATCTGTAACATACTTGTTCTGAGGATTGTAGATTGTCCTACAGATTGTGGCATTCTGTTCTAAGTCAGATGACGTCTCTGCTTACTTCATCAGTATGGCTGAAAAGACGTTGGATGGGGTCACATTTAGATGCAACGAAAAGGGCACTTTGCTGCTTGGCGGCTCACTATCCCACACCAACACACGTCTTCCCTGCAGCTGCTCAAGTAGTGTTTCTCCAGGTGTGTGTATGGTAATACAAGATGTGGTAGTGTCTGTCAAATATGTACTCATGGGACATAAATGCAGGGTCAAAGGTCATTGTGCCTTTTATTGCACAGACTACTCCCTTTTAAATGAGTGTAAATGTGTGTACAGTTTTTTTTTAATGTGACAATGTGCATGTGCCCAAGCCGTGTAAAAATATCTTGCTGTAAATAATGTAAGTAAATATTTAATGAAGGATCCAACGCTCCCTCAAGAAAATAAATAAGTTAAAAACAACTGTCTGCTGGTGTGATGAATCCATATCAGATCTTATTGTATATTGATCTCTTTCATATGTATGTTTCTTAAGATCACACTGAGTATTGTAAACTAATTTGTTCTTTAGCTAGATCGATTGGTGTTTTTTTATTGTATTTACCCAGCTGTCTGCAGATTACAATACCTAGCTCTTATCTCCTCTTTTATTAAGACCAAAACAGCTGAGATAGAAAATTTTCCTTATACCTTAATTCCTTGTAGACTGACGAGGAGTTTGTTGATCATTCAGGATAAAGGGGCAAACAGGTTGTAATGGATGAGATGCAGACATGGGGAGATGTTTTTCATCCACATGCAATCCTTTCTACTTCAGGGCAAGAGATACCGGCTCAAAACTCATACATCTCCATTTCCTTTGCAAACTCTGATCATTAACTTGTGTCGAGCTGCGCTTGTCCCAGCAGCGACGGGAGACACAAGCACTGTGATGTACGATGGCCATTAAAGCCTCAGAGGAGGCAAAAACCATTTGAAGATGCCAGTCACAAACAAATAAACATTCATACGCCAAACCCTGTCACGTCCCAGCTGTATGTGCTCCATCTGCTTTCTCCATATAATAAACTACTGAAATTTAATTTGAGTGTCTTCGTCTGTTTCATTACACTACAACACTCCAGTAAGTCTGCTCTTACTTGATCCATCAATCTCTGTCCTCCTCTATCAATCATCCTGTTATGTTAAAGATCTGTTTGAAATTCAGCCAGATACCCTGAGAGAATAGAAAATGTCTCATATGCATTATGCTTACCTAAAATAAATGTAACTCCTGCATCGCAGGGCAAAAAATACTGAAATCTCAACAAATATGCCCTGGATTGTTGTGACATTTCGCAAAAACGTTCATGGTCCTCTGAGGATGACTGGGGTCCATTCATCTGGTACAAACATCACATAAAAAATTGTCCAATTATTTGGTTTACTGTCTACTGGCAGTCCCACCAGTTAGAAGGCTGATATAGGATTTTGCTGGAAGTATCACTGTGTCCAAGTAGAGCCTCACAAAAACACTAGCATGGCTATAGAGTCTTACATGATACAGTAGACCTATATCGCTGGTTTAGCTTTCAAAGGGATGGATATTTTAGGCTGCCATAGTAGATAATGGATAGCTGTTGAACTCAGTGTAGTGGCATTTAGCCGCTGAACAGTCAGATATTTCTCTCAGAAATTGGTGGAGAGTAAAAAACAGAGCTAAAGGAATATTGGTGTACATTGGACTTGCATTTACCAGTTGGAGACAAACGCGACCCCCAATGAAGGCTTATGTTGCTCCATATCTGCTGACTGTGTAAGTAAATAATTATAATATTTGCCATATCAAATTTACAAGGTGATATATATCAATATTCAAGTTGTGTTTCTGCTGCCACCAAGCAGCCAAAGTCTGTTGATTTACAAATAATCTTAAAATTGCTTTAAATTGATGGCTAATTAAGTACTCAGTTGAAATGAGTATCCAGGAACCAGTTCTCAGGCTGCTCTGTAAATAGTTTTCTGATAAATATAGCAACTTCCGAGCGACCGAATTTCTGGCTTAAATAACAGCTTCTGGTTAGTTCTGCCCTACTCCAGGGTAAGCCGGGCTGATTGCAGGAATGGATACAGAGAATTTGTTGAACAGATACAGATAGTGGTGTACTCACTTATCCCTAATAGTTACACTTACTCATCATGACTCCAATGCTCAACTGAATTACTGGTCCCTAAACACATTCCCCAAACAGGGTTACACTTGTCTTCACTTCAGTCCAACATCTAATTTGACTGCTGCTTTAATCATTCCCTTAAACTCGTATAATCACAGTGATGTTGTAGTCATAAAAAGACAATGACAGAAATGATCCAGTGACAGTTCCAGTGGGTGGAATAAAGTTAGAAATTGTAACTTTATATGTAATATATTTAGTATATGTACACTTCTCTGTTGATTGGCGAATACAGCTCTTGTACTGCGTGAGATCAGATGATGAAAAGGAACTGAAAGAGGCAAATAAATCAGACAGATGAACAACAACAAGAGGTAGTGAATCAGCTAAGAGGAGTGTCTGTATGAGAAGAAAGCTGTTAGAGCAATAAATGAGCAGTGGAGATTCAGGAGGGGCAGACTATGATATCTTTAAATAATGGAGAATGCGAAACAGAAAACCCTGCACTTATGGAGCTTGTATTGGAGATGTATAGGAGATGAGAAGAACATGTAGAGAGCAAAAGCTAAACATTGTCTTACTTTCACTGGTATAACCTTTAAAAAGATATAGAAGCTAATAACAGTGGAAGTGCAACCTTTAGAGCGAATGCGAATGAAACAGGTCATCACCTTATCTACATATAATAAAGGAGAGACGCTGAGAGACAGAAACACATTCAGAGCCCGGAAAATGAATTCAGACAACATGAACCCAGAAAGGATTTTAATGCTGAGGGAAGTCATAAACATCTTCAAAAAAAAACATTCCCACTGTTTTCTCAGATACACACAGTGAGAATCTGCACGACCACCAAACAAAGCCCCGGACTATCAACTAACTAGCACGGTCTAATCCCATTATACTCGCTCTCTTTGAGTCCGGTTTTACACAGCACACACGCTCTCCACAGTACTGCGTTTGGTTTAGCCACATCAGAGGGACACGCAGTCATTTACGAACATGGCTGGTAGATTAAAAAACACAATGCTGACCCCCCCACAAGTGTTTGTAATGATTATGTGTTTGTGGGCGAGATTTGTAAGCAGGGTTCATGAATGTGTATAAAGTGTTTAATATTTTGTTCAATCATATTCATGTTGAGTTGTGAATCCATTGACTTGATGATGATGTTGTTTGGCAGAAATGAGTCACTATAAATGTTTAACGATTTCATTCAGTGTAATACTACAGTCCAAAGCAAAGTGCTTTCATATTAAGACCCAAAATAATTGCATTGAGTTTTTCAATTCAGGAATGGAAAAAATGTAAGTCTTCACTTAAAGGAATAGTATCACATTTTCATTAACAATTTTAGTCCCTTTCTTGCCAAGAATAAACCACTCTCATAAGCTAACAAAGCCTGCCTCCCAGCACCTCAAGCTCTCTAATTAATACGTTATACCTCTCTTCCTGGGTACTTGTCATTGCCGTAAGTGTTGGCAATGAACTAGTGGGGACTCCAGGAAGTGACTGGGCCATGAAATAACCCAGCACATAGCTCTCAACAGAACTACAACATGTTGTTTTTACACTTACGGTTTAAAAAACTAGTGAGCTCTGGAGTTGCTGGCAGGCAGATTTTGTTGCCTTTGGACAGAACCAGACTAGCTATTTAACCTGTTTCCAGTCTTTGATTTAAAATAAGCTTACTGGCTGCTGGTTGTAGCTTTGTTTTTACTTATATATTTTACAAATACAAGAGTATTTGGTATGGTATGATCAACTCACTAAAGATTATTGCCCAAAACTGTTTTTTTAAATTAGATTTTTAGTTTGTCAGTTCCTCCATGATGGCCATTACATGTTACAAAAACTACAGAGGGATCCGTCCATTTCTGTCTAAATAAACCCAATGGCTGCATCAGGAATCACAAAATGAGTCACTTCCTCTGCAGAGGAGGACTGAATGTCCCTGGATTATGTACTTTCTCACAGATGTTTACAACTGCAGGGGAAAAACACCTCTGTGGAAACAAGGTAAATACTGTAGGGTTAAGCACGGTAGCAATGCATCCTTTTATTCACATGGAAGAAGATTTTCACATTGAATACATACATAAAAAAGGTTCTCGTTTGCAACCTGTTTGGTTCCTTAAAATGTACATTCCTTGTTCTTACTTCATCTTCTTCTTTGATTCTTTTCCCTTTGCGGGCTGTTTTGTCTTCCTCCAAGGCAGGAAGTTGTACGAGACCAGAGCTGTGAGGAGGTACGTAGCCATACCAGTGTATCCACCCATTATCAAACACAGCGGCTGTGCCAACACGAACAGACAGAACACGTTCATCGATGCCCGGTCGTCCAGCTCCACCCGGTCGTCCTGCGTGGCCTTCATCACTCCAAAAAAATACATCAGTGCCACTGCTGGGTAGAAGGCTAACTCCACCATGATGCTGAAGACAGGACGCTCGCATGCACTGGCAAGCCTTTTGGATTTAACATGTGCATATGTGTTGGAAAGTAGTTTGTAAGATTCACTGATGTATTGAGTTATAGTATTTTCAGAGACATACTCACCCGGATCAGATTTACTCCCTCACTCCCAGACAGAAATCCCTGTGTGTGATGTGTGTAGGTGGATCAGACAGGAAAATAGACCTGGACCTTTGATCCATCTTCACAACAGTCCTGTCAAACATTATCCACCTGCAGTGCTCCTTATCAGGACACTCGCCAGTTGTTACCTTCTGACACAATCTGCTGTTTTTTTAAAAATAAACCACTCTTACAAAACTTGTAAACACTGTACTAACAAAACCAAGTACACCATCCTGCAGTATGTCAAAGTGACATTTTTCAGAACATTAGTGAGTCAGCTTGAGTCAGTTGAATAATGTCATGAATGTATTGCCTTTTTACCTGAACTTAACATTCACTATAATTTCTTGTTTGAAAGATCTGAAACAGCTCACACATAAGAGGGTAAAATATTCTTACTTGCCACCTTACAGATCAGCATTTGCCTGCAGTATATAGCATCAGTGGGAGGACGCAGGCAAACATTGACAGTGCAGTACAGCAGGTTTTATCCAGTGCTATTTACACTAATACATATAGTACATGAATACCTATAATATAAGCTAGAAAAATATAAATAAAAACAGAATGAAATCTTTAGTTTATCAAAGGTCATCCTTCCCAAGAATAATTGAAGTAGTGTTCATAACTTGAATAACTGAAGAGCTTCTGATAGGTGTATATTTTTAAACTTTGGACAGAGCATGGCTAGCTGTTTCCCCCTGCTTCCTGTCTTGTGCTAAGCTAAGCTAACTGGCTGTTTGCTGTATATTGAGCGTGCAGACATGAGTGGGGTATCAGTCTCCTCATCCAATTGTCGGCAAGAAAGCAAATGAGTATACATCCTTTCATAATGCTTTGCAGTTAATTACACAGCTATTTTTTGTGGTCAGAGTTGGTGGAGGGGGGGTCGTACGCCATGAACAAGTTGTCAGTCTATAATGTATTTTCAGCAGTATATTTCACATAATAGTATTTATTGTTGGTTTTGGAGATGTAAAAACAGATACGAATGTTTAAATGTAATCTATTAGCAAAACTCAGTTTAATTTAATTTAAGGATATGAAAACAGTCTTAAAGGGACTCAAAGGAGGCAAAAATAATTGAATGAAGGCAATGTGTAACTGTGCTATTATCCAGAGTGGTGAAATTAAGCAGCCAGTGAGCAGAGTGCTGCTCTCTCTTGATTTCTTCAAAAGTCCCTGGTGGAAACTTTGCCTTGAGGGAGTTCATTGCTACTCATTCTGGTTATCATTTTCACTTCATTTTCAGCATTTAAACTCATACTCGTCATACTCGTCATACACTTACTGAGCAAAGAGCTAAACCTACTCAGCATATGCTTCATTGTTAAAAATAGAGCAGAGCAGAGCAGCATCCCTGGCAGTGAACTTTCCCCGCAGCAGAGAAACGACTGTACCATTAAAACTTCTGGATGAGTAGCTATTCATCTGATTAAGGGCCACAGCAAGTGTTGAATCAAGAAGTTCATAATTAGTTTGAGCACTTACTTTTCCACTCTACCGTGGACCTGCTCAGGAAAAGTGTGGTTATTTTTAATGTTGTTGTTTTGCAGCTCTAATCAATCTTCCAGTCCTTTGAATCCCCACTGCTGCAGCCTGAGAGAGCGTTGGGCAGCCTCCTAGGCTGCTGTGGCCTTCCATAAATACTGTATGCATGCAAATGTAGGTGTCTGTCTGTGGGGCCTTCTGTCTGTTTGTTTGGCGATCTCAGAGCAATCATTCATAAAAGGTTTCTCTGTGATGTTTGCCACCTCAGGAGGGGTTTGATTCTGGATTAACCCCTGGGCCACAGAGCAGGATTACACTTTGGGAGGGAACATGTGGCCCTTTTGAACTGGGGTTTATCAAACCCCCTACCTCTCTACATAAATCAGAGTTCACTGGTGTTCGCTTAAGCTGCCCTAAATAGGCATTACTGTAGTAATAATAATAAACTCTATAAGTGTTCCCACATCAGAAAGTCTGACCCCAAATCTGTTTCTAGCATACTACTCTGTCTCTGTTTTCGCAGTAGGAATGTTCTGCACATTGTCTACTTCTTTTGTAGGATGTTTGGTATTCTAAAAGTCAAATATAACTGTAAATTTACTGTATTGCCTAAAATGATAGTACACTGTTAGATTTAGATACTGGTGGATGTCTTCAGTGTTATACATTGAAGAAAAGGCTTCCTGAATATTCTCTTTATGCCTCAGCAGGTCTTTATAGAAGAATATTAATACTATTTCTTGGTGTACTCTATTTTCTTCATTCAGCCTTGTTTAGTAAGCGAGCTCCTACTACAGAAGAGGATTAGGACCACATGTTAAATTATTTTTTTTTAATCCTGAGTTTAAAGTCAGAACTCTGACTTTAATTTCAGAACTCAAAAAAAATCCTATTGAGAAAAGCCTTTGCTCTTTGATTGTGAGGTAGTGACAGCAAAATATTAAGTAGTTTTAGTGTGTATTGTTGGTGCTCTGAAATCATGTCATCTTCATTTGGTTAGTTACACAACAAGAATAAGAACAATTCTCCACCAAACAACAAAATGGGCCCCAGAAATGAAAAATGATGTATTTTTCCTTCCTTAGTAAATGAAATACAACACAATTTTCTACACAACAGAAGGTATACTGTCCATCAAGAGAAAACTGCCCTACCATCAATTTCTGATCCTTTTCATTACCTCCACCGCCACAATGTTAGGTTGGACAGACATAGTTATAGCTGATGTCACAGAAGAAGACTGCATTTCAAAAGTGTGCGTCACAGGAAAGCTGAAAATACCAACAGAATCCCTGATTAGCTGGTGTTTGCTGACAACTTCCTGTGGGAATGGGTCTAAGTTTGGCTATTCAAAATGTATTAATTAGTGGATTTTGTTGTGTTTCTTTTTAATGTTAAAACAACTGAGGAATAAGATCAGAAGAGTAAACAAATGTCCTTCTTTTCCAGGTTGTGAGAGAAAAAAAAAAATCATATTTTGTTGTAAGGGGCTTCATTTGTTTGACAGGGCATTTGTCTGTTTTTTGCATAATTGCTTCCAGAAAGACGATATTTTTGGACAGCATGACGCAAGTAAGCATAAACACAGTAATTAGTGCTTAGGAAACTGCAGGAAGCCGAGAGAATAGGACAGAGAAGGAGGAAAAAGGGACATTTGAATCCACCATGGTGTTATTAATGTGACCAGCAGCACAAAGCGTTGACCACCTCCTGGTCCATCGCAATTAAATGGCAATAGAATTTAAAGGCAATATCAGTGTTTGAGAATGTGTTTTGCTTTTATCATTCAACAAGTCAGCAACTTAAGACATTCAGAAATAAAGTCACCCTGTTTTTGTTTCTTAGGAACTGGCAGCAGCCTTGTGCAATTAATCAACTCTTGAAAATCCTTTCCAGTGGTTCTGTAATTTGTTCTTACCATTGCTGCTATAGATAAATATAGCATAGTCTGCTGGAAGATTTGAAAAAAAAAATCAAAACAGCCTTTGGTGCCAAAAAAGTCAATGCAGCAAGTTTTCCAGTGTTTCATTTTCTGCGTTCATTATTTTGAATCACCAGCTGTTGATTGTAGCGCTATTTGTTACAGAGCTGATCTGATAGTAGGATGAGTGCTCAAACGTAATTTGGAATTTAATTTGGTATCTGAAATCACACTTTGTCTACATTTACGATGCTGCAGGTTACTACTCAAGGGAAAATAGCTGTGAAGGTCTTCTTTCCCCTGCCCTCCTCTTCCTCTTTTTTTGTCCTCTGGCCCTTCTCCTGTCAACCCACTCCTTGGAACATCTGCAATAATGTGATTCACCCACTCTAAACAACGAGCCCTTAAAAAACATGAATCATCCTGGAGAGAAAAGGGTGTGTATGTGGATGTGTGTGCCTCTTTATCTCTGTTCATGGGCCATTCAGTAACATATGAGAAAGTAATTTGTTTTTACATGTGCCCATTGGGGTGTATGTCTGAAAGAATGATTGTGTGTGTGTGTGTGTGTGTGTGTGTGTGTGTGTGTGTGTGTGTGTGTGTGTGTGTGTGTGTGTGTGCTCTTGATCCTGAGCTGGAGGGCTGTGTGGGCAGTAGCGTCCTGTGTCGGTATAAATTGATTTCCACAATCCAGACACTGGGTGCTCTATGCAGGAAAGAGCTGTGTGCTTCTGCACCCATTTATGAAAGGAGGTAAAATGGTTTATAGCTGTGCGTGTGTGATGCGCATGTGAGTGCGAGTGAGACGGAAAGAGAGAGTCAGAAAAGCTACAACGATACCGGAAATCTGATGTTATTGTTTCCATATTGAGCTCAAAGTGACAACTGTAGATTTCCAAGTTGGTCAAAACTGGTGTGCTTCTTGATGCGACCAGCAATCTGTGGGAAACAGCTGGCTATTTACTTATTCATTCAAGTGTTTACGTGCATTTCATATTTGTGTGTAAGTCTTTTGTTTATGCATGAAATGACAGAGAGATGTGGAGCGTCACAACGAGTGAGATAAACAGCGAGTTAGTAGAGAAAGGATAACACACACACACACACACACACACACACACACACACACACACACACACAAACAAACAGTATGTAGGAACTGTGGTTATCCAAAAATGACAATCCCATCACTTTCTTGGCAGGCAGTTGCACCAGTTTAGCATATTCATTACAATGTGGTTTACAGTGCAGGTCTCAACTGCATACAACAGGCTAATGATGGATGGTGGCCATTAAATCTCTATGTAATTCCCTCCCTGTAATTAATATTGATTTTAAATCAGCCAGTATGAACACATTTTAATTGGTAACTGTGTTTCTTAAAATGCCACACACATGCCTCCTTCAGCACAAACAGCAACAAAAAAATCGACACACAATGGGAAATTTATCTCCAAGTCCAAATACATTTGGATTGGACATATTTTATTGGATGTATAGTTATTACTCAGTGTGTTTTATTAAAAAAAAAGTTTCTCTCATACCTGCCTGCTGGTTCTTCACTGTAATTGAGCTGAATGGGTTGTTCTGGGAGCTGTCCGCTGCTGTGGTGCTGAAATCTTATCTTGGTTTTCTTCTCCGAAGTCGCTCCACAGCAGCCCTTCCGAACTTTTTTGGCTTGCGTGACCCATCGAGACAAAACTGTCTACCCAAGAAACCTTGTTGAAAGCAGTTCAAGTGATTATTCAATCTCAGACTGATTTATACAGGCAAATGAAGAAAATCCTTATTTTTATTCACTAATTTACATGAAAAATAAACTTAAGCAATATACTGTATGTCTTTCCTATTATGTTAACCATCTCGAGACTCCTTAGAATACAACCACTGCTCAGCATCATTTGCTGCCAAAAGCAGATCTTTATTTAATTGTTTGTGAAGGATTTCACGTTGCATTATAACACACCTCAGATAAAGTCTTAAATATTGAATAAAAAGAATTATAATTAAATTGACAATCATTTGCGCGCACCCTCTCAGCGCAGCGCAGAGGCTGTTGCAGGGTGACAGCAGCAGCGCCGGGGCACTGGGGTTGCCAGCACTTGAGTGTAATTCCGCGTGGGAGGAGGATGGGTGGGTTTGAGAGTAGCCTTTTTCTCTTCACACGCTCTGCTGTGCGCACAGACTGAAGACAAAGCGCAGAGAGGAGTCCACCTCTCCGCAGCCGGTCGGTGAGGGCGCAACAGTCTCTCAGATACTGTCCTACTGTCCGTTGTAATTTATTGACGCTGCATTGACAGTTAACCAAGTGCGCCTCTGTCTTTCGCGAGTGTCCACTCACTCAGTGCACCCCCCTCCGTCCTCTCCAGCTTCAACATTTGTGAAGTGGCTGCCTCACCCATTCGGACCGGAGGCCGGCTGGTCTCTGATCTGGTCTCCGGAGTCACCGGAGACTCGACGCGCTCCGTCAGGGCCAGGCTGTGCGGCTCCCGCATCAGACCCGAGCCTCCCCGAGATCTGGCGATGGAGATGATGGAGGGAGACGTTATGGACAAGCTAGAGGACATGTCATCGGTGTACGACTTCGACCCGATCACCGGCAACATCCCCGCTACCAAAGTAGAAATCACCGTCTCCTGCAGGTGAGTCGAGGCTTCCGCACGCGTCGGAGAGAGAAAGTTCGGTGTGAAGACCGCGCGTAGCAGAAAAGTTGTGACTGCGCCCCACCCTTTCTGTAGGATTTACTTAGGATTGCACAGGCGATCTGTAACACACACGGACAACTTATCCAATATATTAGCAAAACGCATAATTAGCTCGGATTTCGAGTCGGTGGTTTAAGTTGTTTATCCAATCTTTCTCCTGACTGACTCCTTTTAGTAAGCCCTTTCTTTCTCCTTTTTGATTAATGGATTGATTTGGGTGCAGGCCTATTTCTGTAAGAAAAAGTTAAAAACACCTCTCACTGAAGGCGTTTCCGACCTGTGAGGAGCTCTCAAGATGAGCAGAAGTTCACGCGAACTCAAGCATGCAGGCGTTTTTCATCGATTGTCATCAGGGGAAAAAAGGTGTGTGCACTGAGCCATGGGAGCTCTTCTTATGAGAGACAAACGCAATTTCGGTGTGGAGTGATAACAAGCAAGAAAATATGTGTCTCAAAGAGCTATACATCAGACCAACAGCCACAAATGATCTAGGACTATGAGCACCCGATTGAGGCTCTTTTTGTGTGTGGATATAAACGCCCGGTGGTGCTGGTATATTAGACACATCATGAGCTGCAGCATCTTCTCAGGCAGAAGCCTCGTTCATATTGAAGCTCATACTGTAACCACTGGCTGCTTTCAAAGCACTGACAGCCTCTTTCCTTCCTCTCCTGCCATATGTTTAAGATTCAAAGGTATACATCACATTCACACAGTGCTTGTCTCCCTGACCTCAATCTTAGTCCCCCTTTTTTATTATTTAGTACAAAGGTAATTTCCTTTTCAGAAAGTACTTCAGGAAAATTAAATCAGCCTTTACCAAATGAATCATCCTGCAGCACTTATTCAGTGAGAATAAACAGCCACTCCCCATTAGGAAAGGTTTTTAAGTCAGTGCTTTCAGCGCCTCTCAGACATGCACTCCAGTGCTGGAATATGTGCACATCCTCTCTCTCTCTCTCTCTCTCTCTCTCTCTCTCACACGTTTGTTCCACTATCCACTATCATCTCACTGACAAAGCATACCGTAGCCCCTTGCCCTAACCTTAACCCTAACCAGAGCCTAATTGTAACCTAATTGGGATGTTTATTTTATCCCCATGGTGACACAAGTCTACACTGTGATATCAAAACACGAAACACACACACACACACACACACACACACACACACACACACACACACACACACACACACACACACACACATCTTTCTGCTCTTTTGATGCTGGGTTTTAGGTTGGTGAGCCATCGAAGCAGAGTGAGTTTGAGCTATAACAAGCTGTCTGTGCATTATTGATGGGCTCTCTGACGGTTCAGAGAAGCTCGCTGCCACATCTCTGTGGGGTGAAAAGATATATAAAAAACAGACCACGGCAAGAAATGAGTGTATTCCAAATTGCTGAATGAACAACCGTCTGATTGTTTGTGTTGTGTAGGAAATGGTGGGCGATAGTGGAGAATCAGTTTAGAGGCAGAAAGGACGGCCAGCAAAGTGTTGCGTACCAGTCAAAGCCCTGCATGGTTTGAATTTCGTGTTTTTCAGCTTGTAACGATGAGGTGATTGGGATTACATGCCTCTGAGATGCGCAATTAAGAACCATTCAGGTATATGATGAGTCCTATTATGACAACCCCCCGCATTTATGCAAATTATTTCTGTGACAATGTGTGTGTGCTGGTGTGTGCTGGAAAAAGAAGGAGACAGGCAGAGTAGTGGTTCAGATGCCTCCTAGCAGAAAGAAGAGGAGTTAGGGAAGAAGAAATCACTAATCGAAAGTGGAGTGTTGATGCTTTTCCCACCTGCTTCACTGATGGTGTGTGTGTGTGTGTGTGTGTGTGCACAAATGGGTGTGAATAAGAGTAAGAGAGAAAGGCAGAGAAAGGCTGAGAGAGTTCATCTTAGAAAAGCATACATTTGATGTGTGCAAGATTCAACCTTTAAATGAAATGTGAATGTGCCTGACACAGGATTGTCATGGACTGCAGCCTCACAAGCTTTAAAGACACCTCAAGTTTGCAAAAGGTTGTTGTTTAACCTTACCTCCAATTTTCCTACATATACTGTAGTTCCTGTGGTGGTATAATAAATATTTGATTGTAGGCTACTGCGTCAGGCACTCCTGAAGGAGAAAGAATCAACGGTTAAATCTTTCTCACATTCAAACACTTCCAATAACAGTTCAAGGCCTCACAAATCCTCTAAATCCTCTATACAGATGTTGTGTGAGTCAGATTCCTATTCAAGAGAAGAGGCTCCCTGTTGGGTTTTCTTCACTATTCTTCCTTTGTCATTATGCACATGCACCCTCTTAAGCCTCCACACCGTGATGATAGCTGTTCCCTCTGGGTTAATACCCCTTATTACTGGCTGCACCCCTTGCTTTTGACAACGTATTATTATCAGGACCAATGGCAAATGAAGAAGGGTGTGTGGGTGCTGGATCTGTAAAATCATTGGGGGGTGGGGGTTGCTTGTCTTTCATTAAAATACGGTAGAAGGCTGAATGATTTTATGGCAGGAAGCAGCAAACTTTAGTATATATTCATATAGTTAACATATAGTTATATTCAAAAATACTTATTCTGCATTTGCAATCTGTTTAGTGGTAATGCAGGACGTCAGATGATTTTTTTTCATCATCTGATCATGATGGTTTTAGTTGCATTACCTCAACCACACTTTATATGTGAACAGGCAGTCCTTGGGTTATGTCGTCTGTCACCATGTCCAACATTGCTCACAATGTTTGATGTGTCTTTTCTAGCACATTTTGTTTTGTGGGAAAGCTCGCCCGTCAGGAGCTACAGTTGTGTCAGGAATCAAAAACCAGCGTTTGATGTTATGGCCAAAAACTGTTTGTGGAGCCAAAAATCAAACATGTGGTTTTCTTAAACTCTGACACTCCCACAGCCAGTGGCCTGGTTCCTGGGGAGAAATGAAGGGAGAAGGGTACAAATGGCACGTGGACAGGAAAGCAGCAGTGTAAATCCTACAGTCACAAAGCCAATCCAGACTCCTCTGTTCAGCCAGGTTGAAGTCTTTTGTCCCATTTCTGCTCCACTGTCTAACTGTCCAGTCAATTCAAACATCATAAAGAAGTACTTAAGTGTGTAATGTGGCCCATAGCCATTTACCCATATCTCCAGTCAGCTGAGGAGAGTCTGTCTGGCTTATGTATTGAAGGGTAAGTCAGTTAATGGAGAAGCACCAGCTGCTGAGGGTGATATTGATAAGCCATGAGCTCACCTGCAGACTTCAGCCCCATAGCCCCAGTTTGTGACTCTCATGTATTACCAATAAATTTGAGTCACAAAGTTAAGCCTGTTAATGAAAAAACTGAAAAATAAACCCCCAACCGATCTTAGAACAACCCAGAAGGTAGTTGAACAGCCCTTACCACTGAAGGTACCTCCAGAATCCTCAAAGACTCCTCTGACAACCTGGATGAAAAAAATATTCAGTCCAATGCACAATAAAAAAGTGTTTTAACCTGTTTCCCAAGTTGTGACTCTTGACATATGTCCTTGCTTTATAGAGTTCTGCACAACTGAGACCCGAACCAAACCCATATCTGCGCTTTTAAGACCTAATGTGTTTGACAAAAGATAAATCTTACATTATTTCTTATTCAAAGACAAATCTATATGCTTACTGTGGAGAAGCTTTCTTGCATATAAAAAATAAGTAATCTAAACGGCAAAAGACCATCACAGAATATGGCACGTGGGCCCACCAGCATAAACCGTCAATGTCAGAGAGACAGATTGAGGGGAGAGAGAGAGAGAGTTAGGGAGATTGAGAGAGAGAGAATGATGTTGTTACATTTGAAAATAATCTAACCCAAGGCCCCTTCTTCCCCTCTCTCTCTCTCTCTCTCTCCCCCCAACTGGTCGAGGCAGATGGCCACCCACCCAGAGTCACAGTTCTGTTCAAGGTTTCTGCCTTGCCTGTGTCGCCAAGTGTCGCTTACTCATGGTGGGAACTGTTGGGTGTTAATAATATTACAAAGAGCACGGTCAAGACCTGCTCTATGAAAAGTGCAATGAGATAACTTTTATTATTAATTGGCGCTATATAAATAAAATTGAAGTGAATTGAACCTATGACAGGGTCAGATCAAGGGTCTGCCTTGCTTGTTTTGTGTGACTATAAAAATATAGCATTGTTATTTGTTATATGAAAATATAACATAATAGAAAATAACATCAATATAGAAAACAATAAATTATAATAACACTGTTTCAGTTTGGATCATGTCCCAGAAATTGAGCAAGGTTTATGTAATTCCTAGTTACCATCTCGGATTAGGATAAAAGTAAAAAAGTAAATTAAATCGTCAGGCCAACAGAATATTTTTTCATCCAGATGCGTTGAAGAGTCTTTGAGGAGTCTGGAAATACATTTAAAACAGAAATTGTGTTGCTAAACAACCTTCTGTTTTTTTCAAATTTCACTTGGTATTTATTTTCAGAAGAACAGATGCTCTGTGACTCAGATGTAATGACAATACATTTAAGGCACAAATTGGGGCCAGGCTGGACGATACAGCCAAGATCAAAACCAAAGGTTAACTTGGCTTTTGCTCTCAGTTAGTAGAAGAGATTTACACATGTTAAATGGCCAAATTATTTTTAAACAGTGGAAGGACACTGCTGTCATTTTTAGGCAATTCATTATAAAAAAAGGGGGATTTGGCGCTGAAACGTTTTTAAAAAGTGTCTTTAACTAGACATAAATTTCAAGAGCATATCTGCCAGTTGCATAAGAATATGACTGAATGCATCTCGGCCCTTGGCCCTTAGACGTATGTGCAAGGAGATGATTGATGGGAAACCAATGGAGGTCAGGAAGGGTGAGATGTCACTGCCAATAAGCGCTGGGTCAAAGTTCGCATCGACTGAACTCAGAGCGAGAGACCCAATTAGACGATTAATGTGTTGTCCTTTTCTTGAGAGTGACACATAATCAACAAGGTTGAGATGGATCACGTAGCTACTTAATTTTACTCTAATTGATGGTTTGTGGTTGTGATATAATGATTCTATTCCTGTAGCAAGTGCATGGCTCAGTAACAGCAGGGATGTGGGATTTTTCAGCTTGTTTCCTGTGTGTGGTGCAGGCGTTGCATGTGTTGCCATGATTAAACTCCTCTGCTGAATGTCTGGATGGTCTGTATTTGCATACAGATTTGTGCTCATGAGGACCCTGGTTTCAGCATCTGATAGGTTCCTTTACGGATCTGGGACAGACATGAATGCGTCTCACACAGCGTGGAAAAGCCCTCGGGAGATCCATCGCCAAGGCTTATCATCGCTCTGATTTCCCTTGCTCTTTCACATCACATCTCTCTAGGTTTGAGCACTTTTGGTGTGAATATGTACTACACCGCAAGCATCACTGAAGCTAATTAACCACGTGAATAATGTGGTGTATAAAACATGAGCTGGGCTTTGCAAACAGCAACACAATTATCTTGCACATGACCCCGCCACAAAAAGTAAGACAGCCCGCTCTCTCTTTCTCTCTCTCACACACAAATATTCAGTTATTTTGTAGCACAATAGACTGAGCATGCTGTCCTGACTTTAGCCGGATGGGTAAAAAAAGGTGTGGAGAGTGAGACAGAAGGAGTGAGAAAGGAAAAGTAGTGCATGGTGAGGGAGCAGATAAAGATGAGAAACATATGGGTGTGGGCATGCCCGTCATTGCACAGTGATTGAAGAACAAGTGAATTCATTAAGAAATGTAAATAAGAGGCGGATGATGTTAGAGAGAAACCCACAAACAAAGTGACAGAAATGTTAAATTCCTGCTCTTGGCAGGTGATTTAGTTTTATTATCACCAACAGCACAGGGGCTGCAGGTGAGTCTCAGATATTTATGAGATGCAACATTTCTGTGAAATGCGAGCCTAAGCAGTAAATGAGAAATAAACCAAAGTGTTAGAGGGAAAGTGCAGCTTCAGTGAACTGACACTTCCAGCTACACACACCTTGTGTGTAGCTGGAACACACCTTGTGTGTGTAGCTCTTGTTGACAAAACCTCATGAATTTTCATTTTGGTGGTAAAATTACTTGACAATAAAACACTGTACACTGTTATTTAATAAATAATTTACAATCTTTATCGACTAATGAGAAAAAAGGAAGGAATGCTCTAGATAACAGGCTGCAAATTACAGTGTAAATTTACATTATCTATAGTTAAAACTATTTCATCATTTACTGTATATAATTATATATATTGCCTGTAGGATCCCTGCAAATATCAATAATATCATGATTACTTCGGGTCATGTACTGACACAGAAAAGAATTGTGGTATTAGTATAGTTTAGTAATCTGGTATTGCACAGTAGAGCAAGTTAGTTATAGTAGTATTGTAGGACACCATAATAAAGAAACATAAGATCAGAGAGTTATCATTTGGATTCTAAGAGAAAAGGCTTTCAAAGGCAAACATATCTTGAACAAACTTCCCCAATTCTAATAGAAAGAAGGACAGAGCCTCTAATGCTAGCCTGAACTGTAGTTTGAAAATATAGAACCAGTTCCCACACAGTGGAGGTGCCAGTCCTATATGGAGCTTTTTTTTAATGTAACTGTAGCCCCACAAAATAAAGTAGTAAGCTAATCCGTGCTACTCTTTGGCCTTGGAAGTAATGCCGGGTTACTACTGTAGGTAGTAAACTAATTAGCTGGCTAATGCTAGCAGCTTACTTGAAATGAAATCTATTCCTAACCCTTTTTTAATCGTTATTTTTATTTTTTGGAAAGACAAAGAAAAAAAGACAAATTTGCAAACTCTACAGATACAGAGTAACACTGAACATTTTATTTGCTTCATGTCAGTTTGACAGCCTAAACATAACCTTAAAATGTATAATGCAAACCCTTCTGTCTGCTTCTTTCTGAAATAGCTTTTCGTTTTTCCAAAAATTAGCCAATATTTCTCCAAGGAGTGTAGCTTTAGACAGTGGGAGCACCATGCTACAATAAGGGAGGTGTGTCTTTGCAAAGGGTCCATTGCGATTGCTAAGCTATGATATGGTGCCATGATATGATATTTGCTGTTCGGTGGAGGGTTAACAGATCAATTGGATGATATTGGCTTCCAAACACTCTGAAATAAATGCACAAGTTATGTATAGATTTTACATAAAGTTCTGAGGCAGACTGTCCAAAGCATTAATGATACATGAATACTTTGGACATTGTGCTATCTTGAGTGTGGGCCAGTGGAGGAGAGCAAGAAACAGACCAACCAAAGAGGAGAAAGAAAAACAGAGAGGTTTCACCTCAGTGTGTGTGAGAGAGGGAGTTTTGAATTTTAAAAAACTAAATGAAGCACGACAAAGCAGAGGAGCAAAAGCAAAAAGTTGATTTTCTCATCTATAGACAAATGTCATTAAGACATATATCTGAAAATGCATGTAGCCTACATAACAACAACAACAACACAACAACAACCCTAAATTTTCCAGTGAAAGATGGAGATGATAGATTGTCGGGCCTAAGGCTTTGTGCAGCCATAGTGGACATCACACTACCACATCTACCTACTGGCTCTTCGCAATCCTCACGCAGACTTATTTCTCTTGCCCCTTTTCCTTTCACTTCGTAAGGCTCACTCTGTATAAACTGCAGTGTTATTACGTTGGAGTGTCACAGCGGAGCAGGGCACTAACACCTGTAACACTGATGGGCCTGCCCCTCTCTGACTTCAACCATCTCCTACAAAGACCTGCCGCCTCTTGAGAGCCATTACACAAAATCTGGTGGTAACCTCCCTATATTGCCTCTTCTTTTTTGCTGATAGCTCTGTTTTGCAGATAACCATGTGACCAGTGTGGTCACCAATGTACCACAGTACATCTGTTTTGTAACAGCAACCCGGTTCATTTGGGAGACAAATTAAAAGACTTATGAAGCTTAGAGGCGGTGCATATTATATATGCATCAAAGTTGTTGTTTCCATTTTCAAAACAGTGTTGTGTCTGTTTCTGCCTAGACTGAATTTGATCAGAAAGTTTATTATTTGGATGCCTTTACAGCACAAAGCACTCTCTTCTCCTGACCTGGCAGAACCAATCAATTATTTTCTAGCCTTTTACTTCCTAACACCTCTGGTAAGGGCATTGTAGACAGCAAACATAATTTCTGTGCACTGTTTACTATGTTTCACAGTTCAATGCTGTTGTTTGGCTTATTAAATGCCTTTTTAGTGCCTTCTGTACATTGTCAGACTGTGAGTAATGCTTTCAGTAAATCAATTAAGTGGACTGTGGGCATGCTGAAAAGATTATAAATGTGTACATGTTAAGAGATCATATTCATTAAAAGCACTATTTTCCTTTACTAGCTTTATATTAATAAAATGTCATAATCTTTGCCATTAAATAGACTTGTTATCTTTGTTATTTTGGCTTTCATTAACATGAATCTACAAAGATGCTGGTTTTTATCCGTCACTCTTCACCCGACACCCAGTAATCCCCTCCAGCCCTGACAGCAGCACTGTTCAGTTGTCAGCATCTTAACACAGGAATGGCTATAATCAGCTCCGTCAGCTCTGCTGCTGAAAGTTAACTGTCTCATTCCTGCACCCATCAAATTCTTCCATCATGCACATTTATATCAAGCTTGTATCTTTTCCAGCTCTTACGCTGGGTGAGAGAATCTCCATGAATACAAACAAGGCTGTGGTCGACAGCAGCTAAACATAAGTGATGTTAAGTCTAAAGGAGGAAGGATAACGCTCTCTGCGTGTGTTAATGATGGCTCGCTGTCATGCTGGCTTTAGTGGCTGAGAGGCTGAAATGGGGCTTTGATCTGTGCTCTCTGGCTGACAAGCTTACTGGCTGACTGGCAAGAACAGAGGAGTCATGGGAAGACAAAGTCAAATTTATTGGTGAAGGACCAGGGAAATGGACGACCAGACACACACACACACACACACACACACACACACACACAACACACACACACACACACACACACACACTTTCTCTCTCCTCTGTGTGTCCCAAATAGCTGGGAAAAAAGACTGTGACCAGTAAACATGTTAGAGAATTCAAATGAATTTCAGATTGGGGATGATGTCTGTAGCCTCTGTCTGGTGCCATGAAATGTAACCTTTGCCATAAAGCAGACTGACTAGCAAACAGCTGCCAGTCAAGTACAGTTTAATCTGAGGAACAAAAATACAACTACAACACAACATATTTTTTTCCCCAAAGCTACATTCATTTGCTAAAAAACACTTGAATCGATTCCATTTCAGACAACATCCTCTAAAATGTACTCATTTTTATTCCTAGCAAAGACTCTTGGTATAACTGATTCTCCAAAAAGGATAATTCCTTTTTGGAGAATATCCACTATGGTCCATAATTTATAAGATGTTTGGTTGCAATGTTTCATTTTTGACATCCCATCCAAAAGGCCAGTCCTCAATGTAGCTTTCCTTTGAAAGTAAGCCGGACATTTTCCATTTTTATTTTTATCATTTCAGTTTGCCACCAAATCATGTTATCATTGCACTTCTCAAGCCCTGCGCTGTCAGTGCCAGCTTTATTGTGATGGGTAAAATCTCCAGTGTTCATGGCTCCACTGTCTGACATTACCAAACGCTACAGGTGTTGAAAAAAGACTAAATAGCAGGACGATCAAGATCTTAGGACCAAAATATTCACATCTTGGTTAAAATGTGTTGGAGTAACACGTTGTAACAAGAAAACTGCAGTCTGTCTGTATACTTATGGTTCAGTACAGAACTTTGTTTTCTTTATTTCTTCCCTCAGGTCAGGGAATGTTGATGAATGTTATGTTTGATCTGCATGTGAGGAATCATGGGTCAACTGTCTAATTGGAGGAGCCATTCTTAACATCTGACCAGGGTCTATGACTTGCTTGTCTCTGCTCCCTGATTAGCATTTTATTAAAGTTACACTGGGCTGAGGGATTGCTGTTGGAACCTCATGAGTCTTATTATTTCATTACATGATTGGATTAATTTGGCTTTTCAGTTGACAAACCCAAATAAGCTAAGAGGCCACATCTCTATAGGCAATAAACATGATCAAGTTCACAGTAAATAAATGAAGACTAGAGAAACATATCTGTTTAAGATGACCTGTTTAGAGACAATAACAGATGAGTGATCACCTAAAGCCTACGGGTAAATTACTATTTCTTCACTGGAGTCATTCTGACCTGATGCAGGGACATTTTTGTTGTACTATAGGTTCTGTTAATATGGTGAGTGAATGCACACACATATTCTTATTTCTAAAAGTGCAAGGTCAAAAAGTAAATGTGAAAAACAAGGTGTGCACATACCATTAAATCCTCTAAATCACACATTTGCTGTGCTCTCTGTGCTGCAACAAATCACTGTTAGTACTTTGAACATGTGTGATCTGTGTGAAATTGCATATAAAGCTTTCCAGCAGCAGTATTACAGTGTTGGTTTTTTCCCTTCAAATGTTGAATATCTTGTAAGTTTACAAAGTCGTCTCAAAGACATGCCTGCCAAAGCTTTCATTTTTTTCACAACGGAAATCTAAAATGGTACTAAAACTCTGAGCATGAAAACCTTCTGGTAAACACGACAGGTGCATGAACAGTCATTAAGTTGTGTGAACTGCACCCATTGTGCATCGGTAGAAGCATCTGTCCTCAGCATATGTGATGGAGTAATGGGAGTTTAATAGCCTCAGTCAGAGCTTTTGAGGGAAGTGAGTCACAGCTGTGGACTGCTACCATCACCTGGAAATCAGAAAGATGGCACTTTTTTATCCTCACTGGGACCACATCCATTACAAGTCATGCATCCGAGTCAAACACAATGAACTAATTTGCTTTGAATGTCATGCCAGCGATGGCCACGAACACAGGTGATTGGACACATCCAGTTGCTGCTGGCAGCAGCAAGAATGCTTTTTGGTGACAAGATTTTTCAGATGAAGTCTTTTTTGGGGGGGCACTCAGTGGTATCAGTCACTCAGTGAGCTGGCTGGTCCCAAAAGTATCAAGAACTTTCTCTGCACGTGTTGCAGCTTATCATGAATTATATGCACGCTTTGACATATTCCAATAATAGCAGTATTGGAATAGCATGCTTATTTGAACAAATTTTTCCTGACAAGGTGATGGTAATTTGAGTCTTAAAATTAGAAATAATGTCTGGTACGCTTCAGCTAATGAGCTCAGCTTGACTCCACGTATATGCCCTCAAGTTTGGATCTGCCAGTACTTGTCCCCATTGGCATCTGATGGAGCCAATGGGCAGAAACATCGCAGTCCACCTCTAAAGTCCCCAAGCTCTTTGCCAACAAGTACATCATGTGTCTAATTTAACCTCATCTTATAGGATGGTTTACACTCAAGGATTTTCAGTTGAAGAGACTGAGCATTATTTTCAAACAGAAAGTACAATATTCACGTGGGCATGGTTGCAGCGGCTGTACCTTTATTTGTCAAAACAGAGTATGGTTGCAGTTAATTAGAGATGGCAACTAATTTGCAAATCCTTCATACCTATGTAACATTTAAAGCTGGTTTCTTGACACGTCACAAAATTTTTTTATATAAATATAATAATATTTAACTAATCGGAGACTGAGAAATGACAAACTGCGGGCTAGTCAGCATTGTCTAGTGAGTGATGCATGACTCCACTCCTCAGAGTGGATGGGAGACTGCCTATTCTGAGCCCATGGCACTATTTCAGGTCTGGCTCTGTGCCCCCAGTCCAGGACGGACTGATTAGGCTGGATATGTGTGAAAGGTTCGTGGGTGAGATGACTGGATTTGATTATGGAGCTACCAAAGCCCTGGGGGAAAATAGATAATGGATGTGTGTGTGTGCTTGTGTGTGTGTGTGTGTGTGTGTTTGTCACTGCATAACTTGTTCTCCTAGCTGCATTCATAAGAATGTGATTGCATTTGTGATGGTTTAGGGCAGTCATTGTTGAGGATTTTAATTCAAACAAATGACTGTAAATAAAACTGGATATATATTTTTCTGTCAGCTCTCACAACTTTGTTGTCTCATCCAGGTGCTAGCATTTTCTAATGTTGATAGTGTTGTGTGAAACCCTTTTATATTTGTTTTCTGTTCTCACAGGAGCCCAGCCATTATAAACTTTTGAACAGTCATTTGTCTTCTTCTTTAACTTTTGCAATTTACTTGGTGATTTCTGCTGCTTTTAGCAGTTTGGCTTCAGGGATGGCAATGTTGGTCTGTTGGTTGGTCTGTTGACCACTTTTGTCCGTGACATATGTCAACAAACCTGGATAGATTGCCATGAAAGTTTGTACAGACTTTCATGGTCGCCAGAGGCAGAATCCTATACTGACTTTGGTGATCCCCTGACTTTTCTTCCCTCAGTAGGTTGACATGGTTTTGGTTTTGGAGTGAAATATCTTGAAAACTGTTGGACGGCTTGCCATTAATTCTGGTACACATTCATGTTCTTCACATGATGAATTGCTATAACTGTGGTGATCCCTTAACATTTTATGTAGCACCGCCATCAGGTGAAAATCCTATGTTGTCCAATACTTTCGTTTATGAACAAATACCTGCAAAACTATACCACCAATCTCAACTGTTAGTGCTACTCAGCAAAACAGATTGTGAACATGTCAAGGTAAAACTGTAAGCATGGCAAACATTATAACTGCTAAATACTAGCATGTTAGCTTGCTGTCATTAGCATTAAGCTCAAAGCACCGTTGTGTTGTAATTTAGCCTTCCGGTCTGAGAAGCAAACCTGCATTCTATTGATCAGCCAGCAGGGGGTGACTCTTCTGGTTGCAAAAAGAAGTCCGGTTCAATAACAAATAATGGTAAAATGACCCTACTTATTAGCTGATTTATTACCTCATTAAACACTTTCCTAATGAGTTTATGGTCTCAGTCGCGTCTTTTTCAACACAACATGATGTTCACTAAGTAAATTATGGTCCCATTTAAAGGAAAATAGACCATAAAGCAGAGTATCAGGGTGGGATTATCTATGATTGACAAGTCATTACCATAGCGACCGGTCAATCATGGATTGACTCGTACCCATGGCACTGTGGAAATTTAACCAGCGCCCTTGAAAAAGGATATTAGGAGTTGGATGTTTACCTTCTCTGCTGAGTACATTTAGTTGTATGCTAGACAAAATTGTCAGTCCTGTTAAAATGACAGTTAACGTGAGTTACAGTTGCACCTAGCTAAGCAAACTAGCTAGCTCCGCACACGGCGGTTAGCTCCACCGTCTCATCCAAATATGGTCACTTCTGGTGCCGCTGGTTGCAAAAACTGAACATGGCAGCGCCCTATCGCCAAACTTGAGGCTTGAAGTGAAGCCACAATGACTACGTTGACTTCTTATATACAGTCTATGAGTCCCACAGAGCTGCTAGAATTCAATTCAATTCAATTTTATTTATATAGCGCCAAATCACAACAACAGTTATCTCACAGCGCTTTTCATAAAGAGCAGGTCTAGACCATACTCTGAAGTTATTTACAGAAGCCCAACAATTCCCACCAAGAGCAAGCACTAGGCGACACAGGCAAGGAAAAACTTCCTTTTAAGAGGCAGAAACCTTGAGCAGAACCATGGCTCAGGGTGGGCGGCCATCTGCCTCTGGTTGGGGGTGAGGGGGAGAGAGAGAGAGAGAGAGAGAGAGAGAGAGCAGAGGGAGTCAGCCTACACAGTATACACATAGAGGTATAGACAGTAAAGGTAATGTTGCTATAGACTGAATGAAAAATGGAACAGATATTTATAGTAATGTTAATGATAATAATAACAGTAATAATAGCAATATGACCAGCAACAGCAGTTGCAACTGTAGCAGAGGGCGTCGAGCAGGAACACACGGGGACAGCAGGAGACTCCCAACAACAGATCCAGACTCCACAGCTCCAGAGCCTGGAACACCCGTAGGAAGCGACGGGAG
Source organism: Lepomis macrochirus (assembly GCA_024633595.2). Classification (NCBI taxonomy): domain Eukaryota; kingdom Metazoa; phylum Chordata; class Actinopteri; order Centrarchiformes; family Centrarchidae; genus Lepomis; species Lepomis macrochirus. Next base: position 28,834,373 of record JALXJV020000004.1, on the reverse strand, counting down.
GAGGAAGCACACGACCACGGGAAAGGGAAGAAGTCGAGTTAGTAACATGCATTAATGGGATGAGGTTGCACTCAGAGGGAGAGAGAGAAGAGGAGAGAGGAGCTCAGTGCATCATGGGAAATCCACTGGCAGTCTAGGCCTATAGCAGCATAATTAAGGAATGGTTCAGGACTCACCCGAGCCAGCCCTAACTATAAGCTTTATCAAAAAGGAAAGTCTTAAGCCTACTCTTAAATGTAGAGATGGTGTCTGCCTCCCGAACCCAAACTGGAACCTGGTTCCACAGGAGAGGAGCCTGAACGCCCTTGCTCCCATTCTACTTTTGGAGACTCTAGGAACCACAAGTAACCCTGCATTCTGGGAGCGTAGTGCTCTGGTGGGGTAGTAAGGTACTATGAGTTCTTTAAGATAAGATGGTACCTGACCATTAAGAGCTTTGTATGTGAGAAGAAGGATTTTAAATTCTATTCTGGATTTTACAGGAAGCCAATGCAGAGAAGCTAACACAGGAGAAATATGATCTCTTTTACTGGTTCCTGTCAGAACACGTGCTGCAGCATTCTGGATCCGCTGAAGAGTCTTAATGGACTTTTTTGAGGAGCCTGATAATAAGGAATTGCAGTAATCCAGCCTAGAAGTAACAAATGCATGGACTAGTTTTTCTGCATCATTTTGAGACAGGATGTTCCTGATTTTTGCAATATTACGTAGGTGAAAAAAGGCGGTCCTTGAAATTTGCTTAATGTGAGAGTTAAATGACATGTCCTGATCAAAGATAACTCCAAGATTTCTCACAGTGGTGCTGGAGGCCAGGGCGATGGCATCCAGGGAAACTATATCTTTAGATAATGCGTCACGGAGGTGCTTAGGCCCTAGAACAATAACTTCAGTTTTATCTGAGTTTAACATTAGAAAATTACAGGTCATCCAGGTTTTGACATCCTGAAGACACATTTGAAGCTTAGCTAACTGATGAGTTTCATCTGGCTTGATCGATAGATATAACTGAGTATCATCTGCATAACAATGAAAGTTTATGGAGCGTTTCCTGATAATATTTCCTAAAGGAAGTAAATATAAAGTGAAGAGGATTGGTCCGAGCACAGATCCTTGTGGAACTCCATAACTAACTTTGGCATGCATAGAGGACTCATTGTTAACATGTACAAACTGAAATCGATCTGATAAATAGGACTTAAACCAGCTTAGAGCGGTTCCTTTAATGCCAATGAAATGTTCCAGTCTCTGTAATATAATCTGATGGTCAATGGTATCAAATGCAGCACTAAGATCTAGTAAAACCAATACAGAGACAAGTCCTTTGTCTGATGCAGTTAGGAGGTCATTAGTAATTTTCACCAGTGCTGTCTCTGTGCTATAATGAGCTCTAAATCCTGACTGAAAATCCTCAAATAAACTATTGCTATGTAGAAAGTCATACAACTGTTTGGTGACTGCTTTCTCCAGGACCTTAGAGATAAATGGAAGGTTAGATATAGGTCTATAGTTGGCTAAAACATCTGGATCCAGGTTGGGCTTTTTCAGAAGAGGTTTAATTACAGCTACTTTAAAATACTGTGGCACATAGCCTGTTGATAAAGACAGATTGATCACATCCAGTAGGGAAGTGCTGACTAAGGGTAAAACTTCTTTAAGCAGCCTAGTCGGCATGGGGTCTAAGAGGCAGGTTGATAGTTTACTTTAGATGAAGAAATTATTGAAGTTAGTTCGTAAAGATTGAGGGAAGCAAAGCAGTGTAAACATATAACTGGTTTTACAGCTGTTTCTAAAGTTCCTGAATTTAGAGATAAGTTGGTGCCAGTTGAGGGCAGGTCTTGGTGGATTTTGTTTCTAATAGCTAGAATTTTATCATTAAAGAAGCTCATGAAGTCGTAACTACTGAGAGCTATGGGAATACTTGGCTCAATAGAGCTGTGACTTTCTGTCAGCCTGGCTACAGTGCTGAAAAGAAACCTGGGGTTGTTCCTAGTAGTACGCTGCTTTGGCATTACGGAGGGCCTTCCTATAAGTTTTAAGACTATCTTGCCAAATTAAATGAGAATTTTCCAGTTTGGTAGAACGCCAATTCCTCTCAAGTTTCTGCGATATTTGCTTTAATTTGCGACTTTCAGTATTATACCATGGAGCTAACCATCTTTGTTTTAGTATTTTCTTTTTTAGAGGGGCTACAGAGTCGAGTGTTGTTTGCAGCGAGCCTGCAGCACTATCAACAACATGATCGACTTGGGAGGGACTGAAATTAGCATAAGAGTCCTCTGTTACTTTGTGACCTGATAATAAATTTAGAGCTGATGGAATCGCATCCTTAAATTTAGCTATAGCAATATCAGACAGACATCTTGTATAGAAATTTTTGCCCAATGGAGGGTAGTTCAGCAATACAAGCTCAAAAGTTATCAAACAGTGGTCAGATAGAGAGGGATTCTGTGGGAACACTATTAAATGTTCAATTTCAATACCATATACCAGAACAAGGTCAAGGGTGTGGTTAAAACAGTGAGTCGGTTCATGAACACTCTGAGAGAAGCCAATTGAATCTAATAGAGGGATAAACGCAGTACTGAAGCTGTCATTCTTAACATCCACTTGAATATTAAAGTCCCCTACGATAATAACTTTGTCCGTTTTAAGGACTAAAATTGACAAAAACTCTGCAAATTCAGATAAGAATTCAGAGTACGGACCGGGTGCTCGGTACACTATAACAAATAGAATTGGTGATTTCCAGCTTGGGTGTGAAAGACTCAGAACAAGGCTTTCAAATGAGTTATAATTTAGTTTAGGTTTAGAGCTGATTACCAGGCTAGCGTCAAAGATAGCTGCAACTCCACCTCCTCGTCCTGTGCTTCGAGGAATGTGAGTATTCATATGACTGGGAGGGGTGGATTCATTTAGGCTCACATATTCTCCATCACCCAGCCAGGTTTCAGTAAGACAAAATAAATCAATTTCATAATCTGATTAGTTCATTTACTAGTATACCTTTAGAAGAGAGAGATCTGATGTTTAGGAGTCCACATTTTATTCTTTAGTCTTATTCGTTTGCACTATTGCTCTTGTGGTTTTAATTTTTATGAGGTTTTTATGCACATCTCCTCTTCTGTTTACCTTTGATTTAAATAATTTCAATGGTCGGGGGACAGACACTGTCACTATAGGGTTTTCACTAAGTAACTCCTGGAACGGAGGAGCAGAGAAGTGTGTTAGACTGCAACTCTGCGTAGGGTTTTGGGTGGGTAACTGCTGAAATTAGAAGGGCAGAGAAGTGTGTTAGACTGCGACTCTGCCTCCTGGTCTCAACTCTGGGTTGTCATGGATTTGGCCCGCTAATAAAGTTGGCGAGATTTCTAGAAATGAGAGGTGCTCCTTCCCAAGAGGGATGGATGCCGTCTCTCCGAATCAGACCAGGTCTTCCCCAGAAAGTCTGTCAATGATCTACAAAGCCCACATCGTTTGCTGGACACCACCTCGATAACCAGCGGCGGAATGACATGACAATGACATGCGGCTATACATGTCATCACTGGTGAGATTGGGCAGGGGTCCAGAGAAAACTACGGTGTCTGACATTGTTTTTGCGTATGTACACACCAACTCAACATTAATCTTAGTGACCTCCGATTGCCGTAACCGGGAGTCATTACCGCCGACGTGAATACCAGTCTTACTGTATTTACGTTTATCCTTAGCCAGCAGTTTCAAATAAGACTCAATGTTGCCCGCTCTGGCCCATAGGGATGCACTTAACTATGGTCGCTGGCTTCGCTAGCTTCACGTTTCTCAAAATGGAGCTGCCAGTGATCAGAGTTGGTTTCTCAGCGGGTGTGTCGCTGAGTGGGGAAAATCTGTTAGAGACATGAACAGGTTGGTGATGCACCGTGAGCTTTGAATGCTTACGACTATTCCTTACTTACCCTTTCCTGGCTGCTCAGGAAATGCCGGAGAACGGCTAATGCCTGTAGACTCTCAGTCTTAATTTTATTCCAGACTGCTGCATGTTGGGTGTGCCAGTGAATGATTTGAGCCACAGTTTTTGTGAAAGCTAGTATCTCATTAGCTAAAGAAGCATGTCTTAGGGGCAGGCAGAGGAGGGACGTCCGACAACGAGTTCCTTTCTCAACAGTGACCCACTTTAGTGAAACAATCACACATTTTACGCTGACCTACTTTGAAGCACTTTCAAAACATTTTCTCTCAGGATATTATTTTTACAGTATGGGCTCACTTTAATTTCCATCCTGCTTTTCATCTCAAAAACCCTGCATGCGTTCAAATCCAGCATAATGTAAATTTAAGGTAAATTTGAGCTGGAAGTTTCTTGGCACTCTCTCAACCGGTTAGCGACATACAGTATGATACTTTCCTTTTTTACCATCAAAATACAAGTAGATTTCTGTTGCGTGAAAACATCTGAAAAGCACAACACAAAAATTGTCACTTTTCCCTGATAATTAAAAAAATGAAACTTCTTACATCCCATTCTATAGCTTACATAAATCATCACACAAATCATAAATGATCAATGAACTGCAGTTTGTCAGGGTCCTAACCAGTTTGTAATGCTGCCTGTTACCTGACCTCTGTTAACTCGGGCTATGGTACCTTGCTGTTGGGAATTCTGTGACGATCCTGAGCTTCCCTGCCAGTCTGCAAGCTTGCTGTGTCTGTCTGGCAGGCTGAGCAGGAATCTCTCTGGAGGAAGTCCTGGCCTGAATAATTCAACAGCTGGTGGGAAAAACGATCCTGCTTGATTCTGCCATCGATCTGACACTAAAGCACTGCAGTTTGGACTCAGATGGAGAGCTTTATTTATGAAATGCTACTGCTTGTTTTGTTTAGGTGTAAAATAGATCAGAGAACATCATTTGTAGAGGTCTAAACTTTACAATATGTGGATGTTTGTATCACTAGTAAAGCACATACTGTATTTATAATGTAAATATTGTTATCACCAAAATAATAAGGCAGCCAAGTAATAACAAAGTATCAATGACAACAGTGATAAGATGAGAGACAGTGATGAAGGGTTGGTGAAAGTTTTTTTAATACATCATCCAGCTTTAATAACACTGCGCTGCATAATGCTTTACCCAGCGCTCTTATAAACAGATTACCCTCCTTCTTCCTCCTCCACAGTTTCCTCTACGTTGCATCTTTTCTCCCTTTCCCATCTGCTTCCTTTTTCATCTTCCACTATGACTCCTCTCTCCAAGCGTACCTCTCTTTTTGCCTTGTTCTTCCCTCCTCATTCCTCATTAACTCCTCCCTTCCTCTGTCATCCACTGCAAACATCCACACGTTTCATTTAGTCTCACTGGCATTGCTTTTCATCCAAGAGTGTGAGGATAGCCTTCTTATTACAATCCATGCTAGCTTACATGTCCTTGAGGAAAACATTCATCGTCTTTCTGCTTTTCTTTAGTGACAAATTGTTATTGCTGGATGATTTTTTTCAAAAACATCAGACTTTTAGGAGATAAAAAAAGAAAGAAGCAGTTTCCCTTTTAGCTTCACCATCATGCATTTTTTTACCAATATGAATTTAAAAGGGTTTGTAAGCCTTGATTTTTTTTATAAACATACAACCATTACTAGAGCTTTAAGGTTTATGGTTATCTCTTGACCTGCAGTGACAGTTGGGCTTTTTTAAACTGTGTAAATAAGCAATAGGAAATGTTGGTTTTGCATTAGGAGTAGCTTAATATAGCTTTCAAATGGCAAATTTAACAGTAAACAACAAGGCTGAGGGCAGCGCGGTGTTGCAGTGGTTAGCCTCACAGCAAGAAGGTCGCGGGTTCAAACCCCGGTTGCCCCGGCCTTTCTGTGCGGGCATGTTCTCCCCATGTCCACGTGGGTTCTCTGGGTGCTCTGGCTTCCTCCCACCATCCAAAGACATGCAGGCTAGGTTAATTGGTGTCACTAAATTGTCCATTAGGTGTGGATGTGAGTGTGAGTGGCCTATGTGTGTCCCTGCGATGGACTGGTGACCTGTCCAGGGTGTACCCTGCCTTTCGCCCAATGTCAGCTGCGACCCTGTACGACCCGTGGACGATGGATGGATGGACAACAAGGCTGATATCAATTAGATAAAATGACACCCACTTGAACGAAATAGTGAATCCCTTGTGTGTAAATCGGCAATCAACCTGCCATTCCCACTTTATTGTGGGAAACTTTACTTTGTCCTGCGCTGGATTTCAGTGTTACAATGAACAGTAGGTGGACGCCATTCACCCTATTATAAGTCAGTGTAGCATCAAAATAATTTTGAAGCTGTTATTTTAAGATAACATAATATTACACTACATAATGTTGCTTTAAGTTGATATGGTAAACCTATAAGCAAACAATTGCTTATTGACACATCCAGCTTTTACACAGCAACATTAGCATTGTTTAATTTAGAGTGTTTGTGTCCACATGATGAATGCAATTTTCAGTCTCATTTTGTCTTTACCAACTCCTGAAGTACAAATCTGGCTCTTTGTATGACACATGCTCCCCTGTATTCGCCAGATAGTTTTTAGCTGTCCGCTAGTAAAAAACAAACTTGCAGTATCATTTACAAAATATGCTTAGTTCCATTTCAGTAGCATTTTTCATGATCTACTCAGTGATTCCGCAGGTGATAAATATCCAGTTCTTATTTTCTACAGCAACAAACAAACACACACACACACACACACACACACACACACACACACACACACACACACACACACACACACACACACATACACACACACACACACACACACACCTTCCCCCAGTTGTGCATGCTGCATGTGTTCAAGAATAGGTCAAGCATAGGACCAGGGCTTTATGTATACAGTATAGATTCATTCTAGACCTACAAACTTTCCTTGCACCAGGGAAATGCACCCTCGATGGCTATATTGCATAGGAAACATTATTCAAATGCATGAAATAGGATGATCTGTTGGCTATAGACTCTACACCAGCCATGGCAGTTTGGGAAATACTCACATGTAACTAATATTGCATAACAATGTAAATTAATGCATCTGGGATAGTTTTAGAAGTAAGCAGTATTCGTGAGGAAACCTCATTTAAGTTAAAATAAGCTCCCAAAGTTTTAATTATTAGCCCGCGGCAGCCTATTTATGCTGACTTTGTGTTCTACTCGCAAGTCAAGAATCTCGTCAGCTCAATTTTCATGTCTTGAAACGCCTCTTCAAAAGGAACCACTCATCCCTAGATATTTATCATCCTTTTCTCAGCCCGCACTCAGAGCAGTTAGAGTTGGAGAGCTGAGGACCCTCCTGCAGGTTAGTGGGAAAGAGCTCTCTAATTATTGTGGCTTGTGTCAGATCTCTGTAAATAAAGTCAGCTACGTCTGTGTGTCTGTCTAACAGGGGCTTGTTTCTTCTCCCTGTGCAAGAGGAACTCCGTTATACTCAGTCTATTTTGGATCTAATCTCTAAGGACTTCATTTTCTCTCTCTCTCTTTCCTCACACACACACATTCTCTGACACACACATTTTCTCCTCTCCTCTTCTTGTTCTTACATTTGATTTTCTCTTACATTCCTTCTCTCTTGATTTCACAAATTCCCTTGTGCACAGAGACATGCACACTCAAATCCTGCCCCCGCTGCCTCCGCGCATCTCAGATCTTTTCATAACCTCATTTGCATAAGGGAAGTTGTGTTTCAGGAAGTTAGTTTGAAACCCCTTTAGTATTGCCAGTCCCAGTGCCTAATGCAAATCTGGTGACACATTTTAAATATTTAATGTCATAGCAGTAGTTGCTATGATGCCCCGGAGAAAAGTTTTTTTTTTCTTAAAGGCATATTTAAGTCTAACTTTTCATCATCCTGGTGACGCTTAGTGGCAATTTTTGAAATCTATCAAACATTGTCTAAGCTCCTATTTGTCCTTTTCCCCCCCTCGATTTTCTCTGTAAAATGCAGGGACCTCACATCATGAGAGAGAGGTGAGTTTTCAAGCTACATCTCCTGTTCACTGGTTTGTGGGAAAGGATCAGGAGAATTCACCATTAGCAAAAGAGAACTGTATTTTACCGTAATTACCACATGTCTGCAACCCTAAGGACATACACTTTTTATGACCTTTTTCAAAATCCCTGCTGATTGAAGGTTCTTTTAACACTGGTTGGAGTTTTCTTCGGCTCATTTGACTAACACACACACCTCTGCAATAAAGCTGTACAGTTTTGACGTGGCTGTATATTGTTGTAGATGAGCACCTCATCTGATGATATTTTGGGTGAGGTTTTTCAAAATTTAGGGCAGGACCGTTGTTGACTTGGGGCTGTTGTGTAGGAAGGCATATGCTGTGGGGGTTGCATTTGACACAGGGTAATAAAAGAATCGCTTTGATGAGGTTTTGTTTCAGCAGACCTAGATTTGAATACACCGGCTGGGTGTTTGAAGCTTCAGTTAATGCAGGCTTTTTTGGTGCTTCTGTCCCACTTCCTGGTTGAGTGTCTTCATACATGTCTTTATGTCTATGTATTTGCTGTACTGCACATGAGTAAATGAGGAAAAGGGGGGAGTAAGACATAAAAGCTGTCCCAAATAAGAGCCTGGCCCTCTGCCACTGAGAAAAAAGAACAGGAATAATGCAGATAAAAGCAAAACACACACACACATGCTTCAAAAAAGAATGAAACAACACCTGACTGAAACCGTTTCAACAAACAATTTATAGAAGCAGTGTTTATTGCAGGCGTATTGTACTAGAATGCAATAGATTACAGGAGGACAGAGCATCCTTAATCAGACACATTGTGTATGAAAGCTCTCCCGCTCTGACACCACGGCTTCTCTAATGTTATTCTTTTTTTAGTAGCAAAACCAATGCGTAACCTTTTTCTGTCAAATAATTTGGGAGGCATACTAATATTTGCTTCTTACAAATAACCATATAATGCACACATACTTTGAATTGTTTAAGGGTCATAGTAGATGGGCTCTCTCAGTAAAGTTCATTCAAGTTCATCCTTCTTGTAAAGGAATTTAAGGGTACTATAACACAGGTTTCCCAGGTCATAATAGGATCAATTGCTGAGCTAAAGTAAGCCAAATGTGACAGCCAGGGACTCTCCAGAACAGTAGGTCAGACTCTGTCTCTTCTCCCTGCCTGCTTGTTGAATGACTGACGCAGCTGTATTGAAATTATATGTTTGTTAGGTAACTCAAGGTTGGGATTATCTTTGTTTGGTTTCATTGCAATCAGATTAATCTCTCTATGTAGAAAGTGTTTCAAGTGGCTTAAAAGTTCAGTGTGTTATATTTAGCAGGATCTATTGACAGAAATGCAATGCAATATACCTAACTATGTTTTCAGTGGTGTTTAAAGAATTTACATAATGAACCATTATGTTTTTATTACCTTAGAATGAGCCATTTCTATCTACATACACTGCAGGTCCACTACATGAACATCTACATGGACATCTCCATGTTGTGCTGCCATATTTCTACAGTAGCCCAAATAGACAAACGGCTCTACAGAGCACTACATTGTATACAATGAAGATGTTGAATCGTACAAAGTAGAAGAAGAACAAAAACAACAGGTAATGTTAGTAGTAGTAGTAGTAGCTGACTGGTTTATTAGAAGTAAGAAAAGAAGAGAAATTTGGACAAATGAAGAGACCCACACGTAGTATTTAGCACGACAGAGTCGACAGAGCGTGTTGGCCACCATAGCTTCTTCTGCGCACTTGAAAAAGGAGGGATGCATTTATGTGATGTCGGAATAATCAGAATATTTCTTTCCTTTTCAAATTGTTATTGCAAAAAGAGAAAAGTGTACATAGGACATAAAGAAGTATACTGAACTTTGATTCGTACAAAATCACATGTTGTATATACATACATGTAATTTGTAATATGGTTATAATGGTTAGGTGGAATGAACGAGAAGTCTGCGTGTTGTTTATATGCTCTCATAATGCTAATCCAACACATTCTGAATTAAGAGCACATGAACACACGCTGAAGTCGGAAAAACGACTTCACAACTTGAGAAACGGGACCATTCGAGGAGCATGTGAATGCACCGTGACCCACTGGTTGCAATTTGCTACCCTCACCACTAGATGCCACTAAAACTGACACACTGAACCTTTAAATGACACAGGACATACACAACATATCTTGATTTGAACCAATAGACTCTTCACACATGTAAAGAGGGATGAACAATAACCTTATTTAGGCACATTGAAAATGTGCTTGTCAGAAAGTAGGAGCTTTAATAATTTAATAGCCCCAAATACTTTTAATTATTCAATGGAAGCCAAAAATGACACCTTTATATTAAATACGAAAAAGCATGTCTGTTGGCCTTTTGCTGTGGTTTTGTTGCATTTACAATAATGTGTAATTAAGCTGTAATTATATAGGTTTCATTGCATTATTTGCTAATGGACCACATGCATCTCATTATGTTGTTGTGTTAATATATACATAAAAATTAATCTTAAACATAGATAGGCCTAGCTTTTCTCTGATGATTCTAAACATTACGATGGCCATTACTTATATGACTTTTGCGACATCTAACATATGCAGTATGTGTCATCGATAAAATGCATGAAATTAACCAAGCAAGAGGGTGTGCACACAAAAAATAAGATACATAATGTAAAACAAAATTCAACAACCACACTGTTCGCAATAGGATGCAATCAGGTCACAAAGTTAGAACTTATTATGCTACCTATGGGTGCATAAACCTGGATCCTTCACAGAAAACACTGGATTTTAAGCACATTACCGTTGCGATAGGCTGCTCATGTCTCTCTCTCTCTCTATCTACAGACATCACATTTAGGTTATTGGTACCAAAGTATAAAAAACATCTTCCTTACCAATTATCTTTCTGGAAAGATGGGAACAATTGGTATACAACACAATTTCTGTCTCAAGCTAAAACAAAGGAGGATGAACTCCATCAGCACATGAAGATGTTGTACTGTGTTTAATTCAGAGTCTAACAATTGTTATACAGAGCAACATTGTTTATCAAGTGGCAGACCCAGTTTGCTTTCCATCATACTGTATGAGATTAGAGATCTACTGTGTGTACTCTGTGTGGGATTTGCTGGCCATCTTCACAATCTGACTATAAAAGATGACTTTGAATAAAAAAATAAGATCAATAACATCTATCAGTTCTGAAAGAAAGTTACTGAAATGTGTTCATATCACAGCAAGAGTGACTGAACCACTAGAGTACATAGACCTTGTCTCAGCTGCAGCATGAGAGCATCTATGCTTCCAAAAAAATCACATTGATGTAACACTTTATTAATCAAAAGTAAAATGTTTGCTCTAATAATGCATAACAGTGAAGCGATGAAACTGTTTTTCTAACACAATTACAACATCTGCAATTTTTGGAGATTTGAACCTTGTGACCTCTGGCATGTAATTGTTGACTGCGATAGAGTGATTTAAAGTGGCTGCTGGTCACATCTATAAATATATACATTGACTGAGTGAATGTTGGGATATGGAGCAGTAGTACAGTGATAGAAGCCATTTAAGGATAGGTTTAACATAAGAGAAAATGTGGAGACCATTAGAGAGATAATGCACAGCTGACAGATAAACATAAGGTGGAAATGACAAAGATGGTGGATGACACATGGGCTGATTCATTTTGGACCAGTCTGCAAAAAAAAAAATTGAACTAAATTAGGAAAGAGAGAGCGAATAGGAGGGATTATTAAAATAATTGGATGCTTGCATACTTGGTTGATAATGTCTGGCATGCACACATGTAGTACACATACACTCATGTTTACATGGCTCAACCTTGTAAGATTCCCAGAGAACACTGATATCTGCTGGCCTGACGTCTGAGCCACTGTCATCAGTCTATTGTTGTCTTCTTGACGAGGACAAGTACGTGTGAGAAATACCTAAAGCTATAATGTCAAATACTTATGGGCTCAGCTATATTACTCTAAGCTAGACCTGTCTTACCTTTCCCTGTTACATCAATTAAGACACCTAAGAAATATTCTCAACAGATGATATTTCTCTTGTACTGAAAGAATAGGAAATTAATAACCCCTCCTATAGCGCCTATAATCTTCCTATGGGTACTTTAGCTTTACTTGAAGGGATCTGTCATGATAGCTGTAGGTGGTCATTTTTTAATAAAACATTGTATGAGAGAACTCGCAAATTAGTCAAATACTCACAGCATATCTTTGGATACTCAACAAGCCTTTGCTTTTTTGCAGTATTACAATGTGTCATTTTCTCAGGAGAAAATCCAAGACATATCTTTGATTAGTTCCTCCAACACAGACATAGGGTTTCCAGTAGGATCCTATACTGTGAAAAATGCTTTGAGATATATCTATGTGCTCTTATATGACTTTTCTATAGACAGAAATAAAAATGTAAAGACAATCAGAGCCAACCTTTACACACATTGGTGCTGGTTTCTTTTTTTGTAATTACAGGCTATAGGGATTTAAACATGATCTGACAGACCCAGCTCACAGCTCTTAATACAGAAATAGAATACATGAAAGGTCAGGTAGACTCCTACACTATATTTATTTGGATGAATGTATCATTTTTAGATGAAGTGAGAAAAATAGCAACCTCCTACAGTGCCTCACAAGCTATCTCTTTATAAAGAAAAAGAGCAAATGTAGTTTGCATGTCCACTGATTTTTGGAGAAAGTTTGTAATTTGCAGTGTTATACAACTGCTCAATGATACACTCAAACTCAACAGTAATGTCTATAATAATGAAACAGTACAAAGACAGAATACTTCTGATAAGAGCGTGCATTCAAATCAAAATTTCTTTTTCAGGTATCAAACTTCCAGTTATATAATATTTTATAGATGACCAGCTAACCCCTCCCATCATGTTAAACAGGACTTGACTTCATTTGTAGGTCGTAGTGAGGGATAGCATGGGTCAGAGACATCTATTTGGATATCAGTTTGCAAAAACTGGGAACGGTGTGGTTGAACACATCCATCTCACCCACATTGTGAGGGAAGTATAGTGTAAAGCATTCCCAGGGTTGGGAGAATTATTTTAAAAATGCCTCAGCCTACTTTAAACTCTAATTCATCCTCAGCACTGCTGTAGCAGAGGGGAGTTACAAACTCAATTTCACTCTATAACCTGTTGTATTGTGACAAAATAAATCTACCTACCTACCTAGGCTATTCATAGTTTTCAGTCATGTGACATGCGTGGTACCTGGAGGGCAAAACAACAGACCAGCATAGCGGCTTACAGCGCGACTCCCCTGTAGACATGCCGTAAAAGCAGTCAAATTTTATTTGGATCACCTTTTAACTTAAGATAGATATAGATAGACAGATAAAAGAAATATATGAACACAAACTGCAAGTGTTGGGCACTTCCAATCCATATAACGTTACAGCATCCGTTGCTGCATTTCTATGGAAGATTTAATTGGACTTTAATATTTGTAACCTACAGAAGACAATCTACAAATGTGTACAATGATGCACAAATATTTCACTATATGCAAATATGTATTTTTACATTTGTGATGTGTAAAATCATATCCACAAAAATACAGGGTGATGTGTGCACACAAAACTGTTTTTACACATTTGCAGATTACTTTGTGTGAATTTGTGGGTCATGTACAGGTGCTGGTCATTTAATTAGAATACCATCAAAAAGTTGATTTATTTCAGTAATTACATTCAAAAAGTGAAACTTGGATATTATATTCATTCATTCATTCATTTCAAATGTTTATTTCATTTAATTGTGATGATTAAAACTGACAACTAATGAAAATCCCAAATCCATTATCTCTGAAAATTAGAATATTACTTAAGACCAATACAAAAAAAGGATTTTTAGAAATGTTAAAGTCCAATTAAATCTTCCATACATTTCTACTGTTAAAAACCAGGTCCCTCCTGCCTGTTGACTGCGGTAAAGTTTACGTTTACCTTGTGGGGAATCCCTCACCTAACACAGCCCAGGCTTGTCTCCTCCTTGATTAGTGCATCCAAAAGCACAACAACCATCCAGCATTTTGGCAATACAAAAGTAACAAACCCAAAGTAACAGTGTATCACTTGCTTAAACTTGCACCAATATATATATATATATATATATATATATATATATATATATATATATATATATATATATATATATATATATATATATATATATATATATATTTATATTTATATATATATTTATATATATATAAAATAATGGAGTAGACAGAAACAGGGACTACTGCACCACATTGTGTGCTAATGTACCCTTAGAGGGCTATTAGGGTGGGTTGGTGGATGGAAAGAATCCAAATGTAACTCAATATGTAGGACTGGCTAAAGCCACCTAAGCATCCAATTATTAGAAACAATACATTCTGGAGAAATTTAGCATACAAGCACGATAAACCAAAAATAGCAAGATGTTTTTCTAAACTTCCTTTCTTCTACTGGAGTTAAAGCAGTGCAATATTTTTGATAAGGATGAAATTACCTTTAAAGTCAGTGGGTGTGTGTGTGTTCTTTTCAGTTTAGATCAAATTGTAATGAAAGGCCCTTTTTCCTGGAACCTTGGACTCTGCTGCTAGAATTTAAAATGCTGCTTCAATCGCAAGCACTTTGACAATCACAGAACATCAGCAAGTATCGTCTTTGCCATTTTGAACACAAGATGAAAAACATAAGATTTCAGAATTTTGTGTTTTCTTTTTTAACAGTAATTGTCTTCTGAACTCGCTTTTGAATGCTATAAAAGGGAGGGGGAAAGAAATTCAGAAGCAGGGAAAAAAGATCAAAATAGATTGAGGCTGATGAAAGAACCCAGCTGAAGATTTATGACAACAGAAACTGTAGAGGAAAATGAAACAAGAACAGAAACAGAAACAAGAATCAAGCCAGCAGGCTTTGGAAACTCGAGTGAGGGCTCTCATGTCACTTTAGTAACTGAGTGCGCAAAAGAACAGAAAGGGTAATAGTGTTTACTGGCAGGCATTACGAAAAGGTCAAGAAAGCATGATGGAGGTGTAAGGCGGACACCCAAAACACGGGTGGATGTTGAGAGATTAAGTTACAGAGATGGAGAGAGAGATTTATAGAAAATTAATTAAAATAAGGTTTTAGGAAAAGACCAATAAAGACAAAAGAGAAGAGTACATTAAAATATAAACAGTCGCAGGAAAACATATGTGAACCCTATAACATAAATCTAATCTAATATAAGATATATATATATATATATATAGTGGATTTTAGTTGGAGCCTTCATCTAAGTGTGGAATCCAGAAGGAAGGCAAGGCTTGAAGTTTGAGAGAGAATTATAAAATAAACAGTTACGGGAATGTCTCCCTACGCAGCTGAGAAAAGCATATTCCAGCCTTCCAGCACACACACTTCACAGGAGATGTGAACACCTCAATGTCAGTCAATTAGTGGTTAAATGCTCAGTGTCTTATCAGATAAAAGACTAATATATCTCTGATCCCACGGGTCTTTGAGAGAATTACTACAATGTATCTCTGGGCATGTAAGGCACATAAAACAAACACAATGTAATGAGAGAGGTGTTCTATGTTTTGACACTAATGGTCTTTCAATTAAACATCAAAACCTCTGCAGCTGGTATGAAAACTGGAGAGAAAGTTGTGATTCTTCACACAACGCATGAATTCTTGATTATCAGTTGTGAACAGAGAAAAATCAGATTTCTTACACAACACAGAGAGTGTGAAAATATGTACTTATGGATATAATGTGGTTAAGATAATTGTCTTGTCCATTCATTCCTTTCATGTATGATTTAGAGAAAGTCCAAATTTGGCAGACCATACTTCACCGATTAAGCAGCAAAGATGGGATTGCTGGAGCAGGACAGATAGGCGGAGAAGCACACAGTTTGAAAGAGACCCTTGACAATGACCTTTTTGGTCTTTCTCATCACATCCCACAAGCCTATAATTTTCTGTCTCCAACCTTTGCTGTGAATCAGTGCTGCAGGCACTAATCAAATCATGTTCAGAGCATTCCTTTAAAATGTGATCTGTGATAGGTCACCTACTGAAATTATGACTCCTGACATTAGCTGTCATAGTTTCCAGCTGCTAATAAATACCATTACTGTCTGGGAATTAATGGAACTAATTACAATTTGGGCTAATTGGCATAATTTTAAACTACATTGCCTGAAAAATCCACAGGACGACCAAGTTCAACAGATAGTCAAATTCAACAAACGTTTGTTACCCTGCAGCTGTTTTACTTTAATATGAAAAGTGCCATCACACAGAGGGAGGCATGTTGGGTGTTTGGAGGACAAAGAAAGAGATAAGCATCCAGTAAACACACAGATGTTCTGGTAATCAGGCAGCTATTGTATGAGATTCACAACCCAACAATTTTGAGCTGATAGGCCTGCTTGCCAAGTGATTTTGTGGTCTGTGAATGTGTAAATAAGTATGTGTGTTTGAGCACATTGCAAAGATCAGACTTGCATATGCAAGAGACTGTAAATATAAAATAATTCACGGACCTCCCAGGACCTCCCTTATCTCTTATCATATCAGTCATACAGAACCTGATCCATGCTGTTATCTCCAGCCACGAAGTAAATCTACCTTTAAGTAGCACATAGAGTAATTGATTAAAACTATAATCAAATGGGTACATTGATTTGAACAATTTGAAAATGCACAAACACTTTGGGGGTATAGTCATCATAGTATTGTATTTTAGTTAGCCTGTACAGTATAAAGGGATAGGGTACAATCATCTTATATATAGACCTCTATAGACCTCTACTCAGGACTGTGTGGGCATGTTCAGACTGTGCTTGACTGACATCTCTGCCTCGCCTGTTAGCTGCTAGGGCGTGACAAATGACACCTTAATCAAACATGATCATTCTAGCACATTTGGTGATCGTCTGTTATTCAAGACTCTTTTCCCAAAAAGAACCTCATCCATATGTTTATTATTATAAGAGGTCCCTTAACCTTAACCTTAGTCATTTAACCCAAACCACGATCATTTCCTCATTCTAACCAAGATCGTTTCTGTGCCTAAACCTCACAAAACCTTAACCACAGCATTGCCACATGTTGTCCTGTCGAAACGGGTGTCAGATCAGAGAACGCGTAAAATGTGTCGTTCTAGATACACATGGACAAACGAGATAATTAGTCTTTTGATTTGAAGGACTTGTTGTATATCATAGCTCCAGCTACCTTAAACTTCGGCAAGGTCTAATGAGCCAGAATGACTGAAAACACTTGTGTGTGGGTGTGGAGGACCGTTAAATTAGAGGTTACTGGTGTGAAATCCAAGGAAGGTTAAAATCAAGGGCTACTGGACTGGTGGAAGATACATCTTCAGGTGTCTTCCAGGTGCCCTTGATTGTACCCTTCCTTGGATAACTGTGACCTGGATGACTGAGAATCTTCACAGACTCACTACTAGTGTGAAAGTATTTTAGTACCTTGTTTTGGAATCACTCAAAAAGGCTACTCATAACTTGAGCAAATGATCAGAAGCTGACAGGAGAACAGAAGCCACTATTAAAGATTAATGCAGAGGGCCATCGTTTTTCTTCCTCTTTAACCTAAAGTTACATTGCCACCTACTACTGTGCAGCTCTTTGCAAGCTGTTGTGTGCCTTTGATGCCAAGTGTGGTCGTAAAAAATCTCATGTCAGCATGAACAAGAGGTAAAAAATGTTTATTTTCTCTCTTCTCATTTCCTAGAAATCTGCTGGATAAAGACACATTCTCCAAGTCAGATCCATGTGAGTATATTTGTCTGTGCTCTTCCATAATCCCTGTGCAGGTATTAAAGCTAAAAAAAAAAAGTTTCAGTCCTGCTCCATTTTCTATTTGTCTTGGTCTCCCTCTTCTTATCGATGTCTTTGTTGATATGTTGCCCTGTGGTTTGGGAAATCTTTGTTTTGCTCAGAGTGCCATGGCTGTTTGTTCACTGTACTGGAGCTAAAACCCCCACATTGATTTCCCATTTGGAATTCGCCTGCATTTCTTTGATTGTCTCTCCTTTTCCCCTCTTTGTGCTTCTCATTTCCCCATCCTTACAAAATATTTCACCCTGTCCCTATCCTGCACCTTTTCACAGTGTGCGTGCTCTATACGCAAGGTGTTGAAACCAAACAGTGGAGAGAGGTGAGTATGTGCATGCACACACACACACACAAAACAAGGAAGGTTTTTTGTCCAATTAAGTTCTTGCTGTGCTCACCTTGCGTTTGTTGTAATCGTGTGTGTGTTTGTGTCGAGTGAGAAGGGTGAGGCTCTAGTTAAGACATCTCCTATTTTTCTTTTCACTGTGAGCATGCAGTAGTTGGCTTTAACACTTCATTAAAGCTGTTCAGCCGTCAGTTGTCTGAAAATGCCAGGGAAATATTCTCTAATTGGAAGCTTCAGCCAACAAAGAAAAACCATCACAGTGTAATGATCAATATGTTGACACTTTGTGGACTACACAGCACACTGGGGAGGCATTAAGCCAGCTCTTACTCTGCCTTGTTTGGTTTAGGCAGCATTACTGTCCACTCTACTCACCATCTCAGTTTGTCCTTTCATTATTTTGTTATGCAGGTAAAATAAAATCGGAAAAAATACAAAACATTTAATGACACCCAATGAATAAATTAACCGAATATTGTATTGGAGCACTAATAATCTCACTGATAGAGCTGAAAATTTTCTTTGCATCACTGTGCACTCCAGCAGCGAGGGGTAACAGAGGTGTTGTGAGAGATGTATGTCTTTTTAAGGAACCAATTAGGCTTGGTGTTAAGAAGGTCTCACTCAGCCCATAGACTGCACCGGTCAAGAGCCACACGTTGGAAAGTATTGAGAGATGGACTGATGCATTGTTGGTTTTGGTCTTTTCATGGGATTAGTTGATAATAACGGGAATATCAATGATGGAGTGAATGAATTATTCAGATCATTTACTTTAGTAATAATACCACACTATAAAATACTTTGTTACAAGTTAAAGTCATTGAAAATATTACTAAACGTATGTAGTATATGTAAGTATAATCAGAAAAAATTAAAGTAAAAGTACTCATTAAAAAAAGAAAAATGTCCTGTGACCGTATATTAGATTATTATTATTATTAATCATGCTATAAGGTAAAAGCAGGATTTTACGGTTTTAAGTGTTGAGGGGGAGCTCATTTTGGACTATTTCGTATCAGAATGCAACTAATGATTATTTTCATTATGGATTAATCTGCTGATGATTTTCTCCATATATCGTCTCCATATGCTGTCATAATTATCCAGAGCTCAAAGTGACACCTTTACAATGTTTGCTTTGTCCAGTGGTACAAACCTCAAAATTATTACAAATCAATGAAAATAATTCAAAGATAAAGCAGCAAATCTACACATTTGTGAAGGTGGAACCATGAAATATTTTTACATGAAAACAAACAACAACAAACAACAGTCCGCAAAGCTCAAAAGGCATCTTGTGAGGTAGCTTATTTTATTGACCAGGCAAAAAGCCACACGCGGTCGGGGAAAGCCTTATCAGACCTGCTGTTTAGGACGAATTTTGGTGCATAACAGGGTAAGTATAGGAGGGAGGAGGTGGAAGATCAGTGAATATGGCAACCTAGAAAAAATTACTAAAGACAGCGTCATATAATGTGATTGGTATACTCAACCCAGTTAAAAGATCCAAAGTACTAGGTACAATGAAGAAAGAAGGGGGTGGCTCTGCTACAGGAGACCCACCTGTCAGAGAGTGAGTATGAAAAGCTTGAAAGAAATGGATTTAATCAAGTCAAGGAATTTTCTTCATCCTATAGAACAGATCATAGGAGAGGAGTGGCCATTGCAATATCAGGGGAAATTATTTATGAAAAACTTTCTGAAACATCAGATAAACAGGGAAGGTATATTTTAAGTAAGGGGAGGTTAAAGGGAAAATGAGTCACTATTCTAAATGTATATGCACCCCCAGGGTCAGACTGTATATTTTAAAGGCAAATTTGACTCGAGGATATTGGAGGGGGAAGGTATTCTGTTTTGGGGAGGAAGCCTAAATCTATGACTAAACCCACAACTCGACTGTTTGGCCAGTGGGATACAGATGACCACAATTAGCAAAAAGTTTAGAGGGCTATTGGCAGATTTGGAGTAATCGATGTATGGAGAAAACTAGATCCTAAAGGAAAAGACTACTCATTTTTGTCATCACCTCATTCAATATATAAGGATGGATTATTTGCTATGTATAAGAAGGACAGTTACAGGATTGAAAAATGTGAAATTGGAATAAGAGACCTATCAGATCATAGTCCACTATATATGACTTTAGCTATGTCAAGAGAAACAAAAGCAACACTGTAGAGGCTGAACATCAATGTTCTAAAAGGACAAATGACGGAGGAATATATTAAAGAAATTTGTTCGTAAGTAAGGGAGAATGACAATGGTGAGGTGTCTCCCTCTGTGCTGTGGAATGTGTGTAAAGCGGTAATTAGAGGGAAACTAATAGCTAAATCAGCATACTTGAAAAGGCAAAACAGGATAAACTTAATAAACTAAAATCAGAGCTTAAGAAACTAGAAAAACAACACAAAAATACAGTGGACGAGAAATAAATCAATAAATCAAAAGGATTAAAACAGAGAAATGATATCCTAGCACAGGAGATTAAAAAAAGCTGATGTACTTGAAACAGAGATATTAAAGCTGCTGGCCCATAGGTTAAAAAAACAATTGGCAATTATTATTATTTATAAAATCAGGTATTTTTTAATTAATTTGACAAAATGTAAGACAGAAGAGATGCATAAATGTTTTGAAATGAACAAAAATCTTTATTCACAACCAGACATAAATAATAAGAATCAGATACTCTTTTGTTACTGTTAGATTCTTTAAATTTTCCAAGGATAACTGTTGACCATAACTCAGCTCTGACCGAGGAAATCTCAACTGAAGAAATCAACTCAGCAATTTCAAAGCTGAAGACAAACAAGACTCCAGGCACGGATGGATACACATCTGAGTTTTACAAAGTGCTTCGGGAACCATTGATCCCCCCTTGATAAACCATTGATAAAAAATGCATTTAACTGGGTGGTAAAAAAGGCAGAAATCCCAAACTCTTGGAGGGAAGAGTTCATTTCAGTTATTCCAGAAGAAGGAAAGGAAAAATTGGAATGTTCTTAACCAAGACTACAGACTACTACCGACTAGACTATTCACTCCCATCCTAGCCAGACGTTTATAAACAGTTCTGCCAATTATAATTCATCAACACCAGACTGGATATATACACAACAGAGACAGACACAGGACAACATTCGGGAGCACATTAGATGCAAAACATCATCAAAAAAAGATTAGTAGCAATAATAGTGGGATTTGATGCAGAAAAGGTATTTAACTCTGTCAGGTGGGATTTCTTGTATAAATATACCTAATTGTAAGATCAAACTTAATCACATTCACAAGTTTAGTTTAGAGAGTAGAAGTGATCAAAATGAATGTTCTCCCAAGGTTGTTGTATTTATTCCAAACTCTGCAAGTAAAAGTAAAAGTTTATAGAATGGGACAGAATCATCTCTCGATACATTTGGCAAGGAAAAAGACCTGGATAAGATTTAGAACTTTACAGCTTCCCAGAGTTAAAATGGGACTAGCCCTGCCCTGTCTTAAGAGCTATTATCAGGCAGCACAACTAAAAACTTTGTGGACTTTGTGTAATCCTGCCTACAGGGCAAGATGGAAAGACATTGAAGAGCACATATCCACTATTCCACTACAGGTCATAATAAATGTTAAAAAACTGAGAAAACATCTTAATGAGGAGCTAAATCATGGTTGGCTTTATCCCTTAATATTTGCCTTGAGATTATATCAAAGAATAGCCTTATAGAGCAGAGTAGGCTACTGCGTTGGATTGCACGTGATTCAGATTTTACACCTAATACATTATACAGAGGCTTTAGTAAATGGGGCGGGGGACCAACAATATTTTGGGAACTTTTTTTATGAAGAAGAAAATTTAAAGTTTTCAAGATCTAAAAATTCAATTTGGTTTTAAAGATTTGTACACATATATACAGAAGCGGCATTATATTGAGAAACCCTAGTTCCCCGAGAAGGGGAACGAGACACTGCGTCGGTGACGACACTATGGGAACGCCCTTGGGCGTGGCAGGGCTGAACTATGAATGAAACTACTCCAATCCTATTGGTACTGGTCAAACGGTAGCGTGTGACGGCATAACCGGAGTTGTATATAAGCACACCGGCACACAATACTCATTAGCTTTTACTATGAAGCAGGCACTCCAGGCAGGGTGAGGTGTGGAGAACCGACGCAGTGTCTCGTTCCCCTTCTCAGGGAACAAGAGTTACATACGTAACCCGAGACGTTCCCCTTTGAGGGAACTTGAACTGCGTCGGTGACGACACTATGGGAACGAGATACTCACTACGCCGCGACGAACCCCGCCTACCCCTAGCGTGCAGCAACCTGTGGGCACGACTAAGAGGAGAGTGCTCTGGTACCGGGTGCAAAAGAAAGGTCCAGACTATAGAACCGGATGAAAGTGTGAGGAGTGACCCAGCCAGCAGCCTCACATACATCCCGGAGCGAAGCCCCTGAGAGGAGGGCCCTGGAGGCAGCCATGCCTCTTGTAGAGTGAGCCCTCACTGCCATAGTTGAAGGCAACCCGCGCACCTGATAGGCCAGGGAGATGGTCTGAACAATCCAGCTGCTGATAGTATTCTTGGAAGCGGGGAGCCCAGCTTTGGGGGACCTGCAACACACCAGCAGCTGGCCTGACTTCCTCCAACGGGAGGACGTCTGAGTGTAGATACTCAGTGCTCTGACCGGGCAGAGCAAATATGGTCTCCCGTCCTCCGCCGTCACGTGAGGGGGAGGATGGAATGCCTGTAGCACCGTGGGAACCGCCATGCTGGATGGGACCTTCGGGATGTAGCCCAAACGTGGGTGCAGGATGGCCCTTACTCTCCCCGGGGCAAACTCCAGGCTTTGAGGGGATGCTGAAAGCGCTTGGAGATCCCCCACCCTCCTCAGAGAGGTGATAGCAAGAAGAAAGGCCATTTTCAGGGTTAGGTGCTTGGCATCAGCTGACTCTAAGGGCTCGAAGGGGGCCTCAGCCAACGCCTCGAGAACCACTGCTAGGTCCCAGGTGGGAATCCTAGAGCGAGTCGCCGGTCTCATCCTTCATCATGGTACGCCACGCCCCCGAAGGCGAACCTCAGGAACTTCCTGTGGGAGGGACGGATGGCGATGTGAAAATAAGCGTCTTTTAGATCTATTGTTACAAACCAATCCTCGGACTGGATATGACCCCGGACTCCCTGTAAACCCCGGACTCCCTGACTGGCGGCGGAATAATTTCCACGGCCCCCTTTTCCAACAGAGAGTGCACTTCCTGTCTTGCTCCGAACGCACTACAGTCCAGACCACCCCGTTGAAGCTGGGGGGAGGGGCCTGGAACTGTAACCTGTAGCCTTGCACTACGGTGCGCAGAACCCACGGAGATATATTCATCAGGCTCCGCCAGGCATCTGCAAAATCTGCCAAGGGAGCCAGCCCCTCGGGGCTGGTGACCGGTGTTATGCGGGCCCCTTGAAGCAGCATGTCCGGGAAAACTCACCAAAACCCCGCGGTTGCGAGCTTGTGATCTTCCCGCCTGCGGCCCCTTGAGGCGGACAAAGTGGTGTGAGCTCGCTGTTGTCTGAGCCGCCCCCTGGGAGAAGACATCAGTGGATCCCGGGCGTCCCCCTGAAGTGAATGAACGGCAGGGGAGTGTCGCCGAGAGCCCACTGTGTGAGAGCTTGCTCTGCTGTAGCCTGCGGCCCCTCGAGGCGACAGAGCGGCGAGAACTTGCTGGAGGTCGGCATGTCCCGAGCTCCGATGTAGCCCGGCAAGGTCAGGAGGGCTGCGCCGGCTTTTTCAGGGAAGAAGCCAGGGAGGGTGAGAGGTAGCTGGCCAGCGCCTCTTCTACCGGCGGCATTGTGCCATAGCCCAGATCTCTTGTCTGGCCGAAAAGGGCTTGCCCCAGGATTTACACAACTTGTTGTGCAAATCTGGGAAGAACGGCAATGGACGGCGCCTGGGCAGCGCATGATGTGGCACGAATCACTCATCCAGCTTGCTCCTGGCCCGGGGCTCCTGCGCCGCCTGCGGCCAATCTATGTGGAGCGTGACCACCGGCCGCGTTACCACCTCCAACAGCTTGTCGTAGCTGGGCGTGGGCTGATGATGCTGGCTCGTTTCCCGGAAGTCTTCCTCCACGAAGCTGACCACGTCTAATTCCTCGGAATCAGAGCGTGGCGGCCCCCCCAAACTCGACTCACGATTGTACTGGGATCCCCATGACTGCAGCCGCCGCGACGCCTCAGCGACTGCGGGACCGGAGCCACGGCGGAGCGCATCCTGCCATCAGCTGAGAAGAGAACCGCTCGAGACCTAAGCACCCTCAGGGGCATGGCCTTGCAGTGGTTACAAGCAGCCCCCTCCAGAGCTGCTTGGGCGTGTGGCAGTCCCAGGCAGGAGACACACACATCGTGTGTATCCCCAGCAGTGATGTAGCGAGGGCACGGGAACATACACCGCCGAAAACCTCCGCCAGACATCATGAGGTAGGATTCTTGCTTCTTTTCTTACTGTCAAAGGAGTGGAGCTTTCAAGCTATAGCCAGAGTGCCTGCTGAATAGAAAAAAGCTAATGAGTATTGTGTGCCGGTGTGCTTATATACACCTCCGTTATGCCGTCACACGCTACCGTTTGAGCAGTACCAACAGGATTGGAGTAGTTTCATTCATAGTTCAGCCCTGCCACGCCCAAGGGCGTTCCCATAGTGTCGTCAACGACGCAGTTCGAGTTCCCTCGAGGGGAACTACAAAAAAGTCTAGTTTAGATGAGGTAGAGTTGGGAATTATTAAATTACAATTTTAAAGGTTATAATATATAAATTATATATAAAAGCGAATGTTGGCAGCGGAGGAGTGGGATGTGGTCAATGGACAACAATGAAAGACAACATACTCCCTCTCATGGAGACCATATGGTTGGCAGAACATAGTTAGATACACCAGCACAAGAGAAATATCAGGATATGAGATGTTGGAGACTAGGTGGAGAAAATAATGCCAATCTTTTCCATATATTTTGGAAATGCCCCTCTATCTATATACCTTATTGGCAAAAACTAAAGAAAAGCATGGAGAGAATTTTGAAAGTGGAACTTCCATTAACATTTGTTCTTTTGCACTTGGGAAAAGGGGACCAGAGAATAACAAATTCAGGGGATAAATATTTATTCAGAGTAATGTTCGTGGCAGGTAAAAAAGCTATCACCAGGAAGTGGCTCAAAATGGAGGTACCTAAAATGGAGGACTTGGTTGATGCATAATATTGTTGTTATGGATAGTTTTTTTTTTGGTTTTTTTCAGTTAAACTAGAATCAGATCAATTTTATAGAATAACTGGGTCTGTCAGAATAGACTTTATCTGCTAAAAGCAATGTATACCATCAGGGGAGAAAGGTCTTGACTTTACTTGAGTACTTAACTCAAGTAAAGTACAAGGACCTCCAATTTGTACTTAAATGTACTTAATTACTGTCCACCATTGGAAAATATAGAATATGCCTTGGAAAGCTGAGCTAAAAGTGCTTAAGACATATTCATTTGTAGGCTTATGCACACTGTTCCATATGCAACGATCTCTGTCATTGTCTTTGATGTCAGCCCCCATATTTGACATCATTACGCATCCCATAGTGCGAACTGTCAATGCCTTGAAGTGGCAACAGATATTATTTTTTCAGACCACTGTGGATGGATAATGGATCATAACTTAATGGAATTCATGTGTATTTACACAGTCAGATGACCCTCATCTCCTGCTCATGTGTTTACCCGCTCAAAGCAGATGGCTGTGTGGGCTTTCATTCAAATGTAGCTGAGGGACTACGGGAGACTGTGTTGTTTGTGTCTGTTTGTGAGAAATATGCGTACGCATAGATCTCCCCACCATAAAGCTCTCTTTTGTACTTCTCACAATGGGCCCATTGTTTTTTCTAATTTGACAACCACTGATAGTGTTAATCCCATCAAGCATGCGAAACATAATTAATGTAACGAGCATTTCACTTTAGTTCCTTTTCAAATCAAATTATACATTGTTCTGTCATGTTCACAGATTTTGTACTAAAAATAGGAACATTTTAAGCATCAATTCCTCGCGGAGATAAACCATCACATCCATGATCATACCGGTAAGAAGCGGTTGGTGTTGTTGCGGCTCCAGGTGATGCTGTGTCAGACTGAACACTCCCAAACCTCAGACAGAACAAGCAAAGCCAAACAGGTGACTCACTAGGGACTTTCAAATAACAATTTATGACAGCACCCCTGGCATGGGGGTCAGACTTGGGTAACATCTGATGATGATTTCCACCTCCTCCGTTATTTGTTGTGCGAGCCTTAATGTCTGTCGTGTTAATGCAGCCGGCTCTCTGTGAAGGTCTTGATCAGATGACGAATGTCGTAACTATGCGAGATCACAGGACTGAATCATCTGTGTGGCTGCTCATGTTCATTCTCCCGCACAGTAAAGTGCTTCTCTGTAGATTTGGTAGGGAAATACTTTTAGGGTGATTTTACGCTTGGACTGATTGGAGGGATTTTTCCAGGTCCAGAGGCCGTTTTCCCTTAGAGTTCAGTACATTTAGTGAAGTGTGAAAGCTGTTATGTTACTCGGTTGCAGCAAAGAAAACCAGTCTCAGTCTCATATGCGGATAGTTGGACAACATGATTGTGCTATGTGACATGTAAACTCTGTCCGTCGTCATGTTTAATGCTTAATTTATTTGGTCAATTCATATTATATTAGAATATACAGTGAGGGGAAAAATTATTTGATCCCCTGCTGATTTTGCACGTTTGCCCACTGACAAAGAAATTATCAGTCTATAATTTTATTGGTTTATTTGAACAGTGAGAGACAGAACAACAACAAAAAATTGAGAAGGTTATAAATGAAAAAAACATTATATTTATAAATGAATTAGCATTTTAATGAGTGAAATAAGTGTTTGGCCCCTACTGCAAAACATGACTTAGTACAAGGTGACAAAATCATTGTTGGCAAGAGGTCAAACATTTTTTCTAGTTAGCCACCAGGCTTGCACACATCTCAGGACGGATGTCGTCCCACTGCTCCTTTCAGATCTTCCCCAAGTCATTAAGGTTTTGAGGCTGATGTCTGGCAACTCGAACCATCAGCTGTCTCCACAGACTTTCTGTGGGATTATGGTCTAGAGACTGGCTAGGCCACTCCATGACCTTAAAGTGCTTCTTCTTAACATTCTCATATTTTGGGTCATTGCCATGGTGGAATACCCATACACGACCCATGTTCAAAGAGGTTCTCACCCAACATTTGACGGTACATGGCCCCCGTCAATCATGTTCTTTGATGGGTTGTAGTTGTCCTGTCCCCTTAGCAAAAAAACACCCCAAAAGCACAATGTTTCCACCTTCATGTTTGTGTGGACTGACGTATTTAGTAGTGTAAAAATAGGTAATTCATAGGTTATTGCGGAGGAGATGTTTAACTAGAACCAAGTAGGGCTACTCTCTTTCTACAAACTGCCAAATACTGATTCAAACATTATTGATTAATACAACCTCAGTGGAACACAGAGAGAGCTCTCAGAAATACACTTTGACAAGAAAAGAGACCTGTCCTCAATCAGGTCCGTGACCATTCTCCCCCTTTTATATATATATTAAGGATAAAGGATAATGTATAAAGCTTCACCACCGTTTTCACCACAAAAATGGTAAAAAGCTGCTTTTTCTATGATCTTGTGTTTGCCACTTTAAAGACAGAGCAAGTGAGACGGTGTATGTTGCTAATTTACAGTAGCTTAATGAAGATGTAACGTCGCTGAACTTTTTCATCTTTTAACTGCTGTCCTGTTAGCCTGTGACATCACACGATACCACATGCTTCGTGTGAGTGTGTGTAGCTGCACCAGAGTGTATGTGTGTACACGTGTCGCGTCCTCACACAATCACAGCGCCGGCTCGAAGCTCTAACAAACTTTGGGATTTGTTGTCCCACGAAGCCCGCGCAACGCTTGTCGTGCGTGTAAGAAAGCGGCAGTTTACAGCTGGTTGTTTAGCTCTTTTTCCTCCCTCAACAACCAAAGTACCCTTAACTCTCAGTCATTCCTGTGGGACAGCTCAAAATTCTGTGTGTTTCTCTCCGTCTTTGGGAATTTTAAAAACACCCCAGTGCTTTTCACTGAAGTCCAAAACAGACACACACAGGCTTCACTAACTCACACTACTGTCATTTACTACTATATATGAGAACACAAGACCCCATCGAGCTCATTATTTCAGCACTGTGTTACCGTCTGTTGAACATGGTACAAGGAGAATAAAAATCCATTGGCCAATGAACTTCATGACATTCACATGCCCCCCCATTGTTAGTGTGCTCCAGGGAAGAAGATCATAAAATCACATAAGAACATAAGAACCACAAACATAATGAAGGATCAGATTCATGTCCTGTTATCGCTCTCCTATGCTGGAACCTTTATTTTACACTATGCTCTCACTTAATGTGTGTGTGATTTTTTCTGTGTTCTAGGGACATGCTCTAATTTTAGTATCAGACGCCACAGGTCTCTACAGTAGCTGTTGTTAGCCTGAAGAGTTAAATTTGCCATATGTGCACTGTGTGTGTGCTGTGTGTGTACATGTCGAGGGTGCAGGTCAGACACTTGCAAGATTGTCATTAGGCGACTCCAGCAGGCCAGCAATATCTAATGAACTCTGCAGCACAGTATTGTCGCTTCCACTCAGCAGGGAAATCACATTATGGACATCATCTTTGCCATCATCCGCCTCTTTAGGAACATGTGCTCACAGACTCATCAACACCTTAGGGTCTCTTAGAAAGTCTGAGGGGCTCACGGATTCAGCAACCATGTCCTTATCTCTACTTTTCTCCCCCGCTGGTGTTATATTTAGATCCTCAGTCACTGGGTTCACACTGAGAAAAATCAGCCATAAAAAACAGTTCAAAGAGGTGTTCAACATTGTGTAACAGCATTGAAGTACGTCTTTTTATAGCAGTTGTGTTGTCCTAATTGCCCACAATGTGTTGTATTTGTTGTTGTTACTGTATAGAGTGAAAGGTTAACTCACACATCCACCTACAGTACCTGCCGTCCACATTATGGGAAAAACAAGATTGGCTCCTACTTGCAAATGGCTTTTCTGACATTGACTGAAATTGTAGAGTTTGGCAGCTTTCCACTAAAACGCAGTTGAGTGTGATATGTAGCATCATCTTTTACATATTTCTTTTAAACTGCAGGCAAGAGACACAACACAGCAATACTCTCATTATACTTACTGGGAATTGTATCAATACTCCATTGGTTGTAAAAAATTAATGACTGATTAAGATGAAGATGAATTAAGAAGTTAATTATAAAGAATATAAACCTCAAATGTTAGAGAGAAACCAAAATCATTAAGAGTCACTAATGGCGTGCTATTTTTCTCTGTGAAATTGAAATTAAACTAAATGCCATGTTAAAGACATTAACTCAACACATGCCGTGATGGAAATTATGGAAATTATGTTTTTACAATCAAAGATGTATTGCTGACCTGGCAAAAAAGGGCAACTGGCCCCTAAAAGCCACAGGTTCACTGTGTGTCAGATGGTCGTACATAATTTCAGTAAAAGGCCTAGTGTGTTATATTTAGGATCTATTGACAGAAATGTACTATACATAACTGTGTTTTCAGTGGTGTATAAAAACCGTACATAATGATTACCTGAGAATGAGCCATTTCTATCTACATACACCGCAGGTCCCCTTACATGTAAATTGCCATTGTGCGACGCTATGTTTATACAGTAGCCCAAATGGACAAACTGCTGGAAGAAGAAGAAGTACAATTGGCAGAAGAAGAATAAGGAGGAGGAAGAGGAGGACGAGGTGGACAACGATAACGACAACTGGTTTATTAGAAGTAAGAAGAGATTTTGGAGAAATGGAGGACCACATATCATTTAGCACAAGAGCCAACAGAGCATGTCAACCACCATAGTGTCACCTACACAA
The DNA here is from genome assembly GCA_024633595.2 of Lepomis macrochirus. NCBI lineage: Eukaryota > Metazoa > Chordata > Actinopteri > Centrarchiformes > Centrarchidae > Lepomis > Lepomis macrochirus. Next base: position 28,804,157 of record JALXJV020000004.1, on the reverse strand, counting down.
TTGCAAAATGATGGTTGAGCAGTTGGTTGCACATGCAGTTGGTTTCACCTCTTCAATTTCAACTCACCTCTAGATGCCACTACAACCCACACACTGAACCTTTAAAGGCAGAGTAAGTAATTAGGCAGAAGGATTGTTGACATTTGAACTGAACTGCCAAACAAAGACACCCCTGCCTTCAGTGCTCCCTCAGAAGCTCTGCCCCCAAATTTCAAATCTCTGAGGTTTTGCCTTCGCCCTTGCCTTGTCACGTAACTTTCTTCACGGTTTATACTTTTCAGACCTTTTCCTCTTTGGCTGTTTCTCTCCTTTCTTTCCTTCTTCACAGTGCCAGGAGCCCAGCATATTCGAATGTGGCGGTGTATAGAACTCTCTCCCCCTCACTGCTCCCCCTTCCCCTATCACTCTTATGCACGAGCACTGACGCCGCTTGTTGCTGATTGACTGGAACAATGTTGTGTGGCATACACAAAACTGACAGCTAGGAGACCATGAGGAAATATTTGTGTGTTGGATTACCATCACTTACTATCCCTTTAACTGCAAATTTGTGGTATGCTATAGGTCACAACTGTCGACAGCCTCCATGTGCTCATCAACTGCTACCATGTGACTGTATCCTATCTGTGTTTATGCCACACCAATTTTTAATAGAAATCACTGTATAATTGCAAGAATCAAATCTTCCCACTTCATTTTAATGTAATGTAATGAGTATTTGATTAAATATGTTAATTCCAGGAGGCTTGATTGATGTATGTATAGTATCTCTCAGCTACTCTTAGCTATCATCAGTTCCTTTAGCGACAGACTGCTGCACCCACAGTGCAAGAAGAAGCATCACTGCAGGTCCTTCATTCCAGCTGCTTTCAGACTCTACAACACATTAATGACATAATATAGTACACTGTAACATCAACACTCATCACTGTAACTCATCACTTCATTCTTTTTTCCTCACTCCAGTATTGTGCAATTATACATACTCCATCTATATTATTTATCCTAAACTCTACTGCTGAATATTTTTGTCCTGTGCAATCGAATTTATGAGTTAATTTTCTACATCGTTCCATTACCTCCTGCCGCAACCTGTACAATGTTCATATCAATCGCATCTGTATATAACAGTGTATATCTATATTCTTATTCTTATTTTCTCTCTTCCTACTAAATATTGTATTTTTCAATTCTATTTTTGTGTGTATCTGGAGCGGATATAACAAGTTTCCAATTGTGGGATTAATAAAGTCTATCTTATCTTATCTTTTCGTAATCAGTTTGCTGTACAGTGTATGTGTGTGGCTTTGCTGGGTCTTTGCCAACCTTTTCTCTGGGATATTTCTCTGCATTTGGCACTTTGGGACTGAGAATCACACTAATTAGGAAGGCTTAATCACTGCCTTTCCCCTCCTCTCCCCTCCCACTCTTTTCCCACTCCCACTCTCACCATTCGTTTTCTGTCCGAACCCTCCACTCCAATTTTGCAACCTTTTCGTCCCCCTTTCGTCAGGTCTCTTCTCTCTCTATCATTTTGTTTCCAAGTCCGCCAGTGTTGTTTTTAGCTACGCATTTTCCTCACCTTTTCCTTTATCTCTGTCTCTCTGTGGGGTTGATGAGCGAGTTATCCCGGTGTAATTAATGTGGGAGAGGAGTGAGGATCAAGGAAGCAGGGAACACACCCCTGGCTTCCTCTGCACAGCAGCAGCGTGTGAAAGCACCTCCATTAATCAGGCCCCTCTAAATGTGTGTGCATGTGTAATAAGCGAGAGTCTGAGAAAGAGAAGAAAAGAGTGAGAAAATTAGATAAAGTGCAAGGAGACAACAGCATTAACTGTATTTGTTTATTAAACAGGGTCTTGCTTTTCTTTTCATCATTGTTCTCTCCTGACCTCCATCTGTCTTTCTCTCCACAGTTTGGCAGAACGGAGGTGATAGATAACACTCTAAACCCTGACTTTGTTCGAAAGTACATCTTGGACTACTTTTTTGAGGAGAAGCAGAGCCTTCGCTTTGACTTGTGAGTGATTTCCTTTGAAGTCACATCTTTGTATAGTCTCTCCTGCACTCTGTCCTCCTTCACTATCAGGGTTTTTCCTTTCCCTGTGTTCTGTGCTGATGGAGAGCCTGGCAATAGCACTTTTAAGAAACCCCGCCCCTCAACAGCGATTACCAAGTCATATTTGGCACAACAGGCCTTTCTTTTCTCCACATGCTGAAAGGGTGTGCATGGGACTCTCAGTAAGAGCAACATATAAGAATTTGGAGAGGGTTGTCCCATTTTTTTTTCTTTACAATACCAAAAACACAAGTGCAAAAGTGTGGTTTCAACATATTGTGCTGCAGCATACACCACATACACCACAGCAGCATTAAGGCAGGGTGCAGGTCATTAGCTAGGTTTTGTTACATCCACTCTGTGGGAACCAAATGCTAATATATCACTTTACAGAAACAGTAGTGGCTCTCTCCTACTCTTTATTTGCTTGGGAAAGTTTGCACTCCAGCAACTCATAGCAAAGCTTGAGTTAGAGAGAGTTACATCTTCTACACTCAGTTATTCTTCGTTAAATCTTTTTCTCTTTCAAAATGAAGCATACCATACGAACACTAAAGCATAAATCTAAACTCTGTGTTACTTGTCCAATTATATTTTTTTTAGATATGCATTGAAACCATCCAGTAAGTTTTATGTTAGAACGAATATTTTAAGTTACATTTTTATTCATAATACTGTGCTATAATACCAGGCATAACTAGCTATACTCTGCAAAATAGCTCCTTTATTTTCATTTCTTCTACATGGATCATCAACTTGGAGGGTGCTATCTTTTTTCCTGGGACATGTAGCTTTAGCCTTAGCCTTTTAGCACGATTTCCTGTATGTAGCAATCATACACGTATGTCAGAGGCCTTTATGGATGGTCTCATTTTAAAACATGTCAGCTCAACTAATTAAGAGTAACTAGGTAAATTGACATGTGGCCCCCTTCGTTACCAACAAGCCTATAACGCTGCATACAAATGTTAAGGTTAAAGTTTCCAAGTGAACAGTCAGTTGATCTCAGGATTAGTTTTGTGATATATAGGTGATTTTCATATTCATTAGAACCATTCACCATTTTAACCAAGCAGTGTCTTTCGCTTTCTCTCATTGATGACTTATCAATCCAATTACATTTTCTCCTGACATGAGCGTGGTATTTTTCAAAACATATACTTTGTGAAGCTTTTCCACAGACACAAATAATCTTCATTTGAATTCACATAAACAAGAATTTCCTCAAAGCTCCTTCAACAGAATGACCATTAGCACAACTTGCCATTATATCCGCTACAGCTATGCCACCACACATATAAAAATTGAGGCAATTCGGCAACACTATGTCATTTGATCTTTTTTGATCAATAGTGAGAGAAACTGTAGCGTGTGCAGTCTATTAGCAAAATTTTTTCTCATGTGCCTTTACACATAATATTAGTTCTTTTTTGTCTACGTGTGCCTGATTTAATCTCAGGTGAACAGGATCTATCGTTTCATCAGATGTTTAATCTATGCTCTATTTCCCTCACTTTCATAGCTTTATATTCACATGCAAATCAGACCAGGTTCACAACTCATTATAATCGAAGAGGAGAATAGGTCCTGTTGAACCCTTCCTTCTGTCCCACATAAAGTAACATCTGAAAAGATTCTACGATCCTGTCTTTTTATCTTGGCTCATTCTGAATTTTACACATTTGATGTCTTTTTTGATCTTTCATGATGTGCACCCAGCTCTTTCATTGAGCAAATAACACTACTTTCTGTTATTCTGATTTCCTTCTTTCCTCTTTTCTGTTTCTGTAATTCATACCCTCTCCCTTCTCTATACCTTTGAGACACACTGTGTCTTTAAACTTACAAACATCTGAAAATCTACAAATGAGATAAGTGTGGTGTTTTTTCTTTTGCTCCCAGTGATGACAGATCACCAGGGTGTGTTTTAAATCTTGCCTTTAAGACCATATCAATCACAATGTCCTGACTTAGATAAGAGTCTCCTCTACAGATCTTAAAGTAAAACGCTGCTTTCATTTTGTTTCCATTCAGGTATGATGTTGACTCCAAAAGTCCAGACCTGTCCAAACATGTGAGTGCATAAATGCTGACCTTGAACCACAGATAAATGGAGGACAGTCTTGAGTAAAATCTAAATTATTGGCTTGAATGGCTCTGAAAATGAAAAAGTAAAAATTGCTTGGTGGAAGATGGTGTGCAGAGTGATTTGAGACTAAACTCTTTTTATCAGTGGTCTAATGTGGTAATGTTTATGTTCTCCTGTTTCTGTATATTTTAATTCAGTGTTGCCTGCTGCACGTTTTCTCTATGATGAAATAAAGCAAACCCTTTTATTGCCTGATCACAGAAGTATCCAAATACAAATGTTTATTTTTCTCCTTATTCAGTGTCTTTGTTTTTAGACTTTAACATGGTTGTCCATGCTGTAATTGTGATCTAAATATTTCATTTCTATTTCTACATATCTGTGATTGAGTCTTAATTTGTATCTGTTCTCGTAGTGGTACCGCAGTAATAGGCATTGTGCAATAACTTGCTATACAGCCATGTAGAAAAGCTTTGATTGTGCAATGCTTTTATTCGTTGGTTTCCATTTTAAGCAATACATTGCATTGCATTTTTGTTTTACTAGTAAAATAGATACATTGTGTTTTTTTATCCATGATTCTGGAAACTATGGTGACAGAAAGCATTGATAAAAGTTAAAAATAATCAGTTTTGATGATTATTGGATGTATTTGGGTGTCCAGAGTTTGCATTTTTTCATCACTAGCCTTAATCCCACCTGTGTACTCGGGGTTTTAGTTCAGCATGTTGTCTTTTCCACTCTCACTTTGCCATCTTGAGCAGTGCTAGGAGTGCTAGGTATTTGGTATAGCGTTGTGTCTTGGTATATGATGTGCTCTGTTGTTGTTGTCATTGTTGTTGTTGTTGTTGTTATTATTGTTGTTGCTGCTGCCGCCCAACCTTTCTGGAAGCCTGCAGAACTCAACGTAGGTCCCAGCACCTCTATCACTTCTGACACTGCATGGCTGCTGTCTCACATTCATTATCCTTTTCTCAGGAGGAAGGGTGGTGTCACTGATCAGAACCAAAGATTGAGAGCCAAGACAACCTCTCTGTGCAGCTCTTAACCACTGTTGCAGTCTCAAACGGCTCCACAATGGCCACAATGTGAAAATAAATAAATTGTCTGTCAGCAGTTTTTGAAACAAAATGAAGGTGGTGAGACTTTTCAGGGTCCTCTTTATAACAGTGATTGGAATTAGTGGGCATAACACTGGAGAATCACTGAAATGAAACACTCTACAGCCTGATGTTGAATTATTTAGTGTGCACTGTCTGCCAAGGCAAAAGTTAATAAATCCTTAGTTTGGATACTTTAAAAAAAAAAAGACTGTTAAAACTAAACACATCATATGATTTTTTGTATTAAATCAGTCCTGTCTTAATGCACCAAATCAATGCTGGGTGATACTAAGAGACTTTGTCTGACATGATTATGCCTAAAATTTTGTCAGTGTGTCTCTAAAAATGTTCTACTTTATCGCCCTAAGCTGTTGTGTTTCTTCATTGTTCATGGTGCTTTAAATCCCACCATTGTTTGTTTTGTTGTCATTTGTTATCCTCCAGCATTCATTAAACCAGTGGTTCCCAACAGGTGGGTTGCGATCCACAAGTGGGGTCCGTTCCAAGTGGGTTGCAATTAATGCTTATTAAACCATTTCAGAGTTTTTATTTTTGTGAAAAAAAAATGTTAAGGTCTCACATTCTTCCTCCTGACTCGTCACATATGGATACTTGGTAAAGTTGCTTTTTTAACGCCCCTTTTGTGTCGTTTTTGGATGTGCAGGGCTCTGCAGTCAAGTCAGCAACAATAGTGGTTAACATTGTAAAGCATTGTGGCACCCAAACTACTTAGTGAGGTTTAGGAAAACGTTATGGTTTGATATTAAATAAATATGTCACTTGCGTGACATGAGCCTATATGTGACGACTTGGGAGTTTCACACTGGTTACCTCTGTCTCCTCACAGCAGGAAACTGCTTTTAATTCCAACCAGCTTGGAATGGATTGATGAAAATAAACTGAATGGGCATTAAAGTTGGTCTACCGTACATGTGGACCGTGGCCTGATGTCTAAGCAAAAATTAAAGCCATGACCAGTTGGGAACCCTTGCATACACAGCCATCGTGGTCACAGCAGCATTTTTAGTTCAACAAAATTTGCTTTACACTTCACACCAAAACTGGTTGTGATGTCACATCCTCAAGCAGAGCATAGCAATGGTGTCTTTAAGCAAAGGGAGAGCACTATTTCCTTTTGACAGCTGACGGCAAACCCTCAAGTGTCGCACCCTGGGGGCGCTGCTAAGGATTTTGGGCCCCATGAAAAGAATCTTGACAGGGCCCCCAACACAGCTGAGACTTTTTTCCTATTAATTTACATAAAATCATGCGCTATTATGGTATTTTGACTATTATTCCAACATTATTCTCACATATTTAGGTCAATCAGACAATTGAACTCCATCCCATGTCCACACCCGTAATTTGTCCTCTGTAATACTGCACTACTTCAGTACTGTATAATGTTTATACTGTGCATAGCTGTACATGTGTCATATATAGTGTATTCACATATATTTATATTTGTATGTCTGTATTGTACATATTTGTACTGTACAATGGCAATGACAATAAAGTTAATCTAATCTAACCTAATATTTTTAACATGACAGTTGAAATGTAACGGAAACACTGAGCACTCTTAATACAGTGAAATGTATTTATATTTATTTGCTTCAACACTGATACTGAAATTTCAAAATAAAACTCTTCAATTTAAAAAACAGGAATTATCAACAATCTGTGGTGAAAAAAAAAATCTCAGCAAGAAAACACCACCATAAATGAACCAGCAGCAGCAACTGGTCCGGCCTGGACCAGTTGCTGCTGCTGGTTCATTTGATTCTGTTTGGAACGAGGCATGATTTTGACATAGTGCGTTTGACTGCTTTGAACGTTTAACTAAAACTGTGTATTGTTATTTTTTCCAGCGTTTTCTTGACCTAACATGGGGAGAAAATTGAGTTCCCTTATCATGCACTTTTAACACTAGAACGGCCACCAGCAGTCATTTTAACCGCAACATTCAAACGTATGGTAATTATCTTTAACACTAGAACGAACAAGGCATCATTTTGACCGTTTTGAAATTTGCATAGTCAATAACTTTGTCTAAATAAATCACAAAGCCTTGCTGCTCCCTGACTTTTCCTAAAACTACATGAATTTTCATTAAAACTAGCTTGCAAGACAGGTGCAACAGCGTGGACCGCAGCAGGGTGCTGAAAGTGAGCGGAGCCTCGTACAAAGATGCCGACACCGGCTGCATTAAAGCCGTGCACCCGCTGCACCCTGCTCTATCGAAACGTACTAACTTGTCGAAAAATGCTACCGTAGAGACCTGGGGCCTCATGTACAAAGCGTGCGTACGCACAGAAAAGTGCCGTAGGCTACGATCATTGTCACGGGCGGTCCTGATGCATTTTCACTTCCTCTTCTGTCAAGTTGATATTCTGCCGGCGCTATAAGTGAAGTCAAGCTGCTTGTGTTGCCTGGATACAATTTGGGCGGACTGAACCATTTTATGATAATCGAGAGGGGGAGAGGGGCCCACGGACGTTTGTTTTTCCTAAACAAATACATTTTTTTTGACACCAGGAAACAGCAAATAGAATAATTTTAAGTTAATAATTTTTACCATCAAATATATTTTTTTAGCACCACAATTTTATTAGGGGCTTCTCTGGGCCCCCTCTTAGTCATGGGCCCCGAGAATCGTCATCGTTTACCCCCCCTTTACGGCGCCCCAGGTCGCACCTATGCTTGTCTGCAAGCATAGTATAAAATGGGTTCATGTGACAATGCTACAGTCAATAACTTATTCTTTTTTTTAACCAAAAGATGTTAAAACCACCTTTTTTTCTGACCTGCATTGAAGGAACATGAATCTCATTTGCCTGGGTTCCAGTGGTACAGTAGTACAGGCTGGAATATTCCTGAGTTTATTCCTAACTATACTCTGATTTGTTGTCTTTCCACTTCACATATGTCAACCTGTCCTTCTTTCCTTCCTTCTTTCTTTCCTTCTTTTCAGGACTTTTTGGGTCAGATGTTCTGTACTCTTGGGGAGATTGTTGGATCACCAGCCAGCAGACTGGAGAAACCTTTGGGGTAAGAAAGAGATGAATTTTAATACCCCTGACTCTAAATGTGATTGACAAAAAAAGCTGAGAGGAACTGAGATAGGGGCACCAGATAGAGTGTGAGTGTTACAAAGGGCAATGGCAGGATGATGAGGAGGGGGGGAGGAAGAGGAGACATATTGGTGATTTAGCAAGACACGAGAGGAAAAGACATTGATCAGACAAAAGGAGGAGAGGAAGGGATGGGAGACAACACATCCTACAGATGTTTTCCACGGATAATTATTGTCATTAAAGTAAAGGGTGAAGCGAGGAGAAAATTACCCAAATTACTGCTCGTCTCTTCAACTTGTGCTCTCACAGTGGCTGAGAAAAATGTAATGTTAATGGGGTATCCTGTAATCTGTGTTTATATCTATCATCCATCATCATCAGTCGGCTGGGCTCTTGTGTAATTCAGGTGAAGTCGTTTAAATGTTGCAATAAGTGAGATTTGCGGGTTCTTAGCTGTGCATATGTTACCTTGGAGAACATTAAGGAGGTAAGATTTGAAAACGGATATACATTGTATTAGATGTTAGTGCCACAAACTGGTACTGGTGAACATTTGAGCAAAAGGGTACAATATCTTTGCTACAGTTTTACCTATTGATCTGTTTGACTAATTTGTAGTATTGTACATTAATTACTGCAAGTGTTTAATATATAATACTTACAGTTTATATAGAGGATAGTGGCCCTCATTCACCAAGTTATTATATAATCAAAGGATGATTCCTGTTTACACAACTTGAAACTTCTTTCCTAGTGGATATTTATCATTTCTATATACTGCAACCCCAAGATCATAAATAATATGTTTACTTATAGATATACAACGCAAAAACTGTAAGAATTTGTATCAGCAGTACACATGGGAAAACATATAGAGAGGAGATGTTATGCTTAGATACTGATTGCTTTAAGCAAGTGTGTATGGCTACAAGGAACAGGGTTTTTGGGTAATTGCAGATGCTTGCAGAGGAGCCAATATGCACCTATTTAATCCAAAATCTAAACTACACCGTGTGTATCTACGGTCCTGTATAAAACCATGTAGAAAAGTGGCCTTGTTTTTATCATTGTGTTTTTTCTTTTCTGAACCCATAAAAGAACAAGTATTTTTTAAATTTGTGTGATTTAGAATTTTTCTAAAATCTGGACATTCATGATTTTTGATGGACAAAAAAAATTGTGTGAACAATGTTTAAAACAGAGAGCATGGACTGATGATCTGATGATTCTGTTGCTTGTATTTGTGACAGGTTTCCTTTTTTTTGGGCTTTTCCTCTGTTTCGATTACATATTAATGTTTCATTGACAGACATGTTGGCAAATGATGCATACCAAAAATGTCTCTCCCTAAAGCACACGCTGTCACATGATGACACAGTTGCAAAACATTTTCTGACACCCTGTGTGTGTGTGTGTGTGTGTGTGTGTGTGTGTGTGTGTGTGTGTGTGTGTGTGTGTGTGTGTGTGTGTGTGTGTTTTGTACAACTGATGTTGCTTACTTAAGGCCAACTTAAGAGTGCAAATATAAGTGTGCCTTAAGCCTCTATATCGAGAGCATAAGCCTTAATAATGTTATTACAAGTTCAGTGTCAAGCCATTTAGTTGAGAATGAAGAATTTATATGGCATGGTTAGAAAAGGAAATAAAACTCTTGCCAAATTATTTATTTTTAATTTGAGACGCTGCAGCTGAGAGATAACACAACTGCTTGCCAAATGTTATTCTTATGGCAGCCTTTAATCTTTCTTTAAAGGCTGCACAAATAAAGCTCTCTTCATGGTGCAAACCTCTGCAACAAAAAATGCCATTATTTCCACTATATGGTGCATGTAGGGCAAGCCTTCCTTTGAAATGGTCAACAGCTACCAAGCCAGCACAACTCAAAGTGAAGCATGCAAGACACTACATCGTCGATTCATTTCACATGGTCTTCATTTCATGGCTGTTAATGAGTTATTATAGAATGTTTTATGTTTATTTTGAGTGGACTGACAGAGTTTCACTGTCAGATATGAACCCCCGCTGTGATTATGTCCAGGAGTTTATGTGAAGCTTTTCAAGATATGCTGGAGAGGTTTTGCAGTGGCTTTGTTTTCGTTAAGTGAGAGTCACTGAGGTGGAGGAGCAGCAAGAAACACACCGAGGCCCGCTGAGCACCCTTATACAGGCACACAGACACAGACACACACACACACTGACAAAGTGATGCATTGTTGTGGTAGATATTATGCTACCCAGTGGAGTTTGTTTCTGTGGAAATGAAGAGTGATTCATATTTCATTGCTGGGAAATGTCAAGACATTTGTCTAAGCTGTGATTTGTTGCCAATGGAAGAATGTTTCAGAGCATGTGCTTCTCTCAACAAGTCCTCTGCTTCTCTTTTTTACCCGCACACACAATACTTTTGGTATAGCTTTGGTAGAGCTATTGAGCTATCTGTCTTTCTGACTGTCCCGTCCTACCTAAAAGTATGCATTAAATCATAAAAACACAACAACCTTTGAATTGTTAACTTGGCCATGATAATCTTGGTACCTTCTGCATATATATATATATATATATATATATATATATATATATATATATATATATATATATATATATATACATATATACACATACACACACACACGCTATACAACCGTACTCAGTCCCATTCAGAGCTATACACATTTTATTAATTGATTTCATAAACCCTGTTTCTTCGTTAAATGGCATATGAATGCACAACAGTGTGTTTTATTCTTTTTTCCCCTGTTCTTTTCTGTTTTTTCTGTTCATTTTCTCTGGCTAATTGTAATGGCTTTAATCTTCCTGAAATTAGTGCTTGTTTAATTAGGCAGCAGCCGTCGTGATTTTCATTATGGTAAAAAAAAAAGGCCCTGGAAGGTAAAGAGAGAAAGAGGAGGGAGGCTGACATCAATGGCCATTCAGAGAGTGGTTGTGAGCTTGAGTCGCACAGGCATCCAGATAGAAACAGAAATACATACAACAATGAATAATTGCTGTGTCTGATTTTACTCAGAAGCATAACACAAGTCACCAGGACAGCGTCAAAAAGAAGCATTAGAGTAGAAGTGAAGAAGAAGAAGACAGTAGACAATATTCAATGAAAATGTCTAACATGAATGCAGTACACCTTTGTGAGATATTCAAACACAGGAACTATTAATCTTTGGTGAAATATGCACACAACAAATGGACAAACTGTAGTTGAGCTTATCGCACACATAAATGACACTTAGTGGTTTTATTCACGTGTCATTTTTGAATGTGCAGAATACTAAAGAGTTTTCCTCCACCTTGTGGGATGTTCCAAGGGGTCTCGATGTCAGCAGAGGCCTCCGTGTTGATTGATTTTGCAGCTACTTGTTAATTTGTGTATTCTGGTATCACAGTCTCGAGAAGGCTGAATTGTATTGTAAGGCACAGAGTAATTAACATTGACTAGTAATGAAGGTATCAGATTATGTGGCGGCAAAGGCTCTTGTAAGTCTTTGTTTACTGCACTGTATTATTTACAGATTTCCTTTGAGGACACACAAGCACACAGGAAACACACACAGAACCATACAAACATAGGCAACTGTGTCAGCTCTGTGTGTGTGTGTGTGTGTGCGTGTGTGTGAGTGTGCATACATGACTATGAAAGCAGAATACTGTATGTGCAGCCATGCTCACAGTCATCTCCTGTAATAAAGTTAAGAATAATCATTCTCCATTTGATAAAGTCAGCCAAACCATATGACATCCTTTGGATCATCATCACAAATTGGGATTTTCAGATACTCAAAAACATAAAGACTGCAAAGCTATTGTAGAACAACTTTATGAGCAGAGTGCCTGGAGTGAACAGAAACACTGAGAATGAGTGAATTATAGCAACACTTGCAATACAGATTTATAAGTTAAACAAATGTGTCGTCACATGGAGAGGGGATTTGTGAAAGTGATTAAAGCCTCATTCCACGGAGCACTGATTTACTCATTCATTTTAGTCCTACAAGTGCTGCTGCAGGAACTTCCTTGTGTGTGTTGAGCCTGATTTTATCTTAATGGTCACAGAGAAAATCCACATTAATTTCATAAAAAGGGCCCCAAACAAACCTTTACTGGGACACAACTGTTATTGTGTTCAATGCATTAGACATTATGTAGCACAGCCACTTAAATGTCCAGCCGAGCAGTTTGTCTGTGATTGTCAACAATGTCTGTAAGGTTTCCTTGGCAACATCAGCTACCTTCTCATTCACAGGTGTAAAGCAATCATAATGAACTGTCATTAGTTTCATGTAGGAGGTTTGTTAGATTGGAAAACCATGTTGAGTTGACCTTAACTGACCCTGATCAATAATACACTTAGAAAGTTTATATTTCTAACTTTATCTTAACTTTAAAATATAAAAGTTCCTTCTTATTCCCACTAGAAGACAAAAGATAAATATAGACCTTTTTCAAATATTTTTCCATGTCACAGCATAAAAAAGCAGAGGTGTAAAATCACTATAATTATTATTATTTATTATTAGGTGTTCCAGTTTCAGGGTATTGTGCGTGCTTGTCTAACTGAAAGGCTAAGCGGGTGACATAAATGGAATTGAGCCATAATTAATGTTATTACTGTTTTTCCTGCTGTGACAAAGTCAAATGTCTAATGATAACATGATGCATTTTTCTCTAACCTCATGGAGCATGTGACTTCTTCACGTCCTAAAATATTAATTAATCTAATTGATAGTGTCTATGTAAGAGAGAGAGAGAGAGAGAAATAGAAAGAAAGAAACAGAGCAATAGCGCTTCCGCCAAACAAGACATTTGTTTCATCTGAACATCAAAAGCGCTGTGCTCTTTTATGATTGCCTCAGATTTTACAGTCCTCTCTTGCCATGGGCCTCAGATGCATATTTTATTAAAGAGATTAAAATTCTCTTGTCATTTATATTTACATAGAAAAATGATTTAAACTGACGTCTGCAGTGACGAAGCTAGTTGCACATGTGTCATTTGCTCTTTAATATTTCTGAAAAAATGTGGGAATTTCCAACACAAACAGGCTTTTATAAAAACTGAACATGCAGTGAAAATGTGTGAGCCTCACACCTACTTTGTAGTTCTCTTAGTAAGAGATGTAATATGCAAAATTATTCTTTCAGTTGCAAATTGTGTTTTTTCTTTTCTTTTCTTTATGTGCTCAATTTATTTCTCAATTATTTTCAATTAGCCTGTTTTAAGGGTTCTCATTTGGACACCATTATATCTCTTTTCTTTTCATCTTCATCTGTTATTTTTAAACATTTGTGGATGATGGTTTACAGATGCACGTGTTCTAAAGTAATTACTGTATGGTTATTACAGCTAATAGTCACAGCTGTGCATAACTGTATGCATAAGAATGGGTGGTACGGAGTTGTTTGTGGCCTTTGCCAATCAAACGAATACAGTGGGTAAAAATGCGTTAACAAGGGCATCACTTTGTGCTGATATGTGGTGGTGGCAAACAAAGTCTACAATCATCAAAGCGTTATCAAAGCATAATTCTGCGTTTCTGTTGGTTCAAGACTAAAACTATAATGGCCCGTGGCATTTGTGATTGGAATGAGGAGGTTTTGTCTGTTCTTTACGTGAACAGTTAACACTTTTTCATTTCTCTCAAAAACTTTGAGAGGTTGTTGTTGAAATGCTAGTAAGTAAGCCTAGTGTATGTGTGTATTCGTGTTTGTGTGTGTGTCTCAGAGACGATACCATTTTCCTTCACTTAGAGTAAGCAGCAGTTCACTGTGAGAGGGAAGTATGGCCCATTTGCCAGTCAATTGCAGGTCTGTGGTGCAGACGGTGGAAAAAAGGTCTGAATGCAGTTTGATTACTAGATAATTTCCATGCTTAATTTAAAGTTACCTGCAGTACCTGCACAACACCAGCATGTTAGCTTGCTGACATTAACATTTAGCTCAAAGTACTGCTGTGCCTACATTCAGCCTCATAGTGACGTCAGGATTGTTCTTAGTTTTGTAATTTAACTGGTGCATTTTGAAGTGTAGAAGAAATTCATGCGAAATATGGATAACTCTTCAAGCATCTTGTCCAGTGCCTGCAGAGGACAAGCATGTGCTCAGATTTGAAAACTCAAAACTAAACAGAAAGACTTTAAAAACAATTTAAAAATAACAAACCTACTTAAGCCCAGCCAAGCTTAACCACCAACCTCATGCCCTCAACTAGAAACATATTACGAGTTCAAATAAAAATGGATGAAACTGTAGGCGGAGCAATTTAAAGAGGGAGAATATTGTGTTTTTTATTGCTTTTATTTTTGTTCGACCGTGTGCACATATTCCTTTTCTGCAAGCCACTCCATGCACCTGCACAGTTGACATCCTGGAGCTGACCATAAACAGTAGTTTTCATCCAAAGCCCACAGAGCAACTCCACTGCAGCAGATGGGGGTTAAAAGGCTCACTCAGGGGCACACTAATGGTAGACTGGCAGCCAGAGGACAATTATTGTCATTTCACTTCCGTTTTTCCTCACTGCATCACTCAAACTAAAACACTCAGCCTGCATGTTTGCTTTTCCCTAACCTGGCTGCTACCATCTACAGTCAACCACTCCAGCATGTTGTAGCGTTTTACCACTTTAAATTGATGCTTTTTGCATTCCTACTGGAATGGTATTGAAATACCCACTAATTAATTGCTAAATGTTTTATCAAAGGCCATGTAACACCACTGGTTCTGGCAATGGGTCATGTAACCCTTTGGTCAATGCAGTGTATGATTGCTGTTTCACATTATTTAGACAGAATCATAAGGTAATTGCATGTTGAAGAAAACAGATGCAGAGTACCATGTTATTAGGGATCATGGAGGAGAGGGAGATGCAATGAAGTTGAATTAGTGCTATACAGAAGGAAAGGAGAGGAGAGGGGGGGGAAGTGAAGCTATGATTAAAAGCACAGTGCAGACATCAGAAAGATGTTAGGAGGGGGCGATGAGAAGGAGGTGTTTCAACATGCTTGGCCTTTTAGCGTTCCAATATTCCCTGAATGTCAGTGTAGATTACTGTAGCAAGATGAAAGGAAATTTTTTTGTGAATGAGAGTAGCATGTGTATAGAGGCAGGCTACAGGTACAATGACAAAGCAATCCTGACACCATAGCCTCCCCTGTCTCCAACAGATGGTCCCTGGCACTCCCCGATGAAGTGACAGATGTCGTAGGATATCCGCAACCGTAAGAACCCTTGAGATGGGATATTATTGTATTCACAGAGTGTATTGGGATTAAGGCTGTCAACTGTTATATAGCTGTTATAAGTAGCTCAGTGCTGCACTTTCAGAGATTAGAGGTCATTGTTAAACTGCGTATTTGTTCTCTTGACAATAAGTTATTTAATGGATGTGTTGCAGTGGGAATCAAAGACAAGGGTCTAATCCACTGCACCATCACAACCTCTCTATAATTATTATTTTGTATTCATTTTTACCAAACTTCAACAGCTAAATATGCAACATGAAATAATTGAGTCTATAACTAAATAATATAACTACTAACTTTCAAATTAGTTCAGTTGAAGTTAATAGATGATTTTTAATGAATAAGAGACAGCAGCAAAGGTCACTGCCTGTTTAAGACCTGGTGGCCTGACTGCTAAAGAAACACTTATATTCTTTGGGAAACTCAAACAGCTGATCAGTCTCTGTCTGTTGATAAACTGTAGGAAAATGTTTGATATTTCGACTTTAGCAGCGGGCGTGTGAGTGAGACGAGAACGACCGCGACACTTTAACAGGATCTCGCCAGTCACACATGCCATGGTTACCTCCCGTGGCGTTTGTTTGCCTGTCTGTTGATGAGTAGCGTGGAGTGACCCGTGTGAAAAGGCCTTATATAGCCTAAACCCTGTCACGACCATTCACAAGAAATTAATTAATAATGTGCCAAAACCTTTAACATAAGGACGACTTTAAAAGCAACCATTCATACAGCAAAGTGTATATATAGGCTACATGAGTGATCAATCGACAACAAAATCAAAGTAAACATTAGACATAGCCTTTAACAAGCAATAGTCAAAACATTCCCAACTTATCCTTATTGTCAACTCAGTGTTGGGCAAGTTACTCAGAAAGACTTCAGAGTAATATAAGCTACTGTACCTAGGCCCACTACTGGGTGATGGCCTATTAAAACGCCACTCTCTCCCGATGAGTCCAAGCATCACTGGCAGCAGCGGCCGGAGTTTCTTTCTAAGTTTCCCGTTGCTGTGTTGCTTTAGCTGATGCTTCCATTAGCCTAAATATAAATGTAGAACTGTTTACGGTTGAAAGATTTTTTTCTGGTCGCACAAAGTTTACAACGGACAACAATGTTCTTTGCATCTTAGACTGTGACAGTAATGGCAATAACGTCGAAAACACCTCTCTTTTTCCCTGTTCTCCAGTCCTCCTGTAGCTTCTTGACTAATAGCTGACTTGAACAACAGAAGGTGCGGTGTTGCTGAGCTGCAGAGCGGTTGCACATTCACATCAGTAGTGCAGCGTTACTTGGATTAGTAACTGTAACAATAAAACTGTGTTGCAAACAGTAATCCGTTACATTACTCTTTGCTGGGAAAAGTAATATTGCAGTAGGCCTATTACTGCCCAACACCTTACGTACCACTGATGCGCAAGAGTGCCTGTGGCACACATTGTGCAGGTGTGGAACTGGCAGCTGAGCGTAAACAAACTTCCTTGTTGACACTTAGAAAGGAAGAAAACTTTACACGTCACCATAGATCCTTTCCATTTCACTTGGCCAGGTCCCGTACCCTCCCCCACCTCCTTTTTCTTCATTTTTAAAAATTACAGCTCTGCATGATTCACGTGCATCACATTTTCAGGTTGGAAAATTCAGAATTCCGGATTAATCCGGAAAAATCACATCCCTGCTGCATGGCTAGATACCACTAGGTGTAAGCTTGAGTACAGACAGTTTAAGATGGGTTCTATACACTTGCTGAAATAACTTGCTGTTATCATTCTTATTCATCCCTACCATTGGTGTCCAAATATGACTGTTAAGTCCAAGCCCTGCCTAAATTCCAGTCTTCCTGGTTGCAATTTGATGCTACACCTCATTGTGTGACAGTACTGGATGCAAGAAGGCAGAACAGTGCATGCCGGGCAGTCCAACCTTTGCTACACAGGTACATGAGTATGATTGTGCTCAGGACTGAGAATGCCCCCACGGCAGGTTATTTGATTATTATTTTCAATTCTCAGTAACCTTTTTCCATCCTCACCTTCTGCAAAAAACACAACGCAAGTAGGTCTGATGCTTCTGTGGGTTTCACAGAATTTTTCTTCCAAACTCTTCAATCCCACATAGGTATCAAAATGTGTTTCCACACCATCAATACCGAAAGTGAAATAACTTAAATCACCTATGAAAGCGCAACAAAAATACAAGCAGCTATCACATATTTGGAGTGCTAAATTGTGGGCTGCTTAGATAATTGTGAAATGTGCAACATCCTCAGCTACTGAGAAGCCACACTGGGAGTGGAGGCTGCAATTGTGGCCTTAAGCCATGCCTCAGTCCCCCAATGTTGTATTGCCGCATGTGTTGGCGATGTGTTTCAGCTCATTTGGTCAGAGAGGGTGAGAAACAGAAACACTTGTAAGGGGAGATGCTTCAAAATCAGATCTTTATTATTTAAACTGTAGATGTAATATCCAAAATGCCAGGAAAGTTAAATTTGCACATGAAAAGGACTATTTTGTTATGGATGTGCAATTTTGGTCTTACACCATACATTTGACTGTGTCACTGTTTAATAGCCCTGGTCCCTGATGGATCCTTTTACTCCTGAAATAATTTGCATTATTGCAGGCAGTAATGGCTCCTCTCTGCCTTCTTGACTTCTTTCAGACCTAATTTTAACTTAAGGCTTGGTCTCGAGATCCACTTACACTACTCAGGATACGGAATTCTACTGGCTTATTTCCCAGTTTAATACAATTGATTTATGCGTTCATAGAGGGCACACTGCAGACTTGCCACTATAAGATTCAGTTCAGACCTACAGTCTGTGTACAGTCTGGCTGTGATTTTCTGAGACTTCTCAGCCACTGTGTTTTTTTTCTGTCTGTGGAAGAGATTCCTGTGTCGGAAAAACATTGCTTCATTATTCATACAGGTGTAGTAATATATTCTGACACCTTTGAGTCATCCATCGCAGTTACCTCTCAGCTATTAGCCACTGAGCAGTCCTGCTGAGACGTTAAGACTTAAGTGCCTTGCGCAAGAGCAGCTCTGTGGTAGCTGTTGGGGAGTGGGATTTTCATTCATTCAGCTTCTCTTCCCAGACTTCTCCAGCAGGTTTAAATTTTAACAATTTGATTCTCTCTGCAGGCCAGGTGTCTGTCTGGCTGTGTTTATTTCTTTATACTCATCTTTTTCCATTCTCTGCTTCTCATCTCTATTCTCACCTCACCTCACCTGTCATGGTACCACATATCTCTTTCTGTTGGTATGGCTACCAGCTATTTCTAACCTAGGCTTTGAGTGAGCCACGTTCCACTGTGCCTCATTATTACCTATCTGGGATATGCAAATGAACATGAACACAGACCCTGACAAAAAAAAGCCTGCTGTAACGACTCTGGCTGGCGTCTTTTCTAGGTGACATTCTTGTGTGATAGGGCTCTCGTGTATTTTTGGCTCCTCTGGAAAAGAGTGACATTTTGTTCTGTTTATGAGAATTTAGTTTTCAGCTTTGTGAACCCTGGATTTTATGTTATTGGCTGCCTTTGTGGTTGAATTAGTTGGCTTGTAACAGGTGCAGGTGCATTTTCAGATAGGTGGTGCTGCTTTATGCAAGCCATATGCTTTGGGCGTAGTGACTAGTGGCTGGGCTTAGTTGGCAGGAAGTGATCATGGAAAATTTTGCTTTTTAATTTACTTCATAAATTAAAATGGATTGCAGCAGACAAACTACAAGTTCTTACATAATAACTGTTACAAAAGGTTTACGCCAATTTACTGCCACGTGTAATTAGCTACCTGAGCTGACTGACAAAACTAGCTTTTGCCTGATTGTACTAAAGAAAACAGGTTGTAACATGGAATGAAGTTGACATATCTGACCTAACGCTTGAGCAAAATGTTGTTTAAAGTTGACAAAATAACGCTTCATACCTTGAATTACTAAACATTATGCCAGCATTGTTAGACTAAGTGACCATAAGTTGCATATTCAGACAGAAACTCTGCAACACCATGTATGCTTATATAAATAACACAATGTCATACATCCAGCATCTTCACCTCCAGGATTGTCTGAGACCAGCCACCTGGACAGCTGCTCCAACAATCGGTTTGCATAACCAAAGAATTTCTACACAAACTGTCAGGAAACGTCTCAGGGAAGCTCATCTGCACACTCGTCGTCCTCTTCGAGGTCTCAGAGGTGACCAACATTCTACAGGCCACAATTAACAACCTGATCAACTCTATGTGAAGGAGATGTGTTGCACTGCATGAGGCAAATTACTGACTGCTGATCACTGATACTATCCAATCACATCTGGTTCCAAACAAGATGCCGATGGCCTAAATACTAGACTCGAGGCTTCAAACCCACATGCTACAAACCAATGGGTAGTGTCACGGCTGCATCCATTTCTTTTATACAGTCTATATTTCCAGACCTCTAAATTGTTGCCCGCATCTCAGATTTGTTCAGCAATTCATAAAGGTATGGTCAGAGCTTTATAGGAGGGGAATATGACCATCATTATCCTTCATCACTAGCTAGCAACATCCATAAAAAGCAGTAACAGAAAAATTCCTGAAAAATGGTGCAGCATGTGTGAATGACATTAATACAGTTCTACATGTAAGTTGCGTTGCATAAATAACTTCAATATATTTCTTTGATCTTAAAAAAAAATGCTACAGCAGCTTCTATGTCAACAGGTGGTTGGGACAGATATGTCATTGGCTACTTATTGAAAAAAAACAGAGAATGCTTTATGTAAGACAGAGAGTGAATGAAGTCAAAGGAAATGGCAATTTAGTCTGATTATCAGGCTAGGGGCAATCCAGTCCAGGTTCTCTAGAAAGCTAAAATTCACATAAGCACACACCACTGACTGCCAAACACAGACAAAGTATAAAGACAAAAAAAGACTAGTTTAAACACAAATCCAACAAGTAGGAATACAAAATGAGCACCAGTATGTGGACAGTATAATCCCCTCTGTAGGGATTCATCCCCTAAATTGTCTAAAGATACACACACACACACACCCACACACTCACACATCCATCTGTGTTTTCCTCCTCTGGCATGGTGTGCTAATGGAGGTCTGGAACAGTGGACTGATAAAGCTGTCATGCCGCCCCCCTCTGTGCTTCTTTTTTTCTGTAACACAGAGTGATAAATCAGGTCTCTCCAATGGCATCACTTCCACAAAGAGACTTCTGTCTGCCAACACATGTGCACGCCGTGACACGCACACAACGCACACAATCGTCATGGACAAATACATTAGATCTGTTCTCCCTGCTCAGGCTTTGAGAGTGGCTATTCATAGCTTATGAACACAATCCCCCTCACCTATCCCTCTTTGTTTTATTCTGTCATGTATCTTTCATTCTCTCACCCTCACATCTCTCACACACACACACACACACTGACACACTCGTGACTCCGTCTCAGATAAGACCACATTCCACTGGGTCCAGCAGCAGTGCTTTGCTTGTTCTCTGGGGAAGCCTTCATTGGTGGCCTGGGCCGCTGTCACAAGAATAATGTCTGTTCTGGGAATAACTGCACTGCAAAAGAAGGTTTCCTTCGAGACAAAGATCATACAGTAAATATGAGCTATAAGACTAATTTCCTTGGGGTGATTTTGGTGGTCAGAAAAGAGTAATGGCCAAGAGTGTAATTACTACTTGAGGGCTCTTTCTCCACATGAGTACCTAACCTCTTGGTCTTCTTCCTCTACACTCTAACTGTCTCTCTTTAAGGTCTCAGCTGATGGGAAGCTGCTGGGCTTTTTTTAAGGCTGCAGCTGCCTCTCTGTCTTCTGGGAGGTCTATATTGAATATGGCTGCAGCAGATCTTTGATGAAGGGAAAATGGGCTACAGCTCTTTGCAATCGGGTCACAAAGTTGGATGCATGGAAAATTTGGTGGCAAGTCACTAGCTTTCTTCAGCTCAATGGTAGTGCATTTCTCTGAATGGGAGTCATTTATTACAAAATTGCTGATTCGTTAGTTTGAGAGATTTGGTGTTTTTAAAACACATTTTGTACCCCTACATAAAACAAAAGACTGCAACCAGCTGACTATTTGCTGGCTCCTACCCCATGGCAGAGATTAGCCAATCATAGCTCAGAAATTGTAATTAGGCAAAAGCCACATGCATTGGGCTATAGAGACAATTGAGCATTTAAAGAGTTCTTTAAAAACACAAAAAATGGATTAATACGTGTTTTATTTGCTCAAGTGTACTGCAAACATTAGCATGTCCAGTTAACTAGCTAACTATGGTATTAACCAAGCGTTTCTTCCAAGGCAAAGGACCAAACCATTCTGTGGGGTTTAATATTACGTTTAAAAATGGCAGTGAAAAAAAAAGACATTTTCTCAATGTGGTTGCAATTTCTACTTCTTGCTGCTTTGTTTCATAAAATAATTAGTGCCCTTCTAATGTTTGAAGTGCACACCAACCCGTATTTCCATGAAGGAAGGAATGAAAGATGGAAGAAATATTTTTCCACCACCCCCTCCAGTTCCTGCTTTACAACTGACAGGGAAGACTTTGATGCTGTGATGAAAAGTGACGGCTGTAATGCCCAGGGCAGCTCGCGTTCGAGGGGCTAGGTGAAGTGAAACGGATGGTTCAGGGGTGCTGAGCTCCATGGAAATGTGCTCAGCAGTGAGGGGTTTGCCCTGCAGGAACATCATCAGCTTGATCCAGGAAGCTCTCTGATAGCAAAGACTGAAATCACAAGGGGAAATGTTTGAACAGTGCTTTGTAGAGGTTCATGTGCCAATAGTGCTCTATAGCTTAAAATGTTTGTCTCAATTGAGCACAACGCACGTTTACATTATTGTAAAGGCATAATGTACATGTAGGAGTTGAAGTCAGCATCACACAGTGCTCATTAAGTGATTTGCTGGTGGGAAGACATGACAGATGCTGTTATGCATTTTATATTCAAATTACGTGTTGCCTTCCTGCACTTCTTGGACATAGTAATGGCATATTGTTTATTTGGCAATAAAATGGCAATATTAAAAATATGTAGCTTATGTTAAATAAATTAGAGCCTATATCAAACACATGAAACACATTACGTGTAGAGAGGGAAAGTAGCAGAGCAAACAATTCTACGTGACTGATTCATCTCTCCATGTATTTAGAAATCAGCTCTACACCAGATATATGGGGTTTTTTACATTTTATAAGTAGTAAGTGTGACTGATGGAGACAAAATGTAATATCGGTCATGCTAATTTAGTAGCTTTGTGGCAATAGCTGTAAAAAAAAAAAAAGAGACCTTGGGGCAAATGTTTATGATTCATAAGAATATTTTAATTAAAAAATGAAGGGAGCATGATAAGAGGTTAAACAATATATTTCCTCTGTTGTGAAAAAAAAACAATTGATCTTGACAGATAACAAGGATAATAATAGTTTTCTGTCTGGCTGCTCAGTTTAATTTGTTTCATTGCCCTAGAGTTTGATTAATTTACCTCAATGAAGGGTTTACTCTAACCTCTTTTAAAGCAAGTAACCCATATAACAAGAGAGCACAAAATGGGTTTTAAAGTAAAAAAATACAAAACTTCTTAGGGGTTGTATTAACTGTAGTCCCTGGTTAGTAGCATGTAGATGATGATTAACTGCTTGAATAACTGCTTGCAGCTGTTAATGCACATGACTGGACAAAACAAATTATGCAGGATATAATATCGAGATGAGAAGTTGTTCAGCATTGGTGTCCTCTGACCTATCTGCTCCATTTCTAGACTATATGATTCTGAGTTTTTAACAGGGCTCTTCTTGTTTCTTTATTAAAGGCAGTCGCATTTTATACTGGAGATTCAACATAGTGGACAGTGCAGATGATCAGATGTAATAACAGGAACATGTAAATTCCAGCATCTGCCCATGTTCATAGAGGTCTGTGCGTTCCATCTGCAAGAAGCCCAAAGTTTAGTTTGTTGGAACCGTACATGTCTGCAAATGTGAGACCACATCTGCATATGAAGACGATATGGCCTAATTAACACACTAGTGGACGTGAGGTGAAAATTAGCAGAGGGCCCCAATTACCCCATTTGTGGTCATTTGAATAAAAAAAAACTATTGCGTACATTTCCAAGCAAATAAGCTATTAGTCAAATTACCACCACAAAAATGAATAATTGATATGTGGTCTGTGTGGCCCCTGAGGCCTGGGGCACTGGGCCCACTTTACCCAGTTGGTAATGCAGTCCTGGCAGATGCCAGTACAAGAAGAACCGCTCTCTGCATCTATATCAATTTAGGGTTTCTAAAATACCATAAGGAGGCATTCAGTCTGAAAATGTATAACTCCTGCAGACCCATTCACAGCAAATGGCAAACAGGTTTTTCCTGAACCATTGCTTTGACGCATAAGAAGGGTGTTTGTTGTCTGGATGAGAGCTCATCCAGTATTGATACCCTTGTGTCTAATATCTCTGAGCAAAACTCTGTTTCCTCTTCCTGCAGGCAGCAACTGATCAATCTCTCTGCAAGCCAAGCCATCTGTTAGGAAAACAATTTTTCTGTCATTGTGGAATGAATTGCAGCTATCGATCAACTTGACAGATGAGGTTTCCTGAACTAAATTAATAAATTCAGGAATGCTGTTGAAGATTAACTGTCTTAACAGGTTGCAGCGCTCTCTGGACTTAAAGCTTGGATTCATCTGGTTGGGCCTCAGCAAGCTGAAGGGAAGCCACAGATCCCAATACTTCTGCACTAAGCCCATTCTGTTTAAACCTTTGGAGACCGCTAGTTTGACAAATACCATTGATTTTTCTCCAAAATGAATTTGAGGACTCAGCGACACTGATGGCAACAAAACATTACAGAGATTGGCTGCCACTGTTACGATGATAATTGCCTGAGTTGACATTTGCTCCAGACAGAAAGAGGGGAAAGGGCTTTCTTTTTCTCTCCATTTCACCTTTTCTGTAACTATAAACAAAAGAGAAGAGAGAGGAAAGAGTCAGAGAAAACACATGTAATGCAATTTGTTTAATACTTTCCTCTTTGAATATTGACTTCCTTTCAGCACACCTTTCCTCATCTGGCTTGTTTTGAAATAACATTTCCAGATGTTTGCTTTGACAGCTTCTGCTCTGGCAGATGAAAAGGCTTTAGAGGGAAATGCAGCATTAACCACACATAAATCAAGTACCACTGCCCTTAATTACCACATATCAGTCTCATATCAGCCATTATTTTCAGGTATGAATGAGGCTCTCTATAAACCACAGCTTCTCTTCCTTGAATGACATGACAACAATGGCTTTTGGTGCAGCCTGGTCACCATTTGAGGCATGACGGATGCTGGTTCACTCTCTCCCTCTCAGCCAGAAGTAGAACAGAGAAACTACAGCAGCCTCCTCAGTTCATTTCTTTGCTTTGCTGGGCGGCTGCTCACTCTTTCCCTCTTCTATTTGATTAATGGCATCGTCTCTCCGGTGGCCGCTGTAATAAAGTCAAATGAGGTCTCAAATGGCTGCGGCTTTGTAGAATCTGCAGTGGATAATTGAGGAGATAGACGTCTCAGGTGGGGGTCTGTCTCTGTTCTACGCCTTTACTGCAATGAAGCAGTGCTTCACTTTTCCCTTTGGCAGAGTTAGCGAAGTCAGTAATTGTGTTAGTGTGCCGCTGCTTCACTGCACATTGTTGTTTATTTGGATGGTTGTGCTTGTGTTCGGTTTTAAAGGTTACATAGCCAGTGGTGTGGAAGAAACACACCTTCTCCCTGAATTTATGAAAAGTGTGCTCAGTTTGTTTCCTAAATAATACAGTGGCAAAGGAGTGATAATTGAAACACTGTAACCCACGGTATGTTCTTTAACAAACAATAATGTTCCTTTGTCAGAGAGACATGTTTTGCTTCCCTCACTGAAATCTGTCACAGGCGGTTCCAGAGAAATCCTTCCTGAAACCTGGTAATCCTTAGTATCTCCTTTTACCAGGCAAGATTTCACTCTTGTGTGTAGATAATGACCTTAATGTGTAATTGTTATAGCAGAGCACTCCATTCAAATTCAGTACATTCTACAAAAACATCACCCAGCCAACGAAACACAGGTCCACACACAGAATATGAGAAGAAAGCAATTCTTGACTGTGTCACGTCTGTCGTTACAACCTGACTGACCTATTTATTGTTCTATTGTGTCAGTGTTTGACAGCGCCAATCAGATCATTCACCCTGAAGACATTTCTAAACGGTCATGTGATGTGGTGTGCGTGTCTTCTCTTGGTGGATTTTTTTCTTCTTAAATAAGCTTACTGCTAATTACTGTCAAGGTCATAAAAAGTTTACATTACCACATTTTCTTAATTTGGGAAGATTTTAGGATATTTCATAACACTTTCAAACTCCTTTGACAACATTATTGCTGTAAACAGATAAAAAAAGATGGACCTGCTGTGAGCCATTAGGAAAGTTACACATTCAAGCAGAGGATCACTGAAGGAGACTGTGAGGTAAAAATGTGTAAAAATATTAAACTACTTCTGTTGGTGCTGTGTTCTGTGTTGTGTTGTGGTGGTGCTCAGCTGGCAGCTCTCATGAAGAGACTTTAAATGAGTGTTTTTGCTGCTGGATTCTTTGCAGCCGTCAAGTGTTTTCAGTCTTGACTATCAATTTTGATGCTAAAAAGGGCCAAAGATCACTCACTGGATTTCAGCTTGAATCTATAATTAGAGTGATCATGTTAGGCTTGACAGAAACTGCAATTTGGACACCTCAAACAATCACCTTGCAATAGCGCTACATGTAATTTGCTGATGTGCAGGAGCTTCTTCTGTAGTTTTATTTTCCCATTCCCTATCACCCTCTGATTGCTTGTTTGTGAAGTTATTCAGCCTAATGCCAGTTGATAATTGCTGCGCAAAGCCCATGTATAGAGATCAAACTATCACCCTTTCTTGGGAAAATTCCCCATTCTTTAGAATAAGGGAGGACTCTGTAATTGTAAGTATAACTAATAGAGAAGGAAAGGAATGCCACCTGTAGAAATCTAAATGTAATCAACAGAGAATCTAAGGAAAAATACTGGAATACTGTTTAACTTATAAAGTGATTCCTTGGTTGAGCAAAAACACCGCCAACACAACAGTTACTGCCCAGTACTAATTGACCCTTAACCACCATTTAGAAGGTTGGAGTAAAAACTTTTTTTTTTAAACTGCACAAACAAACATGTGGGGAGTTAAGCTTTCAGAGTTATTGCTTGTAATGACTTTGTTTTCAGTGCATCCAACACTTGTCCCTTCATTAAGGAGTTGTCCAAGCTCCAAGACAACAGACGTTTGCCATATTATACTTAATGAGACAAACTCAGCAGGACCTCATATCCCAGTCACCACCCCACAGCCACCCCCCATCCCCCCGTCTTCAGTCCTCCTCCTTTATCAATTTTTCTTACTTAAAATTCAGGAAAAACAATACATTTTTAAATAAAGAACTGTCAGTTGAAAAGAACAGAAACACTGTTTCATGCTGGAGTAGTAATAGCTTATCATGTTGAAACTTCTTACACACTGTATGCCACAGCTACTAGTTACTTACAAAGCCACATAGTTACATAGCCTAATTACAAGTGAATTTAAAGTAAATCCCCACAGTAATTCCCTCTTTGGCTCATTAGTCTGAACGGAAACAAAAATGAGTTGAAAACGCTAATGCCAAAAACGTGTTCTTCTGCTTTTCCTAACTGCTGTCTCTACTGTCACGCTGTGCTGAGGGTGCATCACCAAGCCTGTCAAAATGGATTAGAGTAAAGATAGTGGAATTAGGTCAATAAGGTATCAGATTTTATAAAGATGCAGTCAATTTCATTTTACAGATGCATCCAAAACCAGTGTTTTGAAAATGTTCACCTTATGCAATATCAGCACATGACAAATACTATATGATTAAGAGAAGACTGTGGTTATGGCTAATAACTTATGGTCAAGGTATCATTTAGTTGAAAAATTAAATTGGACATCCTGCATAGGCACTGAACATTGGCGCTGCACATAAATTATGTTGCAGATGTAGTTCCCAGGGATACTGGGCTGTAATGAGCTGGTGATTAAAAATACCGTTTATAGTATGTTAAACACTGACACTTTGTCTGCGGGCCAGAAATCACACACCTTCTTTGGCTATGACTATATAGTTTTTATTTGTATGTGTCACAGTTTCTTGCTCCGCCTCTCTATCTCCTTTCAATTTTTAGACCTTTTATTTTACCCTAATTTCTACATTTAGATCATGCGACAGTTAATCTCTGAATCTTGAACGCTTAGTGAAATATTCTCAACTAAGATGTCATATTTTGTGGTTGCAAATTTACATCAAATAGAATGTATTTTAGATGTATTTTCCACCAAAATTACAGTCACATTTTTTTGTATCTTTGAAGTTTCTCAGAAAGAGTTTAAAGTTCTTTTTATGAGCAACTTTTGGCAGTGCAGCATGACTTTCATATCATTCCAAGCACAATACAAGATGTCCACACATGTGGTTTGACTCATTAAATCGTACAAAGAGAATCTGACCTGACAGTGCTCAGACCTGCATGTGATCCTGAAATGATCAGATGATAAATGCTGGGATGGAGTCAACCGCACTGTAACCTCATCCAGATTTTATATTTTTTTAACTGAAAAGCTGAAAAACAAAACACACTGACAAACACTGTCGGCTGTGTTAAAATGTCCTTGTACTATACCCCCACTTTTTTGTGTTCATTGCCAAGTTTGTTTTTATATTTTTCTCTCCAAACCTCTGGGCTCTATCTATTGTTGTTCAAAGTTTTGTTTATATAGTTAAACTGACATTTATATTGTGTGTTGCACGTTTCTAAATGATCAGCAGATCTCTTTCTTTTGCCCTTTCTGAAAAACATAATCGTAATCTGTATTCAGTGTGTTGTTTTCTTACATGACCCAATTTCCCCCCCAAAAAGCAAAGCACAAGTGTTCATAAAATCAAGTTGCCACAAGTAGCTGTTATGGTATTCTAACAACAGCAGGCAGTATTCATCATCAGTAAGTGCCTCTGGAGGTGAAGCCTCGTATTCAGCACCCATTCAGCTTTTTGCTTCCCAAAACACAGTGATGAGCATTTGGCTAGTTTTAATGGGAACTAATAATCACCATCTCCGATAGGCTCCCTAAAAGGACTCCCCCATGGTGCTTTTGCTTTCCTGCCTCCTGACTCAGCTTGGTCACAGTGTGAAGTTTGTGGCCTCTAGATCAGTAAAAGCCACCACGAGGCTAAACGCTCTGGCAGCTTTTATTCTTGATCACCATTTTAGACAAAAGCTCTGGAGTGGAATGGATTAGGTGACCTGCGGGTGGGAACCTGGCAATGAGACAAACACGAACACTGGTGCAGCTGGACGGAAAGTCACTGACCAACATTCAGCATACTGACGTGAGTGTTTGCACTGTGTAAGTGAGTTTTTGTTATGTGTGTGCATAGTATTTTTTCACAATACATGATGACACACATGACAGCCAACAGAGGCAAACAGAACCTCACACACAGTGTAGAGCAAAGGGCCACTTCAATGCGCACTAATAAGTTAGCTAACAGCTGTTTCCAGATGGTTTGGATGGCGAGTCTTTGGCGGATTGGGTAGAAAAGGTGCCAGGCCTGG
Organism: Lepomis macrochirus; assembly: GCA_024633595.2. Taxonomy (NCBI): domain Eukaryota; kingdom Metazoa; phylum Chordata; class Actinopteri; order Centrarchiformes; family Centrarchidae; genus Lepomis; species Lepomis macrochirus. The sequence goes on along the minus strand of JALXJV020000004.1, from coordinate 28,774,906 downwards.
CAATGAAGCTGTTTTAGTTTTGAGAAATTCATCCAATGCACATGTCCCCCCTGGAGAGTGTTTGCAACAGATGGTTGTCTATATGTGTAAGGTCGGTGACTGTCTCATTAATCTGATTCTTTTCCAGTCTGGAGTCATGCAGGTTCTTATTAGTAGGCAGTTGACAGCAAACGATGTGCTCAGAAGTGTGAACAACGTTCAATTCATTATAACTGTACAAAGATTTCTATTACTGATTTAAAACGAATTAATGTTAATTGTGTGACATTGAGCTTCTTATTACCAGCAGAGGAAATCTCCTTTTTTGATTCATCAGAAGTTCTTGCTGTGCATTGATGGGATCAGTGATGGTAGCCACGGGAACCTGATTACTTGGTTGAGTGATCCCGTTCCTTTATCTGGCCATTGTTCTTCAGGCATAAATGAGCACAAGGCATCTACTGGAAGTGAACTACTGTCAGAAAATCTTCACAAAAACTCAGCTGAAGGTGATGACAGCTCCCCATGTTGAAAAGTACTTTACTTCAGAGCAGAGCTCTGAGTGAATCTAAAGTTCATAAAATGGCACTAGAGCCAGCAAAGTTCTGGTGTCCAGAGATTAAATCTAAGCCAAAGCTGATTGTGTTACACACTGAATTTCCTTGTAAACAAACTGAATATGTCTCAATTCCACTGTTGGACTGCCTGCAAAGACAGGAGACAGCAAATAATCCAACAAAATTGATCACCAATATCAGCCACAAAGCAATCATTTAATAAAAATAAGCTTGTATCTTGTGTGTAATGTTAAATTATTCCGTGTACCTAGTTTACCTATTAGTACAGGTATGATTGCGTTGGTCACCAACGTTGGAAAATGGCATAGGCTTTCACAGAATGCAAATACATTGATAGGCTATTGTTAATGAAACACCATTCACTTCACCACACTAAAAAAGGCATAGCCTGTGCATTTTTCCTCTGTAATGAATTTGGACAAACACGATAATCTAATTGATTTGGGTGTTGGAAGCCTTTTTGGACTTCGGTACCCCACCTATATTTCTTTTTGTCTTATTGTGCTTGAATGCTTGAGTTTTTTCTTCTATTAGAATCACAAAAAGCAAATGAAAATCTGGCCGGCTCAACTTTTTTGCAACTTGCAAAACCGAAACCGAACACCTTGATTGTTTTGTCCTTTAAAGGCTCAATTCATTCTTCAGCCTTTTTGCTCTTCTCCCTCCTTAAGATGTTGAGTAAATCAATGAGGGGCTATTCTTCAATGTAGATCTCTCTGGAAGATTGCTCTTCTGGAAGGCCTCCAGCAAAAGTGTGATTGTCTACAGCAGCCCTTGGCCTTGGAAAAGCTTTTTTGCCTTCAGTTACTTGAATGTGTTTGGCCTTTTATTTGAACTCCTGTTTGGTTAGGGACAATTACAGATATATTGTAACTTTAATCCAGAACTTTCCGAAGTTAGACTAAATGTTAAAGATTTCATGTCAATTCACAGACTGTATAAACCATGCACAATTATTAGGCAAGTTAGTATTCTGAATGAATAATTATTTCAATGCACATTTTCCCTCTCCAAACCATATAATGCATGCTCATTGGAGTTAATCATTTTCAGGTGATATTTGTGTAGTATTGAGGGAGTGTGAGGCAAAAGTGAATGACATCTTATATGAACTTATATTGACGCGTCAAAATTAGGCAAAGAAATACCTGAAGACGGATTTTTTAAAAAGGTTTTAGGGGAAAAATGAAGTGAGAGCGACTCTTGATGGACAGGTTGGATGGGCCGTGGCTGGATCACTGATGGACACAGGCCACCATAGTAGGGGTACTGGTATGGGCTGCTATCATTAAGAATGAGATAGACCTTTTTGGGTTGAAGATAGACTGAAACTGAACTCCCAAACTTACTGCCATTTTCTGTAAGACACTTTCTTCATTTTCCTCAGCATTCAATAAGGCCATGATATCTATGCAGGACAATGCTCCATTACATGCCCTCCAAGTAATCCACTGCTTGGCTAGCCAGCAATGGCCTCAAAGATGCCCAAATAATGACCTGGGCCCATATTCATAAAACATCTTAATGCAAAGAGTAGCTCCTAGTGACAAAATTCTAAGAAAATTCTTAGAAATGTGGGCATTTACTCTTATAATTAAAGAAAAAATCCTAGTAAAGAAAAAATTAATTCAGAAAGCATCTTAAACCTTAATAGAGGTCTTAAGGTCAAAATTGTTAGGAGCACGGACGAGGACTTTTAAGAGGCTTAAGAGTTTCTTTAGTAGAGGAGAAAATGGCAGAAAGACGAAGAGGGAGAAGAAATGTGTTGCAGACAATGGATGACAGTGAGTAAATCAGACGCTATAGATTAGATCGTGGATCGGGATCATGTTTGTGACTGATCTTATTAGAGACACGCTAACATCTCCGACACAGTGCAGGAATGCCATAGCGCAAGCAATGAAAGTAATCACTACATTACGATATTTGGCAACTGCGAAAATGCAACAATGCAGCAGTGATGATTTGTGTCTGTCACAACCTTCTGTAAGCTAACAGTAAACACTGTTCCTCTGTCCAGTTGGGCTTTCTCGCCCTTCTTGGTTTTGATTCCGTGTTTGATACATTAAAACCAACATTCAAACCACCACTTAAATAGACATGCCAGCAATCAGTGTAATTGGAAAGAGTGGAACAATTTTGACCAAATAAAAAACAGGATTTATATACACATATATAATGTGTGTGTGTGTGTGTGTGTGTGTGAACGGTCAAATATGAAATATTACGCATATAATTTCCAAAGTGAAGGCTTAGAATAGAACCTATACGTAAAGTCACTCTTTTTTTCCTTCCTGGACAACCAACCAATCACAGTCTTCACAGAGTTTTCTGAGAGGATTCTTAGGATCTTTATGAATACGGACCCTGGCCTCTTTCCTCACCTGACTTGAATCCAATTGATACAATACACCTCTTTGAACAGCATTTGGGAGCCTATGGATGTTGCTTCAGCGAAAGTTGATAGTGAACAGATCAAGAAACTGACTCCATCGATGGAAGGCTCATGGCAGTTAAGAGAATAAGGGTGGTTATATTGGTAACTAAATACTTTTGAAAGGACTAAAATTTTATTTAATTGTCATTGTGTTGTTACTAGTGGTGGGCCGTTATCGGCGTTAACGTGCTGCGTTAAAGTGAGACTCTTATCGGGCGATAAAAAAAATATCACCGTTAATCTATTCTCAAAGTTGGGTTGGGAGCTGGGTCTATACTACGCAACCTATGATGACTTTCACCTTGATATTTTAGCGCAGATGTATACCTAGCCGAATTGCACAGTAGGGGGCAAGAACAAGTCTTCGAACCTGTGTGTCTGCCTGCTGTGAAATTACCACATCAAACGTGACGTGCTAACATGGATGCAGCTGTTTCTGCGTTCCATTTACATCGGAGGGCGGAGCTGGGAATGACGTCACACCCGAGTTGACGGCGTTCCAGTTACAACCTCGCTCGGCCAGCTGTTTGTTTACAACTTGCCAGGTTAGTTATTGATACGCCGGTTGATTAAAAAACGCATTGTGCGGTATTTACTCACACTAACTGTAGCAACACGTCCACAGACAGCTGTTGGACAGCACTTTGTGTACGAACATTTCTGAAGCCGCCGGGTTTGCTTCTGGGAAAATTTACTTTTAAGAAGCTTCCCAATGGAAAATTCGACAAGACTAAGGTTGTTTGCACCTTGTGCAATGCAGAATTAGTTTACTGTAGGAGTTCTTCCAGTCTCAAGTAGCCTACCACCTAAATGCAAAGCACATCACACGCTTTACACAAGTACATCTTATTGAACATGATTTATTTTCATCACCAATTATCATAGTAGAACAGCTTTCTCAAGCAGTTTGTGATGCATTTTGGAAATAGGAGATGAGCCTCTGGTCTAATGCGCCACCTGGCTTGAAACCTGGCTTGAAACCCGTTCGCACACATATTTTAAATGCCTTCGGCAGAATTCAAATGAGCCATTTTAATCTAGATTAATCTAGATTAATTTCAAGATTAATCTAGATTAAAAAAATTAATCTATGCCCACCTCTAGTTGTTACACTTACTCTAAAAATTTTGAATAAATGAATAAAGTAATTTGCTAGAAATGATTTTGGTAATTAAGTTGCCAAATAAATCTCCACACTTGTGTTCTCCAGAGCAAGACAAAACTCACTTTTCCTTAGTTAAACATTCAGGTTTGACGTTCAGTTATATTTTGGAATGCCTGAGAGCATTGTGATTGCTTAACAATAAAATTAATCCTGAGGAATACAATTTGCCTGATAATTGCGCATGCAATGAGTGTATGAAGATAGACTACACCTCTCCACTTCTTAGGGCTGCTCAATTAAAGGTTCAGTGTGTAAGATTTAGTGGCATCTAGTGGTGAGGGTTGTGAATTGCAACCAACTTTCCAGTCTACCACTGCCCCCTATCCTTTCAAAGAGCATAGGACAGCTATGGTGGAACAGCACAAAATGTGTCTCTTCTGAGACAGCAGAGAGTGGGCCAGTAAAGCAATGACAGTTCTTTAGGTATATTTGTTAAGAAATTACATTTACTTAATTATTCAGTAAAACCATATATTATTGTGGCTTGGCCACTGACAGATAACGGAAAATGTAACCCAAGAGTGTGTAACACTGTCAACACTGTTTCTACACCACAGTCCATTATAAACCACGCATTAGATAAAGTTTATACAAACATTGACAAGGGAAAAACATTCATTCACTCTGTGATTATGGACCCTCGCCAAATCTGCCCGCCAGCAATAATATCTGGTCCGCTGTCAGATTATGGTGCTTTGAGAGGAGCAAAAAATATAAATAAATAAATACTTTGATAGCGTGCTGAAAAAGATCTCAATCATGACAGCAACAGATAATTACATAATCACTTCCTCTTTAGTGGTTTTGCCTATAAAATAAAAGCACAAGAAGCTTGTTTACTGTAATGCTGTATTTGGAGTTTAACTGAGCTTTTACTTTGAAAAATTCTGAACAACATTAAAAGAGTCTGCTGCCTGCTTGACACACCTCTGAAAGAGCAGTAGAAAATGTGATTCACCTAAATGTCCTCAACTTAGAGATACTGGGGAAATGATAAAGCGTCTGTTGGTTGATGGATGTGGATCAAACACCAAAACACAAACAGTGCAGCACATGCTGTAATGTGAGAAACAGTCACTGCAGAATCAATTTGTTGAAGAGAGAAAATAATTATCCCAAGATAGGCTTGAACTCCAAGCCCCAGTATATAAGACCTGCACTTTACCACCAAGCTAACTAAACACCATATTGATAAGTTCCAGTATTATATCTTATATTCTTACCCACCATCTAATGGTTGAAAATATTGCTCTGATGCAAAACTTATTTGCCGACCCCTGCTCTATATTATTACTACTACTTCTTTTAGCATACGTAATCAACATATTGTGTGTCACATATGAGTGTCTGCACTACCTGAATTCTACCAGAAGTAAAACAAGAAGAACGTAGTGTAGCACTGTTTGTCCGTTTTCAGCTACCGTAGAAACATGACAACACAATGTGGCGACGTCCATGGACTTTGGTGATCCCTTGACTTTTCCTTTGCCACAATCATGACGTTGATCTTTGTGGTTTTCAGAGAACTTTTGGATGGATTGCCAGGAAATTTGGTACAGACATTCATGACTCACTCAGGATACATTGTAATAAATTCATTAATCCTCTGACTATACATCTAGCGCTATACCATTTATCCAGTACTTCCCACCATTCTCAGCTGGATTTTGTAGTTGATACAAATTAGCAAATGTTAGCATACAATATGCTTAAGTAAGATGGTGAAAATTATACAGTTTGCTTGGCATCAGCATGTTAGCATTGTCATTGTGGGAAGGTCCTACAGAATCTGTCAAATAAAATGCTCACAAAATGATATATTAATGGCATACACAGTAACACACACTGTAAGATGGGAAAAAGAGAGTAGCAACCAAATTGCCCAGTAGTTCCACAATTTCAATCCTCCTCCTTTGTTGTCCTTCTCATATCCCCTTTGGCAAAATTAATTTGGCTTCTCCTTATTCACTGCAGCTTTGTTAGTTTGCTTAATCTTTGACTCCCTGAAGATTTCTGTAATTAAAGATTCTCACCACTGTGAACAAAAATAGTGAATGTGTGTGGCTGAATGTGTGTGAAAATATGCAGTGGCGGGCCATGTATTTTACACTTAGGCTCAGTGCTCCTGCAATTAAACCACCTTTGAATAACCTCACCACAGACTATTGTCATTCACCATTCGACCCCATATTCAGTGACAGTAAAATTTATCGAGTGGAATAAGGTGAATTAACACAAGGCTCAACATCTATGAGAGTTGCTACACTAACACTAATTGCAGAGACATGAATACATGGTGACTGAAACCATAAAGGATGGACCACTATTATACAGTATAACATGATGCTGCATCACAAACATTGCATATAGCCCATATAAGCTTATACGACAACCAAGCAAGCAAACAGTCTTTACCACAGATTCCAACTAAGCTGCTGGGCCACCACACATACTCAAAGGCACTGCCAGGCCACTGAATCTGAACATCGTTCACACCAGCAGCAACAATCTAAAGCAGACTTTTTCAAAGTGGTAGGCGGGCCCCCTTAGGGAGACTGTTTCAGGGGAGGCTCCGTGAACGGAAGAGAAAAAATATTTGTATTTACATTATTAACTAACATTAATATTAGTTAACAAAAGGATGTCACATAAAATAACCTAAATGTGTATGATTTGGTTAAAAGAGATAGTTCAGAGATAAAGGATATTAGGGAAATTTACTCTTTCCCACTTTATCAGAGTCGAACTAATAAATGCCTTAGGACAGGCATTTTTTATGTATTTGGTGTAGTCTGAAGTTATATCAAACAGCAATATTAGGCTAGCTTGGCTATTGTGTGTCTATGGGACCAAATAACAAAATCATGATCCCAAAGGCATCCAGGAGCAAAACTAATCAAGTAAACTCTGGTGGGGTGAGGGGGTGCACTTTTCCAAGCTTTGTCCAAGGGGAGGCCTACAATCTCATACTTTGAAAGCCCCTAATCTAAAGCAAGCAATTACCAATAGCTAGTAAAGATACATAAAAATCTATTAAACTTATCAAAGTCAATCCTTCTTCTTTTCAATGACAGTTGGACGCTACATCGGTGCATTTTAGTTTCAATAAAAAGGTCCTTCCTTGCCATGGGGGCCAGTGCTGACAATCAGGACAACCCAGTTGCATTTCTTCTATTCTATTTTAGGGCTGAAAATGTCCACTCGATAGAGGCAGTAGATCCCAGGATGGTCATCGCCAAACATGTCAATGCGTAAAGTTGATGCATGCTCTCGCATTGAACTTTCTGCTGAAGGAAAGTGAGGAGGTCAGCAGAGTGTGATAGTGATGACAGTGGCAATATTTCTGTGGGTCCTTATGCTGAAAGGGACTTTATAAAAGTGTGATTCCTTGGTTTCTTATGGACGATAATATGTTTTTTTCACTCAGTGTCTGTGTGTTTGTGTGTGTGAGGGTGTGTGTGTGTCTTCTGTCAATATACAACCCTCTTTTGTTAAATGTCGGAGGTTCAAAAACACTTCTTTGTGCATCCTGTGGGTCTTTGATGCATTGTGTTAATGGATAGATTATATTATGCATGCACCACTGCTTTGACTCTCTTTTCTTGCATCCCAAGTTATTGCAAGAAGAGCTTTCTAATTTGCCCAGGTGCAGTTCAAAGAAATTATTGCCAGCCTGACACATTTATTAGATTACTGTTTCAGGTTTTCAGTAATGTGAGGGAGCAGTATCTTGTGTGGCACCCTCAGGTCTATCCTCTGTATAAAAATAAATCAAGTTCTTCTTTCTTTGTTTTTTTGCTGCTGCAAATCAATAGCAAGGTGCAAATGAGATCTTATTCAATAATTTTCATCTTCGTCCAATATTTTCTTAGGCAACAAGATGGCTAGGATTTTTGGCATGCACAGGTATACAAGAGGGATGAAATCCAGCAGGAGACAGATTGCAGTTCAATCTGATTCAATCTGAATCAAGATTTGTTATCCCTTCTGAGTTATCAGCAGACGTATGAATATTATATGTACAAAATATGGTTGTTTACAACCTTGGATACAGCGAGTAAAAGATCTTGAGGATTAATGCTTACAAACACATACTCTATACACCTATACACACACACACACACACACACACACACACACATACACGGGTGAGATATATAGTATATACTTACTTACCCCTTGATCAGCAACATGACCCCCAAAACTCCTTACAATATGTGAACAAGGGACAAGGACTAAAACTGGACCCAGATAAAACCATTGTGTCCTATGATGTGACCTCCTTGTTCATATGTATCCTCACCATGGAGGCAGTCGAAACCATAAGGACATGACTGCTACAAGACAACACCCTGAACAACAGAACTAACCTCAGCCCAGACTATATCTGTAAATATACAGCTTTGTAGATTTCCAAATTGCAACTCATATTGGGACATATTGGATTTTGGTGAAGTTTAATTCCATTTAGGAGTTTTAGACGATAATTTAAATAATTTCACATCTGTTATAAATTGTAGGAAATTTATGAACACAATTGTCCAAATGTTGCAGAACATGTACATTTTAATTCACCGACCATTACATTCTGAAGTGACTCACAAGTGAGGTGACAAAAAGGTAGAACATTTGAGCAGAACTGAAGACATTTGAAGGAATGATGGCTTAACATTCATATCAATGACACTGAGCTCCCTTGATTCTGAAATGCAGGTCCAATTATTATTAGTATTAAGCATTTAAATAACCTCAAACTTGACTCAAAATTCATCACCCACTGGGGATTGAAACTTGGCCGCTTCTGGTTTAATGGCCATTTAAACCAGAAGCGTCCCCAATAAACTCCCAAAACATCTCCAATTTTGTCCAAATCAGCCAAGTGGCTGCTGAAATATTGTTTCAAAAAGCACCATCAATGTCCTGACATGTTCTTCACTTGCAACTTGTGTAAAACATTCAAGTACTTGTCAGCCAAATAATGACCATAAAACACAGGGTTATAGTTGCAGCTACTGTATAGCCACAGCTTGTCAGCACAGTGCAAATTCACTTGTGCAACCCAAAGTCTTTTGTCTGTTGATTTTTTGCTTTTCAGTGTTCTCTAGATAACAGGCTATTTGTGGGAAGACCTGAGAGGGAATTGATTCGGTTTCAGAAGGTGAAGGAAGGAGTGAGCATAGGAGGATGTAGATATGGAGTCTTTTGAAAGCTGTGTTTTTGAGCCAGTGACTGATGGGGTGCCAAAGTGTGAGTGTGTAAGATTTTAGGTGACAAAAAAACACTCACTTTTACTGCATCACTCACGCATGCGACCAGGATGGTTTCCCCACCAGAAGATCGATGGGAGTCTTTTACTGTGTGGATCAAAGGACTCCATTAAAACACACACACACACACACACACACCTCTGCACAAAGCAGAAAGCACTTATACACACAGCTGGAGAGCACTTTATCCAGTCTTTTGACCTCAGCAAAAACAGAGTCCATTAAGTGAAGTCCCTGAATGTTTAGTGGAAATTGGCAGTAAGTTGCTGCTCAAAATACCACCATTAATGTAAGTCTAATGAAACTGTAGGTAGTTACACGCAACTTTGTTGTGAAAGTGTTACTAGCGTCTAACTCATGGATATAGCAACTACTTGGAAATTACTGGTGGGCTTTGTCTAAAATCTTTTGGGTCTCCTTCATTTGTCTCATACAAAATACGTTTTTGTATTACTACTTTGCTTTGCCGAACAAAATAACAGCCTAGGTTACATTAAATGGCAAAAACAATTACAATCCAAGAAAGATGATAGAAGGTAAATCTGTTGTTAATGTCATTTGTGGTTTGTTTAAAGCTCTTTATGCCTGCATCTTGCCTGATTGCTTCTGCTAGAGGCTCAATGCTAGGACAAAGATCCCAGGAGACAAGGGGCAACCCTTCCTGCTAGATGTACTTAAAGGAAAGGCAGTTAACATTTGTCCTTTGGTGATAATTCTGGCTTGAGGTTTTTTTTTATACAGCTGCTGACACAGTTTATAAAAGAAGGGCCAAACCCAAACTTAGCAAAAACCCTGAGCAAATAAGGCCACTCAAGCCTGTCAAAAGCCTTATCAGCATCCAGAGTAAAGGCTGTACTAGGCTCAGCCCTGGAGGTTGCCAAGTGGATGATGTTAAATAAAGTTACTGGCAGAGGATCTCTTTGGAATAATACTAGTCTGGTCTGAGTTGATCAATCCTGATAATTATTTACTTAGCCTGTAGCCTAGTGCTTTAGAAAACAACTGGATTCAACAGAGAGAAGAACATTTTAACTGGATTTTATGCATTACTGTAATTACAGCCATAAAAAATGAATCAGGGAGGCTTAAAGATTTTCTTTACATAAGAAGAGGAATGAGTAAATCCTCCCTCCTTCCATCGTCAACTACTTATCCTGCGTACAGGGTTGCGGGGGGCTGGAGCCAATCCCAGTTGACATTGGCGAAAATCCATCACAGGGCCACACATAGACAAACACATGCACATTATCCACATGCACACCTAAGGACAATTTAGAGTCACCATATAACCTCGCCCGCATTTCCTTGGTTGGTGGGAGGAAGGCGGAGCACCCTGAAGAATATGCAAACTCCACACAGATAGGCCGGAGTAGGTGACAGTGCTAACCACTGCACCACCGAGCTGCCCTGAGTAAATCCTTAAATTCTTTATAAAATTTGTGGGGAAACCATTTTTTCTTGATTGTAAGAAAAGTAGTCTTGGGCAATCCACATGGTATAACTTTAAATACAATACAAATTACAAAAATACAGACCCTCCTCTTTCTATTAAACTAATACACAGATGTTGTATTGATGTAACGTTTAGCCTTAACATGGGTGGGCAACTGCCTTAAATAATCTACAACCCAACAAAATGATAGCCCCCTTCACTTTTCTAGCAGTTGGTCAACAACACACACACACACACACGAGCTTTAGCTGCACCTTTATTGTGGAAGTTTCTGCTGGGGCTGAAAAAAGCAATCATTTTAAGTCTCCAATTACCTAACTTCTTTGGGCAATGGAAGGAAGCCCATTCAAGCCAGCCACAACACAGTACCGACCAACATAGCACACCTTCAATCTTAAAAAATATCTTAAAAAAATTATTTGTTTGACACACAACTGCAATGAGGCAATTCACACACACATGCAGAATGAACATTTTAAACTTCCACCGAGTCCCTGGGTGAAGACAGTTAATGGTCTGGGAGCTCTGATAAATAAGAATCACCAAGTGAACAATTTCAGGGGAAATATGAGGATTGTTTTGTCAATTTTTAGAGAAATAGGCCTTAAGTGGGGGCATATTTTATACAGTACAGGTGGGAGGAATTTTGGTCAACCATTCTGGATACAATTTAAAACACAACTCAAGCTATTTAAAGAACACAATTGATCAAAAATGATTTGCAGTATAAACACAAATAAGAAAAGAGAAACAGACAGGCCTTTGGTCAGAGGCTCTGAAGTCTCTGACATAGGACAGGCATTCATTAATGTAACCAGAGACAAGATCACAACCAGTGCTTTGCAGACAAGAAAAGACTAAGAAGCTTTGTGGAATATAATTCCCATATTTTTCCTTATGGCTTTGTATAGAAAAGATTTTGAGTAAGAATCATGGAAAAAGAAAAGCAGCTAGGAGAGCATTTTAACTCATTTTCCCCGCTGGCTAAAGTTTTAGCGGTTAGCTCAACAGCTACAGTTTTTGGGTGCAACTGGGTATTTCATGTTGTGGACTGATTTTCTTTCATTCATGTGTAGAAAGTTTGTCCTGTAGGCAGCTGTGTTTGTTTATTATAGTTCAAGACAACTTTTTTTGCTTGCAGTAGTTATATTTGGCACCCCTGCCCTACTACATGCATATGTGGAGAGGCATGAGGCGGGAAGAGCACATTCCTGTCCATCCATGATCATGCATGGAAAGCCCGAGGTAGAGAGAGCAGCAGGCTAAAGCAGCTTAAATAAGGTGCCTTGTATGGTTTTGCCAATGAATGCTAAGAAGGAAATCAGCTGAGCTGTCAGCTGATGTTTCTGACTTTTGCATGGGCTGCTATCAGGATCCACTGGGATTGTGAGCTGAGCTCGAATTTGTTGCCTCTCTGAACTAACGCTATGCTCGATTTATTTGGCTTCAAATGTACAATTAGGTGTCATTAGCAAAACAGTGAAAATAAATATTGTAGTTTTGGAAGTACATGTTTTTCTCCCATTCTTTTTTTACATTGTTTTCATTTACAACTTCTCATATCCTCATACACAAATTCCATTTCATGGGCATTACAATTTCATTCCACCTGTCACCTTCAGCAGATGAAAGGACTAAGGAGATTTAGTCTTTTTTGACAGGCTGTCAGCATTTCTACCCCCTAAACACACACACACACACACACACACACACACACACACACACAGTACAGAGATACATTACTAAGTCATAAAAGCAATATGTTGTACTCTAAATAATAGGACAGAATGAAGCAAACTCAACAAGACCAAAGAAAAGAAAAGCAGTGGCCGCAAACGTTTTGGAGGCTTCAAACAAATTGGTTTTCCACCTCTGCGCTCTGTCTGAGTCAAGTGTAATAAGCGAGATAAGGGGTTGATGGCCTTTTTGATTCTTAAATCTCATCATGTACTTTTTTTGAATTGGGAGATCTGACAGATGTGCATAAACACATCACTCCAATCTGCATTTGATAATGAGGTTCAAACTGGCACTGTTTTTTCACCCTTAAGCAAGGCACTTGAGTCTTTATCTTCCTCCAGCGTAACACAATAAAAACAAGTGGTAAAAAGGAACATATCACTTTTTGCAATAACATTTAAAAGACATAAATGTTATGCGTAAATGGTATTTTCAGATGTATAGATATTGCCTTTTTTATTGCCAGCTTGATTCCCCAAGTATTCCCCAAGTGTATATATATATATATATATATATATATATATATATATATATATATATATATATATATATATATATATATATATATATATATATAAAAATTATAAATCTGTCTAAACAGGGTAGTAAACTACATAGCTTGAGGTAGTTATCAGCCATCTCAGAAAAAGTTTACAGCATGTTACAGCCAGTTAAGACTCAATTAATTCAGGTATCTCAGGTTGAGCACCCTATTGATTTTTATTCTTGCAGAGGCCTTTATTGATCACTTAAGAGCCAAGAGTGGACAAATGGAGGATGTGTTTCCTTTAATTTCTGTGAAGCTCTTATTGTCTTCTCTCTTTTTCCACAGAGGGATCCCAGGGAAGAAATGTGGCACTATCATCTTGTCTGCAGAGGAACTGAGCAATTGTCGAGTGAGTAAGCCATAATAATCTCCCCTGCCAAACACAAATTAGCAGGCAAACATCTGTCAGTAAAGCCTGGTTAAACAGAATTCGCACATAAAGTGGATTGAGCCGGATGGAAGCTTAGAGGGGCAAATAAAGCGTAGATACACAGCCACAGACAAAGGAAATGTCCTATTGACTTTGTTTAGCCCACTTTGAAATAGAATCAGCAATCAATGAGCTCAAAAAGTTGTTGTTCAGTCCATTTCTGTTAACAATCTGTCCATTCATATGGCAGGTTTTTGAATCTTAATACTCCCTGAGTACCAACCGCAATCTGTCAGTTGTGTTAGAAACTGAAAACTGGTGTGGAATCCTACATCTGATTTTTGTTTATGACAGTGTATCTTGATTGCTTAAACACATTTCTTGAAATGATGCCTCTTTTTTTCAAAACTCTTAACACAAATCCACAACTTCTCACACAATTCCCCAAACATCCTATTTTTAGGTCAAAATGAAGCTCTCCACCCAAAACCATTCAGTTCTGGTGAAAAACCAAGCTTTGCCCTCAGACATAACACACGAGCTCTCAAAAACACACACATTACCACACCCTTGTGAGATAAATTCAAAACAATATGCTACTACAAAAACTGTTTTTTAGTAATGTTGCTTGTAGTACTCCCCCTCAAAAACCTTTTCACAAGATTAACACAAAAGAAATAACAAATGGAAACATTTGCACATTTGCACACTGGGTATTATGTTAAGACAGGTGAGTGGTTGCCGTGTCACTCTTTTCCACAGGGAACTCAGTATGATGACAGGTTGACGAGGTGTCTAACACCGAAGTATTCCTGGAAGTGAAATTGGATTTTAAAAAAGTGAATAATTAATCTATGAGCACCTAAACTAAGGAGAACCAACAGTGGTTTTGTCCTCCATCAGTAGTAGCAGGTCCTCCTCCTTGTATGATCCCTGTGCCGAAAGTGAGAGTTGTAACTATCCATGCTAGCGGAAATTTGCTAATGTGATGGTCAATCTACATCTGTCTGGTATTATCACATACTTTGTTTCCAAGCCTCCGCAAAAAAGATTGCCCTCACCTCACATTCCTATCCATCCATCTATCCTATCCCTTCACACTTACACACCCTTCTCAAAAAATAACAGACTGGGCAGCTGTTCTCACTCTGTGGAGTGTCCCCTTGTCTAATGAAATGGCCAAGGAACATGATTGGTTGACTGCTGACTGCCCCTTCAGCCAACACTGTACTTTAAACACTGTGCTTCAGTGGGCACCCAGCGCGCAGGTTAGAAGAGGATATTGAAAAGCAAGACAATCCAACAGAGCAAATGGCACAAAGAGAGGGAAAGAGAGGGAGTAAAGGAGAAAGAAATAATGGCTGAATGAAAATGAAAGAGCAAACGAGCAGTGATAAGATTGAGAGGAATGGGGGGGGGGCGGGGGGGGGCTGAAAGAAGAAAGAGGGAAAAAGAGTCAGACAGAAACCGATACAAAGACAGTGAAGTGAATCAATAGAGGATTATTTCACGCCTGACGTGTACCAGCTCTTAGCTATAATAACTGCTTGGCTGATAGTGTGAGACCGAGTGTTGGTTAATTAAAATGCCCCCCCCTATATATAGGCTATATATGTATACATATATACTACATACATACATATACAGCCACAGAGAACAGTGACACATTTGAGAGGTGAAGTTAGTGGAGACCAAAACAGAGCAAGAAGGAGGGTGAATATTGGATATTGGACACTCTCCAGGTGGATGCTGTGCGCATTTACGCACAAGGTACAGCAAAACACTAGATACCATAAAATAATTAGATTTTTATACAAGAAGTTACGTGATATTTGTTGGCTTCTACAGTAATTCTCACAAAATTTATTAAGCATATTTTGAAAAATGTTAAGCTAGTCAAATAACATAACTATCTCTCTCTCTCTCTCTAATATATATATATATATATATATATATATATATATATATATATATAGATAGATATATATATAAAATGGTGTTTGGTTAGCTCATCATCATCTCATCTGTGATTGCACGTGAGAACTAATATATTCAGGAGGATAGCACTGATTATAATTGCAGTGATTATATCAGTGTAACACTATAAATGTAATACTTCTCCACTGAACTATAAAGTTACAATAGCTGTCCAAGCATTTAACGTGAATAGAAACTGAATATGAATATTCAAAAAAAAACCATGTTGTACGACCATGCACTCTCTACTTAACACATGCTCACTTGCTTTAAATTGTTTTTAAGTGTAATGCCAAACAGATTAAGCAACCTAATGTAGGGTAGATCAGAACATTTCTTATTATTTTGAATTAACTGATTTCCTCAACAGTTTGGCTTTGATAAATCTAAACCATATGGACAAAAATACCATGAGAGCTTGAGGAACAGAACTGAAAATCAGGGAAACATTGTTCTCCCATGTGATGATGTTTATGAGGCGTGCAGCAATCAATTTCAGTATACTGAAATATTTCTCCAACTCCATGTGCTGGTTATTAAAAGTTTTTGCAGCTATCTAAACACTGTTTCTATGATAATATTGTGTTGCATAAATTTGATTAACTCCCACTTGCATACACCCCAAGCAACCAATTTGCGGGGGTAGCTATGGCAAACAAAAAAAATTCTGGGGTGGTGGTCTTCAGTGTTAAGCAGCCTGCAAAATCAAGGTCTGTCACAGTAAATCCTAATCCTGAGGAATTTCTGATAAATACCGCCCACTTCCTCCCAATCTAGCACCAATGATAATTATTAAAATCGGTTTGCTTTGTCCTACAGGGAAAATAGGACTTGTGTACTTTTGTATGGACTCTTTTGATCTAAAGAAATAATATACTAGAATATGTACTGTTATGCTACTTTAAACAAATGTCACCTATGAGTAAACCTTAATAAATGCCTTTTAAATTAAATAAAATAACGCTTCAACTTGGGCAGTGAAAATGTTGTTGCTCATAGAAGAGGAACTAGACGCTGGAACCTCAGGTGGATGCTTACAGTTAAATCTACTGATAATAACATCTCATAATTTCATAATTATCCACATTAGAGTAGTTATACTGTACTGTTGACTCCTATAGGACCAACAGGATCCCAGTCCTGTTGCAGCTCTTTACTGCAAAGCTGGTCCATGTAGGATTTATTTATTAATATCTAGCATATTTGCAGTAGGGTGTGTGAGCAGTGCAGAATGGGAGCAGAGCAGCGTGATTTTGCCTGAAGCATCTCTCAGTGTTCCCCTTCTTGAGATAAAGCTCCATTCACATGAAGAAGCTGATACAATTCCAGGAGGATTTTGATGTTGCTTTATTTGCACAAATGTAACTGCTGGACTGTTTTGTAGTCTGTGTCTTTTGGTCACTAAAAGCCCATGGGGATGTTTTCACAAGTACAGATGTTTGCAGTGACAGTATGGTGGGTATGACTCCGATTTTTTTTGCTCATCTTTCTCCCAGGACCTCCACTTTTTTGAGCCTATGGGAAAGCACACATTTCATGAACCATTCTCATTTTGAGCTGAATCGTTGCCTTGCTTCACATGACAGATCCACATGCGTTCGCCTCACTTCCTGTGCTTCCATTCACTTTGCTGTCTTCTTTGATTTCTCTAAATTTCACGTCACTCTGTGCAATGAGTGGGATAAAGAAAATAGCAAATGTAGAAAATAGAAAACCTGGAGCAGCTTGGAGTGGAGCGATTAGAAGATGCTTTGAGTGGGGTCCAGAAATTGCTGCCGCTCAAATCCACTCACGTACACTGTTTGGCAATCCTTATTAAATGCTACACACCAACAAGACAACACAAATCACAGATTTTGTATCCTGTGGGTTTAAATCAACCAAGAAAAAATGAAGAAAAACCAGGTAAGGAATTACCTATCTGTAGAATCAGACATGCAAAACAATCACTGTATGTTGCACTGTATTTAAATTGGAGTGTATTTAAACATGTACACTGTGAATACAGAGAACCATCATGCCAACAGCAGGCTTACAATAATTCATGTCTATGTGATTCTAATGTAAATGCACTGGTTTGGCCCTTATATACTTTTACTACCTCTCCTCCCTTTCTCTCCTGTCTTTATTAGTGCAACTATAACTCTTCCTGCAGTAACACACAAACACACTGCTCATCTCATCTGTCACAAGCAATCCTTCATTAATCCCCTAAGGGTGTCGATGTGTCTCGATCCAGCCTGGCCCCCCTCTTTAAATATTGATCCCCTTATTCTCCTCATATTAGCAAATGGCTGCTGATCACAGACCTTTGCAAGAGTGTGTGTTCGCGCCTCAGAATCTTAATGAGGCAGGAGCAGATGTATATTTAATATCCCCCAACACATTCCATCACCATAAATGCTTTTATGTGCCTATTAGCCCCACAGAGATTTCCGGGTGTGTCCTTCCTCTCTCTGACTCACAGCGGCAGCATTGCCAAATTCTGCCTGTTCGAACACCGAAACACTTTGTTAGCAACTTAATCGAAAAAACCACTTGAAGTCTTTTTAACTCCTATAGAGCCATCCAGTGAAACATTGTGTTTACACTTAATAAGCTCTGTGATATCAAACTGATACCAAGCTAATGTAATGACAGTATTGGTGGATCAGTCTCTTTAATCCATTTTGGTCCAGTTGGGTATAAGGAGCAGCACTAATTGAGCCTTTGGACTCAAGCTCGTCTTACTCGTCAGAATGATATACTTTTCTGAAAAGTATAATGTAGATTCACTGTTAAGTTTATTTGTTTTAACACAGATGGAAATAGCAATTCATGTAATAATAGGTTTTGTTCAAGAAATTGCAGTTATTGCAAAGTTTATGCTTTTATTGTCATCATGTTATTTATACACATAATGTTTTTATTCTTGTCTTGATAGTTTAACAGTTAAACTATCAACAAGAATAAAAAAATATAGTGTGCATTATATCAACATGATGACAATAAGACCATAAACTTTGCAATAACTGCAAGTGTTGTGACATAACTGACAATCTTGTAATAGCAACTAATGAACTTGCTTCTTACATTGCATGGATTCACTATCTATTTCAACATTTATGAATAATCTCACCTCGTCTGTCTTTATTTCCTTATTAAATTTCATTTTAGTAGCCCAGGCTTTTAATGGGCTTTAAATGGGCTACTATCAAATTGTTTATTTGAACTATAGAATTAATTAATTAATAATAGGAGTTGACAGGGGTCTGGGGGTTATCAGACAGAAAAATGTACCATTTTTACAATTTGACTCTAATGAAGGTGATCTTACTGCACTGTATCTTGCACTTCAGCCTCGGGCTTGATGTAAATCTTAGTTTGTGGAAAGCTGAGCCCCAGAGAAAGATGGAGCCCACTGCTGTTTCTTTAATCACTTTTATTTTTAGGTGCAGGGACAAACATTCTTCATAATTTGTCTTGTCTCATTAATGAGTTCTAAATTGTGAGCTTTGAACACTCCTTTCATGTGACCAGAGACCACAAAGTCAGTACTTCCTAAAGTTAGGTACTGAAAAAGAAGTAGAAAAATCAACACACACACACACACACAACACACACACACACACACACATCCAGTATCAAGAGTTAGAATACAGAAAGCAACAGAGATTAAATGAAATCTAATATTTATACTTTCACTTGTTAAGATGACATGAGCATGTGCTTGTGTGTCAATCAGTACACAGCAAAGGAGCCAGCATTGCCTGTGACGATTGAGGTAGTATTTTTAAGAGAATGAAACAGAGTGAGATAGTAAGTCTTCTGTGTAGGAGGGTTGTGCCAAGTTGCAGATATGCAGTGTGTATAT
Source organism: Lepomis macrochirus (assembly GCA_024633595.2). NCBI lineage: Eukaryota > Metazoa > Chordata > Actinopteri > Centrarchiformes > Centrarchidae > Lepomis > Lepomis macrochirus. The sequence continues at coordinate 28,755,540 of JALXJV020000004.1, read as the reverse complement.
GTCCTCAGGGCGAGGGCAGGAATACAGATAAAGTCCCCCCTCTCGCTGCTGGAGTGGAGTGGATGTGTTCATCAGTGTGTCTGAGAGAAGTGTGTACTGCGCAGCGCCTGGCTGTGTGTGATAAAGACACAGAGAGGACACTGTGGCAAGATGCATACAGGAATTCAAATTGGCATAAACATATGTGCACAGAAAAAGTCTCTCACACTCTCATACACCCTTGCAACCTCACACACATTCTTTTGCCGATTTGCCACTCGGCACACAGCCAGATGCAAGGTACAAGCTGCAACATTAAAAAGCTATTACACTATCATTAGTGGCACCATGGCTGCCCAGTCTAAGGCCTATAGGGCTCTCACAATGTACTGTAACAGTATCTGAACATACTGTTATGAACCCACTGTGTTTCAGAGATTAGCTACAGTTAGGGCTGCAGCTAACTATTATTTTAGTACTCAAACTTCTACAGATTAATTTATTGATTCATCTATGCATCCTTTAAGAAGTACTTTTGCTTGGCAGCGACATGGCTTAAAATAATCCCATACTTTGAACACTTATTCTTCGTCCCTTGCAATTTTTTCTCTCTTTCTCCACTTTGCAAACAGCGCCGTCACAATCACATTGTGTTCATACAGCTTAAGTGCGATGTGGATCCTGTTGGTCCTAATAAATGTCCGTTAAAAACAGAGTGCTATATATAGATTAAACGAGTAATCAGATTGATCAATTAATTGTTTCAACCCTAGCTACAGTCCATATGCCAGAGATAAGTCGGGCCCCGTGCACTGTCACTACATAGGGAGAGCCAAGTTATAGTAAACAAGTAGAACAAGCAGGCAAGTGATTTATATTTTGGGTTGGTAAAAATACTTTTCATGGTAAACAACTGGTGGAGAATATGCACAACGAGGCTTATTCGTTAGAGGTAGAGGGTGTACTACAGAGGAAGAGTAAGACTTGGTTTGCAGAGAGAATGAATCTCACAGCATCTGCTGCTGGTCTTTGATTTATATGACGTGGTTACTTCTTCATATAATATATAACTGCACCGCAGAAAAGTTCGCTAACTGATTTATTGCTGCCAAGCTGATGATGATAGTGCAATGCAATTCTAGTCATTAAATGTGAAAATCACATCTGCTGTTTGTAACTGCAATTGCTTTGAGGATCCCGGTGATATTATAGGTGATAATATATTATATTATAAATCTGGTTTTAATCTGGTCATGTAAAGGACAATTTCAGAACAGCAGAGAAGCAGCATGCTGTTCTCAAAGTAAAATGTAATGAGGAGCCACTGTAGAGATTATTGTCGTGTTTTGCTGGCGTATTGAAAAGGCTGCATGCTTACGGTTTCAAAAACTGAATTTAACAAATTTCTGGTTGTAGAAGGAAGACTTTTCAAGACTTGTGATCTCATCACAACCATAAAGGGGAACTCTGATACTGATTTATACATCACAGTCTGTTTACTTAAAGACTTTTACTTAAAGACTTTTAAGTAAACAGAAGACTTAAAAGCCTTTTGTGTCTTCATAGGGAGCTGCTCTTTAAAGTTATTTCATTTGCACCATACTTTGTGTCGATGACCTAAACTATGTCGAGCAGTTTCAGACCTGAGGTTTATATTCTTGTGTTTATAATATTACAATAGTTTGGAAGAAGATGAATATAAATTATTTTTTCCCACTACTAAATAGATGAAGAGATCTTTCAAGATGTTGAAGAAACATGCTGTGTTATACTATCTAGAACATAATTTTAATCAAGGATATAATGGGGACTAATTATGATTATAACATAAATTATGTCAAAGTTATAATTTACCAACCCTTATTTAGGGGTAATTACTTATATTATTATTATATTTTTCACAATATGATGGCTTCATCTAGCAATGCCTTGTTAAATAGCTACTGAAGCAGAACTATTGCTATAATTTATAATCAAAATCTAAAACATAACATTCAAATTAAAAGATAATGAAAAGTTCTGAATATGTCTCTAACAAGAACAACGTTAAGTACACCATCAAGTCATTTGGCTAAAACAAGAAGCAATGCAGCCTTCAAAACATATTTGAAAACCACAGAGCCCAAAGCAGAAACTGCGCTTCGTGTTTGATGTTTCTCTGAGGCTGAAATATAACTGAAGCATTTGATGAGTTCCAGATGCTGTGACAGGTATCAGAAGAAGTTAGCTTGATGACCATTACTCATGCTAGAATTAGACTTGGTAAGCAGCTGGCACAAATGTTAGCAGGAGCACTGGTGGGCAGATATAGCACTATGGTTGGGAATGGATACGTTGTAACTGTTAAATTAATCTGCAACTATTTTGATAATGCATCTGAAAACTCTGATATGATCTTGAACATATGAACATATGAAATGTTAATATTTTCTGGTCTCATGGGCTACATTTGTAGATTTTCTGTCACCACCAACACAGGCTCACAGATCTGCTAGTTTGGCTATTGTTGCAGTGGTTGTTGAGTGGATTAATGTACACATGTGTTTACCTTTGATTGACTTATTTATCTTAATATACTAGTTTCTCGAATGTAATCAAATAAAGTATCTTCCATCTTTTCTATTTCTCTATGAAAAACAATATATTCAATACATATATATTCAATAACAAGAAATACAGAAACCCCAATTCCAGAAAAGTAGTAATATTTTAAGTGTTGAGGCAATTCTAACTTTGTTGCTATTTACAAAATACAATTACGCTAGTCAGTAAAACCACTGAAAATCTTTTCTTTGTACTTTTGTCAGTTAAATAAAGGTTCAAATGAATTTATGTTTTTATTGCATTTTGGAAAATATCCCAACTTTTCTGGAAATGGGGTTTCTAAATAAGCCAACACACCCATACACACATACAGTAGGTACAAATTTTGGCTACAGTAGTCATGCAGTATTCATTATCTTCTTGTGTGATACAGCTGCCTCCACCTGCTGCCCCCCTGTAAGCTATAAAGATAAAAGAGAAGGAGGGGAAGAAGAGCAAAATAGGCCACATAAATAATACCTTCCATTCTTTAATCATAATGAACTTATTAAATACCCCTTTCCCCAGCGTACCTGACACTTCTCCCCTCTTTTGTCTTTTCAGGACAGTGCCACTATGCAGTTCTGTGCCAACAAGCTGGACAAGAAGGACTTCTTTGGCAAGTCGGACCCTTTCATGGTCTTCTACAGAAGCAATGAGGATGGAACGTGAGTGCTTGATGTAATTTTTTTTTTGTCATTCCAAGCTTTTCAAGGCAGCACCAGCGAGTGCTGCTGCTGCCAGGGGATTGCTGTTGGAGGAAGCCTCCTGAGGCACTCATATTCCACTGATATGTATTCCTAGTACAGTGAAGTAACCGCAATCAAACGCCACACGTAAATAACAGTTTCTGCATTTTGTGTTACCAAAAAGCTTTCCACTCCATGGTAAGAAAACACTAGTTGACTTTCTGAAAGCAGGATAAATTAGCTTCTGTGAGAGCCTCGAAAGTCTATTTTGACACATGGGGAAAAAATGATACAATACAGTACAATATCATAAATATAACAGTAACATAAAAAAAAATTGGTAAAGGGGGAGAGGCTAAAACGGTGGGGGCATTAGAAGAGATACAGTATAGAGGGATGGGAATGTATGTACAGTGTAAGAACTGCATTGGTGGTGCTGAGGCATGTACAACTGCACAACTTAAGAGGCTGCATACAGAGGCATCCTGTATCGCAACCAGTTCGCAACCACAAGTCTCATGACTAAGCCTTACATAAATGACTGCAGCAGAGCAAACAGGAAAGAGGGACAATTACTGTAAAGAAAAGCATGAAAGCAAGAAAAAAACACAATCTCCATTTTTCCATCAAAAAGAAAAACACTTTCAGTTTCTGAGGCAATTCACGTAGGCATGCATAACACCCATCTCCTCACGCTTTCCCAGAGAGCTGTTCAGCCTCCCAAGGGGCTACGCAGTTCTGGCAGCGTCAGCCCTATCTAGGCGGAGATGCTTTAGCAAGTGCTTCATTAGCCTAGTCTTCTAGCTTTCCAGTTTTTTTCATACACAACAGGGTGGGGAAATGGATCCCCACAGATGTGCCAGAAGTATCCATTGTTGGTGTAAGAGGGAGGTACAAATTAGAGGCCTGTGTGGCTAAAAGAAGAACAGGGTTATAAAAGGCTTGAGGCATTTAGTGGAGCAAGTAATCCAAGGCTTTGGGTGAAAAAAGAAAAAGAGAAATGATATGCATTGGTGCTTTTGGAGAGGATATTTTAGGGGGTATTTGAGAGGAATTTGTGTGACTCCGCTCTATGAAACATTTTCGATGTCAAAGCACCTATTTGCATATCACTGTCACACTTTTGGTCAAGGGACAGGATTTAAAAGCCAGACTGAAATATTAAATTATTCTCTATCGTCTAAAATACAATATAGCTGGGAGACAGGCCAAGCAGTAAACAAAGCTGGGTACAGCCCTATTTAAAGCATCTCTCCTGTCACTGTAGGATTTGACATTGTCTTTCCTCGTGCCTGTGTCTCTTCAGATGCATGCTCCTCCCCTTATTTGCATATCTTTCTCTCCCCCTGTCTTGTATAATTAACAAATAATTATCTCTGCCTCTTTTGAACATATCTTTTCCATCCTTCCCTCCCCCTCCTCCTCTAGGTTTACTATCTGCCATAAAACAGAGGTGGTGAAGAACACATTAAATCCAGTGTGGCAGCCTTTCACTATCCCAGTAAGAGCGCTCTGCAATGGAGACTACGACAGGTACAATGCAACCTTCCCCTGTTCTTTACACTTTGTGATCCCCAGAGCTGCTGTTTATCCTTTCACTGCTGCACTTGGCACCATTTATCCCCTCTGTTTATACCTCTTCACACATGCACACGCACGCACGCACACACACACACACACACACACACACACACACACACACACACACACACACACACACACACACACACACACACACACACACACACACACACACACACACACCTTCAATAGACATTGTGGTTCCCCAGTGACATATTCTGCCTTCATTGATTTCTGTTGGCTCAATCTATCGACTTCCTTCATGACTCTAATCAGAATATCTTTGACAAACTGTGGATAAATGATAGTCATTACTACACCCTGAGGGTGTAAATGAGTTAAACCAGCAGAAATCAATACAAGTTCAACATAGTGCAGTGTTATGCCTCCCATTCTTTCTTCTGTCACATTATTTCTGCTGATGTGTGCTCAGGAAATCCCTCGTTATTGATCTTTGCTAGAGTAGCATGGGTCAGCCACAATGAGCCTCTCTAATCTCTAATGACCTCCTCGTGGTGTTTCTGTTTTTAACCCTATTCTCCTCAGATAATCTCTGAGCGAGATAAATGTACTAGTGTAACACTTACCGTTAGTTACATTTAGTGGGTACGACAGTGTGTAAATAGAGCTTTCATGAAACCCCTTCCCCGAACGGCAATCCAAACATAGATTAGTAAATGTAACTAGGATTTTGCCACAATTTGAAGGGTGTGCATGGGACTGTTGCATAGAAAGTATATAAAAATGGATGGACGACATCTCCACTTCCTCCCACTGCGTAAAAATGAGTCCAAACATGGGCGCTAGCCATCTTGCGCTGGTGACATCATTTGGAACCAGAGTCTGACGTTAGCCTACTGTCATGCTCTTTGTTGGAGTTGGGGATGTTTACCCTCCAGTAACTCTAGCCAAACATGTTATCTGAGGAAGCAGCAGCTCATTAGTCCTCATCTTGAAATCCTTTTCTCCATAATAGAAACAGTAAAGCATCATCTTTGATTTGTGTGTTCAAATATGGAAGCTAGGCAGCCAAACAGGGTTGTGTTAGAATGACTTACTTGAAATACAAGAACAATGCTGCTACTTACATGGTGCTATTTACTATTATTTTTACTATTATTATTATTACTATTATTATTTTATTATCATTATTACTGCTATTTACATGTCTTACATGGATTGTCAACCTGTGAACATGCTAACTTTTTGCATGGGCAAAACGCTCCCTTGGGAGGCAAAAAAATACATTATTTTCCACTGCCCGCCAACCAGGAAGCAAGTGATACACTGTTACTTTGAGTTTGTTACTTTTGCGTTGCCAAAATGCTGGATGGTTGTTGTGCTTTTGGATGCACTAATCGAGGAGGACACATGTCTGGGCTGTGTTAGGTGAGGGATTCCCCACAAGGTAAACATAAACGTTACCGCAGCATTATGGACCTGGCAGTTTTTAACAGTAGAAATGTGGCAGCGGATGCTGTAACGTTATATGGATTGGAAGTGCCCCACATTTGCAGTTTGTGTTTATATCTTTCATTTTCTATAAGTCTGAAAGGTAATCCAAAAAAAATTGACTGCTTTTGCGGCATCTCTACGGGGGAGTCGCGGTGTGAGCCTCTATGTTGGTCTATATTTTTGCCCTCAAGTTCACACGACTGAAATCTATGAATAGCTTTAGTCTCACTGTTTAGCATTATATCATGTATAAAACCATCAAGTACATGTTTCAAACGTCAAATGGCATTAAAAAGTTAGCTAAGTAGGCTGATGTTAGCTTAGTTAACTAGGTAGTTACAACTGATTTCTTCTGCTTTTGACAGTTGTCATTTCAGCAGAATCAATAGTAACTTGCATCTACCTCTGAAATCAAGGACCTTACCTTATAAGAATTTCGAACGGCAAACCGCCATGTTATCACTGCAAACCTCATGTGAACAGAAAGCTTGTTAGGCATAGTAAAAGTAACTAAGAAGGCCATCGCTTGGTGAATGATAAGTTAATGAAAAAAAACATTATGAAAATGAATTTGAGGGAGTAAGACAGCAAATATTTTGAATACTCTTTATATAATTTGATCTATTTATCATCTTGCCACTTTTACGCTTTGGGCCCCAGAAAACAATGGATTACATTACTGACAGAACATCTAAAATAATGATAGGTTGCTCCTCTCAGGTGGCACATAATTAATGGAGACACGTCATGTCAGAGGGGATATGAATTCATTTTTCTCCCAGCTTATCTGCCTGCCTCTAATTCAAAAGATAGCACTGGGAAGAAAACAAGCTAAATCATGAAGGAGCTGTGAGGGAAGATGAAAAAGGAGTGACAGACAGATTACTTTTGTGGGGGAAAATATTTCATGTGGCATACTGTATCTCTCACAAAAGGTGTCTGTCCTATCTTCTTTGTGCGCAATAAAACTCTAATTACTAAGAACGCTGAGAACCTGGTGTGTGCTCAGAAAACTACGGTGAATCCCAAACAGGAACAGAGCTACTGAAGCGGCTGTCACATAGATATATGGGGTTGCCTCCAGACGTATTTGATACTTGGGAAATGTTAGGTGAAATTGTGTGAGCAAGTCAATCCCACATGAGCTCGAAAAGGGGTCACTACCCTGTCAGAGTCAATCATACACAAGGGACTGAGCTGGACATCAAAGGCACTTCCTAAAATGTTCCTGTGCAATGCAAACATGCACACACACATACACACGCCCACTTCGAGTATAATAAAATGTGACAAGCCACGAGCTGAAACAGCCTGAAATGCTGCAAGTCTTGAAATATCACCAAGACAGCGCTATAAACAGGTTATATACTTGTGCGTGGGTGAGGAATATACTTTGTGTCAGTGTTGGCTTGTTTTCCCGTGTCCATATTTCTATGAGGGAGGAGTGGGAAGGTCTGTCTGTCCTTTTAATTATATAGTTCTTGAGACCCACTAATGAAACACATTTTTCAACCCATGTGATGGTACATTATCATCAGAACTGTATTCATGCAACAAACACGGCTCCTAAGGCTGTCAATGCTTTTGATCTATGTAATTACTGTTTACATCCATCAACTGAAGGAAAGCTTCCAGTTATTTAAAAAGTGCTAATGTGGTGCCTTTACCGTAAAAAACGGACTAAATCAGTTCAGACCAATTTCTATTACATGTGTCAAAAGTATATATGTTTAAACACAGGATCACATGCTTTCTGCTGATAAAGATCAGTTTGTCGACTTAAATAAGTGCTTCGTTATAATTATTAAAGACTGGCTGTCCTGGCTGAATGCCCTAGACTTACTGGTATGAACAAGTTGTTTGACAGAGGCTGCCATGCAAAGAGCCCAAAGGGCTCTCCTCCACCCTCAGAGACTCCTGTCATACATATGGTGACTTGCTCTCTATCATCACGTCAAGTCAGATCCAGGATTCTTGTCATTTTTGTATCAGAGCATTTGATTTAGTGATTGCTGTTGGGATGTAATGAGAATTTCAACAAATAACAAAAACAAAAAATGGCTCTTAAAAGAATGGCCTGCCTAAGCGTTAATATCTTGATTGTTTCCATGGAGAATAATTGAAATTTTTAAACTTGTATTTAAAGGTATATTCTCTAGTAAAAGTATGTTCTCAACGGTTCCTCCCTGTATTGATATTGTCAACAAGATACGTAATTTTATTTTGCATAGTATAAAAACTATGGTTGTATGAACAGTAACATGTTCCCTTTATATGCAATGCTAAAGACTCCTAACGTTATATTCACATTAAAGCCTCAACAGAGAATCCTAACATCATAGATGGTGGAAAATCATACCTGTCTCTGCAGAAGACCCTTTGTGGACTGGATTTATTTGGAGGCATTTACATTATGAATTTGGACAACGTTTGACACTCTGGACATTTGGATTCAGCCAAAATCCAAGCCTCTGTTTTCACTTGACAAACAGTATGTTAAGTTTCTATCCAAATGTAGCACAAAAGAAAATGCGATTGAATGCCCGTTTCCGGCCACTACTGTAATGCAAAGATGAGGATTTGAAAGCATCTAAATAAACAGTCGAGTGCCATTGAACCTTTCAAAAAGAAGAAGAAGAAGAAGAAGGTGCAAGATGTGATTAAAAGAGCACTAGTCAAACCTCAACTGATGGAAAGCATTGTGGAAAGCCTCCTCATCACTCCACAAAGATCTGATGTTAACATCTTTCGCTATTTTTTGTCTTTCTAGTGGAGTTGAAGCTTCAGTGGACGTCATGATTTAAGTCCATTTCATTTGCGCTTTGCTGTGTTTTGCTTTTATCCATACACCAACTTTCTCAACGCAGCCAAGCATAAAAACGTTTTTGCGATATACTTTTTTTGTTCAATTTTTCTGCAGTTGGAAAATGATATGGCCCTAAATAGCAAGACAAGACAAATTACACATATAAAAAACTTTACTATGTGTGTGCTGTTGTATCTGGGTGGAGAGGGAGTGACTGTGGCTCCAAATGCTCGTTATCTGGGTTGGCACTTACTCTACTCTCTCTCACTCCAAGCCCAGCGCATGTCGGTGAAGGCATTGAAACACCTCTATCTGTTGAGAGTACTAGCCCACTCAAGTGTGTCAGTGGATGACCTACTGCTGATTTACTTTGCTCTAATTAGATCAGTGCTTTAGCTTGGACATGTACCTCTCGTTAGATGCACCACAGGGCAAAAGGAGAAGTTGGAGCGAGTTCAACAAAGGGCATTTCCAAAAGAGGCACTCTGCCCTCTCATCTGACATCTCCAAAGGAACAAAGAAAGAAAGATGCGATGTCTCTGCTGAGAGAGGCAACGCATCCTTCCAGCCGATTGCATGACTTTCTCTCTCAAGCCAGACAAAAAAGCACTGATACCATAGACACCTGAAAAATAGTGCTGCACTCTATTCCGCCTGCTGGAACAAAGTGCCATTTACTCTGATGTGAGATCCACTTTAAACTCTTATTTTATTCTTTTTTTCCTTCCAGCATGTGGGAGATTGCGCACTTCAGACTTGTCAAAAGATTGAAAAACAAATTTTGCATTTCAATTCCAGTCTCTCTCAGCAACTCAGTCCATTATAATACAACAATTAACATCCCTGAGGGATGTGGATGGAACTGACTCACTGACATTTGCACTTTATTTATTCTGTCTGCCCTGGCCAGTGTGGCGTCGCTTCTTGTTTGTGCCTGGTGTAAAGTGCTGTTAACAAAAAACAAGGATGTGCATCCCAACCATAGACTGTATATAAAGATGGATGATGCATCTCCAATGTACAAAAATTAAGTCAAAATATACTGAATACGAGTGCTGCTACCTTGCGATGATTACATCATTTAGAGCCAGAGTCTAAACATCAGTGAAGGAGGTTGGAGCTACGGTGTCAACGTACACCACTCATACATCTCGACTCAACCCACAAGGGCTCAACTGTCAGTCATGAAGAGAAACCCCTTTTTTATAGCATTCAATACTTAATTAAAACCAAACTCATAAGAAAAATAAACACATGAACAAACATCATTGTGATAAGAATTATCTAAAATGACAGAAACCCTCTTTAGGAAAAAAATTGATGTGTATTTTGATTTTTTTAAGTCTGGCCTATTCCCCATCCACCAACATGGTAGGGGTAGAGATTTTTTGGCTTCACTCTTGGTGAGCTGTCATGTAAAAATAAAATAAAAACTTCTCCGGCATATTTCTGAAAGGTGACTTGGCCCCTCAATAAGCAAGATTTCCAAGAGTTATATGTCACATTACCATGAGAGATGTATCGATCAAATACATTGGTATCTGAGGCATACCTGATCTTATTAAGCAGATCAGGTATCCAAATGTGATCAATTACCATAAAATATAGTTAATCAAAAACTGTTCTGTAACAAGTTACAAGCCTTCAAGAAAAATGTAATGAAAATTTGCAAGCCTAATAAGAATAATGGTGAATCCACATGTCCTTTCATAGTTAAGAAGTGAGGTTTAGTTAGAGTCTCATCTTTCACACATAAAATGATGAACAGTTTCACACAGTGAGGTACAGAATACAGATCTTAAATTGAAAAAGAGCTCTGGTATTGGATCAGTACCTGTTATTAAATAAAATTACTTTCTGTATCAGTATTAGGACAGAAAAAGTAGGACCGGTGCATCCCTAACGACCACTGTTAAAAAGAACTTGTTTTAGAGAAGAAAAAAAAGTATTCTATAACAATGTGCAGCCACTCTGAACAAAGGCTAGAATGGACTGTGCAAAAGTGTTGCTGCACAAAATCTGTCATTGGGGAGGTGTTGCTTGTTATTGCTAGGAAACAACACTCGGAAATCCCAGATCTGAACCATCGCCAAAGGGTATCTGTCTACCATATTTTAGTCATATCTGCTGGTAACCTTTTAAAACATCTTGGAAACACGCAGACAAGGATAAAAAACACCTCCACCTTTCAACTCTGTTGGCTGGCGACAGGGTGGCGCAGTGATTAGGCAAGCTGTCCTTCAAGTGGCAGGATCCAGTTCAGTCTCTGGTGACAGCAAGCATTTGAGGTATCCTTGAACAAATCCATGCCTGCATACATACACTCTGCTCAGGAAGCAACAGACTTAATTTTGGCAAAGAAGAGAGAAAGAAAATAGGGAAAGTGATAGGGGTGAGGACAGGAGGAGAAATGAAGGAGAGGAGAAAAACAGAGAAGAGGCTGCAAAGGCAAGTATACTTGCAGTGTTGCAGACGGAGAAAGAGAAATCCAATATGTCAAAGACCCTGTTCCAGACGAGTAAGTCAAGGAGACGAAGATGAGGGAATGTGAAGAAAGAGGCGGGAAAGGGAAGATGCTTCCAAGTTGTTGTGTAATCTGCTTAACAACAAATGTGTAAAGAAAAATCCATTATTCTATATATACACATCCTTCACACCCCCTGTGTTTCATCTGTGTACAAGGTATTTATTTTAATATTAATTATTCATTATAAACATTACAAAAAAATCAATTCTCTCTCAGTAACATGCCAGCCCTGGTGACCCAAACATTGTTTATTTTCGTCACTGGCAAAAGATTACAGACAGATCTGTGTAATTGGAGCTGAAGAATTGTTCAGTCTCCTTTTTTCGCCTCAATTATATGCGCCTCCATTACTGAAAATGAGTCATGTTCATTAAAGATGCCTTAGAATAGTAGCTAAAGATATCTGTGGAAGATTAGTTTTGAGGTGTATATTGTTCAAGGGGCCACTTAAGGATCTGAGCATTTGAGTCCTTTGAAGCAGCTGTAAAGTTAGGATTAGAAATAAAATGATGGCAAAGGCTTTGAGCCGGCGTGATGACATCTTCCTGGTTTTATTTGAGTAAATGTGTACTAAAACCGCACCCCCACTAGCATCAGCACTGTGTGTAGATTGGTCAGGGGAAGAGATGACTGACTTTTTTCTCTGCCGTTCCCTTCTTTTCTGCCTTTCTTATGCGATCATGTTTCTGTATCTATTTTACCTCCACCTATTGCCTCTCTTTTTCCACACTGGAAGAGAAGCATCATGTTTCTACCACCTAGGTGTCAAGCACATTTTCTCTAGCTCACAGCCTTGAAGATAACCTCAAAAGAACAAACTGTCACCACAGACCGACAGGGGCCAGGTGGCAGGGAGGAAGTTGGGCTTATTTCAGGGATCTTTCAATTCCTCAGTGACAGGAAAGAGTCTCTGATGTGCCACTTGCTTCTATTTTCTTTGGATCTGGGCTGGTGTCAGTACTTGTGTAAGACGAAGTGGGGAGAGAGGGGAGACATGGGGGTGAGATCAATCTGACTCAGTAATGAAAGTGCCAAGAAAGTTTTGTTTTTTTTCTCCGCTCTGCAGAGACATTGTTTCTGCTGCATTTGTTTAAAATGTCGTCAGAGTGTCTTTTCTTTCTGATGTTCGTTTGAATGATGGAAGTTAACATGCGCTGCAGTTTGCAAGTAACAGTGTTTGGATGGAGTGCTTATACAAGTTGACTTTTTCTCTTGCAAGATGCAGCCAGCTGCTCCGCCTTATTCTAAAGCACTAATAGCCAAATCCAGAGTTATTTCATAGGCATCAGAGCCATAGGACTGTATTGCATTACAAAGTGATTGGGAGGCAGGGTTAAAAGAAAAGCTAGCATGCTTGCTTTATAGGCCGCACAGATACAGAAGTTATGCAGAATATCTGGGTAATTTTTTGGCTTCATGCACCACTTTCATTGAATAGAGCGAGCGTCCAGTTCTGTTTATATATCCATGGCAAAGGGCAGCAAATCCACATGCTGCACCAAAACAGGTGACACTAATTAATCGCTTATGCTCCCTAACTGGACAGATTGACATCCCTGAAGTTTAATTGACATGATGTTATACTGTGGTGATTAAGTGTTCCCCTTTTGAGCAGTGTGTGTGTTGTGTGTGTGTGTGTGTGTTTATAGAAAACTCCAGAGGCACTTTAAAATGTTTTTTGAAGCAGCAGAAGACAGACATTGGTGAGCTTTGCTACTTTAGTAAAATGGCTGTAAATGTTTCTGATGCCAAAATTAGGGACCGGCTGTCTCTCCATGCTGTCGACTGAAAAAACAATCCCTCCCCTAGTACAAAAAATATCAGTTTTTACACAGCCTAGTCTGATCCCAAATATCGCCCAAGCCTCGCTACTCCCTGAACAATATGGAGTCACTATGGAACTAAGAGATAGGAGGACCCAGCAATGTGTCAGATTAGTGAGCTGAAAGGGGCTCAAATATACTTTCTCTTGTTTAAATAAGATCATTTCTGCCGACGGGCTCATACAGTTATGCTCGAATGTCTGTTGATGTTTAGATTTCCATTTTACTAAGCACGTTTTAAGGTTTTTCTCATCCTAGTTGGTTTAAAAGTTGAGAACATTTAAAATTCCATCACAACATGGAAAAGACCTTTTAATAAAGGAAGATCATGTGATCATGTAAGCTACGCAACAAGCTCCTAAAAAAGACCTTGTGGTAAGAGTGTTCACCAACTAGTATGCCACGTTAAAATCTAACCTGACTGTGTGTGTGTGTCTGAATTTTTTACCCCACAGAACAATCAAGGTGGAGGTGTACGATTGGGACAGGGATGGCAGGTGAGTCTGATTGCCGCAACATGACACTCCTGGTATTGAATTGAAGAATCAACATCTAATTAAAAAGCTACCTATCTTTTATTAAAAAATATTAACTATATATGAATATGAAATGGAAAATATTCATCTGAGACACTGATCATTTTCGGTCTCAAAGTCCCATCTTGTCCCAAATATCACTCCTGTTATTTGTGTGATGTTTTTTTCTTACTGCTGGTGTTTTTCTTCTTTTACTCCTTCTCCCAGCCACGACTTCATTGGGGATTTTACGACTAGCTACAGAGAGTTAGCTCGAGGGCAGAGTCAGTTCAATGTGTACGAGGTGAGTAATTCCAGTGTTTTCACAGTTCAACAACATGCCTGTTGGCTCCCGGGATCTGAAATCCCTCTATGCCGAGCGTCTTGGATCCCATTTTTGACATGAGTGACATTTCTATCTCTGACATCACCGTTGCACTGTTTTCCATTACTCTAGCACATTCTCCCTTTGCATGGAGATATTCTACTCCTGCAGCAAAAAGCAAGAAAAATGTATTTACAAGAGTTACAAAAACACGTGAGAAACGTTATTCTATGCATTCCTAATTCATTTCTTTAAAGGGCATTTGCACACGTCTCCTCAGCTTTCCCAAGCAGTTATACATACAATTAAATATTTCTTCTGCCCATGTATGCCCCCTCCTTTTCAAACTTAGAGATTTATTTTTCTGTGATAATCACCTGGATGCTGACACATATAAATTGAGCTATTAGCAGCAGTATGAAACAGGATTAATAGGAGAACAAACCAGGGATTTAAAATGATCATAGCCATTTCTCAGCACTTCTCAAGGGACAGCTTACCATGTTTTTTAATAGCACACGATACAGCTCTGTGTGCAAATTACAAACCCAGCTCATTTAAATGTCTCTTCCCAGAATCCAGGGTTGATGGGCAATGCCTGAAAATGACATGGGTGTGTCCTACATTTATCACTAACTTTGTCCAGAACAGAATTTATTGTGCATATTCATAAGAAAATGTTTCAGTTGGAAGATTTTGAATTTGAACATTGAACATCAACCCTAAAAAAGTCTCAATCTCACCAATCTGAAAGTCAAAATCTTACATAAAAGGAGGACATGTCAATACCTTCATGCCTCTGTGGTGTGGTGGCCTTCAGCCAAAGGACAAATACCTGTCTTTTGGATGTCAGCTTCATTATACGCTACTCTTGATTCCTCTCAACCTCCCAGAGAGACTGAAAGGCCCTTTAGTTTTTGCATCAGCAGATTGTTCAGTGTGTCAGACAAATTGCCATCCCTCCATGTTAAATTAGGGGCTGTCACTTTCATGCCTAGCAGCCATAGAGAAACGAGGTAATGAGCTGAGACGTCTCCGGATTGACATTTCTCTCTTGTTCTGGAGCCGATGTAATACCGCTAAAGTAAATCTTGCAGCTTAGGCCTATCTCACCCATCGATACTTCATAGCCTCAGTCTTGTGTTTGAATTTCTATTCTATTTTTCGTTAATAGTTTGAGTGACGTGTAAATTCAAGATGAAATGTTTCTATATTAAGTGTTTATAAGTGATCTTACATGAGTTACGCTTTCCCCTAATACCCAATCTGTTACTTCATGCACACACATCCTTTCTCACCTTCCTTTCTTAATATGGAACACACATGGACAAACTCATTGTTCATCCTGCCTACAAATTGCATACGTCTATGTAATGGCCTCATGCTGCCCACATACTCGCCTTCCTTACATTTGCTGCACCCAATTAGGAAAGAATAATAGTAGTAAAACAACAGGGTGTGAAACAAATGTAAAAAAGGGTGAGATAAGTAAAAGTCATAGTTGCTAGCCAAATCCAGCAAACAAGAAATTCTAAAGAGTTTTATGATTATACAATACAAATGCAGTTTTTGGATTGGATGCATTACAGGTTGACTGTTTGTACCAGAGTTTTAGATTTAAACCTTTTCAGCTGAAGAGCCTACCCTGGTTTTTAAAACAGTTTTTTAAGACGGATATGTAACATAATGCAATTATTGTTGATTATTAGGTTAGGTTGTTTTAATTAATATTCTTTTTAATTATTTTCAGATTTTGGAACCTCTAGCAAAACTAAAACATAAATTTGAATACTGTAAATTTGGCACCGGTGTACACACCTGTATACAGCATATGTACATATAGTAATGTCTATTTTATATACAAATATGTATGTGAATAGTATTTGTCTTGAACATAAAATATACATGTATTATAATTGCTTTAAAGTCACAATATCAATTCTAAGCAGTTTTGGAGGTGTTCATTTTAAATCACCTGTTGTTTATTTTTTAGGTGATTAATACAAAGAAGAAAATGAAGAAAAAGAAATATGTCAACTCTGGAACAGTAAGTAACGCACTAGCAGCAAACCAAGAGTGGCACAGTGCCTCCTTTGTGTTCCACACCTACTTCTCTTGTGTTAAATGATTCCCTCTTTAATTATCAAGCGAGTGCTGATTCCTTGGAAGAAGATGCCAATCTGTGCTTTCTATGTTGTGAAAAAAAACAAAAGTGGAATGTGGGATGTCCTCATTAATTTGGATATCACACACCAGGTGATTAAAACATTTGCAAAATAATAGGCTTTGTTGATTCAACTGTAGTTATGGCATTTAGCCAAAACAAAAGAAAAGAACTCATCTAATGCTTACCTATTTTTTTTAACTGCACACATACACATTTTGCATTATATACCACAGTATTTGGTACTGTAAGTGACTATGCAAAATGTATACTTTGGTTGACAGACCAAATGAAAGATGAAGTCTATGCAAAACTTGAAGGACATAAAATCTGAGACGTCAGAGTGGGTGATACCAATGGCCAATTAAGAGACCAATTTTCACACAACTTACCCAGTAGTGTGAGCATGTGCAAGTAATGCACAGAAATGCATCTCATCCTCTCTTCAAACCCAGTACAGCTCATGCACAGGCTTCAGTAAACAAAATTCTTACAATGTGTACATTATCCTGGCTTATTTAACTAATGTGTGCATTCTGTAGATGATGATAAATCAAATTCATTACACCAATTCAGTAGTGGAGTTATCATACATTGTAGGTCTAGACAGTATTACTGTACTCTCTAGACCTGCTCTATATAAAAAGTGCAATGAGATGACTTTTGTTATGAACTGACATTGCTTTATTGTAGGAAGACTCACAAAAGCGTCGGTCGTGCCATTCACACTACACAACTTGCCGTCTGTTGATGGGAGTCTTAAAGTGGTTGTGGCATTCACACTACCTGACTGATCGGTGACAGGGGGTCACACACTACATGAGCTCTAACGCTGGTCTCCAAACCACATTTGGTCAAGAAAACACATGTGAAATGGGAAATGACGCAAACCTACAGACAAAACAGCACACAACAGCTGTTGTTTGTTATTATAAAGACAGCAATTATAAAGACAGAGAATATGGGTGAAAGAATGGATTATTACATGCAGGTAGCAGGGATCGTCTGAGCTACAGAGAGAGCTGGAGGGGAGTAAAAAGTGTTTTGTGGTGAAAAAGTAGCTACCTGCTCTGCTAGCAGCCTGCTCTCATTGACTTGATGTGGACGTTGAGTCAGTAAACTCCGCCAGATATTTAGCATGCTACATATCTGGTAGACATGGTGATGTGTCAGAAGTGTGTCGGGGAGCCGTTTTGATGCCTTGTTGAGTAGTTCACACATGAACTACTAGATTGATTGGCGACCGTCAATCAATCGCTGATTTACCCCTGATCACAGCCTGACGGTCGCCGAGCAGCCAATCGGGCTAAAAATTGTGTAGTGTGAACTAGGCTTAAGAAAGACCCCCGTGAACTGTTGTTTTTGCCTCTTATGGGGGGGTCCAACCCCCTGAATCCCACCCATAATTAGAACCATGCCTCCGGCAATGTAAATGAATCATCAGAAACCAGCCAGCTCACATATTTTACCAAAGGTCGTGTCGAGTGCTGAACCACATGAAGAAGTGGAGTCCATTTTGTATTTAGGAAAAGATAATAATTAAATCGATGTTTAAAATTTTTCTCCTCGTCTTTAAATCCAGGTGACCCTGCTTTCGTTCTCAGTGGAGTCCGAGTTCACGTTCTTAGATTACATCAAAGGAGGGTGAGTGGGAATGACCATCTGCATGCGTTGACTTCTTTCTTGTATGTTAATGTTTTTGTGAAGCACTTTGTGACCTACGTCTGTGAAAAGCATTCTACAAATAAAGTTTCCCGTCAGGTAAAAACCTGTTTGCGAGACTCACACTAAAGACAACCTGCTTGCACCGTGAGTCCAGACCTTTTTATATACAGTCAATGGTCCAGACAGCTGTGACGAGTGGTAACGTAGCTGGTAGAGTTTTGCAATATAAACATCTAAAAGCTGAAGCGCAAACTGCTCTGTTTGGGACTGTGAGCTGCACTGGAAGTTAACGTGTGTGAATTTGTGGTATTTGAGTATAGGGCAGGTAGACTTTTCATTAAATGATGACGTTAGTCTGGTAATATTCTGCCTTTTCCCTGGATGTCAGAGAACACAGATGGCCTATGTGAAAATCTGCTGAAACACAGGGGCTTTTAAAGTCTAGGAGTTTATAAGTAAATTTCAATTAAATCATTTCAGCCCTAACTATGAATCAGCAGGGATGATATTACATAAGTTCATCTACAGGAGAAACAGATCTGATAGCAGCACAGAATGAGAGCTGATGTATATTATATTGTAGTTAGGTTATAGATTTTGAATCGCCACCTGAATTTTGTGTTTGTCTTTATATAAATAAAATTTAAAAATCACCATAAACCGGTACAAAAATTCATCAGAATGCAGGAAATAAAGTGTTTAATGCTCAAATTTTCATATAATTCAGCTTTAAAGATTTTTTAAAAATTTGTTAAAATCTCGTATTGTCTCAGTCTTGTGGGTTAAGTGTCTCCTCACACCCCTACCATTCACACATCCAATAGACACTGAGCAACATTGGCACTGTAGTCATGTTTGTCATGTCTACCTGATAAATGTAAGTTAAATTCTCACTCTCCTTTCAGCTGTGTTTTACTTTCCACCAACTCCCAAGAAAGATAAAGCTCTTTAGCTGTTAAAAGCTCCACTATATGTTCACCAGCTAGCCACTAACTTTGTCTGTCTGCCATTCGGTGCTAGGCAGACAGCATAGAGTGGTTTTATCGGAACTTTTACAGCTGCTTGCTGTGTCTGGAATGGCGCGTGAGACTGAACCAAAGAAGTTGTGGGCCGTAAAACCTAAACAATGAGCTTTAACACACTAAAACAGAGTTCAGTGATAACTTTCTGTGGATTTCTCATTAGAATTGGCTCCTTTCACAGTAGTCACATAATCATTTGAGTAAATGTTAATATGAAAATATTGTTTATAGCAGCTTTAAAGCATAATTCTGATTAATTACTGATAGCAATTATTGCTAAAATAATAATTAAGCTGCACTGTTTCATAAATCCTTCAAATGATTATTGCATTTTCAACAACTATTATAGAAAGTCATATTGATAATAAATTATCTAAAATGAGAATTATAAAATATCTGTAAAGTTTTCATTGAACTTTTTATTAAAATATATCTTTTTCCATGGGCGGCACGGTGGTACAGTGATTAGCATTGTCGCCTCACAGCAAGAAGGTTGTGGGTTCAAACCCCGGTTACCCCGGCCTTTCTGTGTGGAGTTTGCATGTTCTCCCCGTGTCTGCGTGGGTTCTCTCCGGGTGCTCCGGCTTCCTCCCACCATCCAAAGACATGCAGGCTAGGTTAATTGGTGTCTCTAAATTGTCCTTTGGTGTGAATGTGAGTGGTTGTCTGTCTATGTGTAGCCCTGCGATGGACTGGCGACCTGTCCAGGGTGTACCCCGCCCTTCGCCCAATGTCAGCTGGGATGGGCTCCAGCCCCCGACCCTGTATGCAGGATGGATGGATGGATCTTTTTCCATTTATCTTTCATGTGGTTGCACCATAGCTTTGTTAAACTGAAGTTCACAGGTGCTGTTTGTAGTAAGTTTCAAGCATATTTTAAATGAGCTAGCTAAGGCCAAACTATCTTCACAGTGCAATGGCATTTAGAGCTGATTGACATGTTTCAGGTGAAGTGTGCCTTTCAGGCAGGTGGGACTGCACTTTTATCTCCACTGTCCCATCACAGCGGGTCATGGGTTTTATGCGCTGTGACAGAGCTGACAAATGTGACAGATTTCACTGACAGTTCCTGGCTTTGGCTGATCTGTGATACAATAACCTTAGGTTTAGCCTCACTTAAAAAATATCACCCTCATCAGTCTGGCCCCTACCATTACTATGGCACTTAGTGAATGACATGAGAGTTGGCTCTTGCAAATGTGGAGCCTCTTGCTCTTTAGAAAACAATTGAAAGTTGGGAAAGTGCATCACTTAAACTGCCCAAGCTCTTCACGGCAAATGGGAGAAACACCGTATGTAAAAAAAAAATTCTGCTCTGTTAAAGCACTTTTCTGTAGTACTTGTGTAATATTTGGTGTTACAGCTTTCATCATGATGCAAAGTGAACTCTGGGAGCTTTTGTGTCTTATTTGACAACTACTGAGATCATAAAAGAAAAAGCTGGCTATTAAAATAACTCAAAAGTAGTTCTCCTTAGTCTAGACTGAGGTGAAATTAGATGTCGCAGAATTTGATTTTTGCACTCTCACACAGCTCAGGATAAGGGACAAGAAGACATAATATACTTGTAATATAATAATAGGGGCCATCTCTCTGTGCTGACTGGTTCAGTGTGCTCGTATCAGGTTAATAATTTGAAAAACATTAGCTTTTACTGCCCTAGAATTTAAAATTAGGATGACGTAGATGGAATAGTATTTTAAAAGGGAAAACTTAAACAGAAAAGATGAGTGTGTGATGGCTTGAAAAATGATAGTAAAACTACAGCAAAAGTTGATATTTGCTCACCTTTGGCCACAGAGAAAAACATAATGTAATGCATAATGCTGCACTGTAGTTGTGTTAGACAGCAGCAGGAAATAAGGAAAGAAGCAGACGAGTGAATCAGGAGTTAAACTACTACATAACAAGTGTCAAGAAAGCTCATTTTTCAAGGTTTCATCAGAATGAAAAGAGTCTGCAAAATATGTCTGAGCTTCCTTTTTTTTTAAATACTGACATTTAGCTCAAAGGTTCATGCACACTCAAACTCACACACATACACAGAGTGTGCAGGATACCTAAAATTTCAACTGAAGAAGAAAAAAGGAGAATCACAGTGAAAAACACCCAATTTCCTGGTGCAGATATACAGTTTGCAAGCCTACCTTCCCATGCAGAGATAGTGATGCATTCGAGGGTCCTCATGAATGAATAAAATCAGGTTTAATTAATGCTAAGGTTAGCAGAGTCAGACTGGGGTATATTCTCCATCCACATCCCAAACGGAAAGGTTAATGTAAATCTTTAACGTGTTCATTTTATTATCATTCTTTTGCCTCTCTCTCCGGTGGCTCTCATAGATAATGAGAGGCTGTCATTTGGGCCCCCAAAGGCCCTGTCTCTTTGTCGTAAATTAACAAGAATAGGGGAGTGCTTCATCAGCAGGGAAAATTGGATTATGATTTGTTCTTAAGTGCTCCATCAGTCTAATTGCTTGTTACCCAGCACAGTGTCTCAAAGGCTCCTCAGTACCTCCTGCTACTCCATCGCATGGAGGTGAAAATCAGACACACAGCCGATTGCAATCACTTAAATCTTATTTGACAAATAAGTGGCTGCATTTTGTGTCTTAACACAGATGAAAAAGAAAAGAAATAACAATTAAATATTGATCTGTTTGTAACTATATCATCATAAGAAATAATTTCCATACTTTATGTACGATGTGCCTCCATTTTAGGTATCATCAAATGATCATTAGATGTAAGAGTACTGAAATTTAATGAGGCCTGTCATGTTGTCATTGCTGGTTGGTCTCTGTCAAGTTTTTTTTCTTCCATGTCTTCTTCTTTATCCCCTTCTAGGACGCAGATCAATTTCACAGTGGCCATCGACTTCACAGCATCTAATGGTGAGTGATACTAACGGCAAAGTGTTTGTGTGTGTGTTGTGTGGGGGGGGGGGGATAGATAGTAGTGCTCTTTCAATGTGGCATCCCCGATTTCAGAATCAATCATACAAGCACATACGCAAGCAGACGGTTCAGCCACACATACTGTACACATATTGTCACCTGTAAGTGATAGCCTTTCCTGGATAGCTCTTCCTCGTAAATGCTCTGTCAAAACACTCTAAATAAAGGTTAAAGCAATCATTTCAGCAAAAAACAAAATAAAGCAAATGGGGTTAAACCATAAACTGGATAAAAGAAGTGGATTTAGCCACCATGACGTCGCCCATTGGTTTGAGGACTACCGTTTTGAAGTCTTGAGTTTGGCATTTTGGCTGTTCCCATCTTGCATTTTGTTATAACCACACAATATTTGGAGGAGAGGGTGGTGCCAGCTAGCTTGGTTAGCAAGGTGCATACATAATTCATATAATCTATTATAATCTATTGACACACATACACTTTTAAACACACAGTACAATGCATGTGGAAATTTGTTCTCTGCATTCAACCAACCTGTACTAATTGTGACTTATCCTTAAGGAAGTAGAGGAAATTGTGAATTTGCCATTTCTCAATTATTTGTTGCTAAATTCATCCCCTGAGCAGGTATTATATAGGTACAATTATAGTTTAGCAACCTTAACTAGGCATGTCAGGTCTGCCAGGCTTTGGATTTTTCCACCTTTTGAAAAGGTGTACAAGGGGCTGCAGTAAGAGAAATACTAGTTACAGAAACAGTGTGAAAGATGTGTTATTTTTCTTTTACCTTAACGCTAAAAAACACAACAGGAATAAATTAAACTATGTGTTTATCGCTCTATTGTAAAAGCAACATAAATGTTAACATGTCACTAACAAAAAGTAGGTTATTACTTCCAAGGACAAGGGACATTTAATTTGAAAATAAATAAAATAATTTATTGTATTAAAATACAAATACATTACAAGTTACTTCATGACTAGCACATCCACTTTTTGGTATTTGTCCACTGTGTGGAAGCTAGTTCTGGATGCTACTATACCAGAGTTTAGGTGTTTGTACTTTCTCTGAAATGCAAAATGTGTGTCATGTCTGCTACATAGATCATTAACAGGTCTGGAAGCTGGTTTATAATTATAATTATTAATATTATAATTAGGAATAATCAGCTTGTTCTACAATAATAAACCCACGTCATGGAAAAAAGTGTGTTATAGTGAAACTAACCATTTTTGGATGGAGATATTTTCTAACAACATGAATTGTCACACTTAGACAACCTCAACACAAATACCCACACATTCTGACCAGTCACAATGACTATTATAACAGCAACATGACCAGCTGATCCTGGCCCTGTGTGGGAGAACTGATCTAATTAGCATTGCTATCTAAACAGCTGTGGATGTTTGTCAGACTGCTGTAGTAAGTCTCAAATTTTCTTCCAGCTCTGTCGGTCCTTCTCGTTGTAAGTTATATTATAAAACAGGTATTTGCTAAAATGTAAGGCGATCGCAAGATTTCCAACAGTGGTGTTACTCAAGGTGACATACAATTTGTTGTTACACTCTGGACTCCAGATAATATCATTTGTAATACATATTGTGAGTATACAGCCTGACCAGGCAACCAGCAGGATTTCTGCTATCAGATAGCAGATGCAGCTAATGAAATGGTGAGCAACCTCACTGTATGGAATCATATAGGGGACTAAATTGAAATTATCATGCAAACTTGAAAATGAAATCCCACAATAGCATTTTCATATTCCACATATGTATGTGTTATTTAGGTAAAAATTTAAATGAAAATGCAATCATTTTCATTTTCACATACTTGTGTGAGCATTCTAGGACCATATTAAAATGGAAATGCTGGTTCCAAACTGGCCAACTGAAGAGGAGGTGAAGTCTTAACTGAGGACCCGCCTTGATGAGAGGACTGACAGATTGCATTTTCATTTTCTTTGTGTCCATTGGGAAGCTGCTTGTAAATGTAAATGCAATGCAATAGACAGGGGAAGCTGTTTCATTCAAAACATTCATTTCATTTGAATAAAGTCCACTATAGAGGAGAGTCAGTTTTTGAAAATCTCATTTTCATTGTCACATAGTTAGAAAATGGCATTTTAATCTTAATTTTGACCTGAAAAGACCATGAGGAAATGGACATGTAAATGCATGACTGGGGGAGCTGTTTCACTCATTGCATTTGAATAAAGTCCACCATAGAGCAGACTAAGTCTTTGAAAATAAAATGTGAAATGCTGTTTCCATTTTCATTTTAATATGGTCCTAGAATGCTCACACAAGTATGTGAAAATGAAAATGATTTCATTTTCATTTAAATTTTTACCTAAATAACACATACATACTGTATGTGGAAATTGAAAATGTTATTGTGGGATTACATTTTCATTTTCAAGTTTGCATGATAATTTTAATTTAGTCCCCTATATGCTTCCATATCACTGGGTGAAGAGATAACAAGTTCAATCAATCAGAAGCAAGTCCAGAATGTCCAAGCCATGCTGTTAATACTGAACGACTTCCTGATGTGTCATTATGGGGGGAATATCTGGGAAAGTCACATTTATTGATGAGCTTTCTAAATGCTCAATTAATTTGGCATTTGAAAGTATTAAATTCTCACAGTTGCTTTCCTTCCGCTGTTAATGGATTGCCCTTGATTGTGTCACAAACTTCTGAATTAAACATTACAATTCATCACCTCTGAACACTGAACATGAATGATCCACATGACAGGAATCATGTTAATTGTGATCCATGACTGCAGTAAACAAAATGTTTTTTTTTAATGTCACGTCCACTGAGCTCAAGATTGATTGATTGTTCGACAGGTAATCCCTCCCAGTCCACTTCGCTGCACTACATGAATCCTTACCAGCTGAACGCCTACGCCATGGCCCTGAAGGCTGTTGGGGAGATCATTCAGGACTACGACAGCGACAAGATGTTCCCCGCTCTGGGCTTTGGAGCCAAACTGCCCCCCGATGGACGAGTGTCACATGAGTTTCCACTGGTGAAGTTGACCTCTCCTTATTTCACCTATGATTAATTAGTTCATTTGATTTTTATCAAGGATTTTAAATTATTTTTATTTCCATCTTTTTAATTCTAACTCTTAGATTTTGTGGATGAACTGGATAATGACAAACAAGTAAATGGCATGAAACCAGTGTGCTTTGATAAAGATCTCGATGTTTCTTTGTTTGAAAAGCATTCACAAGCCTGTGAAATTGATTTTCACGCTCTCTCCTTTTCAGAACGGAAACATGGAAAATCCGTACTGCAATGGTATTGAGGGCATCTTAGAGGCATACCACCAGAGTCTGAAGACAGTGCAGCTCTACGGGCCAACTAACTTCGCTCCTGTGGTGAATCATGTTGCCAGGTGAGAGAACAGCGCAGCTGCTGGATGGCTTATACTTTTTTCTTCTACAAGAAGGACAAAAGGCGTCTCTTAGAATAAATGTAAGATACTGTACAAAGGCATTTTCCATCTTTACTCTGTTAACATACTATATCTTCCATTTGTCTGGTTTACTACACTCAACCACATCCTAAAGAAACAGAAGTCTCGTAGTTTATGATAGTTTGAACTTTTTTGTTTCATCCCCATGGCTGTTCTTTTTAATTTATTCTGCTTATGGTTAATCGTCATTTTTTACATTATCTAGATTTCCATTCAAATACTAGAATTATATTATAAAAACTGTGAAACCTGCACTGATATTGACACAAATATATTCTAAATGTGTTTCTATCCAGAGAGCAGAACACAATGTTCAGTGCTTTTCTAAAAGACCTACTGACTTATCAGTTTATCGTCAACAAGAATTCTGTTTGTGCCACCATGTTAGCACACAGATTATCAAGATAATAATCTTCTACAGGATTCTAGTTATCAAAATAGCACTCACAACAACAGTTTTGACTGCTGGCTGTTGGCTTTAATTTGCTGCGCCACTGCTTTTCTGACCCATCACACTGGCAGTATCCCTCCTGCCAGACACAACAAACACGATGTAATGTGTATGAATATGATCGGCTGACAGCTATCAAAAGAGTGGTGGATTTAGCTGATGGAACAGATGACAAATGGGCCTGTAGCTATTAACATATGCTGACATATCACTTGCAGTTAACAACACATGAAAAAAGTATGCAAACTCTGATATGATCTGAGTGGATTCTCGTGGCCCCCCCGACACCAACCTCCACCTCTCACTGCCAGTGCTTCCCTGTCTGTCTCATTTGTTCAGCAACATCCAAACAATTCTCCATCTGATCACACCAATGCTCTGTTGTAATTAAAAATGTCATTCTGATAAAATGGAGTCGAGCTAAACTGTTGCAGGGAGCCACGGCTGTTTTTGTATTTAGCATTTGAACAGGTGAACTCAAGTAGGAAGAGATTTTTAACAAAGGCGTTCATCTGCTTATCAAACAGTGTATGCCAGCTTTGTTTTAAACTTGATTGTTTGGACTGATTAATCAGGGTGTATTTGTGAGGCATTTTAATGAGTGCAGCAATAACAAAGAAAATTTTTATTGAATTTGCCTGCGGTGAGACTGCATGATAAGGCATGTATTGTCGTGGATTTATAATTTTTCGATAAATCCATCAATAAGTCGCATTTGTTCTTGTATTGAAGAGATCATACAACACCCTCTAATTTTTGTCTGTATCTGTGTGTGTATGTGTACACAGGTATGCAGCTGCAGTGCAGGACGGCTCTCAGTACTTTGTGCTCCTTATCATCACAGACGGCGTCATTTCCGACATGGCCCAGACCAAAGAGGCCATTGTAAATGTAAGAATGAGAAAGGGGGAGATACAGTGCTTTACTGCACTATATATGGCTAGATGTCATCTGGTATAAACTAGAAGGAAATGCCTCTGAAGTGAATGGTGCTGTGAAATGAAGGGTTTAAAGCAAATAGTTCAACATAAGCTAATTTAGTTTGAACTAGATAAGAAGATTGATACCACTGTCATGCCTGTACGGTAAACAGTGTTTGGAATAACGGCGTTTAAAAGAACGGTGTTACGTAACGGCGTTATTTTTTCAGTAACGGGGTAATCTAACTAATTACTTTTCCCGTCGTTACAACGCCGTTAACGTTACTGGTCGTTAAATGCGGTGCGTTACTATGTAATAAACTGTGTAATCCGAACGCACCAGCTGGCTCACACAGCTAGTCAGGAGGTGGGTTAATAACGAGGTAAACAGTGCTTGAAGTGGACCGGTACGCTGCGCTCTAGCTCGGGTGCCTTTCAACCAGCGATTATGTTGGCTAAGGCAGAGTCATGTTTCTTGGTAGCCAATCAGAGCCAGTGTTTTTACACACATGCCAGCACACGCGCCACACACACACACACACACACACACACACACACACACACACCAGCTAAACAGAGATTCGATGAAGCAGCGGAGATTTTCTTTAAGAGTAGGTAACGGAAATAGTTACTTTCCCTGGTAACGAATTACTTTTATTACAGAGTAATTCAGTTACTAACTCAGTTACTTTTTGGAACAAGTAGTGAGTAACTATAACTAATTACTTTTTTCAAGTAACGTTCCCAACACTGACGGTAAATATGAAGACACAGTTAGCAGCCAGTTGAGACCGGAAACGGGGAAACGGAAGGCTCTGTCGAAAGGTAATACAATATCTTCTGGTGGCCTGGTGACTTCATGGTGATGGCAAGAATTTTAGAAAGTTATTTTTCCTAGATAAGAAAAAGTGCATCATAAAACCATAGCTTGTCATTTACAACATTCAGTTTTTGTAGGTATGAAACAAAATACATATCACGTGTTAATTACTGAGCTTTGTAGATGCTGGTAGGTGGATTTTGATTTTTCAGACAGAGCTAGAGTAGCTTGTTTTTTCGGACTTTATGCTAATTGTTTTAGCACTAGTAATGATTTTTGTCAGAGCATATGGATACCGTGTCTCTGAATAGCTCTGAAATTCCCTCTCAGAAAAAAAATGTATAGCCCAGATGTTCAATGTGGCTGTCACTCCGGTTCAAACAGAGCATAGGACAGAAGCAGTTGTTCTGCAAACTGTAAAGTAAAAGAAGAGGCGTAATGACTTCAAATAACTGACATTTTGTACTGTAATAGCTTGTGCTAAATAGTACATCAAACACTCTCAAGATATAGACTAATTATTCACCTGACAACTACCAAAAGAGCTCAACACCCAGATAATATTTAATGAATCCTCTGCTGTCCTTAAATGTGGTCCTTTCACTGTTCTGAGTGAAGCATTTGAAAATATGTAACTGCTCTAGTAAATAAAAAATATAACATTGTGTTTTTTCCTCTGAGCTTTCCCCAAAACCTGTCTTAACTCCTTTCTTGTCCCAACTTTGAATAGTAGGTGCCTGGTGTCCTTTCCTTTCCTCTTCCTTGGTGTCCTCCTCTTTTCTCCCCTCCTCCTCCTCAGCCCGCCACAGGCACAGAACACCCAGCAGACTGGATTTAAAGGGAATTTGCGACTGTTAGTCAAAACATTAGAACAGCCACACCTTCCTTTTAAGATCTTGCCTGCTGCTCTATCTCACTGCCTCCGCTCTGACTGTCTGCTGATGCTTTGCCACTTCCACTGCTTTCCCTTTTACTCTCCACGGATCCCGGGCGAGGGAGGACACACTGCTGAGGTTATATAAGCCTTTCCATGTACTTATTCATGCTGGAAGGTATCTTCAAGAAAGAGTGAGAGGAAGCCCGAATGTGCACCACTCTCTGTATGTTGACTATGAATATCTGGAGTGGCTTTGCATTAAGGCATGCGGGAGTTTTTGTATGTTTGTGGTAGGACAGTTTGGGAGTGTTTGTCGTTTGTGTTTACAGTAATATAGATGGATGTGGTGGAACAAACGTGGTTATCAGTCACAACAGAATCTGCTACACTACAGAAATGTACTTGTCAATCACCCAGCATTCCCCGCCGCTGCTCAAGGCTCTGGTCCCCATACTCCCTCGTTTTTTCTCTCTGCAGAGCCGTGAGACACCTTCCCTCACAAATACAAAGAATCCTGCTGTCCCTCTCCATTTCGTTCCCTCTCAAAGATCTAAATCTCTTTATCTTCATCTGCTCTCTCCATACTTCTGTCACCACATTCAGTCCTTAACAAAATCCTCTGCTGCCTTTGATTTCTTTCCTTTCTCATCTTCTATTTGTTATCTGTCAGTGCTTTGTGCTTCATCTCTTTATCAGTGCCAGACCCCACCAAAAGTATTTCACGTCACAGCTATTTTCCCTCCATTCACTTTGTATAGGATGCAGGACTTGCAGGATGTTGTGTAAGAGGCAATGGGATACCTGGTGAATCCAAGAAAACACTACCAATATATTGATCAGCCATAACATTATGACCACTGACAGGTGAAGAGAAAAACAGATTATCTTGTTACCATGGCACGGGATATGTTAGGCAGCAAGTGAACATTTTGTCGTCATAGTTGATGTGTTAGAAGCAGGAAAACTGGTCTTGCGTAAGGATTTCAGTGACTTTGACAAGGGCCACATTGTGCTGGCTAGACGACTGGGTCAGAGAATCTCCAAAACTACACCTCTTGTTTCCGGTCTGCAGCAGTCAGTTCTTAAGGTACCGTCAGTACTTAAAGTGGTCCGAGGAAGGAAAAGAGGTGAACCAGGGACAGGGTCATGTCACGTGGGGAGCGAAGGTCAGATTGGTGAAGTTGATGTTGGTTCTGACAGAACAGTGTCAGAACACACAGGGCATCACAGTGGAGTCCATGCCTCGACGGGCTGTTTTGGCGGCAAAAGGGAGGCAGTTGGTCATAATGTTAAGGTTGATCAGTGTACAGCACACTGTGTACACTGTACGAGTCACTCTAGCCTGATTGACAGGTCGCAATGGTAACAACTTGTCAATCACAGATAATCCCACCCTGAAGCATACTCTGCTCTGCTTTATTCAGGTGAAAAGTAGGGTTATTTTACTATTATTTCTAATGGAGCCAGACTTCTTTTGCAACCAGAAGAGTCGCCCCCTGCTGGCCGTTTGATAGAATGCAGGACTTCGCGTTTGCATCAGATTGCTGACCGGAAGCTTCCCACTTGGTACCAGCTCAGCTTGACTTGCTTTTAGTGCCTTGTCCTCTATTGTCCATTGCAGATATAGTGCCCCTTTAATTTAGTTGGTCGTCATAGCAGCACCAAAGGAAACTGCTGTGACACCATAATAAAGTAATAAATTACATTGTTATAGTTACCATCTCGTAATCTCTGGCTAAACTATAAACTATGAAACATGAACAGGGTTAGCCTTCACAAATAAAAGGTCTTCTGCTCTGTTTAGTTTTTTATATCCAGTTAATTAGTAGGATATCCAAATTTGTGTGGAAAGTTAGGATGTGGAACAAGAAATTCTGTGTATTTTGAAGCTGTCCCTTTACATTACATTCATTTAGCTGCAGATTAAAAGAAACATTTCAAAGCATGCACATGCATGACATTTGGAACATTAAACAGCACATCCAGAGTGAGCTGTTGGAGTAATGAGTGTTGATTGATGCTTTGTAGCGTCGTCTCATTACACTTGCTCTTGGCTGCCAGTCAGGGTGACAGGAGAATGGCAAAAGTGGGGCATGGTGTATTGCCAGGTTATTTTTGGTGGCATTTGATGTGTGTGTATGTCTTCGGCTATGCACACACACGTATATGTGTGCATGTTTCTGTTTTTGTGTGCATGTGCGTGGGAGGACAGGCACTGACGGGAGTTGTGTTGAACACTGATAAATCGCGTTGATGTGCTGTGGCTGAGGTGGTGTCGACAGAAAGTACTCTCATCCCTGTGGCAAAAGAGGTTGCCTGATTTACCACAGTACATTTGTCTTGTGCAAGAGATAAAACTGCACTTGTTGTAAATGCTTGGTGAAAATATGTGACTGCAGGAAACTCATTACACATAGTAGAAGCTTTTACATAGCGTATATATGTTGCCATCTGGAAATTACAACAACAGACACTAA
The DNA here is from genome assembly GCA_024633595.2 of Lepomis macrochirus. Classification (NCBI taxonomy): domain Eukaryota; kingdom Metazoa; phylum Chordata; class Actinopteri; order Centrarchiformes; family Centrarchidae; genus Lepomis; species Lepomis macrochirus. The sequence goes on along the minus strand of JALXJV020000004.1, from coordinate 28,724,451 downwards.
CATGGCCTATCAGAGTGCAATGCCATCAGTGTCACTCTAAAAATCACTTTACTTGCATATAATACAAGTCAGACAATCAAAAACTTTCATTTTATTCATAAAAACATTTCAAACAGAACGAAGGACGCTGTTTTTGTTGCACTGTTTATTAATAATACACATACATACATTACACAAAATAGGGTGTGTAAGCATATGATTCACTGCAGCTTGTTTGAAATATATAAATTATATAATTAGGTATATAAAGGATATTTCTATCTGATATTTATATATCTCAATACAGCAAATATATGCAAATTACTGTACATATAAAAATAATTGATTCAATTGCAATGCATTTTGTCAGATAACATCTTCATATATGTAAAGCAAAGATCCACTCTCAATATGTTTAAAGACATTTAAAAATACTTTCTCGATGTCACTAAATCAGCTAGTACATAAAATTCTTAAACTGAGATTTAAGGTGAGCACAGAGGAACTTTCCCCCTTCAGCAGCCAAATGTGAAGACAGCCCTCTAGTGTCAAGTTCAAGTTTATTTGTCACTTATCATACAGGTTGCAATCCTAGTGATGTCCACCACATCGAACAACTGTGCAATAAAAAATAAGAGTAAAATAGTAAAACTATATTAACAAAAGTAAGTAACTTTTAGCAGTAAGTAAGTAAAAATATTCTTTAATAATAGTGTGTGTGTGTGTTGGGGGGGGGGGGCTTTTTCAGGGTGATTGAGATCCGCCTGGTGTAAATTAGGTGGTGTCCTTTAGGCAGGGTAGAGTGCTGCCTAGGATACATTAAGCAAAACAAACCACTCTTTGCAGGGCATGTTTGGAAGAACTTACTCTGTGCATACATCATTCTACATAGGGAGGGTTAAACATCCAAGAGAAGTAACAATAAGTAAAAAAAGCATTTTCTTTTAGTGTTGAGGGACTTTATCGGTTTAGAGCCCATGTGGCTCTCTGGATGTCAATGTCGGGTTGGTAGCTAAGCACAGCCCCAGAGCTCCATTAGCATGGCTGTAGACTTTTAGTCCAAATAAAATTTTTGTTGGGATCATTCATTAGGACAACAGATTTTTGGTGAAAGATATCTGTGATCGAAAGTTAGTATAGCATAATGTCAAATATTTCCCAGCCCTACATGTTGTAAATGTTGACATTTTTGTCTGATTTTCAATCCAGATTATGCCTTTGTTTGGAGACAGTAAACTTTCACGGTAGAGTGACTAACAGCCGCGTTGTCTGACTTGAGGTGTGGCTTGGGAGTGGCTGGGCGGGTGACTGAGGATGGTTGCTGTGCTGACTGAAGTTGGCACCTCCTCCCTCTCCCTCCTCTCCCAGCTCACAAATGGCACCATGGCACACCTGCCATGTAAGAGCTAATCAACAAACCCCCCCATTCCTGTGAACAAATGTCTTAGCCTTAACCTCAGATCTTGTATAATGTCAAAATAATACGGTTCTTTTTGCAGGTCATCAATCCAGTCTGGGGATACATTTGATTGGCTTTTTAGCTGTCAAACACAGCTTCAGTATGATACTACTGAACAGTATCTGGGGAGATGCAGTGTTGTCAGTGACTTTAATCTCCACTCCTCAACCTGATAACCAGCATTCAGTGGGCAAACATAAATTGTCATCCCAAGATAAGAGCTGGGGAGCATTCATAAGACACAAAATTGGATTTCATAAAATAGCTGGAATAACAAATGAGGGAAAAACAAGTTTCTATTTAAGCATCTCCCTGTTTTGTGCTTTTTCTCTGACTTCCTGTCTCTAACTCACTCTCTTTTTCTCTCTGGAGGCCTTGTCATACTTAAAAGGTTATTCAGCTCGTTAAAGGGTGAAGCAGAACATTAGTGTGATTGTAACCTACGTGGGTGAGCATGTAACTGCTATAATGTCTGATGTACAGTAATGAGCGCCACAGGTCATTGGTGATGTGGACAAGTTTCTCTTCTAATTAAAGGGATGTTTACATGCGTATATTGCCTGTTAAGGAAAAAACATATTTTATTTTTTGATTTCTCTGCAGGGTGCCAAGCTTCCCATGTCCATCATCATAGTTGGAGTGGGTCAGGCTGAGTTTGATGGTACAGTGTTTTTTTAACTGCTGCATGAATGTAATTATTAAATAATGTGGTCATTTTATTAGTGAAAACCATTTCTAAATCTAAATCTCTAAAGCAGTGTAATATACAGTGTGCTTATGTTTTTATACCATCTACATCAATCAATTTGTAAACCTTAAGCCAATAATTGACATTTTAATTCATACAACTCACAGTGTATTACTGTTACAGCCAGCGTTAACCTCTCTGGCACTGATTCAGAGAAATACCCAAGAGTAAATTACTGTACAAACTCATTTGAGTCAGTAGAGAAGGGAATGCGTAGGTGGATTTAGGCATAATTGTAGAAGAAATGGCTGAGGTTAATTGCTGGGTTTGCTTGTTAGTACCAATGATTCTAAATTGCACAGAGGCTATAATAAAAGGATTTATTAGTTGATTAAACATGCAATAAAGAGAGATCACAGCCGTACAGCTCCACATACACGCTCCTTTACTGATGCCAAGGCTATGGGATTAATATGATGTAAGATTACTAAACCTTTACATCAGTGGTGTATCAACCTTGTCTCTGTCCTAAAGCCAGCTGTCTTTGCTTAGTTGTCATACTGTGCGTGTTTGTGTATGTGTGTGCGAACTTGTGTCTTCCAGCTATGGTGGAGCTAGATGGTGATGACATCAGGATCTCGTCCCGGGGGAAATTGGCAGAGAGGGACATTGTTCAGGTGACTGCTCTTTACAGCATGAAAGAAACTGTGACTATTTGTTGCAGATGTACTGTATGTCAAGACCAGGAACTGGAAAAGAAGCGTGGGGTCCAAGTTCACAGAACTTAAGGAATAGCTCATAAATGTCCAGACTAGATAACAGACAATATCATAAACACGTCTCCAGCTTGGGCTTATGGAGTCTTTGGCCATGAGAGACGGATCACTATTTGTAGGCAACAGTGTTTCCACTGATTTACAGTACACACTGCGTCATATTTTTACATTTACATTCATACGGTTACCTCAGTTGTGCTGGGACATTAAAACGTCTGTTTTTGACAAAGGACCATCTGTTGGCACTGGCAGCTCAACAGATTAGGGCATCTGTGCTTCCTGTGAATTCCCATGAAGACAAGCAGGCCCCTCTTGGGCCTGTTTTCCAAAATTTCCCCTACAGGGGATTAACAAAGTTATATCTTTTATATATTATTCGCAGAACTGTCAAGGTTTCAACCGACTCATCATCCTTGTGTTTCTGTTGTGTCAAAAAAAAGTTAAGTGATTAAATAGTGAGCAAACAACAATGTGTTTTATAGTGGAGGTGGTCCAAGGCCAAATGCAATTTATAGTATTTGATGGCTATTGTTTTGGCCATCAAATACTGTAATAACTACATTGATCACTAGGTGAGATTTATCAGGGTTTGTGAGTGTTACTAAAAAACCTTGATGTGCTATGACAAATAATACAAAAAAACGGGGAAAAATCCAAAATATTTACCATAAAACCCTACTAGAAAAACTTATCTTTTCACTTAGGCTCATTTATTTCCTCTCACTCCTGCATAAGCCAGAGCACGGGATTAGTGACAGATCAGCATCCTAAAGCTTGCGGGATCTGGCAAATGTTGACTAACATTGGGGCTTAAACATAAGCCCCTTGGATTTCTCCATGCAGTATACCCCCCTGCTCTCCAAAACATACTTGTGTACATTGTCAAAATGTACTTGGAGCTTTTCATGAATCACTACAACAATAGCCCAAAACCCCCAGATGGTATATTGCTAGGCAGAGGAAACCATATGCTGTCAAATCCTGTGCAACATTACATTTTTAAAATGAAAAAGGTTAACGTTTTGTTACACCACGACTTTCTTTCTCCTCATTAGCATGAAGTTACTATGTATAAGCATATTGTTTTTACATTTTATTCTCTTCTCTTCCTCAGTTCGTTCCCTTCAGAGACTATATGGACAGAACAGGCAACCACGTGTTAAGCATGGCTCGGCTCGCTAAAGACGTGCTAGCAGAGATCCCCGACCAGTTCATCTCTTACATGAAGAGCCGTGGGATCAAACCCAACCCGGCACCACCTCCCTACACACCACCCGGACACACACACCACCACACACTGATCTGAAGCCCTCTTCTCATGACTTTTCACTGAGGACTGACAGCATGCAGCAGCCACTCAGTGACCAGTGGGAACTCTCTACCTCCTGTTATTGGTTCAAACAGGAGCTGACGCACCGGGAGATGGGTGTTGAATTCTGTGTCGTATCCTCCCACTGATGACTATTGGAGCAGCATTTCGGTGGGTAAGGGGAGGGAGGGTGTTTTCTGTGGTATGTTCATTTGGCTAATTTCTCTTAAAGAGAGGCTGCAAACTTTCCAGGACTCGTTGGTGAAAGCCTTTTAATCGACCCTGAGGCAGTGACTGTTTCTCGTCTGATTTGACAGCAGGTTGGTTGAAAAGGTCATGTTGTGGTTAAAACTTGTGCCTGTCTGTGATTGTTTCTCTAAGTGTATCAGGACATGTGAACTTTGACCTAAACCTTGCTCGTCAGTCATTGGTGTGGCCTAATACAGTGATATTTTTTAGGCACCTTTTCCCTTCTGGAATTAGTTTTTATATTTGGGGACTATCTCCAGATCTGCTACTGCATCAGTTGTGATGGAGAAAAGGTGCAGGTGCGTAGTTTTTACAGTTTATTATGTTGAACATGAATCAGGCTTTTCATACCATGAGGTGTCACATCTTCTCCTCTTTATTAAGTAAATGTTTATAAGAGCATGTTGTATGTTCCCCATATCCCAGAGTATTTATTCTCAAATGTTATTCAGAGTGGCATGGACATTTGATAGATCTGTTTTGAATAACGTAAACTTTATCCGTCTTGAAGTGTTCACAAATTATTATTAAGTGATTGCATATTAAAAGCACAAGACAACCTGTCTCTATACCAAGGACAGACTTATAATGCTACCAGGTTAATCATATTTAATCATTTTGAGCGCTGCTATTCATTTTTTCTCAAGAAAGTACCCAATTCATCCATTCATCCATGCAAGTCTAAAGATATCTTTGTGCTGCAGCTGCAGTTCATCGTAATATATTTTAAATATGACCAAGGCTTGTTTAAGGTTGTCATTCAGTAAAGTTACATTACCAAAGGATGATGTTGCACTAGAGGAACATTAACCAGTTAATTACAACCCCGATTTCTTTTTGTTTTTATTATTCACAAAAAAGTGTATTGGTTTTGTAACTTTCAGTAACTACTAGGGCTGTCCCCTACAAAGGATTTACATAGTCGAATCAGAATCTTCAAGTCCTGCCTATGTGTGTTTTTGTGCATGGCTATTGCAAGCCGGAGGGGAAGGGGGCGTCTCTTTTAAGTAGACCCCTCTTGGGGTGTTTAAAAACGATAAAATATTCTTTGTGTGGTTCATCAACGGTGATAAATTTTCCGAAATTCCCACGAGGTGCAGACAACTCTGCACAACAACAGTGTTCCTCTGCTGCCACTGCACACATACACGCTACGCCTACACATGCGCACTGACGACCCAGGGTTAGGGTTACAATTTTGGATTTATTTACGCACTTTAAAAACATTTATTCAAAGTTTTATTCTTGTTACATGTTTATTTACAGTATTAAACGTTGAAATGTATATTTTAATAGGCTGTATATTAACTTATTGGTAGTTCTATGTAAAATCAGACGTTGAGCTCTACCATATCGCCAAAATGTCAAGATCCTTGTATCACTGCGAAGCTTTGACTGTGAGATTGACAGTCGAATCAGGATCGTCGGACCCATCGAAGCATCAAATCTTCGACTATTCAGGGACAGCCCTAGATACTACAAAATATATTTCCACATAATTAAAAGACAGACAATGAAGCAAGCAAAAGAAAAAAAAATAAAACAAAACATGTTATAAGTACTGTTCATAGTTGGAGTACCAACATGGCAAAGCAGGGAATTGCTCCACATTACTGTGATTTAATTTGATTAATTACCTCTTTTTAGTAATGTATACCACTAAAGGACAATATACATGGAAAATAATGGTCTTGAGGCAATGGTTAGTCTTGTAAAGAGGCATTGTGTCAAAATTGAGTTTTCATATCTTTCTCATTTCATTTGATACATTTATTTCCATTTTTCATTAACATGTATATTACATGTTAATGTAATGAATGTGGATTTTATGAAAAAAGCTGACACAGCCAACATTGAGGAAAGGTAGAACACCAATGCAGGAACACTGATTGTTTTTTTTTTGCAAACTGATGTGGGGTCGGGCTGATAAATTGGGGCCCATATCTTATTTTTGCTCCAGGGCCCAAGAGAGAGTTAATTCAACCCTGATATGATCCCAAACACATCACCTCTGTAACCCACCGAGAGAGAGAAATCCAGAGTCAATGCAAATCTGTAAGCCCCCAGTGGCCACGCATCAGCAGCCACATAACCTCCGTCGTCATAGACTTCACACTGTAAGTCAGTCACAGCCAGTGTTCCTCGCCGGAGATTTAATTTTTATACAGCCCAGTCCTTGCCGCAGTGTCTCTGGTGGGAGTCAGTTCACAAATGGATTTATGTTCATTACTTTCAGTACATAAGTAATTCTCTCATGTGTAAACACATTAACAATCTGTCTATACCACAGGGTAAAGACGGATCCTTTTGTGCTAATCTTAGTTTGGCTTTCTGCAGCTTCCCACCATCTGTGACGTCAGTTCAGTGAGAAAAAATGAAAACAAGCCAGCTTCCACAGAGCATATCTAATTTGCAGCATCAGTAACGAAGCTTGTCATTTCAGATGCATGATGCAACAACATTCCCTGACAGTCCTATGATGTGTTGCCTTACAAAAATGCAGACAGAGAGAGAGATATCATGATGAAAATGAAAGTATACGATCCATGTAGGGATGTTTTGGTCAGGAAAAACACATGGTACATAGGATTATAACAGCCACAAATAGCAGATTGTTTTTGATATAAGTACAAAATATAATGTAACACTCAAGCCTTGTTTTGAAAAACCACATATTTTGTCTGCTACAAGTTGCAGAAACAAATATTTTTTTTCCAATTTGCTTTGTTTCTCATTGTCTATAGTGACACTCATTACATCATTAGTCTTTCTAAGAACAGGACGCCCTTATAAAATCATGCAGTTGTCAGAAAGCAGCAGAAATGCACATGGTGCATTGAATCTTTCATTCATTTTTGTATTGAACGTTTAGCCATGCTAGCAGTGGAGCTGATGGCAATGTTGGACAGTCCACCACATTAGTCCAGACTAAAACACCAATGATTGTCATGAAATTTGGGTTCAGACATATTTTAACATTCCCTAACTTTTCTTGTAGCGTCATCATCAGGTCAAAATGTTAATTTGTCCAATACTTTAATTCTTGACCAAATATCTACAAAATAAACGATAATCCCATCAGCCTCAGCTGTGCTCTGTGATAATTCGTCAATGTTAGCATGCTAACATGCTAAAGTAAGGTGGTGAACGTAGTTATCACTACATGTACCTGAAAAACATCAGCACGTTAGTGTACTCATGGTGAGCATGTTAGCATGTTGATGTTAGCATTTGGCTGTATCTTGTTTGTGTCTTTCTTTAGCATTACATAGACATAAAATGCTTCTAAATCTTACTTCAACTTTTTAGTTTCACTTTGTTTTGTTGACTACCTTGACCTTCATGAGCCTCTCATTGGTGAAGAGAGTAATCAAACGAAAATATTGATGCTACATTGAGTATAATGGACTGTAAAAGGTGTCCTTTAAAGTGACAAAACGATGCAGAAGCAGAATTAATCTGAGATGAAAAGGTTCTGGTCAAATGTCTAATGTAGCAAACTAAAGGCCTTAAAAATGTAAAAGGCAGTCACTCCTCCTCATTTATTGAAAAACTGTTCAGGTGAAAGTTAAGCTCTTTGGGGGAGTCGAAAAAATTTATTAATTGTGGTTAAAATGGCAATCAGAAATTTGCCTGTAAATCTTTGTGTAGTGTAAGAGTGAAATGATAAAAGTTATATTAGCATATAAAGCATAAACAACAGCTAGTTTACATAAAGATCCCAACAGCACTTTATCTTTAAGAGGAGTGCTTATTGTATATGTTTGATATATTTTTGGGAATATTACTGTTTTGAAGATATTTATTTATTTGAGTTTGAATGACAAGCGATCACTCCTGTCGTCTATGTCATAACGGTGACTTCATCTCCTCTTAAAGCCCTGATTTATTAGTATGATGGCTCGACTGCATGTTTTCTTGGGGTACATCGAATCGAGTGTTTTACACACAGTGCCGCCATCTGTAAAATAGGAAAGAGCCCAACTAGATTACATGCATGTCAATGCCAAACATGGCAGTAAGCTCTGTGGACTGTTTGCTATTTCTTCTCTCTTGTGCCTGGTTCTCCAAACATTTCTTGTCTCACCAGTGGTTATAAACTGTAGCTAATAAGCATGTTACAGTTAACACTTTTTTTTAAATAGTTTTTTTTTCTAATCCCACAATTTCTTGTTTAAATCACTTTAGTTTTCTGATTTGCATGACTTCCTACTTTCCTTTTAAATGGGTTTTTATTGTACAAGATTATTGTCATATTGTGAAATGCTTTGTATTGGATTGCCTTAACTGAAAATTAATTAAAAAATGACTACTTTTATAAAAGTTCTTGGAGTGTTTGTTACTCAAAAGCAGCAACGAGAAGGTCCATTTTAATAATGGAGTCAGACTGCTGGTTGCTGATTGGTTGAGAGGGGCTGAGTGCCAACTGCTTGAGAGAAACTCCTCAAACATTCACAGTATTCACTTTCACGTCATAATGTATGGTGTTTCTTTAAATTCACACAGTAGAACAAAAAAAATTTTTACTTCCTGCCTTGACCACTGAGAATCAAAACATCCCTCATTTTCACAAGGAAACCACATGAAACACTCGTAGTGTATGTGGCACATTATAATCAATAAAATTCTTTTTAGATTGACTGATAATGACAATTTCTGGATTGGAAATTGGAGTTCCTTTTAAGATAGAAAGCACAGACACCCTTTAGAAGATGTTATAAAACTTAAATGCACTTCTCTTCCTCTAAACACTCTAAAGTGTTAAGTGTAAATAAAATAAACGGGAGCACTGGACGACCAACTTTCCCCTATGTTCCACCCCATGAAAAGTGGAAGAAACTTAACTTCTTCAGTCTTCAGTTTCTTTCCAGCTCACACAAGTTTGTCCTTCTTAAATTATTCAGTTTGCATTACGTCCTATGTACATGTCTTGTCTCAGCAGTGGTGGGGGTGGCAGGGTGACAGCTGTCATAAAACTGAATCAAACCCAAAATCGAATGTAAAAAAACCCCATTCATTTCAACTGACAGTAGCCTTTCCCAGCAGCACAGTACTGCTGCTCTCAAGTAAGTGGTGTATGCTTCAATGGAAATGGAATGGAAATGCCTTATTATTATACAAACAACAAATATATACGTCATCACAAAAGAGTTTTCTCATCGAACATCCATTTATCTTATTTCTAAAAAGCACGGTATTTAACTGGGCTTTCCTGGCAACCTTTCAAATGGAATTTGCTGTCAGGAAGGGATACACTAGAACACAATCCAGAGATTTCTGGAGTATATTTAGTTTCTGGGTCAAGAAGAAATAACAAGGTAGTGAAAAACGGATGGACTTTTTGTACTTGGGAGGTTACTGCAGCATATCATTCACAGTGTTGTCGAATAATTCAGACCGACTGAAACTAATGAGCATCTCTAAGTTTAAAAAATTACAACTGATATGCAACTACTTTATATTATCAAAACTAATACCACCAAATTATATGTCAATCACAAATATGTTTGTGCCATTATTTGTACCTTAAACCACACAAGGGAAAGACAGCAGTCAAAGACAGCAGCGTTCATTTTGGAAAACAAGCACATTCCCTCCCTTGCTACTGGTTAGCTTAGCTTGGCATAAAGACTGGTGAAACAGCTAGCACGGCTCTGTCCAAAGGTAAAAACAATCCTAACAGCATTTCTAAAGCTCATTATTTAACATGTTATGTCTCAAAAGAAACAAAAAAAAATCAAAACGGTGTAAAACTTTGACATTGTAGTTTTGTGCTCTGGAATATTTATTTGCTTGGTAATATAACGTCTTGGAGTCTCCACTGCCAGGCCACATCACAGGAATGACTAAATTTCAGGAAGCCACGGCTCCTGACCAAGAAATTATCCAGGACATTAAAACAGCACTTTTTGTTTTTACGTTTTGGTTCTTGTACAGATTAAACAATGTATGTATTATTTAATGAGCTTTAGAGGCGATGTGGGGGTGGTGATGGCACAGTAGATAAGACACATCCCATGGGTGTGAGAGACCCAGGTTACAATCTACTGAGACACCAATGTGTCCCTGAGCAAGACACTTAACCCCTTGTTGCTCCAGAGGCATGCGACCTCTGACATATATAGCAATTGTAAGTTGCTTTGGGTAAAAGCGGCAGCTAAATGAATAAATGTAATGTAAATGTAAATGGTAGGCAGATTGGATAGAGCCAGAGACTAGCTGTTTCCAGTCTGTGTGCTAAGCTAAGCTAACCTGCTGCCAGCTGTAGCGTTAAATTTAATGGCCAGGCATGAGATTGGTATCTATCTCCTCATCTAACTCTCGACAAGAAGGAAAAAAACTTGTTTCCCAAAATGTTTTGGTTTAAAAAAGATAAATGTTTTATGGGAGAGTAAGTAAGATCCATCCATCAATTGTCAACCACTTATCCTGTGTACAGGGTCACGGGAGGGACTGGAGCCAATCCCAGCTGACATTGGGCGAAAGGCAGGGTACACACTGGACAGGTCGCCAGTCCATCCCAGGGCCACACGTAGACAGACAACCACTCACACTCACACCTAATGGACAAATTAGGGACACCAACTAACCTAGCATGCATGTCTTTGGAGGGTGGGAGGTAGCCGGAGCACCCGGAGAACATGCAAACTCCGCACAGAAAGGCCAGGGCAACTGGGGTTTGAACCCACAACCTTCTTGCTGTGAGGCGACAGTGCTAACCACTGCACCACTGCGCCGCCCGAGTAAGTAAGATGAATAATTTAAAACATTACTTACACATCCCAAATTGTCATCAAGGCACCTCTTAATGACAGGTTCCTCTGCAAGGTTTTTCCCCACGGCCTCCGTCTCATCACTGGAGTGTATCACTCAAATTAACACCTCAACTGTCTGACACATCTATTTCAGTTCACCCAGATTCACTCTTTGCCCTCACTGTGTTGCCTAACGCATGGTGAGCATCAAACAACACTTCAGCACAGGACTGCAGGTTGGCCTTTAACCTTTTTTGCAGCAGTTGTGTGGTCGTACTCGGGGACTGCTGTCGCGTCTTTAGTCTCCGACAAATGAGATGAAGATGGCAGAAGCAGCTAGCATGGTAACTATTTTACTACTGCCAAAAAAGCAGTTATATGACTTGGCCTTCAGTGGAGTTACAGATGTTCAGCTGAATTAGGCCCTGAGCACCTTAACTGAACCCTATACACACATACACACACACACAGACTTTCTCAGCAGCCACATCACTGTGAATGTACACAGCAACGTCACCCTACAAAAGTCTCTGCCAAGGGAGTAAATGACACGTGTTTCCTTGAGTTAACTAATCACATCTACAATCATCAATGAGCTAGGCAGACATCTTCAGTGTTGGGCAGTAGCGTCGCTACAAGTAGCGCCGTTACTAGTTTAACTACATTTCTCAGTAGCTTCTATTTTCTATTTTTTTAGTCTTTCTTCTATTGCTACTGTGAAATGAAGTTGGTTCAATATAAACTAGGCCTATGTTGTGTGTGTGAGTGTGTGTATATAAATATTTATATATAAATGACCTAACTATAAACTATTAAAAAATTAAAAGTAGCTTAGATGTAGCTAAGCTTTTCCAAGTAGCAAATCAAGTTGATTGTATTCAAAGTCAAACAATAATCCACATAGTACGCAAACACAAAATCTTAAATTTCCATTAAAGCAATAAAGAACCTTTCAAATATATGAATATATCATTCATATAGAATTAAATTAAATGTCCATAATTCAAATAATAAAGAAACAGACTTGTCCTCCAACTTGAGGAGGAGGGTGAATGGCGTGTGTGGAGGTGTGTGTGGTCAGATGTGTGTGTGTTCAGGGGAAATCAGTCACTTAACTCCAGTGAACTCAAAATGTTCAGTTCAGTTTAGTTCATTTGGGTTTTGGTGTGAGAGGGATGAGTGTGTAGGTGTGTGTGGGTGTAGTCCAGTGCGATTGAGTTCCACTGAAGGGTGAATAAGGGTGTGGAGGTGTTTGTCTGTGTCTGTGTGTAGTTCAGTTCAATGGGGGGCAGAAGGTAAGGTCCTACCTATAGCTGGGCAGGAGGATAGAGTAGCCTGGAGGGTTACAAGAAGGAAGACTTAGCTTTGCTGGTCCACCAGGACGAGGAAGCTCCAAGCTGCAACCGAGCAGGTTGAAAAGCAGGTTAACATGGTTGTCCACACCTACTCCAGTTCAGAGTTCAGCACAGTTTCCCACAGTCCTTTGTTGCTCATTTAAGTTCACAAAGTCTGGTTCCACTGCTTCTCCAAAACGTCTATATGCGTCTCAATTTTACTCCAAGGCCAGGATGCCTAAAAACTGGGTTAATTCAGCAAACATCCTCTTTCCTTTAAACTTCTCACTCATCTGTTCTCCTCCATGCACAAAATGTTTGCGTTCCCCTCCCCCCAGCACACAGGTGCCTAATTTATCTCCTCCCGAACTACTCAAACTACACCTCTAATCAAAAGCAAAAGGCCCACACTCTCCTAACTCTCTCTGCTACAAGCTGATTGATGATTTTAGGAAAAAGAAGGCAAAGACACACACTGCTGTCTACATCAGTGGAGCTGAGGTGGAGCAGGTGACAGTTTCAGGTTCCTGGGATTAAATGTCAGATGGTAAAATTTTCTTGTTAACTTTTACAGAGGAGCAATAGAAAGCATCCTGATGCTCATAAGATCATTGGTAGCCATCTGCCGAGCATCAGTAATATCAGTGAGGTGCCTGTACAGAGCACAAAGGATACTAAAAGACAACACAGTCCCCACCCAGCCACAGCCTGTTCACCCTGCTGCCAACTGATAAGAGATACAGAAGTATCTGCTGTCGCACCACCAGATTGCAGAGCAGAATCTTCCCCCAGGCTGAGAGACTCCTTAATTCATCCACAACACTACACCATGTAAAATACTTTATTTTATGACTTGTTATCTATCCACCCATCTACTGTATAATGTTTGTATGAAACCATATTATCATCTGGTTGCTGCTGTTTATATTCACCCCAGTGGAAATTCAAAAAATGCACTGGGGAATGTCCTCAGCACTACAACATGTAAACTAGTTTTATTTCTATGACTTACTTTTTTTCAACCATTTACTGTATATATTTAAAGTTTGTTTTGTGAGTAGCATAAAGGGAACTACAACTTAGTTTCATCATACAATCCTGTGTTGTGAAATCCGTCTGAATGCTCCCTCCTCTCTCTCCTCTCCCTTCCAAACACTAGCTACCCTCCAGGCAGTTAACGTACATAAAGTTGTTACTGTGATGTCGAGACAGAGCTCAGTTATAACTTTATGGATGAAAGATACATTTGTTACAAATTAATAACTCACTACTCTGAAACTCTTGCTCCAGTCCATGTTGCTAAACTGGTAAGGGGATAAACAGCTGAACTGCTTCTGATTGGCTAGTAGTCCTTAACTAGGAACTGCGCATGTGCAACTCCCAATAAAGATCAAGTAGAGGCAATATGCATCACTCCATAGCTAAATTGAAGCCTTCAACACAGGTTGAAAATAGGAGCTGCATCATTGTTTTTTTGAAAATTAAACCATGTAAATCTGTTCTGGTACAACCCCTAAATAAAATTTTGAACCTTAAAATGAGCATAATATGACCACTTTGAAGAAAAGATTAGAGCCTGACTGATTTATAGGCCATTCTTGGCTTTTCACACAGACATGTTCAGGCTCTGGCACTTCAGTGTTCCCAGCTCAGAGGCAGCTCAACACCGGCTCTGTACCTTTCATACAGCGCAGCGAGATGCATATTGGCAGCGGTTATAGACAGACAGGGAGACATCTTCACACAGCATGCTGGAAACTCAGGTATACTTCTACTGCAACATTACAGTAATATTTTTATCTGCTTGAGGTTGAACTAATCCATGCTCGTTACATGATAACAGTACATTTACTGGAATTAGCCGACGTGATACATTGTTAGCTCGCCTGCTGCTTTTCAGTAACTATACTATCTGTGTGTCTTTCACCAGAGACTCAGCGATGTCAGAACAGCTAACATATATGTATTTGATGATAATGAAACGATTAGTGAGCTGGACTGAATATTATAATGAGATTGTTGTCACACTTTATAACAGTTAGACCACAGTAAGAACGTTACAAAGCAAACAGCGGCAGGTCCTACCTAATAGCACTAACTGGCTGCTCCTGCCTAGCATCAAGACTAGTAAACAAATCGCTCCACATTTGCTTTGTACAGTTATCATCATTTCTTGAAGGCTAAATCAACACTTTAACATAATACCAGTGGTACACAGGACAGTGATGTGGATCGCGTTAGTTGGTGAACTAATGTGGAAAGCGATACAACTTTGCACTGGATAACATTAGAAACTGCGGCGTTAGCCGGTGAGCTAACGTGACTCTGTGTTTCTTCAGCCTTTCTGAAGTTCATTGTGTTTTTACTCAACATCATCTGAATGTGTTTGGTCTTTTATTGTTTTCATCCTTACGTGGAGCCTGTGATTTGCTGTGAGCCGGTGGTTTTATGGTGTTAGTGAACTGCATGTTGTTAGCTGTGGTGTTGTTGCTGTAGTCTGAGAGCCTGTGAGTGTCCTCACATTTATAGATGATAGTGGCTAATGCAAGCAACAGAGAAAACAGGCGTGTGCTTATACAATAAGATAATGAAAATTTCATTTATTAATAATTAATTTCATTGAAAAACTACATATACCAGTTAGTATTTTTGAAAAGAAGGGGGGAAAAGAATATCAGCTGATATATCGGCATATCAGATTAAAATCCTCACATATCAAATTCGGTGTCGGTCTAAAAAAATCCTATAGTGGTCGGTGATGCACCCTAAAGATGAGTTAATTCAATGCAACTTCACAGTCTATGTTTCTGTCCTTGTGGCTATGGCAGTAGCTACTGCAAACTTACTAAGTGTCCCTGTGGCTACGGCCTCTGGGTAGTGAAAATAAACTGCAGATACAATCATTCGAGGTCAGGCTCCTCTGCAGGGGAACTGGCTTCCCTCTGTGCAACATAAAGTGAGGAGTTTCATGCAGCTGCTCCTCTCGAAATAAAGAGAAGCTAGCTGAGGTGATTTAGACACCTGGTAAGGATGTGCAACCTTTGAAGGAGTGTCTGGCATGACCTACATTGAGAGGACCTCAGCGTATAGCCACATCCAAGTTGGTACTGGAGTTGTAGTTTGTGGAAGTTTTGCAAAGTATGTAACACAACTTGACCTGTTAAAAGGGCCTACTGGCAGGTGCCATTAACTCCTCGGGCAAAAGAGATCTCTGCATTTGTAACTCCTGACACCTTCAATCAATACATGGTGATGCCATTTGGCGGATGACATAGTTTATTGCCTCAAGCTTGCAAAGTGTGAGTTTGGTCAGGCTGCAGTGATGTATTTGGGCAGAGTTGTATGTTGGGGGAAAGTTGAGCCAGTACACAGCATGTTTGAAGCTATCCTGTAATCCTGTGCTCCTGCTTCTCGACATGAGCTAATGCGGTTTTAGAAGTCTTTGTAAAAAAAATTCTGCTGTTGCAACTCCGCTTACCAATTTGTTGAACCCAAAAATGTGATATCACTGATGTGCATTTGAGTGTGTAAAAGCTTTGTTGACTAATGCCCCAGTACCTATTGCGCCTGCATTTGACCACTTCTTATGTGGTTGCTGGATCACTCACTGTTGATGCGAGTGATCCTTCAAGCAGCAGATGTGGAGCACCTGGTCTTGTATTCCTCAAAGAAACTGAATCGCATTAACGGATGTATACCACAATTGAAAAGAAGGGTCTTGCTCTTGTTATTTATACTGATCACAATCCCTTTGTATTTATTAATCAACTGCAGAAGTCAAACTATTAGTTTTTGCATGCCTTCAACATGGAGGAACGTCATGTTAGGAGTAGTGATAATGTCCAGGCTTACATGTTGTTGCATTGTTAGTTTAATGTTAGTTTTAATGGCCCAGTTGTTTTGTTTGTTTGTTTGTTTGTTTGTTTGTTTATTGGATGCTCACACTTTCTCTCTGCTACCCATTTTTCCTACAGAAATGAAGGACATGGCAGAAACTGATTAATTCATTCATTGATGGTGGGGGATGAGGCGTAAGATCAGGGTGGAGGAGTTGACCCTATTGTTTTTCGCCAGCATGGTCTAGACTGTCAGGGGTTTTGTTATTTTAGTATGGACTGGAGATTACTGGATTCCCTTTAGGTAGCTTAAGTGGGGGTCAGCTGGGTGTGACGACCCATTGCGTGACTGGCTCAGTGGCTTTCCCATTTTTTGTTCTTTTTGGCCTGGATTTCCAACTGCTTTTTATTTTTCTTTAGAACTTCAGAGTATGGCTACTTTTCTTTTAAGGAATAAAGCTTGTGGGATTTCTCCTGTATCTGGTCTTGATGTCCTTTTATAAACAAGACAAAAACAGTTGGTTCATGTGTTAAACTTTCTGATCAGCTGGTTTCCAGATGAATTGATTACATTTATCTGACTGTGCTACTAATGGGTGCAGAAGACACTAGAGAAAGTTTATTTTAATAATTCTGACTGAAATTGTATTAAATATTCCTCTTATGTTGTTTGGTGATGAAAACTGAGCTCATGCTGAGCAGGATTTATGACCACCTTTTGAATATAAAGTAAAACAAAAAGTTTTGGCTAAATTGGTATCATTTATGGCATTTCTTCTACAAATAAGGAAAAATGTTTTGAAAAGGGCACTCGTACCCAGACAAAAAGGGCAACAGCTTTCATCACGCAAACTCCCAATTCCCTCTCTCCCAACAAAATACATGTGAGGTGACACAGAGAGGTCACACTGTCTGTAGACATTCAGATGTAACACTGAAGCCAAAAAAGTTTCAGTCTTCCTCAAAAGATATACAGATATAGCCAACATGTGGAAAAATTCTACAAGATCAACATGTGACCATACCACCACAACATTCAAGTTTTTACATTTTATAGAACAGAACTATAATGTTCATTTAACAAACTTTGGGATTTTAGGGTTAACATGAGCGTATATTTAATTAATCAGCACCACTGTCAATTAAAAAGGTATAAAGAATAACTTATACAGTACCCTAATTGGACAATCGGCCTGGAGGCCTACACTGTTTGGTACAGTAGGAGGAGAGGAGAGGAGAGGAAGAGAACGTTGATGAGAAGAGGATAATTAAAGCAACAGCAAGAACTAAGTGTGTGATCCCTGAGAAGTCCATGTATTCCTCCAGAGAATCAACAAACCAAAATACACAATTATAAGATGAGCCATTATATTTACCATCAAGGAAAAGTTACCATGTAACCTCGCTGTCAATCATCCAGTCTATGCTCTATTATTCATGAGCTGCACCCTCTCCACTGCATTGGACTTTGAATCCAATATAAAAAGGGAACAACATCTTGTTACGGTGTTTATTGATACTGTATGTAATGCTCATTTCTAAAAAAAAATATGTATGCAGGAAATATTTCAAGATATGAATATCATCAGAGAAAGTCCCCAAAAGTTTGACCAGTATTGTTTCGAACATGCACCACACTCCTAAAATGAAGCCAGCACAGAAGTGCCACATACATGCAGTTCATTTGGCCAACTGAGGCTGGCTTCACTTTCCAAAGACCACTGACAACGTTTCAGCAGAAATAAACAGCCTGACACAAAAAGCAGTTCTACAGCCCTAAGTTCAAATGTCCCCGTTCACACATTGTACGGGGGATTTTAACGTAACTTACCGTCTTAAATTATATTAATGCTTAAAGGACAGTTTGAGTGACAGGCGGGTGCCCTCTTAAGTGACTAGCTGCAAGGGGGTTCAGCAACCAGGCTTCGTTTGGCCCACTTCAGCTCCACGTCTTCGCCTATTTTTGGATTAGTTGGAGAAAGGTACTGCAAAAATGGCGATGGCCTGAGCTGCCTGGAGCCGAGCCGCACACACCGAGCTTACAGTGGCTCTTCAGAAACCTGTGGGTGAGGTCACGGACACTACATCCATGTCCATCTATGTTTTCCACACAGAAGAACTGTTAACAAAATATAATTTCGTCATCCTTTGGCAAATGGGCAAGATGCCCATCTGATGTGACAACACAGCAGTATGATACGATATGTACTCAGAGGATCTAAATGTTTTAGGATTTAAATACATTTAACTAACTCAAATATTAATATTAGTTCTGTTCAGCCAGCACGTATGGAATATGTACAGAAAGGTTATATTCAGTGTCACCGCATCACTCCCCACAAGGAGAATGGGGAGTGACATCAGATACCGTGCTCAACACAAGCTAGATAGGCCTAATCATTAACTTGAAGCAGACAGTCTTTTCTTTTGTTATGTAGTGGGATAAGCAGAGAACCATCAGTCCTTGGATATAAGCTGGCATACTGTAGTAGCAGTCAGTAGCAGTCAGTGAGTTGAAATATTTCTCTTAAAGTGTGTTGAGGTAATAATGTCCTATGTGTAACAGAAACCATGTTGAGTTCCCCCTAAAGTCAATATCACATGGAAATAATTTTGTAATTGAGCTGTGTGCTAGTCTAGACGATAGTTTACATCCCTAAAGCCAATATTTAAAATAAACCTTTTACTAGCAACTAGCAGAGTTTGCAGTGGGATAATAGAAAATTCCCCAAAAGCAAAGGTAATAACCTGCAGGGAAATCAATTCAGCCCATAACTGAATATTTATATCTTACCAATTAACAGCAGGCAAGCACCGCAATGAGGCATCATAAACGTGTCCACAACCACCTCCAAGTAGTACTGCACATTGGCAGACAGCAAGACATTGTAAATACATCAAATGGAAACAGCCTCATAATGCCAAGCTATGTCCATTCTTGCCATGCATATTAGCACAAACAGCAAGAATTTACCTTGTTGGTGTGGAGCTCCGGGTATCTGAGCAGAGGGTAAATCCTGTGGGAAGAGCTGTCACAGCACAAACAAGAAAGATTCTGGCTTGAAGTGAGGTCAAACAGCTTTAACACAAGCAAAGGAGCACCAGGCAGCAGCACATTCGCAATCATTCATTTCAAACCTTCATGAAGCCATGTGCTCAGATGGCTGGTGGGCATGCTAGAAATGAAAAGCAGACTGAACCTGCAGCAGATGGAGTAAATAGATTTACAACAGCGTTATAGCAGTGCTAACTAGCAAAGGAGCAGCAGCACATGGTATAACTAAAGTTAGAGCGGCAACCTGAATAGCCTGCCTCACTGCATAAGATGCGTTTGATAGCTGTTACAGCAAGTGGAGTATGGAGTCTAGCGACAGCAGTGGTGGAAGAAGAACTCAGATATTTTACTCAAGAAAAAAAAAATAACACAGTGCAAAAGTACAAGTAAAAGGCATGCATTCAAAACTTTACTTCCAAAAAAGTACTAGCATCAAAATATACTTAAAGTACCAAAAGTAAAAGCTAAACAAGCAGAATGGTCTATTAACACAGGTCTCAATTAAATGCCTGGTGTGTTCTCTGGAGGTATTAAACCTATTGAAGACCTCCAGGTTGCCCTCTTGAGCTAGTTCAAAGCTGCTTAGATTGTGCATACAAATATAAATGTTAAAACTTTTGCCAATATGGACATTGGTTAGATTCTCCACAATTGTTCAGTTCATTTTACGGAAACAATACAGATTTACCGTTATGGTTACAAGAGAGAAGAAAAGAGCCAAATTTTTATACAAATAATTTTAATAGTGGTTGAAATAAACATTTTGATAGTAGCCTATTTCCTTTCTTTGCTGAGCAAGAGTTTTGTGCAATTGAAAGTGGTCATATGCTTATTTTCAGATTTGTATTTTTATTTCGTTGGCAACAAAAGTGTGTATACCCACCATTATTTTACAGCACTGTCTTAACCCTGTTGGGCATGGAGTTCACCAGAGCTTCACAGGTTGCCACTGGAGTCCTCTTCCACTCCTCCTCAGCGACATCATGGGGCTGGTGGATGTTAGAGACCTTACACTCAATACGGTTTAGATCTGGAGACATGCTTGGCCAGTCCATCACCTTTACCCTCAGCTTCTTTAGCAAGGCAGTGATCGTCTTGGAGGTGTGTTTGGGGTTGTTACTATGTTGGAATACTGCCCTGCGGCCCAGTTACCACAGGGAGGGGATCATGCTCTGCTTCAGTATGTCACAATACATGTTGGCATTCATGGTTCCCTCAGTAAACTGTAGCTCCCCAGTGCCTCATGCAGCCCAAGACCATGACACTCCCACCACCATGCTCGACTGTAGGCAAGACACACTTGTCTTTGTACTACTCACCTGGTTGCCACCACACACACTTGACACCATCTGTTACTAGAACCACAGGACATGTTCCAGTAATCCATGTCTAGTCTGCTTGTCTTCAGCAAACTGTTTGCGGGCTTTCTTGTGTATCATCTTTAAAAGAGGCTTGCTTCTGGGATGATCGCTATGCAGACTAATTTGATGCACTGTGCAGCGTATGGTCTGAGCACTGACAGGCTGACCCCCCAACCCGTCAACCTCTGCAGCCATGCTGGCAGCACAAATACATCTATTTCCCAAAGACAACCTCTGGATGTGACGCTGAGCACTTCTTGAGCTGTATGGTCTTGACACCATGCTGCAGCTCAGTTTCAGGGTCTTGGCAATCTTCTTATAGCCTAGGCCATCTTTATGTAGAGCAAAAATCATTTTCAGATCCTCAGAGAGGTTGCCATGAGGTGCCATGTTGAACTTCTACTGACCAGTATGACGGTGTGTGATAGAGATAACACCTGATTTAACATACCTTCTCTCCATTCACACCTGACACTAACGCAGTCACATGACACAGGGGAGGGAAAATAGCTAATTGGGCCCAATTTGGACATTTTCACATGGGTGTAGTCACTTTTTTTGCCAGCAGTTCAGACATAAACGGCTGTGTGATGTGTTATTTTGAGTGGACAGTGTCACGATCCTGTCCTGGGCTTGTCTGGATTATATTATTTTGGCCATGCCTTCTCTGTGTTCTGATTTTGATTTTGGTTCCTCTGCGTCTGGGTTTCTGTCCTGTCTGTCTCTGTGTCTTGTTAGGAGTCTGGGTTTTTGTTCCATGTCTTTGTTCCTAGTCCTCTGTTTTAGTTCATGTCGTAGTATTTGCTTCTAGTTCTTTCTCTGCATCATTTTGGTTAAGTCTGCTCGGTATTCTGTTCTAGTTCTATGTTTCGTCTGTTATAATCCCTGTGTTATAGTTGGTCAGTGTTTGTCTGTTTACATGGGTTTCTGGTCTGAAGTTGGATTCTTTTCTGCTATTTTGTTACGTGTGTTCTGTCTGTGTTGGTTATTAAGTTTGCCCATGTCTGCCAGTCTAGTGTTCTGTCTGTTCCCCCAGTTATCACTCTGCCTGCCTGCCTCTTTGTTCCCCCTCTGCCTGCCTCTCTCTGTTTTCACTGCTGTCTCTCTGCCTGCCTCATTTACCTTGATCCCTGTCACCTGTGTTGCTCCCACCCTGCTCATTAGTGCTTGTGTGTATATATACCTGGTGTTTCTGGTTAGTCTTTGTCTGGTTATTACATTGTGTTCCAGTGTTCTGCAGTTTGTTGTAGCTTGTCTTGCTCGTTGTGCTCTTTCTTATGTGTTGCCCTCTGCCTGTTCTTTTAGTTTTTGGATTTCCTTTGGATTACTTCTTTTGTTTAGACTCCATTTATTTTTGGACTCAGTCACTCTTGTAAGTGTATTCGCCTTTTTTCATTAAACCATTGAACTGTACCTGTCAGCCTACGTGTCCTGCATTTGGGTCCACCAACTTGCTCAACACCACACCGCACCCTGACAGACAGCTAATTTACAAGCTGTACACTCACTACTTTACATTGTAGCAAAGTTTCTTCAGTGTTGTCACATGAAAAGATATAATAATCATATATTTACAAAAATGTGAGGGGTGTACTAACTTTTGTGGAAAAACTGGGTACACAACACACAGCTTGTGAATCTCTTCCTGGGGATCAATTGTTTTACCCTATCTTAACCAATGATAATACATCAAAATTTAGTTGTTTATTATATTTTGTATTATTAATTGGAATCTGCAAAGTAACTAGTCATTAAAGTTATTAAAAGTACATTTCTCTGAATAGTAGTGAAAGTATAAAATAGCATAGCAAGTGAAAATACTCAAGTAAAGTACATGCACTTCAAAATTGTACTTAAATACAATACTTGAGTAAATGTACTTGGTTACTTTCCACCACTGCTCACCAGGCTACACTCTATTATTTTATTACTTGTTCAGCAGATAACAGCAGACAAAGTGGACACAATGACACACTAAAGGAGGCGGTATTTGACACAGAAATATACATACATTAGATGTTTTTTTAAATGGAATGAATGAGAAATTTAGAAGAGTCGGGGAGTAAAGATGACAATTTAAAACCAGGACCACGTGTTTTGTAAAAACTTCAAGGATAACCACCACAGAGGTGAAATAAGGTGGAATAATGCAGAATGACACGCTGGGAACCATCTCTATCACTAGCACCAGCATTGGAGGAAAATCGACACCACCTGCAACTATTGATCAGGTGTTTCATTACACACAGCCAGATGAGAGGATCCCAGCTAAGCTGAAAATAATTGAAAGCCTCTCTTCTCTGGTTTCTCATTTCCTCTGAATGCTGATTTAAAAGCCACAGAAATGACTCCCTTTGGTCCTACAACCATGTACCCAGAAAATAAACTGATGCTGCTGGCAGCAACACTCCCACCATCCACTCTCAAACATCACCAGCCTCATTTTACGGTGAGACCACAGCACTCTCAATTTAACATTCGACTGTATTGGTGTCAAGGTTTTACCTCATTCATCCCTTACCTCCGCTTGTCAATCAGTCTCCTCTCATGCCTCTTACTGTATGTCCAGGTGTCCTTGAGCAAGACGCTGATTACCTAATATGCCTTCACAAGAATTTCTATTGGGTCCTTTCACTTTCATTATTCATTCAGGGTATGTTGTCTTTACACCAGCTACCATTTCAGATTCTTAAATGAGTTTCCAGACGATGAGACGGTTTTTCCTTATTTATTCCTGTTAAAGGTTTGAAGGTTTTCACTGAAGGGACTCAGAACTCTATGTGTTGCTGTTATAATGTCACAAATAGGTAAACCAAATTAATCTGTGATCTCTTCATAAACTAGTTGGAGTCATATTTGATGTCATATTCAATCTTGGTATTTGCATGACCAGTCCGACCCATGGATTTTGTTGCACCTCTTCTTCCATCATTGGATGTAGTGTGTGTGTGTGTGTGTGTGTGTGTGTGTGTGTGTGTGTGTGTGTGTGTGTGTGTGTGTGTGTGTGTGTGTGTGCCATCCCACTGACTTTAGCGTGTCAGTTGGGAAGTGACTGTGACATCCCTGCTGATTATCCTGGTGCACGATTCCTAATCAAGACTTTATTCTTTCAAGAGGAAATGGAATTGCATGACTGGGAAACCCAATTTTCATCTCATCTTCTGGCATACCAGAGAAGCCAACAGTGTGTGGATGAACCACTTTTTTCATCTTCCCTGACAGTCTGCTTCCAGCGTAGGTGCTCTTTGTCTTGGCTACTAAAAGATTTATAATAAATAAAACAGATTCACTCATACTTTTAATTAGCCTGAGTTGGCTTGTGACATAATTCACAATCTGGGTTATTCTTAGTTTTAGGATTATTAGTGTTGACAGAGATCCAGCAAGAGACACTTTTAATCACCCGATAGTATCAAAACTGAATAATTTATTTTAAGCCTCTGGCCTGCACAAAGGCAAAAGTATACATACATGTGCATAGTTGGCTGAGTTTGTAGAAAAGTCATCGCGGGATCGAGATGTAAATACTCTGTGATAATGGTGATTGAACCAGTCAGTTTGATGATGAAAAACTTTTGTTATTCTATACGTTTTGTGTTATTGTGATCTTACGGTGCTGCTTGTCTGTGCATGTACTCATCTTAATATGTGTGTACACCAGTTCTTCCAGATACGCATGAACACCAGAGGACATCTGTTGTAACTGGGCATATGAATAATCCAGATGTTATGGGAAAAGTAAAATTGATAAGGTGATCCCCTTTAATGTATTTTCACAGTCACAGTGTGTGTGAACCAGGGTGGGGCAGCGCTCATCTAAGAACATCAGTGGGTGAATGTCGCCATCTCCTGGAGAACAGGGGGGGTTGACCGTTCCTCAGGTGAGCATTGGTTAAGTCTGGTTCAAAATGTTGTCCACATCTATCTAAAGCAAGTTTAGAAATAGCGTAATGAGAAAGAAAGATTTCCTCCAACGTACAATATATGGACTAGGTCTTACCTCATATGACCCTGGAAAAAATTTGTTATGTTACAACAAACTGTGCCCTCAACACCATTTAGCAACCAGTTTTGGATCAGACAGAAAAGATGGAAGCCATGGACAAAATTTTTTCTTTATTTGTATTTTTGTACGCCTTTCTTTATCTTATTTTCTTAGCATTTTTGGTACTTTTATGTGTGTCAAACTTGTGTTTTGATATGTCATATTGGACATTTTAATGGTACAATTTGTTGGGGTTACTTGTGTGATGGGATTTTGTTGAAATACATCAAACTGTATTTCAAATTGTATTTTTTTAAACTAATGAAAATAGATGATGATAAAATCTTGAGTTTACTTCCAGCCTGGCTTTCAGAAATGATTCATGTTGCCAGTGCTCGGCGTGGCGTTCCCCTGATAGGAGCAACAAAAAATTACATTAGCACATGAGAGTGTCTGATTCAGTTAATGGCATCCCAGCTTGTCACCATGTGACTGTGAGCTACTGTTTCTGTCATTCAAAGTTACTGTCTTAGCATCTTAACACTCAATTAACCAACAAAATGTACTTTTTGTTTAGAGACAAACATAGAACTAACTGCAGACAAAGTGGACACAATGCCACACTAAATGAAGTGGTATTTGGCACAAAAATATACACATGTTTTTAAGAAGGAATAAAAAAGAAATTAAGAGGAGGCCGAGTACAGATGACAATTTACAACCAAGAACACTTGCATTGTAAAAACAGAAAAGAGGAGGAGGGATAAGTGGTGTCTTAGCCCTTCCCCTCTGTTTAGTGATGGTTTCTCTATTTGGTTTAAATGGCCTCTTTCACTCCTCTTTCGAACCATCTGTCCTCCCTGTCCAAACTATGAACACTGGCTAAGGGTCCTATGTTCCCAGGGTCTCTGCATGTGCGCCGCAGTCCACGAAAGCTCTTGGGCTCATTCCTGTTCCCAAGGTCCTATGTTCCCCAGAATTATATGGCACATAATGGGAACATGAAAATGGTCCTATGTTCCCAGGGTCCTATTTTTCCCAGTTCTAGGGTAAGGACGGTAGAGAACATAGGACCCTGGGAACATGGATACACTCCAGAGCTCTTTGTAATATTCATGGGTCAATAGTGGTGCTGATACCTGGAAATAAGCCAGATGTTCAGACTTCCTCCTGTGTGCAGAGAAACATATGCCTAGTTAGCCTGTACGATTAGCCTATATTTTTAATTAAAGAGTGGCTTCCTCTTACAAATTGCTAAAATAAATTCACTAAAAGACACATATTGAATAATTGAAGACGTTGTCAGATGGTGCGAGGAGTCACATCTTCAATTGAACATATCCAAAACAAAGGATATGTACATTGATTTTGGAAAAACTCCAGGATATGAGGCAATAATTATAAACGGTCAACTAGTGGACCAAGTACAATCTTATAGACACCTAGGGACAATTATTGACTCTAAATTAAATTTCCAGGAGAATTGTGAGTCTGTCTGTAAAAAAGGGCAACAGCGCCTATACTGTTTGAGAAAATTACATCATTTCAATATAGATAAGACCATGATGACCTTATTTTATAAGTCTTTTATTGAAACAATTATATCATTTGACTTGGTGGCATGGTTTGGTTGTGTCTCAGTCAAGCATAAAAATCGCCTAAACCAGATTGTAAAGTGGTCAAGTAAGCTGACTGGGGAATCCCAGCTGCACCCTATGACTCTGTATGAAAAACAATTACAGAGGTTAGCTATGGCTATCACTAATGATAGTCTACATCCTCTGAATAGGGAATTCCAGAGTCTCCCTTCGGGACGGAGGTTGAAAGTCCCTATTTGTAGAACCACTCGTTTTAAAAACAGTTTTGTACCAGCAGCAATCACTCTGTTAAACAAGCTGTAAAATTACTATTTGCACAAAAACGCACAAGCACTTTGGTCATGTAGCCTACTGTTCTCTGTTTCTTCTTTTTATTTATTTTTATTGACTGTTTTTACATGTTTTAATGTCTTGTGTGTTGTATGTTATGTTGTGGTTAACAATGTTCTAAGGATGTCCTGCCTCTTAGACTGCAAAACTAGTTTACCTACGGGTATTAATAAAGTAACCAAACCAAACCAAAATATTGATTTCATTTTCCTCGCCTCAATGTAGAGCTAGCCATCATTTCAACTAAACAAACAGATGGCTAAATGGTGTCTTTTCCACAGCTCTGGTATGCTTGTTGTTTTTTTCAGAATCAGAATCAGAAGGAGTTTTATTTAACATATGCTATAGTTGACATTAATAAATGTAGACATATATAAATATGGATTAGACAATGCAAGTTATATAAGAATATTAAAAAGAATAGAGAAAAAAATATAACTATTTGCAAAACATGTGCATTATTCACGACGCTGAAGTTAGCCTCCAATTCCAGCTTCCGATTCGGCAGTTAAGGTGAAAGTTAAGGGGAACTTAAGTGAAAGTGAACTTACGTTGCTGAGCGACCGAACCTCCGTTTTTTGCTCCTCTTACTGCTGTGGAAGCTGATATGCATTTTAGGCAAAGCCCGCTGTCTGAAACACTTTTTTTTAGATTTGTGTCATATTTGTGAAAATGACAAAAGGGGGATTTCACTGCTTTTTCTCCACATGCAGCCCACATTAGACCAGGTCCAGATCCAAAACCACTATACATAGAGCTCTCAAATCTGGACTAGATTATCCAAGAGAGACTAACATTTCAATCAAACATAGTTTCTGATTTATGAAACCTTTATTCAATTTGTGAAAATACCTTTGATGACAATTTATCTGCTTTTTTCGCATGTAGACCATATTAGACCAGGTCCAGATCACCACTACACCTAAAGTTCTCACTTCTGGACTAGATTGTCCCAGAGCGGCTAAGTTTCTTTAAAAATGGTTTTAGATTTTTGATAGAGAAAATGTATTCTGTTTGTGAAAATGAAAAAAGGATGATAATTCAATGCTTTTATTCACACATGTCGCCTTACAGCCTTTTCGAGAACGCTGCCTCTGATTGTTTAGTACTCCACTGATTAGGCTGGTTAAGGTTGGGGTTGTGATGGGATTAGGGTTAGCCAATCATAATGAAGGCCTGCAATTATTTGCAGGCCTTCATTATGCAAATAAATAAGAACATATTAAACACATAGTTACTCCCTTACAGGTATAAATGCATTGATTACTGTAATGGAATGTAACTGAGTACATTTTGTACTTTTGTTGTGTAGTATATTCACAGTGTGGTAGTACTTTTACTTAAGTAAAAGATCCGAATAATTATTTCACCTCTGATTATGTTTAGCCTATGATGTGTTTAGGCCTATATATTTTATATATTATGTATTTACTATGTACTAACTGAAGACATCATGCACAGGCATCAATAGAGAGACTGCAGAACCTCCACTCTCAGTTACATCCAAATAAAAGCAAATTTTAACATATTAATAAATCGATTCGGCTCATTTTTGTAGCCCTAGGTACACAGTTTGGTTTAATATGGTTTCACTCTGCAACAAACAACAAAAATATGTAGCACTACAAATACAGATTATTTACTATGTTTGTTTGAAACTTTAGCCTCTGTGGAACAATCTAGTCCAGATTTGAGATCTCTAGGTATAGTGGTTTTGGATCTGGACCTTGTCTAATGTGGGCTGCATGTGGAGAAAAAGCAGTGAAATCCCCCTTTTGTCATTTTCACGAATAAAATAAAGTTTTTTCAAATCTAAAAAAAGTGTTTCAGACAGCGTTAAGGCTTTGCCTAAAATGCATATCAGCTTCCACAGCAGTAAGAGGAGCAAAAAACGGAGGTTCGGTCGCTCAGCAACGTAAGTTCACGTTCACTTAAGTTCCCCTTAACTTTCCCCTTAACTGCCGAATCGAAAGCTGCGAATCTGAAGCTGACAGCGTCGTGCATTATTCTGGGTTTGTGTAGTGCAGACATATTGCAACGAAATATATAAATTGACAATATGCAAATATACAACAACAAAGGTTGACAATTAACAAATGTGTGCTATGTGACAGGTTTGTACATGATATGAAATGAAATGGTGATTACATGTGCAGAGAATTTTTTTTACATAGATCTAAACATTTATAATTGGTTTAGGTTGAAATCACGGTTGCAATTTTTGATATTTTGATGCAAATGAAGACCTACGG